>JAPVLO010000035.1:9695500-10974000 GCA_027257055.1 Cephalopachus bancanus
GCAGTAATCAGTATGATCCACTGAGTCCCATCTATGAAGTGAAAACTTTTTTCACATAAATGCTAAGATGATGTTTGCCTTTTTCACAGTGCCGATATTATTTGCATTGGTGATGTAAAAACAATGGTGTGTTAAACTGCTGGTACCTTAGCAGGAATTAAGGCAGTGGCACCAAATTTTACAAGTTGGCACTATCTTCTTTATCACCACACACTCACATTATTTATTTGTTTGTTTGTTTGAGTTGGAGTCTCACTTTGCTGTCCAGCCTGGAGTGTAATGGCATGATCACAGCTCACTGCAGCCGCAACCTCTGGGACTCAGGAGATCCTCCTGCCTCAGCCTCTCAAGTAGCTAGGCCTACAGGTGTGCAACTCCAAGCTCAGCTAATTTTTAATTTTTTTTTTTTGCAGCGATGAAGTCTCGCCATGTTGCCTAGGCTGATCTCCAACTCCTGAACTCAGACAATCCTCTCACCTCAGCCTCCCAAAGTACTAAGATGAGGCATGAGTCATCATGCTTGGCACTCACAGTTTTTTTAAAAGGCTGTTTACTTAAGAATGTCTTTGATGATGCAGTGCAAAATAAAATTTTATTACATTTCTTGAGTGTAAGTGTTTTTACTATTCTATGTGATGAAATAGACAGTACACATAAAGCACTTCTCCTGTATTCCTAGGTGTCATGGTTACAGAAAACAAATGCAGGAGTGCAAGCAGAGTGGCAAGTTGAACCAGCTCCCTTTTTCCCAGAGTGTGATTTTTATTCCCACAAAAGACTAAAAGATACATTATGGTCTGTCAGACTTTGATATTTTCTCAAAAATAAACCAAGTGATCCTGACATGTCAAAGAAAACAACTGATAGAATTTGTTGCCTATAACTCAATTCTTGCTTTCAAGTAAAATTAGAATTTTTGAAAACTTGTGTCCACTACTGTGAGCCTGACAGTATTTAAAGATTTTTCTCATGAAATAGATGATGATATTAATGAAGGTGAGTTGACGTTATATGATGAAATGTATCTGCATAACTGAGTGAGCCAATTTTCCAAATGACCAGGGTATGACGGATTTTAATGTGACAAAAAACAAAATGTTTATTGCCATGGTTTCAGCTTCCACATTGAAACCAACCTTTAAGAAACTATCACTTGTTGAGTTTTGGTTTAGTATTAAAGAAGAATGTGGACAGTATCTGAATAGACTGTTAAATACTCCTCTCTTTTCCAACTACATATCTGTATGAGGCCAAATTGTCTTCATGTGCTTCAACCAAATCAGGATATAACAACGGATTGAATGCAGAAACAAATATAAGAATGCAGCTATTTTCTATTAAGGCAGATATTAAAAAGATTTGCAGAATGTTTTTAAAATGCTACTCGACATTAAGTTTTTATTTTGAAAAATATAATTCTTTTCATAAACAATATTTATGTTAACATGTGGTCATATTAGCTTTGGAATGAAGTAATACATATTTCAAAATTCTCCATTTTAATTTCCAACATGATGAATATCGATAGACATAACACACACAAAAAAATTACTGGGGTGTCAATCACTTTTAATAGTGTAAACAGCTCCTGAAACCAAAAAGTTAAGAACTGCTGGCTTAGGCTGATCATCTGAGATAAACGGAAACTTGAACATCCTCGTGGGTACCAATGTGAAAAATGACTGTACTCAGGAATCAGACGGGACTGTGTATCATGGTAGATGCCAACACAGTGCATTTCTCCAGGACCAGACAGATGCCTCCCAGAAGCCTGATACTGTGTGAGCATGCATGGCCTTAAAGTCTACCACCAGGGAGATAGATTTGGTTGAAATGGTTTAAAACCTGAAATGACTAAGAAACCTGGATGTGACTAGATTCATTTTTATGCCCCTAGGTAGATTTGGGACATAGGACAGACACTCCTATTTAATTATTGAGAAACAAATCAAGTTTTGTTCTTGCAAACCTCACTTTAATAGCTTTGAAACATCTTGCCCACTAACAGCCCCCAAGCAGAAATCAAATGACTACTAAGAAGAGAAGAGATGATGTAGGGGCTTCCTGCCTGGGGAAAACTTAAGACTACAAGTACTCAAAGTCCTCTCTCAAATCTTTGGAATTCTATATAGTCTTTTATTTGATGTTATCAAAAACACTGCCATATAGATAAGACAGTTATAATTATTCAGAGAGAGAGAGAGAGAGAGAGAGAAAAAACAAGACCCAAGAGGCCCAAGTATACCAGAGGTAGCCAAGGCAGCAGCTCCACTAAAGGCCCCATTAATTAAACAGAAAATGTGTGATCAGCTGGGGACTGCAAATCCTGTGAAATAATTAAATTCCCTCTCACTTCAGCTGAACAAATGTTCACTCCATACCTATCAAGAACAGAGAGAATATTAAGATAAACCAGGATGGTCTCCACTCTCTAGAGACTCTCAGTTCAGGTTGAATGGAGGGTATGCTGCACTAAAAGTAGAATAATGTGCTATAGGAACATCGAGCAAAGAGAAATTAATTTTGACAGTAAGAGTCCCACATAAGCACTCCCAGTCAAGGCTTCCAACTCATAGTTCTGAGTGAAATAGAAACATGTGATCACTGCTCTGTAAGCCTCCTCCCAGTGGTGAGGCTGGCCACTGAGTTGGGTTTAAGACTGACACCAGTTCTCACGGAGTTTAGCAGAACACAGATATTTCTACTCTGTGTCCCTGGGGACCCCTCCACAGTACTTCACTGCAACCCATCACTCACAGCCCACAATGACATTGGTGCCCAAAGTAATTGGTACAAGTGGTTATTTTTCTTTACATGCTCATGAGACTTGGCAGGAGGGAAATGGATTTTGCGTGGGGAAATAACAGTTTGCTAGACCAAATTGCCCCAGCAGTACGTCTATTTTTTAGGAGGACTCCAGGCTTTGTGACCTTGGCTGCTGAGCAGAGTGCATTCTTGCCTGAGATGAGTTACTGTTTCCCAAGTCGATTTCCCTACTCTCACCGAGAGTAACCAGCTGCTTTGTATTCTGAAAATATGCCTCCCGGCTGCTTGTCTCACCCAAAGATTGCCATTCTGCTATGTTTCCAAATGCAATTAATATTAAAGCTGTGACTGTTGTAGATGACTGATTGTATTAAGCTTTATATTTGGGTTCTGAACATAGTAAGTAAATCAAAAAATTTTTTTTTGTTCACAAAGGCATAATTTGTGTTAGGAACTTCAGTCAGTCATCTGAAAAAATACACATATATATTACAGCAGCTGTTATATTTTATATGTTGATTCATCCCACCCATCCACTCACACCACTATCCCCCAGTCTCCCCCTACCCCCCTGAAAGAACAAAAAAACTCCACACTTGTGTGTTGATAACAAAGTGAAATAAAAAACATATGTCCATGGTCAATAGTATACCAAAAGAGTACTATATAAATCTGAAAAGGCAAGAAAATAATAATACATGCCTTAGTATTTGTTTTTAAATTAAATTCGATTCTCCAAAGGCATAAACTATGGTTTAGTAAATAGAAATTAAGAACTTTTGAGAATGACACCCTCTTTCTTCAGATGTGTGAAAATCTAAATGGCTTATTTATATAGAGGTGCTATGTATTGATTACATTATGTTGACTATCTTGTGATGCAGTAGAGCCATTTGATACAGTCTAATTCATTTGGGCTTTGGTGCTAAAATAACATCTAATTTTGCAGAATGTGATGAAGTAATGCTTCAAAGTTGAATTATAGTTGAATATTAAGTTCCAACCCAGAGAGAAGTAGTCCAAAAAGACTATGGTAAATGAAAATTCTGTGTGTGACAGTATCCTCATCCTATGATGGATGGACTGTTAGAAAAATTAGGGGCAGAGGTGCTATCACACTGATGCCTTCTCAGGGCATTAATAAGCAAAACATCAGAGATACAAAACTCTCTTGGGAGGATCTGGAAGTACTGATTTAGTCAGGAAGAATAGGAGTCCTACAAGGGTGTTTGTATTGTTTGTCATTTTATCTATGGAGCCTAACAGAATTGCATGTGGGAGTTGCTTGATGATTATTACTAAAAGAATGAATGAATGGAATAATTTAAATGGCAAGACAACAAACCAGAACAGATTGTTGTCTCTGGTGGTCCTGGAAGAGTAGGTAAGGCAGGCAAAATATCACTGAACTCCAACGCACAGAGGCATAGCAACGGGATGCTGGAGGTGGCTCTCACTGACTCTCAAGTCAAACATGTACATATTTGCACAGCTCTCCATTCACTAGCTTTAAGCTGGTATCTTTAAATTGACTGTGGTGGGAGTATACACCATAGAAATTGGCAAACACCATAAATCAGGCTGTTTTCTTGAAAGAGCTAGATTTTTATTCTTTTAAGAGAGCCACACCACTGGCATAGCCACCAAACTTGTGTTAAGTCAGAATTCTAACATCAGAAAGTCCTTGAAATCTTGACTAAAACTGGGAGGAGAAAAGAAGACTGGACCAAAGAAGATAATGAAGAGGTGGTCCACTCTCTTACAAGGCAGTGAAAAACCTTCTGATTTATAATTAGAAACATTAGACTAATATGAAAAGGTCTCAAGTACCTCTAGAAATTCTATTTTTCTTTTCCTTCCAGCCCATAGGAACTCATAATTTCAAGTGTTGAATTGGGATCCTAGGTTCCCTTCCAGACTAAATTCAATGACTTCATTAATTGAACAAGTATTTCTTAAGTATGCACCATGCACCATGTACTAGGAATAAAAAATAAAAATTAAAAAACTATGGTAGACCAGTTGCAAATTCTCCCACCCTTCCCTATAGCTACATCCTTTGTGATGTGACATTCCAGCTTCCTCATTAAATGATAACGTTTATTTTCTTCCCATTCCTTGACCTTGAGGTTTTCTTGCAATTTGGTTTGACCAACTGAATAAGAGAGGAAGTGAATGCACCAATTCTGAGCTTAGGTCTCAAGAGGCTTTGGTTTCTTGACCTCTGCCTCTGCCTTGAAAATAAGCCTAGGGTAGTCTGACGGAGAATGAGAGACTACATGTAACAGAGCCAAGCCATTCAAGTGAAAGTAATTGGGATCCTATGTCTTTCAGCTTCCAATTGGCCCCACAACTAACTGCATACATGTGAATGAGCCCATCTGAGATGGGCTCACCAAGATCAACAGAATTGAGTCTAGCCAACTGTGTAGATGCTTGTGAAATAATAAATAAGTAATGGTTTTTTAAAAAACAATTTATGGAGCTAAAGTTAACCCTTGAAAGTGAACAATTCAGTGGCATTTAGTATATTCACAATCATCACTTCCTTCTAGTTTCAAAATATTTTCATCATGCCAAAGAAAACCTGGTACAGTAAGTCCCCTACATACAAACCTTCAAGTTGCAAACTTTTAAAGATGTGAATGTGTGTTCACATGTCCAATCATATAAGTTAATTCAATGCCTGGTGTACATTGTCACATGTGAACAACCTCTGCAAGTGATTGTGCTTTTGTGTACTTTACGGTGGAGTACTGTAGTTTTATTTTAAGCACAAGTTGTCTGGAAGCAAGAATAAAAGTAGTGGTGATGTAGCTGGTACTGCTAAAAAGACAAGCAATAACAATGGAAACAAAAGTGAAAACAATTGAGAGAGTAGAGTGAGGCAAAAAGATGGTCGATATCTCTCATACTTATAATATGAATTGTTCAATCATTGGCATGATTCTAGAAGACAAGATCATGAAATATGTGAAGTCTACTGTGTCAATGACATTGACAGTAGTATCAAAGAAGCATGAAAAAGTGATGGAGGAAATGAAGAAACTTCTTGGTGTGTGGATACAGGATCAGCATCAACATCAAGTCCCACTCAGCTCAATGCTGATTCAAGAGAAAGCAAAAAGCCTTTATGAAGGCTTGAAGAAGAAACATGGTGAAGAATTTTTTAATGCCAGCTATGGCTGGTTTCATTGGTTCAAGGCTACAGCCAACCTTCACAACGTAAAAGTAAGTGATGTGGCAGTGAGTGCAGATACAGTAAGTACCCAGGAATTTTCTGAAGTGCTTCAAGAAATTATTGATGAAAGTGCATATTTACCTGAGCAGGTTTTTAATGTGGATAAGACAGGACTATACTGGAAGAGGATGCCAGACAGAAGTTACATCAATAAGGAGAAAAAGTTGATGCCAGGTTATAAAGCAGCAAAAAATAGGCTAACTCTGTTGTTTGGTAGCAATGCTTCTGGCAATATAAAGCTGAAGTCTTTCTTAGTTTATCATTCAGAGAGCCCTTGTGCCCTAAAAACATAGGCAAGGGCTCTCTTCCTGTTGTGTGGACAAGTAACCCCAAAGCCTGGGTTATACAGGCCATTTTCCAGGACTGGTTTTTCCAACACTTTATCCCGGAGGTAGAAAAATATTGCTTGGAGAAGGATGTTGCATTCATCACTCTTTTGTTGCTTGAGAGTGCTCTGGGCCCCCCCCCATTCATGGATGACTTTCACCCCAACATTAAAGTAGTGCACCTGCCACTGAATACTACATTACTTGTCCAAAATATGGACCAGGGAGTTATAGTGACTTTTAAGAAATACTACTTATGTCACTTTTTACCAGGTAGTAAAGGCAAGCGACAAATCAGGAACAACGTTGAGAAAATTTTAGAAGGACTATACATACAAGACCACAAAAAACACTGACTTTGTTTGGCATAAAGTTACAACTGTCACCAAGAATAGGGCTAGGGAGAACCTTTGCTCACAGTTTGCTCAAGATTTTCATGCATTTAAGAAGGTGGACGAAGAGTCCAAAGAGGTCATCAGCAACTTGGTGACTCTCAGTGAGAAGCTGGACCTAGATCTGCAAGAGGACGACTTCAGTGAACTCCTTGCTGCAACACTAGGAGCATACTAATAAAGACCTGATGGAATTAGAAGCCCAGAGAAAGGATGAAGAGAGACAAGGAAGAAGTAACTGAGGAAATTTACGATGCAGAAAATGATAAGGGGATTTTCTTTATTTGAGGAAACTCAGTTTGTGAGGCACAGGACCCTAACATAGAATGGTATACGAAGGTTGCGGCAGGCGTTCAGAATGCAAGCCAGTGCTACCACGTCATCTATAATGAGAGAGAGGGAAAAAAAAGAACTACTACCCAGATATCACTGAATCATTTTTTCAAGAGGGTGGATAGAACTGAATCCAGCAAGGAACCAGAACCTGTACCATCAACATCAGGTGTGAGTGAAATTGCAGCTTGCCCTCTGTCTCCTATTGCTGATGATCCTTCAGCTCTACTATCTCCCACTTCCTTTCCCTCCTCCAGTCAGTAACTATTCTTGCCTGTTCACTCGATACCAGCCCCTGTACACCAGCTGTTGTACTGTGCTGTACTACTGTACTTTTCAAGGTACTGTAAGATTTAAAATTTTTTCTTTATTTTTTGTGTTTTTTATATGAAAAGTATGATAAATTTATTACAGGATAGTACTATATAGCCAATTGCATTAGTTGGGTACCTAAACTAACTTTGTTGACTTGTGAACAAATTGGACTTATGAACATTCTCTCACAACGGAACTCATTCATATGTCGGGGACTTACTGTACCCATTAAGCAATTTCTCCTGATTTCCCAATCTATTTTAGATTTATCTATTTTAGACATTTAATATAAATGGTATCACTTTTTGTATCAAGTGACTTTTTGTATCTGGCTTCTTTCACTTGGCATAATGTTTTTGAGGTTCATTCATATTGTAGCATATACTAGTACTTCAGTCCTCTTTATGGCTTAATAAAAGCCCATTGTAAGCATACGGGTATACATTTTATTGTGCTTCACATTGTCACACTTCACAGATATTGCATTTTTAAAAAGAAATTAAAGTTTTGTGGCAATTCTGTGTTAAACAAGTCTATCAGTGTCGTTTTTCCAATAACATGCTCATTCTGTGCATCTGCGTCACATTTTGGTAATTCTCACAAAATTTCAAACTTGTTCATGATTATTATTATATCTGTTATGTTGATCTTTGATCAGTGATCTTTGATGCTACCATTGTAACTGTGTAGGGGTGCCAAGAACTGTGCCCATAGAAGAAGGGAGAATTTAATTGATAAACATTGTGTACTTGACTGATGTGCCCACCAGTCATTCTCTCATCTCTCTTCCTCTCCTTGAACCTCTCTATTCCCTGAGACACAAAATTATTGAAATTAGGCCAATTACTATCTCTACAATGGTCTCTAAGTGTTCAAGTGAAAGGAAGAATTACAAATGTCTTACTTTTTTTTTTTTTTTTTGAGTTGGAGTCTCACTCTGTCGCCCAGACTGGAGTGCAGTGGCGCTCCCGGCCACCGCAGCCTCGACCTGCTGGCTCCGGCGATCCTTCCATCTCAACCTTCCAAGTAGCCGGAATTACAGGCATGCGCTACCACGCCCGGCTGATTTTTTGATTTATTGTAGAGATGAGGTCTCACTGCTCAGGCGGGTCTCGAACCCGCGGGCTCAGGCAATCCACTCACCTCAGCCTCCCAAAGGCGCGGGATTACAGGCTGAGCCACCGAGCCCGGCTCACATCTCTTACTTTAAATCAAAAGGTAGAAATGACTAAATTTAAATCTCTTATTTTAAATCAAAAGGTAGAAATGACTAAGTTTAGGGAGGAAGGCATTCCACACACTGAGATAAACTGAAAGCCTGGGTACTTTGTGCCAAATAGTTAGCCAAGATGTGAATGCAAAGGAAAAGTTCTTGAAGGGAATTCAAAGTGCTACTCCAGTGAACACATGAATGACAAGAAAGTAAAACAGCCTTATTGCTGATGTGGAGAAAGCGTGAGTGGTTTGGATAGAATATCAAACCAGCCACATTTTCTTAAGTCAGAGCCTGATTCAGAGGAAGGTCCTACTCTCTTCAATTCTATGAAGGCTGCGAGAGATGAAGACATTTCAGAAGAAAAGTTTGTAGCTAACAGAAGTTGGTTCACAAGGTTTAGAGAAGAAGCCATTTCTGTACGTGAAAGTGCAAGGCAAAGCAGCAAATGCTAAAGTGGTAGCTACAGAACGTTCTCCAGAAGATCTAGTTAAGATCACTGACAAAGATGGCTACCCTAAACAACAGATTTTCACTGTCAAGATTTTCATAGTAAAAGAGGAGAAGTCAATGCCTCCCTTCAAAGCTTCAAAGAACAGGCTAACTCTCTTATTAGGGGCTAAGGCAGCTGGTGACTTGAAGTTAAAGTCAATGCTCATTTGCTATTCTGAAAATCCTAGGGTCCTTAAAGAGTTATGCTAAATCTACTCTGCCTCTGTTCTAGAATGGAACAACAAAGGCTGGAAGATAGCACACCTGTTTACAGAGTGATTCACTGAATACTGTAAGCCCACTGTTGAGAAATACTACTCAAAAAAAAAATTCCTTTCAAAATATTATTGTTCACTAACAATGCACCTGGTCACCCAAGAGCTCTGATGGAGATGTCCAAGGAAATTAGTGTTGCTTTCATGCACACTAGCACATCTATTCTCTCTGTTCAGCCCATGGATCACGGAGTAATTCTGACTTTCAAGTCTTATTAAGAAATATATTTTAGCCAGGCTCGGTGGCTCAGCCTGTAATCCTGCGCTTTGGGAGGCTGAGGTGAGTGGATTGCCTGAGCCCGCGGGTTTGAGACCCTCCTGGGCAACTTGGCGAGACCTCATCTCTACAATAAATAAAATAAATAAATAAAAAATTAACCTGGCATGGTAGCGCGTGCCTGTAGTTCCAGCTACTTGGAAGGCTGAGGAGGAAAGATCACTGGAGCCCAGCAGGTCGAGGCTGCAGTGGCTGGGAGAGGCCACTGCACTCCAGTCTGGATGACAGAGTGAGACTCCAACTCCAAAAAAAAAAAGAAATATATTTTATAAGGCCATAGCTGCCATATGAGTTAGTGATTCCTTCATTCTAAATGCCATCAAGAACACGTGTGATTTATGAGAGCAGGTTCAAATACCAACATTAACAGGAGTTTAGAAGTTGATTCCAACCCACATGGATAATTTTGAGGACTTCAGTGGACGAAACAGCTGAAGATGTGATGGAAATAGCAAAAGAACTAAGATTAAAAGTAAAGTCAAAAGATGTGACTGAATTGCTACAATGTCATGATAAAACTTGAAAAGATGAAGAGTTGCTTCTTATGGATGAGCAAATAAAGTGGTTTCTTGAAATGGAGTCTACCGGTGAAGAGGCTGTGAACATTTTTGAGATGATAACAAAGAATTTAGAATACTAGTTGATAAAGCAGTGGCAGGGGTTGAGAGGGTTGACTCCAGTTTTGAAAGAAGTCTTACTGTGGGTAAAATGCCATCAAACAGCATCACATGTTACAGAGAAATCTTTTGTGAAAGGAAGAGTCCATCAATGAGACAAACTTCATTGTAATCCAGCCACCCCAACCTTCAGTAACCACCACTCTGGTCAGTCAGCAGCCATCGACATCAAGGTAAGACCCTACATCAGCAAAAATATTATGACTCACTGAAGGCTCAGTTGATTGCTAACAATAACGTGTCTTTAATTAAGGTGTATATCTTTTTTTAGTCAAAATCTTGTTGCACACTTAATAGACTAGAGTATAGATTAAGCATAACTTTTATATCTATTGGGAAACCAAAAAAATGTATGTGATTTGCTTTATGGTGATAGTTGCTTTATTGTGGTAGTCTAGAGCTAAGACGACACTATCTTCAAGATGAGCCTGTCTGCCCCAATTGTTTTATCCATTCATCCACTGATGGGCAATTAGGCTGCTTCTACCTTTTGGTTTGTGCTAATAATGCTGTTATAATAATGTTGCTATAGTGTACATGTTATTGTTCGAATATCTAGTTTCAATTTCTTTGGGTATACACTTAGAAATGAAATTATAGTCATATGATAATTTTACATTTAACTTTTAACTTTCTGAGAAAATGTCAAACTTTTCCACAGCAGCTGAACAATTTTACATTCCCATGAGCAATGTACTAGGATTACAATTTTTCCACATTCTCACCAACACTTGCTATTTTCTAGTTTTTTTAAATTATAGACATCCTAGTGGGCACGAGGTGGTACTTCATTGTGATTTTGATTTGCACCTTCCTAACAACTAATGATATTGAGCATTTTTGTGTGTGTGTGAGATGGTTGATGTTATAAGTCACTAAAGTTTGGAGTTATTTATTATGTAGTATTACTTAACTGATAAGAAGGGGTATGCAAAATCAAACGGCCCAGTCCCATGAGGCTATCAGTCTAGTCTAAATAAAAGACTATAAATAGCTATACAAATAAAAGTAAAGCTAGAACTATGGTTAGTGTTGTGAAAGCGAGGTATTCAGTGTATGAGAGTACACAAGAGACCTAAGATAGAATGTCAGGGAAGGCACCCCTGGAAAAATGACCACTATTTTAAGAATGAGTAGGATTTAACCACATCAAGAAGAGAGTAAAATGAGCGTGTAAAAAATACCTATATAGCCGGGCTCGGTGGCTCAGCCTGTAATCCTGTGCTTTGGGAGGCTGAGGTGAGTGGGTTGCCTGAGCCCGCGGGTTCGAGACCAGCCTGGGAAATTTGGCGAGACCTCATCTCTACAATAAATCAAAAATCGGCCGGGCGTGGTAGCGCATGCCTGTAATTCCGGCTACTCGGAAGGCTGAGGCAAAAGGATCGCCGGAGCCCAGCGGGTCGAGGCTGCGGTGGCCGGGAGTGGCCACTGCACTCCAGTCTGGGCGACAGAGCAAGACTCCAACTCAAAAAAAAAAAAATACCTATACTGGGAAGAAAGATGGAAAATAGGAAGATTTGAATGCAGTCACATTGTGACGCTAAATAGAGAAACTCAGAGAAGCCAAGTAATACAGGTAAAAGATGAGGCAAGAAATACATATGGAGACTAGACCATGTAAGACGTTGAAGGTCAAGTTAAGGATTTCTACCTCTGCCCAAGAGCAATGGGATGCCATGAAAGGTTTTTAAGCAGTGTGGTGACACAAAACGAATTTAGGTTTTGAAAAGATCACTCTTATTACAGGGTAGAAAATAGATTGAAGGAGAAAACAGTGTAAGTTGGGAAATTATTTAGGAGGTTATTTCAGTAGGGGAAAAATGTTTGGTTTGGTAGTAGTGGTAAATAGGAGATGAGAACATTTTAAAGTGAACTCCATAAAATCAACTGGTCTTGACAAGGGATTGAATAAAAGGCAAAACAAGCTATCAAAAATGATGCCTGGGTTCATGGCTTGAGTAAATGGGTGCAAGATGATGCTTTTTATTGAGATAAAGAATATAGGCTGAGTACTAAGTCTGGGACAGATCTAGAATTTGGTTTTAGACATGTTGAGTTTGACTCGTCATCTAAGTAGAGCTACTGGTTAACACCTATACCAAGCTTGATGCTTAGATGAAAAGTCTCATTTAAGATACAAATTTGTGAGTTATGTACATGGTGGGGATAACTGAAACCAAGGGTGTGGATGAGATCTCATAGGAAGAGACTTAGACTATCAACAGAGGAAGTCTAGGACTGAGCCTTAAGGGACCAAATGCGTATTGGCTGTGTAGAGGAGGATGAATCTGAAAAAGAGATGGAAACAGAGCACTTGGAAAGGTAAGTGTACAGCTGGGAGTCACAGAAGAGAGAAGAAAGTGTTTGATGTAGGCAGTAGCAGTCAACAGCACAAATGCCAATGAGAATTCAAGTCAAACAAGGGCCAAACGGTCTATGAATTTGTGACAATCAGTTATTGATGACCTCAACAGTTTCCTGGGAGGAGATAGGAGCCAGATTTAGTGAGTTAAAAAAATTTGCGGAAGATAAGTAACTAACTATAGAGAAGTACAATAGTCTCCTTTGTCCTTGGTTTCCCTTTTCACAGTTTTAATCACTCACAGGCTACCACAGTTTGAAAATAGTACATACAATAAGATATGTCAAGAAAGAGAGAGATCGCAATCACATATTGTAGTATATTGTTAAAATTGTTCTACTTTATTGTTACTGTTGTTAATCTCTTAATGTTCACAATTTATAAATTAACCTTTAGGTATATACAGGAAATAAACATAGTCTATAGACAGAGTTCAGTTCTACTATATCCATGGTTTCAGATATCCACTGGAGGCCTTGGAACATATCCTCCACAGATAAAGAGACTACTGCACTGTGTTAGTTACAGATTTCATCTTCCTGAACTGATTAAACCCAACCACTCCCAAGTCAAAGGTTCATTCTGAGATTTCCTGCCAGCAAGCCACTCAGTGTAGCCTAACCTGGACCTATCTGGAGGCTAATGGGTAATCCCACACCTTGACTCATAGAGCAGAGACTCCCCATGTCTTGGGAAGAAAGCAGTTTTAGAATATTAGAATATGAAGGAACATTTGCTCTAAAAATTAATTTAAGCTGGGCATGGTGGCTATACCTGCAATTCTAGCACTTTGGGAGTCCTAGCTGAGAGGATTGTTTGAGCCCAGAAGTTCAAGATCAGCCTAGAAAATATAGTGAGATGTCCGCAAAAGTAAAAAAAATTGTTGGATGTGGTGGCATGTGCCTGTAGTCCCAGCTACTTGGGAGGCAGAGGCAGAAGGATTTCCTGAACCCAGAAGGTTAAGGCTGCAGTGAGCTGTAATTGTACCATTGCCCTTCAACTTGGGTGACAGAGTAAGACCCTGACTCAAAAAAAAAAATTAAAAATTAAAATTAATTTAGTTTGAGTAGAATCTGGCTACAAAAGGCATAGAACTCCCCCCATAACTTATCTTAGTAGGCCAAAAATTATCTTCACTAGGAGAAAATTTCAGCCAAGTGTGAATTGCATCTATTCATTCAACAAACATTTATTGAGACTCATAACACTATCTTCTAAGAGATATGGATGCTCATTAAATAAGATATGGCCTCCTTCCCTGAAATATTTATATTCTAGAGAGGAAGACACAGAAATAGACCTATGGTTACAGTATGGAGTGATAACAGCATTTGTTCTGAGAGCAAACATAGGGAAGAACTGTGGTTTCAATGGAGGCTTCTGAGAAGACATCACTGTTTGTGTGGCATTTTTAGTGGTGAACAGAATAAGTTAGGAGAATGAAGAAGCAAAGTAGAAAGCATTCTAGGCAAAAAGTACTATACAGTCTACGCGAGTGCTCAGAGGCATAAAACAGCATGGAGCATTGGGGAACTCAACATACTGTATCGGAAACCCTGAGAGATGAGTCAGAAGCGGTAAGCTTGGGCCAGCACAGGAAGAACACTACATACTAGTGTCTTAGGCAAGAATTGTTTGGCTTCAAGTCATAAAGAAAACAACTCAAATAGCTTAGACAACAAAATTTGAAATGCAGTGACTCAGTTACTAGGGAGTTTAAGAGGCAAATTAGTTTTCCAGCATGGTTGATTATTTTAGCTGAGCATCAAGAATCTTTTTCAACTCAGGTCTAACTTGTCTACAACATGGGATTGGCCTGAATTGGATCTTATGCCCATGCCTGAACAAATCTCTAATACTCTGATTAGCCAGGCCTGAATCACATGCCCCTTATTAGTTCCAGGTCAGTCGGATCCATCCAAACTATGAGAAATGATAGTGAGGCAGGAAAAAATAATAGGTGTCCACCCCACCACACTAAGGGCTTTAACGTTATCCTAAGGACAAGGGAAGTCATTGAGGGATTGTAAGCAGGGCAGTGGAATGATTAGACTTGCATTTCAGAAAAATCTGTGCAGTAGCCACAAAGCAAGTGAGTCAGAGGAATTCAGACTCGAGGAATTAAAATGCCTGGAGTTGTTCGAGGATAGTGATTAAAGCCTGAGGAACAGCCATAAGGACAGGAAATTACCTGGTTCCCTTCCTGGGATAATTTTTAAACCCCATCAACCAACCACAATGACCTGAGCTTTTTTGTTGTTGCTGTTGCTTTGTTTTCTGTTTTTACTTTCCACCTAGATTCTAGGCAGAAATCAGAGACACAAGTTCATAATGTTTTCTCTTTGCTGGCAGCCACTTCTAAAAGAGTAGAACAGATTTTTAAATCCTTCAGATCCCTTGACCCTACAACTCTATGTGTATCCAGAACAATTCAACCTCACATGCATATGCTTCATGTTACTAGTGTGAAGAATTCTTGTTATAATAACACCACAGTGTGTTTCTCTACACACATCTGAAGTGTTATTCTCTAATTTATTCAATTGGACATACAACTTGAAGCAACTGAGAGTCATTGTCTGTCACTCAGCATGTCCCCTGACTTTTGGTTTAGGGCATCATCCCACACAATGCTGCTTTAGATTTATCGAAAAGGCCCACACGTGATGGCCTTAAATGTGTACAGCATTTTCAGCTGACAAAAACACTTTATTATATTAATTCATTGAATCTTTCCAGTAACCCTGTGAGATAGACAATAGCATTCCCATGTTGTAGACAAGTATCAGAAGCTCAGAGAAGGGAAATTGAATTTCCCAAGGTTACACACTAGTAAATGGCTTGGTGGGAGAGGACAACAGGTCTTTGGACTAAAATCCTACTACCTCTACGAAGTCTATGTTTGAGAAATGGTTGGAGGCAAAGACTCTTGAACCAGGTTCCCGAGCTTAAAAATCTCAGCTCGTTGTGGATTATCTGAGTATTTTAGGCAACAAATTACTGTCATTCTCTGACCTGCAGTTTCCTCAACTGTTAATAGAAAAAAATTTTAAAATACTCTACTTTAGAGGGTTGTTGTGAGGATTTAATGAGTAAACACAAATAAATGAGGTAACTTTAAACTTATTGTCCAAAACAATATACTTCTGAGAGTGAAAAGGGGCACTAAAAATAAGTAAAGTACATACTATTTTTGAAATATTTATTTACAATAAAAAATTTTTAAGTGTATTCATGGACTTAAAATAGTTCTATTCAAACACTATTTCAGAAATAAATTTTCCCCCCAAATAAAAGTATGCATATCAGTATACATTAAGCTTAATTTTTGTTAACTTGAATTTTTAAAAAAATACAAGCTGAATACTCATTTTGGGGCATATTCACATACTTTAATCCATTTCTTAGTCGCATTTGTCCACAAGATTTTTCTTATAGACTGTGTCTCCCAAGCCTTGTCATATCTGGCTGGTCCACCAAGTGGACAGCACTGTGGAATACTCTTCTTAACACCACCCAACCCGGAAGGAGTTGGCTGTCATTTGTTGCTTCTGCCTAAGAGCACTTCATTTTAACATTGAGTACCCTGGATGTAGACTGTGAAAACTAAGTTTCACTTAGGTGTGTCTGGAAGAAGTTGAAAAAGAGAAGTAGGTTATCACTGGTCTATTCTATCATGGGCTAGGCAAAGCAATGACAGACACTCATTCTGACTTATTTTAATACAACTATTTATAAAATTACTATTTTAAAAGGAAAAGTTCAGGATAAATGCTAAGGTGAACAGGATACATCAGGACTATCCCAGGCAAACTAAATATGTGGTTTATTCACCCTAAGAATAAAGCTCTAGGACAGGGTCTGGCCCACAGTAAGTACTAGGCAAGAACCAGACATTTTTGCTGGTTTAGCACTCATGTTGTTGTTATTACCATGGTACCACTTTTGTTCATTTATTATAAGCAATGCACTGGGCTTTATAAACATCATCTTGTTTAATTCTCTCCAAAGTCCTGAATGTTGCACTCATTTGCTTCTATTCCCATGGCCCTTACAGGCAGTTCAGTTGGTAGTCCCTGAACCTATTCTGGAGTTTTAATCACTACACTATACTTTCTCTTCCTATGTTCTATTCCTGTAGTTTTTTTTTTTGTTTTGTTTTGTTTTTTTTTTTGAGTTAGAGTCTCACTCTGTTGCCCAGACTGGAGTGCAGTGGCACACTCCTGGCCACCGCAGCCTCAACCTGCTGGGCTCCAGTGATCCTTCTGTCTCGGCCTTTCAAGTAGCTGGAACTACAGGGGCACGCTACCACGCCCGGCTATTTTTTTTTTTTTTTGAGTTGAAGTCTCACTGTAGCCCAGACTGGAGCGCAGTGGCCGCTCCCGGCCACCGCAGCCTCGACCTGCTGGGCTCTGGCGATCATTCCACCTCAGCCTTCCAAGTAGCTAGAACTACAGGCACGCGCTACCACGCCCAGCTAATTTTTTGATTTATTGTAGAGATGGGGTCTTGCCAAGTTGCCCAGGCAGGTCTCGAACCTGCAGGCTCAGGCAATCCACTCACCTCAGCCTCCCAAAGCACGGGATTACAGGCTGAGCCACTGAGCCCGGCTTCCTGTAGTATTTTTAGTATGACATACAATCTATTGAATATAATGTGATGCACTATTTTATATATTCCAGATGCTTCTTATGTGTTGGTAGCCTTCACCCCAAAATTATAAATCCCTTGGGGGCATGGGTTAATATGTCAATCAAAGTTCTCAAATGCAACCAACTCTAGCTAATTAAGCAGAAAAAGAATGTATTGAAATATATTGCGTTGCTCACAGACTATCCAGCAGAACTGAAAAAACTAGGCTTAGGGGCTGTGTAGCAAGAACAAGGCCCCAGATCACACCACAGAACTGTTGCTCTCATGAAGACAAAATACTAGCATCAGTGAACATACCCCTCCCAACTTGCACCTCCAATAACCCCCTTGCTGGACACTGGACACTGCAAATAAAATTGTTGTCACAAATACTTCAGAAACCTCTGGTTAGCTTCTGCTGTGACCCCTACTCTCTCAAGGATAAAATTCGAGTGTTCTGAGATTTTTCTGTTTCATCAGCTTCCATAAAGGGGTGAGCACATCTGGCTGGTAAAACCCAGTCACATGCCCATGCTCTAACTTCAAGAAAGACAGGAAAGCAAAGTATTTGGCATTTTTTAGCATCTTTGGTGACAGGAAACTTTGTCTCATATGATGAAGATTCCCACAAACCTGGGCAGGGTGTTTAAGGCAGTCAAAAATCATGATAAATGTCCAGTGCATTCATGACTTGCATTTCTTTAGTATTCCTCCTAGAACTGAGTACCATTGAACTCTGAAGACTTGCTCCCCACTGACATCATAAATTATCAAAGTGTGCTGTGGAGACCAATTTAAAAAGCAAGACTTCAGACAACTGTGGAAAATGAGAATGTAGCTATTAGCATGACAGGGCTCCCTCTATTCAAGGTCTCTTTAGCAATACAGAGATTCAAAGTAGTCTACAAATTCACTGATAAACCGAGAACAAAAGGAGATGACTACAACTATTATAAATTGCTTTGATCTCTTGACTTTAGGGGAAAATAAAAAGAAAAATAATAAAAGAAGGGAAAGGTATTTCTGTATCATTAATCAAGAGGCTGCTTTGCAATAGAACACTTGATTCCTTAAAAGTCACTATTCAGCTAAGCTTCAACTCTTTTCTACCAATCCTGTTGATTTCAAGACAACTAAGCCTACAGCAGTTGGTCCATGGCAACTTTGGTACCATAGTGCCAGGCAAAAAAAAAAAAAAAAAGAGAGAGAAATAATAAGTTAAAATCCCAAAGGCCACAATCTAAAGAAAAACTAGAGAAGAGTGCAAAGATAGAAGTTGACCCCAAACAACTTGAAATAAAATGTTTCAACTACCACTCATCAATGTTGCAATATTGCTAGAACTTAACAGGAAGTTGGAATCACTCCCAGACACCAGACACCTGCCATAAGGCAAATGTTGTTGACTTTTCATGGTGCCCATGTCAGACTCTGAGAATACAATTCCCCAAACATCTATGTGCTTGGTATTTTGATGCAAAACCAAGGTAAATAAGATGCCGTCTTTGATGTCCTCAAACATAATGTGCAGGAGGTAAAGTCAAGAATTCAAATAGCAAAGCATGATAAATGCCCTAAGGATTTTACAAAGTACATTAAGGATTAATGCATGGAAGTCAAGAAAGGCAAATGGCAAGAAGAGAACACAAAACCAGAAACCTCCTTCTTGACTGCAAACCATTTTCACAAATTATTAAAGACAGGGCTAGAACAGATCCTCCTACAGATCATCTAATACAATCTCCTCTTTTTGCACTTAAAGTGAAGCTCTCGAGTGAGTAGCAGAACCAGAATTAGGACCCAGGTCTCCTGACTCCAAAACTTGTGTGATCCCTCTAGAATCATGAGGCACTTAAGGAAAAGAAAGTTTTTCCATCCTTTCCTGATCACTTAACACCATTTATGTCTTATTGACCCAAATATGGAGAAAGACCATTGTCACTTGGTGGTCTGGCGGTGAAGTGTGTATGTTGGGAAGGAGGGTGATCACAGGACACAGAGTCTCTGAGGGACTGCCCTAGTGTCCTACAGAGGCAGTTGCTTTGCTTAGCTGAGATGCTGACCAGACTCACTGTTCTAAGAAAGGCTCTCAGTACATAGGTGCCTGGAGATGATCAAGAAAAGGCCAAAGGTGGCCAATATCTAAACCAGGGGACTGGGCCTCTGAAGTAAGAATTGAAACCATAATCTGAGGTTGAGCTGATCTGGCTGGAGCTCTCTCTGAGCAAGTGTAACCTCAGGTGTCTCAGGTTCAGGATATCATGAGGTGGCACCCAAGGACACAGTGCAGGGCAAACTTGGCAGCTGCATGGGAAAAGATGAAAACACTACACACTTTGTCCACAGACAAGAAATCTTAGGCTTTGAAACTAGCACTTCATGGAGGGGAGATTGATTCCGCTTTGGTTCTGCTCCCCTCCCCCAACTCTGGAGCAGAATTTGTCCTGTAATTAGCAGGTGATAGCCCAACTTTCTGGACATAGTGTTTTTGTTCTCATTTTATTTTGTTTGTTTTATCCCAGAGAGAGTTAATTGGCTTCCTTAACTAATCTAGTAGATTCCTCTTTTGATATTCAGATATTTCTTCCCTTCAAGACCAAGAACCTGCTACTAGCAAGTATCTTTGACCCCAAACTAGAGTCTCTGGGTTTTCATGGTATCACACTAAGCTACTTTTTGGAATGTAGTAGACACAGAAATGATTGTCACTCTATGGCATGAAGGATTTCTTGTGAGAACATATTTCCTGCAAATAATAGGCCCACTGCAGTTAGTTTGGACAGGCTTGGTCTTCCTAACACCTTTTCTGCCACCAAAACCACAAATGATTCTCAGTAACCTCATAACCTGCTCCAATTATCCTGTCTACCAGTTCCCACATCCTTAACTATCATAAACTTTGGTGAAGATGACTCTATAATAATCACCATGTGCTGAATCTGCATGGCATGTCTCTCTATGGAAGATTTCCTTAAGGAGACATCACAGTCAAACTCATTTTCTACTGACCAGAATGAGTTCAAAGGAGAAGGGAAAGCAGACTCTATCTGAATCCCAAACATCCCTAAATTGTGATGATCAACCATAGTAAAAAGGGTTTTGACTTTCTAAGGCAATAGTCAGACATCATGGCACTCCCTAGATGCCAGGACTATAATGGATTCCTTGGGAGCACTGTATATAGATATTATTTTGTCCATAAATCCTTTGCACTTATACCTCATAGGTAATCAAGAGAAACTGGTTGGCATGACTTAGAACCAGGAGACCATGTTGATTCCTAGCTCTGTGTCTGACATGATGAATGCACTTCAGTTTCCTCTTCAGTTACCTCATAGTGCCCATAGACTGGGAAATATCTCATATTAGAGACTTTAGAGTGTACACAAGTGCAAGAATTGTTTATATAGGACATTTCTCCCTTAGTCCATGGCAATGAACACACTACATACTTTGTGTATTCTCATCACTTTCAAAGGGAATGTTGTCTGGGTTCAGAATCAAGACAAAGGTGACCAGGGATACTTTACCTCCTCCTTCAAGCCTGCAGGCAAGAACAGTTTACCCTCCTAGCGAAAGAAAGTGCACCAGCTCAGCCCCACTTTCTGCATGAGCTTTGTAGCTCTCAGTCCCCACACGTGCCTTCAAGGGCAGCCCAATCAGTCTAAGAATCAGCTTTTAAAAATATTTTACAGCATAAATTAAAACATGAGAGATTTGGATGAGATAACAATTTACTTTCCTAATTGGGAGTTTGAACTCTAAAATATTAGCATGAGGTTCCTCTGAACTCTTAAAATTAAGGATGATAATAAAATTTCATGTGCAATGGAACCAGATAATAGAGGAGAAACGCTCATTTATTGTCTAGATGTTATTAATGTGTCACACATTTATACACATGGCACTGTCTAGGAGGTATTATCATAGGCATTTCACAAATGAAGAAACAATGACTTTTTCAAAAGTGTGCATTTTAGAATAGTCAAAATTCTAACTAGACCTGTCAGATATCAAATTTCATGACTTTTCCAACAAAGCAATGAATCCCAGAAAAGCCATATTATCATTTCACCATAGACCTTTGATTCCACAATTTCATTCTTGCCATTTGACCTCTTTTATCCTTTATTAAGAAATTGTCTGCTTCTAGACTTGGCAATCTCGAAAAATATCAGAGATCCTAAAACATCTAAGGCAACTGAAACTCTTTAGGAAAACCAAAAAGAAAAGAACTACCTGAATCAAATCTTTAGTGGAGCAACATCCTATGGCCTGACAAGGGTGACAGGCCATGGGAACAGTCTACTGAAAGCTGCTCAGCCCCAGATCCTGGAAAAGAGTGGGATAGACATGAGGAACTGAGCAGGGATCGCAAAAGTTCTGGCAGATTGATGCTAGTCCTCAATTCCGACACTAGAATGAATGGTGACAAACTCTCAGAAGTCTTTGCTTGTCAACAGAAATCTTGGACAATTAGAAGTCAAGTTCACATAAGCTGGTGTGGATGTAACCCAGTCATCTGGTCCTCCTATGGATCTCTGGAGAGCTAGGGTTTGAAATATACAGGTTAGTTTGAGGAGGTCCCAATCCTATGTTGGAACAAATACGATTTACTTGTCACCTCAAAACAAAGGTAGTCTTCAGAAAGTTTGGGAACCCAGAAAATTTGAGATCTCTATAAAAAGATTTACACTTACTGTCTGTTCTTCCCCCATACCCCAACCCTGTTGTTGAACCTCTGCTTTCAGAGATGGTTGGCAGATGAAGTTCTCACCAGGCCAAATATGTGGCTATATGCTGCTACCCACCTGACCCTCACCTACCTCGCCCATGACACACAACACTAATTGATTGTAGTACTCTTTCCAGCTGAGCCAAATGCAGCCTCAGAATCCTTCTCAACACAGCTTCAGATAACTACTACCAATTATTTGGATTTGGTATTCAAAGGAGATCTATGTTGCCAAATTGTCCTAGGGACTGCTGAACGGTGGACTTCCTTTGTCAGAAATTTATTTATTTATTTATTTATTTATTTATTTTAATTTTTAATTTTTTTTTTTGCTCATTCTCCCAAAATCAGAGTCACTATTGTGATAAACAATAAATAAATAGAGATTGTAAGAAGAGCTCCGTTCATGACTACCTTAAGAAAAAACTTGGGAATAAACAAAGCTTTATTTACTCTTTAAAGTGAATATGAATCACCTGGGGATTTGTTAAAATACAGATTTTTATTCACTAGGTCTATAATTTATTCCCTCTTAACTTTTATTCCATTAGTTTCTGTGTCTTTATCTCTGCTTTTTGAGAAACTTGGACAGTGGGCATTATAGTGTCATGGTTAAACACAAGGGCTTTTCTTGGATTCAAGACTAGTTGTGTGACCTTTGGCAAATGACTTACCCTTTCTTTGCTAAATTTCCTAATGATTAAAATGAGAATGAAAAGAGACGCTACTTTATATAATTCTTGCAAGGATTAACTGAGATTTTGCTTAGAATAATGCCTGACCATAGTAATTACGTACTCAATGAATATTAGATATTTCTTCAGCCCAATTTCATGATTCACTAATTCACTCTTCAGTTATGTCTAATTCATTATGTTGTGTCTTGTTACTTCAAGCAATCTTATTTTTCATTTCCCTTATTTTTAATTGGTTCTTTTCCATAATATTTCATTGTTGATACAAAACCTCACATTTGTACCTATCTATATATTTATATATAGATAATTTCACTCCATCTCTTTGAGATTGTAAAATGTATTTACATTTTTGATCTTATAAAATTATTTTCTTTACTTCCTCAGATATAAGTTCTTTTTTTAAATTGTGTTTTCCATATCTACCTGGAGGTTTTTTGCTATGTGCTTACTATGATCAGGAGATTTTTTTGAAGCTCTCTCTGCTGGATTATAATTCCCACATGCAAACTTTGAGCAGAGCATTGTGCACAGGTTGCTTGGGTGGCTGTGTAGAGACCACCTTGCCAGAGGGTTCAGTTCCAGACCCTGTTCCTGCAAGCACAACAAACCTCAAGCCCTTGGTTTCAATACTGGTGTCACTGCTCTGACTCCAGGTGGCTCAGCTCTAACTTTAGGTGGTTCCATTTGTGAGCAGCAGGGCAGGTCCACCCCAGCCATCTTCTGGTCTTATACAGACCCACTTTCTTGGAACCTTTTCTTTTTTTTTTTTTAAGTTTTCTTTCTTTATTTTTAATTCCAGTAGTTTTGGGGCTACAAATAGTTTTCGGTTACATGGTTGCACAGTGGTAAAGAAATCTGGGCTTTAAAATGTACCCACTACACCCACTTGTGCACATTGTACCCAATAGGTGATTTTTTGTCCCTCCACCCCCAACCCCCCAACCCCCCACTCTCCCTTCTGAGTCTCCATTGTTCATTACACTAGGGGTCCCCAACCCCTAGGCTGCATACCTCTACCAGAGAGGAACCTAGTGCAAATAGGAAGTGAGCAGTAGGTGAGTGGCATTACACCTCCTGTCAGATAAGCAGAGGCATTAGATTCTCAGAGGAGCACGAACCCTATTGTGAACTGCACATGAGAGGAATCTAGGTTGCACACTCCTTATGAGAATCTAATGCTTAGCCAGGCTTGGTGGCTCAGCCTGTAATCCTGTGCCTTTGGGAGGCTGAGGTGAGTGGATTGCCTCAGCCCGTGGGTTCAAGACCCACCTGGGCAGCGAGACCTCATCTCTACAATAAATAAAAAAATCAGCCAGGCGTGGTAGTGCATGCCTGTAGTTCTAGCTACTTGGAAGGCTGAGGCGGAAGGATCGCCGGAGCCCAGCAGGTCGAGGCTGCAGTGGCCACTGCACTCCAGTCTGGGCGACAGAGTGAGACTCCAACTCAAAAAAAAAAAAAGAGAGAATCTAATGCCTAATGATTTCCGCACCCCCTCCCCCACCATCCCCCACAGCCTCCTCTCACACGTGGAAAAATTATCTTCCACAAATCCAGTCCCTGATACCAAAAAGGTTGGGAACCGCTGCATTACACCATTCTCTATACTTTTGCAGGGTCTTAGTTTATCTCCCACTTATAAGTGAGAACATGAGGTGTGTTCAGCTTCTTTTTGTGTTCTGAACCTTTTCTTACATTGTCCAAGTACAGCCATTGTTTTCAGCTGCTCTGGGTCCTATTTGACACTTCTTTCTGCATCATTCTCAGACCTCGCTCACAAGCTTTCTCTTCCCACCCTCACGTGCTCCACATATTCTTCTTAACTCTGTCCTCAACATCACAATTACATGTAATGAGTCAAGATATTCTTTTTTTTTAATCAATATTTTTTATTATGATATTGTGGGGTGCAGTTAAGGGTTAGGTATACAAATACACTTAGTTCAGGCACCCTTGTTGATATACCCTTGTTGATAAGAGGTGTCTCCCTGTCCCCTAGACAGATATTTACTACCGTTAATCCCATCTCCCTTCCGCTCCCCCCCATAGTTTCCCACCACTGTCAGTCATTTTCTTATAGTATTACATTGGATGTTCAGATCCACTATATGAGTGAGAACATGTGATACTCAGATCTTTGTTTCTGTGAGAAGTCACTCAGTATTATAGACTCTAGTTCCATCCAGGTTGCTGCGAAATTCATGATTTGTTCTTTTTTATGACTGTGTAGTATTCCATCATGTATATGTACCACATTTTTTAAATCCAGTCCTCTTTTGATGGGCAGCATGGTTGCTTCCAGGTTCTTGCTATTGTAAACAATGCTAAAATAAACATACGTGCGTAGGTATCTTTTCTATAGAGTGATTTGAGTGATTTGCAATCCCAGTAGGGGGATTTCAGGGTCATATGGGAGGTCAATAATTAGAGCTTTTAGGAATTGCCATACTGTTTTCCACAGAGGATGCACTAGTTTGCACTCCTACCAACAGTGTAGAAGTGTTCCCTTTTCAACACACCCTCTCAAGCAACTGTTATCTTTTGAGTTATTGATAATTGCCATTCTGACTGGAGTTAGGTGGTATCTCGGTGTGGTTTTGATTTGCATCTCCCTGATGATTAGTGAGGTTGAACATTTCTTCATGTGTCTGTTGGCTGCTCGGACGTCTTCCTTTGAGAAGTGTCTGTTCATATCTTTTGCCCACTTTATAATGGGGTTGTTTGTTTTTTTTCTTTTCAGCACGTTTGAGTTCCTTGTAGATCCAAAATGTTAAGACTTTGTCAGACCTGGAGTTGGCAAATACTTTTTCCCAGTCTGTAGGCTGTCTCCCTGCTCTCTTGATGGTTTCTTTGGCTTTGCAGAAGCTTGTCAGCTTAATGAGTTCCCACTTGTCTATCTTATCCCTTATGATCTGTGGGTTTCAGGTTTTGTTCAGGAATTGGATGCCAGTTCCAATTTCCATGAGGGTATGTCCTTCATTTTCTAAAGTTCTTATGGTTTGAGGTTTTACATTTAGGTCTCTGATCCATTTAGAGTTAATTTTTGTGTATGGGGATAGATAGGGGTCCTGTTTCAATCTTCTGCATGTGGTCAGCCGGTTTTCCCAGCACCATTTACTGAATAGGTTCTCCTCTCCCCAGTGGTAGGTGGTGGAGGCTTTGTCAAAGGTGAGTTGGTTGAGAAATTGAGGTTTTGCTTCTGGAATCTCAATTCTATTCCATTGGCCTATATGCCTGTTCCTGTACCAGTACCAAGCTGTTTTGATTATGGTAGCATTATAGTAAAATTTGAAGTCTGGTAATGTGATACCACCTGCTTTGTTTTTGTTTTTTTGCTGAGGATTGTTCTGGCTATTCTTGGTCATTCATGTTTCCATATGAATTCCTGTGTTGTTTTTTCTAGGTCTGAGAAGAATGTTGCTGGTAATTTGATGGGTATTGCATTAAATCTGTAGATTGCCTTAGGTAAGATAGACATCTTCACAATGTTGATTCTTCCAACCCATGGTCACAGGATAATTTTCCACTTGTTTGTGTCATCTTTGATTTCTTTGAACAGTGTTTTGTAGTTTTCATTGTAAAGGTCCTTCATGTTTCTGGTTAGGAAGATGCCAAAGTATTTCTTTTTTCTGTGGCTATTGTGAATGGATTTACGCTTTTTATTTGGGTTTCTGTCGGTTTATTATTGGTGTAAAGAAATGTAATTATCTTTTGCACATTTATTTTATATCCTGAGACTTTGCCAAAGTCCTATATCAGTGTAAGGAGATTTTTGACAGATTCTCTTGGGTTTTCAAGGTACACGATCATGTCACCTGCAAAGAGAGATAACTTGACTTCCTTTTTTCCTATTTGGATAACCCCTGATTGCCTTCTTTTCTCTGATGGCTCTAGCCAGGACTTCCAATACTATATTGAACAGGAGGGGTGAGAGTGGGCATCCTTGTCTTATTCCAGTTTTCAGGGGAAATGGTTCCAGTTTTTGTCCATTTAGGAATATGCTGGCTGTGAGTTTCACATAGATGGCTTTTACTATTTTGAGGTATGTTCCCCATATGCCTAGATGTTCGAGGGTTTTTATCAAGAATGGGTGCTGGATTTTATCAAAAGCTTTTTCTGCTTTTGATTACATCTAATGATGTAATCATGTGGTTTTTGTTTTGACATCTGTTGATGTATTTAATTACATTTATGGTTTTACGAATGTTGAACCAGCCATGCATCACAGGGATGAAGCCTACTTGGTCATGATGGATGATTTTTGAGATGTGTTGTTGAATCTGGTTCGCTAGGATCTTGTTGAGATTTTAGCATCTATGTCATCAAAGATATTGGCCTGTAGTTCTCTTTCTTTGTTGGGTCTTTACCTGGCTTGGGTATCAATGTGATGTTAGCTTCGTAAAATGATTTGGGGAGAGTTCCATCTTTCTCAATTGCCTGGAATACCTTCAGTAGGATTGGTATAAGCTCCTTCTTAAATGTCTTATAGAATTCTGCTGGAAAGCCATCTGGTCCAGGGCTTGTTTTTGTCAGTAGTTTTCTTATTATGTAGTCAATTTCCTTGATTGTTATTGGTCTATTTAGGGTCTCAATTTCTTCTTGTTTCAACCTAGGCAGGTTGTGTGATGACAGAAAGTCCTCCATTTCCTTAAGGGTTTCAAGTTTGTTTCCATACAAGTGTACATAGTAGTTTCTAATGATCTTTTGTATTTCTTCAGGATCAGATGTGACTTCATCTTTTGTGTTTCTGATTGTGTTTATTTGGGCTTTTTCTCTCTTTTTCTTGGTCAGTCTAACTAGGGGAACATCAATCTTGTTTATCCTTTTGAAGAACCAGCTTTTTGTTTCATTGATTTTTTTGCATTATCTTTTTGTCTTCTATGTCCTGGATTTGGACTTTTATTTTAGTGTCTGGATTTTTCTGCTGAAATTAGGGTTTTTGTGGTCTTGCTTTTCCAGCTTCCTTAAGTAGCTTGTTAGGCTGTTAATTTGTGATCCTTCCATTTTCTTTGTAGGGATATAAATTCTCCTCTTACTACAGATTTCATGGCATCCCAGAGATTTTGGTAAGATATTTCTTCATTTCCATTTGTTTCCAGGTATCGTTTGATCTCTGTTTTGATTTCATCATTGACCCAGGAGTTGTTTAGCATCATGCTGTTTAATGTCCATGTCTTTGTGGGTTTTGGGGGGACCTTGTTGGTATCAATGTTTATTTTTATTCCACTGTGTTCTGAGAAGGTGCATAGTAAAATTTCAGTCCTTTTAAATTTGCTTATGCTTGATTTATGGCCAAGTATGTGGTCAATCTTAGAGTACGTTCCATGCAGTGATGAGTAGAATGTGTATTCTGTGGTCTTTGGATGGAGGGTTCTGTAGGTATCATTTAACTCCATTTGATCAAGAGTCACATTGAGGTTTCAGATCTCGTTGCTGATTTTTTGTCCTGATGATCTATCTAGGGTTGTGGTGGGGTATTAAAGTTCCCAGCTATGATATTATTGGAGTTGGTGTCTTTTTTAGTTTACCTAGGAGCTGCTTTATGAAAGTTGGTGCTCCTATGTTTGGTGCATATATGTTTAGGATGGATATTTCTTGTTGATGGATTGAACCTTTTATCATTATGTAGTGCCCTTCTGTATCTTTTTAAATTTTTGATAGCTTAAAGGGTTTTTGTCTGAAATAAATATCGTGACTCCTCTTTTCTTTTGTGTTCCACTCGCCTGAAAATTTGTATCCCATCCTCTTACTTTGAGTCTGTGAGTGTCCTTTCTAGTGAGGTGAGTCTTTGGAAGACAATAGATTGTTGCCTGGTGATATTTTTTCCATTTTGCTATTCTATGTGTTTTCAGTGATGCATTTAGTCCATTCACATTCAAACTAATTATTGAAATGTGAGAGTTGATTCCTATCATAATGTTCTTACAGAGTTGTTGTTCTTCCTGTTTGTGGGTTGTCTTTCTTTTGGTTTTAGAATTGGATCATGTGTGGGTTTTTTTTTTTTTTGAGTTGGAGTCTCACTCTGTCACCAAGACTCGAGTGCAGTGGCTGCTCCCGGCCACCGCAACCTTGACCTGCTGGGCTCCGGCGATCCTTCCACCTCAGCCTTCCGAGTAGCCGGAATTACAGGCATGCGCTACCACGCCCGGGTGATTTTTTGATTTATTGTAGAGATGAGGTCTTGCTGCCCAGGCAGGTCTCGAACCCATGGGCTCAGGCAATCCACTCACCTCATCCTCCCAAAGGCGTGGTATTACAGGCTGAGCCACCGAGCCCGGCTGATCATGTGTGTTTTTAATCTTTTGCCTGTACTCTTGTGAAGAACATTGTTGTTCTTTTTTCCTTTTCTTCTGTGTTCAATACTTTCTTAAGTGTTTCTTATAGAGGTGGTTTGGTGGCAGCATAGGTTCTTAGGGATTGGATATCTGGGAAAGATTTCAATTCTCCCTCACTGATGAAGCTTAGCTTGGCTGGGTAGGTTATTCTTGGTTGAAATTGTTTATCTTTTAGAACTTTGAAGCTAGGGCTCCAAGCTCTCCTAGCCTGGAGTATTTCTGTGGATAAATCTGCTGCTATTCTAATTGGTCTTTCTTGGTAGGTAGTCTGACCTTTTTCTCTTGAAGCCTTTAGGATTTTTTCTTTTATACCTACTTTGTTTAGGTAATTATTATGTGTCTGGGAGTTGGTCTTCTCATTTGTTGTCTTGCAGGGGTTCTCTGAATCTCTTGTGTGTGAATTTTTGTATCATTGATGAGATGAGGGAAGTTTTCTTGAATGATTTCATGAAATGTTTGTTCCAGTGTGTCCTCTGTTTCTCTCTCTGCCTCAGGAAGGTCAATTACTCTTAGGTTTGGTCTCTTGAAGTGATCATTCATCTCTTGAAGGTTTTGTTCTGTCTTTTTGAGCTTCTTTTCTATGCTTTTGACAGTTTGGGTTAGTTCTGTATTTTGGTCTTTGAGCTCTGAGATTCTTTCTTCTGCTTGGCTAATTCTGCTTTCCATGCTTAATAGTTTGTTATTTATTTCCATCACAGTATTCTTTACTGCTGTTATTTCTGACATCAACTCCTTCTTATTTTCCTCTTGTCTCTCCTCAATTTTTTTAATTCTCTCTGTTAATGTCTTGATGTCTGGGTTTGTTGTATGTGACCAGTCATTCTGGAGGCTCTTCATTGTTTGTGTTCCGAAGTCTGTTTTCTCAGTGTCTGATCTCCCAGGGGTCTTTGTGAGACCTATATTCTTCTTTTGGTTTTTCTTCATTTGTGCGGTTTTTTCCCTCCCTACTTTTTCCTTCCCTCCACATCACTGTCTTGTTATTCAGGAGTAGAGGGATTGCTTTTACTTCTGTTTGTTCAATTTCCTATTCTTCTTGTGTATGCCCTCTTACTTTGTTCAATTCTGGAGTTGCACTGTAGGTTGGGGACGGTTCTTTTTGCAGTTTTGAGATTTACTTAGGGGGGAGCTGTGATTCAAATCTATCTGCAGGTCCTGATATCCACCAACAGGTGTATGGATAATCTGAGACCCACTTCCCACTGCCTTGGAATCTGTCCATGCAGTGGGGCTGTAGGTTTACTCCCTGAAATAAAATGAGGTTAGCAGAGGGAAGAGAATGGAGAAGACAGTGGGGGGAAGAGGAGGGTGGAGAGAGAGAGGAGTAAGGGGGGAAAGAGACGAGTGTATCAACAAATGGAGAGAGACCTAAACTGAAACAGATAAAAACAACTGACTACGGCTACAGTCTAACCAGCTCCCATATAAAACAAAAATTAAAACATACGATGATGCTAACATACAAGCTAACCAACCACCTTATTGGTGTGCTGTTCCTCTATACAAAGATATGGTTTACAGAGAGGAGAAAATAGAAGAAAAGGAAGAGAGGAAAAAAAGGAACAAAACAATAGGAATAGAACCAAGTCACTAAACTAACAGAACCAATCGAGCACACTCTGAGACTTTTCATTTAAGTCCAATGTCCTTTCAGCTCTGGTCTCTAGCTGTCTTCTCAAGCTGGTAAATTAGTTCACAGTTGGGGTCAGTTACCCCTGGCCTGCTGTGAAAGACAGTTCAGATCCCCCTCAGTTCACCACTCAAATCTGGTCTGTTTTTCAAGCTTGTTTTTCCCGTTTCAGTGTTGTTACCTAGAATCGCCAGCAGGTGGTGCTATCTCAGCTGCTCACCCCAGAGCGGGTGGAGCCGAACAGGAGCGGGACAGGAGCCCGGCAGAGGCTGGAGATGGAAGCTTGCCTCAGGGCACATGGGAGGAGACCCACAGCCAGCAGGATGTCAAGGTGGCAGCAGAGGTGGCAGTGATCTCAGCAGATCTTGCCTGCAGGGGCTTCAAGAACTGAAGTCCTGCATCACCTCAGGCACAGGTGGTGCGATGCGCTATGGCTGCCATGAGGCGGCTGCAGTGCTGGCGGCTGTGGCGTCTCTGGCTGCAGTGGTTGTCCAGACCGCTGCAATGCCCCAGCAGTGGCAACGGCCGAGTCTGTGTGAAAAGCAGGCTGCCGATGTTGGGATCCGCAGCCTCCAGGGAGACAGCCAGAGACCCTCTGCGTTCTCCTTTGCATACGGTCTCATAGACCAGGCTGCCCTGTCACCATCTTGTCAGAAGCCTCCGAGTCAAGATATTCTTTATCAGAAACACTTGGGAACAAGTTTGTCTTCCCCTCCCGACTTCTGCAACCTCAAGTCCAGAAGTTTTCAAACCTTTCATGCCATAGTCTTTTAAAAATCCACAATCTCTCCAGGTTTCCTATTTTCTCCACAGTCATTCATGCAAGAGACACCAATACCAGAAGCTATTGGGGCCTTGGCAACACCAATCACCAGGTGTGATAGCAGGTCTTGAATCCAGAACTGGATGGAGGGAGGTAGAAGGAAATAAAAGCACCAGGAAGTGGAGGAGATTACCATATTCATACAGATCTGGCTCTCTGCAACCCCTTCACTTGCTCTATGGTTTTCTCTTTATAATTGCTACCAAATCCCCCTGCGATATAGAACTTAGATATAGCACACATTAATCATTGTGGCAACCTCATGATAGATGCTTTTTCCGTCTCTTATATGTTGACTGGACTTAGGAACTTTTCTTCTTCTTTCAAATATATAAATATTTCTTGAGATAAAAAAACTTGTGTGGTAAGACTTGCTGCCTTCTTCCATGATTGATTTCCCCCTTTTCCATATGCTCTCTGCCTACATAAATACCTTTAGCTGTTCATTAATTTCCGGATAAATATATTCAATTCTTCCCTCTGTTCCTTTTTTTCAGCACTCCAGTTGCTTTTTAGAAATTTTAGCTCTAACCTTATGCTCTCTGTCTCTCTAACCCTGCAGTGATTGTCACTATCTTTCTGTGTTTCTCTTTCCTCAAATTCTTGTAAAATAGAACATACTGCAAAGCAGTGGTGTTCCTGGGATTTAGCATTTGGGGTGGCAGATGGGGTGGTAACAAATATGCTTGTGGGGGCTGGGTATATCCCCCAAGCACTCCCAACCGACTGCATACATTTTGAATTAAAAATATTAAAAAATAATGGAATTGAAGACACATTAATGTGCCTCTTAATCTATTTAAGAGAAGTTGAGAAAACAGACTGTTTACCAATACTTAATTTAACACAACTATTACTAACATAATTCCCTTGATCAGCAACCATTATGAAAGATTTAGCTTTTGTAGTCTCACTACAGCTTAACCGTCGGTGAAGAAGGTATTGGCAAAGTAGCACCAATGCAAAAAGCAGAGATTGACTGCCGACTATCTCTCATTTAGACTCTCTCCTTGAATTCTAGTTACAACTCAGCCTCTACCCAAACTATTCACAGACCCACTTTTTAATAAGACCAGGATACTTGTTGCTAAGTCTTGTGTTATAAGTATTACTTTTTACATATTCACCATCTAGACTGTAAACTCTTTTAAGGATAAGGACCATGCGAATCCACTCATGGGATGCCAGTGTGCACAGCAGGAGGAAATTAACAGTTGTTGATAGAACATCTCGTATCTATGAGCAATATGCCCTATGCAGGCATTCAGCTTATGTAGTCTTCTGTATCATCACAACCTCCTGTGTCCATAGTTGTCAATATAGAAACTCATAAAGGTGAAGTAATTTTACCTGGATCACAAAGCTAGTAAGACAGCCTGGATGCAAACCCCAATCTTTTTTACTCTAATGCTTATGTTCTTTATATCACACTATGCCATGCAGTAGTGAATGAAAGCATGATAAATGATGCATGAATGAATCAGTCAAACTTGGACCCAAAGGTGAAGTTCTGCCAGCACAATTCTCTGATTGCAAAATAAAGGGTGGTCACTTAATAGTGGATGTGAAAAATAAGAGTATTCTGTGAAAAGAATGACATTGAGCTCTAAAATAACATTTCAACATGTATGTCAGATATGTAAAAAACTGACAACAATAACTTTCCTTACAATATCAGGAGTTGTATTAGTTTTATTATCCCATCTGACAATTGATTGAATGGAAACAGAGAGACCTGGGTCAATGTTATATGGGTTATTGTCAGTCTAGAATTAGAACCAAGAGCCTTTGAAAGCTGCATCTTCTACTCAGCAATCTATAATTTTAAAAATAGTAATATACAGTTCTTCACCCCGAGTACTAATGGAAATTGTGCATCAGGAGAAAATGTTTATCATCAATTAACCAGTATTGAATACCTACTGAGGACAGACACTATGTGGGTGCAACTGAGGTTTCTAGAGTAAAAAAATAGACCTCAGCTCCAGCCTCCTTTGTGATGTAACCATAGTGAAGCTAGAGAATTACATCAAGCCCTGCTGATGGTATAGAATGTCCTAATTACAATCCCAAATTGCACTAAATGCTTTTCTAAGTAGGATAAAAACAGATAAATTAATTTGAGAGGACATATAAAATTGCAGTCATGGGGAGATAAATCTTTCACTAGTAAATCTTTTCATTTTGCCTGACCACTTGTAAGTAACCCTTAGATCACTAAGAAGACACATAGAACTGTGCTTGCACGCACACACACACACACACACACACACACACACACACACTCTTTTCTATGGCTTATTTTAAAAAGATTTCCATTTTGTTCTGTTTCTTTTGAAGAATTCCCTGAGGAATTCTTCTAAAGTTGGGGCAAATCAGCATACACAAATACATCCATTTAGAATCTCCTTGGAAACTAGAACTGCTGGCCAATTCAGGCAGCAAGCAGCAAAATGTTTTCTCCAGGTTTACTTGAAGAGAGAAAAATATTGTGAAAAATTCAAAGAAAGGTATATGCCGAACTGCAGGGCTTGATGTGCTAGCCTCTAGGGGCCTGTGTTTCCATGCACCAGAAAGATTGCTACTTTATGCCAAGTCTACATGCTGTGCCATCAAAATGAAAGAAGCCAAAGAAAAATGATAGCAAAAATGGCTACCATTTATAGAGCATTTAGCAGGTGCAAGCACTAAACTAAGCACTATACTTACATTACCTCATGTAATCCTTGCGACCACTCTAGGTGGTCCTCAATTTACAAAACAGGCAATGAAGTCTCAGAGAAGTTAAGAAACTCACCTAAGTTCACACAGCTAATAAGTGATAAACTTCCATGGAACTTGGTGCCCATCCTCTGAACACAATGCAACATCCCCTAGGCACAATTTTGTTGTCAACAAGACTACCTCGCCCTTCCCTCCCTGGTTCAACAACATAGCTAATGCCAAGTTTCAAACGGGATTTAACTTTGAAAATGCTTAAAAGGAGTCACAGGTTTTTAGCAGACAAGCACAGCTAAAATAAAGCTAGAAGAACCATTCCCACAGATCATATGGCCCTTTATGTACCTACCCCTCATGACTCACTTCTGCACAAATCCATACTGTAATGAAAAATCCACAGTGAGGAAAGTAAATTATTTGTGCTCTACCTCGAGATGGACACAAAGATGAAGAGGCATGCTGACACACTCACGCACACACAAATGGAAAACACAGATTTGTTTTGACAACCTATTATACTACAAAAATATTTATGAATGTAAGCTGCAGCAAAGTGCATCCATCTTCCAAAAGCACACACACCCCGCCAAAGGCTGCTTAGACTTGGGGAAGATAAGAACACCCTCTCAAAATGAACTGCTCGCAGACGAAGGGGCTCACCAGAGGAAAGCCCCCAGTTTCCTATTATCAGGATTTCTCATATTGTCATTCTTTTCACAGGACACTCTCATTTTTCACATCCACTGTTAAGTGACCACCCTTTATTTTGCAATCAGAGAGTTGAGCTGGCAGAACTGAAGTCCTTGGCAGCTGCAGAGATGAAACTCAACTGAACAAACAGATTCTTAAGTGAGGCTTAGATGGAAGAACTTGGACATGGTTCAGATTTTTTAAAATTCATTTAAATGTGTGATTGAATCCTGCTCATTACCCTCTCGGCAGTATATTATATATTCAGCTCTTTATTGTATAATAATATTGAGGGTGGAAAATAAGAAAGGTACAATATTACCAGCTCTTCTTATTATAGAAGAGGAGCAGCTTTGTTTATGTCATAAACAATAGTCAATAAATGCATATAACAAGTTACTTTTTCACAGCAATCTATACTCAGAATTTGAAATATGCTATTTTGTTCTTCAGTCCAAATTTCTTGAGACAAATAAATCCTTCTGTGCAGTAATCATACTAAAATTTTGGAGTAAACAGTGTAGAAAAGTGTGCAGGCCTGATTTTAGAATGTTGCTTAATGCAGACTGATGACAGATGAATTCCCTATGGCACTGCCCACCACAACTCTGTACTCATCCTAAACACTCTTCTCCCTTCACTCATTCTGCTCCAGTCACTGTACCTACTTATTTTCCATGAAAGTCCCAAGCATGCTTCCCCCTCAGAGTCATCACATTCGCTATCTCTTCCGCCTGAAACACTCTTACGCCAGGTAGCTATACGGCTGAAACTCTTACTTTTTTCGAGTGTGTCCTCAAATGTTATCTTACATATCTTTCCATCACTCCATCACACTCTATCCTCTGAACATGCAGAGCTGTGCCACATATTTGCATCATCTGATATATATATTTGTTTGATCCTTGACTTTCTTCTTCCACTCAAAGGTAAGTTTCATGAGCGAAGAGACTGTTCACTGCAGGTGACTCTGGCACCCGGAACAGTACTAGCACATAGCAAGTGTTCATGAATGAATAAATGAATGAATATCCCCAGAGCCAGCTTAGGGCTAGGAGGAACAGTGGGGTGGCTGCCTAAGGTTTAAACCTTAAAAAGGGGCTCAAACAGTACGGTAAAGATAATGAGATGGAGAATATTTATTTTAAAACTCCTCTTAAGAAAAGTCTTACAAATGTTTAGAAGGAATACTTTGATAAACCATGCAAGGCAAGGAAAGAATGAGCCCCTGCCCTGGTAGAGATTTTGGCTAAACTGCCATTTAAAGAAGGTAAGTACAATTAGCTATAGGGATCTTGTTTTACTGAGTGAAGTTTGCAAGTGTGCATCAGAGCTATATGGCTTGGGTATACCTAAGAGAGGCTAAAAGCACCTACCATTGGTTTTACTTCTCTCTTCCCTCTCAGCCTCTTCTCTACATAATACTGCATGACTGGTTAAATAATACTGGTCTGAAAGTATGCCATATCATCAAAACTGTCCTGTGTACCTATACACCCCTCCTCTATTCAAGAACCTACACTGCTTCTCAACTGTCTTTTGTATCACATTCAAACTCCTCAATTTGGCACTCAATCCCTGGAACCCATGAATGTGTTACCTTGCATGGCAAAAGCAGCTATGCAGATAGAAGTGAGTCATGAACCTTAAAATAAGGATCCTCCAGTTGGGCCTACTATAATCACATGCGCCCTTGTGTGTGGAAGAGAAAGGCTGAAAACATCAAAATGATACAGCAGAAGAGGGAGGCACTGACGCGATTTGAAGTACGAGAGAGACCCAATCTGCCAGTGTTGGCTCTGAAGATGGAGGAAAGAGTCCACAAGCAAAGGATGCAGGCAGCCTCCAAAAGCTAAGAATAACCACCGTTCAACAGCCAGCAAGAAAATAGAGACCTCAGGTGTGTAACCACATGGAAGTCGCTTCTGCCAACAACCTAAATAATCCTGGAGGCAGGTTCTCCTCCAGAGCACAGCTGCACCAATGCCTTCAGCTTAGTCTTACGAGTTCTAAGCAAGGAAATCAGTCAAGCCCACTGTACTTCAGACATACAGAATTATAAGATAATAAATTTGTGTTGTTTTAAACTACCACATTTGTGGTAATTTGTCATGGCAGTGTTAGAAAGCAATCTGAATCCAACTTATGTATCCCAAACACCCCAACTCACTGAAACATAAATTCATGGCTCCAGTCAACCGGGTTTCCTTCCAGTCCATAAACACACTCATTTATTTTTGTTGTTATTGCTGCTGCTGCTGTTGTTGCTTTTGAGTCAAGGTCTCACTCTGTTGCCCAGGCTGGAGTGATCATGGCTCACTGCAACCTCAAACTCCTAGGTTCAAACAATCCTCCCTCCTCAGCCCCCCAAATACACAGGACTACAGATGCCTGCCACCACACCTGGTTAGTTTTTCTCTCTTTTAAATATTTGTTGCAGAGACAAGGTATTGCTATGTTGTGAAGGCTAGTCTTGAATTCCTAGACTCAATCAATCCTCCTGCCTCAGCCTCCCAAAGTGCTGGGATTACAGGCATGAACCACCATGGCTGGCCATACTCATTTGTTATTAATCCCACATTGCCCCTCCACTCACACAGTTTCTCCTGCCACACCAGTTCAAATTTGAGTCAGACCAAAGTCCTACCTCTTTCACTTTTTAACCTGTTTACCCAACAGGACTTTCCACTTAGGGCCTTTCAAGTGTCACAGTATGCTTCAAAAAGTAATATACATGTGTCAAGTGTCTTTATCATTTTCTCTCCTAAAAAAACTTTAAATCTTTTATGAGCTGAAAGCATGTCTTCTTTGTGTCTGACAAAGCACTAAACAATGGATGCAACATAAACATTTCTCAGAAATTTTCTCACTTCACTTTAAATGTTCAGTTGGAGATTTTTATATGAAGAGTATGATCAAACTTGCTAAAATGACAGAATTTGCAAAAAAAAATTTCAGAAAAGTAGATTTCAGATTGTACCACGGATCAGTTATACAGAGTTCTAACAGATGTGATCCAGTGACAGGAAGCACTTAATTTCATTTATATCCGTCAATTAGCTCTTCCTTGCAGGGACAGAACTCTCACCTGATGCCTACTTTTCAGCTTCATCCTATTTCTGAGGACTTCAGTACTAACACCATGAAAGTCATAATCATACCATTTAGGGACAGCTCACCAACTTTAGTGACAGCATAATTGTTCCTCATTGCCTAAATACCACTTCCAACTTTCAATGCAGTAGATAGACCAGATGAACAACGATACCTGCTGTCCTCTCTCTTTTCAGAATAAAGAGAACTTGAAGTTTTCATCTTGATACTAAGAGGTATTTTTATTTATTTTTTAAAGGTACAAAAACAATTCTTTTTTATTTATTTTTATTTTTTTCAGATTCAGGGAGTACACATGTGTATTCGTTACATGGACATATTGTGGAGTGGTGGGGATTGAGTCTCAGGTGGCCCATTCTCCGGTAGGTGGTTTTGGACCCAAACCTCCCTCCCCTTACCCCCTTAATGGTTTCCACAATGTCTATTGTTTCCATTTTTGTGACCATTTAGCTTGCACATATGAGTGAAAGCATGTGGTGTTTGGTTTTCTGTTTCTGAGTCAGTTTACTTAGGATGATGACCTCCAGCTCCATCCATGTTGCTGCACAGGACATGATTTCATTCTTTTTTATGACTGCATAGAATTCCATGGCATATTTATTCCACATTTACATTTACATTATCCATTGATGGGCATTTAGGTTAATTCCATATTTTTGCAATTGTATATTGTGCTACAATGAACATGCAGATGCAGGAGTCTTTGTCATATAATGACCTCTGTTTCTTAGGATAGATACCTAGTAGTGGGATTGCAGGATCAAATGGTAGATCTACTTTTAGTTCTCTGAGTAATCTCCATATCACTTTCCATAGAGGTTGTACTAATTTACACTCCCACCAGCAGTGTATAGGCATTTCCTTTTCTCCACATCTGAGCCAGCATCCATTATTTTATCTTTTAATAATGACCATTCGGATTGGTGTGAGGTGGTATCTCATTGTAGTTTTAATTTGCGTTTTCCTGATTATAAGTGATGTTGAGCATTTTTTCATATTCTTATTAGTAATTTGTGTATTTTCTTTTGAGAGATATCTATTCATGTCGTTTACCCACTTTTTAATGGAGATATTAGCTTTTTTTTCTTGCTGATTTGTTTGAGTTTTTTGTAGATTCTGGATACCAGTCCTTTGTCAGATATATAACTTGCAAATATCTTCTCCCATTCTGTAGGTTGCCTATTTGCTCTGTTGATTATTTTGGTGTGCAGAAGCTTTTTAGTTTAAGTCCCACTTATTTTTGTTTTAGTTGCATTTGCTTTTGAGGTTTCAGCCATAAATTGTTTGCCTAGGCTGATGCCCATAAGAGTTTTTTCTAGGGTTTCTTCTAGGACTTTTATGATTTCCAGTCTTACATTTACATCTTTAATCCATCTTGAGTTAATTTTTGTATATGGGGAGAGATAGGAATCAAGTTTCATTTTTCTGCATGAAGTTATCCAATTTTCCAAGCACCACTTGTTGAATAGGGTGTTTTTTTACCAGTGTATGTTTTTGCTTTCTTTGTCAAAGATCACTTGGTTGTAGGTATTTGGACTTATTTATGGATTCTCTATTCTGTTCCATTAGTTCATGTGTCAGCTCTTGTACTAGTACCATGCTGTTTTGGTTACTACAGTCTTGTAGTATAATGTGAAGCCTGGTAATGTGATGACTCCAGCTTTGTTCTTTTTGCTTAGGATTTCTTTGGCTATTCTGTCTCTTTTTTGGGTTCATATGAATTTGAGGATGGTTTTTTCTAATTCTGTAAAAAATAATGTTGGCAGTTTAATAGGGATTTCACTGAATCTGTAGATTACTTGGGGTACTATGGTCATTTTAGTAATGTTGATTCTTCCCATCCATAAGCATGGGATATTTCTCCATTTATTTGTGACCTCTGCAATTGCTTTCATCAGAGTTTTGTTGTTCTCCTTTCAGAGACCTTTCACCTCCTTGGTTAAATATATTCCTAGGTATTTTAGCTTTTTGTCTGCTATTGTAAATGGAATTGAGTTCTTGATTTGATTCTTAGCTTGGTCGCTATTGGTGTATAGCAGTGATACTGATTTGTGTGTGTTGATTTTGTATCCTGAAACTTCACTGAATTCATTTATCAAGCCCAGGAGTCTTTTGGAGTTTTTAGGGTTCTCTACGTATAAGATCATATTGTTGGAATACAGAGATTGTTTGATTTCTTCTTTTCCAATTTGGATACTTTCTAGTTCTCTCTCTTGCCTGATTGCTCTGGCTAGGACTATCCAGTACTATGTTGAATAGAAGTGATGAAAGTGAGCATCCTTACCTTTTCCATCTCTGAGGGATGTTCAACTTTTGTCCATTCAGGATGACATTGGCTGTGGGTTTGTTGTATATCGCTTTTATTATTTTGAGGACTGCTCCCTCTATGCCTATTTTGCAGATGGTTTTTATCATGAAGGGATGCTGGATTTTATCAAGTGCTTTTTCTGAGTCTATTAAAATAATCATACGATTTTTAAAAAAAATTCTGCTTATGTAGTGGATCACATTTATTGATTTGTTTATGTTGAACCATCCTGATATAAGACCCACTTTGTGGTGCTATTGAATTTGGTTGGCTGATATTTTGTTGAGGATTTCTGCATCTATTATCATAAGGGATATTGGTCTGTAGTTTTCTTTTATTGCTGTATGTTTTCCTGGCTTTGGTATCAGAGTGATACTGCCCTCATAGAATGAGATAGGGAGGTTTTCCTCCTATTCAATCTTGTGGAATAGCTTCAGCAAAATCAGTACTAGTTCTTCTTTGATGGTTTGGTAGAATTCAGCTGTGAGTCCATCATATCCTAGAACTTTTTTTGGTTGGGAGACTTCTAACTACTGTTTTACTCTCATGCCTCATTATTGGTCTGTTCAGGGTTTCTATTTCTTTCTGATTCATGGTTGGGGGGTTGTATGTTTCAAAAAATTTATCCATTTTCTCTAGATTGTCTAGTTCATTTGCACAGAGGTGTTCACAATAGTCTTAGATAATCTTTTGAATTTCCAGCATATCAGTTGTGATGTTTCCTTTTCCATTTCTAATTGGGCTAATTTGAGTCATCTTTCTTTGTTTCTTAATTAATCTGGCTAGTGGTCTATAAATTTTGTTTATCTTTTCAAAGAACTAACTTTTTGTTTCATTGATCCTTTGTATTTTTTAATTTCAATTTTATTTAGTTCTGCTCTCATCTGTATTATTTATTTTTTTCTGCTAGTTTGAGGTTGAGTGTGTTCATGTTTTTCTAGTTCCTCGAGGTGTGATGTTAGGTTGTTGATATGTGATCTTTCAGTTTTATGAATGTGTGCCTTATGTGCTATAAATTTTCCTTTTAACACAGTTTTGGCTGAGTTCCAGAGGTTTTGATAATTTGTTTCATGGCTGTCTTTCATTTCAAGGAAATTTTATTTTTTTTATTTTTATTTTTATTTTTTTGAGTTGGAGTCTCACTCTGTCGCCCAGACTGGAGTGCAGTGGCCGCTCCCGGCCACCGCAGCCTCGACCCGCTGGGCTCCGGCGATCCTTCCACCTCAGCCTTCCAAATAGCTGGAATTACAGGCATGCGCTACCACGCCCGGCTGATTTTTTGATTTATTGTAGAGATGAGGTCTCGCTGCCCAGGCAGGTCTCGAACTCGCAGGCTCAGGCAATCTACTCACCTCAGCCTCCCAAAGGCGCGAGATTACAGGCTGAGCTACTGAGCCCAGCTTATGTATTACTTTTTGAAGTGGAATTAAATTATGGTAGCAGTGTGTAGTATGATGTTTGCTCAACCATATTTCTGCCATCTTGACTGTCCTGCCTGTTGCATGATGATATGAGCATTCATTTGATCAACACCATCTTGTGACTAGATATTATACTTAAAATGTGCATACTTTTTTTTTTTTTGGCACCCCCTGTATTTCTTGTAGAGCTGGTCTATTGTTGACAAATTCCCTCAATGTTTGTTTTCCTGTGAAGGACTTAATTGCTCCTTCATTTATGAAACTTAATTTTTGCAGGATACAATCTCCTCAAAGACAGTTACTCTCTTTGAGGAGATTGAAGATGGGGCCTCACTCCCTCTGATTTGTAGGGTCTCTTCTGAGAAGTCTGCTGTTAGTCTGCTAGGTTTACCTTTGTAAGTTATTTGATGCTTTTGTCTCACTCTTAAAATTATTTCCTTCACATTAACTTTGCATAGTTGGATGATTATGTATCTTAGGGATGTCCTTTTTGTAATCAGTTTTTTGCAGGTTCTTTGGGCTTTTTGTATCTGGATGTTTAGATCTCTGGCAAGACCAGGGAAGTTATCCTCCATTATTTCCTCAAATAAGTTTCCCTTGGTTATGTAATGCTTTGGTGTGGTGAGTTTCTCAATTGCCAGATGTGGTAGCCCTGTGCTGTGTACCTGCACTGGTTAATGACATCCTGTGTGGCCTGCGTGGTTTGGAAAGCACTGTTAACTGGCACTTCCCCAAAGCTGAGGTATTGTATCTGATTTGTGAGCTGTACTGTTGATCTCTGGTAGTAGGTGATACTTGTTTGAGAAAGTCAGTTATGATGATGGTTATAGGGTTCTCCTTGGCAAGTGTTGCTCCAAGGAAATACCCAGCCAGCCTAGGCCCAGGGTAAGACTCTGGAGATTTCCCAAGTTTTCTTTCTGTTTTGAGCATTCTGGAATAGTGCAGGGCGAAAGAGCAGAAACACTCTACAAGTATTCATTCTTAGCTACCCCAGTGGGGGTTAGAAGGGAGTCCCAGGCCACTGAGGTAACACTGTTGTAAAGAGCAGACCCAGAAGAATTCACAAGGAGAATGAGAAATTGCTATGGCAACACATCCCACCTGGCACCTGCCTTGGCCTCAGGCAATCTGTGATCTGAATGTCTGTCAAGGTATAGCCAGCCTCAGGGCCTCAGGTATTCTCAGGCAACCCATCCAGGAACTGTCTGCAGTCTCGTGGTTTGCCCTTGGGGCCCATTCCCTCCCAAACTGGCTGGAAAGCAACTGCTCCACCCTGCAAGGGTTGAGTTCCTGGGAAATGGCAGTTGGCATTTCTCAAGGCTTTTTTCCTGCACCACTCCACCGGAGCAGTTTCCTATGAGGGACTGAAGTCTCACAAAGCCTAGGGAGCCCTGCAAGTTTGCAGCAGGAGCACAAAACTCCAGAATTCTAGTCACTCACTAAAGGTACAAAAATAATTCTATTAAAACAATGAAATAAATTGAGGGGGGAATCTTTAAAATTAAAATATTGTGTCATCACAACAAATATTTCTTTTTTTGCCCTTGAGTAGCCAAGATGAGTTAAAGTCTGTTTTAAATTCCAAAAATTAAAGAGATACTTAATGGAAATAACAGTGCTCAGTGCTTATAAACGAAGTCAATTTATACTCTTGTTAGATCAGCTCAAATTCTAAAGGCTACAGAAATTCTTTTGTTAGAGAAAAGTGGAAAAATCTGCTTCAGGACAAAGTTATTCAAGATGAAAGGAAGGTGTATCTTCAGTGAGAAGACTGCCTGCTGTCAGATGATTTCTTGCTCATATTTTTAGATTTTGGACTTCTTGACTTTCTTAGTTTTCTAATAGTCTAATCCACCACCTCCTCCTCTCTTTTTATGCTTGCCTTCATTGCATCAACAAAAAGAAACATCTTGAAACCAAATGAGGCAAATTTAAGTCATTAGCATTAAAGATCTGTTTCAGAGAATGAGAATCATATGCTCATTTGTGTGACATATGCTTCCTGGGCTGACTTTTGAAGAAAGTAGTTCTTTTCAATCAATTTTTTTCAGCTGAGACTAGAGGTCAGAAATTTTAGACCGGGAAAAGTCAAATTCACTTAATGGACTCTTGGATTGCTTCAAGTAATGAAGGAAACCCAGTTCTTTTGGGCACAAAATGAGCCTGGCATGACCTCTTCCATTTAGGCTTCTGACCATTCTACCTACATGATGAATATATTCCTTGGGGTCATCTGGAGGATCATACTGAACAAGCCAGTTGACTCCATGAATATCCAGCCTTCTCTCTGCCACATCTGTATACAATATCCCTGAATCTGCATTGCAGAACTGGAAGGATGTGGTTACACACTTATTTTCCTTCTGCTAATGACCAAAATAAGTAAATCAATGTAGTTCAGCAACTTGCAGTGGTATTTCACAGATTTACAACCTGAAAAGAAGACCGTGTTTCTTTTTAAATTTCTTCTTAAAAAATATAAAGAACAGAAGGAATCTCTTTTTGGAGGGACAAACAACATATCCCTGTTCAAGAACATCCACTGTTGTATTAGCTTTATCATCATCCACACCAACATTCAATGTCTGTTTTTGGTTTTTGTTTTTGTTTTTGGAGAAATTCTTGCCAGGTCTTCAAATTTTCAAATTTGTGTGACAGAAAAGAGTATGGTTTTTTTTTTTTGCATGTTTGCTGCAGTTTCTTAATTTGCTTTAATTTCTCTTTAAACCCATCATCCAAAATACCATCAACCTCATCAATAACTTGACTGTAGGTTTCTATACATAAACCTTGGGGTATTCTGCATATGGTCCAGGAGATGGACAGGTGTGGCCACAATGGTGTTGATCCCATTGGCAAGTTACTGTGTTTCAGTAGATCTGTGACCACCACCCATTATTAACCCATGTGTGTGCATGAGGTGAGTCATTAGCTTCTGCACGGCCTGTTCTCTAATAGATGAGAGAATAAGGACTTCTGTTCCATTCCTAGGCATAAACTTGAACTTAACAATTAGTTCATCCACAGGGATGAGAAATGCCAGGGTTTTCCCACTGCTGGTTTGTGTAGCTGCTGGAATATCCCTGCCTTCTAGAAGCAGTTTGTCATTTTTATAATGAATTCCAGTCATGTTTGTGAAGCCCACTTTTTATTGTCTTCAAAGTGTTTTTATTGACAAAATTAGTTAGAGAAGCAAATGAAATACCTTTATCTTCCTCATTGTCTGGCTTTCTTCACATGTTTTCTTTTTCTTCAAGAGACTTGGCATCTTCTTCAGTCTTCCCTTTGTTTTCAGTTTTTGCTTTTTTTTTAAATCAGGACTAGTATCATTCAACTATTTTTCTCTTCTTTTCTTTTTTGAATTAGGAGACTGCGTTGCTGCTTCTGCACTGGTTAAGAGAACATATTTCTGGGTTTGTTTCTGTAACTTTTATATTTTCTACTACTTCTTTAGACATGTCTCCATTTGGGGCTTTTGATAAGCTCACAGTCATAAAATGTTTTTAGAGTTTTTTTTAACTTTTTCATCTCCCATTGTTTCTCCAGACATCTCCATTTTAAGTTTCCAAGGCTCACATCCTGCACTCCCTATAGCTTTAGATTTTGCTGTGGCAATTTGAGGTTCTTCTGCATCTCCCTGTGCAGAACTTTCATTGACAGATAAGATATGCTGTCAGAAAAGTTCCTTCACCTCAGTACCACTGCACGGGTCCTCAGCTCTCCAGGAGGCTTTTAATTAGCACACCTGGCACTAAAGAAGCTTGCTCTGCGGACCTCATAAAAGCACTCGGAAGGGTAGCAAATTGCCAAATATTCATTATATTGTTCTGTATTTTAAAACATGTATTTATAATGTTATTTATCCTACAATTATCCTCATTGTGGTCTTATACACCATAACCAACACTTGTAGACATTCAGTCAGAAAACATTGTTCTTTATAGCAATGCTACTTTTATTATAAATTGTGTCTATTTTAATACAGAGTCATTCAGGGAGCATCTACCGAGTACTGACCATACGGTTACAATTTCTCACCCACTATGTGTGGCTTAACTAAGAGGTTAAAACTCATGGATTTCTCCCCTTTATCTAAGTAAAAGAGGGTCTCTTTGATCTGCCCCTCTCCTAACTTTCCAGCTGTGATTCCCTCCAACCCCTGCCCACACAAGAAGCATATCATGAGGTCTGACCTCTGTGACCTTGTACATCCTCTCCTCTTTGCCTAAAATGTTGCTACCTCCTAAGCCCCTATTTCACCCCAATGTAACCTTTGGAACTCAGTTTAAGGTCACTTTGTCCAGAAAGCTGCCTTAGCTGCCCTACTCTCTCGCTTACCGCCTTACCCCCTAAAGACTATAACTTTTTTGAGGGTACAAATGAGATCTTCATTATTTTTGTAACTGTGGAACCCAAAAGTTTACCTGACACATAGCAGAATAAGAATACATAACTGTTGAAAGGAGAAATTTTTAGCATAATGATAGTTAACTCCTCAAGTAGCTTACAAGAAAGTCAAAACAGGCCAGGCTCAGTGGCTCAGCCTGTAATCCCAGCACTTTGGGAGGCCGAGGGGAATGGATTGCCTGAGCCCGCAGGTTGGAGACCAGCCTGGGCAACTTGGTGAGACCTCATCTCTACAAAAAAAATCAAAAATTAGCCAGGCGTGGTGCACATGCCTGTAGTTCTGGCTATTTGCAAGGCTGAAGCGGAAGGACTACCAGAGCCCAGCGGGTCGATACTGGGGTGGCTGTGAGCATGCGTGCCACTGCACTCTAGCCTGGGCGATGGAGTGAGACTCCAACTCAAAAAAAGAAAGAAAGAAAGAAAGAAAGAAGGAAGGAAGGAAGGAAGGAAGGAAGGAAGGAAGGAAGGAAGGAAGGAAGGAAGGAAGGAAGAAAGAAAGAAAGAAAAAGAAAGAAAGAAAGTCAAAACATGAATGCAAATATTAAACATCAATATAAGATGTATCACAGGATGGAAGAGGTGTATTAATATCCTACAGCTGCTGTACAAATTACCAAAATGTGGCAGCTTAAAACAACAATGTATCCTCTCACAATTCTGGAGGCCAGAAGTCCAAAATCAAGATACTAACAGGATCATGCTCTGCCAAGGGCTTTAGGTAGAGTTCTTTCCATACTTCTTTCCTGGCTTCTGATGGATGCTGGCATCTTGGTGTTCCTAGATTTGTAGCTGCATCATTCCAGTTTCTGCCTCTAACTTTACATTGCCTTCTCCTCTGTGTGTCTATCTGCCTTATCAAGATATATGTGATGGCATTTAATTTAAGCCCACTCAGGTAATTCAGGATAAACTTCTTTTCAAGATTTTTATCTTAATCACATATTTTGCCATATAAGCTAACATTCCCTCTTTTACCATTTAGGGTAACATTCACAGGTTATGGGGATTAGGCTGTGGACGTAAGTTTTCAGGACCACCATCCAATACACTATAGTAGGTGTAACTTTGTAGAGTATCCAGAAAAGGTCATGAGAATTCAGAGGGAAGACAGCACAATGAACTGGAGTGAGGGCCACCTGGTCTTAACGCTTTAATGGGTTAAAATAATTGATAGCTATCATCATGGCTCCTTTTATGTAGGCCAGTGATGCCAATTTCCTTGAAGAAGAAGCTAAGGAATGAAAAGGATGTGTGCATATTATGAAAAGGTTAGTGATGAAGCCAAGATTGGGATTTAGCTCTCTTCTCTTGAAAACTTGAATTATTACTTATACTCTTTTACTACTGAAAAATGAATTTAAGGAGATTAAATGGCAAGCACATTACAGAGCTTCAACAATTATTTAATAACCTTTTTCAGTTTCTTCTTTTATTCCTGCTGAAGTTCTCATAGTAGAGAGACTAATTCAATACTCTGGACAAAAGAAGTATTGTATAAAAGCTAGGGGCTTTCCATAGTCAACAAATATTAACTCAGCATCTGCCCATAGTAAAATATTGTGAGAAATATGAATATAAATTAGACATGCATTCATACTCAGGGAGCTACCATTTCAAAGAAGGCAGGTGATCAGGTGATAAGCACAAGGCAGTCTGTCTCATAGAGGCCCAGATCAACTCCTGTGGGAGTTTAGAGCAAGAGAGATCATTCCTGAATGCAGTTATCAGGAAAGTCTTCATGGAGCAGGTGGCTTTTGAACAGAACATTGTAATGAAAGCACTTCTCAACAGATAGAACTGGAGGTGAAGAAGACAGGGGAGTGAGCTAACTTGAGAAGAGAGACTATATATATTTTTTAAGTGTGTAAATAAAAGACTAGAAAGTGTGTTGAGAAACAGCAAGCCATTCAGGGTATATGAAGGAGAACAATGGGAGATAAAAATAGAAAGAAAAATTGTTATATGTGGTCTTTGACTGTCACACAAATGATATACTTTATTAAATAGGCATGAAGCTGTCATTAAAGATATTTTGAATAAGAAAAAGACATAATCAGAGTTGTTTGAGAAGATCACTCTAGCAGTGGTGTGAAGGATATATTAGAAGGCAGAGGAAGCTAGATCTGGGAGATTATTGCAATAGTACAGACAGGAACTCAATAAAATCTTGATTAGGGAAGCAGCCATGTGAAAGGAACACAAGTGAGAGCAACTTCAAAGAAAATTCAATAGGATATAATGACTTATTTGGTATATGGGATTGACAATATAGGAGACATCAAAGATGAGACTGAGATTGAAATATGGTAACATGAAATAGCGATGCCATTGAAAGAAGCTGGAAAGTCAGGAAGAGAAACAAGATACATGGCAAAAATGATTAGCTTGATTTACAGATGTTAAGTTTCAAGAACCAGCAGGACATAGAGGCTAAGAAGAAAGAACATGAATGTAAGAGTAATTTTCATGAAGATTATAATTGAAGTCATAGGAATTTATCACATTACAAAGGGAGGAAGAGAATTCCTAAAGTTTAAAGAATGTCCATAATTAATGAATGGTAGAAGAGCAAAAGCAAGCCAAGACTAAGAGCAAGAGGGGGTGATTTGACCAAAGAAGGAACAAGGGTTCAAATGCTGAAGGAAACAGAATTTAAGGGAGAGAAGAATTTCAAGGAAGGGTCATCAATATCAAGTACTTCAAATTTCAAAAGTGAATTATCCCAAAAGATACAATCCCAAGCACTGTAATCCTGAATGTTACAGTGCCAAAGGATCAAAATACCTAAAGCCTAAAAATATTTTTTAAAACTTTTTAAAATTTTTTATCTCAAAAATATAACGTTTAAAAAATATTTTAATTCTTGAAAATATATTTATTTGCATTTTAAAAGGGGAATTTGAGAAAAATATAAAAACATGACAACAATTCCCAGGTCACTTCACACAATAAAGCAGTCAACAATAACGTACATATTTTTGTAAGCATAAATACTCTGGCACACTAAAATGGTTGTACAAGCTTAACAGTTATAAGCAAACAAACTATTCATAAAGAAATAAGTCAAAAAGGAAAATGTATAAACACATATCACTATGGTTGGTAATTGTGTGCACCCAGTTTTATACCTGGGGTCATTTGAAATATCATGGTGAACAACCTAAACTTTTGACAAGACCTATAAAAAAACCTTGATGGATCACTACCACATAAGCAGCACCCCAAATAGCCAAGACCTACAGGAATTTTCTTTCACAAATGCAGATATACAAAAAGGATATCACTTCATTTGTTGAGGAAGTTTTGAAGTCTTTACATACATGTGCAACGCTTACACACAAAGTCAATGTTGTAATAATGTACTTTCATGGAGTCAAAGTAGCAAAAAATGCATAAAATGCACTTTAGCACTCTTAAAGTCTCTACACAAATCATACCTCCAGCATTGGAAACAATGAGAAGATGAAATACATAGTATGGTGAATTATTTTTTTTAAAAACCTGACAATTTAACATAGTGAAGAAAAAAGCCTAAAAAAAAAAAGGAAAAGAAAGAAAGAAATGAAAATTTTGACATATGATAAAGTGTATTACAGGGATAGATCATGGGCAATTGCATAGGGATGGTCCACAAAATCTGGTTTAACATGATGCAACTATCCTGTGATTGAGATTTTTGGGATTTTAGACATTCAAATATTGATTTTTAGAGATTTCAACATTCAAGATTATGACATTCAGGATATGGTGTTTTAAACCATGTCAAGGCACAGACATTGCATTTGTGTTTAAGAGGTGGTTCTTTTTCAAGGGCACATAGGCAAAATTACTCACCAGAAGATAAATGTTAATTGGAAATGAGTAAAGATTACACATAAATTTTTCAGGAAGTTTGAGGATAAACAATAAGAAGCCGGGGGAAGATGGCAGCTGAGCCAGTTGGACTATGCGAGTCGCTATATGAGTGAGTGAGTGTATGGAAAATTTTGTGTATGTGCTGGTGAGTGAGTGGGCATATGAGTGGCTGACTGAGTGAGGGCTAGGGAGCTAGCAGCCAGGGCTATCCTGGTGCAGTGGCTGGTGACACAGCATCTGGGATTGGACTCCAGAAATTCCCGGGACACAGAAGCCAAGTGCCATTTTTGCTTTCTTTTCTTTCTTCCTTTTTTTAAATCAACAAACCCTCCCTGGCAAGAAAATGCTGGGAGAGACTATTTAAGTGGGGCTCGTGAGTGGTGGCCAGGCCTCTTGTGTAACAGCAGGTGCTGCAGCTTCTCTACTTCATCCCTGGCTCTTCCCAGGCCACAGAAGCAGAGCACCATTGTTTTTTTCAAAACAGACTGAAGTTTTCCTTTGGAAAAGTGACAGGGAGACACTATTGCCCCAGGTGCTCCCTCGTCATTGAAGCAGGAGAGAAACTGCTCCAGGCTTTGTCTCATCACTTCAGCACCTTGCAGGGTGCTGGAAGGGACTGCAGACGGAGTCCAGAGGCAAGTTCCCATGGAAGAGGACAAGAGAGGCACCCCATACTGAAGGCAGGCCAGAAAAGTGCTTGACTTTCTCATCACAGACCAACAGATCTGATCTCTATTTCTGGCAGGTAAACTACTCAGAGCTTGATCATGGCCCAAAGGGAATATCCTGATAGCACAAACTTCAGAGGGACCTGACGAGTGCTAAGTTCCAGGTGCCCCACCCCCTACCCTGATTCAGCTGTGGGACAAAGAGTATGGCCAGAAAGGAGGAGGAAGAACTCCAAAGAGATCAGTGTGCCCCATCCCCCAATTTATTCAAATTTCAAAAACTACAGGAGACAGCAAAACTTCCCATCCACAATCCTATTTCACGATAGAACAAATCCAGAGCCCAGATAAGGGAAGAATAGAGGTCTGAGCAAACGTCAGAAGGGAAAGCCTCTCCCACTGACACTGAATGACTGAACTAAAGAGAAAAACAAGAGATCTGTCACAAATGAGGAAAAGCCAAAGGAAGACCTCAGGCAATTTCAAGTGTACCAAAGACAAAACTCCTGAAAAATCAGACCTTGGTGCCCAAACAATGGAATTCACCAAAGACTGTCCCCAGAATATGACAGGGATTAGGGAATGGTTGGAAAGAGTGACTAGGACTCAAGAAAGACAAGATGTAACACTGAAAGAATGTGTAACAGAGATTTTGGCAATAAAAATTTCATCCAGGAAAGAAATAAGATGATAAGCATGGAAAGCAGAATTAATCTAGCTGAGGAAAGAATCTCAGAACTTGAAGACCAGAACATGGAATTAACCCAATCTGTAAAAAACATAGAAAGAAGACTCAGAAAGAAAGAACAAAGCCTACAAGAGATGTCACTTATATCAAGAAGCTGAACCTACACCTAATTGGTATCCCAGAAGAAGAAAGGGAAATAGAGAACAACTTGAAGCAAGTATTCCAGGAAGTAATCCAAGAAAACTTTCCCCATCTCACCAGAGATGTGACCAGCCAAACACAAGAGATACAGAGAACCCTCAAAAGACATCAATGAGAAGACCAATCCCTAGACATATAGTAATTCTCCTATACAAAGTAGGCAGAAAAGAAAAAAACCCTAAAGGCAGCAAGAGAGAAATATCAGACTACCTACTAGGGAAAGCCAATCAGAATAGCAGCAGACTTATCAGCAGAAACACTACAAGCAAGAAGGGACTGGAACCCTATATTCAAAGTCCTCAAAGATAAACAATTTAAACCCAGAATTTCTTATCCAGCCAAGCTCAGTTTCATCAGTGATGGAGAATTAAAATCCTTCTCAGACATCCAATCCTTAAGAGATTATGCAGCTTCCAGACCAGCTCTACAGGAGACACTTAAAAAGGTGTTAAGCATGGAAGAAAGAAGAAAAGGATTGATCACACACTTCCCAAGAGAACAGCAGAAACACAGAATCAGCAGAGACTATAGCACAACAAGTAACTTCAAAACACACACATACATTATCTCCAAAGCCAAAAGAAAACAAGGAAGCAAACAAAGGAAAAACATTATAAAAACCTCATGACAGGGATAAACAATCATATTTCAATAATCAGCCTGAATGTGAATGAACTAAATTCACCATTGAAAAGACACAGAATGGTGGACTGGGTAAGAAACCATGACCCAGCTGGGCTTGGTGGCTCAGCCTGTAATCCCGCGCCTTGGGAGGCTGAGGTGAGTGAATTGCCTGAGCCCGTGGGTTCAAGACCTGCCTGCGCAACTTGGCAAGACCTCATCTCTATAATAAATCAAAAAATCAGCCAGGTGTGGTAGTGCGCGCCTGTAGTTCTGGTTACTTGGAAGGCTGGGGCTGAAGGATCACCAGATCCCAGCAGGTCGAGGCTGTGGTGGCCAGGAGTGCCCACTGAACTCCAGTCTGGGTGACAGAGTGAGACTCCAACTCAAAAAAAAAAAAAGAAACCATGACCCAATTATTTGCTGCATCCAGGAGACCCTTCTCACTTCAAGGAATGCACACAGACTCAAAGTTAAAGGTTGGAAAACAAGTTTCCAGGCAAATGGATCACAAAAGGAGGCAGGAGTTGCAATCTTAATATCAGACAAAACAACCTTTAAGCTATCAAAAATTTAAAAAGATGCAAAAGGACACTACATAATGATAAAAGGTTCAATCCATCAACAAGAAATATATACCCTGAACATACTCATACCCAACACAGGAGCACCAACATTTATCAAACAACTACTAAGTAAACTAAAAAAAGATATTGACTCTAACACTATTATAGCAGGGGATTTGAATACCCCACTGACAGTCCTAGATAGATCATTGAGGTAAAAAATCAACAAGGAGATCCAGAACCTAAACTTGACACTTGACCAAATGGACTTAATAGATACCTATAGTATATTCCACCCAACAACTACAGAATATACATTTTACTCATCACCACATGGAACATACTCCAAAACTGATTACATCCTTGGCCATAAATCAAATTCCATAAGGTTGAAATCTTGCCATGCACATTCTCAGACCACAGTGGAATAAAAATAAACATCAACACCACTAACATTTCCCCAAAGCCCACAAAGACATGGACACTAAATAGCATGATGCTGAACAACTACTGGGTCAACACTGAAATCAAGGCAGAAATTGAAGGATTCCTGGAAACAAAGGAAAATGGAGAAACATCTTACCAAAATCTCTGGGATGCCCCGAAAACAGTTCTCAGAGGGGAATTTATATCCCTACGAGCACACATCAAGAAAACGGAAAGATCAGAAGTTGAGAGCCTTACAAATCACCTAAGGGAGCTGGAAAGAGAAGATTGCCAAAACCCCAACTTTAGCAGAAGAGTCCAAATCACAAAAATAAGAGCTCAAATACGGGACACAGAAGACAAAAATATCATAGAAAATATCAACAAAACAAAAAGCTAGTTTTTTGAAAGGATTAACAAGATTGACGGGCCCCTAGCCAGAATGACCAAGAAAAAGAAAGAAAAAGCCCAAATAAACACAATCAGAAATACAAAAGATCAACTCACAACTGACCCCAAAGAAATACAAAATTATCAGAGATTACTATGTACACCTGTATGGAAACAAACTTGATAACCTAAGTGAAATGGAGGACTTTCTGACATCACACAATCACCCCAGAATGAAACAAGAAGACATTGAGACACTAAATAGACCAATAACAACCCAGGAAATTGACTCTGTCATATGAAAACTACCTACTAAAAAAAACCCTGGACCGGATGGATGGTTCCCAGCAGAATTCTACAAAATGTACAAGGAGGAGCTGATACCAATCGTACTGAAAGTATTCCAGGCAATTGAGAAAGATGGAATTCTTCCCAAATCATTTTACAAAGCTAACATCACACTGATACTCAAACCAGGTAAAGAGTCAACAAAAAAAAGAGAACTACAGACCAATATCCCTTATTAACATAGATGCAAAAATCTTCAACAAGATTCTAGCAAATGGGATCCAAAAACACATCTCAAAAATCACCCACCATGACCAAGAGGCTTCATCCCCAGGATGCAGGGCTGGTTCAACATTCGCAAGACAATAAATGTCATTAAATACATCAACAGATGTAAAAACAAGAACCACGTGGTTATCTCATTAGATGCAGAAAAACTTTTGATAAAATCCAGCATCCCACCGGGCTCGGTGGCTCAGCCTGTAATCCCGCACCTTTGGGAGGCTGAGGTGAGTGGATTGACTGAGCCGCGGGTTCGAGACCCGCCTGGGCAGTGAGAACTCATCTCTAAAATAAATAAAAAAATCAGCCGGGCGTGGTAGCGCATGCCTGTAATTCCGCTACTTGGAAGGCTGAGGCGGAAGGATCACCGGAGTCCAGCAGGTTGAGGCTGTGGTGGCCAGGAGCAGCCACTGCACTCCAGTCTGGGTGACAGAATGAGACTCCAACTCAAAAAACAAAACAAAACAAAAAAACCCAGCATCCCTTCTTGATAAAAATTCTTAAACACCTAGGTATAGAAGGAACATACCTCAAAATTGTAAGTGCCATCTATAATAAACCTACAGCTAACATATTGCTAAATGGACAGAAGCTGGAAACATTTCCCCTGAATATTGGAACAAGACAAGGCTGCCCACTCTCATCCCTCTTGTTCAATATTGTGTTGGAAGTCCTAGCTCAGGCAAGTAGACAAGAGAAGAAAATCAGGGGTATTCAAACAGGAAAAGAGGAAGTAAAGTTATCCCTCTTTGCTGATGATATGATTCAATACCTTAAAAATCCAAGAGAATCTGTCAAAAACCTGCTTGCACTGATAAAGGACTTTGGCAAAGTCTCAGGGTACAAAATAAACGTGCAAAAGACAGTTGCATTCCTATACACCAACAATAAGCAGGCAGAGACCCAAATAAAAAGCACAATCCCCTTCACAATAGCCACAAAAAAAATGAAATACCTCAGCATCTTCGAAACCAGAGAAGTGAAAGACCTTTACAATGAGAACTACAAATGCTGATCAAAGAAATCCAAGAAGACACAAACAAAGGAAAAATATTCCATGCTCGTAGATAGGAAGAATCAACATTGTTAAAATGCCCATCCTTCCAAAGGCAATCTACAGATTCAATGTAATATCCATTAAGTTACCAACATCATTCTTCTCAGACTTGGAAATGACAATATAGAAATTCATACGGAAACATCAATGGCCATGAATAGCCAAAACAATCCCTACCAAAAGAAACAAAGCAAGAGGTATCACACTTCCAGACTTCAAACTTTACTATAAGGCTACAGTAATTAAAACAGCCTGGTACTGGTACAAAAATAGGCACATAGACCAATGGAACGGGATAGAGATTCCAGAAGCTAAGCCTCAATTTCTCAACCAACTCATCTTTGACAAAGCCTCCAACAACAACCACTGGGGAGAGGAGAATTTATTCAGTAAATGGTGCTGGGAAAACTGGCTGACCACATGCAGAAGATTAAAGCAAGATCCCTACCTATCACCATACTCTAAAATCAACTCTAAATGAATCAAAGACCTAAACGTAAAACTTCAAACTATAAGTATTAGAAAATGCAGGAGATACCCTTATGGAAATTGGAACTGGCAACCAATTTCTGATCAAAACCACAAGTGCCCATGCCATAAGAGATAAGATAGACAAGTGGGACCTCACCAAATTAACGAGCTTCTGCAAAGCAAAAGAAACCATCAAGAGAGCAGGGAGACAGCACACAGAATGGGAAAAAATATTTGCCAACTATATATCTGACAAAGGCCTAACATCTAGGACCTACAAGGAACTCAAACGTGCTGAAAGGAAAAAAACAGCTGCTTTAAAAAGTGGGCAAAAGACAAGAATAGACACTTCTCAGAAGAAGATATACAGGCAGCCAACAGACACATGAAAAAGTGCTCAGTCTCACTCATCATCAGAGAAATGCAAATCAAAACCGCATTGAGATACTACCTAACCCCATTCAGAATGGCCATCATTAATAAAACAAACAACAGATGCTGGCGAGGATGCAGAGAAAAAGGAATGCCTCTACACTGCTGGTGGGAATGCAAACTAGTGCAACCTCTTTAGAAGGCAGTGTGGAGATTTCTGAAAGAGCTAGAATTTGACCTTCCATATGACCCAGCAATTCCCCTATTGGGAATATACTTGGAGTAACTCAAATCATTCTATAAAAAAGATACCTGCACACATATGTTTGTTGCAGCTCTATTCACAATAGCAAAAACATGGAACCAACCAAGTTGCCTATCGAAGCTGGACTGGATAAAGAAAATGTGGTACATATACACAATGGAATATTATGCAGCCATAAAGAAGGACAAATATATGGACTTTGCAGCAACTTGGATGGATTTGTAGTCGATCATACTCAGTGATCTATCACAGAAACAAAGAACAGAGTATACCATACGTTCTCACTCATAAGTGAATCTTGAACAATTATAATACTATAAGAAAGTGATTGGCAGTAATGGGAAACTGTCAGGGGAGGGGGGTAGGATTGGCAGTTGAGGGAAACTTCTAGGGGAAGGAGGGGCATACCTCATCAACAAGGGTACCTGCACAATGAACATTTGTATACCTAACCCTGAATTGTACCCCACATCTTTATAATAAAAAATAAATAAATAAAAACAATGAGAAGCCGACAGCAGAGGAGGAAACATGGTAAAAAGAAAGTTGACATGTTTAGGTGTTTGTTGCTGGGTTGTTTTGGTTTTTTTTTTTTTTTAAGAATAGTTATATTCCAATTAATATTTACATTGTGTTAGTTGGTCAGTTCCAGAAATGATTAGAACTTGAAACTTACTCTCAAGCAGTACACAGTTTAGTGGAGAAAACACAAACGTGAATTCATTGCTCAACACAGTGGGGGAAGAACTACAGTGTAAGCAGCAGGCTGTGGGAACTCTGAAGATGAGCCTCATCCTGGTGGCCTAGTCTGGGGAAAGGGGAGAGGATGGGATTGTAGGGCTCCTGAACAGAGGATGCTTATTGAGTCTTAAAGGACTGTTAGGCTGGCATATTTGAACAAAGACGAGAGGGAGAAAAATACTGCAGATGTTTCCTGCAAAGACAAAGATGTTTCCTTGCAGTAGGGAAAAACTGAAGTAAATGGGAAAGAAAGTAAATCATGGCACATGCATGAGGTAGGAAAGGATGAGATCAGAGAGGCTGGTGAAGGAATTTGCCTTTCCCAGGAGGAGACAAGTGGGGAGGACAAAAAAAATGTGAAGCAACGGCAATATTCAAATAGCAAAGAGAGTGGCTGAAGGAACCAGGTGTCCTACCTCATTTCTTATTTTAAAATGGAAGTTCCACCATCTGCTGAGAGCAGAGACAGGGCTGAGAAGGGCAGAGAAGTGATGATTACTAGATTGATAGTCCTTCATTCTTTTAAAATAAAAGCAATTATTTAAATCTAAGTTCATTTGGGGCTCTGTCTTTTCCTAACACATCTAGTGTGAGAAGCAGGAGTTGCAGTCTTGGTCCGTGAAGACTGACTGCCTGTATTTGTCTTGTCTGTTTCACAAATTTAGGATATGATGTAAGGAGTTTTATGATGCAAATAAGCTCTCTGTGCCTGTGTCTGCTCATCTACAAACCAGAAAAATAATAGTACCTAACTCATAGGTTTGTTGTAAGGAGTAAGAGACTCTTCATATATATAAATTGCTAAAAACAGTACCTAGCACATAATAGGCATTCAAAAACTGTAAGTCCCACCATGACTAGCCCAGTGCTGTCCACTAGGTCCTTCCGAGATGATGGAAATTTCACTGGGTTGTCTGATACAGCAGTCACTAGCCACATGTGGCTATTGAGCACTGCAACTGTGGCTAGTGTAATTGCAATTTTACTTTTTATTCATTAAAGTTTAAAAAGTCATATGTGCCTGGGCAGAAGGCTAAGCGACGGTTTTAAACAGGATTTTACTGGAACACTGAGTTCCATCCCCCAAGGACCCCCAAGTACTGGCAAACAGGCCCGATCCATGACAGATATGGCTGTAGCTCCTGGAACATACCTTTATTCGGTTGGTGCTGATGATCTAAGACAGCATGGGAAAAAGGTGTCCTCACAAACCCTGTGCCTCCAGAGGTGCTTTCAGCAGCTGGTAGGGTATTTGTTAGATAAGTAAGAGGCAAGTGTCACTCCCCCTCCCCCAAGAGAAGAGAACAGAGGTTCAACCCGTTTTCTGCTGAAGTGGTTCTATTGAAAACCATTAAGAAAGATGGCTGGAGTTCTGAGCAAAACCGAGAGCTGCCACCCAGATGTTTTCTCGAGCCCTGTTAGGGTCTGATGACAATGAAGTGATTTTGCAACAGAGCCACTGAAACAGCCAGTATCACAGCCTGCACAGCAACATGAAATTCAGATAGTCCACAGTATTGATAAAACACAAAGGGAGAGGGGAGAAAGGTTATCCATGAATAATGCATTTCCTTTTGTGGAAGCAGGAGGAGGAGAAACAAATGGATCATTAATGGGCTTAATGCGATTAGGCTCCACGGTGGAAGGGGCCCAGCACAGTTCCTGCCAGCAAGGCCACCAACACAGGAGGCGGCCGTGCAGCAGAAGGAGAGGGCCAGAGTTGGTGGTGGTATTATTTAGGAGTTACTGCTTTTTCTTGCCAGTATTTCAAAGCTTTCTCTTGAATTCCTCTTGCTATCTTTCTGTTTCTAGAATGCAATAGCCTAGTAGTAAAAACATCATTTTCTTGAGAATATATGAAAAGGCATTATCGCATTTGAAAAGCTTAATTAAGATGACAGTGTGAGGAAATGAAGGATAAATCAACCCAAATAAAAGGACAGGAAGTAATTCAGTGAAGAAAAAAAAATTCTTGAACATTGCCAAGAAAACAGACATGTAGAAGTTGAAAGTTGTATGCTGCATTATATGGTAAAGCATTTTGCTGTAAAGTAGTATACCTTGATCTATCCAGAATCGAATGTTTGAAAGTCACTAATACATTTTACTATTTAGGGAGATTCTGCATGTTTAATGGTGTGTGTACATGGAAAAAATCCTTTATGATGTAAATAATCATACCTAATTATGATCCCATTGCAGGGATTTCTCTTACTGTTCAATAGAGTAGTTGCAGGCTTTGAGGTCCAGTAAACTCAGTTTCATACCAAGATGCTTTTTGATTATGTGACCTTGGATGAGTTACTTACTTTTCCTCAATAAATCTCAATTCCCATATCAGTAAGATAGCAACAATAATACATACTCTCAGAATGTTATAGAATTCAATGCCATGAGGTAGCCTATAGAAAATCCTAAGAGTATCTGGATCATAGTTAACTTAATAAATGCTAGCTGTTCCTTCAGGAAGGGATCAGGAGGTACATTCTCCTGAGAGAAATCAGACTCCTCAGATGCTCAACACGCCAAGAACTGACTTGACTCTAATTTAGACATAGAAACAAAGATTGCTTAGCTCTAGCAATGTGGTCTTCTCCCAGAAAACCACACTTATCCTGGTGGCTCTTTTAGGTCTTCAGGAGAAATCAGAGAAGACCTGGGTGATCAGAAATAAAGGAGCAGCTGCTGCCTCAGGTTTCAGATAAAATCCTAATTCCAAGGAATTCTCCCCAAGGCTGTTATAACACTGGCTCCAGCAGGCTCCAGCTGGTATTGAACTGAGACCCACCCTGGCTGCACCTATCCTTCCAACCTCCAGTGTCAGGCTACTGCTGCAAGCCTTGCATTCGCAGCTGATCAGCTAAGCTTAATGTTCTCATTTAGAACAAGGAGCACCACCTAGTCCATAGGATTTTAGGTCTTGATTTTCAAATATAATCTTTCCAAACATTGAACAATGTGTTGTCTGTACTATAGCAAAAAATAACAGAAGGGTATTTTAGGGAAGGAAACTGCTAGCCTTGTTCGAGGCAGGCAATACGGATAGACATAGTCAATGCTGGTGATGGATGGAATAGAGGTTTATAATAGGTCAGAGAAGGTTGGACACAGCTTAGAACAAGGAGTTGCCTAAGCCAAGTTAGAAAGGCCTGACACCGGAGTAGACAAAGGCCAGAAATCAGACACTGGCCCACACCAAGGAGGGAGAGTTCCTGGCAGACAGTCCCCTTCATGTCCTAGATTTTTATCAGAGAAATTGACTTGGAAGCTTGTAACTCTAGACTCCTAACCTCAGAGCCTCAATATTCCTGCAGTGCCTCAGTTTCCTTTTGGAACTCCAGATAGTAGAGAAACCACAGTCTTTGTATTCCAAGTCTAATCCCTGTGAAGTTAGAAAGCATTCTTATGTCCCTATGAATATTTGATTCTACTCAGCTGGATGAACAATTGTCTAGCCTGAATGAAACCTCCAAAGAAAAACTATATTCATGGAAACATGTCCTCATCATTCTTAGAAAATTTATGAGAATTCAAATTTTCCCCAGGCTCTTCTCTTCCTGAGGCAGGAACTAGCATCTGGCTAGTATCTTGAAACATTTAGAGAATAAAGGTTGGAAGGATATTTAAAAACTGGCTCATTGATGCAAAGCAATTATCAGGATAAATGTGGGAAATATTTGGAAAAGATACAGAGACCTCTTGAATATGCAAGTCCTCTCTAACTCAGCCATCAACAGCCACAATACACAATGGTGGGTCTGATTTTAGGATCTTGGATCTGGTCTTAACAAACAAATACAATATCAGTGGTATGGATCCAGAGGGTCCCAATCCTTGAGGATGAAGCCCACTGTTCTTATAAGTTTCATTAGGCCTTGGAATTCACTTAGAGATTAAAAAGATATATTTACAATCACCTAGGTGCTGTATTCCATTTCTACTCAGTATTCTTCATAATCATCCAAGAGGAAATCATTACCTCCCATACAAAATAAATAAATGAACAAGACACTAAATACTCTAAGCCTCATCCCCTTCCTTACTTTCATCTAGAGAATTAATAAGAATTTGAGTCTTATGGTAATCCAACAATGAGTGACATGGTCAAGTAGAGCATATTCGTTCCCCCTCTCCTCGAAGTCCTTTCGGAAAATGCATGTACCGTCAAAGATGGTTCACCAATCTCATGAACAAAGCCTGAGAATAGCTGAACCTCTTGAGTTCCTTTTAAGAAAGGCCATATTCCTGTGAAATACAAATAGCTACAGAGACATGCCCCGAACCAAAACATCTTTCCATTTTAAGGTAACAGGAAGAAAGAGTCACTTTGAAATATAAGAGCAAGATAAGAAAAACAAACAGCAGCCCAGATGTTCTGATTCCCTCTCAGTGGTGACTGCTTGCAGAGGGGCTTGCTAGTCCTGAGTGCAGTTGAGGTCTGGATTACAATAACGGAAAACACCTGTTGACTCAAACTGTGCACAAACTTTGGCCCCAGGTGGGCCTTTATTCCAAAGCCCTGGCTTTTCAACTTTGCCGGTAGAACAGCATCATGAACAGATGTGGTCAGAGTCATCTCCAGGAAAGGGTTAAAATGAAAGCCTCTGGACTTTTCCAAGAGTGTCTCTCTGTCATTCTACCATCTCTGTAGCCCAATATATTCTCCTTCCACTTCTTCCAATGCTTATCTCTTTCCCCTTATTTTGGTCTAGGAACTAAAGTGGGACCTGTAGGGAAGGGGAAGTCACAGTTTATATTTCAAGGACTTGGAGCTGGCAGAAGACATTAGCTGCTTCCCATCCCCTTTTTCCTAACAGAAACCATCTCTTTCCATCTATATCTCAATTCCTATTTATTGCATTTGTTATCTGTGGTACACACACTATATGTAGTAGAGTTCCATAGAAATGATCCCCTTTAGTTCGTTGTTTTAATTTTTCATTTATTTGTGTGTCAGGGTCTCACCCTGTCATCCACGCAGGAATACAGTGGTACAGCTCACGACAGCCTCAAACTCCTAGGCTCAGGCAATCCTTCCACCTCAACTTTCTGAGTAGCTGGGACTACAGATATGTGCTACCATGCCTGGCTAATTTTTTTTTTTTTCTAGAGATAGGGTCTCGCTATGTTACCTTGGCTAGTCTTGAGCACCTAGGCTCAAGCAATCCTCCCACCTCGTCCTCCCAAACTGCTGGGATTGCAGGCATGAGCCACTGTGCCCAGCCTAATTCATTGTGTTAATAACATAGTTACTGAGTACTTATTTTGACAAATCAATATATTAAAATATTTCTCTCCACATGTGGTTTTGTAGACCGCATACACAAAACATGTAAGACCCACTGTTTGAATATTACTCGTCACTGGGCCATAAGAATTCAAAACAGCCCCAAGGACAATTGACAATTCCTTATTCACAACTCACCTACAAAATCTTTTTGTTTTAGAGAAGACACCAGGCAATCTATCTAGCTGATTGTCTGTAAAGAGAATTATGTTCCTTTTATCAAAGTTTGGCCCAATATCTCCCTTCTTACATTTCTTGGCTTTGGTCGTTTTTTGGTGTTTTTTGTTTTGTTTTGTTTTGTTTTGCCATTTTCTTTCCTTCTTGAAAATTATAGATGTGATAATTGACTTGTGATGCACTGAGAATATTAATCTAGCACGAGCATTATTGGTAAATTGCTTCCTTTTACCGTGAAACAGGCAGTTTGTACTTGCTGCAATAGATAAAACGGTCACTTTCATGGCTATCCATGATAACAAGCTAAAGTTCCCATTTTTTAAACATAGCATCCATGTTTCTTTCTCAGAATAACAAATGAAAATAATATGGTTTATTTTGGAGGTGGAACAGAGAGAATTCCAACAAACCACCATAGAAAAGCACCCTACTTAGCTTGGATATTTGGGGGGATTTGGGAGGGGGGAGTGCAGAAGATAAGTAATTACTTGTTTATTATCCCTCTATCAAATTATAGCAACTCGCTAACTGAATCCAAGATCTCCTGAATTCTAATTGACCTCAGAAGCTGGACAATGAAAGATGGCCAGGACTGCTAAACTCAGTGGACAGAAGAATATGAGGAGACCCCCCAAAAACCTGAATTTATTTGTAAAAAATTGTGTATTTATTCTTACATGTTTAAACTTCAGTTACCTTCAAAGTACTCTATAATGTAATACACCTGTCGAGAACCTTTTTCTGCTGCTCAAAACAGTTTTTGAACTTGTCAATTTTGATGCCTTTTAGTGTTTCTGCTGTTTTTTGTTTCACGTCTTCCACATCATCAAAATACTTCCCTTTGAGGACTTTATACATGGTGAATAGGGAAGACAGGGCACAAGGGTCATGCCCTTTTTGGTCAAAAACTGCTGACACCCAGTGAAATGTAGGCAGGTGCGCTTGTAAATCACCCATCATGAAATGGGCAAATCTGTTGAAAGAATCTCCAAAAAAAAATTCACTGACCGAACACAGCCTCTGACAACAACATTGGCTGGTACATTATGCTAATGGGTTCCTAGAACACTTATCTAGAGGGGAAGCCTGCACAACAAAGGGTCCTTCCCCCTGTTTTGGGGGTTTCCCTCACATATCATAATTTGTCATATTAACTCTCTCTCTTTTTCCTGTTTCTTTATTTTCTAATAACAATGCCTCTGGTTGAACAATTTATTTAGGCCACTTAATGTTCTCATTTAGGGGCTTGGCTATTGCAAAGCTTCTTTGTCAATTGAAAATTGTAAAAGTCAGACCTGTGAGTCTGGACTCCCCCTGTCCTGCAGCACTTTCCATGAGACATTGCACAAGTTAAAAAGCAGCCTGGTCTTGATCTCATTTAGAGCAAACCTCTGGAGCTGAACAAAGGGCAGGCCTCCTGTTAGCCAAGAGCTGCAGTCTTTGAGTTAAAGATGCTAACAGCTGTGCCAATACAAAGGAAAATATTTTCTGCATTATCTGCCTAATGTAGAAGCCTGTGTAACATCTGTGCACAGAGCCTATTGCTAGAGTGTCCCGCATTTATAGCAAGACTGCTAGAATTTCTGACAAGAACATATTGTTCAACGGACAAATGCCTCAGAGTTCTTTGTCATCCTGAGTTTTTCCCAGAAGCTGATATTTTCAAATGTGTGAGAGACACACCTTCATCCTTTCTCATCGTCGTTTTTGGTGTTTTGATTCTGCCTACCAAATCCACAATTGACCACCAAACAGCAATTAGGCTATTGCTGTGATCTCCCTTCATTTTTGTTTGCCTGTTCTCAGCATTGCTACCTTTAGGTTGACAGAAAACTGCTAGCTTTCCCTCTGAGATAGACAATGGCCTAATACACAATCACTGCCCCCACTTCTTACCGCACTGAGTGTTTATCGCTGGCCTAGTGGCACACTTCCAGACCGCCTGTGCTGTTTCTTATTTGAAAACCATTCAGAACCTTTACGTTTCCAAGAGAAATGCTCCCTCTTGTGGTGACTAATGAATCCTGCAGTCCTATCTTCCAGAAGGAGAGCTTTTAAGATACCCAACTCCCAACACTAGACGTGTAGGGATGCTAGGAACCCCAGTTTGCCCAGTGTTGAATGAGTTCAGCTTTTTCCTGTGAGCTGAACCATCTCTAACTACATCAGACTTTCAGATATAGGTTGAAAGTGCCAATAGTCAATCATTTTTTACCTATAAAATGACAATTTCCTGCCATTATGGTGTAATATATAAAGATAAGCCAGGCAGGGAAATTTCTTAGCAGAGCCCTTTGAATACTAGCCAAGAATAGAAATTTTTCTATTCTAGTAAATAAAGTAAGGAGTTTTAAACATAATAAATGTGTTTTGAGACCTAAATGCTACTTTGCTAAGCTCTCAACATAACTTTCTCAAGTTTCTTGGTTAATTGGCAGTTGATTATAAAAAGTAGGCTTAGAAAGTTAGACTTTCTAGGATTATCATCTATTTATTAATGAGTATTAGGCAAATAAGTGATAAGCCTATCCCTACCCCAGCACAAGCAGTTAGTACTCTGAGCAGGCTTACTAACCTGAGGCAAAGCAAATAGAGTAACACTGAATGGGTACTGTAATTCTTCTCATGTATAATTATATTTGTAAGTATCCTATTTTTCATATACATATAAGAAATTAGTGTGTGATTAATTATGTGGAGTAATCTTTTTCAACAATGCTAATTCATAATGCTAGCAATTTTAAAAAATGTATGCTTAATTATTTAATATTGAAAATAGTTGATGTCAAATGGGAATAAACATCCGTAACCTCGTCTCAAAGACTTTTAATAATAAGGAGCACTAGAAATCAATAAGAAAAGAAATCAGCAATTCAGTATTGCAAAGGATGTGATTAGAGAGTTCACACATTTTTAAAAAATGGTTTTAAACACACGAAAGATGCTTTCATAACTCACAATTAGAGTTCTGAAAATTAAACCTTCATTGAGACATTATTTTCACCTCTCAGAATGACAAATAGTAAAACACACTCTTGACAAGGTTATGAAGAAACAAGCATTCATAAAATTTCTGCTATAAGAATAAATTGGTGGATTCCTAGAAAAAGCAGTTTAACAAAACTAACCACATCTCACACACACACACACACACACACACACACACACACACACACACACCCCAGAATTATTTTTTGGAGGGCGGGCTCCTTGTAGTACAGGTTTCTCCCCCTAGGTAAGTGTTGTAAGAATCCATCAGCATCAATGTTCCAGCTAGTCTTGTTGTTAGAGGCTATGTTCAGCTTCAGTGAACGTTTTTTTGGGTTCTTTCAACTCATTTGCCTGTTTTATGACAGGTGATTTACAAGTACACCTGCCCACACCACACTGAACGTTCATCAGTTTTTGACTTGAAACGACATGACCCCGTGCTCCACCCTCCCTATTCACTTGATCTCACCCCAAACAACTTTTTTTTTGTTTGTTTCTGTGGATGAAATAAGTCCTCAAAGGGAAGCGTTTTGCTGATGGGAAAGAGATGAAACAAAACATGGCAGAAGCACTAAAAGGCATCAAAATTGACGAGTTCAAAAACTGTTTTGAGAAGTGGAAAAAGGGTCCCCCATTGGTGTATTGCATCAAACAGAGAGTATTTTGAAGGTGAATGAAATTAAAACACGTAAGAATACATACACAGTTTTTTAAATAAATAAAATTCAGGTTTTTTGGGCTCCCCTGCATATGTATACTCCAAGCTCCAGCAAATTCCATATCAGGGAATACATCCTACAAGTATGTTTATAAACATATATGATAAATGCAAAATGTTGTTAACTGCAGAATTACCTGTAGGAGCACAAAATTGCCAACAACCTAAAAGTCAAAGTCAGTAGGAATAGAGCTTTACAAAATATGTCCATAGAATGGAATATTATTCAGCTGTTAAGGGAAGAAAAACATGTAGGAAGCTCTCCATGCACCAATACAAAGCATCTGCAAGATAAATTATTGGGGGGAAAAAACAAGACATGGAACAGTATGCATTATAAGCTACTTTATAGTTACAGTAAGAGAGAGAATAATATATCTTTATATTTGCTTTATTTATACATAAAGAAACCTTAGGAAATACCAAAGAAAGCAATAACATTGGTCAGTAGAAATAGTGGGACCAGGCAGATTGTGGAAAGCAAACATTTCACTGTGTTAGTAGGGTGGAGGGTGGGGGGGATACGGAAGGATCACATATGAAAAATTAAACATCAGAGTCATTTATACCATTAGGTTAAAAAAAATTCTCACTGGGCTCGGTGGCTCAGCCTGTAATCCCGCGCCTTTGGGAGGCTGAGGTGAGTGGATTGCCTGAGCCCGCGGGTACGTGACCCACCTGGGCAGGCGAGACCTCATCTCTACAATAAATCAAAAAATTAGCCGGGCGTGGTAGCACGCGCCTGTAATTCCGGCCACTCGGAAGGCTGAGGCTGATGGATCGCCGGAGCCCAGCAGGTCGAGGCTGCGGTGGCAGGGAGTGACCATTGCACTCCAGTCTGGGCGACAGAGTGAGACTCCAACTCAAAAAAAAAAAAATTCCCTCTTCTATCTTCAACAAATGTAATGAATTTTGTGCTGATGTGTAGGAAGAGTGTAAGTAAAACTGTTTAATAGCTTCGTAGTACTTATGCCTTAATGGTAAAACACTTGTCTGGCCCCAAACAAGCTAAGGGTGCCGCTTCTTAACACACTAACAGGAACAGAATCAGAGACCCAGTAGTGCACCAGACCCCAAGATAAAAGCTCTGCTTTGTGCCCAACTTTTCTTCAAGACCTCAGGACACTTTTAGCATGAGAGCAGATGTCCGACAGCCGGCAAATGAGTTCGTATTGCTTGTTTTCATGTGAAATAAGCTTAACTAGTAACTTAAAAAATTTAAAAGACAAACAGTTCTCAATCCTGAGCCCTTTTCTTTCTGCAACTGCCACCATTCATGCATTAGTTCATAATTATGAGCACCTACTCTGTGTTGGGTGCTGCTCTAGGAGCACCCAGGTAGACAGCTCAGGAGCACCCAAAAAACACAGCCGCTAGAATGACACACACCAGGTCAAGACATAACCCCAGGACCATTTCACTCTTTGTTGTTGACCTTCAAGAAGTTGAAATTTAGTTATTTGTAGCTTAAGGGTGAAATGAGCATAAATAAGCCCACCTACAAACCCAGAAGGAAACCACATTAAAGGGGAGGGTATCCATCGTGAGCTTGCTGAGTTTGGCAAAGTGATCAATAGTTCGGGTGTCTTTTATTTCTAAAAACAGTGGAATTTTTATTTTGATGGGCATGGCAGAGGTCATGTGAGACCCATCAATTCAGCAGATGGGCAGGGAAGTGAGGATGTTCCCCTCAACCTTCAGGCAAAAGTCGGTTTTTGTTTGGTTGGTTCCCCCCCCCTTTTGGCTTTCACTTTTAAATCTTGAATATTGCAGGCCTCAGGTGTGACAATCAATGAGCAGGTGAAGAACCAATTGAAAAATGTTCAAAAACTCCTGTGTTCACTAACAGGCTTCTGAATGTATCGCCATGGTCCACAGAGAAGGCTGGGAAAGGATAGCAAGGAGATACTGTGTCAGCTACTGCAGCCTTAAAACAAAGTTGGTGTCTCTCTGGACTTTAAAATTATTCCTATGCAGCTTTACTTTTGTGTAATCAAATAAACAAGATGCTTTTTGCATGACAAAAAAAATGGATTTTTAAAAATAACTCACATCACCTATGCACCATGAACTAGCTGTGGGACTGGGACAATCATTTCACTCTCTCATTTTCCTCATCTGTTTCCTAAAAAGTGGGGGAGCTTGAGTTAGATCAGTGTTTCCCCATCTTTTCCATTATCTTCCCCCTAAGGAACCTTTTTAGACTCTGTCTCATATCACCCTCCATCATAAAATATTAATGTCACAGATAAACTACGTGTCTAGGAATGCACTCTATGTCTATCTCAGCTTTATACATAAACAACATGTTTGTTTGCCCCCTTTAAGACTATGCGGATTATATTCACAAGAAGGATCCATAAGATTCTGCAGTGTTTTAAAATCAAGCGAATGATGCCACGTTGCAGAAAACCAAGGGTTGTACTGAAGTAATGGGTTTAAGTTCAAATTTTGACTCTACCACTTGCTTGTCTCATGACCTTTTATTAGCTCTTTAAGTATCCTCATGGATGAAACAGGTATAACAATGACACCTTTCACAGGGTTGTCATAAACATCAACTGAGGCAAAGTGGGTAAACTCTGGGCACTGAACCTGGTACTCTGTAAGCAATCAGTAACTGGTACCTTTTCACTTGCTTAATTTAAAACAAATCTATACCTTACATCTGGATATCTAAAAAGTGAAACACTGATCACAAGGCATGAAATAATTATAGTCAATAACTCAACCACCTATAATGTACTTTCATTTGTGCCTAATGTAAACTTGTGCCCAATGTAAACATTGTGCCCAAATGTAAACTTCCATCATGACTTCAAAATTCTATTCAACTTTCACGACCAAAATCAAATGTCACCTGCTTCAATGAAACTTTACTCAGTTTTACCAAATGCAAATCTCCCTATTCTTTCAACTCCCATAGTACTCTGTTTACACCATTAGTGTGTCAAACATATTATACTATAATTATATAGATTTTAAGTACTTACGAATAGGAATTCTGTTTTATTTCTCTATACACACCCACACACACACACACCCACTCACTCAACATAATAGGTTTTCGACAAATATTTGTTGGCTCAATGCGAAAAGGCTGCAAAATTGGATCACAAAGATTAAATGTAACATCAAGCACAGAAAAAAATGTAGTCCTAAATCAACATGTAGGTAAGCATAATGACTTAGAAGAATATTTAAAATATATGTAAAATTCTGCTTAGTTTTATCATTTATCCGTAAAATCCTAAACATGAATCCCAAGGAAAACCTCACCTTCTTATATTATAGAGATTGATGAAAACTTCCAGTAATAGTCAATTTATAAGACATATGAATTTATTCAAAAGAGGATACTCCAGGGAGGGTTAGGTTGCCTCCTAATACATACAAAACTTGAGTTCTATTAAAAGTGCACATAGTGTCTGTGTAACACTAGAACAGTTTTCTGGATCTCTACTCTATTACTGTTATGGATGGTTGGTCTTTGTGCTCTTGTCTAGGTTGGGGAAATTCTGTGATAAAAGAAACACATACGTCAAATGTAATAGCAGAAAGCAAAGAGAAGCCAGAAAGAGACAGTGACTATGTGAAGCATTTGTTTTTTAGACCCTACGATGTTTTAAGCATATACCTAATGCGTTTTACACATGCTGAATAACCAGGCTAATTAAAAAGCCCATACAGCTCTTGTTAAAATCTGTTCAAATTTTTTGGAGCACCTGTTATAACAGAATGCCCACAGACTTGATAGTTTAGAGCCAAGACACCTGCTACCTTATGTCTCACAGTATGTTCAGTTTTATACTGTTAGCAAAAAAATAAACACTTTTTGACATTTAGCAATCTTACACAAGAGATAGGAATTTATCAGAAAGGAGTGATAGCTTAACCCTTCCTGTGCTGCTCTAGGAAACCACACCCTTTCTTCTCAAGAAGGAAATGACTTTTTTTTTTCCCCATGAAGTTAATGCTTAGCATGTTTAATCATCCCTAATCATGCAAGGCTTTCTAAAGAGTCCAAGTATCTTCTTGGAAGCTTAGAGCAGGGAATTTTTTAGTTTTAAAAAGTTCTCTGTGAGTTTACTTACATATATGCATTTAAGTAATGACTAATTACAAGTTAGCTTTTCAGTGAGCCCTTTAACAAAGTACATCACTGGTCTGACTTTATCAACTGTTTACAAAATTCCAAGACAGGTTTGATATGATTACTTCTGGTGATATTTTTATCAGAACTTTACTTGAAAATGGATTTACTTTTGAATGAGAAATATAATGACTTTCTATAGTTAAGGAATTTTCAGAGCCCAGATACATACATAGAAGCATTTAAATATCTCTTTTAGATTCAATTTTATGGTTGATAAACAAATCTTATTAGAATGATGTTAAACTAGCCTTCAAGTTACATACTTTCTAAACAGCTACCATTTTTATCTATAATATTTCAGTCCCTTGAAGTCAGAAGCCATGTCTCATTTGACTATGTTAGCCCAGATGTGAATAATTGAGTGAAGAAATATTTCACCTTGGTTAAAAAAAAAAAAATCTTCAATTTTATGCTGTCACTCAGTTTAACATTTAATTCATGCTAATGACATTTCTATTAAGAAAAATCTTCCTTTGGGTCTAGCTACTCTACTTCTAGAATTATGTTCACTAGTAAAATCACACATATACAGAAAAAATTAAATATAAGAATACAATTTCCAGAATTGTCTGTATAGCAAAAGGTTTTAAAAAACATAAATACAGAATCCACTGATAGGGAAACAGGTAAATAAATTATGATACATTCATACAATAGAACACTATACAGTTAAGTGAAAAACAGCAGCTCTGTAGATATAGTAATATAAAACAATATCCAAGATATATAGTTAAATGAAAAATACAAAAACCAAACAAATAGCACCCTTCACACACATACACACTTTGAAATTAGCAATGTGCACTATCTTTGGAAGGAAACATAGTACATTGATAATCATGGTTATATCTGAGGGAGGAAATTCAAGGATTAAGGAATAGGGATAGGAGAAATACTTATTTTTCACTTAAAAATCCTTTTGTAACTTTAGATACAATATGAAACTTATATATATATATACTTACTATCTATTCAAAATATTTTAAGATACAAATTAAAATAATGCATTAGATTTGACAGAAAAAATAAAATGTAGTACATTATGGGCATACTTTAATATCATAACACTCTAAAAGTACTTCTAAATTTCTGGACTGTTACTTAGTTAACTCTAAATCAGTATTTAACAATATAATTCACAATTTAATGTCTAATTGTCATGATGAAAACAGCTTTTGAATGTTGAATGTGTATAGCTGTATTCAAATACAGGCTGTTTTGACTTTTAACCAACATACCAGAACCAGGAGTGATTTTATTGCATAATGAGAAAATTTAGAATATATTTTTTCTAAAATGTTTCCAAAGATAATGGGAAACACTCTTAAATGTTTAAGAGAACTGATGTTTTAATTCCTATACACCTATTAGAAGATAAGTTCTACTTGTATTGGGCACCAAGGAATCTACAGTTCAGCAAGTACCTTGTCGTTTTGTGCTGGAAGCATCCCAAACATGGGACTCCTAAGGCTAGTTTCCTAAAGTGGACAAGAATGTATGATGCGACTGCCCCAGGCCTTGCAACTGCAGAACAATTCATGGTACACAATCCTATAAATCTCCACACCGGTGATCAGGACCTAGTCCGGAAGATGCACTGAAGCAGGTGGCTTACCTTTAGACATTTGTTCTCTCCTTCCTAAGAGGAGTTTCTAGTCTTTCAGAATTTCTGGTCCTTTTGCTATGCAGAGCCCCGCATCAATCAGCTCCCCAAAACCATCAGATGATCACACTAAATTATGCTATACTTAATGTTTATTTGCATTTTTTAAAAAGAACACAAAATTATGACTAGAATTAGTATAAGGTGTAAATTCTGATGAAAGAATAGCAGGCTTTATAGGGTAGATTGAGGAGAATAAATGAGAGAGGCAGACTATTACCAACAATCACACCAAGTCAGGCCCCTTGCCTTCTTGGTCAATGCTGGATTGACTTTAAGGACTCACGTTACTGCTTTATGCAAATCACAACAATATGCTCATCATTAGTAAAGCTCACCAAGTACTTCTGGCTCTGCCCTTTCTGACCAATGATAGAATTCTATTTCCTGGCTCCTTTATGAGACGGGGCCATGTGAATGTCCCAGCCAATGTGTGGTGAGGAAAGGTGATGTATGACACTTCTGGGCCAGAGAATTTGCATGCTCTAGGCTGATGTGAGACTCTACAGAGCTCCCTTTCCCTCTGACTTGGAGACCAGAAAGTGTCCTTAGCAGATGCTCTGTTGACTGGGTCCCAGAAAAAGAAAGAAATGGATGTGAGCAAGAAATAAACTTTTGTTGTTTTAAGCCACTAACACTTGGGGGTTATTTATTACCATGATATAACCCAGCCTCTCCTTACTGATACATGTGGGAGACACAGTAAACATACACAAAGGGCTCAGTATCGCATTCAGGTTTACAAAGCTAGTAATGCCTGCTAGGTTACCACAACTGTAAATTTAACCTATTTTATTCTTTCTAAAAAATAAAAGAATTCTTTTTTATTCTGTTTTTTACTTGCTCATTAAGGTCTTTTCCCAAACACAAATTTTGACTATATCTCAGGAAGGTGGTAAAATCGCACAATGTGGAGACTGAGGAAATGAGACACAACTTCTCATTTTCTTTTTCTGTCTTTCTCCCTCCCTCCCATTGTTTGATGAGGAACTATCATTATGGGGGGACCCTGAAAACTAGATATCTAAACAATTTATCACAAACTTTTTAAAAAATTTGAGTGCTATGCAGAAAATTGTCTATTTATGAGAGAATGCTGGTCCAAATTCCTCAGTTTGACACACTGATCCTATGAAGGAAGTCACACAGCCCCAGAGCAAGTTGTTAAAGTCAGGAGAAAATAGAACTTGATTCTAAGAATGTCACCATCCCACCTTCATATAGCACTTTCCAATTTGAAGAGTACTTTCTTCAATATAACCTTTCCCAGACTCTTTCTTTATCTTGCATGTGGCTCTTCTTTGTATGTATATATTCACATAAAAATAATGTACACTTTCTGGTACAAGTTCTCTTAACTCCATATTATTGGTGTGGAAATTGAAACTCAGTGAGTCTGAGTGATTAACCCAAGATCTTATAGGCAGTAAGTCACGATGTCAATATCCAAAATCAGATTTTCTGTCTAAGTCCAGGGAGTTTGCTCACTGTTCCATTCTGCTCCATGAAAATAGAGACAGTGGAAAGAAAAGGCCCAGAAAAGGATTAGTCTATGGTCAGAAAAAGCTTCCCGGAAAAAGTGACACCTGTGCACTGCCAGGTGTCTGTTTTCCTACTAGTCAGTGATTATCTTTGTATCTTTATCATAGTGTCTAATATTTGTTGAATGAATTAGCAAATGCATTGAATGAGTAAAGTTATTTTTATACAGTCCTCCCTTGATATCCACAGGGGATTTTTTCCAGGACAGCCCCCTCACTCACCGCCCTCCTCCCCCAGGATACCAAAATCCCTCAAGCTTAGGTCCCTTATGAAACATTGTGTTGTATTTGTATACAACCTATGCACACTGTCCCGTATTCTCTAAATCATCTCTAGATTACTTATTATACTAATACAATGTAAACTCCATGTAAACAGTTGTTACACTGTATTTTCTTTTTATTTGTACTATTTTTATTTGTATGTTTTTGTTTTTGTTTGTGTGTTGTATTTTCAATCTGTGATTGGTTGAATCTGCAGATGGAGAACCACAGATACAGAGAACCAACTGCATAGCGTTGCACTTTCATTCTCAAGAGAATCCACATTTAACTCCTGAACTCACAACCCCAGACCTTGACCCCCAGACTCACCCCTTACATTTACAAGACCTAGGGCAACAATACAAATAGGAACCACACACCATATGTCCAACTGTTTTAAAAGTAGAAAATAAGCTAACAAGCAGTTAGATAACACATGTTCTGTTCTTGTACTTTAACAAATGCATCTTTATAATGATTTTTAAACATTCAAAGTATATGAAAAGCTATGATTTTTATATACAGTAATTGAAATTAGGCAAAATACCTAAAAATAAATGGATTTAATTTTTTATCATCCACATCTGTTCACAGGTCAGTGATGTTTGGATAACAAAAAAATACATAATTCATCATTTATTATACATTTATTCCATAAATTTTTTCTTTCTTGTTTTAGTTTTAGTAGAATCACTAATAATGTTGTTATAATCAAGAGGTTCACATTATTTGTGCTTTATTGTCAGTAATACTAAATTGGACTCAACAATGACTTCTTGAATCGTTGTTTTTAAGTAGACTTTTATTAATTCTAGTTTGAAGAAATTTTGCTCTGCTGAGGCAATACAGACAGCAACTGTCAAATTACTAGTGCAACAGTTAGATCTACAAATGAATAAGATATACATATTTTGATCAAACATTAATAGTGATATATTGATAAATTATTACAGAAAATATTACAAAATATTTTTAATATTTTTAATTTCACCATACAAAGTTTGACAAGTTTGCAAACTTGCCACCATGTACTTATATTGGCAGTACAAACAACTCAGTGAGGTTTCATAACCTTGTTATATTAGTGTCTCACAACTGTGTTCATGTCAGCATTTGGCAGTGTCTTGCTGGGTGGCATTCGTTATTGTTGTTGCATGTTTTTTGTGTGCCATCACGAGAATATCAGAGCTTGAATTAGAGCAACAAACAAACATTAAATTTCTTGTTAGACTTGGCAAGAGTAGAAGTGACATCAGGGACATATTAGTCCAAGTTTATGGAAATAATGCCATGGAAAAAATGGCAGTGTATATATGGATTAAATGTTTTTCTGAGGGGAGAGAAAGCAACACTTGTGAAGAGAGGTCAGGACATCCAATAACAAGCAGAACTGATGAAAATAATGAAAAATTTGTTGAATTGTGTATCAAAATCATCAGCTGACTGTGAGAAGCACAGCAGGCCAAATAAACATTAATGGAGAAACAGAAAAATCTTAACTAAAACTCTTGGCACGAGAAAGATGTGTACAAAAATGGTCCCAAAGGAGCTTTTGCATCACGACAATGCACCAGCTCACACAGCACTGCCTGTGCAGGAGTTTTTAGCCAGTAAACAAACAACTGTATTGGAACACCCTCCCTAATCACCCGATCCAACTCCCAATGACTTTTTTCTTTACCCAAAGATAAATGAAATATTGAAAGGAAGATATTTTGATTACTTTCAGGACATCAAGGGGAATACAATGACAGTTCTGATGGCCAGAAAAAGAGTTCAAAAATTGCTTTGATGGGTGGACTAGGCACTGGCATCAGTGCATAACTTCCCAAGAGGAGTACTTCATAGTAATATTAATGACCATAGTGACATTCAGCAACGAGGTGTGTAGCACTTTTTCTAGCTGAGTTCATGAACTTAATTGTCAGTACTCATATGTATAGCTATCACATATATTACAATTTTTATCACCTGTTAAAGCAATAGATTCTTTACATGCTTCATAAATTTTAACTTAGACTTACATGTACACAAGTTTGAGTAATATAAATTATTTAATAATACAGAATTTCTACAGTCTTTTGCTTTGGTTTCAAATACTGTCCTAATTTATTAGTACTTCTGGAACCATAAGTTGGAGCAAGAAGTGAAGCAAGAAAGTAGATATTCAGTACTACCCGGATACTTAATCATTACAAGAATCTATTTCATTCATGCTAATTAAGAAGAAGAATTTGACAAGAAAATGTATATATTTCCACTTACCTAAGTGTTTCCACTGCTTAAATTATCCCCTGGATTCTAAGCAGTGTGTCTTGCTAATATCAATAGTGATTCAACTCATACACCTTCATGTCATTTGAACAGTTGACTTTTGTTCTGAAGCTGAGAAAATTGGGGGAAGGATTTATCTGAGGCCTCAATGGTGTTAGTCATGAGAATGAATATTTAGGGTTACCAGGTGATGGAGGCACACATGTGTTCTTTAATGAATTTATTTTGTGTGTGATACAAGGGGTCCTAAAGTGTCAGACCTGGACAGAGATTCCCCTTACCTGAGCTAAGAACTATATCCATTGCAGCACTGCTGAGGAACATTCCAAAAGGAGTTAAGTCATTGATGTCAATTCTTCAGGAGAGATTTTCCCAGCCCTCTTTTCACTTTACCTACTCCTCATCAGTTATTTATGGTTGAGGAAATGTGAGAAAAACAAAATAGTAATACTATATTTTAGCACATTTTATATTCTCAAGAATTGATGTAAGCATTTTAAATGCATTCTCATATTTTATCCTGACAACAACCAAGGAGATAAATCTTACTATTCCCCCTATTTTAAATGAGAAAATTGAGATACACAAAGGTTAAGTAACTTGCTTCAGATCACAGAGCTGGGAAGAGGTGGAAGTGATAGGTTGGAAATTAGTCATGATCCTTTTATTCCATGACTTCCTCCTATAGGTCTTATTTTTTATTTGCTTTTTGATTACAGATTTTTCAAGAGAGGAGCGGTAGAACGATGTGTTTAAATTGCTTCGGTTTTACTTCTGGCCGTACCATTTACCAGCTGATGACCTTGGAAATCACACTCTGAAAGCATAGAGAACCATGATACCTATCTCATAGGGTTGATGTAAGGAGTAAATGAGTTAATAATGTATAACAGTCTTACTAGTAAGTGCAATGCAAATGTTTGCTTTTGCTATTTTTGCTGTTTTTATTTATGGCTTATTTTCTGAGCTGCCCAAAAAGGATAAAAATGGTGCCTTCCTTAGAGCTTTGTTGAGTAGTAAATGAGTTAAATATGGAAGATGCTTAAGACAACACCTGACACGGAGTAAATGGTGTGTTTGCTAATTACATCATCAACATCACTATTTATTATTTTTTATTATGTTGTGTATTTTCTGAGTCTCCCAACATGAAAAAAATCTATTTACTTATTTCACTCATAAATGAAAATTCAGATGGATATAAATAGCGGGGTCAATGTGGGTCATTGCTTTTTGTTCTTCAAAACTTTGCCTTTTTTTTTTTGCCCCAGAGCACTGAAGCATGAAGCACATGCCTAGAAGTAGTAGAGGCTATTGGGATATTCTGAGACTATTTAAATGGTGATAAGGAACAAACATGGGGAGAGAGAGAGTGAGAGTTAAACATGAGCGAGAATAAACGAATGATAAAAAGCATGCTGTCCTGGAATAAGTAAAAGGAAGGGAATTCGAGGTGCTATTAAGGAGTTAAACTTAGGGAAGAAGAAAAGCACATCTTCACTTGTAACATGAGGTAGCAAAGAAAGAGTAATGAGGATGAAGATATATTTACAGCTTTTTTGACAGAATTTAGGGAAACTACTCTCTGGTGACCTCAATTTTTCCTATAAAATAGGAAGTGAAGTCATCTGCTAGATGGTAAGATCCACATTTTGACAACAAGAATAGAGGAAGTTTGAAATACTAGTTGTAAAGAGGGAGAGAGTCGGTGAGACAGCCTTGGGGGCCTAAGTGACTTTACTATGTTCAGTACATGTGATGTGGCTATGTGGTTTCCTTCAGTAGTGCTCAGAAATACTATATGAGTTTAGGGAAGACAGACAGCTGGGTTGGGGTTTTGCAAGGCTATTGTAATGGAAGGAAATAGAAGTTCAAAGATATTGACAAGACAGAGGATGAAGTTGTAAACCATAATGTCTAGACACTGTTGAGAAGGAAGAAGATGGAGAAATTGGAAGAGAGGAAGTGGGGTTTATCAGAGGATATGAGTGAGATAAAAGCAAATTGGGTAGGAAGTAGCCAAATGTGAGTTTGTAAGGCTAACTATGGGCAGAAATGAGTAAATCATACAGAATTGAATGTAATATTTCAAAATTTAGCAGTTCTGGTTATGACAACATCCGGGTGCTGCCCTGAGAGGAGGGGCTAAGTCGGGACAAAAGTGAAAGTCTCTGGAGATGAGAAAATAAAGAACCTGAGAGGCCAGGCAATTTGGTAATGTATTAGTTTCCTAGCTCTTTCAAAGTACCACAGACAGGGTATTTAGACAACAGAATTTTTTGCTCACAGTTCTAGAGGCTAGGTCACTGAGATCAAAGTGTTAGCAGGGTTGATTTTTTTTCAGAGGACTCTCTTCTTGGCTTGTAGGTGGCCATATTCTCCCTGTGCCTTCATGTGATCTTTCCTCTGTGTGTGTGTCTGGGAACTAGTATCCTCTTATAAGGACACTGGCCATATTGACTTGTGACCAAATCCAAATTACCTCATTTAACTTTAACTCTTTAAAGACCATATCTCCAAATACAGTCACATTCTGAGGCAACAGAATTTAGGATTTCATATGATTATGAATAAGAGGGGAGCACAATTCAGTCCAAAACAGATGGGTCATCCATGAAGAGATGGAAGGCACCCAGAGTAATGATAAAGTGCATGCTAGAGATGAAAAGGGTCAATGAGGTGCCAAACTCTTCAGTGATTAAAGGTGACTAATCAGTTGAGTGTTGTTTCATAGAGGCCATGTCTTGTTGCATATTACTTGGAATTCCAAACCATTTTCTTTCTACAATACTTTTTTCAAAGACCCATAACCCATGTTAGGTTTTTTTTGTGTAGTATTCATTTTTGTCTTTTATCAAAGGACAGGGATCGTGGTTTGCACAATGCTATCCATTTGAGTGTTGGTATGAACCTCTCATTGACTGTGCAGCTGGAGATCAGGCTGACACGAAGGGTTTTTGACCACATCTCAATATCTAACTGACATTCATCTTGTGTGACAGTGCAAGACTGAGGGAGAACCCATTGTCACTCCATGGCTAGATTCTCTAACACACTGAACATATAGAGAGCATAAAACAAAGCTACAATCTATAAGACGCATTCATATTGCTAGAACTATTAGAACTTTCCCATTTTCTGTTCTTTTTGTCATAGTAAAAATAGTATCTACCATTTATTTAACAAAGCATTGTACCAGGCACTGTGCTTTGAGCTCTATATTCAATATCTCATTTAATACTAACAACCCCAGATGAGGAAATTGAGTAAAAAGAGGTTAAATAACCTGCTAAGAGTCACCTAGCTGGTGAGTGGCAAATCTGTCTGACTCTTAAGTTTTGTACTGAACTATAGCACTCTATTTGTGGGGACCAAATCTTCCTAGATGCAATGGTCTACCACTAATCCCATTTCCTGCCAGGCTTTTGATGAATTGTTGTAGAAAGTGGGAGGAAAAAAAAAAACCTCATACCTTAGAAAATACTTCGTATGCCCTCTATTTTTTCCCAATTGTTCCAAACCCTGGACCAATTCAGTGAGGGTCAGTAGAGAAATAGATGGTTTTTTACTTTCTTTCAGCTTAGCTGGCTTGTTGTATTTTAGGAAGCAAAGACTAGTTAGGCTAAAAATTGTTTTTCTCATTCCAGCTTTATTTGGCTTGTAGAAATGAAATTTTTTTTCCAGGTTTTAACAATAGATTTTCTGCCAGTTTTAGTTTTTAGCATGAGTTAATGTGAGGTTTTTGTCTTTTATCAATGTTTCATAGACATTTTATTGGGAGATGGGATAAACTGAATCAGTGGCTGCCAATTGCATGCTGTGTTGCAATAGAATTTTAACCCTTTGTGTTTTTTATACCTTTTTCTTTCTCTCATGATGATACTAACATTTCAAAAAATCATTGGAGTCATTAACAAAGTAGTGTTTAAAGTTGCTGAGCTAGTGCTGGAAGGGACATTAATGTTAACTCATAATGAGACTCTACCTACCCATTTATTCAGTAGGGTTTTTTTTTTTCTCTTTGTAGATGCTTTGGACTTTGGAAATTAAGGGTGGAAAGATTAAGGCAGAATTCAGAGGATAATTTCTCACTGTGGAAATTTGCCTTTGTAACACTCACTCTGTTCAACTTTGTTTCAGATTAATAATCAAACTCATGAGGCACAAAAGATTTCATCCAAATCCAAATTTATTGTAAGAAAGAATCTGAACAAGTAACAGCACTGTATGTACAGTAACAGTGGAATCGAGGTTTCACAATTCCTAAGCACAGTTCCCAATGTCTTCTTCCCACATACTTGGGACACGCATAGTCATGATGATAGATGAAGCTGAGTAGATAGACGCTCCCAATTCAAGGAAGTCATATGTCTTATTCTGTTTTTTTGCTGCTATAACACCACAAACTGGGTAATTTACAAATAATGGAAGTTTGTTTGGTGTACATTTCTGGAAACTGGTAAGTCCAAGATTGTGGGGCTGCATCTGGTGAGGGCTGTCTTGCTGCATTATAACACAGCATAAAATATCACATGGTGAGAAGGAGTGAGAGCATTCAAGACAGAGAAATAGGGGACCAGACTCTTTTTTTTTAAAGCAGCATTTATTGAGAGGACAGAAATGCTCCCACAGCGGGAAGGGACCCGAAGGGACTGCCCTTAGACTCTTGTAATAACTAACCTACTCCCCAAATAATGGCATTAGCCCTCATGACCTAATAATCTTGTAAAGATCTATCTCTTAATAGACAGTGACAATTAAATTTCAGCATGAGTGTGGGGGAGGGAACATTAAACCCATAGCACTATATAATACCTTCAGCTTTTATACCTAGCTAGCTGTGTAGCCCCTCAGGGGTTCAGAATTCCCACCCATTCTCTGGTACAGCTGCATCTCATCAATACTGGTTACTCTTTACTTGATAAACAATCTCAACAATGAGATACAGGTGCTAGATTTGGTATGCAGTAGAATTTACTTTTACTTTAGGTCTGGCATAGGTAAACTCCTAACAATTCCTTGAGTTGTGTCCTAAGGAGGTTAAGACCAAGGATCAGATCCTCAGGCACCCTGAGGCAAGAGGGCTAGAAATAGATGTTAACCCTTTCCTTCAGCCTACAAAATCAGCTATAAAAATGAGCTTCAGATAAATTAAGTGGAAAAAGTGTACTTAATTTGCAAGACACATTCTTCATTTTTCAAAAGACAGGTGTACCTTTTAAAAAACAGGAGAGGCCGGGTTCGGTGGCTCAACCTGTAATTCCAGCACTTTGGGAGGCCGAGGCAAGTGGATTGCCTGAGCCTGAAGGTTCGAGACCCGCCCGGGCAACTTGGTGAGACCTCATCTCTACAATAAATCAAAAATTAGCTGGGCGTGGTAGCCCACTCCTGTAATTCGGGCTACTTGGAAGGCTGAAGCAGAAGAATCGCCTGAGGCCAGCAGGTCGAGGATGCAGTGGCCGGGAGCGTGCCACTGCACTCCAGTCTGGGTGACAGCATGAGACTCCAACTCAAAAAATAAATAAATAAATAAATAAAATAAAATAAAAAACAGGAGAAAGGAGGCATTTCAATTCCTGAAATCCACATTTCTTTTCCATAGGGATAAATAAGTATTTATCTCTAATACAAAGCACTGTTTCATTTTATCTGGCATTCTACCAAATGAACTTCCAGAACTGTAATAATTGGAATAACATTTGAGAGAATCTAATTAATCAAGAAAGCCTTTTAAAAAAACAGACACATGCATTAATTGATAACTCATTTCTGCTGGTTTGCTGATATTATACAAAGGAAGATATTGCCCAAGATGTGAAGATTTTTTTATCCCCATATGCATGTACTATACGTGGGCATATGCAGTCTACATTATATTGTTCAATCTATAAAGTATATAATAACTTTCTTTTATATCTTCTTATCTTCAATCATCTGTTACAGTTATTTAGCCTTAAATATATATAATAATCAAAAATTGTGACTATATATAAATAAACAAAAATTTATAACCTTAATTTTAAAAAATTCTTTGGGAAAACTTTATTATGCCTTAAAAATCCTTAGTATTTTGACACATTTCATTGCTAAAATAAAACTGTTTTAATTTCAGCTAATAAAACTAATTGGTATCAGATACTAAAAGTTCTTATAAGTTGTTTTAAGTGTTAGTTCTGGGAATAGCATATTTATACTTTTCATATTGATTTGCCTTTGAGATAAACTGCAGCAAGAAAGCAGGTGATAAGCCTTTGTTAATGCCTCTGAGAGAAAATGCTGTAGCTACAGACTACTGTTGATAAACAGATTTTGAATTAATTAGTTCTTCATAATCATGTGAGCCATCAAGTCTCTCATACCAAATTAGTCTTCTATCGCTTTATGGATAAAGAAAAGAAAAACCATTGTTTTAAAATGTACCTCTTTTAGTGTATAGGTTTAATTTTTTTAAGCAATGATTGAAATGTGTAAATGGCATAGGCTCAAGGCATATTAAAAATTTATTCTTAGACTTATAAAATGAGATAAGAAGAGATTTGCTTTTTATAAATTGTTACCATTAGTGACAGAACTGGGACTCAGAGCGTGCTACTATTCTTGCCTGATACTTCAAGGAAGTCATATTTTGTTACCAGAAAATGCCAAAGCGAACATCTTCAGAAAAATATCCTGACACTAAAAGGGCAGAGCTTTCAATAAGATACTTTTGAGAATTCTGTCCACACAAGAACAACAACAACAAAACTTAAAGAAAAGTAGAGGAAAATATGCTTAAAAGGAATAGGAGAAAACAGCATATATTTCTGAGAGCCTTTCAAAGAAGCCTTAATAAATGTAGATGTATACAAGGAAACAACATAATAAGATTGAATATTATGGAGATATTAATTATTACCAAGTTAATAAATATTTAATATAATTGAATCAAAAGTTCAAGTAGTCTTTTGGAGTTTTGGCCAACTTTTAAAGAAATTATCGGGGGACACATAACATTAATAAAGGTACCTGATCCCAAACCAGATGAAGTGAGGATCAAGGGAAATCCAAACTTCACCTGTACGATGACCACTTATGTACCTAACTCTGAATTGTACCCGATATCTTTAAAATAAAATAAAATAAAATAAGAAATTATCTAGGAGAATAAACATGAGGATTAAGAAAATTATTCAAGGATATTTTATTAGAAACTGACATATATTATAAAGCTAATTTTGGAGGATCTTGTTATTGAAAAATAGTTTCAATTATTGAAAGACAATTTCCTTATTGAAAGATAATTTTCTGATTTTCTGTGACAATGACTAATATAAGAATAGGCAGAAAGATCAATAAAACAGAATACATGGCACAACGACAGACCAGCAAAAGTTAAAATTTACCCTAAGAACATAATCCAAGCTTTGCACCCAAAAATATTTGTTTTGCTCTTCCCTTATAGCAAGAATCTTAAGGAACCCCTAAATTAGTCAACCAAGGAAAGTGGTTAAATAATGATGACCCATCTATGTAGGGAATGAAGTATTATATAACTGCTTAAAAGCATAGTTTTTAAAAATAGTTACATAAAAATATATTAAGTAAAAAATACATGATTCAAGGCTATGTATATAGTAACATTTTTATATCTTTATATTTTTATTTATTTTTAAAAGATCTAAGGGAAATACATTACAGTATTAAAATTGGTTTTCTGTGTATAGAGCTATGTTACTTTGGTTTTTAACTTTTTTTACATTTGTTTATATTTCCCAATTTTTCTACAATTGTTGCCATCTAATAGACTTATGTACCCCTATACCTCAATTAAAAAAAGACATACATAAGAAAATTAAAAGCTGGTTTACTTAATCGTATTTTTGTAGTTAATTTATGGATTTTCCAACTCTATTGATACTGACCTCAGCAACTTAAAATGCAAACTCAGGTTTCTATGTTGCCTCAAATTCCAAAAAATCAAATTTCATGTTTTCCTTTGGGTATGGTATGAGCCATCACTCTAGCCAACAAGAGTATATCAATAAGATATATGCCAACGTAAGGCAATAATAATTTTGTCATTCCAGAGTTGACTATTATCTAGGAGAATAAACATGAGGATTAAGAAAATTATTCAAAGAAAATTTATGTGAACTTACCCTATTAGAAACTGACATATACTATAAAGCTAACTTTGGAGGATTTCCATGTTGAAAAGTAATTTCAATTATTGAAAGATAATTTCCTCACTAAAAGATCATTTTAAGCCTAGTGTTATACTTCTTACTAGAACAAGACCTACCTACTTTTTAATACCAGTATAATAATCTTCAGTTGAACAAGGCCTATTTCTTTTTTTCCCCCCACTTTTTATTTATTTATTTTAGAGAAGGTCTAGCTCTGTTGCTCAGGCTGGAGTATACAATGCTGCAGTCATGGCATGGAACTCCTGGCTCATCCTCCTGCCTCAACCTCCTGAGTAGGTGGGACTACAGATATGTACCAACATGCCTGGCTTCAAGGCCTATTTCTAATACATCTTAGAATAATTTCATAGGTATTTGACTGCAATTCATAGAGAACCCCAACTCAAATTTATTGGAAAAAATGAGGAAATTTACTATTCTACAAAGAAGTCTGGAGCTTGGGTGAACTCCAAGCAGTACGACCAATGGCTAAATTATGCCAAAAAGGGGTCCAAGACCTTGCCACCTCTTTTCTCAGACATTGTTCATGTGTCGGCTTTATTCCAGGCTAGTTCCCTTCATTGGAGCAAGGAGAGAATGATTTTAGTCATAAAAATGCCAAAAGGGGTAAAATGGACCATCTCTTCCTGTGTCTCTTTCTCAGAAGCAAGGAAACTTTCCACAAAAGTCCCCATCAGACCACTCCTAAAACATCCCTGGCCAGAACTGAATCATGTGGCCATTCTTAGACCAATTGCTGGCAAAGGGAAGGAGAGCAACATAATTGTTATAGACAGATGAGGCTTGGTGTCAGCTTCCCTTGAAACACTTGGAGGACAGATATGTGTACACAATCTGGTTCTGCTGTGAAAAAGAAAAGGGCAGGTTTTGGGGGGGTGAAGGTGATGCATGTGGCATGAATGCTGGGTAAGTAGTCCTCTCTGTTCCAATCCTCCATGTTATTAATGATTTAAGTTTTTAATTAAAAACAGTAGCAAACACTGTGATCGATTTGAGAATGATATAGTAGCGGACAGGACTAAACCTCTCTCCTCTAGGAACTGACAGTTTTAAGGGAGAAGGTAACCAGGTAAGTACCTTCTTACTTGAAGTAAGCAATTCAGTTACGGCATAAAGTGTTACATCATGGTGCCAGAGAAGCTCCTTGAATGGGGCACTTAACCAACCTTGATTGCCAAAGGAGGAAACACACAAATGGGGGCCAGAAAGATGTAGAGTCAGTCCTGTGGTAACTGAGAAGATGGCTTCTCTGGAGAATTAGCAAGTCTTAACGTTGGAGATGTAAGTAAGCTAGAGATCATATAAGGGCCTTGAAGGCCATGCTGAAGGCAATGGGACTCAAAGGCATAAAGACAAAGAAGTAACATAATCTGATTTTTTTTTTTAGATCATTCACTCTATCTATAGAGTGAAGGAAGGATTAGAGAGGGTCAAGTCTAGATTTAGAGAAAACACTTAGATGCTTTTACAGAAATCCAGGCCAGAAATCCCCAAATTAGAGAATGATTCAAGTTCATGACTTAGGCAACTAAATGGATACTGGTACTATACACAGAGTTTAGCTTAGGACATTGTGAGTCTGAATTGCTTATGGGACAACTAAGTGGAAATATGCAGAAAGGAAAACTGTTAGATTAGGCTTCTTATGATTATTACCATTATTAATTGCTACCAAATACCCTTATGAAAATCTCAGCAAAGAATATTAGTGATTGCCAAATTATTCAAGCATTCTTTTTCTTTCTAGCTCTGACATGATTTGAGTGATACGATGAGAAAAAAGTCATAGCAAATGTTTTACATGCTGACAATTTAAACTAATAGATATTTTTAGATGTTGTGTAAGAAAAGAGCTCTGGGCTAAAAATGATGCTGACATTTAAAGGCTCTCTGTAAACTTCAGAAACAAGTAGTTTTAGATACCAAAGCTAGTAACTTAGAAATAATACTTAGCATCTAAACTTGATGTTTTCCCAACTTTGCTTTCTGTTGTGAGCTGACATCCCCACCCCATAAGCTTTTAAGATATTTACTTTATGGGCTTGGTGGCTCAGCCTGTAATCCCGCGATTTGGGAGGTCGAGGTGAGTGGATTGCCTGAGCCTGCGGATTCGAGACCCGCCTGGGCAACTTGGTGAGTCATCATCTCTACAATAAATCAAAAAAATTAGCCGGGTGTGGTAGCACGTGCCTGTAGTTCCAGCTACTTGGAAGGATGAGGCAGAAGGATCACCGGAGCCCAGCAGGTCGAGGCTGTGGTGGCCGGGAGCGGCCACTGCACTCCAGTCTGGGTGACAAATGAGACTCCAACTCGAAAAAAAAAAAAAAGATATTTACTTTTCTACACTGGGACCCTAGGGCCTCAGTTATGTTGGGTTTGGAGTATTTTTGTTAAGTCTATCCTTTTACAAGGCCCTTTGTTCCTTTGCTCAAGCTCTCCTGGAGGACAGAAAGTTTAGCTCTTGGGTTCCATTTGAGACAAACGTTTTGTATCTGAAAAACATGGATATAATTCCTTTTGCTGGAATTTCAATGTATTTTCAATTATATGTTTGCTATGAATATGTATGTTTTAAGGGTTCATAGTAGAAATTTGGGAAACACAGAAAGTATAAAGAAAGTAAATAATGATGCTGTCACTCAGATAACAATAGCTAACATTTTCCTATCTATCTTTATAGCCTTCTTTCTCTACCTATGTATAATATAAATACGTTGTTTTCTTACTAACTTGAAATCATACCTTACATAATATTTTATAAGCCTGGTCATTTATTTATTTACTATTATTATTTCTTTTTTTACTTTAAAGATGTGGGGTACAATTCAGGGTTAGGTATACAAATGTTTATTATGCAGGTTTCCTTGTTGATGAGGTGTGCCTCTCCCTCCCTTGGCAGTTTCCCTCAACTGTCAATCCCACCCCCCTTCCTTTGGCAGTTTCCCATTACTGCGAATCCCTTTTTTATAGTATTATGATAATTGTTCAAGGTCCACTTATGAGTAAGAACATAGTGTACTCTGTTCTTTGTTTCTGTGATAGATCACTGAGTATGATCGACCCTAAATCCATCCAAGTTGCTGTGAAGTCCATATGTTTGTTATGGTTGCATAATATTCCATTGTGTATATGTACCACATTTTAAAAATCCAATCCAGCTTTGATGGGCAGCATGGTTGGTTCCATGTTCTTGCTATTGTGAATAGAGCTGCAACAAACATGCGTGTGCAGGTATCTTTTTTGTAGAATGATTTGAGTTCCTCCGGGTATATTCCCAATAAGGGGATTACTGGGTCTTATGGAAGGTCAATTTCTAGTTCTTTCAGAAATCGCCACACTGTCTTCCAAAGAGGTTGCACTAGTTTGCATTCCCACTAGCAATGTAGAAGCATTCCTTTTTCTCCACATCCTCACTAGCATCTGTTGTTGTTTGTTTTATTTATGATGGCTATTCTTACTGGGGTTAGGTGGTATCTCACTGTGGTTTTGATTTAAGCCTGGCTATTTATTATGACCTTCTTTCAATATCTTTAAATAGGCTTTAGGAACACAAATTTTAGCTGGGCTCAGTGGCTCAGGCTGTAATCCCAGCGCTTTGGGAGGCTGAGGTGAGTGGATTGCCTGAGCCTGCAGGTTCGAGACCCGCCTGGCCAATTTGGCAAGACCTCATCTCTACAATAAAATAAAAAATTAGGCGGGTGTGGTAGCGCATGCCTGTAGATCCAGCTACTTGGAAGGCTAAGGCAGAAGGATTGCCGGAGCCCAGCAGGTCGAGGCTGCAGTGACTGGGAGCGTGCCATTGCACTTCAGCCTGGCCGACAGAGTGAGACTCCAACTCAAAAAAAAAAACCCACAATTTTTCATGGTTGAGTGATATTTCATCATATTATATGAGAGAAGCAGAATTTTACCAAGCAATTTCCCTTTCTGTGAACTTTTAGTCAATTTCTAATGTCTTATAATATAAATAAATGCTGATCGAACACTTTTGAACATAAACTATTGTGGCTATATTTTATTATTTTCTTAGGATATTTCCCCAAAGTTGGATTACTCTGCTAAATACTAAACATTTTTAAAGCTTTTGTTACATGCTGTCAAGTGCATATTGCCAGGAAGTCTGTATTGGTACATATATTCCCACCATTATATAGTTTGTAATACCAACTAATTCAATGTAAACATGGTGTTTTCCCTTCTCATAAATGTCTTCTTTAATATTTTCATAGTTCCCAATCAGCTTTCTTAAACTGTGAGATTGACCAGTGAGGTTCTTTCTTTTGTTCTGAAATTACAACCACCTTGGAGAAAGAAAAAGTCTTGAATTTGGTACTAGAGAACTGGGTTCTAGACTTAGCTCTTTTATAAACTTACATTATTGATTCTGGCAAATTAACTTGCTTGGCAAAGATCTTTATAATTTCTTTTGCTAAGTAGAACAACAAAAACAAAAAATTTGTAAACAGTCTAATGGTCTCAGTAACTAATATTGTAAAATCTGATCTAAGAATATGTCATGGTAGTCTTTGCAAAGTTTTTCTTTCTTTGACAAGCTAGCTTCCTTCCCTAGCATGGAAACAGATACTGAAGCTTAGACAGGGCCGACTCTGGAGGCAGTGAGGTGGTCAGCTACCTAAGTGATCAGATTTAGATAAAACCCAAAATCTTCACCTCACCTCAGTGTATTCTACTATTTCAGTTTTATCCCTCACACTTTGAGTGCTAATAATCCTACAAGAGTCATAATCATGGGCTATAAAGGGCTAGTCCTGCCAGCTTCAGTGGCTCATGCCTGTAGTGTCAGCTAGTTGGAAGGCTGAGGTGGGGAAATCACTTGAGGATCACTTGAAGCCAGTAGTTTGAGACTAGCCTGTGCAACAGAATGAGAGCCCCATCTCTAAACATAAATAAATAAGCTGGCAGTGGTGATCCTTACCTGTTGTCCTAGCTACTCAAGAGGCTGAGGTGGGAGGATGGTTTGACCCCAGGACTTTGAGGCTGCACTGAACTATGATTGTGCCAGCCAGGGTAACAGAGGGAGGCCCGTCTCTAGAGGAAAGAAGGAAGGAAGGAAGGAAGGAAGGAAGGAAGGAAGGAAGGAAGGAAGGAAGGAAGGAAGGAAGGAAGGAAGGAAGGAAAAGAGAAAGAAAAAAAGAGAGAAATACTAATCCTCTACTGGGAGTAGGAATGTAGGAATTCTAGGTTCATACAAACTAGTCTGGAATAAGAACCAATGATATAAAAATGCAAGAATCTGCTGAGTGTGGTGGCTCACGTCTGTAATCCCACTTTGGGAGGCCAAGGCGGGAGGATAGCTTGAACCCAGGAGTTCCAGACCAGGGTAGGCAGCATAGTGACAATTCATCTCTACAATAAATCAAAAAGTTAGGTGTCATGGTGGTGCATGCCTGTAGTTCTGGTTACTAGGGACACTGAAGAGAAAGGATCATGTGAGTCCTGGAGTTCAAGGTCATAGTGAGCCATGATCATGCCACTGCACTCCACCCTGGGTGGCAGAATGAGACCCTAACTCAAAAAGAAAAAAAAAATGCTAGAACTCTTTAGACATTATCACAAGATCTATCAATATTCTATAGGATCTGATGGTAAAATCTAAGTCATTTTATTTCTTTCCCTTTTTTCACCATTATCCAGGGACAGTCAAAAGTGGTTTTCAGCCATTTTTCTTCTTGCCAGATTTCCAAAGCCTTTATTCCAATGCTATCTGAATTATAAGAGGCAATATATCTGTTGAATAAAACAACTCAACTATCTTTGGTTGACCAATTTTGTTCAAGGCATTTTCTTCTGGAAAAAGAAAAGCAAAGTATTAACAACACACAAATGGTTCAATGAAGTTTCAAATTATCTTATAGATAATAAGGTCCGATAGCTACCTTTGCTTTCCAAGGACCTTTGCTTTGCCTGCTATTTACTTAGGATAAGCAAGTAGACATGCAATCACCAAGCATCTTGTGACTCCCATGACAGAACATAGCACTGCAGCAAGGATTTGAAGTGAAGGACAGGCAAGCGTCATCACAATGAGGCTACCCAGAGTGGGTCCCAGAGGAAACTTGACTCTGGAATATTACTACACCTCAGATGGACAGTACTCAATTCTTAATCCTTAATAGGTCATTGAAATCCTTGGAATACTAGTGCAAAGTTAAAATCAATTTTTTTTTACTTTCTTAGAGAAGGTGAATTGCAGCATTTTTACCTAAATAGACTCAATGTAGGTCATAGGCAGTGGTTCTCAGCCTTGGCTGTCCATTAGGATCACCTGGAGAGCTTTTAAAAATCCCAAAGCCTACCCTGCATTCCTAACCAATTAAATCACTATTTCTAAGAGTAGGAAACAGGCATTAGTATTTGTTAAGGCTCTCCAGAAGATTCCAATATGTAGCCAAGGCTGAGACCCACTAATATAAGATTTAACTCAGGTAATACACATGTGGGCTTATTCTGCTTATTGATCAACGTAGAGCCAGAAATTATGGGAACAATTAACAAAACGTCTCCTATAGAGACCAACTCTTTTGGCTCTTACCTTCTTCACAGTCTGTCAGCTATGGTATTTGTCATATCTAATCCTGAATCCTCAATTCCCTGCTTAAGAGGCCTAAGGTTATTCCAGGGTGCTGACATACCTCATAACATTTTTTTGTTTGTTTTTTCTGAGGCTACTGCCAAACCACTTAGCTCAGAAATTCCAGAGAGAGTCCCACCAATGTTTCCCTCTGAGACACTAAAGTCAGCTAAGATGGACTGATGTAAATTGATGTGAATCTTCTAAGTTCCTTTGGTTCTAACGAAGTCGTTAAGGAAAGTCTAGGGCATAGAAGCATCAAAGGATGACTGGGTGTGGGGGGAATGAAGGAGAATCTCTAGATCCTCCTCCATTTTCATTTCTTCCCCTCCCCCTATTCTTTGATAGTATAATCAACATTTTTCTCTATGTCTTATATATCTTAAATAAGGTACTGTAAAAGCAGCTTCAAAGTGCTAAAATGATTCCCTTGGCAATAAAGGCAAGCACCCACTCTAACCTCCCCACTTAGTCATCTATACTTCCTATGTATTCATAGATATTAAAGTATGAAAAATAGTGGATTTGAGTTATCCTGCTAGGATTATTTTTTATGACCAATTTATAAATATTCACTGTGATTTCTGCACAATTGGCCTCCCTAATTCAAAGCCAGAATTTTTAAAATGTTGTGGGTTGTTTTTAACTTGGAATCACTAGTCACACCTACATATTTAGGAAGTAGATAAATGTTGTTTGTGTGCTACAGTTATGATGAGCATATTGAATAAAATAATTGTCAAACAAAATTTCCATGTGCAATTTCAGACAACAGACTCCAAAATGTGACCACATATAATCACCACTTTTCTACAAGTTATGACAAGCAGGAAGTTAAAAATCATGTTTTAGTCCTGTCTCTTTATCTCAGACAATAAGAATCTCAGCAAAAAATTTGTTTTACATACAGAATAACTTCAGTTTTCTCGGAGAGTCAATGAACCCAGATTTGCAGTTCAAACTCAGCAGCTTTCTATTTCTGTCTGGTCTTTCATCTTTCCTAGTTTCGTTTACAGGCTGAAGTTGTTGCAGCTGGGCCTCCTCACTTCATCCTTTAGTTCTATACATCGTATGTACTCTGAATCATGTAGCAATATATAAGACCAAGTTAGTCCAGTTTCTGACAATTTACCTGTTATGCCTGTGTGTTGAATTTCATTATCTCAGGGACTGCATGTGCTTCCATGATTATGACTCGATAAAATTTCAGCTCAGTTCAGAGCTCAACAAAATAGAAAGAGGTTTGCAGGGTTTGTTTACAAGTACAGATGCCATATGCTCCTCTAAGAAAAAATATGCTAATTACTTAGGAATATCTGAGAAAAGAAAAGTTGGAATTGCTGCAGACCTACTAAGTAAACAAGAAAGGTGCTTTCTGTGCAACAGGAATAAATGTGATAAATCCATTGTCTGGTGTTTGTATGTTCAGTTGAATCTGCACAGAAAAGGTTAAAGAGCAAGAAAAAGCCATTCTCTCATAGATAAGCATTATATCTATGATGTATTTCATATTTTAGGTTCAAACTGGCTCAAAGCCTTGTTTTGGTCCTTGTTTGTATATGTTTATAAAATAGATATTACTTTTAAAAACTGTGTACAATAGCAACCTGAACTGAGTAATTACAACTGACCAAATAAAAGTAGGTTTCTCTGCTTTACTTTATGTGCCTTGAACTTGATGCTCTTCTCCCAGGTTTCATCTTCACACTGTTGTTGCTGGGGGAGATGGTAAGTTCAGTCAATCATTTGTCTTCAAAATAACTGCTGCTGTTAGAATTCAATTCTTAGGGGTTTTTTCTTTCCTCTAGCTGATTTGTGATTATAGATAAAGCTTTGTTTAAAAAAAAATTAAAAACCATACAGCTTTTTCATCCAACACATTAACAGGAAAGGCTGGCACAATGAGTAACTTCTCAAAGCAGAGTTTGCACACCAAGACACCTTCCTCCATGCCATACACTCTACCCAGGGCTCTCCTCTATCAAAGACAGGCATCCACATGGAACTTCCTCAAGAAGAAAACTCAGACAATAAGTCTAATTACCCATTTATAGCTTGCGATCCCCACAAGTTTGTATCTGTACTGGCAGTCTATAACAAGGGCCTGCTCACAGCACCATTATAAATCAGGCAAATAGGAGAGTTGATTTTTGTCTCTGTTTTGCTGACAGAACTAAAAGAAGGGAAAAATAGGCTAGACTTGAGCAAATGACCTACTAAAATGAGGCAAAATTTCTGACGGTTGATTCCACTTCCAGTCATTTTAGCCAAATATTATAAGAACTCCAAAGGGGCAAACACTTAACATTTAGCCATGAAGTTTCCCAGGAGACATAGACCTCTTTCAGTCTTCTTATGTCTCCAATAATTTATCTACCAAGATATACAACTTTGGAACCTCACAGACATGAATTCAAATCCTATTAGTTGTATAGCACAGATAAATCTCAGCCTGTTTCTTTATCTTCAAAGTGGAGATGATCACTTGTAGCAGCAACAGGATTATTTGAGGATATTTTTCTCACCACTATTTTCCTCTGTCCAGAGGGAGGATTTAATACCCACCAAGCTCTCTCTTTCCAATAAAACAATGAGTGTTGGGATATTGTCTTCATATTGACAAATTCCACATGAGCAAACAAGGTCTTCTACATTGAAATTTTTGGTGGGCTCAGTGACATGGTAAGATATAAAGCACAAAAGTAGAACTATGGCAGAGAAATATTTGTTTTTATATGGGAATAGAGTAGAACCTTACAGTCTGCCATAAGCCATCCCTTAAGGCTATCTGAAATTAGGGCAGAGAACCCACAGTTCTGGGCTACTTTGACCTTGTGGGATCTTTACTTTGCCCAGACTGTGAGACCACCAAGCTTCAGGCACACACCTATGTTAGATGTAAAACAAAGCAAAAGTGACCTTAAAGAAGTCCAACTCATCATTCTTATAATCCTCAAATCTGACTAGATTTTGTCTTCAGAAGTCACTCTCCATAAAACTCAGTAGCTAAGAGAGTAGGTATATAATTGACCCTTTTACAGATGAAAAATGTGGTAGAAATAGAAAGGTCCAAAGAAAGTTCAATACTCACTAGACTGTAAGTTGTGCTAACAGTCTATATTCCCTGGCAAACTGTAGCTGTCCAATAGATATTTTGAAATGAACTAATTAACTAATGATTGAATGAAGAAACTGTCATGGTATCTTAGTCCATTCAGGATGCTATAACAACATGCCATAACTTGGAGGTTTATAAACAACAAATATTTATTTCTCATAGTCCTGGAAACTGGAACATCTAAGCCCAAGTCACTAACAGAGTCAATGTCTGGTGAGGGCCTGTCCATCAAAGACAGTACCTTTTCCATGAAGGAAGAGCAAGGCAGCTCTTTTGGGCCCCTTTTATAAGGTCATTAATCCCATTATTAGGGTGCTATCTTCACTTCCTAATCACCTTCTAAATACCCCACCTTTTAATACCATCATTAGATTTCAACATGTGAATTGCATAGGAACACACTCGGACCATAGCACATAGGTTTCTCCTAATCCTGGGTAGGGCAGATACCAGTAGCATTGAAACAAGACTCTATGTAGAAGATGCTGGGTATCCCTGGTTCCACATTTCTTTTTTCAGCTTGAATGCCTCAAAAGTTATGTGTAGTTTCTTGTAAAGTAAAATACATACCTACATTATGGCCCAGCAATTTCACTCCTAGGTATTTACCCAAGAGGTATGAACACATCTGTCCACAAAAAGGCTTGTGTTGAAATGTTCACAGACATTTCTGTGCAAAAATGTTCATAGTCATTTTATTTAAAAGAGCTGAAAACTGGAAACAAGTCAAATGTTCATGAGCAGGTTATTGGATAAACATGTTGTGGTATTTTCATACCAAGGAACACTACTCAATAAAAAGGGAATATACCTCTGTTATGGGGAACACAATGTCTTAAACTTCATATAAATAGAATAACACAATGTGTAGTCTGGGTACTTTTGATTTTGAAATCTAGTTAGCTAGAGTTCGATAGTCGCAATAGTTCACCACAGCTGATTGTTAACATTTCTTGACAACTCTATGTTCAGTAATGTCACATTATTAGTTTGAAATTGCCCATGGTGAGAGTATTCATACTATGAAAACCAGCTAATGTTACTCAAACCTGGGCTTTATTCTTTTTAGGAACCAAAAATACTAATATTTTAGCTCAATTTTTTGAAAGTTAAAAAGAAAAAAGATGCAGAAGTTCTGAAATCTTGCCACTAGCTCATCCTCTAATCTTTGCACATCCAAGCCCTCAATGAAAACATAGAGCCTTGCCTGAGATCTAATGGGCACTCCTTAGGCACCTTTTGCATAATGGACTTAATAGTCTCCACAAACTCTCCACTCAGCCAAGCTGCCCATCCAGGATGAGTGTCTGGTTTGAGACTACTATGCTCCTAAAGATACCTAGAGATCTAAAGAACCAGATGCCTCAGACACTGGCTCCTGGTTGTGAGAACCAGTCTCTTTACAAGCAGCTTTTTTGTTTTGCCACTGGGACTAGCGGTGGAAACTTTTTGGAAGTTTTGGAAACACTTTCCCCACTGCTTTGCCTTACCTGCTTTGATCTCCTCCTTCATTGGTCCCCAAATCCTTGATTCCATAACTTCAACCTGCACCCAAACTCTAGTCCCTGAGATTTGATGTTTACCCAGGCTGGCTATCCTAGAACTTGACTCACACCAGGAATTCACTTGTGGAGATAGCTTTCTTATTTCCTCAGATAATCCATCTAAGAAGTCATATAATGAATCACAGTAAAACTTCCAACACTACTGCTCTGAAAAATAGCAAAAATTTTCATTTGTATGGTCCCTATGGCATTAATGTTATTATTAACAATTAATATTTAAATATCAATTCATGGCTTACAGAATGTTTTCATAGCAACCCTGAGAAATAAGCATTATTGTTATTTTCCCTTTAACAGGTAAGGAAACTGAGGTTGAGAAAAGTTAGGTCCCAGATCATTCAACTAGTAGGAGGTGGACCTACAAGCAAGGCACTCAACCTGGTTCCTTCTATTTGCCATGTAGCTGATCTTGAAGAATGAATAATCACTTCAACTTTGTGAAGAATGTACAATGGCCTCAATCTAATGAAGCATGTTTAATAGCTTCAACCCACTGAAGATCATCTGATAAGAGGTAATATACATTGCTGTAACTGCTTCTGAACTTCATTAAGATGAGATTGCAGAAGAGAGGGAAAGGCTTTTTGTGACTTTAACTAAATCATAAAATAATGAATATTTACCATCATAAAATAAATGTAGAACTCTTCTACTTCAGTTCTCTTTCCATGTATCCTTTCAGGAAATGTTTTTGCATATATGAACATATATGTAAGAAGAATGTACTACAACACTGGCAAAGCCTGCCTAAGTACACCTGCTGGGCATTCCCTTCTTTACTCCCAGTGTTCCTCTGGATCTCAAAGATCCTGAACTACATCTTTCGAAGAGAGAAACCACATGAAGCAATCAGATGGGACTGAACAAAGTATCAGGTCACAACTAGGAGGCCGCTTAAGTTGAACAATCCACAAGTCATGCACAGGCAAGTTTTCTTGTAAGACTCTCAACAGATCAAAAATATAGAAACAGCCACACAGCTTCTCATTACAGGTTACAAGTGGTGCTCTGTGGATGATATCAGATGGTCTGTGCTGGCTGGGCTCCCATGGGACACCCTGCTACCTGCAATTAGCAGTACTCAGTTGTCTCACAATGATGTCTCTGCTACTCTCCATTTGATTCCTGCAAGTCTGGTAGTTCCACTATGGGTCCTACCAATCTATTTCAAAGTCCTTTTCCACCCACCCTTTTTCCACCTCTACCATCCCAGGTGACACTCAGCTGCTCATGTACATTGCCTAGTTTTCTAGGGCTATTAATCTTTTTCTTCTTATTGATTTGTGATCTTTCTTTGTATATTAAAGAAACTGGTTATTTATTTGCCACATTTATTGAAGTCGTATTTTCCCAGTATTTGTCTTCTAGCTTTTTTTTTGTTTGTTTTAGAATGCAAGATTTATTGAGAAGACAGAAAAGCTCCCACAGTGGGAGGGGACCCAAGGGCGCTGCCTGTCTTATAGTTTTTTAAATACTGTTTTTTTTTCCTATTCAAAAGTTTTTCATTCTTGCTAGTCAAATATGTCTTTTCCTTTTGATTTCTAGATTTTGTGCCATGCTTAGAAAAGCCTTCCTTGCTCCAATTTTTAATTGTCCATGTTTTTGTCCAGTTTTTTTTTTTTTTGCAATTTCATTTTTTTATATTCAATACTTTGTCTGCAATTTATTTCAGCCATGGAGTAAGTAAATGATACAACTTTATATTCTTCAAATGTCTAGCCAGGACCCCAACATCTTTACTAAATAATGGCTATTTGCTCCTCTTATTTGAAATGCTAACATACTAAATTCCTTTGCATTTGGGTCCATTTCTATTCCATTGTTTTATCTAGTTTTAAAATGTTTTAATTGCTATAACATACAATATAATTTTTTGGTGTAGTTGTTCTCCACTACTCATTATTATTCTTCTTTTTCACAATTTTTCTGGCTCTTTGCCCATCCCCACCTTGAGATAAACTTTAGTATTATTTTGCATAAGGTTTGACCTCAAAAATGCAGCAAGAAATGGAATACAAGAAGCTAGTGCCTGCTGTTGACCTTGACCCCACGGACTCTAATTTGTTTTCTTTATTTTTATAGTTTATAGCAGGAACGGCACTTGAAATTGAACCTGGCTGATTATTTACTGGCCAGTCCAAACATATGATACATTTGCTCCTCCAATTATTGTCAGGTAAGGAAACCATATTGAAATCAGTGTTTACTTAGCTAGACTACATGCAGTAGGGAAGTCCCAGTGTGTTGCTACTGCCACTGCAGTGCTAGGTAGTTCATGTGGATGTGAGAGGGACCAAGCAAGGAATATTTGCAATTCAAATATTTGCAATTCAAAGAATATTTGCAATTCAAGAAACCTGGGGATGAGAGAAACTATATTCCTGTTCTTATCCCCAAGACAATAAACCAAGGTAATTTTCAATCTTCCTAGCAAAGAGATGAATTCAGAATAGTATAACCCAAGTTGGAGTGGAGGATGCGGTGTATTTGACTTGCACATGGCTATGTGAGTCCGGTATACATTTGCTAACACTTGCAACCCTATTAGAAATCTATTTCCTAGCCGGCTCGGTGGCTCAGCCTGTAATCCTGTGCTTTTGGGAGGCTGAGGTGAGTGGATTGCCTGAACCCGCGGGGTCGAGGCCTGCCTGGGCAACTTGGCAAGACATCATCTCTACAATAAATCAAAAATTAGCCGGGCGTGGTAGTGCACGCCTGTAGTTCCAGCTATTTGGAAGGCTGAGACGGAAGGATCTCCAGAGTCCAGCAGGTCGAGGCTGTGGTGACCGGGAGCGGCCACTGCACTCCAGTCTGGGAGACAGAGTGAGACTCCAACTCAAAAAAAAAAAAAAGAAATCTATTTCCTTTCCTGCTATGGATAGCATTTACAGTAATAGGAATGATACAGTCTTGCTGATCAGAACACTTAAAATAAACAATAAAAATGTACAATTTGTTTTTTTTGGAAAGTTTGGTTGGAGATCCTCATTATGAAATCCATGTCAAAAATAATTCTGCAAATTGTAATCGAAAATAGGAAAAAAAAGTTTTCAGAGTAGGAGCAAGTAGCACATCTGTGTAATAGAGTCAATAATGCCTTCCCTACACTATAGATATGTGAAACTGAAACTGTTAAAAGAAAAAACTTAAGACAGATTTAACAGAATTTAATTGAGCAAAGAACGATTCGTGAATCGAGCAACCCAGAATTTAATTGAGCAAAGAACAATTCGTGAATCGAGCAACCTTCTGATCCAGAGTAGGCTCAGCGACTCTAGCATAGCCATGTGGTGGAAGAAGTTTTATGAAAAGAGAAGGGAAAGTGACCTATAGAAAACACAACTGAGGGACAGAAACAGCCGCATTGGTTACAGTCAGGCATTTGCCTTATTTGAACCCAGTTTGAACAGTTGGCCATCTTTGTCCATAACTCGGTGATTGGCACAAACTAGATTATAGCCTGTTTACATACCCAGTTAGGAGACAGTGAAAGGCAAGAGAAACCTCTAGGTCAACCCAAAACATGAAAGTAGGCAGTTTTGGACTAAACTTAATTTAACAAAATCTTTCATTAGTAATGTTGTTACGAGCTACCAGAACCAGGGCTGCTTCCCCCAGACTGAGCTAAATTTTACTGAGGTTTTCTCACCACCATGAAACAGAAGTTTTAAGCCAAATGCTTCTATTCTGCCTTTATTCCCTAACACAGACAATGCTAAACAGTGATCCAATAATACCTCACAATTTCCAGACTTCTGCTAAAGAAGGAGTATTTTGCCATCTCGAATCTCCTTCTTGACTGCTACTATTGATTTAAAGATTGACTGCCAAAGAAATGTTTGTTCTCAGGCTACAGTAAGCTTTAAGGTGGCAAGTGGGCAATTGCTTCAAATGGAGAGAGATTCTATCCCCTTTTGTCATCGCCACTGAACCAGAAAGCAGAAGCTTACAGAGGGATCTTACATTGTTCAAGCCAATAGGCTTGGAGACATCCAATCTCAAATTTCCTGATTTATTGAATGCACTGAAAATCAAGTACCTCTCTATTCCCTAACAGATTAGAGAGTAAATGAACATAATTTCTTGATAATGAGGGACTGTTCACAATCCCTTGTGCAAGCATTCCATGACTCCTTCCCTTGCTGCTATATGTGTAATTTGTCTTTTGAAAAGAGACTCACAGATCCATTTCCAATACCTCACTGCTGTGATCATGGTTTATTAACCCCAGAATACGTCAACAGTCTTTAAAATGCACTTGCCCTATGACCCAGTAATTTCACTTCTGGCATTATAACCAAAGTGCAAAATTAGTAAACCAAAGTTTTGAAGAATTATATAGGTCAAGGAATTCCTATAGTAAAAATAGAAAACTAAAATGTACAATAAATAGCAGTTTATCCATTATATGATAATTATACAACTGTTAATGATCATGTTTTCAAAGAATAGCTAATGATATAGGAATATGTGCCAAACTAATGTAGCATATGTATTAAAATATTTACAGAGTATTTATAAAAATATTAACATATTAATTTCAATTTCCCCTAGGTCCCCTCAGTGTGTTTATAAGGAAGGTTAGTAAATCCAAGGGATCGTTAGCTCTTAAATTCCAGGTTACAAACTCTTAGACTTCTTTGTGTTTGCATCTCTCTTTGGAAATCTCCAAAGGGCACATGGGTTCTCTAGGACAAAGTGTGTAGACAGAATCCAGACTGGAATGGGTGAATATTCCATTTCCTGATCAGCTTGGAACCCATGACTACTTCTAACAAGCAGGCCCTACAAGTGGGAAGAGTAACAGGGCAGTCACCCTACAGAAAATGAGCAGAAATTGTACACGACTTCTGCTCATGTCTTACTGGTGACAACTTTGTCACATGGCCACAGTTAACCCCAAGGAATCCTGGGAGTTATAGTCTTTAGTTGAATAGCTATGTATCCCAGAAGAAAAGCAGGCTGATTTTAGGGGACAACCAGCAGTCTGCCATATCACATTTGTACAGATTTCTTTTTAAATGCAGGGAGAAAATATTGTACATCCTTACTGTTCACAGTGGCCACCTCTAAGTTAGTAGTATTTGAAAGGCTTTTTCTTTTTACACTTTCTGCATTGTCTAAACTTTGTACAATGGCTATTACCTTTATAATAAGATAATTTGAAACATTATTAATTTTTTAAAGACTAAAATATTATCAGCAGTTATCTTTGGAAGATAAGGCTATATGTAACTTTGTTTCTTTTTACTTTCCTCTATTTTCTGAATTTTTTATAATTTATTTGAAATTTTAGAAAGTAGTTCACCAAATGTCTTAGTTCCTGCAGGGACAGGTAGAAATATTGTTATGGCCTATATTTGGGTTTCGCACATGGTCACAATTACAGTGTACTTCTGTCAGAGCCCTCTGTTTTCTTTGTTTTAAAATAGAAGGCAAGCCTGTTTATATATGACTCTTAGTAAGATGATGAACGACATAAAATTCTTCAACCTGCCCCCACCAAGCAACCATTTTAAGTAACTCATCTGTTCAATTTTAGAATGGAAGCTGTATTCAACTGCTAACTAGTTCTCTTAGAAGTTACAACACTCCCTAACTCCATAAAGTTTCTCACCTCCCTGCTCAGCTGTCCTGGAACATGGCTGTCCTTTTCCCATAGTCACGCTTAGCCTGTGTTATCTTCAAGCTGGGTAAACTCACTGAAGTGAGCCTACTCCTACCTATCCACCCTGGTTTCAGTTGATGAAGCTCAAGGTATATTTATATTTCAATGGGACTGCTTTTGAAGATTTGAAGGAATCAATCTTGAATGGTTAAACCATGGAAACTGAGTGAGAGGCTAAAGTATCTTGGAAGAATAGAACTCTCCCCCAAACACTTTAATCCTACCATAGATGTTAACACCTCACTCATAAGTAGAGCTCTGTTGGGAAACATGAACAACAGAGATAAATCAATTAAAGCGAACTTAAAAAAAAAAAGTAGGCACCAATACTCTGGAAAAGTTATAGAACTGTAGAATTCTTTTCCTGTGTTTACCTTTTCTTACCCGACCTTTAATCTCTTTCTACCCCAAATACTCTGTGCCTGAACCTCACTCAGAATGCAAATAGCACTGTAAAACATAAGTGATAGAAACTTATTTAACAGCATATACAAGCACAAACACTCCACCTTCACTTTTTCTGGGGACCAGTGATGTGGCTTAGTTCATACTGTGGCATATTGCCCTATAATATCCCACCAAATGATTTAGCTGAAATGGGAGTGTTTATTTATTCAAGCACATTTGTCAAAAATCTCTGAATAAGAGATACTGACATTCTGGATGACTGGTGTGAACCTTCGTGAGAAACAGCCCAGATTGACTCCTCTCACTGACCTTCAACATGATGACTTGGTGGGAAGGAAGAAAATGAGGAAAGAGAATGACAGAAAGGAATACAGATTTTTTTCACTTCTCATCTTACATCAAAATTCCAAATGTCTTCTTTCTCACACACCTCCAGACTGCTTTATTCTCAGTAATTTATTTTCTCCTTCAATTGTTCACTTGATACTACAGTTCTTTTATACTTCACAATATTCTAATTGCTTAATCATCTGTCCTGCCATTGTTCATATTTTCTTCTTTCTCCCATGAGAAACACATAGTACATTGATTCCTGTCAGCTGTTCTGCAATTCTCATTGTGAACACTGAGACAAAGAATTAGCTTGATCTGATAACACTTGTCAGTTAAATTATCCTGTGATTTTGTATTTATAACCACTATTTCATTTATAATTTAAAAAGAGAAGGTTTTTATTTCTCTATTTCCAGTTTCCATTTTCTTGACCTAGACTATCAATTATGAACTACATTAGGCAACCAGGACATAGATAGATCATTAACTTAAGAAAAGGAAAGGAGGATGAGGAGTAGACACTTTCCTGAAACATCTTGTAACTCAAGACTTCGTAAAAATAATTCAAAGATTATAAATGTCTTTGTAGACATAGCTTTTTCTAGTCTCCAGCCCTTTATAATCTCTAGAATTTCGACTCCATTTTCGGCATTCTGAATTAGTAATTATTATAAAGGGAGTTTACTGTATCTGTACCAGTAAACTCCTTTTAAAATGTTGGTCTAGGTAATGCTAGATGTGGTTATTCCAGCAGCTCGGGAGGCTGAGGCAGGAGGATCCCTTGAGCCCAGGAGTTTAAGGCTGCACTGCACTATGATTGTGCCTGTGGGTAGCACTACAATCTGGGCAACATAATGAGATCCTGTCTCTAAAAAATTAAATAAATAAATATAGATGTAGGTAGATAGATAGATGGATAGATAGATAGATAGATAAATGTGGGTCTAAGAAACTGTGCTAGTTAAAGTCTTTATTGCCTAGAAAATATTTAAAGAAGACCTCTTGTTGTGGTCTGTTTTTAACTTAGGCTGACATACTAGGTCACTGCCAATTTTCAACTGAACTAAGAGAAACCTTTCCTTCTACAAATGGATCTTGTAGAAAGAGGATGCCACATATGAAATGAAATATTTGATGGTTATTACTCTTTGTTTTAATAGAGCTTACTTGTATTGTCAACCAAAAAGGAAACTGTCCCTACTGGTTCCAAGACTGCAAAGTAGCAGCCATGGAGCAAGGAGAAGTCATTTAAAGTGGTGGGCTCCTTTCTCAAATAGAAGACACCATTGCTATATGTTTTTGTAATGAGAAGGAAGAGCAGTCTTGATGTAATTTTGTAAATCTGTTAAACGAGAATAAATTGTTAATCAGGGCTGAGCGTTTTGGTTTTTTTTTAAATGAGCTCTATGAAATTCATGAATACAGAACAAGTAGAGAAAATTTAGTTGCTACTGCCATCTGGAAGGCAAACTGAGGAGGTCAAAGACATCTAAGGCCTGGAGAAATGTAGATGAGCCGATAGGATGAATAGCTGCTCCTTTTTCAAAAGCTGTTGATTTTCTTAGCAACTAGCAATTCTAGACTTTTTATTGGATGCTTTATTGATTATTGTTTATAGCAGCATATGATGAAAAAATATAAATATGCAGACGGGTTTTGAACAGTGAATTTCAGAAGGAAATGTCAAATTTGTAAAATAAATTTAAACAGGGAATATAAATGGGATAATTCATTTTGACATCCAAAAGTAATTTCACATTATAAAATAACATAAAATGTGCATTGGTCTTCAAGTAATAAATGCTGCCCAGATTTGCATGGCCCTAATACAATAAGATTGAGAACATTCTATTACTGTTTATACTCTGTGATCAGTTGTTTATCCCGTGTTAAACAAATATTGTGGGAAGAATAGATTGGAACAGGCTTCAAAACTATTCCTTGGATGCTCATCAACAGAAACACAGAGAGACAGCAGAGCTCAGAACTTGGACAGATAAAATCCAACAGGAAAACCAAAAGAAAACTGACTAGAATTTTAAATCTTCAACAATGAATAGAGTCGTGGGATTACTGGTATAAATGCAAACCTGATGCTGCAGAAAATAACTTTGGATTTTTGTTTCCAAAAAATAAATATATCAACTTGTCTTTCCAAGGAGATCCTTAATGATACATGTGCCAGGGTAATATATGCATGTATATATATAATGTGTGTATTTTATATATAGTCTTTTTTGAAAAAAGCAAGAGAAAAAAAAAAGCATGAAGAACATATAACATATGGCATTCCCTATCGCCTCAGCTGGTGTTTGCCATTTCCTGCTTGTAACTTTCTTAATTTTACATCTTCTCCTCAATTTCAATATACTAGACATTTTAATCAGATTTGCAAGTTGGCCTTCCCATTTCTTCATGTGCTGCCCCTACTCCTATTAATCTTTTCAGTTATTTGACTGGGCCTATTCGATTTAAAGAAGAGCTAATAATTACACTGCCTGGGGTCTTTTCATGAATAATCAATAATGTGCTTATTGCGATGTGGCTGTCTGGGTAAGTGATGCTCAGATGCAAGAGGCAATAAAATAAATGGCTATTCTATATTTTAATCAAATTTTGCAGGGATTGATATATGTGATGTTAGGAAGAATAAAAATCAGTGAGTGCCATGGAGGCAGCCTATGAAACAAACAAAAAATCATTTAATTTGAGTCATTCAAGCATTGCTCCTCAAAGTTGGACCAGTTTTCCTAACTTCTAGCCCTGGCCAAAGCCGAGTTGCATATGAAGCAGTTCTCTTTAAGAAAGTCAGGAAAACAAAATTGTTTATTATTATTTGCCTGAGGAGGCAAACAGTTTGAATATCTTCTCCAAAGCAACTAACTAGTTCCAGAGAGTTAGGATCCTATCCTTGGCTGTCAAAACCTCCCTCACCAATTCCAAAATCAAAAGTGAAAACAAAACAAAAATGAAAGTCCCTCCACAGATTCTAAAATAAGTGCCTGGTTGTTCTAAACTAGAATTCCTTGCTGGGAAATGTTAGCAACTCAGGACGATTCTCCATTCCAAGTTTTCCACTACAGCCCTGGGAGTTCTTGTAGTTTGCTTGCGTCAGCAATTAACTCTGCACCTCTAGATACCCCAAGGAGTTTTCCTGGTAAATGCTCGAGTAAACCACCCACACTCTGGCAGCAATGCTTAAGATTAGGCAATATCAGTTAAGAAACTAATGTGACCAGCCAGGGCTAGATATCGCCATCTCAGATGTTAAGGTGTACCTGAGAGAACCCGAGCTAATTTCCTAGAAGTATACATATATATGCAGGTTTCCATCACATTCTCTCTGTTTCACTGATTAAGGTAGTTGTTAGAAAACTGGAACTTTGTCTAAATTTCTTAGCACCATTCCTGAACCTTCCTTTTATACCTCCTCACAAGATTGTCTAACGGTGTTACTGGTTACCTTTTGATAGGTCTTTCTCCTATGAGGAGGATCAGGTTTCAATGAAATTCTTAAAGATACTACTAGAGGAATCTATAAAGTTTGAGAAGAGAAAGATAAGAAAGAAAAAGATATATCTAGGCAGCCAGTTTTGATGTGGTAAATTGATCGTCATCTTCTATTCATCATCTAGCTCTTGATTCAAAACTTTATAGGCCAAAACATGAGTTCACAAAATACAGAACTGAGACCCCAGTAAAAGAATAAAAGTCACAAGAGAATTGGGTAGTATAGCTATGAGGAAGAAAAAATATAATTAGTAGCAGAAAACTCTGATCTTGATCTTGTCCTTTCTGTACTCTTGAGCCAACAACATAAAATGCAAAATCATAGAAGAAATTTTCATTTCATAACCATAGAAATCACTATTGATAATTCATATTTCCCATGCATCAAACAGCATCAGTTATAGAAATTAAAATTCTTTTTTTGCTCATAAGTATTTAGTTTAAAATTTTTTAAATTTACTCATAGAAAAGAGCAGTCATTACCTTATGTCAGTATAACATTAATTTCTCCTCAAAAGAAAATCAACAAATTTCAGATTAAAACATCTCAGAATCTCACATGGATCTGAGTTCCAAAATTGGTAGCTGTAGTTAAGACTGAAGGTGTCAGAATAAAATTTTAAATCAAGAGAATCCTCAAATCTGTAAGAAATCATGTCTAAATAATGCTAAATATAAGAATTTACATTAACAAATGAAGCAGGCACAAGGACAAAAATTAGGTAGTTAAGGAAGGCCAAAACTTAGCCTGTTTTCATGTCAAATGTAACATTTCCATTTCTTGCCCTTATCCTAGCCTAGAGAATCAATAGGAAACTAAGGCCTCAGGCTATTGGGTACCACCATCTGTAAATCATCCAGAAAATGATTAAGAGTGTAGTATCAAAAGATTGACAAGAAGGAAACTCTCATGATGAGAACTTACAGCATTCCAGAAAAAAAAAAAAGCAGTGAAGCCAGATTTCAAAATGTGTAGTTAGTGGCTCATAAAATTTCATTGCCCCAAAGTGGAAAAAAAGGAATACCACAGTTAGGCAATGTTTTCAGCAGATGCCCCTGAAATATTTCTAACTTTAAAATAGCTCTTCAAATCTCCTTGAAGTACTTTCTATCCATCTATATTTCTCTTACCTTATTGACATTTTCTTACCACTGTACTACAGGATTAGGAGTGGATCCAGGAGTAGGAGAAATTGAGATAAACTGAACGTCAAGTTCAGTATACCCTGCTTCTCCTCATCTAATTCAAGCTTGCCCCAGATATGTAGTCAGATGGAGTAAGCTGGGGGATGACATAAGAGAAGAAAATGAGCCCATTTGAGTCATATTCCTCTCCTTCTTCTTTGTAAAATGCAATCTACAAAACAATCTTTTTGCATTTAATGTTTTAACATTGTTTTTAAAACCTCAAAAAGAAAATAGCGCTGAGTATTTCATATTGGAGAAGCTGAAGAAAGCTCCAGACATGAGAAGAATTTTCCCCTTTTCCCTCAGCCTCTCTGGAAGATTTTATACTCTGGCAAAAGTGATGACCAAGGGCCAAATTTGTCCACAAATATGTTTTGTTAACCAGAATGGCTTTCAATAGAGCTTCACTCTCCATTTTGCCACAGTCCCCAAACTACCTGTTATATTGCACAGGCCACTTCACACATTCACCTTCTCTATTAGTTCTTATATGCATTTCTGATTTCGACCCCTGAAAGTAAAGATTTATTTTCATCCACTCATATAAACCCAGCATTGGGAGAGGCCTTAAAGTCCTTCCTCTGAAACAACTACCCATTAGATAAATGGATTCTCTAATACATTTCTGCCTAGGTTTTTGCACATCAGAAACGCCGGAACAACTTTTTAAAACATAGTTGCCTGAGCCCCATCCCTGACCTACTGAATTAAAATATTGAAGGATGGGGGTGGGGGAGTGGCAGGTCTAAGCTTCTATGCAGGTAAATAAGCAGCTAGAGTTACAAACTATTCCCTTATTATATCTATTCATGAACAGCTTTGATTTTTTTTTATAACAATGTGGAAAAGTTCTTTCCTCAGGCAAATCTTAGTGTTCAGACTAGAGATAGAGAAGTTACCTGCCTCTCAGCCCTAGGGTGGTTTGACAATATATCAGAGAGCCTTGTCAAAACTCGAAGGGGTTTGTTATAGAAACTAGTCTTCACTTCTTCCACTTCCTGCCATATGTTTCACTCCCTGCTGGCTCAATTCTGAGAAAATTTTCCATTTCTGTGTCCATGTGAAAACTAAAGCTACCTATTCAGGTGTTGCAGCTGTCACCAACAATATCCTGGTGTTGAGATGAAATAGATTTTGCTTCAGAAACTATGAAAAGAAAGTCAGTGTACAGAAATGGCATGCTATGAAATGATGAAGTACAACATCTGGCTCCGAATTGAGTCAGACAGGTGTCATTAATGAGACAAACAGGAAACTCCTTTATTAAACAGCAAAGTTAAAATTTCAGGCTATTTTGGACTCTCTCTACACATGTCTATTAATCAATTCAGTCAAAATATCATTATGGTGGAGTTGACCATATGTTTGGCTAAATTAGCTGAAATGGCTGGTTATTGTAATATAGCAAAGATACATCCACATAATTGCCCACAGAAATTTAATAACAATGGGTCAAAAATACATTATATCATTTATTAAATCAATCATATGATTATATCAATTCAAAATTGTACAACATTTTACACCTTTCTAAGTGCTTGCTCACAAATAATCTCACTGAAACTTTAAAGAAATCCTTTTGTCAAATGATAATAAATTCATATAATAGATGAAGAAACAGATAATCCTGGCACATGACTCACCCAAATTTACTCAGGTAGGATCAGTTTCCATATAGATTCTCCAAATCTAAGGCTAACACTCAAGCTCTGAGGGTTTCAAGGCTTTTTGGGATTCTTTTTTGGAGTCTCACTCCATCACCCAGACGAGTGCAGTGGCACGCTCCTGGCCATCGCAGCCTTGACCTGCTGGGCTCCGGCAATCCTTCTACCTCAGCCTTCCAAGTAGCTGGAACTACAGGCACGTGCTACCACACCCGGCTAATTTTTGATTTATTGTGGAGATGAGGTCTGGCCAAGTTGCCTGGGCTGGTCAGGCAATCCACTTGCCTCGGCCTCCCAAAGTGCTGGGATTACAGGCTGAGCCACAGAGCCCAGGCCGGTTTTAAGGTTTTTAAATTACAAGAGGAAGCTTTAAAAAAGCAAACAAACAAGAAAATTTAACCAACATAAACCCAATCGTAATTCTGGAAAGCCTGTGACTGAACAGGAAGAAAACAAGAAAAGAAAGCAAATGTGAGAAACATCTAGCCCTGGCTGCCAAGGCTAGAAACTTGTTAGTTTTCAAACTGAGTCCTAAGTTACTGCTGGTACATAAACATCTGCAAAAGATTTCCAGGCCCATCAGGAGCTAGCTGTCAAAGTGACAGATGTAGGGCAGAAAACAGGAGAATGAAAAACACCTTATGGCTGTGCAGCACTTTGCACAGCTACACAGAAGAGATGAGACACATTCCCTTGCCAGGTAAATACTGGCTAAGGAATATTGGGGCACAGGAATATTTTGGGAAAGAACATATGAAATGTAACTGAAAGGACTTTCTGAACCTCTGCAACCAAGATGCTTCCTGATGTCCAATCCTGATAGGGGTGGGACTGAGGACCAAACAGTCACTCTATTCTGCAAACAAATATATTTAAAAGCACAGTACATAATGTGTTATTTGATTTTGCCATATTTGGTTCAGCATGCAAAGTTACGTCATGACAAAATGAGAGAAAAATGTCTCCTAAATATCAAGAAGATCTTAATGCCCCAAATGTTTAAACCCCTGAATCATTAGTCTGAGATAAGAAATCGGCAGTGAAAGCACTAGTACCTTCTCCATTAAAATGTATGAGGATGAGCCGGGCTCGATGGCTCAGCCTGTAATCCCGCACCTTTGGGAGGCTGGGGTGAGTGGTTTGCCTGATCCCGCGGGTTCGAAACACGCCTGGGCAGTGAGACTTCGTCTCTACAATAAATCAAAAAATCAGCCAGGCGTGGTAGCGCATGCCTGTAATTCCGGCTACTTGGAAGGCTGAGGAAGGATCGCCGGACCCCAGCAGGTCGAGGCTGCGGTGGCCGGGAGCGGCCACTGCACTCCAGTCTGGGTGACAGAGTGAGACTCCAACTCAAAAAAAAAAAAGTATGAGGATGAAATTAGATATGGAAAGGCTACTTCTTCCTATATAATTTCTTGCTTTTTAGGACATTTTATTAAAACTCTGCTGTGGAATTATAAATCTCTTTTGGATATGAATCACATAATTTCAATTCTTTTTTAGCCTTTAAATTTTATTAGTTTTCAGTGTTGATTTTAAGGAAGGGAGAACTCACTCAATATGTTATGTATCCCTACACTAATATTTCCTAATAGGAGATATAGAAAGATATAAAGGAAATGTGAGAAACATCTAGCCCTGGCTGCCAAGGCTAGAAACTATTAGTTTTCAGAGGTACTAACGGTACATAAACATATATATCTTCCTGTATATTCTGCTTTAGCAAAAGCTAATTTAATTATACACATATATATTCCAGCTTAAGGAAAAGCCTATATAATAAAGTTCAAAATAATAAAATGAAGAATTGAGAGAGATCTCTTACCTTCATGAATTTAGCAAATTTTATCAAGTACTTATCTTGTGTCAGAAACTATGTGAGATATAAGAATACAAAGTTGAGTAATACAGGGCCCTTCCCACAAGAGATTTACTATGAGAAGGGGAAAAATTAAGTGCTATGAGAGAGAGAAAAAAAAGATATTCAGAGTATGATGGAGACACAAACCAGTAGTCAAAACATATGAATGATAAGTAGCCTTATATAATGCACTAAAGAATCTGGACTTTTTGATGTAGGCAATGGAATCCATTGAAAAGTTTTAAGTAGTGAGTAATTATCAAAATCATATCATGCAAATAGCAGCACGCTAGCAATGGGCAGCAAGATTGCTTGAAAGGATCAAGACAAGACATGGGGAAATCAAGCAGAAGATGCCTGAGAGAGTTCACATGAAGAATGATCAGGGCCTAATCTAGAACTATGGCAGGGAAGAAGAAAGGCAGGGATGGGGTGGAGAGCAGGAAATGGGTACCATTAAGGTACCCTATTGAGTTAGATTTATATGTTGCTTTGGGAGAATGTCCCTTCACAATAAATTCTAAACTAGGAAATTCGTCACTTTTTAAGTCAGTAAAAAGACAATAGTCTAAACAAGTTATTTTAATTTGCAAACTCCAAGCTTTACTAGGGAAGCTGAACATTATGTCTTAAGAGTCACACAGAGAAAACTAGAGCATAGAGTTTTATAAGGAACCATAGTGCAGGAAGATAAGACAGTTGGCTATAGGAATGTCCCACCCAAAAAAGGACAACTTTTTGCGCAGGGTTGGGGAGATGTCAGTAAAAGAAGAGAAGGAAAACAGGCAAAGGATTTGAATAGACATTTCTCCAAAGAAGATATACAAATAGCCAACAAGCATATGGAAAGATGCTTAATATCACTAATCATCAGATAAATACACGCCAAAACCACAATGAAATATCCCCTCACACTCATTAGGATACTCATTTAAAAAAAAAAAAAAAGGCAGAAAATAACATGTGTTGGCAAGGATGTATAAAAATTGGAATCCCGTAGGTTTTCTGGGAAAATAACATCAACCAGTCAGACTGTGTGAGTCCCTGTGTGTGTGAGTGATTGGATGGACAATTCTGCATGTGTTTCTGTGTGTAAAGTGGGAGTGTGAGAGGCTGACTCAATGGGGACTCAAGAGCAAGTGGCCAGCACCCTCCGGGTGAAGCTGCTGGTGCTGCAGCTGCTCTACTTGGACCCTAGCGCTTCCCAGAGCGCGGAAGCTGAGTGCCATTTTCTAAAATCAGCAGAGCTTTTCCCAGGAAGAACAGCTGGAGTGATTGCTGACTCCAAAACCATAGCGCAGGACTGAAGGCAGCAAGGGCCGCAGAGGGAGTGCAGCGAGGGAACCTGAGGCAGAGTCCCAAGGAAACAGTGCGGAGAAGCCACCCGAACCTGAATTGAACTTCAGAGCCTTGCTACCAGATTCTAAGATCTGGAGACTGTGGTAACTGCTAGAGAGGGAGATATCGACCCCATTGGTGACAGGAACAGCGTCGGCAGACAAACTGGCCAGTCTCTCTAAGTCCTGGGCAGAGAGTTTCTCCAGGGCAGCTTCTGTGAACCTGCCGAACTGCATCTTGAGACCAAGTACTATCTCTGTGTTGCATTGAGTCTGCTCTTTGTGACCTCAGAGAACATTGTCCCCAGTGCATAAACCCTGACCGGTAATGGCCAGCTACTGGGCAACAGACACAAACAGTGGAACTGCCCAAGAAGGAGGCTGATGAGTGCCTGATTCCCCCTGCCCCTAGCAACAAGTGAAAGAGATTGGGAGGGCAGAACAGAGACAGGAGGCCCCATTCCCCTGCTGTGAACTGGATGCTCTGGGAGCTGTGACAAGCCTCGGAGAGGAAGGAAGGGGGTGAGATCCTGAAAGACGCTGTATCAAGTTATTACAGCCCCTTTCCCTCACATGGACCTGTGACGGCTACCAATTACAGGCAGCAGGGGGTGAAGATTCTAACATCTTAAGTTCCAACAGTGAATAGGGAACCTGCAATAACAGCTCTGCAGTCACAGAACCCATCACAAGAGGGAGCCCCCCCCAAAGAGACATACTAAAGCTGATAACTCTTTATCAATGTTTTTGGGGTTTGTTTGTTTGTTTGTTTGGGGGGGTATTGGTTTGTTTGTTTTTTTCATTTGGTTGCTTTGTTGGTTGTTTTTCTCTTTTTTCTTCTAGTTCTCCTTCTTTGTTCTTTCTCTATTTTTTCTTTTTCTATTTTTCTTTCCTTTTTTTTTCTCTCTTTCTCCTCTTTTCTCTTTCTCTTTTTTCTCTCTTGTACACTGTCTTGGACACAGGGGCTATGCAAGCATACCCACTGCAAGGTCACATTGTGCAGAGATAAAGAGCGAGTTCCAGCTGACCCATTCACCAGATAGCAAACATTATGACCTGCCAATAGGCTGAATCCTTTCAGCCCCCTCAACCCCCAGTAAGTGGTCGAAATTGTAAAGAGACAGCGCAATGCCCCATCCAAACCCTACTTCATAATGGAACAAACCTGGAGACCCAGCTCAAGGAAGAACAAAACGTAGAGCAAATATCAGAAGTGGCTGCTTCTCCATCTTCCACTGAGCAACAGACTAAAAGAGAAAGAAAAGAGAACTGCTACAAATGAAGAAAAAACAACAAAATTGCTGGTAACCATCAGAGTCCCAGCAAAAAGTCAGTGCTGGAAAGAATAGTTACTGGGGTAAAAATTATGACTGTCTCCCAGAATGACAGTACCCAGAAGGTACTTATGGAGATCAGAGAATTGTTGAATAGAATAAATAAAAATCAAGAAATGCAAGGGGTAAAACTGAATGAAGTTGCAATGGAGCTGGACAGGCTCAAGAAAGCATACTTAGAATTAGCAGAAATAAAAGAATTTCATCCAAGAAATAAATAACAAGCTGACAAGCATGGGAAGCAGAATTGACCAAGCAGAAGAAAGAATCTCAGAACCGGAAAATCAAAATATGGAATTAACTCAATCTATTAAAAATATAGAAAAAAAAAAGTAAGAAGAAAGAGTAAACTCTCCAAGAGATGTGCAAATTTTTTTTGAGTTGGCGTCTCACTCTGTCACCCAGACTGGAGTGCAGTGGCTGCTCCCGGCCACTGCAGCCTCAACCTCCTGGGCTCCGGCAATCCTTCCGCCTCAGCCTTCCAAGTAGCTGGAACTACAGGCGCATGCTACCACGCCTGGCTCATTTTGATTTTATTGTAGAGCTGAGGTCTCGCCAAGTTGCCCAGGTGGGCCTCGAACCCACGAGCTCAGGCAGTCCACTCACCTCAGCCTCCCAAAGGCACGGGATTACAGGCTGAGCCACTGAGCCCAGCTGAGATGTGCAATTTTAGCAAAAAACCAAACCCATGTCTGATTGGAATACCCAAAATAGAAAGAGAAATGGAAAACACCTTACGACAAACATTCCATGAGGTCATTCAGTAAAACTTCCCGCATTTGGCCAGAGAGATGACTATACAAGCACAAGAGATTCAGAGAACCCCTGCAAGACATCTTATGAGAAGATCAACCCCTAAACACACAGTAATTTGCCTACACAAAGTAAGTATTAAATAAAAAAATCCTAAAAGCAGCAAGGGAAAAAGTCAGAATACCTACCAGGGAGACCAATCAGAATTACTACAGACTTATCTGCAGAAACACTACAGGCCAGAAGAAATTGGACCCCAATCTTTAATGTTCTCAAGGATAAACAATTTCATCCAAGAATTTCCTACCCAGCCAAACTAAGCTTCATCAGCAATGGAGAATTAAAATCTTTCCCAGACATCCAATCCCTAAGAGAATATGCGGCTTCGAGACCAGTTTTACAGGAGATTCTTTAAAAGGTGATGTGCACAGAAGAAAAAAGAAAAGAAAGAACATATACTTCACAATATCACACACACAGAAGCAGCAGAACACACAGCATACCTACAAAAAGGAAAACACACACATATATGAACACAAAAGCTAAACAAAACAAAAACAGCCTTATAAGAGCATTATGTTAGCTGGGCTTGGTGGCTCAGCCTGTAATCCCAGCACTTTGGGAGGCCAAGATGAGTGGATTGCCTGTGTTCACGGGTTCAAGACCAGCCCAGGCAACTTGACAAGACCTCATCTCTACAATAAATCAAAAATTAGCCAGGCATGGTAGTGTGCACCTGTATTTCTGGCTACTTGGAAGGCTGAGCAGAAGGACTGCCAGAGTCCAGCAGGTCGATGCTGGGGTGACCGTGAGTGTGCCACAGCACTCCAGCCTAGGCAACAGAGTGAGACTCCAACTCAATTTTTTAAAAAAAGCATTATGTCAGGGACAAATTCTCACATTTTGATAAGCAGCCTGAATGTGAATGAACTAAATGCACCACTGAAAAGACAGAGAATGGCAAACTGGATAAAAAACACATGTTCCAGTCATTTTCTGCCTCCAGGAAACTCCTCTCTCCACAAAGGATGCCCACAGACTCAAAGTTAGAGGATAGAAAACAAACTTTCAGGTGAATGGATCACAAAAAAAGGCAGGCGCCACAATCTTATTATCAAACAAAACAACCTTTAAGCTATCAAAAATTTTAAAAGATACAAAAAGACTATACATAATGATAAAAGGTTTAATCCATCAACAAGAAATATCCATCCTAACATATATGCACCCAACACAGGAGAATCAGCCTTTACAAAGCAGCTACTAAGTAAACTAAAAAAAAAGATATTGATGCTAACACTATCATAGCTGGGAACTTAAATACCCCACTGACAACCCTACATAGATCATCAAGGCAAAAAATCAACAAAGAGATCCAGAACCTCAACTTTATGCTTGACCAAATGGACTTAGTAAATACCTACGGAACATTCCACCCAACAACCATAGGATATACATTCTATTCATCAACATATGGAATGTACTATAAGATCGATCACATCCTCAACCATAGATCAAGCACAAACAAATTTTACAAGATTGAAATACTACCATATACCTTCTCAGACCACAGTGATATAAAAATAAATATCATAGCCAACAAAATTTCCCCAGAACCCACAAAGACATGAACACTAAACAGCATGGTGCTGAACAACTCTTGGGTCAACACAGAAATCAAAACAGGAATTAAAATATTCCTGGAAACAAATGAAAATGAAGAAACATTTTACCAAAACCTCTGGGAGCCACGAAAACAGTACTGAGAGAAGACTTTTTATCTCTGTCACACATCAAGAAAATAGAAAGAGAATAAGTTGACAGCCTAACAAATCACCTAAGGGAGCTGGAGAGGCAAGACCACCAAAATCTTAACTTCAGCAGAAGAATCCAGATCACCAAAGTAATAGCTCAAACATGGGACATAGAAGACAAAAATACCATAGGAAAAAAAATCAACGAAACAAAAAGCTGGTTCTTTGAAAGAATAAATAAATGAGATTAATGGACCCCCAATCAGAATGACCAAGAAAAAGAGAGAAAAAACCCAAATAAATACAATCAGAAATACAAAAGATCGAGTCCCAACTGACCCCAAAGAAATACAAAAGATTATCAGAGATGACTATGCACACCTGTATGGAAACAAACTCAATAACCTAAATGAAACAAAGGACTTTCTAACATCACATAACTTCCCAAGGTTGAAGCAAGAAGAAATTGAGATCCTAAATAGACCAATAACAACCCAGGAGATTGACTGTGTCATAAGAAAACTACCTACAAAACAAACAAAAAAAAGCCCTGGACAGTATGGTTTTCCAGTGGAATTCTTCAGAACATACAAGGAGGAGCTGATGTCAATCCTATTGAAAATATTCCAGGCAAACAAGAAAGACAAAATTCTCCTCAAATCATTTATGAAGCTAACATCACACTGATACCCAAACGGGGTAAAGATCCAACAAAGAAAGAGAACTATAGACAAATATCCCTGATGAACATCGATGCAAAAATTCTCAAAAAGATTCTAGCAAATTGAATCCAAAATCATCCACCATGACCAAGTAGGCTTCATACCCGGGATGCAGGGCTAGTTCAACATCCGCAAGACCATAAATGTAATTAAATACATCAACGGATGTAAAAACAAATCACCTAGGAAAGCTGGAGAGTCAAGACCATCAAAACCCTAACTTCAGCAGAAGAATCCAGATCACCAAAGTAAAAACTCAAACACGGGACGTAGAAGACAAAAAGACCATAAAAAAAAAAATCAACAAAACAAAAAGCTGGTTCTTTGAAAGGATAAACAAGATTGGTGGACCCCTAGCCATCAATAGATGCAGAAAAATCTTTTGATAAAATCCAGCATTCATTCTTGATTAAAAAAAGAAGACAACAAAAACCCTTAAACACCTAGGCATAGAGGGAACATACCTCAAAACAGTAAGAGCCATCTGTGATGAACCCATGTCAACATATTGCTAAACGGACAGAAATTGGAAGCATTTCCACTGAAAACTGGAACAAGACAAGGCTGCCCACTCTCAGCCCTCCTGTTCAACATAGTGTTGGAAGTCCTAGCTAGAGCAATCAGACAAGAGAAGGAAATTGTGGGTATCCAAATAGGAAAAGAAGAAGTCAATTTATTCCTCTTTGCTGACAATATGATCCTATACCTCAAAAATCCAAGAGAATCTGTCAAAAACACTTCCTTGCACTGGTAAAGGACTTTCACAAAGTCTCAGAGTACAAAAGAAATGGTCAAAAGACAGTCGCATTCTTATACACCAATAACAAACAGGCAGAGAACCAAATAAAAAGCACTATCCCATTCAAAGCAACAACAACAACAAAAAGAAATACCTTGGCATCTTCCTAACTAGAGAAGTGAAAGATCTTTACAATGAAAACTACAAAACACTGCTCAAAGAAGTCAAAGAAGACACAAGCAAAAGGAAAAATATTCCTTGCTCATAGATTGGAAGAATCAACATTGTTAAGATGTCCATCTTACCAAAGACAATATATAGATTTAATGCTATATCCATTAAATTGCCAACATCATTCTTTTCAGGCCTGGGAACAATAATACAGAAATTTATGTGGAAACATAAACGACCACAAATAGCCCAAACAATCCTTAGCAAAAGAAACAAGTGGGAGGTATCGCACTTCCAGACTTTAAACTTTATTATAAGGCTACAATAATCAAAACAACCTGGTATTGGCAAAAGAACAGGCATATAGACCAATAAAACAGGATAGAGATTCTGGAAGCAAAATTTCAATTTCTCAACCAACTCATCTTTGACAAAGCCTCCAACAACAACCACTGGGGAGAGGAGAACCTATTCAGTAAGTGGTGCTGGCAAAACTGGCTGGCTACATGCAGAAGAATGAAACAGGACCCCTACCTATCACCATACACAAAAATCAACTCCAAATGGATCAAAGACCTAAATGTAAAACTCAAAACTTTAAGAATAGTAGAAAATGCAGAAGACATCCTTACAAATAACAGAATAGATAACCAATTCATGATCAAAACCCCAAAAACAGATGCCATAAGAGATAAGACAGAAAAATGGGACCTCATCAAACTGAAAAGTTTCTGCAAAAAGACATCCTTACAAATAACAGAATAGATAACCAATTCATGATCAAAATCCCAAAAGCAGATGCCATAAGAGATAAGATAGAAAAATGGGACCTCATCAAACTGAAAAGTTTCTGCAAAACAAAAGAAACCATCAAGAGAGCAGGAAGACAGCCCACAGAATAGGAAAAAATATTTGCCAACTGCATGTCTGGCAAAGGCCTAACATCCAGGATCAACAAGGAACTCAAATGTGCTGAAAGGAAAAAAACAACCCCATTAAAAAGTGGATAAAAAACATGAATAGACACTTCTCAAAAGATGACATATAAGCCAACAGACACATGAAAAAATCCTCAGCCTCACTAATCATCATAGAAATGCAAATCAAAACCACATTGAGAGGCCACCTAACTCCAGTAAGAATGACCATTATTAATAAAACAAAAAACAACAGATGCTGGAGAGGATGTGGAGAAAAGGAAACACTTCTACATTGTTGGTAGTTCACTAGTTTCACACTAGTTCAACCTCTATGGAAAACAGTGTGACAAATCCTAAAAGAACTAGAAATTGACCTTCCATAGGATCCAGCAATCCCCATTCTGGGAATATACTTGGAGGAACTTAAATCACTCTACAAAAAAGATACCTGCACACATATATTTATTGCAGCACTATTCACAATAGCAAAAACATGGAACCTACTGTGCTGCCCCTCGAAACTGGACTGGATTAAAAAATGTTATACATGCACATAATGAAATATTATGCAGTCATAAAGAACAAAATTATGAACTTCACAGCAACTTGGATGGATTTAGAGTCTATAATACTCAGTGATTTATCACAGAAACAAAGAACTGAATGCCATATGTTCTCACTCCTAAGTGGATTCTGAGCATTTACCATAATACTAGAAGAAAGGGATTGGCGGTAACCAGAACCTGCCGGGGGGGGGAGGCGCATAATATTAATAGGGGTACCTGATCTCAAATCAGGCAAAGTGGGGATCAAAGGGATACAAACTTTACCTGTACGATGACTACTTGTATACCTAATCTCGAATTATACCCCACATCTTTAAAATAAAATAAATTTTTAAAAATTGTAACCCCTTGTGCATTGTTGGTAGGAGTATTAAATGGTACAGCTGCTCTGGAAAATAATATTGTGGTCTCCTAAAAAATCAAAGACCTAAACATAAAACCTCAAACTATAAGAATCCTAAAAGAAAATGTAGGGAACACCCTTATGCACATCAGAGTAGGCAATGAACTCTTGACCAAGTCCCCAAAAGCAAGTGTCATAAAAACTAAGATAGGCAAGTGGGACCTCATCAAACTGAAAAGCTTCGGCACAGCAAAAGAAACCATCAAGAGAGTGAAGAGACAAGTCACAGAATGGGAAAAAGTATTTGCAAATTATGCATCTGACAAAGGCCTAACATCCAGAATCTACAAGGAACTCAAAGAAGTGAAATTAAAAAAAAACAATCCCATTAAAAATCCCATTAACAAAGGACATAAACAGATACTTCTCAACAGATGACATACAAGCAGCCAACAGACACATGAAAAAATGCTCAAACTCACTAATCATCAGAGAAATGCCAATCAAAACTGCAATGAGATACCACCTAACTTCAGTAAGGATGACCAACATTAATAAATTAAAAAACTACTGATGCTGCTGGTGCAGATGCAGAGAAAAGGGAACACTTCTGCACTGTTGGTGGGAGGGCAAGCTAGTTCAGCCTCTATGGAAAACAGTGTGGCAATTCCTAAAAGAACTAAAAATTGACCTTCTATACAATCCAGCAATCCCACTTCTGGGCATATACCCAGAGGAACATAAACCATTCTACATAAGTAAGACACCTGTATGCACATGTTTATTGTTGCTCTATTCATAATTGCAAAAACATGGGACCAACCCTATTGCCCACTGAAAGTGGGCTGAATAAAGAAAATGTGGCACATATACATCATAGAATATTATGCAGCTATAAAGAAGAACAAAATCATGGACTTTGCAGCAAATTGGATGGAGCCGGGGACCATCATACTAAGTGATTTATCACAGAAACAAAGAACTGAATACTGCATGTTCTCACTCATTAGTGGGACCTGAACAATAGGCACATTAGCATGAAGGAGGGATCAGCAGTTACTGGGCACTGCTAGGGGAGAGAGGGAGGGAGGAGGATGGAGACATGTAATAACACAAAGGGTATCTGATCCACTACCAGGTGTAGTGAGGGCCAGTTAGAAGCCCAAACTTCACCCACATGTAGCCTACTTATATAGTTAATCCTCACTTGTACCTCACATTTCTATAATAAAATAAAATTTAAAAATAAAAAATTAAAATAGAACTACCATATGAATCAGCAATCCCATTTATGAGTATATATCTAAAACAATTGAAAGCAGAATTTTATTTATTTATTTATTCAGATGTATTTATTTATTTTAGAGACAAGGTCTTACTCTGTTGGTTAGGCTGGAGTACGGTGGTGTGATCATGGCTCACTGCAGCCTCAAACTCATGGGCTCAAGCAGTATTCCCACCTCATCCTTATGAGTAACTAGGATACAGATATTCATGACGCTGCCTGGCCTGAAAGCAGAGTCTTGAAGAGATATTTGTGCACTCATGTTCATAGCAGCATTATTTACAATAGCCAAGAGGTGAAAGCAAACAGTGTCAATCAAGGGATGAATGGATAAACAAAATATGGTATATGGTATATATATGCAATGAACAATTATTCAGGCTTGAGAAGGAAGTCCTCCCACATACTACAACATAAAAGAAACCTGAAGACATTGTATTAAGTGAAATGAGTCACAAAAAGACAAATATTCCATGATTCCACTTGTCAGCTATCAAGAATAGCCAAATTCATAAAAACAGAAAGGATGATAGTGGCTACCAGTGGATGAGGGGAGGGAGGAAAGGGGAGTTGTTATTTAATGGGTATAGAGTTTTAGATTTGCAAGATGAAAAAGTTCTGGAGATCTGTTTCACAACAATGTTAATATACGTAACACTACTGAAGTCTAAATTTTAAAATGGTTAAGATGGCAAAATTAATAAATGAGAGAGAGAATGAGAGAGCAAATCAAATGCACTCATTTCTTTCTTATCTCCTTAGGGGTAAACTTTAGATGAGTTATACGGTAGAACACCCAAGCTGGTGGAGAAGAACAGGATCCCAAAGCAGGAGGCTTTCTCCTAGTCAGGCTGTAAGCCTCTCAGCGAAACTCCACGGTCACCATGGGGTCCCATCCAACATGACACTTGGGCAACAGTGGAGAACTAATTAAACGAGGTGTCTGACCAAATGGTCCTCGGAGAGTACCCAGGGCCAGCATGAAACTAGGGTGGTTACAGAGACTAATTCAAGGCGTTGGTTGTCAAGCTCATGAGAAGGTCACCAGGATTATGACTGACGTGACTCTTCAGCAGAAAATAAAAAAGCAACTGCTAAGCCAAGGATCACAGCCAGGCCTTAAAAGGTTTGTCTCACTGTAACCACTAAGGTGAGGGCCAAGTTAACAAAGAAGAACAGTGTTCCATCATAGTTTCTAGGACTTCAGCAGCTCATTCAGCAAAAGCCTAGTCTACAGCACAATAATAGATATCTCTCTCCCGTTGTCAAAAGGATAATCAGCATCTCTGTTCACCTAGATGCTACTTTGAGAAGGGGTGTGTGGGGGTGCGGGGAGACATTTATGAAGGGGATGAAAGGACAAATCCAGGTTTTGCCTGATTTATGAAGTCCTCTTTAGGGAAAGAAATACAAAATTATAAATAAAAAATTTCCAAGGGCCCTCCAAGGCCTTGAAAGGATCCCAGGCAAATGAGAGGACTTGAAGCAAAAGCTTCCCACAAATTTGTCTCTGTGAAGAGACCCTGAAAAACTGAGAATTGCTGAAGTGAGATTTTAAACTTGCAGCGGTGAAGTTATGTGTCATTGGCATAGCCAGTACATTCTGCCATCAGTGGGAATGAGGTTTCCAGAGTACAATGAAATTGGTTGTAGAAAATAAAGCAGGGCAACTCCTTTGGGTTCCCTCCCATTGTGGGAGATTTTCTGTCCTCTCAATAAAGCCTGCTTTCTAAAACAAGTAAAAATAAAAATAAAATAAAATATAGTGAAAATAGGCGTTTTACTGTGTAAATTCCTACCACCTGCTATCTTTCCTATATCAGAGTTGTAAAAGTCACTTTGCAAATTGCTCAAAAAGGAACAAGCTCCTGGAAATCAGATTTGAGTTTTATTTCTATATGAGTTTAACCCCATACGTGCCCATAACAATGAGGGAAGTAAACCATTGGAAAGTAGTAAATATGAAGATGATTAAGATCACCAGATACCTAGCTTCCCACAAAGATTTTTCACTTTTCCTGGTACTGCAGTATCTGTTTACTGAACTAAAAGCAGCTATGAAATGGTGAGTTCTCAGAGGGATCACAAATTATTACCTTTTCCAACAACAGAGCTGTATAAGGCTGGATTTTTAAAAATAGACTCTTCAACCAAACCAACATTTCACAACAGAATGAATGCAGGAGTAGACATGTGACTCCAGCTGTCTTCTAGTAAGGCAGACATTAAAGAGATTTGCAAAAATGTAAAACGACACCACACTCCTCCCTCATTTTTTAATTTTAAAAATAATTGTATTAATATATAGATGTATAGCATGTAAAAATATAACTATGTTGCTTATATTAACAATAATAAACCTGTCTTTCTAAACAAATAAATTAATTTGTTTACTTTTCTCTAACCTCTGATACAGTAAACACTAACATAATTTACACAATCCAAAGCTCTTTGGAGGTCCTTACAATTGTTATGACTGTAAAGGTATCCTGAGACCAGAAAATTTGAAAACATAGCTCTATGAGAACCAAAGTGTGTGTTGTATAGCAAGCTTTATTCCAAAGGAATTAATGATGAAATATCTTTCTACTTTCACAGCATATGGGACCCAGTAGAGCTTAAGGAACATATAAATATCACAGATACCATATTTAGGCCTGAGCTTCAAAATCACTCTCTCAAAAACTCTTCCCTGACCACATTGTCCAAAGGCACCTTCCTCAGTGTTCGCTCTCTGTCTTTCTCTCTCTCTCTCTCCTTACTCTATTTACTTCAAAACACTTAAAAAAAAAAACTCTATCTTATTTCTTTGCTTGATTTTATACGTTTATTTTCTGTACTTCCCACTCTTTTTTTGCCTTTTGTCTCTCTCTCCTCTGGAATATCTGTTTCATGCAGACAGGGACCTTGTTAAAGTCTCTGTCCCAAATAAAGGTCTCACACATAGTAAGAGTTTAATTAATATTTATTTATTGACTGGATGAACCAACTAAATCTAATAAATACTTGCTTTCAGAGCTATAAAAATGAACAAAACTGAGAAATCTTGAAAACATTTAAAAATGAGATATTTGTCCTTCTTTTCTGATGTGCTTAATATTTCTTAAATATTAAAAAAGCCACTGCTTTCCCTGTAGTTTTCCTTGTGAAGCACCATGGTCTTGTCCACAGCCAAGTCTTTTTGCTCCTTCAACCAGGAATATTTCCATTAACTGCAGACCCCAAATAAACCTGGTAGAGTGCATCCGAGACTGACAGAACTTTGTTAGATATTTGTTGCTGACCATATTTACTGTTGCTTTTTGTCTAACTTTGTTCTAATAACAGTAACTCAACCTCAGATTTTACCAGCATATCCAAAGCCCAAACATATATATATATATATATTTATCCACATACACGTGCACATATATACATACATATATGTACATATACGTATATATAGGACTAACACTATGATAAACATATTTCCATCAAAAAGACAAAATATGACCGGGCTCGGTGGCTCAGCCTATAATCCCGCGCCTTTGGGAGGCTGAGGTGAGGGGATTGCCTGAGCCCGCGGGTTCGAGAACCGCCTGGGCAGCGAGACCTCATCTTTACAGTAAATCAAAAAATCAGCCGGGCGTGGTAGCGCGCTCCTGTAATTCCGGCTACTCGGAAGGCTGAGGCGGAAGGATCGCCGAAGCCCAGCAGGTCGAGGCTGCGGTGGCAGGAAGCGGCCACTGCACTCCAGTCTGAGCAACCGAGTGAGACTCCAACTCAAAAAAAAAAAAAAAAAAAGACAAAATATGCTAGAGGAAGGCCTTTAAGTGTTTCACTCAGGCAAGGGATATTTATTACGTACTTACAAAGAACATATATTTTGATATATGCACCCAGCATTCCCTTAAACAGAGAATCTAATCTTCATCCACAAGTAGTTTATGGACAGTGCTATTTCAGTCAATGAATTACATCTAGGACTATGTCCACATAAATCTAAATAGTGTAGCTGCTACAAAGATGTACCATAGTTATAGCATTTGGTACAAAGCCTATACCATTAGCCCTGGCTAATAGTATAACCTTGCTTAATTACTAAACTTTGTGCCATGATGTTTCTACTTGTAAAACATAAATAATAATACCTGTCCCAGGCTCTCACTCTAAAAGAATGCTGTAAAGATAAATGAGATTAGTAATGGCAAAGCTCTTTGTTGAAAGGTGCTATTTAAATCTCAAGAACTATTATTAGGGCTTTCTGCAATTTCTCAGCTAATGGATTATGCAACAGATGGGGCCTAGAAGATGACTGATATTATTGATATTTCCTGTGGTTTTTTTTTCCTTTTCCCACCTCTCTTATTTATTAAAATTCTAACTCTGATCTACATAACAAGAAAAAATAGAAGGTTGCTGTGTTTGGGCTAAATTTGCCAAGATCACCTGATCCAGACAGTTTAAAATGAATTAATACTTCTATGCATTTGTAAATGTGTTGAGATCTTACCAGTAGGAACAGCTGACATAGTTGGATTAAGCAGTTACCAATTGTACCAGGATTTGATGCAGGATAGTAGATAGGTTGTTACTTTTCTTTCCGTTTATTTAAAGAAAGAAAATATTATTTGACCAGGAGTGGTGGCTCATGCCTGTAATTACAGCACTTTGGGAGGCCAAGGCAGGAGGACTACTTGTGCCCAGGAATTTGAGACAAACCTAGGCAACATAGTAAGACCTCGTCTCTTCAAAAAATCAAAGAGTTGCATGCCTGTAGTCCCAGCTACTCAGGAGGCTGAGACAGAAAGATTACCTGAGCCCAGGAGACCGAAGCTGTGGTGAGCCATGATCGCGCCACTGCACACTAGCCTGGGCAACAGAGTGAAACCGCAACTAAAAACGAAACAAAACAAAAACTTCTTTTGGTGTTTGTGAACTAAAATAGAAAGAAAACAATTTAAAAAACCCATCTATACTAAAAATGTTTATCTGGGAGATCTATCATGAGCACTCTAGACTAAACTAGCAGAGTAGCATTAACAACTGACTAGAGATATATTTGTCATTTATAGTTCAATGAGGGAGGGAGATCAGGAAGACGCAATAATGGAGGCACTAGCCACGAAGTAACAGAACTGCTGTGGAGGGTTACACCCAGAAGGTGACCAGATTACATCAGGGAGAGGAAGCGTTTAAAAAAAAAAAAAAAACCTTGATTCATAGACCTAATACAATGACAGTCTCAGGATCACCAGCATTTACCACCAGCTTGCTTTCTGCTTACAATCACCTCTGGCTAAACTAATCCATTTTGAGTGTGATTTAGTCTTTATCCTTTTAATGCAAGTTATTTCATCAGTTAACTCACTGTCATGATGCAGTTTAAACTGAAAAACACACCTAAGATTTAAGTTGGAAATGCCTAGCAAGACATATTACCTGGACTCAATTTGTTTTAACATAGTCACCCAGAGGATGCTGCTGCTTATAAGAGCAAACATCCAGTGAGCAGGCTGCTGCTGGGCAGAATATGAGAGAAAGGAACAGGTTGTGCCTGTTTATTGCTGCTTGGTGTTGTTCCCAAATAAATGAATGCTAATTGAGAGGGAGTATGGCTTCATATTTTATGACACCCTGGGTATATGCTAGGAAGTCTCAGGAGAGCTGCTTTAAATTAAAGCTAATGTTAAACTCCGCTTAATTAGTATTGCTGTAGCAGATTTCACTTTTCCCTGTGAGAGGAAGAATGTGCTATGTTACAGTTTTCCTGTTGCAAAATACTAAACTATATGATGGAGGTGAAGAAGTGATTTGGGAACTGAATGACTTGCTAGCAAGGGAGAACTAGACAGGATGGCATTTTACTAATTAAGATGAGTGGTGTGCCAACCAGATGGGAAAATACAGAGTGGAACAATGGAGAGAAATCCTCAGAATGACACCATTATTTTGGTAACTGTTATAAATCAGCTGGGGCTGGGGACCTAAAAGCAACTCCCAATAAAAAAAATGGGTCAGTCAGAACATTCTGTGATAAAAAGCATTAAGAATACACCAAGCTAAAACCCCTGCATTCTACATAATTTATCTGTATCTGGTGGACATATAAAAGAATAGCAGAGGTGAAAATAGTTCCTACTTTTGCCAAATATTCCCAATTAGAGCAAGCACACAAATTGCTCTAATATAAGTTTCCCTTAGGCTCATGCTCTTGCTTTTGCTTTGTGCCCATCTACACATAAACTGTGTGGCCTGGATGCATTAGATCAAGTTCCTCCCTTGAGTGCCAAAGCAAGAAGTGCCATGCTGGCTGGCACGTTACCCAATCTGGAGGCGACTTCATCTGCAGTGGACTTGGAAGCACCAGATTAGTTGTTTCTGGCTAGGTCACCAGGCACTGCTAATCTTCAGCCATTGTATAAAGTACAACCAAGCCAGAGGAGTTTTCACAGTTTGATATAACAGGTTGACCAGAAAAAGAAATTCAAGTGGGTAGTTGCTGAGTGAGCTGTCCTGCTCACAGTCTCAGGAAAAAAATTCTGAGGTTGACCAGTACTCAACTACCTAGCTCTGCCAAAGACGACTATTGTCATCTCAGAATAAAGAGATGATTATCCAGCTCTCTGACGCAAGTCAAAACACACATCTTCTGCTTACAAGGAGCCAGCAAAAATGGGTACTGAGCTGGGAGAACAGGTGTGTTTGTGCTTAGAGAAACCAGCGAGGGATATGAAAATGACTTAGCAGCTGGTGAAAAAGAAGATTGAAGTTGTGCCAGGCAAAGGGTGTTTTTTCCCTAATTATGCAAAAACCTTAATTTCATTGATCATGTTGTTCTCTTCTTTCTCCATCTAAATAATATGAAATCTATGTAACAACTCTTTTGGGAAGTCAAAAACATTGCCAGGGATGCTTATTAAGGGACTGAGGGTCAAGAAACACTTTAGTGGATAACCTTGCTATTTTCTCAGGGTTTATGAACCATGGAAGTTTAATTAGAAAAAAATAAAAGATGCAATAAAATGGGATGTAGTCATTCAAGTTGAAGAAAAAATGTCAATTGAAAGAGTAACTTCTGAAAACAAGACCCAAGAAACCTAAGAGGCTCTTATGTTTGGACTGTTACTAATTGTTGGCATTTATTTATTCATTCTCTCATTTAATACAAATTTATCAAGCATGTGTTTTGTGACAGGTACTGAGCCCTTTAGAATACAAGGATGAAAAATGCAGTTTCTGCCTTTTGCAATGGCTTACAATGTGGGGATGAAAAAATGTTTCACCCTAACTCAGTTGAGGTGTGGTTGGGGTGGCTACTTGAATAGAACTTTATTCTAACCAAAAAGTTTAGTCTGTCCTTTCATTTCAGGTGCAAATTCAATTTTTAAAAGTTGAATTCTTCTGATGATGTGAGAGAAACTTGGTGAATAATTTGAACTGAGGGCAAGAACCTTGGTCACCTATATGTGACCACGTGATCCAGAAGGTCTATGACTCCCCCTTGACTCGCTCTGTGATCCTGTAAGTGGCCCTACATGACCATGCCACCCAGATATGTTCATCTTTTCCAAATCCAAATGAAGTAAAAGAAAGAAAATAGCAAAACCAGAAACCATCCCCCCACCTTCACACAAAGAACAACTGCTTGAAAATATGTTGGTGATGTTGTTGTCCTTTGCATTGGCTCTCTCTCATTCAAGGAAGCAAATGTGTGCCAAGAGACCAGGAGTTGAGGCTACCTTCTGACTCTACAGCTTATGGTTGTGAACCAACATTACACATCTCTCCACACTGTCAGAAACTGTATCAGCAGTCCTCAGAGCTGGAAACAGCAGTCACAGTGAAATTCCATGTCTCTCTGTTTGACTTATAAAATGTCAATCATTGTGTGGTCTCAGATACGTTGACTTGCTCACTGTTTGGTAACATTGCAATGACAATGTGTTTTAAATATATGCTGGAAGGACAATTTAAACACTTGACAGCAGTGAGAGTGAAGACAGACCATGTTTTCTTTTCTGAATCTAGTATGCAAGAGAATCTGCACATACTGCCAGTGTTTTATTGTCATTTACATAGTCTTCAATTGTAAAAGTGTTGGTTAAGCAGCCATTTTGCTGGTTGGTTTTACCTTGAGAATCTGATATAGAAAGGGTTACTGGTTGAAGAAAACTAAGAGAGCTAAAGCCTAAGGGACCAACCTACAGGTTTCCTATTTGTTTCGCTCACTTTCTGTATGTACCACCTCTTTCCTTAAACTCCATTCCTGCTCCAGACTGCTGCCCTGGAACTTGCACCCTTAAAATGATCCGTGCAACACTCCAAAAATGCTCAACTATTTCTACTGGGGAAAGGATTCAAGCAGAATATAAAGAAGGAAAAGACATAAAGCACAGTGTGACTGGCTAATTTGAGATGTTTAATTGTGCTTTTCCTCAAATGATTTTTCCTCTTCAGCTTCTTTCCAGAAAAAAAGTCAAAACTCAGCCGGGCTCGGTGGCTCAGTCTGTAATCCCGCGCCTTTGGGAGGCTGAGGTGAGTGGATTGCCTGAACCCGCGGGTTCGAGACCCGCCTAGGCAACTTGGTGAGACCTCATCTCTACAATAAATCAAAAAATTAGCTGGGCGTGGTAGCACACGCCTGTAGTTCCAGCTACTCGGAAGGCTGAGGCAGAAGGATCGCCGGAGCCCCAGCAGGTCGAGACTGCGGTGGCCGGGAGCGGCCACTACACTCCAGTCTGGGCGACAGAGTGAGACTCCGATTCAAAAAAATAAATAAATAAAATAAAATAAAATAAACTTAAAAAAAAAAGTCAAAACTCTTTGACTCCTTTGTTCCAGGATATGTTTCCTTCCTGATTTTGTTTTCCAAAAATTATGAGCTCCTCAAAAGTATTATGTTGTGAGGATGATGAGGAAGAAGCTGGCCTGACAGAAAGAAAGGGTTTCCCCTCATCTGGAAGGTGAGTAACCTGGGACCTACAGCTCAGCAGAGATGAGCAAAGCCTCAGCAGAGATGTCCATGCAAAGATCAGGAGAGAAGTGAAGGGTCAACAGCTTCAAGGGCACCACACTGACTTAGACAAAAAGCAGATCTGAAGTGACCATAACAAACCATACAGATACTGACCTTATTTTCTGGGCAAAATCTAAATCTCTGTAAGGAAGGAAGAGAAACACAATAAGGACAAAGATTGGATTTCCTACCAGCTCAGTAACTTACAGAAAATAAAGTAATATGAAATTTTTTATTCATACAAGTTTGTGATTCCAAATTCAACAGTTTCTAATACAAAGTTAGATTAACCACATTTATTAGCAGTTACTCTACTCCCCCCAAAAGGTGTCTTTTTCTTCTAGGGATTATTGGCTGCTCTTATTTCTTCTTTGGTTTCACTCTGTAGGGCAATGCTGATTTTTCACCATCTTTCATTGAACACCATTTTGTGATTGTCAAGAACTGTGGAGCTGTGTTCCATGCCCTAACATATCCAATAAAATGAGGCTGTGAGATTTTACCTTATTGATGAGTTAACAAGTTAGCCTGCCACAGTTTTATGGATGCTGGCTGATGACATGAGAATTGCGCCAAAAACAAAGGACTTTATTACTGATGGTACAGCAAGCAGCATAAGTAGTATGTTTTTTGTCAGTTACTTCCTTGTCCCATGGAGGCAACACAGATGGACCAAGATGGATGCCTGCCCATGCACTGGGTGGCATTTCAGTAAAGGGACCCTGAACTTGAGGGACTTGAATCTTTTATACTGTACAGCAAGCATACCTGGCCTTTGCTCCAAGGAAGGTCTCTCTATCTTCAAAGGCTGTTTGCTCCACTGAAGATAATTCCAGACTCCATTGAAGACACTCCAGGGCAAAGGACAGTCCTTGTCTCTGTTTCTAAGACATGTAAAAATGTGAAAGACCCATGGAAAATTTCCCTCAGTAGTACTAAGCCTGCTGTAGCACTTATAAAAACTAAAGAAGTATGACCTAAACCCCACAGAATTCAGTAAAAGATCAATTTGCCGATATGAAACTAAAAGCAAAAAAAGTCTACTTCTTAGTACTCCTCCTCTGTCATTATAAAATAGGAATGATATCTGCCCACTCACTGCTTATTTTGAGAAATAAAGGAAAAAGAACAGTCTGACAAATGCTTTAAGTTTCTTGATGGACACTCTAAAATAGGAGAACATCATATAAAAACATACTGGGTTCTAATCACACTTTTATTCTCTGATGCCTTTGGGGGAAGTGTGAGAAATACACAGATATTTTATTCTGATAAGGTGAAAAAACAAAATGTTTTTTGTAAATGCTGCATATGAGTTTAAGCCTTTAGTTTCATCAAATTATGAAGCTGATTAGATATGTTTAAATACTCTGTTCCTATCAAAACTACTGTTTAGATTTCTTAAGAAATCAAATAGCTTTTTTGTCTCTTTATCACATCACTTTGTAGCTGGGAAAGAGTGCTGATCTGTGGTCCCTGTGTCCTCCTCACAACATCTTCTCTAGATTCCTCATCATCCCAAACATATAGTTAACATCCCTCCTACCCTTTCGGTCTTCCAGCTCAGGGATAGGGCTCTCTTGTTCATTCTCCCTGTCTTAGCTTCCTCTTAGCTGCCTGGCAAGTTTTGACATAAAGTCAAACTAGACTTTTTGCTTATGGACACAAGAATCATTAGATTATACAATCTGCCTTAGAAAGTTTGCCTAGATTCAAGTAAAGAACCTCCACCATGCAATGGTTAATACTACTAGCAGTTGTGCTAAAAGATATCCTAAATGTTCCTGAAGACAGTGTTATACATGAGAATGCTTAGGCCCATACCCCAGATCTAGTTCATTAGAACATTTGAGAATAGAGGCCAGAAATATGCATTTGGACAAGCACCACAGGTGATTCTGATAGCCAGTAAGGTTTGAGAATCACATCTTTGAAATAATCACCAGTAGAATTTCAATAATTATGTCTTTCTTATAAACTGCAGAATACAAGATACCAGCATAGACCATTCATTAAAAGGCAAAAAAGGAAAAGACAAAATGTAATTTTTAATTAAATAGGTTGATTTCTATAGGTCAAGTATATCTTAACACACATAAATAGCCTAATTTCCTTTACTAAAAAGCAAGTATCTGAAAGATTTAAATATCCAGCAATAGGAAAGTATAGTATATGCACTTAATGTAATATTTTGTAGTTGTTATAAATGATAATTGTGAAAACTATTAAGCAATATGAAAATATGCATGAGAAAATAAAAATGTATAGCACAAAATTTCATGTACATGATTGTAGCTAAATATATCACATATTTGAAAGATTGAGTGTAGAAGCTCACGCCTGTAATCCCAACCCTTTGGGAAGCCGAGGCAGAAGAATTGCTTGAGCCCAGGAGTTCAAGCCTTCAGTGAGTCATGATTGTGCCACTACACTCCAGTCTGGGCTAACAGAGTAAGACTTTGACTCAAAAACAAAACAAAGCAAACAACTATATATACATATACACATATATACACACACACAGACATATATATAGTATTTAAAAAGACCTAAGTGAGAAAAGGTCAGAGTTGTCAGATTATAGTGATTAAGTTCTCTCCCCCAGTGGTGGCAGCACAGAAGACAAAAAAAGTTCTCGCCCTCCATTTTTTTCAAAAATATATTTAACGTATTTTTTTCCTACAATTCAAACTAAAGAAATAAAGTGTGACAGAGCTTGGGAATCTTAATTGCAGCCTCTGCCTGACAAGTTTACCAAGTAGATTAACAACACCATTTTGCAAGTATTATGAAATAAGAGAATAGGTGAAGGTGACCAATTCTGTTTACCTTGATTTCTGATGGGACCTAGATTTCACTTATGATATTTTCATTTCCCATCATCTTCCTCTAATATCCAACCACTTTTCATCAAGACATCTCAACTCAGTTTTCACACACTCTACTTTTTCTCCTCCCTCCTCTAATGGCCTCAGGTACCTGCATTTTCTCTCTCTCGAAATCCACAGGTTATCTGACCAAACTTAGAATTCACAGTAAATTTTGCTCTGCAGTGCAAAAGTCATTGAACGACCAATCAAAAGTAGATATATTTGGTTTTTACTTTAGTTGTTGTTCTTCTTAGGGTTTCAAAGTATAACAAGAGGATTTTTTCCTTCTGCTTGTAAGTTGCAAACCAATGACACAGAAAACCTCAAAATGAAATACTCTTTCTAAACCACCCCCTTTATTGTAGAAGCAGCACTGTACCTTGTGTCAGGGATGCCATTGAATGTTCAGCAAGCATACTATACAAAAGCTCAAGCAAGAGGCTGAGTGGCAGCCAACATTTAACCAGAACTCTGCTTACCATATCTGTTCTTTTGTTGATGCAACACCTGGAAGGGAGTGTATATTCCCTTGTTGAGAGAAGAAATTTTCTATATGTTTGTCTATTTTTAAAGCTTCTTGACTGTATGTGTTTTCCCCATCAAAAATGCCTACCCAGGAAATGCTTCAATATAACAGATGACCTGTGAATACAGAATTGTTCCCTTTTTTCTCAGTGCTTTTTTCTTCTTTTTTTTTTATTTTTTACGGTACTAAGAAACAAATGAGCAGAGTCAGACTCTGCCAAGGCCACTGCCAGTGCTCTATTTCTTTAGTGCACTCAGACTCCTGAACAGAGTATGGCTTGTATTTTCTTGATTTATGGGGAACAGTCTTCAGGTCTAGCATCTGCCCTACCCCAGCATAGCTCCAGGGAAGCTTGGAAATAATGGTGCTGGTATCTCTGGAAATGGCATCACTCCTCTAGAATATGAAATAAAAGATGTAAGTTGTCACTATGTAGCTATTTAGTCCATTTGTGAGCTTTCAGCTTCAGAGCAAATGTATATAGGTACCTAGGACACTTGTGTAGCTAATGAATCATAAATATTATTATCATCATTTTTGTTTCTCTCATGTAAATTCTGAGTAGAGAGAAAATCAGTCAAACATTAAATTGAAGGTGGGAAGAACCCAAAGTAATGCACTGAGTAAGTGTCATACTATTTACAAAACTGTGTTTTCCACTGAGCTAAACTTTACCCAGATTAATGAGTGTTAACACTACGTTTAGTATAGAAACCATAACTTGTGACAGTCATATGCCCATACAGCTGTCCCAAAACATCACAAGACTGCTTCTATCACAAACCCCATCTTACAACTATCAGCTCACTGATATTTTTTTATAGGATTGTTCATTTTTAGTACTTTCTCTAGTTCAGATCCAGCAAAACTACAGCTTTCATTTTAGTTATTCAATATCTAATGTCCATTTTGTGGAATTGCTATTTAAAAAAAAACTTTCCCCTGAGCTCAGCCTTGGTGATTCAAGCAGTCTTGAATACATCACATCACATGGAAGAGAAAGCCCCAGAATAAACCTTTGAGAACAGTCTGTTTTATTCTGTCCCATCAATAATTCAGAAATATACAGGGTCTCAGAAATCCATGATGTTAACTATTGAAGACTGAACTAATGTCTGAATTAGAGTGTAGCTGCTGTAGGGGTGGAAAGATTTTTTTCCTCACCCATAGAAAGGTTTATGGTTGACACTTCTATAAAAAAAAGAACTAACAAGAGAAAGGCAGACAAATGTATTTACTAAAAGTTTTATGTGACATCAGAGTCTTCAGAAATGAAAACTCAGGAAAAGCTCAAAAAAGACTCAGGAAAAGCTGTGTAGTTTTACGGACAGTTGTCCAGAAGTGTGATTTGAGGACAAAAGGCATGTGATCTAATCATAATAAACTGTGGGGAACTCAGCAAGCCTTGTTTGTTCAGATTCTTCTTGGCCTTTCTGTATAACATTCCTTCACTTCAGGTATAAGAAAGAACAGCTGTCACATGTGGGTCGTATGACCTACTTTGAGGGGAGGTAGGTCAGAGAATTCTCTTGTGATCAGCTCTCATGGGGGAAAGGCAGGAGAAGGTCAGAGAATGGCCTAATTGTTTCAGCTGTTTTCTCAATTCTCAAGGTGCCATAGTTTGGGGTATGGTGTTCTGAGCCCCAACAGAGTCCACAATTCTATTCCAATTCCACCTGGGTCTAACTCATATCAAGGCTCAAACACCATGCAGCTCTAAACTTCCTTGGGCATCTCCAGTCCTGGGCTAGTCTGATAGTCCACCTACATTTCCAAGACTGTCAGATCAGGACCAGCGGCTAAAGGTAGTCTGGAAGTTGGGTTGGAATTTGTCTCTTGAGCTCCATTAGGGAAAGAAGGAGCATATCATAGGGTGGGAATAGTCAAAGAATTACCAGAAAAAGAATGTTGGGAGATGAAGAGAAGTAAGGGAGACAGAGGCAACTTGTTTGTTCATTCTTAGAGAAATAACAGGCAGCCATCTATTATAACATGAGGCATATCTTTATGCACATAAAGAAACATGCCATAGCAGGGCCTCTGTCCTCTGGAGAATACAGCATGCGTGTCATAGAAAGATAATAGGCTCTGAAAACAGGCACACCTGAGTTCAGATCCCGCATCTGCCATTTACTATCTATGTTCAAGCCTGCTTTATCCTCTGAAAAATATCTAATTAACAGGATGGTTGTGAAAATGAAATGAGAAAGCCTAGCCCTAACCCAGAAAAGGTACCCAGTAAAAGTTAGTCTCTTGTTCATCTCCTTCATAGGAATTTGCAAAGTAGGTGTTAAGGTAATAAAAAGAATCTCTGCATTTCCAAGATTAGCCTTTTGTGGAGTTGCTCCACTTCAAGGCAATCTAATTAACACCCATTCTCCACCTTCACCCACGCATTCATCAGTTTCAACAACAGTTAATCACTAGCAAGAGGTCGCAGAGCAGACCCAGGTCTCCTGAGTCTTAATCCCAATTTATACTCTATCTGTTTGCAATAGGAAATTTAAATAAAATGAAAACACAATACTGTATTTATTTTAAAAATATATACAGACCTTCAAATTCATGCTCTTCCCATTCTCCTAAATGCTAACAGGATTTAAAAAATATTTCTAATTAAATGCTTACACTAGTTTTCATACTAATTTATATAGCTTATATTTATGCTACAATACGGCTGCTTTTTTGTGGATTGTAAATACTTACTATTTTTTCCCTTCAGGTCTTTAAAGCAATAACATTTCAGAGTTTGCAATGTTGGCTGCATATAACAAGCAATTCAGGAAATGTTTAAAATAACTGATGCTTGGGAGAGACCCCAGACTAATTAAATCAGAATCTCTGGGAGTGGGTTCCTAAAGCTCCTCGGGTGATTTTAATAAGAAACCTGAGGGATTAGGATGGGGCAGACTGACTTTTTTCTTCTTATTTATTATACTTCAGTATCCTGCTCCCCACTGAACACTATAAGTCCCAATGGGATTATAGAAGAGCCACATCATCTCTTCCCAGGAAGGAGCACTGCTAGTTTACAGTGTCTTTCCAGGCACATCCTGACAGTATTTTCTATTAAACGGCAGTACCTTTCAACCCTCCTGATGACTTAGCCTAGCCCTGTATCCTGCCTGTACTGGGGTCCTCTACTAATCTTGCCCTCAAATTGTTCCCATTATGGGGTCACAATAGACTTTGTTCTGTCTACTATGCCTTGGTTTTTCTCCACAAAGCAAACAAATGTGCATCAGCATCATCCGGGGATCTTGTTGGACTGCAGGTTCTGATTCAGAAACGCAGGGCAGAGCCCTGAAAGCCTGCATTTCTAGCAGTTGCCCAGATGATGCTGATGCTATCAACCTGCTGATTACACTTAGGAAGCAAAGACAAAGATGGCCTTTTCACCTCTAATTCTAGGGCAGAATATAATTCAGTTGTTTCAAGCTCTTTTTTCTTTTGTGAGATATTCTTTGTTTGCCATTTCTGATATGTTTAGAATAGAGTCTTTGGGTGAAAATGCATCCCACAAATAAAGCACTACTGATATGGAAGTTTACTATCCACTTTATAATGACCCACTTTCATATTCAGTTCACAGGAAGCAACATGGTGAAAATGGAGACTTTATATATAAACTGACAACTATAATCTGAAGCAGTGCATGCTAAGTGTCAAAGGAAAGTTTTGACCTGGGATGGCAAATACATGGCCACCACAAATATATTCTACCTTCCCTCCAAGCCTTTGGCAGAAATCAATCACCAGTCATAAAATTCTTTCTCTCTGAACCCACATTTAGCCTTAGAATCATTCCAGTACAGTGACCTACCCAAAATCCCAAATTGGCATTCCTAATATGGATATGGCAAATATTCAGAGGAGGAAACAATCAATCCCAAGTAAGGGCATTTTCTGAAGGGAGTTTATTTTTGTTCAGTCTAAGCCAGACAACCTAATAACATCTCTTTGTGACACAGACCTGCCAGTGATAATAAACTAGTATGCTTATGTGTTCACACACTTAAGACAGTAATACTAAATATTCATTTTATCTGTAACTGTGCAATTATAACTTATGCTTTATCAATACCTGACACAAAATTCTTGATTTTCTTCTTCCTGATTTGCTAGTAATAATAACTGAACAACAAAAAGTACAAATGATGCTGAGAAGTCACATTGATAGAAAACCCATATGTGACATTTATGATAGCCTCTACTCCTGTTGCTGACTTAGATAACTAGGTCAGGAGTTTGATGCCACTTCTGCATTGTCTTCCGTTTAACACCATTCAAAGAACATGATCTCTTCCTAATTAGATTTCCTGTTTTTCTGCCAATGGTGTATCACTGGATGGTGTGTAGCTTAAATCAGAACTTCCAAAATGTTTGAATTTTATGAACTAATAATATTTTCAAAAACAGTTTTGGGGTTAATATAAGGTTGTCCAAATCTTTAATTTGCTAAGCAAAGATGTAAAACAAATATTTACCATGCATTAACACTGCTGTTTTGTTTTTAAAAAGCACATACTAGTACCAAAAAATAAAGCAGGAGGGAGCTAATCTCAGAATAAAAAATAGTTCTATACAAGTGAATAAATATAGCTTGAGAGGAAAAATCATTACATTATCCTTGTACTTTTCAGTTCACATAGTCTGATCAAAGGATAATCCATACACTATCCTTTAAGTGCTTACTACAGGTTTAAGTAACTGAAGGAACTTTTTACAGCAGATATTTTCCTTAGCAACTACAAAGACTAGGGTCTTTGTCCAGAGAATGAACTGGCTATTTTTAAATCAGATTTGAAAATCAGTACCTAAACCACTCCTATGCCTTTGTGTGTGCGTGTGCTCTGTGCAATAGACCTGAGGGACAGAAACACAGAAGATCAGAGATAGGTGGATGCTAAGTGAAGCCTCTGGATTCAGGCCTCCTAGAAAAGAAGACACAAGAGACCTTAAACAGATGTCTTAGAAATCTTGGAAATCTTCTTAGTCAGCCTTACCCTACAAAATAATTCCCATTTACCCAGTCTATCCACTTGTCTGTCTGCATCCCACCCTGAAAGAATGATGAGTTTCTGAGATTAATTTTACACACCAAACTGGTCCAGCCATACTGACCGAAGCAATACATTGAGAAAGTAGGTCCATAAATCAAACCACCTTGTTCTGTTTATAGATATAATCTGCATCTAAACTTTGTGTTTAGATTGTCTCTAGTAAAATTACTGAAGAATAATTTTATCAGGCTTTTTTTCTGTTGCTTCTGATTTCCATCTGAAGCCCAGACCCCCCGAAAAGGAGGCCTGATGATGGCTCCTAACAAGATGATAGTGGGAGGTTATATAGAGAGGGAAATCAGAGCATAGTGTATTTTCTTTACTCCTTTCAAGCTAGGATTCAGTACAGTATTCACATACACAATTCACCAAGCTAAATGAAAGGGAGAGCTTCAAGAGAACCTCTCTGAAAGCCTGGCCCATATCCACTGTCCACTAAAGTTGGTGTCATATGAGACTGTCACCTCAAAAAGTTTAAAAGCAAGAAGCTGGTCTGGAGCTGACCCTGCAAAAAGAGCAAATAGAGAGGTCCACACTTCTTGAGTTTAGCAAAGTAACAACAGGTTTTCAGGTGGTCCAAGTGGACAGCAACTATATTTCTTAGTCTGTTCCTGCTGCTATAACAAAATACCTTCAACTGGATTATTTATAAACGATGAAAATTTATTCCTCACAGTTTTAGAGGCTGGGAAGTCCAAGATAAAGGTATTAGCAGATCGTGTTTGATGAGGGCCTATTCCTCATAGATGGTGCTTTAAAGTCTTTTATAGGGGCACAAATTCCATTCATAAGGGTGGAGCCCTCATGACCTAATCATTTCCCACGTGCTCCACCTCTTGATACCACCATCTTGGGGATTAGATTTCAGCATATGGGATATAAATATTCAGATCATAGCATCAGGTCTAAGTGAAGCTCCCAAACCCAAAAGTCATGTACGATGTACTGTTGAAGCAGAAACTGAGGAGCAATAGTCAGATCAACTGCATTGCTCACACCAGGGTCACAACAAGTGTTTCACAAATAGTAAGACATCTGCCAACATCAAGGTCTCTGTGGAGGTCCTCCTCACTCCAGCCTACAAGTACTACATCTTCTTTCCCATGCACTCCTTTCCCAACCCCACCCCTAAGCTTGGAAAATCCAGTGGTAATATAGTGAGAAAGAGGATTGGGGGAGAGAAAGAATAAGTCAGGGAAAGAATGAAGAGGTCTACCACGTCCCTTTCTGCCTCCTTTTCTCACTGCAGTTTCTGAGCCCAAGTTAGGCTCAGGCTGGAAGAAAGACTGACGTTTTGATTTAGAGTGGAAAATACTTTTTAAAACTTGAAATAAGACTGTACATTAAAAGTGGAAAGGGGAAGAGATATTGGAATTTACCTAGACTTCCTCCACAGTCAGGGAAAATTCAAACACCACAGATGAAAGGCAGTGGTGAGAAAAGAAATTAAGTTGCTGTGTGGATGTGCCATGCCAAGTTTAGTTCATATTGTGGGCTGAATTGCGTTCCAATAAATTCACATGTTCAAGCCCTACCCGCCCCCAGTATCTCAGAAAGTGATGATATTTGGAGATAGGGCCTTTAAAGAGGTAATCAAGTTAAAATGAGGCTGTTAGGGTGGGCTGTAATCTAACCAGACTGTTGTTCTTATAAGAGGAAATTTACCCACACAAAGAGACCTTCACAGAGAGACCCCATATAACGAAGCAGAAGAGGGTAGCCATCTGTAAACCAGGGAAAGAGGCCTGGAACAGGTTTTTTCCTTATGGCTCTTAGAAGAAATCAATCCTACCAGCTCCTTGATCGTGGACTTCTAGCCTCCAGGACTTTGAGAAAATAAATTTCTGTTGTTTAAGACACTAGGTCTGTAGTATTTTGTATATTGCAGCCCAACAGAACTAACACATGAAATAAACCAGTTCATAGAGGGAAAAAAATCAACTGCTTATTACTGAAATATTATACATCTTATACCTTCACAAACTTTCTGAACCATAGCTCTGTCGATTGTTAAATTAAACTAAAAAGTCAACTTAGAATTCTTAATAAAATTGTATCATCTTTCAAGAAGAAGGAAAGAACTCCTGTGTCTTCAAATATTTTATCACATAAAGTCTGAAGTTTTAAGTTTTATAGCCTCTTGTTGCATCTTATCATATCAGAATTATAAACAATTTTCTCCCGACATAAGTCCTCATTAACATAAACATATGTTTAGACAGGAGTACTATATTCAAGGTTTTAGCCATGTTTCTGTGTCTGAATAACAAGAGAGAATACTCTGAGAACTCATCAAAATGGTTTGTATCATTTGTTGAAAGCTTAAAAAGAGAACATTGACTAAGAGACAGAGTCAGAGCCGGGCTTGGTGGCTCAGCCTGTAATCCCGTGCCTTTGGGAGGCTGAGGTGAGTGGATTGCCTGAGCCTGAGGGTTCGAGACCCACTTGGGCAGCGAGACTTCACCTCTACAATAAATCAAAAAATCAGCCGGGCGTGGTAGCGCATGCCTGTAATTCCGGCTTCTTGGAAGGCTGAGGCAGAAGGATCGCCGGAGCCCAGCTCAGGTTGAGGCTGCGGTGGCCGGGAGCGGCCACTGCACTCCAGTCTGGGCGACAGAGTGAGACTCCAACTCAAAAAAAAAAAAAGAGAGAGACAGAGTCAGTCTTTTCCTCTGCCTTTTAGGAGATCTTACCACTTTCAATCACTTTAAGATTGAATGGCCAATAACAGTATAAAAGTTCTCCATGAGGTAGTTACATTTTAACTGATCAAAGTCTTATTGTACAAATAAAGGACTAACCTATTTCAGACATCAATCAAGAACGATTTGGGGAACCCCAAGAATTTGGTGGGGACCACACCTGAAAAAACATTTTATAGTTAACACCTGCTTCAGTAACCTCAAAGAAACATAGACAATATACTTAAGCAAAGCTACTCTTGAAGGCTGACATACCAAGGTATAATGAAAAGTAATCCCGTGCAATTAAAAGTGTGCCAGCAGGGCAACCCGCTCAGGACTCCTCTCACTGTGGGTGCTTTTCTGTCTTCTCAATAAATCTTACTTAAAAAAAAAAAACAGTTTGTCAGCTAAAAGTGTATCGCATCCCAGTTCCAAAGCCACATTTTATTGTCTGATCTGCAAAAATGGAGGTGGAATATTGAAATATGTCTTCTTTGCAGCAAGAACAATGTAAACTTTGTCAGCATATCAGTATGGAGGGCTGGAGAGACACTACAAGAGGAACAGGGGTTCCCTTCCCGGGTCTATTGTTTTCTGTTTGCTTTTTGCTGTCTGCTGCACATGTGGGATTCTTCTAGTGACACTCACCCCATCATGTCGCAGTGGTATACATATGGATGATTTCTCATCAAGTTTCAGTGGCATTCTTATTGACAGCTTTCCCATGACTCTCACAGGTGTCCTGAAAGTCAGCGTCCCAGCCTTGGCCTACCTGCACTTTGGAAGAATGTTTATTGCTTGCCCAACATCTATGGACCAGAGTTCTGGCCTGGGCAACCAAGTAAACTTCTTTGCAGTACAGTGCTCCACAACTACACCTTTCCCAATGTGGTCTGAATTCCTGCCTTGGGAAGGAGGACATTTTCCCACATCTGTTCCTCCCCTGGATACCCTTTTTGAGCCCAGGATAACCTTTTGAATTATCTTCACCCCTTTATAGATCATCACCTGGTATAGCTTTATATTAAACTATACCTGTTCAAGGCTAGGTGTACTGGCTCGCACCTAAAATCTCAGCACTTTGGGAGGCCAAAGTGGGAGAATCGCTTGAACCCAGGATTTCAAGACCAGCCTGGGAAAAATAGCAAGACCTTGTCTCAAATAAAACAAACCAAAATTAGCCAGGCGTGGTGGCACACATCTGTAGTCCTAGCTACTTGGGAGGCTAAGGCGGAAGTATCACCTAAGCTGTGGAGATGGATCCTGCAGTGAGCCACAATCATGCCACTGCACTCCAGCCTGGGTGACTGAGTGAGACCCCAACAAAACAACAACAACAAAAAATTTCCCTGTTCAAATTATATAGTTTATATGGTTTCTGTCTTCTGATCAGACCCTGACTGATATAAGAGGTGGTGGGAGATATCTTCTTTCCTGAGGAATAAATTTTCAAAGCATTCAAAACCCAAAGAACCAGAGAAATTGTTTGACTTTCTTCCAGTGTAATACATTTAAAATGAGCCTAATATCTTGATTATAATAAATGAGATAGAAAAAAGTGAGCATTCAAATCCTAGAAAGATAGATTTGCATATTAACATTTCAACTAAAAATCAAATAAAACAAAATAAAATAAACTCCTTAAACAAAAAATTCACACCTAAGTATACGAGGACCTAATCAACTTCCAATATTATTGTGCCTAAGTGAATATATTCTGTGTTTAGTTTTAAAAATTATATGGCAGGGAAGAGAAGCCTGACTAGCTAAACTTTTTTTTGTTTTCTGCAAAGGAAGTCTCAAACTTACCTGTACAATGACCATTTATCTACCTAATTTGTTTTCTGCAAAGGGAGTCCCAAACTTTACCTGTACGATGACCTTTTATCTACCTAATCTTCATTGTGCCCCACATCTTTAAAATAATTTTTTACTTTTAAAATAAAAGATTTTTAAATTTTAAAAAATATTATTACAAATAAGCTGGGTGCAGCAGTGTGCACCTGTAGTCCCAGCTACTCAGGGAGCTGAAGCCGGAGGATCTCTTGAATCTAAGATTTCAACACTGTAGTGCACTATTATCATATCCTGATAATAGTTACTGCACTCCAACCTGAACAACATAGAAAGACACCCTCCCATATATTAATACATATATGCCACAAACAGGACATGTTGGAAGTACAAAAGCCGTGGTCATGATACTTGCACAAGGTATTGAGAGTAATAAGGAGAGTCATGATACCTGTCTTGCTGTAAAGATCAATATTTAGAGCAGTGTTTGCCACGTAGCAACTTCTCCATAAAGTCTATTTGTTGTGGTTATTGTTGTATTAATGACTCCTTTTTTACTATATCAAGAAGATTTAAGTTGCCCATAACAGAAAACCAAACTCAAACTAGCTTAAACAATACCTTGAGGATTACATAATGACAAAATCAAGAGGGAGAGGGAGCTTCACAGTTGTTTGATCCAGTGGTCAACAGTGTCTATTAAAGACCTGCTTTTTCCTGTCTTTCTTTTTGGACATCCCATGTGGTAGCTTATCCTAAGGCTGAAGTCCTCTGTAGCTTTAAGCTGACTACCAGCCATAATGGGTGCTGTGATTCACTGTGGGAAAATGAAGCTCTGTGTTTCCAGCAAGAGTCCCGGTATTCACTCAGATTAGGCTGGCTTGCATCATGTGCTCTCTCCTGATCCAATAACAGAGGCCAGGGAAATGTAATGTACTGACTGGTTTAAGCCAGTTCTAGCCTACCCATGAATAGTGGGTGGAGTTAGCTTCTGAAACAGCACATAGTTTATAAGGGGGAAAAGGGAAAGGCAATATGGATGCTGCATAGACAAACAAAAATGATCTTGAAACAATGAAAAATCCCTCTTATATAGTCTCACTATGTGCTCAGGGTTTTAAATGATTTATATTTACAAATTCATTCAATTCTCAAAACTACCATAAGATTTAGGCAAGAATTTTGTCAAGGATGGAATCAGGATTTGGAACACAATCATAATGACCCAACATCTGTGTGCCTAGCCCTTCTCCTAGACTGCCTCTCAAAAAAGAAGTGGTTTTTACTTCTCTGATGTGCCACAGAAAGGGCCACTGAGCTTGGTTTTATGGGTCCTCTCCCAAGAGGTGATCAGCCTATAGCAATTGATGAATAAAGGATTAATAAATAAATGACATGGGAATGAGGTGTTTCTGGAAGGGTTTTTTTCCCCATGCAAACAATACTTTAAAATGTGAAACCCAGTAACAAGGAAAGAGATAAAGCACACAGTTCTTCACCAATAGAGTAGTTAGGAAAAGTTTACCAATCCCATCCCACTCAGCTTCCAAACTTTAACAGATGTGATCAAGCCCTCCATTAGAGCAAGGATCTCTAATCCTGCAGAAATCTGTCAATACCAACAGTCGGCTATTGACATTTAGAAAATCAATGAATCTCTTTATGTTTCAGTCTTCCTCTCTTTGAAGTGAAGGAGTTCAACCAGGTTATCTAAAAAATGGCATGCCTCCATACACAATTACTCCTATAGTTTTAGCAGTGCTTCAATCTTTCCTCCTCAAACAATAGCTTATGATTTTACTTGGAACTCATGTTTATTGGATCTTTTATCATGACTCTAGCATCTCACCAAATATGATCAAATTTAAGGGAACTTACCTGGTGAAACAAGGAATAAATAACACACAAGAAACTTTGAAATCTCTCTGTAAGCTTCAACTAGTTAATTAATCTCCCAACATCCCATTGGAGTCAAGCTAAACAGTTTTCAAAGTTCAGATCTCATTGAGCATCTAACTTATTTTTATTAAAGTCATAGAAAAACCCAGAGTTTATGAATTATCCTTTTAATCTCTTCCTCTTTTCTCTTTTCCCCTCTAATTTCTGTCTCACTGTCATTGTGTTTTAGAGGTTACAGATGGGCCAGCCTTTTTTATTTCCTCATTTATAGAGAACTACAAGTATGAACTATTAATCCTGTTAATATTAGAAATTGTATCAGTACCAAATTACTGTGTGTGCTCACATATAAAATTATTGATGACCTTAGGCTTCTTACAGCAATTTCAATTTCATGAATTTATAAATCCCAAATAAACATATTTCAGGTAATGCAAATTTATTTCCTACCATTTGTAAATTCCTTACCTCTGTGAGGGGAGTCCAGTAATCTCTATTTTATCCTAACATCTAAACCAGTTTTCTGGCTTCCTCAATTTAGAAAGAAAATGTCTGTGAGGTTCATTCTTTTGGTTGGTGTTTCTTATTAACCTTAGACAGGAAAAATCCCAGTACATAAATCAAAACAAAAAGGCTATTTGACAATAAACTAAATGTATTGCTACCGTGGCCAATAAAAGAGAAAGTAGAATGTATAATAACTGAATTAGACTCTTCTATGGCGAGATATCTCATTCTCTGATGAAATTCTGTCAGCTTACGGAGTTTTTTTTATGGAAACTTAAATAGTTCATCTTGTACCTGGTAGAAAGTATCATGAGTTTTTCCTAGGACATACTAAGCTATACATAACATTAGAAAGAGGGGGAAAAAACAGTGAAGGATGAGTAAAACTGCAGAAACAAACGTGCACTATCATCTTCCTTATCTAACGATATTGAATCTGCTCCAAGGCCACCCTGTTCTTCTAAATTGGCATTTGAGAAGAGGCAGCGAGTCTAATTTGCTCCTCCCCTTTTCAATGAGAACACTCCTTCTTCATCGTCCTCTTTTTCCCTTTCCATCGTCCTACTATCTCCAATTATTCTCCTCTCACATGCCCATCCCAAGACCAAACTGGTTAATTTTGAGGGATTAGAGGTAGTACATTTTCGGATTATTAACATATTGTCATGCTGGAAACTTCCAAAACTAGGCATAAGAAAGAATCAAAAATGGTAGAAAAGCATCTGAGTTTTATTCCACCTCCCCTAAAATTTCATGATATCGATGAATGAGAGAATCAGCACATGGCCAGGCACAGTGGCTCATGCCACTGTGGCCTAGCACTTTGGGAGGCTGAGACAGGGGGACTGCTTGAGCCCAGAAGTTCAAGACCAGTCTGGGTAACATAGTGAGACCTCATGTCTACAAAAAATTATCCAGGCATGGTGATAAACACCTGTAGTCCCAGCTACTTGGAAGGCTGAGACAGAAGGGTCATCTGAGCCCAGGAGGTTGAGGCTGCAGTGAACCATTATCATGCCACTGCACTCTAGCCTGGGCAACAGAGTGAGACCCTGACCCCCCCCCCCAAAAAAAGAGAGTGAATCTGCAAGAGATAAATTGCATTATAGCAGACATCTCAGCTGCACTAAAAGTTGTTAAGAATATAGACTTTGGGGACAGATGTCTGGGTTTCCACTTACTAGCTATGTATACTAAGTCAAGTCAGTTAAATTCTTTATGCCTCAGTCTCCTTCATAGGGTACTTATAAGGATTAAATAAAGTGATACATGTAAAGTACTTAGAATTGTGCCAGGACTATAGTAAATGCTATATAGGTATTAGTCATCATTACCTCATCTGAGATTTTAATGTTTTTTCAACGTTCCCAAGCAATGGTCAATCATTGTGTGCTTCATTCATCTCAGGAAGAGGGAATGAATTATCTCCTAAGGTGACCCATCTCATTTTCTGACTATTAGAATGTTGGCATTTCCATAATAAACGAAAATTTGTTTTTCTTATTTGCTCAATGGTCTGAGGCCTTTCTTGGAGCTATATAGATGAATTTCATTGATATTTGAATACTGTTATTTTCTTCCAATTTTCTCTATGTGAAACTTCCTCCATTCTTGAAATCACACCATGTATCATGGATGAGTATTTGATAACTAATTGTCTGTGATCTTAAAGAGTGGTACTCAGAAAGATGAGTCAGAAAGCAAGACTAGTGCTTCTCTTATTCTAGAGGGAATTCTAAAGTCTTATTAGTTTGGAGATTTTTTAGAATTCTCATATTACTACTTCAAGTAAAACGCAAGTCAATTTTGTCTGACTGCTACTAAATTGCATCTCATCAACCCTTTCTGAATTTATGCAACCTTTTTCTGGTTTTGTTTGCTTGTGGGATGATAGTATGGAGGGAAGTGGGAACGACAGCTCTATTCCTGCGGAATTTTCTGTTGGCATCAGCTTGTTACTTGAGTTTGTCAAGATATTTTTGAATTTTAATTATGTCAACCTTTGTTTTATCATATATCACTATATATGATATATATATATATATAAATTCACATATATATTCCTTTTTCTTTTGATAGCCAGAAATATATACGTATCATACAATGAGGAGGACAAGGTTCAGGGGAATCTAGAGTCCTACTTTTATTCTTGTTCTCAAAAAATAATAGACCTAAGGTACCTCTTAACTCCTCAACCTATATGTGTATCTCACAGATTTATTCTTTAAGAATAGCTGCCAAGGAACAGAGTGCCATATGTACTCACTCATAAGTGGTACCTGAACATTTACCATACTATAAGAAAGGGATTAGTAGTAGCAGGATACTGCCGGGATAGGGTGGGGATACAACATTAATCAGGGTACCTGATTTCAAACCAGACAATGTAGAGTTCAAAGGGAGGCCCAAACTTTACCTGTACAATGTCCACTTGTATACCTAACCCTGAATTGTACCCCACATTTTTAAAAATAAAATATGTATAAAAAAAGAACAGCTGCCAAGAACACTAAAATGGTGTCATCAAAACTGTAAATAATCCTCTACAATGTTAGAAATCAAATTAAGATTTTTTTCAGAAAAATTTTACTTATAAAGTTATGGAAACAAGAAAAAAACTCACATGTTTAGCCTAAATGAAAGAGGGACTTCACTAAGAATATGGAAAAGAGTCTACCATAAATTTTTAACCCTTGATCCTTTTGCTTGTTTAGTGCCTGAGTATCTAGGCACATCCTCATGAGTAGCTCCAGCTCTGAGAACTGCCTCTCTGCCCACACAGCACCGCATACATATCTCTGCTCTCATCTTTGTCGACGGGAAAAGTAAAACGTTGTGTGCATGTCTGTCTCTTTCTTAAGACCACAAACTTCTCAAAGGCAAGAAAAGCATTTTAATAATCCCTGTATCCTGCACATAACCTAACAATAATAGATAATAAATATGTATTGAATATATACTGTTCAAGCCTTGCACAATACGGGTTTGAACTGTGGATTCACTTATGCATGAATTTGTTTCAATAAAAGTTACGAGTGTTCCCACCTCTCCCACCTCTCCCACCTCCCCTTCCACCTTCTCCTTCTCTTCTACCTCGGCTGCCACTGAGACAGCAAGACCAATTCCGCCTCTTCCTCCTCCCCCTTTGACTGCTCAATGTGAAGATAATGAGGATGAAGACCTTCATAATGATCCACTTCCACTTAAGTAGTAAATACATTTTCTCTTCTTTATAATTTTCTTAATAACATTTTCTTTTCTCTAACTTACTTTATTGTCAGAGTATATAATACATATAACATGAAAATGTGTGTTAATCTACAGCTATGTTATCAGTAAGGCTTCTGGTCAACAGTAGATTATTAGTTTTGGGGGAGCCAAAAGTAACATGTGAATTTTCAACTGTGTAGGAGATTGGGACTCCTATAATCCCCAATTTGTTCAAGGATCAACTGTAATTGAGCAAGCATGCTAACTCTGTATGTCTCTACAGATATAAGGCCAATCATTAACTTAGGTTACAGCTTAAGTATAAAAATTATTTTAAAAATAAGGACATTTTCCTGCTCTGCCCACCCCCCTACTTCCACCAAATCCCCTTCATCCATTCATTGTGGTCAGAAATTCCATTAAATGGAGATGCCTTTAATTCTATGACTAAGACATAAAACTCAATTATACCCACTAGAGAAGCAATTCTCTGGCATACATTTGTGTTAAGCTGCAAATTTGCAATACCAGCTACCCTCCCCAGTACACAGTTTAGAGAGGTTGGAGTGGCAGTGGGAAAATATCCATCATCTTTGCAGGTCTCAACCCCTCATTTGTAATGAGATCTTACATCTTAGGGCCAGCCCTGCTGTGGTTGTGCCAATAAAATCCTGAAGCATCTGCCCATCAGCAAGTAAAGCCTCGAAAATTCTGCTGCTTCTACGAATACCATGCCTGGAGTTTGGATTCATCCTGCAGGTGCCGTGCGATCAGCTGAATCAAGTTACTCAATCAAACACCCACCCATGCAACTTGACTACCTAACTAGCTTGCCATAGTCACAGACCCCTGAATCTCTCTCCTGAAAGAGGGAGCCTATTCCTGAATTCCTGTTAGCAATTTAAGAGACTTGGCTTTCTTGTCCTATACTTTCTCTAGGGAAGACACAGCTTTCTAGGATTATTCTTTAGTGAGGCCTTTCACTAGACCTGCCCTGGGAACCCTGGTGCCCCATGCTGATGATGTCCTCAACTTTTAATTAGCAAAATGCCCTTTTGGCCATTCCTTTCTGCCTGAAACCAGACATTTGCCTCCTACTCTCTAACTTTGTCTTGGAACTGCTCATTCCCCTCCTACCCAGGTCATTGCACTCTAACCCTTGCCAATCGTGACTTGGTGCCAGTTTGCTCCTTCCTTCCTTGAAGGAATTTCTGCATTTCTATCTGCCCTGTCACATGTTTTATGACTGAGAGAAAAAAAAAAGCAGGAGGATAGGAAAAGGAACTACTAAAGACTACAGAGATAAAAACCATTCACCTGCCTCACCTATTTTACTAGAGCTAGAACTGGTCAGTGGCATAGGTTTTAAATTGCATGCACTCAGACAGAATTTCCTCAAAAAGCATTTCTAACTATAGTTTCTCTGTCTTGGCCTCAGGACCCTCTCCCAAACAATGCCCCACCAGACTGAGGCCAACATACCCTGGATTCTGTAGGAGCATGGGTGTTAGCCAAGCATAAATGCCAAAGTAAATAGAGGAGGGAGGGGGCACAGGATGGAGAGACCACAGAAAGAGGCACTTCCCAGTTTAGACAGGAGCATTGCTTTTTATAAAAGCTATGGGTTTTTTTCAGCCGGGCACAGTGGCTCATGCCTGTAATCCCAGCATTTTGGGAGACTGAGGCAGGAGACTTGCTTGAGTCCAGAAGTTCACGCCTGCTGTCAGCTGTGATTATGCCACTGCACTCCAGCCTCAACTTGCAAGAAAAAAAAAATCTGTGTTTTTACAGTTCTGCTCTTTTAAAACTGTAAATTCTTGAGGAACAAGTTTTCCTCTCACCAGTAGCTATACCTCACTTTTTTGGTTGGTTTTGTTGCTATATTAACAACACTAGACAGATTTATTTTTCCATTGCACACAAGAACAGTTAATATTCCTCCGTAAGATAGTTATAAAACACATGGTGCTGAAAGAAAATTTAGCACTTTACTATATGTTAGATGAGTAAATGGAATCCTTTTAATCATAAGCATGTTTGGCATTTTAGATACTTTCAAAATTATTTCTTTTATAGAATAATTTCATCATAAGTAGCAATACCTCAGATTTATTTAACATATAATTTAAGAGAGGGCTGTGTTTTAAAATGGAAAAGCAACTAACTAAGAATCAGAAGTTCTAAATTCTAGTCCTTTTACTAACTGTGGAACTTTGGGTAAGGCCTCGGAATTCTGTAAAACACAGGAGCTGAACAAGGAGACTACTTAATTGCTACAATCTTTTTTCAGTTCAGTAACTTGATAAGCCAAGAAAAAAAAAGAAATGTATTTGGATTCAAAAAGAGTCAGGTTTTAATCTGAGTGTTGCTTCTAATTTTATTTGTGACATTGAGCATTTACCTTCTCCTGTTTCCTCATCTGTAGTAAAAAGGAAATGGGACAGATGGTGTCTAAAGACATTTCCAGCTCTAAAATTATATAACAAAGAAAAATGTCTATGGTGCATATGCCGTCTTCTATTTGCATGTAAAATTTGATGTTTTGCTCCAAGTAGACTGACAGAAACACATGCATTTGTAAAACATTTTCCCAGTTTTCTGGAACGTACATTTATCCCATGAACAGCAAAACTTAGTTCTCAAAGCAGAAAAGCTGTCTTAAGAATTCTCGAATTGTACTCCACTTCTTTAAAATAAAAATTTTTTTAAAATAGAGGAATTATCTTTTGTGACACCCTTTTATCTGAGGTTAGCTCTGGGATCAAGTATAAACCTTGTTATTAGTAGGTTTCATCCGATGACCTCTGGAGGCCAGAAAGCAAAGACAACTATACTCAAATTTGGTCTTTGCCTGCTGTTTATAAATATATGATTTTAGGTTTAAAAAGTGAATTTTTACAGGCTAAAAAGTTATTTATCACATAAACTAAACTTTTAAATTTTCTTACATGAAAATATGTTTAAACCAAAAAATATCTTTGTGTTTACAATACCTGCTTTTTCTTGCCTTAATTATTCAAATGAAGTATCTTTGCTTCAAAAGGAAGTCAGAGTTACAGTCACGGGTGGTTTACAGAACATTTTCTGGTAGTCTTTGCTTCATTTCAATATCTTGCCATGATTGGTTGTAGATAGCTACAAATAAGGAAGTCTTCAAGTCAGGGGATTTCTCAGTGGAAGTTCCCAGTTCAACATAAGGGAGAGCTCAGAGGGCTTGGGAGACATTGGTAGAAGCTGTGGAAGAAGATTCCAGACTGTATAACTGCCTACATCTTTAAAGATAAATTAGTCTATTCAGGAAGACTTGGAAACTGGAGAAGAGGTAATCAAATTTTAATAGTTCCTACTGATTCTTAACCTAGCAAGGTGGCCTGGATGTCTTAAACTGAAGTGTTGCAGGCTTGTTACATTCTTACTTTTGCTATGTGAGTAATTTATGACATGATTTAATAATGCCTTTGTAGTCAATGTCATAGTTAGAAATTTGGCCTTAATAAAATGTGGTCCCTAGCCCAGACCAAGGAAAATTTTAAATACTATAATTAGTATTTTTTTTTGTTTTTTATTTTGTTCCTAACTTTTCAGGTAGAACTTATGTCTCTATTTGAATAATTCTTTAAAGTTTATATCTGAAATGTAAGCCTTCTCCAATGAATGATTTTTATAACGTAATGTAAGACTGAAAGATATTTGGTTTAAGTTGTATATAGCTTACTAGGTTGAAAAGTAAATCCATACTATATGGCGTTAGACTTTTTTACTTATATTTTTAAAATCAGATTGGTCTGAACCAGTATGTCTATTCAAATATTAACTCAAATTTAGTATTTTGTCATCTCACAAGGAACACATGATAATGAGTATGTTATTATAATAAAATATTAACTTTATACACAACTCTGCATTTCTTTTCTTGGATCACTTAAACTGTGTAACTGTATTTTCATAAGAATAACTCTAGGAAAAGTTGATAGTTCAGAAAGACTAAAAAACAAGAATCACTATCACCGTTGTTATAGTAATAGCTGTCATTTATTGAATGCCTACTTGTGGAAAACAGTCACAGGATCTTCCAGCTCATAAGTGGTAGAGCCAGGGCTTAAACATAAATTCATATCACTTCTTCATTCCTGGCTTTCTGTTGCTACCATCCTGCCTTCTTTTTTTTAAATTTGAGTTGAAGTCTCACTCTGTCACCCAGGCTGGAGTGCAATGGCCGCTCCCGGGCACCGCAGCCTCGACCTGCTGGGTTCCGGGGATCCTTCTGCCTCAGCCTTCCAAGTAGCTGGAACCACAGGCGCGCGCTACCACGCCCGGCTCATTTTTTTTATTTATTGTAGAGATGAGGTCTCGCCAAGTGCCCAGGCGGGTCTCGAACCCGCAGGCTCAGGCAATCCACTCACCTCAGCCTCCCAAAGGCGCGGGATTACAGGTTGAGCCACCGAGCCCGGCTCATCCTTCCTTCTTGCAATACTAAAAGAGTATTTGGGGAAATCTTATACAAACTGCAATATGATGGAGTAAAAAGGAAGATGACCTGGTCATGGTCACAGAGCAGCCAAGTCATTTTTAGAAGCCGGGTCCTTGTTCTCACTTGCCCACTCCCCTCTCCTCACTTCCCCAGGTACACTTCCACATGTGCGCAGATGGGCACTCTAGTCTGCACTTGTGCAGTCAGCAACAGAGCCAGAAGAGGATATAGGGTTGAATACCTGGTCCAACCCGCCTGAGGTTCCTGCCCAGCCAATTGTCCAGTTATTTCTCTTAAACACTTGTGATCACGAAAGAAAGGCTAACTGGATGATGCAGATTAAATTTGCTAAGTTTCTCTGAAAGAGTCCTGATGAGAATTTCATGAAACTTATGCACTAATTTGAGAAACATCCTGTCCGTGAACATTCTGTGTCTCCATGCGTTAAGGCCTTAGCAAACATAAAGTTTCTTTGTTTATTGTACAATATATTCCAATGCATTTTGTTTTGTCTCCTTCTTGTGTGTGAGTACTTCAGTGTATTTACCTCTTGATAGGGATATTTGTTCCACTATATTTTCTAATTATTGCTGGTTTCTTGATTTTCTAATTTTACCTTTTATACAGTCATTTTATCCATCCATCATTTGTTCTAAATTATTTTAGGTAATTCACATGTGATGCCCAGGTAGAAAAAAAATATCATTATGTCGCCTCCCTTTTTTCTTCTCAACACGTTGGTCAGAATTTCTGGAACAGTGCTTAATACCAGAGGAGAGAGCAATCAATCTTGTCTTGTTCCTGATCTCAGTGGGAATTTCCCTAGTGGTTAACATTAAGAATAAGACTGACTGTTGCTTGGAGATAAATAAACTTATCATAAAAACCAAGTAACTACAAGACAGCCTATTTTTTTAAGGGTATATTTAACAAAAAATTTTGAAACTTCATGTTAAACTATATTCAGTGTATTTTTGGTATCATTAGAGACAACTGTAGATTTTTCTGCTTCAAAAAGTTCTCTGCTGTTACACGTTACAGCAATTACATTTTTTTAAAATTCCATGCTTTCAAAAATTATGTTACTAAAATGATTGGTTTGGTGATAAAGACAGGTTTATAGTTATAAACTATACTTTGTTATTGCTCTGATTAAAATAATAAATTGATTGATCAAAACAAGCCAGCCAAGTCTACACGTTTCCTCTTTTTCTCTTCAATCTACATGTGTAGGCGCCTCGCCTCCTCTATTACTTTGGTTTCACAATTCAGTTCACGATTCAAACAGAAAAGAATGAAAACAATGTGGTATAAGCAAAGAAACTCTAGCCAGGCAGAGCAAAGTGATACTCAAATAAAGCAGCTGTTCCTACATGTTGTGCAGAAAGCTTTCTTTCTATTATAACGGTGCACATTGCCCACCACAGTTCAGTTACAACCAACAGTGATATGCAAAATGTATGTAAAATTTAATTATCTTATATCCAAATTATATTAAGAAAACTAATGCTAAAAAAGAAATACTTGTAATTTACTTAGAAGTTTTGCGTTCATATTCATAAGTCTGTAAAATCAGTTCATATTTTTATTTTCTGAAGTGTATCTTTGATAGGTTTCAGGATTAAGGTAAAGCGGACTCATAAAGTGAAATAATAAAAATACCAAAATATTTCAAATTCTAAAAAGAAGACTTATCTGTTCTTGAAATGTTTAAAGAACAAATTCACAAAAGTGTTTGGCCTTATCACCCCTTTTTGGAATTAATTCTTTAATTAATTACAGGTGGCTCAGCCTGTAATCCCAGCACTTTGGGAGGCCGAGGCGAGTGGATTGCCTGAACCTGCAGGTTCGAGACCCACCCAGGCGAGACCTCATCTCTACAATAAATTTTTTAAAAAATTAGCCGGGTGTGGTAGTGCGCGCCTGTAGTTCTGGCTACTTGGAAGGCTGAGGCGGGAGGATCGCCTGAGCCCAGCATGTCGAGGCTGCGGTGGCCAGGAGCATGCCACGGCACTCCAGTCTGGGTGACAGAGTGAGACTCCAACTAAAAAAAAAAAAATTTTTTTCTTTAAAAGCTTTTCTAACGTCTTCTATTGTTATTGATCTATTTGGATTTTATGCTGGTTTTTTTTTTTCAGGCAGTTTTAGTTATTTGTTTTTACTTAAAATGATTCTTTTAATCAAATTTTTCAAATATTTTGGTATACATGGTGCTACCTTGTACTTTTTTCATCATCTCCATACCTATGTGAACAACTCTTTTTCATTACTCATTTTGTCCGTTTATGTTTTCTTTTTTCTTGATTAGACATGTCACAGAACTAACCTCTTGTATGTATCTCTCCTGTCGTTAGCTCATTTAAAAATAGTTTTTGCTTTATTAATATTTTCTTAATGCTTTCTTAGGCTGTTTTACTTTTCTTAGTTTGTGAGTTGAATTCTTAGTTCATTTATTTTTATTCTTTCTTGTTTTATAATAAAAATATTTCAGGCTAGAAACTTGTTAGTATCATTTTAACTACACCTTAAAATATTTTCTGTAACACTTCCACATTATCATTATTTTTCAGTTTTTAATTGCAGTTATATTTCCTCTGATGAAGGAGTTATTTAGGACAATAAAAGAGGATCTTTAAGTTAATAGCCTTTACTTTTTAGAACTCTTTTATATTTAGAGAAAAATTGAGCAAACACTACAGAATGATTCATACACTTCATATATGTCATGACTCCTCCTACTACTCACAGTGTCCCCTATTATTAACATCTTGTATTAATATGGTACATTTGTTACAGTTTATAAACCAATATCGGTACATTATTATTAACTCAAGTCCATAGTTTATTCAGATTTTCTTTTTTTTTTAAATTGAGGTGAAATTCACATAACAAAACTAATCAGTTTCAAGTTGACAATTCACAGTGGCATTTAGTCGCGCTGACGATGTTGTGCAACCACAACCTCTATCTAGTTTCAAAACATTTTTATCACCCCAAAAGGAAACTATTAGGCAGTTTCCTATTAAACATTGAACTATTAAGCAGTTGCTCTGTATTTCCTGCACTCCTGGTCACACCAGTCTGCATTTTGTCTCTATGGTTATACCTTTTCTGGATATTTCATATAAGTGAAATCATACAATATATAGCCTTTTAAATCTGACTTCTTTTACCTAGCATAATGTTTTTGAGGTTCATTCTTGTTATAGTATCAGTATCAATACTGATTGTATGAGTACAGCATGTATCAGTATCTTATTCCATTTTTACAACCGAATAATATTCTATTATATGTATATACCACACATTGTGTATCCATTCATCTGTTGATGGATAGGATATTTGGTCTGTCTTCACTTTTGGGCTATTGTAAATAGTGTTGCTCTGGGCATGCATTTACATGTATTTGTTGGATTGCCTGTTTTCAATTATTTTGGGTATATACCTAGCAGTGGTAGTGTGGTAATATTTTAAGGAACTGCCAAATTATTTTCTATAGTGGCTGAACCATTTTACATCCCCACCAGCAATGTACAAGGCTTCCAATTTCTTCACATCCTCCTCAACACTCTTTATTTTCGATTTTGTTTGTTTGTTTTGTAGAGACAGGGTCTTGCTGTGTTGCCCAGGCAGGTTTCAAACTCCTGGACTCAAGCAATCCTCCCCACGTTGGCCTCCCTAAGTGCTGGGATTACAGAAGTAAGTCATTGCTCCTGGCCTATTATTATTATTAGTAGTAGTAGTAGTAGTAGTAGTAGTAGTACTGCCATCCTAGTGTATGTGAAGTGGTACCTAATTGTCGTCTTGATTTGCATTTTTCTAAAGACAAATGATGTCAAGCATATTTTCATGTGCTTGTATCATTTGTATATCTTCTTTAGATAAATGTCTATTCAATTCCAGTACCTATGTTTTAATTGGGTTGTCTGTATTGCCAAGTCTTAAGAGTTCTTTATATATATTCTGGATACTAGACTCTTTGTGTGTGTATACATATATATATTTATATAGATATATATATAGATATACTTAGTGTATATACATATGTTGTTAGTATATATAATATATATGATTTGCAAATATTTTCCACCATTCTATAGGCTGTCTTTCCAGTTTCTTGATGTCTTTCAGTGAACAAAAGTTTTTTAAAAAATTTTTATGAAGTCAAACTTATTTTTTCTTTTTTTGTTTGTGATTTGGGTATAATATCTAAAATTCCATTGTCATACTATGTCATGATGATTTACCCCATGTTTTTGCCTGAGAGTACTATGGTTTTAGCTCTTATATTTAGGTAATTGATCCATTTGGAGTTATTTTTTTCTACGGTGTGAGGTAGGGTTCCGGTCATTCTTTTGCATTTGATTATTAGTTATCCCACCATCATTTGTTGAAAAACTATTTTTTCTTCATCAAATGGTCTTGACACCCTTGTGAGAATTTATTTCTGAGCTGGGCATGGTGGCTCATGCCTATGATCCCAGCACTTTGAGAGACCAAGGTAGGAGGATTGCCTGAGCCAATGGGTTAGAGACCATCCTGAGCAACTTGGCAAGACCTCATCTCTACAATAAATAAAAAAATTAGCAGGGCATAGTGGTGTGCATCTATAGTTCCAGCTACTTGGAAGGCTGAGAAGGAAGGATCACCTGAACCCAGCAGGTCGAGTCTGCGGTGGCGGTGAGTATGCCACTGCACTCCAGCCTGGGTGACAGAATGAGACTCCAACTTAAAAAAAAAAAATTATTTCTGGACTGTCATTCTATTCCTTTTCTATATTTCTATCTTTCTTCCAGTACTGCACTGTTTTTATTACTGTAACTTTTTAGTAAGTTTTGAAATTAGGAAGTGTGAGTCTTCCAACTTTGTTTTTTCTTTTCAATGTTATTTTGGCTACAATTACAATTCTACATACATTTAAGAATCATTTTCCATTTTTTGAAAAAAAATTGGAATTTTGATAAGGATTGATTGCATTGACTCTGTAAATTGATTTGTGAAGTTTTACCATCTAAATAATATTAAATCTTCCAACTCATGAACACAGGGATGCCCTTTAACTTAATTAGGTCTTTTGTAATTTCTTTCAGCAATGTTTTGTAGTTTTCAGTGTACACAATTTATACTTCTTTGGTTAAGTTTATTCCTAGGCATTTATTCTTTTGGATGCTACTATAAATAGATTGTTTTCTTAATATCCTTTCAGAAGTGTTCATTGCCAATATCTAAAAACACCTGATTTTTGAGCATTTATCTTATACTTTGCTAAATTTTTTTATTAGCTCTAGTAGCTTTCTTGTGAATTCTTTGGGATTTTGTATATGTAGGATAATGTCATCTGAGAATAGAGATAGTTTTAGTTTTTCCTTTCCAATTTGAATGCCTTTTATTTCTTTATCTTGTCTAATTTTTCCATCTACAACTTCCTGGGCAATATTGAATGACAGTGGTGAAAGAAAGAATCCTTGTTTCATTTCTAATCTTAGGGAGAAAGTTTTTTAGTCTTTCACTATCAATATGATGTTACCTGTGAGTTTTTCATAAAAGCTTTTATCATGTTGAGGAGAGTCTTTCCTATTCCTAGTTTTCTGAGTCTTTTTTACTTTTATCATGAAAGGGTATTGTATTTGTCAAATGTCCTTTTGCATCAATAAAGATGATCATGTGGGTTTCTTTTCCTTTTTTCTATAATATAGTGTATTGTGTGGAAATAGTGTCTGATGTTTAACTACCCTTGCATTCCAGGGATAAATCACACTTGATCATTATGAGCAATGCACTGGATAGGCTATTGGATTTAATTTGCTAGTGTTTTGTGAATATTTTTTGCATCTATAATATTGACTTTAGTTTTCTTATGGTGTCTTTTTCTCTTTGGCTTTGGATCAAAGCAATGCTGGCCTCATAGAATGAGCTGGGAAGTATTCTCTCCTCTTGTATTTTATTCAAAGAATTTGTGAAGGAGTTGATGTTAATTCTTCAAGTACCTGGTAGAATTTGCCAGTGGAGAGATCTGGTGCTGGACGTTTTTTTGTTGAGAGATATTTTATTATTGATTCAGCCTCTGTATTTGTTACAGGTCTGTTCAGATTTTCCATTTCCTTTTAATTCAATTTTAGTAATTTGTGTGGTTTTAACAATTTACATTTTTTTAGGTTATCTGCTTTTTTGGTGTACAACTGTTCCACAGCATTATCTTATAATACATTTTATTTCTATTGGGTTAGTGGTAATGTTCTCACTTTATTTCTAATTTTAGTTATTTGTGCCTTCTCTCTCTTCTTCATATCAGTTTAGCTAAAGTTTTGTCATCTTTCTTGATCTTTTCTAAGAACCAATTTTTGGTTTCATTAGTTCTCTCAATGGGTTTTCTACTCTCTGTTTCATTTATCTCTGCCTAATCTTTGTTAGTTCTTTCCTCTGCTAGTTTTAGATTTAGTTTGCTCCTCTTTTTTCTAGTTCCTTAAGGTATAAAGTTAGGTTATTGATTTCAGATCTTTTTTTAACATGGATATTTTCTGCTATTAATTTCCCTCTGAGCATTGTTTTCACCATATTTCATAAGTTCTCATATGCTGCAATCTTATTTTTATTTATCTCTAAGTAAAGATAATTTTTCTTATGATTTCTTCTTGTGACCCATTGGTTTTTTTAGAATGTGTTGCTTAATTTCACATTAAATTTTCTAGTTTTCTTTGTGTTATTGATTTTTAGCTTCATTTCATTTGGGTTAGAGAAGATATTTTGTATGATTTCAATCTTTTTAAATATATTGAGACCTTTTTGAGGCCTAACATTTGGTCTATCCTAAGGAAGACTCCATATCACCTGAGAAGAATGGGTATTCTGCTCTTGCTGGGTGGGTATGCTCTATATGTCTATTTTCTTTTTGATCTTCTATCCATTATTCAACTTGTCTGTTTTCTTTTTGATCTTCTGTTTTTCTATCCATTATTAAAAGTGACATAATGGAGTTTCTAATGATCATTGTAGTACATTTCTCTCTTCAATCCTGTCAATGTTTGCTTAATATATTTTGGGACCCTGTTGTTTGATGGATTCATAAGTGTAATCGCTATATCTTCTTGATAAATGTTCTTCTTTGTCTTTTGTAACAGTTTTTTACTTAAATCTATTTTTTCTAATAGTATCTCTCTTTTGATTACTATTTGGATGGGCAATCTTTTTCCATGATTTCACTTTCATCTATTTGTCGTTGCAGTTAAAGTAAGTATCATTTTTTAAAACTTATATTTTTAATTTTGAAGATGTTGGGTACAATTCAGGGTTAGGTATACAAATGTTCATTATGCAGGTACCCTTGTTGATGAGGTGTGCCCCCACTTCCCCAGGCAGATTCCCACTACTGCCAATCCCGCCTCCCCATCTCCTCTGCAGTTTCCTGCTACTGCCAAACCTTTTCTTACAGTATTACGATAGTTGTTCAAGGTCTGCTTTAAAGTACATATCTTAAAGACAGTATATGGCTTGATCATTTGATCATGTTGTATTATCCATTCTGCCAAGCTGTTTTTTGATTAAAGAGTTTAATCCATCTATATTTAAAGTAATTGTTGATAATAAAGAACTTACTTCTGCCATTTTGCTATTTGATTTCTGTATGTTCTATTCCATCTTCCTATTCCTCACTTCCTCCATTACTGCTTTCTTTTATGTTTAATCAATTCTTTGTGGTATACCATTCTATTCCCTTCTCATTTTCTTTTAAGATATTTTCTTAGTTATTGACAAGTGGAATACAATTAACATATATTGTATCTATATATGTTGTCACAAATTGTATCTCTATATGTTGTATGCCAATTAACATAGATTTATAATAATTTTTAAGCAAAAAATACAGTCATTCTGGCTTTTATATTTACCTATATAGTTGCCTTTACTGATGTTCTGTACTTCTTTTTATGGCCTCAAATTATTGGTTTTTGGTCTATTATTTCAGCTTGAAGGACCCCCTTTAACATTTCCTTAGTGTAAGTTTCAAAAATGTACTGATTTCTTTTTTATTTTTGAAGAATAGTTTTGCCAGATACAGAATTTTTGGTTGAATTTTTTTTCTAGTACTAAATATGTCATACCACTGTTTTCTGTTCTCTACTGTTTCAAAGCAAAATTGGCTGTTAATCTTATTGATGATCCCTTGCACATAATGTGTCACTTCTCTCTTGTCACTTTCAATATTCTTTGTCACATGCTCAACAGTTTGATTACAATGTGCCTCAGTGTGGATTTCTTTGAGCTCATCCTACTTGGAGTTCATTGAGCTACTTGAATGTGCAGATTTAGTCTTTTAATGTATTGGAAAGTTTTCCACTATTATTTCTTAAAATATTATTTCTGCTTAATTTCTCTCACATCTTCAACACGCCCGCAATGTATGGTTGGTAAGCTTGATGGTACCCCATAAGCCCCATGGGTTCTTCTGTTCACTTTTCTTGTCCTTTTATCTTTCTACTTCTTGTTTTGCTCATACATTATTTTTCTAATTTTCTTTATTTCATCCATGGTTTCCTTAAGCATTTTATGCTTTTTTTTTTTTTTTTTTGAGTTGGAGTCTCACACTGTCGCCCAGACTGGAGTGCAGTGGCTGCTCCCAGGCACCGCAGCCTCGACCTGCTGGGCTCCGGCCATCCTTCCGCCTCAGCCTTCCGAGTAGCCGGAATTACAGGCACGCGCTACCACGCCCGGCTAATTTTTGATTTATTGTAGAGATGAGGTCTCACCAAGTGCCCAGGTGGGTCTCGAACCCGTGGGCTCAGACAATCCACTCACCTCAGCCTCCCAAAGGCGCGGGATTACAGGCTGAGCCACCAAGCCCGGCTGAACTTTTTTTATACTTTAGATAATGGAAGACTTCCCTCACCCTCTCAAGCTTGAGCTAACACCTCTGCAAGGTGTTTTCAGAGTACCCTGTACTGACCCCAATGTAATACTGTAATAGCCTACTAGTGTATTAATTGCCTGCTTCTTGTATGTAAGTCACCCACCAAAGACTTTAACTTATTTTAAGGTAGGACTGTGTCTTGTCATCTTTCTATCCCTAACTCTTGGTCCATAGCAAGCATTCACAAAATATTTGCTGAGTAAATGAATTAATCAGCACAGCATTTAATATTGAGATTTTTATCAAGATAGGACAAGTTGTTTGGCTTCTTTTCAACAATATATTTCAAAATTCATTGAGTCTTTTTTGAAATATTACATTGAATCAAAGTATTACTTCAGATGTCTTCTGATATATATTTGGTTGCTATTTCTGTTCCATTTATCCTGATCTCTTCTTTAGGAAGAAGTTGGAGCATCGTCTTTTCACCATTTCATTTAATAGTTGTCATCTATTTGTCCTTTCCATTCACATTTTGAGAGAGTTTTTCAAGCTTACTCTAATCATTGATTTAATATTCTGCAGTATTGATTTCATCCTTGATTATGTCCAAATAATAACTGAATTTTGCCATTGTACGTACTTTGTCCTTACAGCCGTAACCTATCCAACTTCATTTCTATTTCTTTCTGTCTCTAGGTCTCTCCTTATCTTAGTCTGATAGCTTGCCTTATAGTTCATCATTTTTTGCATACAAAATACAAAGACAATTCTTTCCACCTACTTTTGCTTCTGGTAAACCATTTTCCAAAGTGTTGGGTTTCTTTACATCTGAGGACTCTCCCTTAAGCAGCATAATTTTTACAAAGGGATGCTTTGATTCGTACTTACTCATTCCAAGTCTTGTGTCACCCTTACTGACTGGATGGGTTGATCTTCCTTGGACCTTTTTTTATCTATCTGATTGCTATTAGCTCCTCAGCATAGACTTTGAGCTGGAAGACAAATAGACATGCACAGTTCACAGTTAACTTTTTGGCTTGAAGCTGACATTTGTCAACTTTGTCACTGTGAGTATTGGACTGAGGTGAGATCCCTTACCTTTTCTGACTGTTTTACTATGAAGAGAATTTATGGTTAATCAGAAAGAATTATTCATCCTTTCCTAGATAAGAATCATGTATAAAAAATTAAATGCCCAGAGAGTGTCAAACACCCAACTCTGTCCACCCAGCCCCTTTCCTTATTGGTTTCACCTGCTTCGATACAGAGTATCACATCTATCCCCTCCCACTGGAGTATTGTTGGAATTCTCCAAGACACAGCTCCAAAATGAGAACTAGAGAGAAGGACTAATGGAAAACATTGGGGAAAAGGGTTGAAAATGCTACTTGTAGGTCACCCGTAGTAGTGGAGTTACTGGCCAATTCACTTGTGGGTGCTAGAAGGCCGTAGCTTCCTTACTGTTCTTCAGGCCAGCAGGTTTTCTTGCCTTCAAACAAAAAAGCTCAACGCCACGGTTCTTGCCGTACGTGCAAAATCCTGACAAATTCTGACACTAAGATGCTTGTCAACAGTTAGAGCTACCTGTAGGGTAACTTTGTGTGACTTAGAAATAACACCTCTCTGGGAAGACTCAGGATGAAGAGAGCAAGATTTGGCAAGTGAGCACAGCCTGCTCAACCATTCACAGTTACTATTCTAAGTTCTCTTATTTTTCTGATTTTTCATAGGCATTTTAGTTGGAGAGTCTGAGACACAAACAGCTAGTTCAGATGTCATCTAAATCAGAAGTCAACCAGATTCCATAAATAGTGATATTTCATATCAAAGATTTGACTGAAATCATACCTGACATTCCAAGTTATAGTAAGTGTTTATACTGGCAGGTTTCCTTGTCCTTAGATTTGTATTCAGAACTCTCAATAAAATATTAAGCAGTTTTAAAAGTAAGTTTCAAAATATTTTTAATAAACCTGCAGCTCCCCATTTTTATCCCGCCATACGCCACCATCAATGTCACATCACTGCTTTCTAACCTGAGATATTTAGTGTATGAGTGAAGAAAAGTCGGCATAAAATTATGTCACTCTTTAATTTTTTTAATGTTCTTAAATTTACTGTTAAATAATTTTAACAGTAACTTAAAAAACTTAAAATAATTTTCTTTATTTTTACAATTTTTTATTTTAAAGATGTGGGATACAACTCAGGGTTAGGTATTCAAATGTTCATTATGCAGGTATCCTTGTTGATGTGGTGTATCCCTCTCCCCTGGGAGTTTCCCACTATTGCCAATCCCACCCACCCCCATTCTTTTAAAGAATTATTCCGCAAATAATTGTCTCAACTCAATTCTTAACCTTCGTAAAACATACTGTATGTGAATTCTACAAAAATTCATCATCATTATAGGAAAAGGAATGTTTAATGTTATTTTAGCACAAAAATCTATCTAAATTAGTTCAACCAGCTTTCTTTTTTTTGAGAAATTAAGTTTTTTACTATATTTTATTTTATTATAGAGATGTGTGGTACAAGTAAGGATTAACTACACAAGTAGGCTGCATGCAGGTGAAGTTTGTGCCTCCAACTGGCCCTCACACCACCTAATATAGAACCAGGGACCCTTTGTGAAATTACATGACCCCCCTCTTTCCTTCCCTTCCCTAGCATTGCCAAGCCACTGCTGATTCCTCCCTTGTGCTAATGTGATTAAGGTTCAGGTTCCACTTATGAGTGAGAATACGTGGTATTCAGTTCTTTGTTTCTCTGATAGATCACTAAGTATGATGGTCTCCAATTCCATCCAATTTGCTGTGAAGTCCATGATTTTGTTTTTCTTTATGGCTGTGCAATACTCCATCATGTATATGTACCACATTTTCTTTATTCAGTCTACTTTCGATGAACAGTAGTATTGGTTCCATGTTTTTGCTATTGTGAACAGAGCAGAAATAAGCATGCATGTGCAGGTGTCTTTTTTGTAGAACAATTTGAGTTCCTCTGGGAATATTTCCAGGAGATGGATTGCTAGATCATATGGAAGGTCAATTTTTAGTTCTTTTAGGAATTGCCATGCTACTTTCCATTAGAGGTTAAACTAGCTTGCATTCCAACCAAAAGTGTAGGGGCATTCCCTTCTCTGCACCTGTGCCAGCATCTATTTTTTGATTTATAAATGATGGCCATACTTACTGGAGTTAGGTGGGATCTCATTCTTTGCTTTTCTTTTCTCTGATGATTAGTAAGGCTGAGCATTTTTTCATGTATCTGTTGGCTGCTTTTATGTCATCTTTTAATAGGGTTGTTTGTTTTTTTCTTTCAGCTCATTTGAATTTCTTCTAGTCCCTGGGTTAGACCTTTGTCAGTAACATAATTTGCAAAATTTTTTTCTCATTCTGTGGGTTGTCTCCCCACTCTCTTGAAAGTTTCTTTTGATGTGCAAAGTTTTTCACTTTGATGAGGTGCCACTTGTCTACCTTAGCTTTTATGGCATTTGTTTTTGGGAACTTGGTCAAGAATTCATTGCCTAGTCTAATATCTAGAAGGGTGTCTCCTATATTTTCTTCTAGGATTCTTATAGTTTGAGGTTTTACATTTAGGTCTTTGATCCATTTAGAGTTGGTTTTTTTATATGGTGATTGGTAGGGGTTCAGTTTCATTCTTTTGCATGTGATCAATCAGATGTCCAGCTCCATTTGCTAAATGGTTTCCTTTCCCCAGTGGTTGTTATTGGTAGCTTTGTTGAAGATGAGTTTTCACTTCTGGAATCTCTGTTCTGTTCCATTGGTCTATGTGCCTATTTTTGTGCTAATACCAGTCATTTAGTTACTGTAGCCTAGTAGTGAAGTCTAAAGTCTGGAAGTGTCGCACTGCTTTATTCCTTTTGCTGAGGATTGTCATGGCTATCCGTGCTCTTTTTTGTTTCCACATGAATTTCTGTATTGTCGTTTCCAGGTCTGAGAAAAACGATGTTGGTAATTTGATGGTAATATTGCATTGAATCTGTAGTTTGCCTTGGGTAGGATGGATATCTTGACAATATTGACTCTTCCAACCCATGAGCATGAAGAGTTTTTCCATTTGTTTGTGTCATTCTTGATTTCTTTGAGCAGTGTTTTGTAATTCTCATTGTAAAGATCTTTCACTTCTCTAGTTAGGAGAATGCCAAAGTTAAGATGATTCAACTCATTTTCAATCATATTTTATATACAGGAGAATTATACAGCTACTTGTCTTCATGACTACATCATGGAAGTAGAAAGATAAAAATATATTTAAGAAAAGTGTATACCTACTTTTTTTCTTTCCTTATTCTTTAGCACCTTCATATTTCAAAAAGCCTATGCATTCATCTTTAGATTTTGAGTGTATTATTAAATTCTACTATTTCAATCAGAAATCTTCAAAGAAGCTTCTTCAATTCGCTGAAGCAATGCTGAATCAGCCAGACTATGTCAAAATTAAATTTTTCTGCTTTGCAATAGGCACTGTCAAGAGAATGAAAAGACAAGCCATAGTCTGGGAGAAAATATTTTCAAAAGACCTATCTGATGAAGAACTGCTGTTCAAATATACAAAGAATACTTCAAACTTAACAATAAGAAAACAAACATCCGGATCTTAAAAATGGTTTAAAGACCTTCCCAGATATATCCTTAAGGAAGATAATCAGATGGCAGATAGGTAAATGAAAAGATGCTCCACATCACATGTCATCAGGGAAAGACAAATTAAAATAGTAACAAAATACCACAGCATACATATTTGAATGGCCAAAGTCCAAAACACTGACAATACCAAATGCTGGTGAGAATGTGAAGCAGCAGGAACTCTCATTCATTGTTGGTGGGAATGAAAAATGGTATAGTCACTTTGGAAGATAGTCTAGCATTAATTGTTTGTTTATTTATTTATTTATTTTAGAGATGTGGGATACAATTCAGCGTTAGTTATACAAATGTTCATTATGCAGGTACCCTTGTTGTTGAGGTGTGCCCCTCCCTCCCCTGGCAGTTTCTCTCAACTGCCAATCCCACCCCCTCTCCCCTAGCAGTTTCCCACTACTGCCAATCCCTTTCTTACAGTACTATATGATAAGTATTCAAGGTCTGTTTGGTACTCTGTTCTTTGCTTCTGTGATAGATCACTGAGTATGATAGACTCTAAATCCATCCAAGTTGCTGCGAAGTCCATATGTTTGTCCTCCTTTATGGCTGCATAATATTCCATTGTATATATGTACCACATTTTTTTAATCCAGTCCAGCTTCAGTGGATAGCATGGTTGGTTCCATGTTTTTGCTATTGTGAATAGAGCTGCAATAAACATGCGTGTGCAGGTGTCTTTCTTGTAGAATGATTTGAGTTCCTCTGGGCATATTCCCAATAGGGGAATTGCTGAGTCATATGGAAGATCAATTTCTAGTTCTTTTAAACCTCAAACTATAAGAATCTTAGAAAACGCAGGAGACCAATCAAATTACCAACAACATTCTACTCAGACCTAGAAACAACAATACAGGAATTCATATGGAAACATAAATGACCATGAGTGGCCAAAACAATCCTCAGCAAAAAAACAAAAACAAAGCAGGAGGTATCATACTCCCAGACTTTAAACTTTATTATTAAGCTACAATAATCAAAACAGCCTGGTGTTGATACAGGAACAGGCACATAGACGAAGGGAATAGAATTGAGATTCCAGAAGCGAAACCTCAATTTCTCAACCAACTCATCTTCGACAAAACCCCTATCACCAACCACTGAGGAAATGAGAATCTACTCAGTAAATGGTGCTGGGAAAACTGGCTGACCACATACAGAAGATTGAAATAGGACCCTCACCTATCCCTACAAAAATCAACTCTAAATCGATCAGAGACCTAAATGTAAAACTTCAAACTATAAGAACCTTAGAAAATGCAGGACACTCTTATGGAAATTGGAACTGGCAACCAATTCTTGATCAAAACCCCAAGTGTCCATGCTATAAGAGATAAATAAGATAGACAAGTGGGACCTCATCAAACTGACAAGCTTCTGCAATGCCAAAGAAACCATCAAGAGAGCAGGGAGACAGCTCACAGACTGGGAAAAAAACATTTGCCAACTCTATGTCTGACAAAGGCCTAACATCTAGGATCTACAAGGAACTCAAATGTGCTGAAAAGAAAAAAACAAACAGCCCCATTACCAAGTGGGCAAGAGATATGAATAGACAGTTCTCAAAAGAAGACATACAAGCAGCCAACAGATACATGAAAAAATGTTCAGCCTCACTAGTCATCAAGGAAATGCAAATTAAAACTATATTGAGATACAACCTATCTCCAGTCAGGATTGCCATCATCAATAACTCAAAAAATAACAGATGCTGGAGAGGTTGTGGTGAAAAGGGAATACTTCTGCACTGCTGGTGGGAGTGTAAACTAGTATAGCCTCTGTGGAAAAGAGTGTGGAGATTCCTAAAAGTTCTAAAAATCAACCTTCCATATGACCCTGCAATCCCCCTACTGGGAATATACCTGGAAGAACTCAAATCACTCTATAAAAAAGATACCTGCACATGTATGTTTATCACAGCATTGTTCACAATAGCAAGAACATGGAACCAACTGTGCTGCCCATCAAAAAGGACCGGATTAAAAAATGTGGTACATATGAAAAATGGGATATTACATAGCCATAAAGAACAAAATCATGAACTTCACAGCAACCTGGATGGACTTAAAGTCTATAATACTGAGTGCTCTTTCACAGAAACAAAGAACTGACTATCACATGTTCTCACTCATAAGTGGACCTTGAACAACTATCGTAATACTATAAGAAAAGGATTGACAGTAACAGGAAACTGTGGGAGTGGGATGGAAAGGTGGGATTGGCAGTAGTGGGAATCTGCCTGGGGAAGGGGGGGCACACCTCAGCAACAAGGGTAACAGCACAGTGAATATTTGTATACCTAACCTTGAATTGTACCCCACAATTTTAAAATAAAAAATTTAAAGGTGAAAAAAAAAAAGAAAAAGAAAAAGAAAACACAGGAGACACCCTTATGGAAATTGGAACTGGCAACCAATTCCTGATCAAAAACCTAAGTGACCACATCATAGGAAATAAGGTAGACAAGTGGGACCTCATCAAACTTATGAGATTCTGCAAAGCAAAAGAAACCATCAAGAAAGTAGGGAGACAGCCTATAGAATGGGAAAAAATATCTGCCGACTGTATATCTGACAAAGGCCTAACATCTAGGATCTACAAGGAACTCAAATGCACCAAAAAGAAAAAAAAAAAGCAGCCCCATTAAAAAGTGGGCAAAAGACATGAGTAGACACTTCTGAAAAGAAGATATATGGGCAGCCAACAGACACATGGAAAAGTGCTCAGCCTCACTAATCATCAGAGAAATGCAAATCAAAACCACATTGAGATACCACTTAATCCCAGTAAGAACGATCATCATTAATAAAACAACAGTTGCTGGTGAGGATGCAGGGGGAAAGGAACGCTTCTACACTGCTGGTGGGAATGCAAACTAGTGCAGCCTCTTTGAAAGACAGTGTGGCGATTTCTGATAGTCTAGCATTTTCTTACAAAACATAAGATAATGGAGGAGAACTATGCGTGTGGGGGCAGGAAGTATACAGGAAATCTCTGGACTTTCAATTTTGCTGTGAACCTAAAACTGCTCTAAGAAAAATATTTTAAAAATTGTTTTAAAGCAGTGCTGTATTATCATATTTAACTCATTTATAACAAGAAAACGACTCAACTGGTCAAAATGTTATATATGGGAACTTTCGGTTAAATTTTTAAAAACTATATCTTAGCTTTGACTTTTAAAATTAAGCCCAATATTCAAGATAACCAAGTAGAATGCCACCTGGCAGATTTTTAAATCCTTGTGCGACAGTCTGATCCAATAAATCAGCTGTTATCCCTCATGGCCAATTAAAAGACAAGAGGCAAAGCTGGGAGAAAAAAGGGGTGTTTAATTTCTATAATCAGGTTATAGGGAGATGGGTGGCATCATTGCCAAAAAAAAAAGCACTCTCAGCTACACAAATCCATTTCAATATTTATACCCCAAATTTATAGTTTTTCACCCACCCCGAATTTGAAGCCTATGTGCGGTTTCAGCATGACTCAAGATTTACATGAACAATTTTTGATATGCGACCACTGATGTAACACAAAATGTCCTGGTCATTCATGTTGATATTTTTGAATAACATTTTGGAAATTTACAGTATGTTCTTGTACAGTTTTTTTTTTTTAGAGGAAGAGGCAGACAGTTGCAACATTTCTTTTCTTTTCTTTTCTTTTTTTTTTTTTTGAGTTGGAGTCTCACTCTATCGCCCAGACTGGAGTGCAGTGGCCGCTCCCGGCCATCGCAGCATCGACCTGGCGGGCTCTGGCGATCCTTCCGCCTTAGCCTTCCGAGTAGCCGGAATTACAGGCATGCGCTACCACGCCCAGCTGATTTTTTTATTTATTGTAGAGATGAGGTCTCGCTGCCCAGGCGAGTCTCGAACCCACGGGCTCAGGCAATCCACTCACCTCAGCCTCCCAAAGGCGCGGGATTACAGGCTGAGCCACCGAGCCCGGCTAATTTCAAAGAAAGGAAGTCACAACATTTAAAAATGATAGCTTCAAATTGTTTTAAAACGTATTTATAACAATCTCCAATTCCCAGAGTCTTGGCCTGTAACAACAGTCCGATGTCCTCATATTCACAGATGAAGGGAAGGTGGGCAGTACCCATATCGGGCTTTCAGACTCTCCTGCCGGTCTTGGATCACTCTCCTAATTATTGGGCGGTCTGTTTCTTCTTCATCAACAATGGCTTACTAGATATGACTGACTTTCTAGCCCAATCAGGCACGAAAACTGTGCTAGGAGAGGAGAAGGGGAGTTAAGGGCAGTGGGGGGGCAGGGAGGAGAAAGAATGTGCACCTTTAAATTCAAACGTCTTTTACATTTAGCCCAACAAAAGAATATAAGCTTTTTTTTCTTTGTTGAGTTGGAGTCTCACTCTGTCACCCAGACTGGAGTGCAGTGGCCACTGCAGCCTCACCTGCTGGGCTCCAGCAATCCTTCCATCTCAACCTTCCAAGTAGCTGGAACTACAGGCACACGCCACCACACCCGGTTAATTTTTGATTTATTGTAGAGATGAGGTCTCGCCAAGTTGCCCAGGCGGGTCTCGAACCTGCGGGCTCAGGAAATCCACTCACCTCAGCCTCCCGAAGCGCTGGGATTACAGGCTGAGCCACTGAGCCCGGCTAAGAATATAAGTTTTAAAGTATTATCTAAACAGGAGTTCCGAACCCACAGTACCGGTCAGTGGCCTGTTAGGAACCTGGCTGCACAGCAGGAGGTTAGCAGTGGTTGATCAGAGCTCTGACTGCTATCAGATCAGCAGCGGCATTAGTTTCTCATAGGAGTGAGAACCCTACTGTGAACTGTGCATGCGAGGGACCTAGGTTACATGCTCCTTATGAGCATCTAATGTGTGATGATCCCCCCACAGAAAAATTGTTTTCCACGAAACCCGTCCCCGATGCCAAAAATGCTGGGACTACTGTAAATGACTGTTCTGATTATAACCAAAATGACTTCTTTTCCGTCTATAACATTTGGACTTACTGGCCTAAGGAAAGCGTGTAAACATCCATGATTCAGAATACAGGAAGGAATTGGGGCAGCCAGAACCTGATCCTCTTGCTCTCAAGGGAAAAGATACTTTTCTTGCGATATCTGACTTAAATTTTTATTTTGGAGAATATTCAAACGGCTAGGAAATGGAATAATGAGGAAGTCTTAATTCATGGAAAATTTTCTAATAAAGTTCGACTTCCATTTAGAAACTATTCAATTTTAACAAGTACCTTTAATGAAAATTGGGGAAAAAAACTAAATGGGCGTGTGTAGGTGTAGTGTTTCTCAGAGTGCTAATTTTAGTAATAACCACCTCTAATCACATTTGCATGAGGAGTTATTGAAAAAGCAGCTTCCTAGGCTTCACCCCAGTAGTTCTGAAGTGGAATCTCTAGTTAGTTGGTGAAACTACATTTTAAGCTTCTCAGGTGATTCTTGCGTTCTGTAATTCACATACAGGGTGATATTATTTATCAGTTATTTATTTGCTAGGTATTTATTGTTTGGCATAAACTCTAACCAAGACCCAGAAGTAACCTTTAAACTTGACACAGGGTTTCTTTCCGCGGCTAACGCTTTTTTTCCCTCTAAGAGGCGTGGCTTGGCGGGGTGGAGCAAGGCGGGACGGGGCGGAGCGAGAGATGAGGCGGGGCGGGGAGCTGGGTGGGAGGTCTTGGCCTGGCTTTGAGGAGTGGAGGGTGAAGAGTTAATGGCTTCGCGCGCAGGCGCTGACCTCTGAACTGGAACGAAAAACGACTTCCGGTTGAAGGCTGTCGACCCTGTACTGGCGACCTGAGCCGTGAGACAGTGGCTGGATCCCTGAACTGTGAGTAAGAAACTTCGTGAGGGAGTTGGTGTGTTCGAATCCGCCAAGCACGGGGACGGTGACCGTGTGTGTGTGTGTGTGTGTGTGTGTGTGTGAGCGAGAGGGACGCGCTAACAATGCGGGCGCCGCAGGAAGAGAAGCCAAGGAGACAACCAGTTCGCAGAAGAGAAATTTTGTGTGAGAGAAACCACGCGGGTCCTTGTCCCAGAGTGGATTCAGGAGGGACTTTCCGGGCCCGTGACGTCGGCTCAGCAATGACGGCCTTTGCCCCGATGGCTGCAGGGGAGGGACCCGGCTCGGCTTCTTTCCCGGGAAATAGGGGCGGCAGGGCCTGTGGCGTCGGGGTGAGCAGTGGACCCCGTCGGGAATGCCCCGACTTCCTTCGGGAGAGAGGCTGCTTTCCAGAGTCAAGTACCGTCTTGGTTACTCTCTCGAAAACTTAATTGGTGCTTTCTGTTGTTGGTGGTTGCACAATTCCGCTCACTGCTTTCCTGTGGGGTGTCATCATAGCCTGGTCAATGAGAAGTTAGGTAACTTCCCAGAGGGTCATGGAGAGAATGGGTGGCGGAGGCAGAAAGAGCGGAAGCAAACCCCGCCTGCGGTGGGACCTTGGGCGGTAGGTAGAGTCCCCACGCCGGCGTAGACTGACTAACAATGAGTTAGAGGCTTCAAAAGCTGTGCTTGTAAGAAGTAGAACGAAGGGGGAAGATCATCAAAGAAGGGTTGTGCTCTCTTGTTATGCTGTATAAGCAAAAGTGAAGCAGCCGTGCTATGAAGAGTGTTATTTGTCTCACAGGAGATGCTTGGGACAAGTTGTCATAAGGCAGACAAGGTAGTAAAGGAAGTGAAGTAACGTGAAATTGAAGGAAAAGAAAATGATCTACCTCCCTACCTCGGTTGGAATACGCATTCAAACGAAAGGCAGCAGAGAAGCAAGTACTGTGTTGTTAAAAATGATTTTGTCCTCCTAATTTGAAGGGGAGAACCCTCAAATGATACAACCATGTGTAAAGGAGAAAGTGAACCCCTTTTCAGTCCTCTTCTTAATGGTATGTCATCCAAGGCCTTCCACATCTATATGTGCATGATATGTTATTTCGCTTTCTTGAGAAAATAAGATTAGCTGCGCTTACTGTTTTGTGATCAGCTGTTTCAGATAAAATATATGGTGAAAGTCTTGCCATATGTAGTTCTGTTTTATTGTAATGCCAGCGCAGTATTCCTTTTTGTAGGTGTACCATAACTTAATTAACTATCATTTAATATGCCTTGACCATATATATTGCCTGTTATTCTTCAAAAGTATCTGATTCTCATTGGAATACAGATAATGTTAATCCTTTGTGAAATATATGTCAGATATTTTTGAGAACTATCAGTGCTGTGGTTCAGAATGTCTGACCTTTATCTTGTGTTAGAAGGCAGTACACACTAAACAATTATTAAATCTTCTCCCGTATTGTCTGTTAATTCTTTTTGTTATGTATTCATTAAAATATCTGAAAATTATTTCTGTACAGTGTATAAGATAGGGTTTTTCTTTGAATGGGTAGCCATTTCTTCCTAAATCATTTGTTGAAATCAGTTCTTTCCAACTGATTGGAAATACCTTTTTAATATAGTAAATTCCCATGTGTACATGTGTCTTTTTTTAGACTCATCTGTTGCTTTGATCTATTTGTCTCTTCCTTATAAATACAAATCTGCATTGATTATGATATATTTTGGTAATTCACAGAGCAAGTCCCTCTTAATTTTTTCTTTTCAAAATTTTCTTGAATATTATTGCATTATCTTTCAGATGAAATTTAGAATTCTGTATGTTACATTAAAATGATCCTTTTAGAATTTTAACCATTTTATAATATTTTGTAACTGGTATGTAGACGAGTATTTATTTAGCTGGCCATCTTTCTAAATGTATTAGTTTTAATAAATTGATTCTCTGGAATTTATTAGGAAAACATCTAAATATAATCATCTTATTTCTTTCTTTGTACTTACATTCTTTGCTTTAGTGAATTGCTAGCTTCTCCAGAATGTTGTGATAAATAACAATGATTCTGGCCATCCTTAGTTTCTTAATTTGAGGATGTTTTTATTATGTTGCTACTAAATATGAAGTTTATTGTTCATTTCTAATAAATTCTATTTATAAAGACAGTTTCCTGTAATATTTCTAGCATATTAGGGTTTTTACAGTGAACTAATGTTTGGGTTGTACCCTGTCATTTGTCATTTTTGCAACTGAGGAGGGCAAATGTCTGTTTGTGTTGGCTGGCACTTTGGGAACAATTTTAAATAATAGATGTTAGGTGTTCATTTGGTATTACCAGGAGTGCCAAAAAAAATGTATACACACTTTAAGAGATGTTCGCCATAATCAGAAGTGTCTGGGTGCTGATGGTGACCACTTTGAGCACCTCTTGTAATTGCAGAAGTCAAACGTGACTTGTATTTATCTTATTGAGTCTTACAATTTTAATACAATTTTTTCCTTTCTTAAAATGTGTATACATTTTTTTGGCACCCTGTATATTTCTTGTGTTAAGACAATATCTTTTCATTATTTTTTGACTTTGATCAGGAACATTTTTAATCAGGAATTGGAAGTTGAATTTTGTCAAATGGCTTTTTGACATCGATCATAGTGTATCATAGGTGCTTTTCTTCTTTAACCTATTAGAACAGTTAATTATTTTAGTATATTTCCAGTTTGTGAGCCAGTCTTACATTTGGTCGTATTGAAGCATAACATTTTTATTTAAAGTCAATAATTGAGGTTCATCTTTTTTCTGTTCTCGTTGCCAAGTTTTGATATCAAGGCTTTACTGTTTTTCTAAAAAGAACTAGAAAGAAGAGTCTCTTCTTCCTCTGCTCTGAAATAATTTAAATAGCATAAGTACTCTGTTCTTTGAAAGTCTGAAAGCTGAAAGAATTCACTCATGAAACCATCTGGGTCTGAGAGTATTTTTCTTTTTTTCTTTTGAGTTGGGGTCTTACTCTGTCCAACAGGCTGGAGTGCAGTGGCATGCTCACAGCCATCCCAGCATCGACCTGCTGGGCTCCGGCAATCCTTCCTTCTCTGCCTTCAAAGTAGTCGGAACTACAGGCATTTGCTACCACGCTGGCTAATTTTTTTATTTATTGTAGAGATGAGGTCTCGCCAGGTTGCCCAGGCTGTTCTCGAACCTGTGGGCTCCCAAAGTGCTGGAATTACAGGCTTGCACCACTGCACTACAGCCAAGAGTATTGTTCTTAAGACAGCAACAATATTTAGCAAAATGGCCTAGAACATACAAAAACTCCGAGTAAATATAATGAACAGAAAGAGTCTGGGACATCAGTAATGTTGAGCACTAAGAACTGTTGTACTGATCCTTGTCATTCCCCCATGCCCCCAAACTGAGGCTGATAAGAAAAATGTTGATATTCTTTCTTTCCTCTTCTTCATTTAAAAATAAAAGGGTGTTGCTTCTACATGGTCAAGTTTGTCTATGCTCTGAAAGAAACCAAGAGCAAAACTCAACTGGGAAAACATCAGTTTCACTTTGTTGTCACTAGTTTCCAATTTTGCTGGATAATTTCTTACTTTAAAGGTAATAATTGCTGGGCTTGGTGGCTCAACCTGTAATCCCGCACCTTTGGGAGGCTGAGGTGAGTGGATTGCCTGAGCCCGCAGGTTCGAGACCCGCCTGGGCAGCGAAACCTCATCTCTACAATAAATCAAAAAATCAGCTGGGCGTGGTAGCGCATGCCTGTAGTTCTGGCTATTTGGAAGGCTGAGGCGGAAGGATCGCTGGAGCCCAGCGGGCGAGCCTGCAGTGTCCGGGAGCGTCCACTGCACTCCAGTCTGGGCGACCGAGTGAGACTCCAACTCAAAAAAAAAAAAAAAAAGGTAATAATTAAGCTGACATTTTACTGTAGCCATATCCCATGGAGGGTTTCAAAATGAGTAGGTAAGAAAATACACGCTTGACATGCTTATATTTATTTAATATGAAGTGAAAATCATTAGCACAGTTCAATTATGTTACTACTATTTATCCTTTTTGTTTGCTAACACGTTATTAGTATAAATATTACTGTTTAATTTCAACTCTTTTGTATTCAGTTATGTAAAGCCTACTTTTAGTTTCTATTTCTGTAGAATTTATGCCATGGGTGCCATTTCTCACCTGCTGTCTCCTATGCTTGCTGCTTTGGTTTTGAATCATGAGTAAAGGAAAAGAGGCCATTATCTAGGATAGGTAACAAAAATGTCTTTATCATTCAGAACTGAGATTATGATTATTTTCAGGAAGTAATAACAGTATAAAATGAACTACCTTTTAGGTGAGTGGTTAGTTAATGTGTAAAGTCTTTTGAACTAGGTACAGTGTTTGACAACGGTTCAATTAAGTTGAAAGAAATTAGAAGTGGTGGACCCTATAAAACTGAAAAAAAAGCTTCTGGGACCTATGTGGGATATGTGTCGTGCATTTCAATCCCTAACCTATAAAAATTTTTAAAATTGTGGTAACTGCTGGGTGCAGGGGCTCAAGCCTGTAATCCCAGCACTTTGGGAGACTGAGGCGAGAGGATTGCCAGAGCGTGTGGGTTCGAGACCAGCCTGGGCAACATGGTGAGACCTCATCTCTACAATAAATCAAAAAATTAGCTGGGCATGGTAGTGCGTGCTTGTAGTTCTGGCTATTTGGAAGGCTGAGGCAGCAGGATCGCCTGAGCCCAGCGAGTCAATGTTGGGGTGGCCATGAGTATGTCACTGCACTCCAGCCTGGGTGACAGTGAGGCTCTGACTCAAAAAATAAAAATAAAATAAAATTATGGTAAAATACACATAAAATTTACAATCATAGTTCAGTAGCATAAAATGTTTTTGCGTTGTGCAACCAGCATTTTTTAAGGGATTTGTTTTTATTAAGGAAGAGTTTGAGAAGTACATAATGGCAATTGTTTATCTCATGGAAAATTTTCTGGACAGTAACCTTTTACCTTCAGAGATACATTCTCTCTGATGGTAATTACCAGTAATAAGTTATGAAAGTAAACAGTTTGAGTACCAATGATCTGTAATAACTTTTACTTACCACAAGTACTTTTTCTTTGCAAAAAAGAAGGGTCCTTTAAACATCTTAACAGTGAGAACAAAGTCTGTCTTTTAAATCATTGCAGTAAGGAAATACTGGAAATTGAGTGAAGTAACATCCATTTTGATGGTTACTTGGCCAGTTGAAGTTTTAAGAGTCCTTGAGATCCTTGGATAGAATGAAATAAGAAAAATTGTTCTGTTAAAAGGAAGAAGAAACAATCAGGTAATTTGGTCATAGGGAGTGACTTGCTATAAAAACAGAAATCAAGGACTTAGGTCCCTTCAAGATGAAGGTTATATTATTTTAAATTGCTTGAAGAATAATTTTTGGAACCTGTCAGCAAATCAACTGTTGTCGTGGGATATTTAAATAGTTTTACTATTCATAACTATTTATTATGTGGCATTTAGTATAATGTAATTTCATGACCTCATATATTTGGAATCCCAAAATTAGAAATGTCTTTCCCTTGATATTGATGTCTCTCAACCTTTTGAAATCATATGTCCTTTCTGATAAATATTAATATCTCACAAATCCTAGGAGATTGTAATATGTACTCCTTCCCACACAGTCCTACTTCTCCTCTACACCTCCCACACTGACTGCAAACTTTCTCTATTCTAGTTTCCTCATTTGTGAATATTCTGTAAAACGCTGTTTTATATGATTTATGAACAGATTTTTAATAGTAGCTGTTTTAAAATTGTATCACTTATTTTAAGATTCTAAGATGGCTCCTACTCAGAAGACACACCTTGTAAAGATCACTCACATGACTTAGCACAGCTACTGAGCAGTGCTGTGTTTATGTTTACTTCAGCAGGCCCAGTTTGCATCACATGCCCAGTTTGCCTTTTTGTGTTGTACTGTTTAATTGTATACTTGAACCCACAGCATTTGATAAACAGTCTGAGGGAAAAAATTACTGCTGGAGAAAAAAAAAGTGGGCAGAGCTAAAGACTCATGGGTATCATCTTTAACGGTGACATATTTTCGCTCTTGGAAGATAGCATAAAAAGTTTCACCAAGTTCTAACAGTAAGCAAAATGGAGAACATGAACTGAGGAGCTTTGGGTTTGATCAGTGGGATTGTCTTGTTTATCCTGATTCATTTGGGCATCCAACTTACGGGAAAAATACAAAATCCAAATTCTAACACTGCTGGATATATGATATTTAATTTCTTATTTCATCAGTTGTCTGAGTGAAACACAGGAACTGTGTAGTACAATGTGCTGTGGGAGCCGGGCTCGGTGGCTCAGCCTGTAATCCCGCGCCTTTGGGAGGCTGAGGTGAGTGAATTGCCTGAGCCCGCGGGTTCGAGACCCGCCTGGGCAACGAGACCTCATCTCTACAATAAATCAAAAAATCAGCCGGGTGTGGTAGCGTGCCTGTAATTCCAGCTACTCGGAAGGCTGGGGCGGAAGGATCACTGGAGCCCAGCAGGTCGAAGCTGCGGTGGCCAGGAGCGGCCACTGCACTCCAGTCTGGGCGACCAAGTGAGACTCCAACTCAAAAAAAAAACAACAATGTGCTGTGGGTATACACATAACCAAAGTTTACAATTGAGGATAGAAATACAAGCTGTCATTTGGGGCATTGTCTGCTTGTTATATAAGTCTCTTAAAAGTGGAAAATGATCATAAGTGAATGTTAGGAGTGACAGTTCTCTTCCATTTCCTTTTTTTTTTTTTTGAGTCAGAGTATCACTCTGTCACCCTGGCTGGAGTGCAGTGGCACAATCTCTGCAGCCTCGACCTCCTGGGCTCAGGCAAACCTTTTGCCTCAGCCTTCTGAGTAGTTGGCTCAGGCTTGTCTTGAACTTCTGGGCTCAAGCAGTCTTCCTGCCTTGGCCTTCCAGAGTGCTAGAATTATAAACGTGAGCCCCATGCATGGCCTGCATTTCCTTTCTTCAAGTAAGGAAAACACTTATATTTTTGAGTGTCTTTAAAGGTCTTCCTTAACCATCCAAGACAGAAATGTCTTATTTATGTGTATAAGCTATGTTATTGACTGGTTTTTTTTTTCTTTTTGCTCCTGATAATTTTTGTGGCTAAGAAGGCAATCTTGTAGCTAAGATATATTATGGAAAAGACAGATTTGCCTCTCATCCACTTACTCACCTCTTGGTCTGTTGAAGTGGCAATTTTAAGTGAAACTTAATGTGAACTATTATTCATACATAGCCCAAGGGATTGGGAAAGACTGGTTCTTTGTTTTCTAGGGCAAAGTGGAAGGGGTAGCAGTTACTCAAGGTGATTTCCTTTCCCCATCCTGAAACTGTATTCGATTTGAATTGGCCTCTCAGCACAAGTGTGTGAACCCTGACAGAACATTTACCCAGAAGCAGAACAGGCTCAGAAGTGGGGGAAACCCAGCAGAGGGGCCTTTCCCACCTCCCAAATCACCCACACTTGTTTCTACCCTCTATAAAAAAGTAGCCCTTAAAGAATTACAAATCATCCAGAATAGAGATAGTAGAAATCCTACCTTTAAGCCTGTGATTCTCTTCAAATAAACTAACAGAGCATCTACTTGGGCCAAGGTTGAGGACAGCCACCCAGGACACACTTCCAAGTTGCTTTGGGGAATGCTATGTTCAGCCTTTGTTATAAGCAGATTTTTAAAGGCAAAAGAAGACAAGGAGTGAACTGATACACAGTTGTTTGGTAGGAATTCTCACTGGTTTACAAAAATAACATTAATTAGTGATTGGTTATACATTGTTGAACTACAGGATGTGAGTTATGGTATCCGCCAATGGCATTTTATGGCTACTTGGTGAGGTCTAGAGCCTACATAGCATTGGCTTCAAGAGGTAATAATTATTTAGCTCTTGGGGGAGAGTGAGACGTAACTGCTGTCACATGCTGTCACATTTCGGTGCCTCTTTGAGTCTGGTAATTAAAAGGGGCTTGCATTTCTCATATAAAAAGTTTCTTTTCCTTCTCACTATGAAGTAAGGAGGGAAGTTCATTTTACAAGGGGAGGAAGAGTAGGGAGAATTAGGGTACCTAACATTCAGAAGATTCAACACCAGATAGGAGTTCCAGAAAGGGCTACAAAAGGCCATTACCCAAAAAATATTCCAAGAAAATTTGCAAGAACTGAAGGATGAATTTCCAGATTGAAAGGGCCCACCAAGCACCTATTGCAGTGGATGTAAATAGTTCATGACAAGGTAGAGTCCTAAAATTTCAGAGTCCTGGCCAAAAAAAAAAGTTTGAGGGTATAGATATTTTCAGTTATGCCAAGTCTCAAAAAATTACTTCTGAAACATTTTCTTAGGAAGCTGTTGGAGGTTTTGCATCACCAAGTGGGGATGTAAAACAAGAAAAGAAGATTTAGAATACTAAAAATGAGGGAATCAGTTAGAGAGGTAGACAAAGGTAATCCCCAAATTCAATATGAAAGAAGGTCCCAAGATGAAGCTTTCCATTAGGCATAGAAAGCAACCAGTCTAGATTGGAGCAAGTCAGAAAACTCTAAGAAGGGATTCTTCTAAGAAGATGGAATGCCTGAAGTGTCTGAATATATTGAGGAGTTTAATGATAATACGAAATAAAGCAAATTAAAAATTTTTTAGGAAAAACGTTTAGAGAAAAAGTCTTTCAGGAAAGGAAAAGCAGCCATAGTGTATTATATGACTCAGCAGTGAATAGCATTACATATTATTAAGAAAGCAAAAGATGAATGATGATCTAACCAAAAATTAGATATAACTATATTGGGGAAATAGGATGGAGGGGGATGTTTAAAGAAAACTGACTCCTTATTTTTGCATTGTGGGAAGGCACAACTGAAAATCAGTAGTGGCAATATTCCATATTACTTAGAGATACAGAGATAAATACCAAAAAATCAGCCAAAAGAGTTGTTGCCAAGGTGAAGCAGGAAATGGGGAGGCAAAAATAGAGGACTTTTGTTTTTCTCAAGCTTTGTAAATCAATTCAACTCATTAAGATATAGGTATGTATAGCTTTGAAAAAAATTTAACTAAATCAGGAGAAAAAGCTAGAGATTGGGTTTTCACATCAGAGAGACCTAGATTTATCTAGTTCTGTTTTCTAATTCTGTACCTTATGCAACTTATTTACCCCTTTGAAGCTTAGTTTCCTCATCTGTAAAGTAATATATGCTTCTCAGAGGAAAGATTAAAAATAAAGCAGTTTATATAAAGTACCTGGCAAATAGATATTAGTTCCGACTCCGCCCCGGTGCTTCTCATAGTGAAATTAAGGAACCACCTCCATCATTGTTGGAATGCTTGCCATTCTTACAGAAGACGGAGCTCGTCCTCTGGCCCATGCCTGTGTGCCTCTTTATGAAGGCATGTCATTGGGATCTATGCCCTTTCTCATCTTTGTATTTAGCTTGAGAATTAAACAGAATTGATTGATTAGAGTATCAATATGGGGATCTTCAAGTTAAAAGAATATTGCTGCTTGGTGGGAGAAGGACTATCGTCACAGTCAAATTCCTCAACAAGAACTAGAATACAAATGCTATTAATAGAGAAACATTTGTCATACAGATTGATGAGTTATGGAAATTTTATGGAACCAAGATCAATAAAGTACTACTGCTCTGGACCATCTGTCAAAATATCAACATACCTTTATTTATTTATTTATTTATTTATTTATTTATTTATAGAAAGTCTTCTGCCTTAGCAACTGTTATTTTTGTATACTTTTTCTAGAACAATCCATAAAGCAGATCACTATGCAGAAAAAAAGCCACTTTATGAAAGCCTATTTCCTCACCTTGGTGCATATTTGTGTAGTGTTTTACAGTGTTTTCCAAGCTGTGATTCACCTCTCATGGCAGTGATTTTAAATGTCCCACATCTCCCCCTGCACAAAATTATAATCTAGGAAGTCTTGGACAGAGTTTACTAGTCAATTTTTTTAAACCACCGTGGATGATTCTAATGTACTAACAGATTGGGAACCAATGTCCTATAGCCCAGAGCTGCTAAACTGGAGCAGATGAGAGAACTGAATTCCATAGAAAGGTTGTATAATGGTCACCAATCACCTAGCATCTCTAGACAGAATATGTATTCTGTACTTCAACTTCAGTTTTATCTTTGGTTGACTAGGCTTTTTAATTTAGATTCTCTACAAATTGTCTTTTTAAAATTTTATTTTAAGATGTGGGATACAATTCAGGATCAGGTACATAGGTGGAGTTTGGGCACACCTTTGGTTCTCACTTTGCCTGGTTTTAGATCAGGTACCCTTATTGATGTTTTGTTTCACTCCCTCTCCCCTGGCAGTGTCCCAACACTGCCAGTCCCTTTCTTATAGTATGATAAATGTTCAGGGTTTACTTAAGAGTGAGAGCATGTGGTACTCAGTTCTTTGTTTCTGTGAGAAATCATTGAGTGTAATAGACTCTAATTTCATCCAAGTTGCTGCAAAGTCCATAATTTTGTCTTTCTTTATGTCTGCATAATATTCCATCATGTATCACATTTTTTTAATCCAGTCCACTTTTGATGGGCAGCACAGACAGCTCCATGTTTTGCTATTGTGAATAGTGCTGCAATAAACACGCATGTACAGGCATCTTTTTTATAGAATGATTTGCATTCCTCTGGGTATATTCACAGAAGGGGGATTGCTGGATTGTATAGAAGATTGATTTTTAGATATGTTAGAAGTCACCATGCTGTTTTTCACAGAGGTTGCACTAGTTTATACTCCCACCAACAGTGTAGAAGTGTTCCCTTTTCCCTGCATCCTCTTGTTTTTTGAGTTATTAATAATGGCTATCCTGACTGGAGTTAGGTGGTATCTCAGTGTGGTTTTGATTCACATTTCTTTGATAATTAGTGAGACTGAGAATTTTTTCACATATCTGTTGGCTGCTCATATGTCTTTTGAGAAATGTCTGTTCATGTCTTTTGCCCACTTTTTAAAAAGACTGTTTGTTTTTTCTTTTCAACACGTTTTGAGTTCCCTGTAGATCCTGGATGTTAGACGTTGGTCAGATATGCAGTTGGCAGACTTTTTTTCCATTCTGTGGGCTGTTTCCCCACTCTCTTGATGGTTTCTTTTGCTTTGCTTTTCAGTTTGATGAGGTTCTACTTGTCTATCTATCTCTTATGGCATGGCCTTTTGGGGTTTTGATCAGGGATTGGTTGCCTATTCCAATTTCTGTAAGGGTGTCTCCTGTGTTTTCTAAGATTCTTATAGTTTGAGGTTTTGCATTTAGGTCTTTGATCCATGTGGAGTTGATTTTTATGTATAGTGATAGGTAGGGATCCCATTTCAATCTTCTACATGTGATCAGACCATTTTCCCGGCACAATGTACTGAATAGGTTCTCCTCTCCCCAGTGGTTACTGTTGGAGGCTTTGTCAGAGATGAGTTGGTTGAGAAATTGAGGTTTTGCTTCTGGAATCTCTATCCTGTTCCATTGGTCTGTATGCATGTTCTTGCACCAATACCAGGCTCTTTTGATTATTGTAGCTTTATAATAAAGTTTAAAGCCTGGAAGTGTGATACCTCCTGCTTTGTTTCTTTTGCTGAGGATTGTTTTGTCTATTCACGGTCATTTATGTTTCCATATGAATTTCTGTATTATAGTTTCCAGTTCTGAGAAGAATGATGTTGGTAATTTAGTGGGTATTGCGTTGAATCTGTAGATTGCCTTAGGTGGGATGGACATTTTTACAATGTTGATTCTTCCAATCCATGAGCATGGAATATTTTTCCATTTGTGTCTTCTTTGATTTCTTTGAGTAGTGTTTTTTAGCTTTCATTGTAAGATCTTTCACATCTCTGGTTAGGACAATGCCAAGGTATTTCTTTTTTTGGCTATTGTGAATGGGATTGTGCTGTTTATTTGGTTTTCTACCTGTTTGATGTTGGTGTATAAGAATGTGACAGTCTTTTACACATTATTTTGTACCTTGACACTTTGCCAGAGTCCTTTATCAGTGGAAGGAGCTTTTTGACAGATTATCTTGGGTTTTCAGAGTATAAGAGCTTATCTTCAGCAAAGAGGGATAATTTAATTTCCTCTTTTCCTATTTGGATATCCCTGATTTCCTTCTCTTGGCTGATTGCTCTAGCTATGCCTTCTAATACTATGTTGAACAGGAGGGGTGAAAATGGGCAGCCTTGTCTTGTTCCAGTTTGCAGAGGAAATGCTTCCAATTTCTGTCTATTTAGCAATATGTTGGCTGTGGGTTTATCATAGATGGCTCTTACTATTTTGAGGTATGTTCCCACTATGCCTAGGTGTTCGAGGGCTTTTATCAAGAAGGGATGCTAGATTTTTGTCGAAAGCTTTTTCAGTATCCAATGATATAATTATGTGGTTCTTGTTTTTATACCTTTTGATGTATTTAATTACATTTATGGTCTTGCAGATGTTGAACCAGCCCTGCATCCTGGGTATGAAGTCTACTTGGTCATGATGAATAATTTTTGAGATGTGTTGTTGGATCTGATTTGCTAGAATCTTGTGAGAATTTTTGCATCTATGTTCATCAGGGATATTGGCTTGTAGTTCTCATTCTTTGTTACATCTTTACCCAGTTTGAGTATCAGTGTGATGTTAGCTTCATAAACTGATTTGGGGAGATGTTTGTCTTTCTCGATTGCCTAGAATACTTTAAATAGGATTAGTATCAGCTCCTCTTGTATGTTTTGTAAAATTCCTCTGAAAAGCCATCTGGTCAAGGGATTTTTTTAATAAAGAGTTTTCTTATGATGGGGTCAGTTTCCTGGGCTGTTTTTGGTCTATTTAGGTTCTCAATTTCTTCTTGTTTCATCGTGGGAGATTGTGTGATGTTAGAAAGTTCTCCATTTCATTTAGGTTTTCAAGTTTATTACCATACGGTTGTGCACAGTCATCTCTGATAATCTTTTATATTTCTTCAGGTTTGTGGTTTGATCTTTTGCATTTCTGATTGTGTTTTGGAGGGGCTTTTTCTCTCTTTTTCTTGGTCAGTCTGGCTAGGGATCCGTCAACCTTGTTTATCCTTCAAAGAACCAGCTTTTTGTGTTGTTGATTTTTTTCTATGATATTTTGTCCTCTTTGTCTCATATCTCGGCTTTTACTTTGGTGATCTAGATTCTAATGCTGAAGCTAGGGTTTTGACAGTATTGCCTTTCCAGCTCCCTTAGGTGATTTGTTAGGCTATTAACTTATGATCTTTATATTTTTTTGATGTGTGTGCATAGAGTTATAAATTTCCCTCTTTGTACTGAAATCATGGTATTCCAGAGGTTTGATAAGATGTCTTTGTTTTGTTTCCAGGAATCTTTTGTTTTGATTTCTGTGTTTACCCAGGAGTTTTTCAGCATCATGCTGCTTAATGTCCATGTTTTTGTGGGTCTGAGGGGAATCTTGTTGGTGGTGATATTTATTTTTATTACACTGTGGTCTGAGAAGGTGCATGGTAGTATTTTGACTTATGAAATGTGCTTATTCTTGATTTCTGGCTGAGGATGTGGTTGATCTTGGAGTATGTTCCATGTGGTGATAAGTAGAATGTATATTCTGTGGTTGTTGGGTGAAGTGTTCTGTAGGTATCTATTAAGTTCATTTGGTCAAGTGTCAAGTTTAGATTCTGGATCTTCTTGTTGATTTTTTTCCTCTCTATGTTCTATCTAGGGTTGTTAGTGGGGTTTTTAAGTCCCCAGCTTTGATAGTGTTAGAGTCATTATCTTTTTTTAGTTTACTTAGTAGTTGCTTTATAAAAGCTGGTGCTCCTGTATTTGGTGCCTATATGTTTAGGATGGATATTTCTTGTTGATGGAATGAAACCTTTATCTTTATGTAGTGTCCTTATGTATCTTTTTAAATTTTTAATAGTTTGAAGGTTGTTTCATCTTATATTAAGATCTCAATTCCTACCCCTTTTTTGTGTGTTCCATTCACCTGAAAGTTTGTTTCCCATCCTTTAACTTTGAGCCTGTGGGTGTTCTTTGTAGTGAGATGTGTTTCCTAGAGGCAACGTATTGTTGGGTCATGTTTTTTATTTTATCTAGATTGCCATTCTGTGTCTTTCCAGTGGTGCCTTTAGTTCATGGACCTAAACAGCTTGATTGATGTGAGGTTGAAATGTGAGAGTTTATCCCTATCATGAGGCTCTTAAAGGCTGTTTTGTTTTCTTTTAACTTTTGGGTTGACATATGTGTGTGTTTTCAATTTTGCAGCCATGAGGTGTGTTGTGTTGATTCTATGTTTTCCTTCATTCTTAGGAAGTGCATGGTTGCTCTTTTTTTTTCTTTCTTTGCTTAATACCTTCTTGAGTGGCTCCTGTAGAGCTGATCTGGAAGTAGCATAATCTTAGGGATTAGATGTCTGGGAAGGATTTTAATTCTCCATCACTGGTGAAGTGGAGCTTGGCTGGGTAGCAAATTCTTGGTTGAAGTTGTTTATCTTTGAGTACTTTGAAAATTGGATTCCAATCCCTTCTAGCTTGAAACATTTCTGCCATTAAGTCTGCTGCTATTCTGATTGATCGATCTTCCCCAGTAAGTAGTCTGACCTTTCTCTCTCGTTGCCTTTAGGATTGTTTGTTTTATGTCTACTTTGTGTAGGCAAATTACTATGTGTCAGAGGGTTGGTCTTCTCATGTGAAGGCTTGTGGGAATTCTCTGAACCTCTTGTGTTTGTATGGTCGTATCTGTGTTGAGATGGGGAAAGTTTTCTTGGATAACCTCCTGGAATACTTGTTCCAAAATATTCTCCATTTCCCTTTCTTCTACTGGGATACCGATCAGGCATAACTTTGAGTCCTGATATAAACATATCTCTTAGAGGCTTTGTTCTTTCTTTCTGAGTTTTCTTTCTATGTTTTTAACAGATCTGGTTAATTCCATGTTTTGGTCTTCAAGCTCTGAGATTCTTTTTTCTGCTTGGTTAATTCTACTTTCCACATTTGTCATTTTTTAAGTTCCTGGATGAAGTTTTTTATGGCCAAAATCTCTGTTACAAGTTCTTTCAGTGTTGCATCTTGCCTTTCTTGCATCTTATTCGCTCTTTCCATCCAATCCCTAATCTCTGTTGTATTCTGGGACCAATTGTTGGTTATTTCCATTGTTTGGGCTCTGAGGTCTTATTTTTTAGACATTGCCTCTTTGGTACACTGGGAATGACCTCTGTTCTTCCATTGATTTTTTTTTTTCTCATTTATGACAGATCTTCCTTTTTTTAAATTCTGTTATTCAGTGGTAGTGGGTTGGGTTTTCACTTCTGTTGTTTGCTCAACCCTCTATTCTTCCCTGATCAGAACTTCTGATTTTATTCTGTTTTGAAACAGGGTTGGTGGTGGAAAACTTTGCTATTTCTTGTAGATTTGATTGTTGAATAAGGTGGAGGGTGGGGAACTAGGCTTCAGAAACTACTTGCAAGTTACAATGACAACTGACTGGAGTATGGGTCCCCTGAGACCTACTCCCCACCACCACTATACATACGATGCAATTGGTACATGTGTGTGCCCACTGAGTCCAAGAGAGAGTAACAGTAATGAGAACAGAGAAAAGTAGAATGAAATAGAATGGAAAAAAATAAATAAACTACAGAAAAACAAAAACTAAAACTAAAAAAAGACAAAAACCCAAACCAAAAAAAAAACACACGCAAAAACAGGAAAACCACACACACACACACACACACACACACACACACACACACCAAAAAATGAAAGAGGAAAAAGAAAAAAGGGAGGGGAATGCAAATCAAACCCTCACACACACATTCATACACACCCACACTAAACCAAAACAAAAGGAGAACAAAAAAGAAATAATTTTTTAAAATTTCTGAGCACTGACCACCCTCTTGTGGCAGGTTCTGTAATTATTCTTCTCAGCTGCTCACAGGTATCCCCACCTTCTATCTCCTGTGGAGCTGTGGGTTCATTCACAATCTCCCTGGCCTGCGGCCCAGGGTGGAGGAGGAAGGTGTGGTGGTGAGTGGGACATCAATCTTCCCCTCCCGCTCTTGTAAGGTCAGGGGTATCCCCTCTGGTGAGGAGGTGCAGGATTGTCTCCTCCCCAGGTGCTGGCAGCAGATGCCCCAGCCAGGCTTATTCCAGAGTAGAGTTCTACTAGCATGGCTGCCATCTAGGCTCCGCCTGGGTTTAGCCTACTTAGTTGTGCCCCAGCCATGTCGGCCTGACGTTCAGTGGATTTCTAAGGAGGAGGGGGTTGGGTCAGCCCAGGGTTTACCTCTAATCTCTTGAGGGGTTTTTCTTGTCCTTTTCTGGTTGCACCCTTTGTCCCACAGCTGGGTCAGAGTAGGGAGTGGGGTGCCTGAGACTCAGGCAGTAGCAATGGTAGTTGCTCTTGGCAGCTTCTTCCTGGAAAAGGCTTTGTTGATTTTAGAAAATGACACTCAATTTCTACTCCCCAGGAGGTACTAGGGTCCAAGCAGAGCAGCTGTGGCATCAGCCACTTCACCAGGAGATCTCTGGTCACTTGCTCTCGAGTCCCCACTCAGCCACTCACACACACTCAGCCACTCACACACCCACTTATAGACGCGCAGGCAAATTTATCCGTACACTCACTCACTCACACAGGGACTGGACAGTCCATTCAGCTCCACCGCCATCTTCCCCAATTCCTACAAATTGTCTTAATAGAGAAATAAATACATTTTACACAAGATGTGGTATAGTCAGAAATTTTATTTGGAATCTTTATTTTATAGGATCTTTTAATATTTTCTTCCAGAGACAAATCAAAGTTTCTAATCAACTCTTGTTTCCCCATAGTAGGATGCACAGCAAATGTTGAGATGCCCTAGATCTGAATATTCATATTTGAAAAAAACTGGGTGGCCCTGAAAGTGGTAGAAAGTTGGATAATTTTGACACAGATGCAGGTTTGAAAAGTTGGCTTGTCAGGCTACCCAGGAATTTTTTGGGTCCTATGTTCAGGAATAGTTATGGGAGAGAGTATGTTGCACGGTATAAAACTATTGTCTTTAAAGTCATAACCTAAACATCTTGGGACTGGAAATGGAGATCTGGAAATCTCTGAAACCTTTTTTATTTTCTCACTGTATACTTCTAATAAAACAAGTTGTGACTTGCAAACATTTGTCCAACAGACCCCAGGTATCCTCAGGGAAATTAAAAGCAGGGTATGAAGAAGAGCTGTAGTCCCATGTCAGTGGTTAAGAGCAGAGTACAGCCTTATAATTATGAAGGCTTTTGCCTGTTCCTGTTTTTCATTGGTAATATTACCAAGGCTAAATGGCTGCTCAGCAATTTTAAACTGTGGTTTAAAGAGAAAATAGGCCTTTTTGTGAAAAGGCCTTCTATCTCTAGAAATTTTAGTATCTTTTCATAGAAGAGCTCTCTTTCTTCATGGTGGTTTTATTCTAATACAGTTAATAACTCAGGAATGCTAGAGGGGCACTAACATAAGATTTTAACTACTGTTTCAAAAATGACTTTGCCCTTTATGAATCTTGTGCAGTCTATAACATCTTTTACATTACTGTCTTGTGTTTTGGGAGACCTTTTTAAGATTACTGAAAATATTTTTTTCAAACTTTTCTGGTTAAGACCAGAAGATAGATTAAACTCTTCTACTCTTTTGAAAAAATTACTAATAATAGTATTTATTATTATTTATAAATTTGATAAAGTCAAAGAAAAAGACTTAAGAAAATTCATACATCCAAATGCTCTGCCACAATTATTTTTCCTGTTATTTTATTTTATTTTTTTGAGATGGAGTCTCACTCTGTCGCCCAGACTGGAGTGCAGTGGCCGCTCCCGGCCACCACAGCCTCGACTTGCTGGGCTCCAGCGATCCTTCCGCCTCAGCCTTCCAAGTAGCCAGAATTACAGGCATGCACTACCACGCCCGGCTGAATTTTTGATTTATTGTAGAGATGAGGTCTCGCTGCCCAGGCAGGTGTCCAACCTGCGGGCTCAGGCAATCCACTCACCTCAGCCTCCCAAAGGCATGGGATTACAGGCTGAGCCACCGAGCCTGGCTTTTCCTGTTATTTAACAGTGTGTAAAAGTTAAGATAATAGGACACTTGATAACATTCTTTTTTTTTTTTTGAGTTGGAGTCTCACTCTGTCGCCCAGACTGGAGTGCAGTGGCCGCTCCGGGACACTGCACCCTCAACCTGCTGGGCTCCGGCGATCCTTCCGCCTCCGCCTTCCAAGTAGCCAGAATTACAGGCATGTGCTACCACGCCCGGCTGATTTTTTGATTTATTGTAGAGATGAGGTCTCGCTGCCCAGGAGGGTCTCGAACCCTCGGGCTCAGGTAATCCACTCACCTCAGCCTCCCAAAGGCGCAGGATTACAGGCTGAGCCACCGAGCCCAGCTGATAACATTCTTATTTAGCTGATAGTCTTCTTACATGAGATAACAGCTGTACTAAAATGTCATACTGTTTTATGCATTTCTTAGTTTTCCTTCTGATGTCTTTCAGATGAACAATAAATGGGCCTATCCTTTTTTTGTTTTATATTTGAGAGGAAAAAGATGTATATCTTGTGATACAAGATGGTACAATGATAAGTATTGCTTCTCTTACTCCACTGTTTGTTTCCCTTTTTTTGATAAAAAAGTTTTTGCTTGGTTAAGTGTCCAATGGTGTATTGCAGTATCAGAGGACGTTAAAAACAGGACTTCCAAGAACACAAACAGTAGAGAAAGCTTATTTAGCCTTCATTTTTTTCCTGTAGATTATCATTCAGTTGGTTCTGTCTTCCTCTTTATTATTATGGCTCTTCAAGCACTTTTGCCCAAAATGGAATTCAGTATCTTTCCCTCTCAAAATTTTCTTTCTGTTTCTTTATGTCTGGCTATTACCACTGTCTGCCTGGTGTTTGGAAAAAATATGGCTGGTGAACCATCTGCAACAATATAGCACTTTGCTAATTAAAATGTAGATTCCAAACTTACAGGTACCTGAAATGCTGCCTTCTTGTCTATTGTGCAGATCCATTTAGCCATTGAATCCTATTATTTCTACTTTTGAAATGTCTCATGAATCTATTCGTCTTTCATTTTCCCTGTTTTAGTTCAGCTCTCATCTTTCAACCAGAATACAGCAATTGTTGCCTGTGGGATATCCTTACTTTGTCTCCCTCACTAGTTTATATTCCATGCTGGCATCCATTCTGGCTTTCTAAAACATTTTGTGCTTGAAACCTTCCCTCACGTAATCCCTTACTGTCAACATGTTAAATTCTGCATTTCTTAGGGTGTCATTCAAAGTCTACTACAGTCTAGGAGGGGGGATTAGTGTTCAGAAACTACCTAAACGGTACAATGTTTACTGTCTGGGGAATGGGCCACCTGAAACCCAATCCCTACCACTACACAATAAGTCCATGTGGTGAATATGCAAAGCTAAACTAAAAAAGAAAAACAAAAAGAAAAAAAGTTTACTACAGTCTGGTCATAATGGAGTCTGCTGCATGTGGTTAATGTAGTTAGTGCACTCTGCAACTCTACAGGGTGCCATTCTAATCATGGTCGTTATAGATAGTGTCCCCTAGAGTTATTGCAGTGCAGCACAATCATACACAGTGACCCTGACTATAACTGGCAACCCTCATTATCCTCTTGGCACATCTGTTAGACTTGTATAAACAGAACACTCCAGTCACTAAATTCACCATACTAGTGACTTCTCAGGGCTGCTACTCTTTAGGCTCTAGACATCTACTTATCTACACTTTTCTTGCTCATTCTTTCCTTGTTGAAACTTTCTCATCTTTCAGGACACAGTTTTAAGTGTCAGATCCTCTGTGAAGCCTTCCACAATTCCTCTTATTCTTATTGTTCCTCTTATTAAACCTTTATTTCGCTCACATCTTTTACTTAACAATTCTTTCCTTCTTCTTTTGAGGTAAAACTTACAATGAAATGCACAAATCTCTAATAAGCCACCGGGTGAGGTCCCACAAATGCCTAAACCTATGCTACTCAGACCTGCCCCCCCCAATCAAGATATGCTCATACTTTTTCCTTACACTTTTATAATTGACCTCTTAGATTGGTTAACTATTTTCATATGTTGCCTCACTCAACTATAAGCTGTAATTGGAGAAAAAGGCAAAGACCATGACTATTTCTTTCCTTGGGAGAAAAGAAGTGTTCAGCACTGAAACAGTCTTTAATATTGTACCAATCAGGATATGGCTCAGTTCCTTTAGAGATCCACAAAGCACTGGTTAAACTGTATTTCTCTCAAATATAACAGTTCAAAGTATAAGATGACTAGAGCTAATCTGGTGGCTCCATAGTGTCAAGGACCTAGACTTCTTCATTCTTATTCCACCATCCTGAAAGTATTGCTCTTACCTCAGTGTTCTAGGTGACTTACCTCCACAGCATTCCATCTACCCAGGGAAGTGAAAGAGCTGAAAGGAAGAGCTTGTCGTGGAAGTTACAACCATTTGCCAATTACTACAACATAGTCACGGGATTATGCCACCTAAAAATCAGAAGTTGCTAGTACTATAAGAGAAGGGAAGAATGAATATTGAAGAGCAAGTAACATACACATTCATATATGTTCCCACTTAATTTTTTTTAAAGATAAAACAAGTCAAATTTATTAGAGTTGTCCACAGTCAGCAATGGTGATCTTCTCACAGGTCTTTCCATTCTTGGACCCAAAGCCCTCCATGGCTTGCACAACATTCATGCCCTCTTTCACCTTGCCAAAAACCACATACTTGTTATTCAATCATTCAGTCTTAGTAGTGCAGATAAAAAACTGGGAACCAGCTGGGCTCGGTGGCTCAGCCTGTAATCCCGCGCTTTTGGGAGGCTGAGGTGAGTGGATTGCCTGAGCCCGCGGGTTCGAGACCCACCTGGGCAAGCGAGACCTCATCTCTACAATAAATCAAAAAATCAGCCGGGCGTGGTAGCACGTGCCTGTAATTCCAGCTACTCGGAAGGCTGAGGCGGAAGGATCGCCGGAGCCCAGCAGGTCGAGGCTGCAGTGGCTGGGAGCGGCCACTGCACTCCAGTCTGGGCGACTGAGTGAGACTCCAACTCAAAAAAAAAAAAAAAAAAAAACAAGTAGGAACCATTTGTGTTGGGTCCAGCATTTTCCATGGACAAGATGCCAGGACCTGTATGCTTCAAGATGAAGTTCTCATCATCAAATTTCTCCCCATAGATGGGCTTGCTGCCATTGCCATTATGGCGTGTAAAGTCATCACCCTGGCACATAAACCCTGAAGCAATTCTGTGAAAGCAGGAACCCTTGTAACCGAATCCTTTCTCTCCAGTGCTCAGAGCACCAAGTTTTCTACTGTCTTTGGAACTTTGTCTGCAAACAGCTCAAAGGAGATGCAACCCAAGGGCTCACTGTTGTCGGCGACGTTGAAGAACAAGGTTGGGTTGACCATGGCTGATGAGAAAAGGCTCAAGGCGGCAGCGTCTGCAAAGCCCTCACTTAATTTTTACAGTAGCCATCTAAACTATGTTTAATGTGATAACTGATGTTCAGAGAAACTAAGTAGTTGGCTAGAAAATTGCAAGTCGGTGATCTGAATTTAAAGCTTTTTTTTTCACTCTAGTAAAATGCTTAGGAGGGAATATATAAATATTGTTGAATAAATAAAGTAATGGTAATTTTCAAGTATTATAATCTCATGTTTTTATAGTACCATATTGTCTCTTTACTTCCCAGATACTCCATATAGCTTTACTCCTTGCTTCTCACCATTGTGAAATGAAATGCCATATGTATGGTTTGCAAGCAAGGCCTAATTTGTAATATAAAGTAAAACAAAATTACTTCTACTTTTAAATCTACAATATTATTTATGAGGAAAAATAAGTCACCATTTATTTTCTAAGCAAAAGCTTGTATGCTCTGTATTTGTTTGGTAATGTGTACAATCATAAAATTGGAAGTTATATCACCCAAACTTGTCATCTTAAAAGCAAAAAAAATCAAGACTACAGAACTTGTCTTTTATTTCATTTCTACCCTAAGTGCTTTCAGTCATAATGGGAAACGCTATAGCCTAATCAGTCGTTTTTATAATAACCATCGTTGTTATATGTAAGAATTATCTCAGGTTTGCATGGTAGGTCCTGATCAGGAAAGTTATACTGAACAATGCATAAGAAATGCATATAATCCTGGCCTGTTTTAGTGAAGAATGGATATTATTTACCATTAAAAGCATCATTTTAGCAGTGAGAAACCTACTTGAGAAAGTGTGACTGTTTTTTGATAATTAAATAAAGGGAATGGATGAGGTCATTCCCACCAATGCTTCAAAACCCTATTCAAATAACCACCCACCTCTGAAAGCCTTCTTAAACTTCATAAACAGATGTGCCCTCTTTCCTCTCCAATTGGATGCTATAGTCTTTGGATATTTCAGGGTACCCATATACTATGTGCTTCAAGTTACAGCTAGTGATACCTTCACGAAGGTAGGTTTAGTGTCTGTTTTTTTCTCACTACATCGGTGGTGCCTAGCACATCTTTGCTCACAGTTGGCACCCAACAAGTTGTTTTTTTTAAAGAAGGTCTCGTCTGTCGCCTAGGCTAGAGTGCAGTGGCACAATCATGGTTCATTGCAGCCCCAAACTCCTGGGCTCAAGTGATCTTTCTGCCTCAGCCTCCCAAGTAGCTGGGACTACAGGCACACTCTACACACGAAGCTAATTTTTTTTTTTTGTAGTGACAGAGGACTCACTAGGTTTCCCAGGTTTATCTCAAAGTCCTGGCTTCAAGTAATTCTGCCTCAGCCTCCCAGATAGCTGGAATTACAGATGTGTGCCACCACACTTGGCAACAGTGAATATTTTATTAAATGCACTTACCAACTATGACACCCTGGGAGAATACTTTGCAAATGACTTTAATGAACAATCTTTGAAGTAAGAATTCCAAAGGTCTACTCTAGCTTGTAACACAGCTATATTGCTATAGGCAAGTCATTTAAGCTTTCTGAGCTTTATTGGTCAAATGGGAATATTAATATGTAATAGGAAATGAAGAATTGGTTAAAATACTTAGTACAAGAAACTTTAACTTTAAGGTAGTGCTCTCTCTGACTCCCTCGATTCACCCTGCACAGTGCCTCACACCATAATAAATATGCAAACATTTTTCTTGAATTGAATGGCAATGGGATATATTTTATTAAAATCACACTTTGGCCCTAGTAGTCGACAAAGCTTTGTCAGAGCTGGGAACATTTACCAAAGGAAGGGCAAATTATCTCCCTTGCTCATGCTGTCTTTTCTACCCAGGACAATTTCGTTACTGAACCAAGGGTTCAGTGAAAGAAGCAGCGGCCTACTATCCAGGGATTTTCTTTGTGCTTCTTCCTGGACAGGTACACAACAGGCATTCACAGGGCTGGAGAGGTGGAACAAGAACCTTTGCCCTCTATTTTGCTTTCTTGTCAGAACCACTGGTTCAGGTAGGAAACAAGGAATTTACTGCCAGAAGGACCAAAGTGAATGGGTGAGGGAGTTTCCAGTCTTCAGAAGAATTGCAGGGAGCAAGTTGTCGGAGGGGAGGTGTGATTTACATTCAGCTTAGCCCTACTATTTTCTGGGCCATCAGAATCTTTCTTCACATAGTAAAAGGAAACCAGCAAGCCAAATCCAGAAATAAAGCAAAACCCTAGCTAGCCATGTGTGTCCAAGGCAGAGATTGCTATAGCATCTACCTCTGGGTTTGGGTAACAAGACTGGCCATGAGTTTTGGGTTTAAGCATGTTTACTATAAATATAAAGCATTCCCCCTGGAGTCTGGCACATTTTGTAGAAGTTGTACCAAAATATAGTTGAAACATGACTGCCTCTTAAATTAATTTTATACTTAGCAAATGCTAAACTTAAAAAAATAGAGGAACAAGTAGCTTTAAAGTTCAGAGTATTAATATTTGAAATCTGTCCAACTTAGTTAGCTATGTCCTGGACACTTCTTTTTCTCTGGTCAGTGTTACTGATCTAACACCTAATTCACTTCTTGGTTGTTAGATAGGAATTAAATGTATCTTGTATTTATTTGTATCAACCTGGAACTAAAACGTATTTTCTCAGCATACATTCTTATTTCCAGAAATAGGATATGTCCATGTTGAATTTACTCTGTAGCTCCTCTTAGTGACATTTGTATGATCTAATTCAAGGACCTGAAGTGATGGCTCCACATGATTTACTTGCATATGATGCAACTATTTTTAGTATTGCATTTACATTTTTAAAAACAAGAATGCACTTCCTGATGGAACAGGCATGCATTTTTAACTCACAGCCTCAAGAACTGTAGAACAAGGAAGTTTCTTAGAAATTGAGTCCCAACACCTTTTTTTGTACTGGAGAGAAAGAAGCGTGGGTCTCAAAAGATTTAGTGGCCAAGGGGCAGTTAGTGCTTTAATGTACTATCTAGCAATATTGTGGTCCCTGTGACTACTTATGCTTATTTTTCCTTTCCTCTCTGCATACTTATTTTTAATCTCTTATGTATTTTTAAGTGTCCTTAAATACTTTCTTGAATGAACTAGTGTCTAAATAAATGAAGTATTCAAAGTGACACTTTATATTAATGCTAATTGCTTATGTTTCCATAGTATCTATGGCTAGGCAGAGAGCCTAGCAACATTAATTAACCTAACAGGATTTCATCTATCAGAGGTAGCAGTAGTAACTAGCTTTCTAAGTAGAAAACAAAGAATTACCCCCTTCAGTCTTTAGAAAGTAATGACTTTGTGAACTGCAATAAAAACCTTAGAATTGTTTTTATTAAACCTGGTCAACAATTTAGGAGTATATTCAGTATCTTAAAAATGAAAGATGTCGGGTGTGGTAGCTCAAACCTGTAATCTCCGCATCCATTGGGAGGATTGCCTGAGTCCACGGGTTCAAGACCAGACTGGGCAACATGGCGAGACCTTGTCTCTACAGTAGATCAAAAACAAAAATTAACCGGGCATGGTGATGCACGCCTATAGTTCCAGCTACTTGGAAGGCTGAGGTAGAAGGATTGCCTGAGAAAGAGAGAGAGAGAGACAGACAGACAGACATTGGCTGAAATATTACTTGTACCTGGGTGTTTAAAAGAGCATAATGATTTCTGGGGTCAGTTGATTTCTAGCAAGGGTGTCAAGATCATTCAGTGGGAAAAGAATACTTTTAATAAATGGTTGCAGGACTGGATAGCTTCATGCAAAAGAATGAATCTGGACTACTACCTCACACCATATACAAAATTAACTCGGTATGGATCAAAGACCTAAATGTGAATTCTAAAATCATAAAGTTTTTAAAAGGAAACAGGTGAAAATCTTCATGACTTTTGGTTAGGCAACAATTTCTTAGATATGGCACCAGAAGTGGCCAGGTGTGGTGGCTCACACCTGTAATCCCTGTACTTTGGGAGGCCAAGGTGGAAGGAAAGTTGTAGGCCAGGAGGTCAAGTCCAGTCTGAGCAACACAGTGAGAGCTCATCTCTACAATAAATTAGCCAGGCGTGGTTGTACACATATGTAAACCCAGCTACATGGAGGGCTGAGGCAGGAGAATTGCTTGAGCCCAGGAAGTTGTGGCTACAGTGGGTCATGATTGCACCACTGTACTCCAACCTGGGGAACAGAGCAAGACTCTTTCTCTTAAAACAAAATAAAAAAGATATGGCACCAAGCCACAAAAAAAAAAATAGGTAAATTGGACTTTATCAAAATTGGAAACCTTGTATATCAAAAGACACTGTGAAAAGACATCTGTAGAATGGGAAAAACTACTTGCAAATCATATATCTGATAAGAGTCTAGTTTCTAGAATATATAAAGAATATATAAAGAATCTTGCAACTTAACAGTAAAAAGTCAAATAACCCAATTTAAAAAGTGGGCAAAGGATTTGAATAGACGTTTCACCCAAAATATACAAATGATCAATAAGCACATCAAAAGATGTTCATTAGGGAGATGCAAATCAAAACCATGATTGGGTACCATTTCACACTCACTAGAATAGCTATAATTTTTTAAATGGACTGTAAGACATGTTGGCAAGGATATGTAGAAATTGGAACCCTTGTACATTGCTAGTGGAAATGTAAAATGGTACAGCTTCTATGGAAACAGTTTGGCAGTTTCTCAAAAAGTTAAACATAGAGTAACCATCTGACTCAGCAGTTCCACTTCTAGGCATATATCTGAGAAAATTGAAAACATATGTTCACACAAAAAATGTGTACACAAATGTTCACAGTAACTTAAAAATAACCAAAAAGTAGAAAAAACTCAAATGTCCATCAACTGAGGAATTGATAAACAAAATGTTGTATATGCCTACAGTGGAATATTATTTAGCCATAAAAAGGAATGCAGTACTGTTACATGCTACAACATGGATAAGCCTCAGAAATATTATGCCAGACACAGAAACCATATATTGTATGAGATATCAAAATATCAAAAATAGACAAATCCATAGAGACAAAGAACAAAATAGTGGTTGCCAGGAGATGAGGGGAGAGTAAAATTGGGACTAACTTAATAGATATGGAGTTTTTTGGGGGGGGGTGATGAAAATGTTCTGAAATTAGATAGTGGTGGTGAATTGCACAATATAATGAATATTTTCAAAAGTACTGGAGTGTACACGTTAAAAGAATGGATTTTATGTTAGATTTTATGTTATATGAATTGTAGCTGAATTGAAAATGCAAAATTTTGTTTTTTGTTTTTTGAGTTGGAGTCTCACTCTGTCGCCCAGACTGGAGTGCAGTGGCCGCTCCTGGCCACTGCAGCCTCAACCTGCTGGACTCCGGCGATCCTTCTGCCTCAGCCTTCCGAGTAGCCGGAATTACGGTCATGCACTACCACGCCCAGCTGATTTTTTGATTTATTGTAGAGATGAGGTCTCACTGCCCAGGCGGGTCTCGAACCCGCGGGCTCAGGCAATCCACTCACTTCAGCCTCCCAAAGGCGCGGGATTACAGGCTGAGCCACCGAGCCCAGCGAAAATGCAAAATCTTTTTAATTGTTTGTTAAAATATAAAAATGAAAGATGTTATAACAGATTAGAGACTGAAATCATGCAGGATTTTCAAAAAAGTGGAATGTACTCCCATAACCAATATGGAACTCTGTCTATTCTGTGGCTTTTAGAGGATTAAGAGAAAGATCCTGTGTTGTAGTTTTTACAGCTGGTCAGAAAAAATCAGTCATTAGTTAGCATTCTGCTCAGAGTCAAGGATTGTGGTTAGAGATGTTATGCAAACTGAGATGATAAAACCAAGTGACCTCCAGTGAACAAATAGCCTGTATTCAGAAACAGCAGGGAAGTTGGAAAACTAATAGTGGGGGTAGAACTGAAGGGATGTGATTTTTCTTTTTTAATGTGCAATCTAACAGCAGCTCTCCCTAGATTTTGTGCTAAAATAAGAGCATTTTCACACATTTTAATTGCTCTGCTATAACAACAATGTGAACTCCAGCCACAAACATTTATTATCTATTTAATTTTGTTCTAATTTCAGTGTAGCAAGAATTCACCTTGTAAGTGGGAGTAAGAGTCCATTTAGTAAAAAAAAAAAAAATCCTTTCTCACATTGCTAATTCTGTTGTGCATTTCTGTAATAAAGAACTAATAATGTCCTTTTTGTATTTCTCTATTTTTATGTTACATTTATACATTATTATTCCCAAAGTAGCATTTTTTTGAACTGGAACCCCACTTTCTCCTTGTGTAAAGAATTTTTTAAAATTGTAGAATTTAAGGTTTCATAGTATTTCTAATCAGGATTTTATTTTATTTTTCTTTACTTGCAGAGATAGGGTATGCTGTGTTGCCCAGGATGGTTTTGAGCTCCTGGTCTCAAGCGATCCTCCTGCCTCTACCTCCCAATGTGCTGGGATTACAGGCATGAGCCACCATGCCTGGCCTTCTAATCAGGATTTTAGATAATATTTTTGTGTTATAATAAACCTTTATAGTACTTGGTGTTATAATACTTGTGGTAAACCTTACAGGACTGTGTTTTAAGATGCATTTAAGATGAGATTTATACAACGGAATAACTATCCAAACTTTTCTGATTATTTTTCAGACCTGTCATTTACTCCAGCCTTTATAGTAATGCTGCAAAACGAAGAGGAATGGATAAAAACATTGGCGAACAACTCAATAAAGCATATGAAGCCTTCCGGCAGGCATGCATGGATAGAGATTCTGCAGTGAAAGAACTACAGCAAAAGGTGTGTGCTGCTTCTTCTGAAAATTATTCTTTAGCCTGGTAAATGGAATTTGAGAATCTTTACATCTGAAAAATGTTCATTGTTAAAAACTGCCTTGAAGAATTATAATAACTGAAACAGAAGACTAAATTAATGGATGAAATTTGAGATATTTGTTGCCTTTTTAAGAAGTGTTGTGATCTTTTAGGATGAGTTGATTTGATGGGTCTATTTTCAGGTAATTGTGAAAGGTGAAGAATGTGTCTTCCATAAATAATTTTTAAATATCAGTATTTACTTTATAAATAAGAAGGAAATTAATATAAAAAATAATTAGTGTTATGACAGACTGAAAGTTAGAAGTGTCTCTGTCTCTGTTTTGTTCTTTGTTTTTTTCTCATAGTTATTTGGCTGGCAGGAAGACTGTACAAATCTTAAAATATTCTATAACAAAATTTGCTATTAATTTATAATAGTCCTTCATACTTTATGACTGTGAAAAATAGACTATTTTAGTGAAAACTTTACTTAATAAAAGTTTCAGCTTTTAAAATTATCCCTGTACACATAACATTTCTTTTTATAGTACTTTCAATTTCAAAAGAAAATGAATTGGTAGAAAGGCATATTCAGGCAAAAATACTTAGCCTAGTAGTTCCTAAACACATGTCTGTTACTGGTTCATGATGAGATTTTCACTGATGTGTAGCAAAAATGAGAAAAATAAGTATAATGTAATAAACTTCTTACAATATCAAATTTATTTCATTAAAATTCTGCCTTTTAATCTGATGCTGTAGTCCATGTTTCCATACAAAGTAAAGGGCAGAATTTTATTAACATACACTTTTGTGAATGATGATGATAGGGCTGTCTCCTTGTTTAATATCATTAGCAAGTATTATTTCCCGAAGTCCCCAGTTCTACCTGCATATTCTGTGATTCTCTGGAAGGACTTGGCATACAGTCATACTCATAGCAAAGGTTCATTACAACATGTTAAAGATACACAGCCAGATTATTAATGAAAAAAAGACATCAGGAGGAATGTAGAGGAATCCTTATTGTTCAGTCTTCCTATGTACCTTTCCTCTAGCTTCAAAAATTCAGTCACTTGTGCAGCACATAGCAAACTCTATTTTAGATTCAAAATTCAGGTTTTTTTTTGTTTTTTTTTTTTTAAATTGAGGTCTGGTCACGTAGGCACGCTCTGTTAACCAAAATTCCAGATGCTTAGAAGGAAAGATGTTCATCATAAATCTCATTGTACAGTCTAAGTAGGCTGGCACAGCAGTCACAATATTCTCACTTAGAAAATGTTTTCAAAAGCCAAGTTCCCAGATGCCAGCCAGGGGCATCTTGCAAAGAGACCTTTCTGAAGATAACAGCCTAAAGCCTGCTATGTTAAATTTCAATTGCACAGGCAGTTGAAAGTGGGAAGGGAGGATCTTATTTTGGTTCCCCCGGTTTAAAAAAGAACATCGTTTTACTAGCCTGTGAAATTCTGAAGTCTAAGAGATATGCTAGCCATGCAGTTCTTAGTTTCTTCCATAAATATAGGAACTGCACCATTTTCTTTTTCCTTTCTAATTGATAGATCTACTATAAAACTAGATGTTATACATAACTCCCTGTTTTCCTCAGAAACTATCATTATTCTTTGTGATTTGCCTCTTGGCTTACAGAAGAATACTCTGTTATGTAAGTATATTCATGAACTGTATCATTAGGGATGGATGGGAGAAAGAGGGGCACAGTATGACAGAAGGCTTTCTAAAATTATTGAAATGAAGTTTAGAATTTGGATTTTCTTTTTCCAGTTCAGGCTTAAGACATAATCACTTTTGTAAAAAAAAACAAAACTGGCCAGGTTCAGTGGCTCAAGCCTATGATCCCAGCACTTTGAGAGCCCAAGGTGTGAGACTTGCCCAAGCCCACGGGTTCAAGACCAGCCCGGGCAACTTGCCAAGACCTCATCGCTACAGTAAATCAAAAAATTAGCCAGGCAGGGTAGTGCGTACCTGTAGTTCTGGTTACTTGGAAGGCTGATGCAGAAGGGTCTCCTGAGCCCAGCAGGTTTACACTGCGATGGCCATGAGCATACCACTGCACTCCAGCCTGGGCATGGAGTAAGACTCCAACTCAAACAGAAACAAAAACTAAACTAAACTTAAAAATCCAGTGTTTATTCTTTTTATTTTGTGACAAGGTTTATTAAGAAACCTTGACAATTCTATATCTGTTCCAGGAAAGTTAATAAACAGAATTAGGGGAAAGAGGAGTATTGAGATATTCTTAGGATAAGGCAGAAATAGGGATTTATCTTTATTCCTACTCTTTTCATGTTGGCCAAAGAAAAGCAACTGAAGACTCTGGCAATTTAACACCTGTGGAATATGCTATGGAAGAAGCCTTTGCTTATATTACCATATATTCCATTCCACAGAAGGAAAAGAGAAAGTTTCTTAGATATTTATTTTGCAAAGTTGATATTTGTGAAATACTCAAGAATAGATGAAGAAAAAATGTATGAGGGGGACCAAAAAAACCCAGAATTCATCCTCCAGATCAAATAGTCAACCAAAGTTTTTATCTGGAAGTTTTGAGAAGATTCCGCCTTGATTTGCGGAAGAAGCATCTTGATTTGTGGTAAACAGGTGACTGGTTACTCCACCGACACAACACACCTGCTCATACCACACTGAGTATTCAGCAGCTTTTGACCAAAAATGGCATGGCCTCTATGCCCCACCCTCTCTCTTCACCCAGTCTCACTCTGAATGATTTTTTGTTTCCCTGGATGAAAAAAATCCTCAAAGGGAAATGTTGCTGATGTGAAAGAGGTGAAACAAAAAACGGCAGAAGCGCTAAAAGTCATCAAAAATTGTTGAGTTCAAAAATTCATTTTGAGCAGTGAAAAAAGCATCTCAACAGGTGTATTGCATCAAATGGAGAGTACTTTGAAGGCGACTGATGTTTAAACATGTAAGAATAAAGACACCGTTTTTTATAAATTCTCGTTTTAGGGGGAGTCTCCTCTCATATACTGTATATTCTTTTGTATTAAGTGCAGAATATCCTGATTTATGTAAAACACATTTATTGAGTGCCTATTATGTATTGGGGTCTTGGTCAATTTTTTAGAACATTGAAATTAAAAAATAAATAAATAAATAAAACATCGTTTATACTCATAAGGAACTTTTTAAAAGTTCAAATAAATAACAAAATAAACATTTTATTATATAGTATAATTTAAAAGATAAAAAAGAAAATTGAGAGTCGTTACAATAGTGTACCAAGTTCCATTATAGAGATCAGTGCAGGATAATATATGAGCACAGAGAAGAGGCACCTAACTCAGTCTGTGTGGAACAAGTCATAATCTCAATATGAGTCAATATTTGAGCTAAGATTAGGAAGAGTTTAGTAATCTGGAAAGAATGGTCCTGTAAGTAGGAGCACTATATATAAAAAATTGGGGCTCAGTGGCTCAGCCTATAATCCCAGCACTTTGGGAGGCTGAGGTGAATAGATTACCTGAGCCCACAGGTTTGAGATCAGCCCGGGCAACTTGGCGAGACCTCATCTCTACAATAAATCAAAAATTAGCTGGGCATGGTAGCACATGCCTGTAGTTCCAGCTGCTTGGAAGACTGAGGCAGAAGGATTACTGGAGCCCAGCAGGTCAATGCTGGGGTGGCTGTGAACATGCCACTGCACTCCAGCTGGGTGACAGAGTGAGATTCCAACTCAAGAAAAAAAAAATTCAGAAGCAAGGGAGTTATGATACATTCCTTGAACCACAAAGTGATCCTATGGCTCCAAAAAGAATAACAGGGCATTGTAGTCAAAGAAGTTGTAAAGGTAGATTATGACTCAGTCATGATGAATATGGCTAAGTAGTTTGTACTGTGTCCTTATTAATTATAAGCTGCTTAAGGATTAATATGTGCTGTAGAAAAGTCTTCATGACAATGGGATAGAGACAGATAGAATACAGAACAATGGGGAATTTTAGTTCAACAAATATATATTAAGAACCTTTTTTATTTTAAGCAGTGTTCTAAGAGCAAGGTGACAACCATCCAGTTGCACTTTATGCACTTCAGTATATGTATTAACATAAAATTATACATTATGTAATTTTATGGTATATAAAATATCTATTACTATACATACTAAATACATGCATACATATATTTTATACCTCAATTTAAGAAAATAAAAATTGAATGGCAATCAGCTTGAACAATTAAAATAAGGACCTAAATTAAGCATAAGGGATGAATTGGGGAAGAGATCTCAGGTTTATTTAGGAGATATAATGGAAAGCAGGTGACACCTGAATATAGGGCACATCTGAATATGATGGAATAAACTCTCAGTTGATACCCAGGTATCTGGAATAGATGACTGGATTGGTAGTGGTACTGTTTAGTTACTTTAGTTAATATTTTTAGTTAATATTTTACTTGTGGGACATATAAGCAAAAATGTCCAATGAATAGTTAACATGGATCTGTTAGTGTAGAAAGAATACTAAGTTAGAAATTATACATATGGCAATAACGGATTTTGTTGTAGCCTTAAATGTGGATGGCACCTTCCAGTTAGACTGTATAGGTTGAAAGAATATTTGAAAGACACAATAGAGGGGAGAGGAGGAAGGGAAGAAAACCAACCAGTTGGTCCCTGGAGAACACAGATTAAGTAGTTGAGAGGCATAGAAAAAGAAACTCAGAGAATGTTATTTTATTTTTATTTTATTTTAGTTGGAGTCTCACTCTGTCACCCAGGCTGGAGTGCAATGGCACACTCATGGCCACTGCAGCCTCGACCTGCTGGGCGCAGGTGATCCTTCCACCTCAACCTTCCAAGTAGCTGGAACTACAGGCATGCACCACCATGCCTTGCTAATTTTTTGATTTGTTGTAAAGGCAAAGTCTTACCTTGTTGCCCGGGCTGGTCTTGAACCTGTGGGCTCAGGCGATGCTCTCGCCTAAACCTCCCAAAGTGCTGGGATTACAGGCATGAGCCACTGCACCTGGTGTGAATAACAATATTTTAAAGAACGGGCATAGAGAGGAGAACCAGTAAGTAGATTAATAAAAAACACTCTGAAAGTAGGAAACAAATTAGAGAAAATGACAGTGATATCATAGAAGCCATTAGAAAAGAATTTCAAGAAGAACGTAGTAGTAAGCAATAGCAGATAGCAAAGGAATCTAGTAAGATGACGGCTGAGAAGCATACATTGTATTTGGCTATGTGGTGATTACTGACATTTATGAGGGCAATTGAGTGGGGAGGGCAGATTGCAGTAGGCTGAGGAGAATTAGAGAATGATGAAGTAAAGACAGTATAAACCACATAGGCAAAAAGCTTGACTATGTGTAAAATAGAAATGGAGTGATGATTATCAAGGTTGTTTTGTTTTTAGGATGAGTGAAATGAAGTTGAAGAATAAATAACACAGTAGAGAGAAAGGAGATAGTTTGGGATAGAGGAGTGAAAATAAGTAACTGATGTCCTTTTACAGTCAATTCTTTACACAATAGCCAGAATGATCTGTTTAAAAAGAATTATTTAGTTGTTAATTATATCAGTCTCCTACTCAAAATTTTGTAGTGATTTCTACAAAATTAAAGTCAGTGTCCCTATTGTGGCCTACTAGGTCAAGGCCTAATCTGGTCCTTGCTGGACACTTCAGTTTTTTCTCCTGCCACTCCATTCTTTCACAACCTTGCTACCACATGACTTCCTGCTGCTTTTCAAATACATTCCTTTTTCAAGACCTTTGCTCTTACTATCTCATTTGACTGGATATTTTTCTTTGGATATTTTCATAGTTTCCTGCCTTATTGCTTTCAGGTTTTTACTCAGATGTCACCTTCTCAAAGAGGCCCTTCCTGAATATCCTAAGTAATTTGTTTGTCTGCTGAATAAGAAAGGAAGCCCTAAGAGGGTTGAGACCTTGTCTAGGTCAATGTTGTGTTCCCAGGACCTTGCACATAGGCACATGGATATTTGAAGGACAGAAAGGAGGGTGAATAGGAGGAAGAAAAGAAGGCTGGTCAGTTGACTTCGAGAGATTCAGACATAGGTTAAGAAACTGACTATGAACAAGGAGAAACCTATTTCTTTCAAGACTAGAGGGAACAATAAAGAAGTAGATGCAAATAAAGATAAGCTTCTAGACAGGAGGTGGTGGTAGCAGAAAGTTAGAAAGACTGTCACGTAAGGGTCCATATTCTTTGTGAAAGGTGAGGTCATCTGAGTGAAGTGATTTGTAGGATATTCTGAGGGTGATAGTTAAGAATTGACGTGGTGAGGATATGGAAAAAAGGGAACCCTTTACACACTGTTGGTGGGAATGTAAATTAGTACAGCCATTATGGAAAACAGTATGGAGTTTCCTTAAAAAATTAAAAATAGAACTACCATGTGATCCAGCAATTCCACTACTCAATATATATCAGAGGAATTGAAATTAATGTGTTTAAGAGATGTCTGTACTCCCATGTTGATTGTAGCACCGTTCACAATAGCCAAGATATGGAATTAACCAAGTGTTCAACAACTGATGAACAGGTAAAGAAAATGTACATATATACAGTAGAATACTATTCAGCCATTTAAAAAATATATAATTCTTTCATTTGTGACATCATACATAAACTAGGAGGACATTATGTTAAGCAAAATAAGTCAGGCACTGAAAGAAATACTGCATGTTCTCACTCATCTGCAGAAGTTTTAAAAGTTGACCTCATAGAAATAGCAAATTTAATAGTGGTTACCAGAGATTGGGAAGTGTTGGGGGAAAGGAGTGGTAGGGAGAGGATGAAGAGTGGGTACAAAGGTACAATTAGTAAGCTTTTATATATTTCCAAACAGATAGGAGAGAGGACTTTTGTATTTTCCTACCACTAAGAAATGGCAAATGTTTGAGGTGATGGGTATCCTTTGATCATTACACAATGTTTACATGTATTGAAACATCGCATTGTACCCCCATAAACATGTACAATTATGTCAGTTTTTAAAATAATCGTTTTAATTTAAAAGAAAAGAAATGGACAAGTAAATGGCAAAATCTAAAATTAGGAGATTGCAGAAGAGTAAGGTGGCCAAAGAGTACATATAAAAGTGACTGAAATTATGTATTTTGAGATTTAAGCTAAAATCAGGAAGAAGCTAATCTAGGAAGAGTTTACTAGACTAATAACAAAAAGGGTTTATGACTGAGGTCTTAATAAAGTGAGAGAATAGATACAGATGGAGTAAAATAATGTGAAAGTTTAAAAGATGGTTTATTGTCAGTGAGTATATTGATGTTTTGGCTGGGCACGGTGGCTCAAGTCTGTAATCCCAGCACTTGGAGGCCAAGGTGAGAGGATTGCCTGAGCTCAGTGGTTCGAGTATATTGATGTTTTGGATCTTTTGTGTTTCTATTAAGTCATGAAAGTTGAGAGTAGGTAGTTGGAATGGGGTTGAGAAAGTCAAGAAGTTCTACAATTAGAACACTTCTCTTAGAATGATGGTAGGACTAGGGGCATTTAAAGAGACTCTAAATTGTTTAATGTGAAGAAATGATTAATATGTTGAAAGCAGCTTTGATGAGAGACTGTGGTATAACTGAATACCTTATGATTTTTTTTTTTTTGCAAAAGTTTGAAGGAATAACGCCCGAGAAGAGGCAATGATGAGCCAAGATAGAGCTTATTTTTTTGTTCTCCCATATCTTCCTTCACTCCAACCCCTCTGGTTTGGTGGGACACTAGGCAGGTTCATGTGAGGGGATTATGGAGCATCTGTATTCTCCGGGGATATCATAATTATCTTCATTTTGAATCGAGATGCCAGGCTTGCTGAAATTCAATTTTGTTGACCATTACATTATCTGTAGTATTACAAAACAGGAGTTCTGACATTAGATTTCATACTTTGATCTCATTCCTTACCTTTTTTTAAAGTTAACTTCTTTCTGTAACATTTTTGGAAACAGACATATAAGCTTCTTTTTAGCATTTTGTGGGATTTTTTTTTATGGAACATTCATTTTTTTTAAATTATAAAAACAAAAGTACTAAATATAAATTATCTCTCTACTTCAGGAAATAAGATTAAACTTTGAGATAAGACAAGCTAGGTCTTTCCTATTTAGAATATATAGTGATAGGGTTACATATATAAGTTTTCTAATTTCTAATATGAAGATAGTAGAAACTCTAAAGTCAGACCTGAGGTTTTAAATACTGTCTGTGCTTGGGCACAGTGGCTCATGCCTATAGTCCCAGTACTTTAGGAAACTCAGACAGGAGGATTGCTTGAGCCCAGGAGTTCGAGACCAGCTAGACAATATAGTAAGATCTTGTCTCTACAAAAAAAAAAATTTTCTTAAATCTGGTTGTAGTACACTCCTATAGTCCCAGCTACTCGGGAGGCTGAGATGGAAGAATCTAAATAAATATTGTCTCTACCACTTTCAAGATTCTCAATCTTGGTAACTGGAAGAGTGATGATGTGTCCAAAGATGTAGGGAATGCTGATTTTGGTAATAGAAATTATTATTTGATTTAATTTGGATATATTGAGTTTAAGTGCTAGCAGGTCAGCCAGAAGATGATCAGAAGGCGGTTGTGGATTTTTGAAATAAGGTACCAACTGGAAATACAAATTTAGGAGTCATCTGCATGGAGTGATAGGAAAAGGCAGTACCAAGAGGAAAGAGAATAGAGCAAAAGAAGGAAAGAATGAAGAGGAGAACCTTGAAGAAGTTGCCTGGCATTCTCATGGCAGAAGGCCCCAAAGGCTGTACTATGAGTGAGCCTAACTGCTATATCTGATGTCATGCTTAAAGAATTGACCTGTTAAGTGGCATTAGCAAGGTGGCCAACTTGGAGGTTCCTGGCCTTTATTCTCCCCTTGAAAACATAACATAAAGACTGTCCAAAATAACCTTATAGGAGCTTTGGAAATCAGTGATAGATATACAATAACCAAATGAATGTCCAGGCAAGAAAAAGCCACATTCCAAATGATAGGAAATTTCATCATTTCTGCTTACTCCCTTCCCAACATGGCATGGTGTGGTTGGGGAGAAAAGCCTAATTCCTGGTTCCTTTCTTGAAGAAGGAAAAAACAGAGTGGAATTTATTTACATGGCCCTGGTCTGTCTTTATACTCCCAAAGGACTATTTTCTGCCTTGCATGATTCCAAACTCAGAGTTGGGAATGATAACATAGTTTAAGTCTCAGACTGGAAACCATAGAAGGTAGTGTACTGAAGATGGACTGCAGACTTGCAGACACCTGAGGGCAAGAGACGACAGTAAAAAAGAAATACAACAGAACATCTAAGGTTCAAGGTGAAACTAAGGTAAGATTCTTTGGGAAATTAAGATACAAGCAGCCAGGAAAAATCAGGAGGAAAAAACAAAGTGCACAGACAGGACCTATTCCAGAAAAGACCTGAAAATACCTTAAGACAATTTCAAAGATCAAGAGACTTCTAATTAGTGAAAATTTTCCACACCAGGCTGCAAAGACCAGACTAGGGGAAGAGGCTGTTTTTTCCAAATGCTCAATTTTCAAAATAAATAGATAAACAACAAGAAATACAAATAAATACGGAAGCATGGCTCATTTAGAACATCAAAATAAATTTCCAGAAACAATCTGAAGAAATACATGCATCAGGCTTACTAGACAAAGTCTTTAAAACAGTTGTCTTAAATATGCTCAAAAAGCTAAAGAAATACTTGAACAAAAAACTAAAGGAACTCAGGAAAACAATTCTATGAATAAAATGAGAATATCAACAATGAGAAATCATAAAAAAAAAAAAAGAACCAAACAAACCAGGTGCAGTGGCTCACACCTGTAATCCCAGCACTTTGGGTGGTTGAGGCAGGAGGATTGCTTGAGGCCAGGAGTTTAAGACCAGTCTAAGCAATATAGCAAGACAGTGCCTCTCAAAAATAAAAAAGTAGGCTGTAGTGGCATACACCTGTAGTCTCTGCTATTCGGGAGACTGAGGCAGAAGGATTGCCTGAGCCCAAGAGGTCAAGGTGGCATTGAGCCGTGATTGTGCCACTGCACTCCAACCTGGGTGACAGAGTGAGATCTTGATTCAAAGACACAAAGTCTGGGGCCAAGAAACAAAACAACTCAACTGAAAATTTCACTAAAGAGGTTCAACAACAGAGTCAACCAGACAGAAGAATCAGTGAACTTAAAGACAAGTCATTTGAAATTATGGAGTCAGGGGAGAGGGGGTGGGATTGGCAGTTGAGGGAAACTGCTAGGGGAGGGATGGACATACCTCAACAAGGGTACCTGCATAATCAGTGTTTGTATACCTAACCCTGAATTGTACCCCACATCTTTATAATTAAAAAAAACAAAAACAAATGAAATTATGGAGTCTGAGGAGCTAAAAGAAAAAAGAAGAAAAGTGAACAGAGCCTGCGAGACGTATGGGACACCATCAAATGGATGAATATATGAATTATGAGAGTCTCAGAAGGAGAAAAGAAAGGATCAGAGAGATCATTTGAAGGACTAATAACTGAAAACTAATCAAAATTGGAAACAACATGGATATATAAATCTAAGAAGCTCAATGAACTCTAAGTATGAGAAACCTAAAGAGAACCACAAGACACATTATAATTAAAGTGTCAAAAGACAAAGAGACTTGAAAGCAAGGAAAAAACAACTTGTTATGTATGAGGGATCCCCAATAAGACTATCAATAAAATTCTCATCAGAAATTTTTCAAGCCAGAAAATAATGTAATGATATATTTCAATTGCTGAAAGAAAAAAGAAAACTGTCAATCAAGAAGTCTACACCTTTAAAGACTCCGGCAAAACACTGTTAAATGAATTCAGTAAAATTGAAGGATACAAATTCAACATACAGAAATCAGTAGCATTTATATACACCAGCAGTGAACAGTCTGAAAAATCAAGAAAGGAATCTCATTTACAGTAGCTACAAAAAATTTTAAAACACCTATGAATAAATGTAATCAAAGAAGGAAAAGTATAAAATGTTGATTAAAGAAACTGAGAATACACCAAAAAATGGAAAGATAATTCCATGCTTATGGATTAGAAGAAATAATATTGCTCAAACATCAATACTGTCCAGGCTCGGTGGCTCAGCCTGTAATCCCAGCACTTTAGGAGACTGTGGCAAGTGAATTGCCTGAGTCCGCAGGTTTGAGACCAGCCTGAGCAACTTGATAAGACCTCATCTCTACAATAAATAAAAAATTAGCCGGGTGTGGTAGTGTGCACCTGTTGTTCCAGACACTTGGAAGACTGAGGTGGAAGGATTGCAGGAGTCCAGCAGGTCGATGCTGGGGTGGCTGTGAGCATGTGTGCCACTGCATTCCAGCCTGGGCGAAGGAGTGAGACTCCAATGCAAAAAAATTTGTTTATCAATACTACCCAAAACGATTTACAGATTCTTTACAATCCCTATTAAAATACCAATTACATTCTTTACAGAAACAGAACAATCCTAAAATTTGTATGGAAACACAAAAGACCCTGCATAGCCAAAGCGATCTTGAGGAGAAAGAACAAAGCTGGAGGCATCACCCTACCTGGCTTCAAATTGTGCTATAAGGCAATATAACCAAAAGAGCATGGTACTGGCATAAAAACAGGCACATAGACGAGTGGACCAGAATAAAGAATAAAGAGAACCCAGAGATAAATCTACACATTTACAGCCAATTTATTTTTGACAAAGGCACCAAGAACATACCTTAAGGAAAGGACAGCCTCTTCAGTAAAGTATGCTGAGAAAATTGGATAACCATATGCAGAAAAACTAGGATCCCTGTCTCTTACTATATGTAAAAAGAAATTAATAATAGATTAAAGATTTACATATAAGACCTGAAACTATGAAACTACTAGAAGAAAATGCCTTAGTACATCAGTCTGGGAAAATATTTTTTGAGTAAGACCTCAAAAGCACTGACAACAAAGGTAAAAATAGACAGATGGGATTTTATCAAGTGTAAAAGTTTCTGCACAACAAAGGAAAGGACAAAGTAAAAGAAAACATGAGCCGGCTCGGTGACTCAGCCTATAATCCCACGCTTTGGGAGGCTGAGGTGAGTGGATTGCCTCAGTCCACAGGTTCGAGACCCGCCTGGGCAACTTGGCGAGACCGCCTCTCTACAATAAAAAAAAAAAAAAAATCAGCCGGGCGTGGTAGTGCGTGCCTGTAATTCCGGCCACTCGGAAGGCTGAGGCAGAAGGATCGCCGGAGCCCAGCAGGTCGAGTCTGCAGTGGCCGGGAGCAGCCACTGTACTCCAGTCTGGGCGACAGAGTGAGACTCCAACTCAAAAAAAAAGAAAACATGGCTGGGCGCAGTGGCTCATGCCTATCATCCCAGCACTTTGGGAGACCAAGGTGAGAGGATTGCCTGAGCCCACAGATTCAAGACCAGCCTGGGCAAATTGGCAAGACCTCATCTCTACTGTAAATCAAAAAATTAGCCAGGCATGGTGGCACATGCCTGTAGTTCCAACTACTGGGAAAGCTGAGGCAGAAGGATCACCTGAGCCCATCAGGCCGCAGCTGCCACTGCGCTCCAGCCTGGGTGACAGAGTGAGACTCCAACTCGGGGGAAAAAAAAAGAGAGAGAGAGAGAGAGAAAACAAACATACAGAATGGGAGAAAGTATTTGCAAGCTATTCATTTGACAGGGAATTAATAACTGGGATATAAGGAACACAGTAGCAATAAACAAAGACATAAACCAGTTTTAAAATGGGCAAAATAACGGAATAGACATTTCTCAAAAGAAGACATGCTAATGGTCAACAGGTATAGAAAAATACCCAATAGTACCAATCATTAGGGAAATACAAATCAAAACCACAGTGAGAAATTATCTCATCCTAGCTAAAAATGGGCTTTATAAAAAAGACAAAAGCAACAAATGCTGGCAAGGATGTGGAAAAGGGAAGCCCTTTGGTAATGTTGGTAAGAATGTAAATACAGGTACTATGGAAAACAGCATGGGGATTTCTCAAAAAACTAATAGAGGTGTACCATATGACCTAGCAGTTCCACTGATGAGTATATATTCAAAAGAAATGAATATTTCGAAAACATATCTGCACTCCCATGTTTATTGGAGTGCTATTCACAGTAGCCAAAATATGAATTCATCCTAAGTGTCCATCAGTGGATGAATAGATGAAGAATATGTGGGATATGTACACAGCAGACTATTACTCAGTCATAAAAAAGAATGAAATTCTGTCATTTGCAGCAACATGGATGGAACCAGAGGTCATGTTAAGTGAAATAAGCCAGACACAAAAAGACAAATATATGTTCTCACTCCGCTGTAGGAATTTTAAAAGTGGGTCTTGTGAAGATAGAGTGTAGGTTGGTGTTTACCACAGACTGGAAAGAGTGAGGATTAGAGGCATGAAGAGAAGTTGGTTAATGGGTACAAAAATATCATTTGACAGAAGGAATTAGATCTAGTGTTGTACAGGATGCTATAGTTAATAATCTATCGGTCCATTTCAAAATAACTAGAAGAGAAAAATTTGAATGTAACCAGCATAAAGAGTTTGAGGTGATAAATATTCCAGTTACTCTGATTTGATTATTACACGTTATATGAGTGTATCAAAATATCACATGTACCCCCAAAATATATTCAACTGTTATGTATCAATAACATAAATAAATGCTAAATATAAGCATAAAAAAAGAACTCTATATACAACAAAACCATTCTTCAAAAATGGGAGAGAAATTAAGATACTACCAGATAAACAAAAGTAGAGGGTATTTATTATTATACCTGCCCTTCAAAAAATACTAAAAGGGGTTCTTCACATTGAAATAAAAGGATGCTAGGCATGCAGAGTCATACAAAAACATTTAATATGCTTACAGAATAAGACAAAAGATTACTACATAAGGTATAGAGCGTAAAGTGGTAATTCAGGTTTGGCTCCTGAATTAGTTATTTATAGTATAAGCTGTTTTTACAAAGAAACCAGGAAATACAGCACTTAAATATAAAAGTTATCTGTCATGTAACATTTCAGAGGTGAATAGACCAGGACTAATAAGGCAGCTCTGCCATCTTTAAAATAGGGTTTCCAAGCCGGGCTCGGTGGCTCAGCCTGTAATCCCGTGCCTTTTGGGAGGCTGAGGTGAGTGGATTGCCTGAGCCCGCGGGTTCGAGACCCGCCTGGGCAGTGAGACTTCATCTCTACAATAAATCAAAAAATCAGCCGGGCGTGGTAGTGCATGCCTGTAATTCCAGCTACTCGAAAGGCTGAGGAGGAAGGATCGCTGAAGCCCAGCCGGTCGAGGCTGCGGTGGCCGGAAGCGTCCACTGCACTCCAGTCTGGGCAACAGAGTGAGACTCCAACTCAAAAAAATATATATATATATATGGTTTCCCTCTCTGGGATCACAGTGCCTGGTCTACTTGTTACCCGCCAATGAGAAAGGAGAGACAAGTGAAGAGCAGACAGCTTTCTTTTAATGATGTCCAAATTTTGTACAGATCCCTCTGTTCACACACCCTTTTAACCATAACTTAGTCACATGGCCACACCTAGTCATAAAGAAGGCTGATAAATATATCCTTAACTGAATGACCATGTGCCCATTTAAAACTCTGTATTATTAAAAGCAAGAAATAAAATGGAACAATTAGCAGTACTTGTCACTTCTTTTTGGCTGACTAGGCTGAAGTTGCTTAGAGAGGTTTTTTTGTTTTAGTTTTTGTTTTACAGATAGGGTCTTGCAGTATCATCCAGGATAGGATGAAGTACAGCCTCAATCTTCTGTGCTCAAGTGATTCTTCTTCCTCAACCTCCTGGGTAGCTAGGATCACAGGCATGTGCTGCCATATCCAGCTAGCTTATTTTTTGTAGAGACAGTCTTGCAATGTTGCCCAAGCTGGTCTTGAACTTCTTGGCTCAAGTATTCCTCCCACCTCAGCCTCCCCAAATCCTAGGATTACAGGCATGAACTTCTGCAAAGAGTTTCAAATATCACAGGATTCTATTGTGTGGAATTAAACGTTTAATCAGTTTTATTACTCATACCAAGTTCCTTGTCATCATTTTCTGTCACTGTTTCATGGCAGAAACCAAATATATTTATCAAAGATTTAAGAAACATCTATTGCTTCTTTGACTGTCTTTCCAAGAGAGGAATCAGTAATGAAACAATAAAAACATCTGAAAATTTTAAACAGATTACCATTTGCAAATTCGATTACCATAATCATAAATGATAAGTTATAGAAAACCTGCAACGGGCCTCTCCTGCTTGTCCCAAGATCCTTTGCATTATATAATCAGAAAATATAAATTTTTTTGTTGAGGAGAAATATGAAATGAAATTTTTGTTTCTTCTTGTCCAATCTCGATTACAAGAGAAAAGTGTAAAGTTTTATATAGAATAGAAGCCATCTCCTTAATTCTGAGATCAGGTCCAATACTATAAATTGCTTTTTCTTTGTACTAATCAGAAAGACAAAGGATACATAATATTTAAAACAACCCAATTTGCTAAGCAGAGAGCCTTATTGACTAACCAGTGAGAGCTGAGCTAAAGGCCTAAAATAAGTCTAAATCTGACCATGCTGTGTCTTTGTATCATAAATTATAGAACCTTTCTAACATTTTCTAACAATAAATGTAAAGCAATAAGAACTGTTTTGTTGTCATACTGCTTTATTCAAGAGCTAGTCTTGACTCATCTGAAATGTAATCCCTTAGCCTGAAGCTTATGTTACCTAGAAAAGCTTATAAAACATGTTTTAAAGGATTACATGAAGGCATAAAATACCTTTATTGTAGGTACTACTTTTAAAAAACTAACTTCATTTTCACATAACATGTAAATGACCTTATCATTGTTTACCATTCTTTTTTTTTTCCTCTTTCTTTTTGTACACCAATAATATATATGCTCTGTGTAAAGTGTCAATATGGATAAAGCAGTTCATTCTGTATTTTTTTTTCTATTGAAGTTACTGGTATTAGAATAAAGGTGCTCCTCGTAGTTTCTGATTGAAGACTTATTTTTTCTATTGTACATTGTCAGTGCTTTCCCATTGACTCATTTTCCACTTATCAGAATTTAAACGATTTGTATCCTTTCTTCCAAGTTTTTATTTCCAGATATATGTTCCATCAAAACTTTTAGACAGGTATGTAGGATATATGTTCAAGGAGATTCATCAGTAAAGAATGTTTAAATTATAATATTTATTCAAAAATATACTGAGCTCCTATAATGTTTCACAGACTGCACTAAGTACTAGATCTGCAGTGATAAGCAAACAGATACGTTTCGTGCTTCATGGTATGTGGCACAGTTCAGTAAAGCATAGACTAATCAGTCTCACAAATATAGCTGCAAACTCTGACAAGTATCAAGAAAAAAGATAAACTGCCATTCGAATCTCTGTTGGGGACTTGACCTAATTAATCTAGGTTAATAAAGATCATCTTTGTGTAGTGATTTTTGAAATGGCAGGGTTGGGAGGCTTTCCAAGTACAAGTATCTGTATTATAAATACCTATAACTGATGCAGGACTGGTTCAACATTCATAAGACCATACACATAATTAAATACATCAACAGATGTAAAAATAAAAACCACATGATTATATCGTTAGACACAGAAAAAGCCTTTGATAAAATCCAGCACCCTTTCTTGATTAAAAAAAACCTTGAATATCTAGGCATAGATGGAATATACCTCAAAATAGTAAGAGCCATCTATGAGAAACCAATAGCCAGCATACTGCTAAAACAGACAGAAATTGGAACCATTTCCCCTGAAAACCAGAACAAGACAAGGATTCCCTCTCTCACTCATTTTCAACATAGTTTTGGAAGTCGTAGCTAGAGAAATCAGACAAGAGAACAAAATCAGGGGTGTGCAAATAGGAAAAGAGGAAGTTAAGTTTAACCCTCTTTGCAGATGACATGATACTATACCTTGAAAACCCAAGAGAATCTGTCAAAAACCTCCTTGCACTGATAAAGGACTTTGGCAAAGCCTCAGGGTATAAAATAAATGTGCAAGACAGTCGCATTTCTATGTACCAACAATAAACAAACAGAAACCAAAATAAAAAGCACAATCCCATTCACAATAGCCACCAAAAAAATCAAATAACTTGGCATCTTCCTAACCAGAGATGTGAAAGACCTTTACAACAAAAACTACAAAACACTGCTCAAAGAAATCAAAGATGACAAACAAATGGAAAAATATTCCATGCTCATGGATTGGAAGAATAAACATTGTAAAGATGTCTATCCTACCCAAGGCAATCTACAGATTTAATGCAGTACCCATTAAATTACTAGCCGCGTTCTTCTCAGACCTGGAAATGACAATATAGGAATTCATATGGAAACATAAACAACCACAAATCACCAAAACAATCCTAAACAACAACAAAGCAAGAGATATCACACTCCCAGACTTTAAACTTTATTATAAAGCTACAGTAATCAAAACAGCCTGGTACTGGTACAAGAACAGGCATATAGACCAATGGAACTGGATAGATATTCCAGAAGCAAAACCTCAATTTCTCAACCAACTCATCTTTGACAAAGCCTCCACCACCAACCACTGGGGAGAGGAGAAGAACCTATTCAGTAAATGGTGCTGGAAAAACTGGCTGACCACATGCAGAAGATTAAAACAAGACCCCTACTTATCTGTGTACACAAGAACCAACTCTAAATGGGTCAAAGACCTAAACGTAAAACCTCAAACTATAAGAAACTTAGAAAATGCAGGACACCCTTAAGGAAATTGGAACTGGCAACTAATTCCTGATCAAAACCCCAAGTGCCCATGCCATAAGAGATAAAGTAGACAAGTGGGACCTCATCAAACTGAAAAGCTTCTGCAAAACCAAAGAAATCATCAAGAGTGCAAGGTGACAGCCCTCAGACTGGGAAAAAATATTTGCCAACTGTATGTCTGACAAAGGCCTGATATCTAGGATCTACAAGAAATTCAAACATGCCAAAAAGAAAAAAAACAAGTTTGCATTCCCACCAGCAGTGTAGAAGCATTCCTTTTTCCCCACATCCTCGCCAGCATCTGTTGTTGTTTGTTTCATTAATGATGACCATTCTTACAGGGGTTAGTGGTATCTCAGTGTGGTTTTGATTTGCATTTCTCTGATGATGAGTGAGGCTGAGCACTTTTTCATGTGTCTGTTGGTTGCCTGCATATCTTCTTTTGAGAAGTGTCTATTCATGTCTTTTGCCCACTTTTTAAAGGGACTGTTTGTTTTTTTTCCTTTCTGCGTGTTTGAGTTCCTTGTAGATCCTAGATGTTAGGCCTTTGTCAGATAAACAGTTGGCAAATATTTTTTCCCATTCTGTGGGCTGTCTCCCTGCTCTCTTGATGGTTTCTTTTGCTTTGCAGAAGCTTGTTAATTTGATGAGGTCCCAGTTGTCTATCTTATTTCTTATTAAGGTATTGGCCTTTATGGTTCTGAATAGGAATTGGTTTCCAGTTCCAATTTCCATAAGGGTGTCTCCTGTGTTTTTTAAGATTCTTATAGTTTTGAGGTTCTACGTTTAGGTCTTTGATCCATTTAGAGTTAGTTTTTGTGTATGGTGATAGGTAGGAGTCCTGTTTCAATCTTCTGCATGTGATCATCCAGTTATCCCAGCACTGTTTACTGAATAGGTTTCTCCTCTCCCCAGTGGTTGTTGTTGGAGACTTTGTCAAAGATGAGTTGGTTGAGGAATTGAGGCTTTGCTTCCAGAATCTCTATCCTGTTCCATTTGTCTATGTGCCTGTTCTTGTACCAATACCAGGCTGTTTTGATTACTGTAGACTTATAGTAAAGTTTGAAGTCTGGAAGTGTGATACCTCCTGCTCTGTTTCTTTTGCTAAGGATTGTACACTGCTGGTGAGAATGCAAGCTAGTACAACCTCTTTGGAAAGCAGTGTGGTGATTTCTGAAAGAACTAGAAATTGACCTTCCATATGACCTAACAATTCCCCTGTTGGGAATATACCAGAAGGAACTCAAATTATTCTGCAAAAAAGATACCTGCACACGTATATTTGTTGCAGCTCTATTCACAATAGCAAAAACATGGTAAACTAATTGTGTTGCCCATCGAAGATGGACTAGATTAAAAAAATGTGGTACATATACACAATGGAATATTATGCAGCCATAAAGAAGGACAAATATGTGGACTTTGCAACAACTTGGATGGATTTGGATTCGATCATACTCAGTGATTTATCACAGAAACAAAGAACAGAGTTCCATATGTTCTCACTCATAAACAGAACTTGAACAATTATAATGCTATAAGAAAGCGATTGGCAGTAGTGGGAAACTGTCAGGGGAGGGGGGTAGGATTGGCAGTTGAGGGAAACTGCTAGGGAGGGAGGGGCATACCTCATCAACAAGGGTACCTGCATGATCAATGTTTATATACCTAACCCTGAAATGTATCCCACATCTTTATAATAAAAATTTTTAAAAAAAGAAAAAGAAAATAATAAACATTCCCATTACAAAGTCGGCAAAAGATATGAATAGACACTTCTCAAAAGAAGACATATGAGCAGTCAACAGATACATGAAAAACTGCTCAGCCTCACTAGTCATCAGAGAAATGCAAATTAAAGCTGCACTGAGATACCACCTAACTCCAGTCAGGATGGCCATCATCAATAACGCAAAAAACAACAGATGCTGGAGAGGATGTGGCAAAAAGGGAACACTTCTACACTGTTGGTGGGAATATAAACTAGTACAACCTCTAGAAAACATTGTGGGAATTCCTAAAAAATCTAAAAATCAACCTTCCATGCAACCTGTAATCCCCCTACTGGGAATACACCCAGAGGAATTCACATCACTCTATGAAAAAGATACTTGCACATGCGTGTTTATTGCAGCATTATTCACAATAGCAAGAACATGGAACCAACCATGCTGCCCATCAAAAGAGGACTGAATTTTTAAAATGTGGTACATATGCACAATGGAATATACACGGCCATAAAGAGGGACAAAATCATGAACTTCAGAGCAACCTGGATGGACTTAGAATCTATAATACTGAGTGATCTATCACAGAAACAAAGAACTGACTATCACATGTTCTCACTCATAAGTGGACCTTGAACAATTATCGTAGTATAAGAAAAGGATTGGCAGTAGCGGGAAACGACCGGGAGTCGGGGGAGGCAGGATTGGCAGTAGTGGGGATCTGCTAGGGGATGAGGAGCACACCTCATCAACAAGGGTATCTGCATAATGAACATTTGTATATCTAACCCTGAATTGTACCCCACATCTTTAAAATTGAAAAATTAAAAGTAAATACCCACTGACTAAGAACTGAAAACTATAAAGGAATAGTGCACTGAGAAGAGTCAGGGGCAACACTATGTAGTGACTTAGAGGCTATATTAAGGCTTTTTGGTTCTTTATTCTAAGAACAATAAGAAGCCACTAAATTTAGGGGGGGAAGGTTGGAGTAAGAAAATAGCATGGGGTGATATGATTACATTTATATTTTGCAAAGAATATAATGGCTACTGCATAGAGAATGGATTGGTTGATAGATTTAAGGAGAGCAGTTAAGCTGCTCCAGTAGTCCGTTAAGGTTGTGATGACTTGAATTGTGATGGTTGCATTGAAGATGGAAATGATTAATAAATTTCAGAGATATTTAAGATTCAAATTGACACTTGGTGACTGATTGACTATATAAGTAGATATCAAGTATGGTTACAGCTTTCTAGATAGTGGTGTCATATACTGAGAAAAGGAATACTAACAAAAGACCAGATTTGGGGAGCAGGGGAGAAGTGAGAGGGAGTGGCAGTTGAAGGGAGATCATCAGTTTTGAATATATAAAACCGGAAGTGCTTTCTCAGTAGCTGTTGGCCACATGGATCTAGAGCTCTCTCTTCCAGCATGGATGAGATTACCTAAGAAGAGAGTACATAGAGAAAAGAGGGCCTTGGGCAAACTAGGGGTGCTCATGTGATGTGGCACGGTGTTATTTAGGGGTTTGGACTTTGTATTTAGGCAAACCTGGATTCAAATCCTAACTGTACTACCTACTGGAAAGCCTTGGAAGAATTATTTGGTACATCCGTAGGCCTCAGTTTTCTCATCTGTAAAATGTGGGAAATAATCTCAGAAGGTTAGTTTAAGGATTAAATAAAATAAAGTAAAGCCCTCTGTTTGTTATACAGTAAATATTTGATGAAATGATCACATGATGATAAGGTGTTATTGAGTTGAAAAATTTGGTTGCAAAACAGTTCTCATTTTTTTTTAAAGTATGGTATACATACACACATGTATGTATAAATCTGAAAGGATACATGCCAAAATGTCAGTAGTAGTTACCCTTGAAGAAAAACTGAAGGCAGCGTAAGGGAGGAGACTCTCACTTTTTACTTTGTACATACATATCTTAAATATAGAAATTTATTTATTTCTCACAGTTGGAGAGTGAGAGGTTCAAGATCAAGTTGCCAACAGGCTTGGCGTCTGGTGAGGGCCTACTCTCCACTTCCAAGATGGCTCCTTGTTGCTACATTCTCTAGAGGGGATGAAGGCTGTGTCCTCACATGGAGAAGAGACAGAAGGCAAAAAGGGCTGAACTCTCTGTAAAGCCTCTTTTATAAAGGCCTTAATCCCATTCATGTGGAAGTATCCCTCATGACCTAATCACCTCCTAAAAGGCCCTGCCTCTTAATATCACCACAAGGGGAATTAAGTTTTAACATGAATTTTGGAGGTGACACAAATTCAAACAATAGCATTTTGCCCCTGGCCCCCAAAATGTAGTCCTGCTCACATATAAAATATGTGAGATACATGCATGTGACATACATTTATTCTATCCCAAAAGCCCCAAAAGTCTTAACTTGCTCTAGCATCAACTTCAAAATCTAAGTCCAAAGTCTCATCTAAATATTATCTAAATCAGATGTAGAGATAGGACTCGAGTACAATTCATCAGAGGCAAATTCCTCTCCAGTTGTGAGCCTGTGAAATTAAACACCTTATGTGATTCCATAAGACAATGGTGGGACAGGTGTAGGATAAACATTTCTATTCCAAAAGAGAGCAATAGGAAAGAAAAAAGGGATAATAACAGGTTCCAACCAGATCTAAAATCCAATAGGGCAAACATTAAGCTTTCAGGCTTGAGAATAATCTTAACTCCATGTCTTGTCTTCTGGATACACTGGGGTAGGGTTTGGGCCCTCAAGGCTTCAGATGACCCTGTACCCATGGCTGCCAGCTGCAGCTCTCACATATTGGAGTTGCATGCCTTTTATTTTCCCAGGCTGGAGTTGCACACTGATAGGTTCTACTGATCCTAGGGTATCAGGGACATCCTTGCCCATACAACTCCACTAGGCATTGCCCTAGTGTGGACTCTGTGCAGTGGTACCATTTCCATGGCTTTAGGTATTATGTAGATACCTTGATCATTATTAAAAGAAAGGAACAAACATTTGCAAAGGGCATATTGTTAGACAGATATTTTACATATTCAGTCTCCTTCAATCCTTCAAGTATGTATTATTTTCATTTCAAAGAAAAACCAAAGGCTCAAAGAGGCAAGTAAATTAATCAGGACCAAAACACAGGATTGTAAAATAAAAATAGTTGGTCATAGTTTACTATTTGGCATGCTGAGAAGTGGCAGTACTGTTACCTTATAGTAGGTCATTAGATTAGTAATCTGACCTGTCAAATTGCAGATCTCCTAGATAAGTGTCGGTACTGAGGGCAAGAGTGTACAAGCTTTATAACCTATTAAGCAGAGAATGGTTGAAGAAAAAGCTGTATAAGCCAGGATCTCTTGATTGGTAATCGTGTTTTATCTCATACTTAACAAAGAAAACTTAAAAACTGAAGCTGATGCTTAGCTTACCAAAATTTCAAGATTTTAATTAGGTTGTGTCTAAATTAATTAGTTTGTGTCTAAAGTGCTATGTATTAGAGTAGTTAATATTTAATTATCTTCCTTCATGAACTGTGGAGCTTCCTGTTGAGAGTATTTGTGGTAGCCAAGCAAATCCTTCAATAAAGCTTTCATTCTCTGTTAATCTTGGAACAGTTTTAAGAGGTTTTTAATTTGAGACTTTTTTCCCCAATCTACTCAACATTTATTAAATTTCTTAGTAAATCATTGGAGGAAAACAATGGTATTTTTCAGAATGAGATTAGTTCTTGAGGATGAGAAGAAATAATGTTTGGCCTATTTAGAATATTATAGATAATTTAAGGACTTGAACTTTGTTTTTCCTATGTAAGGAACAAATGCCTTGAAAAATATGAAAAATGAGAATGTTCAATGTCAGCAATGGAAAAAGTCAATTTATGAAACTGTAGTATTTATGAAACTCATGAAAAATTGTACAGCTGCATGTCCAAAATTATAGGAAATATGTTGCCTTAGTTTTGAAGAAGTATTATAATTTTGCCTGGATAAAAGGGCAATTCTTAAAATAAACATCTTGCTTTATTTATGATAGTTTAGAGTATGTATGGACATTCATTTTTAGTAAATTTAAGATGCATGCTATAGTTGTGATCACCAGTGTTTTAAGTTTTGCTTTGAACACTAAGAACGAATATAAAGTACCTTATGGCACAAGTATCTAAGTACCTGTTTACCTCTTCAGATGCTGGTAGACCACTTGTTTTGCTAGTCTTTGGAATTGGAAGGAGTGTCAAATACACAGAAGCCAGAGTCATCTTGGCCAGATGGTGTTTGATACAGATGGATGGTTAGTTGTCATGCAGATCTCCTAGTTGGTAACTTGTTGCTGCCATCTGACTCAGAGAATCATTCACACACACTGGCTGTCAAAAGCATCTTCTCTTCTGTCTGTTTTAGCTGTCATGTCTGTGCTCTGTACAGAAGTGTTGACAAGACATTGCTGTTGTACATTTTCAATGTGGTTGTTAGTGATTTTTCTGTTTTGTGGAGTTTTTGATAGTGCTGGAATGTACTTGCTTTGTAATAGTATTGTTTTTTAAAAGAAATATTGTGACTGTGCAATAATTACCTGACCGTTGAAAAGGACTTTTAGGTTTTAAGTTAAGGTAGATGTGTTCAATGAAGAAAAGCATTTAATAAATAGAGGAAAAGACTTATTTAGTTGCCAAACATGGCAAATGAATTTAATTGTACTGGTTATTTCTCAATTCCCCTCTCATAGCCTGTGATCAAAATCTTTATATTCTTTTCTGAATATATATATATTTCTCTTCCCAAATTTCTACCCTTTTTCTAATGGTATAAACTTCCTTTTTTTTCCCCAAAAATATCTTCAAATGTTGCCTATCTTTTGCATCCGTTTCCTAAAACTTAATTTCCCTTTGTTTTATTCACATACTGACCTTGTTTCTATTTTTTGTTGTTGTTGTTGTTGTTTCCCTTTTAGGAAAGCCATTTCTCCATTGCTTCTGGTCACTTCTGAAGGCATGTCTGTTTCTCTGATATTTCTCTAACAACTTACTTTGTTTATTCATCTAATATTTACTGAGCATCTCAATATGTGTCAGGCACTCTATAATACTCTAGAGATATCAGTAGGAAATCATCTCTGCCCTTAAGTTCAGTTTAAGGAGAAGATGGACATTAGACAATTAGATTAGAATTTTATAACTGCTGTAATGTAAGTATGTGAAAATTGCAAGAGGAGAACGTAGACCATTGCTATTCTGTTTCCCCTGCTACGCTTCTCGAGTACTGGTTTTTAAAATCATTACAGAGTTTGTTCTAGCTTTATTAATACTTGAAGTGATTTAAGAAATAGTTAAAACTTCAACTTGAAAAAGCCATTGGTCTATTAATTTTCCCAGCTATTGAATACATCTTCAGCATTATTCATTTACTATAATGTGTGGTTCTATGCAGATGTATTAAAGTATGTTTTTAAGACAGAGAGTAAAAGATAAAAATTAACTGTCAGAAGCTTTCTGAGCTGGTTTCAAAAGAAAATATATAGCCATTTGGTTTCTTCATTAAAGTGGGGGAAAATTCTTATATGAAGATGGGCTGAAGTTGAATAACTTAGATATTTATTCTGGGCCTATCTATCTTGCTAGGTGTTTGTACTGGTTACTTAATCTCTGTACTGTAGAGTATATATACCTATCAAGATATAGTGAAAGAATAGATACTTACTGATTGAAGTTTGTGAAGAACTTTGAGTTCTTTGGAGAAAGTTCTAACTTCACAGAAGTATATAGAGAAGACTGTAACTATGTTATTTATTTAAATAACTTTAGCTTACTGGTCTCTGAAAATAATAGAACTTCACAAAGTCTAAACTTTGATTAAAGTTTATTTAAGGGCCAGGCATGGTGGCTCAAGCCTGTAATCCCAGCACTTTGGAAGGCCGAGGCGAGAGGATTACCTAAGCTTGGGGATTCAAGACCAACTAGGCAACTTGGTGAGACTTCATCTCTACAATAAGTCAAAAAATTAGCTGGATGTGGTAGCACACTTGTAGTTCCTGCTACTTGGAAGACTGCGGTGGAAGAATTGCCTGAGCCCAGCAGGTCTACACTGGGGTGGCTATGAGCATGCCACTGCATTCCAGTTTGGGCAACAGAGTGAGACTCCAACTCAAAAAAAAAAGAGTTTATTTAAATTCAAATATCTAGTATTTGCGGAAGGTCATCCAGATATTAGTAGGACTCCATTTCATATTTAGTCATTTATTTATTTGTTCCTCCAATGATAGAAATTGGTAAGAAGTTATCTATTATTTTTTGGTAGTATATTTTTAAGATTATACTACTTTGATAATTGTGATACAACATTTTCAAACTTGCTTGAAGGTTTGCGGCATCTGTATTTCCCCAGACAAATGCATGTCTTTTTCCTTTGCTTAATTCTCGTAGCCACTGCAATAAAATAGCAAAATAAGATAGACACTAAAGATCAAACATGGTGTTCTCTTGACTTCTTAAAACTTAGAAAAGAAGCTTTTGGTCAGCATAATTTTATAATTTGTATTTGTCCCTTAGTGTCTTAGTTATATATAGCTATATATGACTACTTAGTTACATATAGTTACTTCTTTTGTGTTTTTGTACTCTGAAAATAAATTCAGAAGTGGTTTATTTGAAAAATATGGTATCTCAATTTTTAAAGTTAGTGTGTATTTTTAAAGAATAACTTTAATATAGCATTTTATTATTCATGCTTTTTGTTATCATTAAGGATTAAATTCTAAATTACAATTTTTTTCCTAACTGAAGGGCAAAAAACCATACATTGAACTCTTGATTGAAAATTTTTTTTAATAAGATTACCTCTTAAAAAATTTTATGATGCTTTAATCATAAACATCACTGGTATCTGTAATGATTACAAGTACGTTCCTGTAGTCAGTTTGTATCTCATAAATACTTCCTCAGTACCTGAGAAACGAAAATATGAGCAACTCATATCTATTTATATTATTAATGGACAGTAAATATGTGTTCATGTCTATTGGTAAATATCAGACTAACTGGTTTTTATGTCAGCAGACTGAGAACTATGAGCAGAAGATACGTGAGCAACAAGAACAGCTGTCACTTCAACAAACTATTATTGACAAGTTAAAATCACAATTACTTCTTGTGAATTCCAGTCGAGGTATGTTCATGTTAATTTTATGTGTATTTTTTTAGCCTCTTTGAAGAAAAGTGCAAGTTGAGTTTTCCTATTTTATTCTTTTGTTTCTCAATAGTTCTAATATTATAATAACTGTGATACATTTTTATATATTATGTTTATTTAAATGAACACTTGTAGGTTATGGGAAAATGGACTTTCACATATGCTATATGGTGGAAACAAAGTAGATAAAACTTTCTAAAAGGCAGTTTACAGTAAATAGCAAAAGCTTTTTTTAAAAAAAGGTCTATGACTTTTGAACCAAAAATTCAAGTCCTAAGAATATATCATAAGAAAATATTTGACCAGAATGCAAGCCACTCTTCTTTCTGTCACCTTGAAATAGCATTTGAGTGTCTGTAACTCATTAGAAGGTTGGATCTTCATTCTGGAGGCTCCTGTGTATATTCGTTAAATAAAATGTGTGTGCCTTTTCTTTGAAGAAAAAAAAGAAAAGATTTGTTCAGATACTCGAAGATATTATGCAAGGATGTGCATCACAGTATGAAAAGCTAGAAGCAAAGAAATATTCAGTAGTTGAGTTACAGTGATCTGTATGAATAGCTATGTAGCCAAGGAAAGTGATAATGGGTGTTAACTTACGAGAAATATGTTCACAATATATAGCAAAATGAACAAAAACAGGGTGCATAAATAGAGTGTTATTTTAAATTTTGCAGAAAAAAGGTTTTGTGTGAATACATATATATAAGAAAAGAAGAACTCTGATAGAGTGTAAACCAAAATGTTAAAAGGAATAATTCGCAGATGTTAAAAATTGTGGGTAGCCTTTATTTTTTATTCTTTTTAGCATGTCTGCATTCTCTAATTATTCTACAATAAACATGGAGTAGTTGTATAAATAATTATCTTACATTAGAAATGCATACCTAAAAATATGAGTTATGTAAAAGTTTAATTGTTACTGATAAGATACAAAGAGCATTTTTCTAGTTTTCAAAGTTCTACATATTTTACATACCACTGCCTTTGAGAGCATAGAGATTTTGTGTGTTTAATGGGAAGAAAAAAATTAAATGGGCAAGTGTCAAAGTATTATCTAAATAAATTTTTTAATGTATTATTAATTTATTTATTTATTTATGGGTTTTTGTTTTTTCTTGAATCAGGGTGTCACTCTGTTGCTCAGGCTGGAGTGCTGTAGCACAATCATGGCTCATCGCAGCCTCGACCTTCTGGGCTCAGGTGATCCTTCCACCTTAGCCTCCCAAGTAACTGGGACTACAGGCACATGCCACCACATCCAGCTAATTTTTTTTTTTTTTTTTGAGATGAAGTCTCACCGTGTTGCCCAGGCTAGTCTCAAACTTCTGGGCTCCAGCAGTTCTCCCACTTCAGCCTCCAAAAGTGCTGGATTACAGGCATGCACCTCTGCGCCTGGCCTTAACACTTGTATCTTAAAAAAAAAAATTTTTTTTTTGAGTTGGAGTCTCACTCCGTGCCCAAGCTGGAGTGTAGTGGCTTGCTCATGGCCACCCGAGTGTCAGCCTGCTGGGCTCAGGCAGTCCTTCTGCCTCAGCCTTCCAAGTAACCAGAACTATAGGCACGTACTACCACACCTGGCTAATTTTTTGATTTATTGTAGAGATGAGGTCTTACCAAGTTGCCCAGGCTGTTCTTGAACCTGTGAGCTCAGGCAATCCACTCACCTCAGCCTCCCAAAGTGCTGAGATTACAGGCTTGAGCCACTGCAACTGGCCTATTTTTTAAAATTATGGTTTTGAATTTGTATTAATTTTACTTTTTCAGATGCTACCAAAAATAAGGGTTTCCTACTGATGTTCAAGAGGTTTCTGTCTTGCAGATAACAGTTATTGCTATGTTCCCCTGCTTGAAGACAGTGAAGCAAGGAAGAATAATTTCACTCTTGATCAGCCACACGATAAAGTGATTTCAGGAATGCCAAGAGAAAAGCAATCAAAGGTAGACACTGCTTCTGCACAAAGCAACATTCAAATGCTGATGCATAACACACATTTTCCCATTTTATTTTCTTGAAGTGATCCACCACTGGAATTCCAAACAGAAGTTCTTTATGTTCAAACATATGACTTATATGTTCCTAAATAGAACTATTCCCAAGTGCAATAAAGACTTAGGTTTCATATTTCCTAGTGATCTTTTTTCTGTATCACAAGCATTTAACAAAGAAATAAAAATTAAACTAAGGTAAATAGTAAGGCTCAGATTAGAAAATATTTTTTTAGTTTCTTAAGTTGCCTGTGGTTAGTTAAAAAAAAAAAAAACAAAAAACACCCACCCAGCTTAAGCAAAAGTCTTCATTAAAACAATAAAGAAAGAAATGTTATGTATTGCAAGGAGATATACACAAGGATGTTCTTGCTACATTGGTTAGAAACAACTTAAATATTCATCAATATCAGAATAGTATATCTTTATCAAAATTAAAATATATAAAAATATATGTTATTATACCTAAATTTCAAAAGCAATGTTGAGTAAAAAAATGGAAATTAAAAATTAATTTTTAAGACATATCAAACATAGTAACATAAACACATGCAGCTGAGGATGGTGACTCACATCTATAATCCCAACACTTTGGGAAGCCAGGGCTTAAGCCTAAGAGTTCAAGACCAGCCCAGACAACATAGCATGACCTCATTTCTACAAAAATTAAAAAAATTAGCTGGGTGTGCCTCTAGTCCCAGCACTTTGGAGACTGAGGTGAAACACTTGAGCCCAGGAGCTTGTAAAACACTTGAGCCCAGGAGCTCAAACCCAGTCTCAGCAACGTAGTGAGACCCTGTCTCTAAAAAAAAAAAAGAAAGAAAAAAGATAGAAATACTAATGTCTGTGAAAACACAAATATATATAAACACATGGACAAGAAAGGCACAGCATCTTTTTTTTTTTTTTAAATTGAGTCAGAATCGCATTCTGTTGCCCAGGCTGGGATGCAGTGGCATGCTCATGACCACCACAGCCTCAACCAGCTGGGCTCAGGTGATCCTTCTGCCTCAGCCTTCCAAGTAGCTGGGACTACAGACATACACCACCATCCACAGCTAATTTTTTTGTATATTATTGTAGAGACAAGGTCTTACCAAATTGCCCAGGCTGGTCTCAAACCCCTGAGCTCAGGCAGTCATCTCGCCTCCACCTCCCGAAGTGCTGAGACTACAGGTGTGAGCCACCATGCCCAGCACACATCTTCTTTAAAAATAAGGATAACCTCTAGAATTAGGGAGAAAAGAGACTATGTGCTATCTGGAATAACAGGCGCTTCACTTGCATCTTCAACTTTTTTTTAATTGAAGAGATCTAAAGCAAATATGCAATGTTAACACTTGTTAAATCAGGGTAGTGGGTATATAGATATGTATCATATTATCCTCCCTGTTTTTCTGAATCACTGAAATTTTATGTTTGGAAAGGAATGTTTAAAATGAGATTAGTTGAGTTTTGAATAAAGTAAGAGTTCCTAAAAAACAAGATTTCTTAGTATCAACAAAACCGGTTAAGTCAAGAGTGCTATATTTCGTTCTTTCCTCCTAAATAAGAAAGTAGATTTTAGTTTTGTCAGAGTTATTCAGTTACTGATTCCACAACTAAGACTGTCTTAACTTATTAATACTTAATATCAAATATGAGAGATCCAATGCTGAACGCTTTTTATATAAATGGAAATTTTAGTATGGAAAGTTATCTATGGTATCTCTCAGTTCATATATTTTTATTTGAAATGATTATTTGAGTCATTCAGTTTGCTTTCACCTCATTCCAATTTCTATTTATCTAAAAATGCTGGTAAACAAGTACAAGAAACCATGGCATCGGAGTATGTTAGGTTTATTTATTTAGTTATTTATTTTGAGTTGGAGTCTCACTCTGTCGCCCAGACTGGAGTGCAGTGGCCGCTCCCGGCCACCACAGCCTCAACCTGCTGGACTCTGGCGATCCTTCCTCCTCAGCCTTCTAAGTAGCTGGAACTACAGGCGTGCACTACCACGCCTCGCTAATTTTTTGATTTATTGTAGAGATGAGGTCTCACCAAGTTGCCCCGCAGGCTCAGGCAGTTCACTTACCTCAGCCTCCCAAGGCATGAGATTACAGGCTGAGCCACCGAGCCCGGCTTAGGTTTATTTTTTTAAAGATATTTAAAAACAGTAATTCTGACTTTGAAATACAATTTTGTTATTAGGCCTATTAAAGTACATTGTAAAATGGTTGAGTTACTGTAAATGCTGGCTTACAGTTTTAGTCCTTAAGTAAACAGTATTTACAATCAATTTTCAAAAAAAAGTAATAATGTTGCATCAATTATAAGCATATTTATGGACAGACAGTAAGAGAAGAGAAAAAGCTCCAAGAATGAAGCTTTGAGTAAGGAATAAATCTAAATCCAGCTATTTCTCTTAATTGTCTTTACTAATAGGGGAAAGGTTTATGTTATAGCCATATTTATATGCTTTGAATGACTTATCAAACCAGTTCTATTATACTGTAACCATTTAATGAAATAAAAATTTAATTTATTGTATTTTAGCTTTCTCTTCTTTATATATCTCTAGTCCAAGTGCCAATGAACACTAGTGTTTAAGGGATTAAAGAAAAGAGGAAATATATTCTAAAAGAATGGATAAGTTAGGTACATTGAGTATTTGAGAGCTGACTGTATATTCAGTATAAAATATTAGACCTAATTTAGAAAAAATACTGGCCAGTCAAGCAATTGAAATCTTTTCCATTGGCTTATGTGTTCTATACTTAGTAAGTTGTTCTGTACTTAGTGAGTTATAGTTTAATACACTTTTAGCCAATACATGTGGAATCTTTTCCTAAATAACTTTAAATAAAATTTTTTTAAAAAACACTAGAAACAAAAAGATCTTTGAATGATTTGGTTATAGTTAAGTTTTTTCCAAAATGAAAAAAATCCATATTGATTGGTTTCAGTTTCACCCACACAGATGAGAACTAGAAAGCCTTGTAGAGATTTAAGATGATAGAATGATTGGTTTTTTCTATTTTTAATATACTTTAATATTATTAGTCTTCTGGAAAACGAGTCTGTTTCTAGAAATCACATTCCCAGTCAACTGACGTAGCTTCTGTAATGAATTAGTAAGTTAATAGAAATGCTTTGAACTAGTAACAGAAAGAAGCGACTACTAAACCACTCACAGTCTTTTCCTCCTTCTGTTTGGTAGGTGGTTTGAGGGTCTGTTTTCTTTAGACAGTTTTGTTTAGGATTTTGTTTTGTTAGGATATTTGAGAGGGGAAATACTTGTGGACATTTTGGCAAATGGCAACTATGGCTGCCTTGAAACATAAAGTAGAGGAAAGAGGGATAGATAAAAGGGATAAAGGAAGGCCTGTTTAGAAAATTTTGCTTAAGGAGCATGAAATTTGTAGTTCAGGCTCTGTTCATGTTACTGCTACACAAAAAGCATACAAAATGCTTTGACTTCTAAAGTGCAGAAAGTGGTCAAGACAAAACAGGCTGTATCATTAGATGACCCTTAGTACTCTGCTTATAGTTTGGAGGGATGTTAGGGAAGGAAGTACTCAGTTCAGTGGAAAACCTGAGTTTCAACTCTTATATAGCACAGTAGTTTGCACAATGTTTTGCGTAATCTATCATATATAACCAATTACTCCAAACTTACCCCAAAACTTAACAGCTTAAAACCAGTATTATCTCAGTTTCCATGGGTCAGAAATTCAGGAGTCACTTAGCTGGGTAGTTCTGAATCAGGATCTCTCACGTTGTTGAAGTCAGGATGTGATCAAGGACTGCAGTCATCTGAAGGCTTGACTACTTCCGAGACGGCTCACTCACATGACTGTTGGCAGAATGCCTTTCAATGTGAGCTTCCCCTCACAACCTGACAGCTAACTTCCCTCAAAGTAAGAGATCTGAGGGAGAAAAGTGCTTTCTATGACCTAGTCTCTGATGTCACACACCTTTACTTCCACTTTGTTTTGTTCATTAGAAGTGAGTCTCTAACTGCTGTTGGGGCTATACCTCTTGAAGAGAAGAGTATCAAAGTTTTGTAGATATATTTTAAAAGCAACACAGGTATTATAGATTGTTTGTGGTGTACAGAAGAGGGTGCCAGAGATCAAGACAGCAGGGCTAGTATTTAATTCACCATATGATAAATATTAATGAAGGGTAAGGAAACTTGGCAGAATTTAATAGTGAATTTACTGAATCTTATCGTTACTAATCTCAGAGGAAAGAAATATCATAGCCTGTCAACTTAAGAGTAATTTCAGAAATTCTAACATGAACGTAGACTTTTCAGAGAAGAATAATAGCTGAACGATGCTTAGAGAATCAAGAAATTGTTATACATTGTTAATAATTCTTTTTTATAATCCACTTTAAAAATAGAAAATATTAGCTGGGCTCGGTGGCTCAGCCTGTAATCCCGCACCTTGGGAGGCTGAGGTGAGTGGATTGCCTGAGCCTGCAGGTTCAAGACCCGCCTGGGCAACTCGGTGAAACCTCATCTCTACAATAAATCAAAAAATTAGCCGGGTGTGGTAGCGCTCACCTGTAGTTCCAGCTACTTGGAAGGCTGAGGTGGAAGGATCGCCGGAGCCCAGCAGGTCGAGGCTGCGGTGGCCGGGAGCGGCCACTGCACTCCAGTCTGGGCGGCAGAGTTGAGACTCCAACTCAAAAAATAAAAAAATAAATAAATAAAAATAAAAATAGAAAATATTTATACATAGGTAGTCAAGTAATACAAAATGCACAGTTATTCTTTATCTCACTCTCTCTTTTTTTTTTTTCTTGAGAGACAGGGTTTTGCTGTCACTCAGGCTGGAGTACAGTGGTGCAGTCATAGCTCACTGTAACATTGAATTCCTGGGCACATACTACAACACTCAACTAATTTTTTAAAAAAATTTTGTAAAGATAGGTCTTGTTATTTTATCCAGGCTAGTCTTGAACTCCTGGCTTCAAGCAATCCTCCCACCTCAACCTCCCAAAGTGCTCAGATTGCAGTTGTGAGCACCACATCCAGGCTATTCCTCTCTTGTTTACAGAACATTGTTGTTGCACACAGTAACTTATGTCCATGATAGCAGTTATTATTTAAATAACAAGTTTTGTGGTAGTACTAACGAAAAATATAAAAGAATATTCCACCAAGTGTGGCTCACCCCTATAATCCCAGCACTTGGGAGGCCAAGGCAGGAAGATCACTTGAGGCCAGGAGTTTGAGACCAGCCTGGGCAACATACTGAGACCTCGTCTTTACAAAAAAAAAAGAAATAGCCAGTCTGGATGGCGCATGCCTGTAGTCCCAGCTACTCAGAAGGCTGAGGAGGAAGGGGTCACCTGAGCTCAGGAGGTGAAGGCTGTGGTGAGCCATAATTGTGCCACTGCACCCTAGCCTGGACAACAGAGTGATACCCTGACTCAAAAAATAAAAATAAAATAATAAAATTAAAAGCATATTCTATAAATACAAGGTTATGTATTGTCACTGTTTAATTCACTCTTTGAAAAGCCAAGGCTGTAATGTGCTGTATCATTTTTATAATCTTAGAAATGAGATTTTTATAATAATTTACTTCTAGGAGGTAGTTTAGTCTCCAAACTAAATACTGTCTTGGGTGTCTAGGGTTTGGCATGCATTGTTTGCCCTCATTTTTCTATACCACTTTTTGTTTTTGTGGGGCATTTTACGAAATTCTAGAGTGTTTCGATATGTAGAGAAAATATGTAGAAAGCAATAATATATAATGCTAAAAAGAATTTGATGATATGGTAAATTTATTTTCTTCGTTCATTCAGTAATTCTGAATTCCTTCTGTGTACTTGACACTTCCAACCACTGGAGAACAATGAGATACTGTCCCTGTCTTTTGTCCTGAAGTCTTGATTTAATAATCAAAATTGGCATTACTGGATGTTGAAAAGTTACTTCAGATTCTAGGACTCAGAATATGAAGTAAACTTGAGTTTATCTGCAGTTTTTTTTTTTTTGAGTCAGAGTCTCACGCTGTTGCCCAGGCTGGAATACAGTCGAACAATCACGGCTTCCACAGCCGCAGCCTTCTGGGCCCAGGTGATCCTTCTGCCTCACCTTCCAAGTTTACAGGCATGCATCACCACACCCAGCTAATTTTTTGATTTATTGTAGAGACAAGGTCTCACCAAGTTACCCAGGCTGGTCTTGAATCCCTGAGTTCAAGCAGTCCTCTTGTCTTTGCCTCCTAAAGTGCTGGGATTACAGGAATGAACCACTATGCTCGGCTGAACTTCTAACTAAATGGAGTTTGCGATCTTTTGTCCAATAGCTAGTTTTGTGCTTTATTTCTGATTTTCTCTATATATTTCCAATTCATTATTTACACATCTTCATTTTTTTTATCTAATTTTATCAAAAACTTAAAAATAATGACAAGTTGTTACTGAAAGATGCCAAAGACAGTTTGCAGATTTCGAATATGGCTACCATTGTGCTTAGGTCAGCAGATACAGTAACTTTGAGGAGCAGGAAAGATTTTGTAGTTTAGAATAGTAAAACAGTGATGTCTGTGGAGCTGCCATCAGTGCTAACATTAAGGACATAAGATGTGCTGTACCTGGCAATTGCAAGTAAATATAGAAGCTCTGGCATATTTGAAGAAAGCTAAAAATGTCTAAAAATGCATTTGTCAGTCATTTAGACAAGAAGTATTTATTGAACTCCTATTTGCCCAGGTTTGCTAATCATTGACTAGCAAGAAATAAAAAAGAGCAAGACAACATCCATTCCTTTTAAGGAGCTATAATTTTGTTGAGAAAACAAAGATTAGAGACCTAAAGCAATTAGCAGACATTGTAAACAATGTGAAGTCCTAACTATATGACCAAATGAAATCCTAATTATAATTTTATGACACAGATAAAACATATAGGACCTTAACTTACAAATTAAAATTCCCAGTGAGCTGAAGGTAAGCTTGAGCAAGGGGCTCAAAACTTTAGTTCAACTAGGGAAAAGAAAACAACTTCTTACCTTTATCTTGGTTATGTGTACACAAGGTAAGTAAACTTCAGTTTTTTACAGGATTTTGATGGGAAAAGGACTTTTTTTTTTTTTTTGAGTTGGAGTCTCACTCTGTAGCCCAGACTAGAGTGCAGTGACCGCTCCCGGCCACTGCAGCCTCGACCTGCTGGGCTCCGGCAATCCTTCCACCTCAGCCTTCCAAGTAGCTGGAACTATAGGCGCGCACTACTATACCCAGCTAATTTTTTGATTTATTGTAGAGATGAGGTCTTGCCAAGTTGCCCAGGCAGGTCTCGAACCTGCAGGCTCAGGCAGTCCACTCATCTCAGCCTCCCAAGGCTCGGGATTACAGTCTGAGCCATCGAGCCCGGCTTGAAGAGGATCATTTCAAGACAAGCACCAAAATTATTTCAGGTCACTTTGGAGAACATTATGTAAACCGAAAGCCAAAATTTAGGGTTTTGAATTACCATAACCATTTAAAAATAACAATCATGGCTTCAAAGAAGATAGTGCTTCCTACCTTTTTGTTACTTTATTTTGTAGACCATTCTTCAGTGAGTGGCATTTGCTAATGGTGTGTTCCTTCAGTTATTTTGTATGGCAGTTTGGGCAGGTGGTGTGTGAACTTGAACCCTGTTCTGCTTTTTTGGCCTTCTGTAGCTTTTAAAATCCTTGTCTCATGGGTCTAAGTCTTGGATGGTATCCCCATCTTTGCATTGTTTATAGCTCATATACTCTGGATTTCATGTGCAGCTCCCAGTTAGGGATCTCCATCTGAGTTTTGGGCCTTCATAGCTTCTTTCCATCACTGCAGACACTTTATCTTGCAAGTCTCTTAACTTATATTTGTTTGTTAAGCTGCTGTATATATTGTCCATGTACTTGGTTTTATATACATTGCAAAAGCTTTTAAAATGGAACATAGCTTATAGGTATATGATAAATATTTTTTAATCATATGAGCAAGAGTTAAAATGTATACCTTTAGTCAAGATTTGTTAACAATCAAATGATTTCTGTGGGAAAGTCATATCTGGTTAACATTATCTAAACACATAGCACCTATTCTAAGAAAGAAATTTGAAATAAACTTGATTGCTTGGGTTTATTATTCAACTTTTAAAAATGTGCCTCTGTATTTCTTCAATGTTTGACTCTTTTCATATTGTATTAGACAGAAATGAATATTGTCTAGGCTAGCACTTACAGAGAACTGGAGAAAAACATGTATTTGTATAACACCTTAGGGAATCCTTACCCTCTTAGAGCAAATATCTCATTCTTTCTGGTTTTGATTCTAGAGACTAGATCATATATACTCTCTTTTAATAAATAAGACATTTATATTACTTCTTTTTGGAGACTAGTCTTTGTAGACTTTCAGTAGAATAGTAATTAGAAGGAAAAAAAGTCTTCAGCCACTTCATTCATTAATGTTCAGCTTTTTCCAAAGTATAATAATAATAAAGATATCACAAACACTAAGGAAAAAATATATTGCTGTCCAAAGCATTTTAATATTTACAGTGAAATTTCTAGTGCTGAAATTATATATCCAAATCTGAATCAAAGTTCAGTTTATCCTAACCCTTTCCTGCTCTGGGTCTGTGTTTTTGAATTCTGTATATCATTTTAGGGTTTTTGCTTTGTTATAAACTGGAAATAATTTGGGGGGAAAAATGAGAAGTGATATGTCATTTTTAAAATTCTCTTCCCTAACTTATAAGAAAATTTGAATATTTTCAGTATGGATTTCTCCTTTTATTTTCCCCTATTGTTCCTTTCTCACATTTTCCTCTTTAAAAAAAAAAACATTCAAAGCCCACAAAATGGCCAACCCTGATTTTCTTGGCCAAGGCATGAAAAGCTATTCTCTCTACCTCGGTGGATTTGGAATAGCCCTCCCCCCGCCACCCTCCACCCCCAGTCTTAATCTGTTTGTGTTGCTTCATGCTGGGAAGTTCATAAAGAAAAAAGATTTATTTGGCTCATGATTCTGATATCTGGGAAAATTTTAAATTGGGCATCTGCATCTGCTGTGGGTCACAGGTTGCTTCCATTTATGACAGAAGGTGAAGGTGAGCCAGTGTGTACAGAGATCACATGGTAAGAGAAGAAGCAAGAGAGAGAGAAAAGGGAGAGGTGCCAGATGCTTTTTAACAACTAGCTCTCCTGGAAACTAATAGATTGAGAACTCACTTACCTTCCTACCCCTCCCCCCCATCCCCAGGGATTAATCTATTCATGAGGGATCTACTCCCATGACTGAATACTTTCCATTAGGCCCTACCTCCTTCCAACATTAGGAATCACATTTCAACATGAGATTTGGAAGGGACAAACATCCAAATTATAGCACCTACAATCAAGTTTCTCTTATTATTATCTGTTACCCTAAAAGTTCTCAAAATCTGTTTTGAAGGTTTTTGTTGGGATTTTTTACAGTGTTAATACATGTTTCTGCATTCACTCTGTTGTGATATTTTTTGGTTGAAATATATGATGAATATCTAGCTCCACTTAGATAATGTAGTTGGAAAGGAGAAGATTATTTTAATAGTCTTTAGAACAATTGTGGATATTTTTCTTTGATACTACACCAAAACTTGATAAGTGGTAGTTTCTTAATTTTGGTAGCTGCAGTATTGAATCTGAAATAATATCAATGAAATTTTCTGTTGCATTAAAAGCCATTGGTCTGACTAGCTCATACTTTTAATGTGTCTTTTATGTATGTATGATTTTGTACCATCATGAATTGGTCATTTGGAAAATATTGCTTCACTGAGTTAGGTAGATCTTCCAAATGTTGACTTATTTTGTTATATGATATCTAAAACTCACACTTAACATGATTACTCATCTCAAAAGTATTTTAAATATTGAGGGACTTTTAGGCTTACTGTGGCAGGTACAGGTTTTCCAAAATTTTAAAGTTCCATTTTAAAGCTCAAATTTCATCATTAGCAAAAAATCTTGTCGGTTGTTTTCCTTAAAGTGACAGGCTAACTTCATTTTCTTTTGAAAAAAACTGTCTAAATAACTGTAGCTTGTGTGTCAGTCATTCTTTCAAGTGACAATGGCATTCTGTTTAAAAAATGACTGGATCAGACTGCAACTGTAAACAAGTACTTTTCCCTCAAGACAACCATTGTACTTCTGTATGCAGCAGAAGTCTTTTGTATATACTTCCCATTTTGTCACTAAAATCCTAAAAATTTACTTGGTGTCAAAATTAAATAAAAGTAATCATTTTTACTGCTTTATTAAGGACATTCTTAGATGAAATTGGCTTGTTATTTTGCTTTTGTTTTTTACTGAGTGTGTGGCATTGAAGAATAATACAGTGACTATAGTTGGTACCGTGACCTAAGTCATGCTCAGACACCTGCAGTTTTACTCACCATGCTTTTGCAGCATTAGTGTAAATGCCAACACGGTAAAAAAAATTCAGATGACGTCTTAATAGTGTTGTGACAATAGTTGACTTCAAGGATGTCAAAGTCTAGAATTTCATTTTACAAACTAATAATTTAGCCAGTTATTTTTTATGGATACTGGAAGAAAACACAAGACTGGACCAGAGAAAAAGGACTTTATTATTCACAGTACAGTAAACAGCAAGAACATATTTGCATTGGTCCTGCCTGGAAGGTGACACAAGTAGACCTAGGTAATGCTTGTACATGCGATGAGTTGCATTAAAGAAAAGGAATTTTGAGCTTGCAAAACCCACCATCTTATAGCAAGCAGTAAGCAGGCTTGCTTTTTGTCCAAGAGGGAGACATTACCTGTATATTTCAGGTTTGCTCTCGACAAACACAAGCCTAAGAGAAGTTTCAGGAAAAAGAAGTTAGAGCCTTGTGTTCTTGGCATGCACAGCAAAAATGTATCAGGACACTCAAGGCCCATGGCAGATTCCCTCTCCAACAGTGGATCCCCTGAAAAGATCCTTGGACCCCAGCCACCAAGGATGCTGGACCATATTTTGAGAACTACTGGTTTAACCATATAATAATTTCCTGTTAAAAAATCACATTGCACCAGTCATGGTGGCTCACGCCTGTAATCCCAGCACTATGGGATGCTGAGGTGGTAGGATCATTTGAGGCCAGGAGTTTGAGACCAATCTGGTCAGCAAAGCAAGACCTCTTCTGAACAAAAAATAGAAAAAAGCAGGGCTCGGTGGCTTAACCTGTAATCCCAGCACTTTAGAAGACTGAGGTGAGTGGATTGCCTGAGCCCACGGGTTCGAGACTAGCCCGGGCAACTTGGCAAGACCTTGTCTCTACAATAAATCACAAAATTAGCCAGGCATGGTAGCGCACACCTGTAGTTCCAGCTACTTGGAAGGCTGAGACGGAAGGATCACTGGAGCCCGGCAGGTCTACGCTGGGGTGGCCGTGAGTTTGCCATGGCGCTCCAGCCTGGGTGACAGAGTGAAACTCCAACTAAAAAAAAAAAAAAAAATAGGAAAAAAAAATTAGCCAGGCGTGCTGGTTCAAACCTATAATCCCAGCTACTTGGGAGACTGAGGCAAGAGAATCACTTGAGCCCAGAGTTCAAGGTTGCTGTGAGCTGTGATCATGCCACTGCACTCCAGCCTGGGTGACAGAGTGAGACCCTGTCTTAAAAGAAAAAAAAAAAAAGATTATTTACATATACATATATATATAATCTCACACCTTTTCTAAGTTACTTTTCATCCTACTAAAAACATTTCATGCTCTGAGAATACTCTAACAACTCCTCGGGAACCTTTATTAGTACATGGATGTTGTAGTGCTCATCAGTTCTTTTTACAGTTATTGGGTAATTAATTATTTTACACCTTCATATTTTAAGTTGTGATGCTTGTAAATTACTTATCTGTATCTATTAAATCTAGAGCATATTCTGAATTTTGACGCTAACTTGTTAAAAGACACTATGGCAGCAGAGGTCTGCCTCATGCATTTTGTAGTATATTCTATAGAACGCTAGACCCATGAGGTGCTATCTATTATGTACTTGGTGTGGTAATTTATAAAAGGCACAGAATGTAATTAGGATTTGAAATCAACAGTAAGAAAACCATTTAACTTTGTTTGTATAGGATCTTTAGCTAAACTTTTCCCAATGTTGTATTTCGACATCTTTTTATTACTTTTGTAGTCCACTCTAGGCTACTGCTAGAAGTTGTGGGTAGAGGAAGTGAAGGCTCACATAATTTTTCATTTGCACCTAATATGTTACACTCTCTGAATTTCTCTGTTGCTTGCTTGGGTGGTCTTGCTATGTTATGTAAGTTATTCCTTGAAAGATTTTTCTTTGCATCTCAGAAATCCTGTAATCCTAGCACTTTGGGAGGCTGAGGCGAGAGGATTGCCTAAGCTCAGGGGTTTGAGACCAGCCTGAGCAACATGGCGAGACCTCGTCTCTACAATAAATCAAAAAATCAGCTAAGCATGGTGGTGCCTGCCTGTGGTTCTAGCTACTTGGAAGGCTGAGGTGGAAGCATCACCTGAGCCCAGCGGTTTGAGGCTGCGGTGGCCGTGGTAAGCGTGCCATTGCACTCCAGCTTGGGTGACAGAGTAAGACTCCAACTCAAAAATAAATAAATATATGTTCATTCTTCTTTGACATGAAGAATATACTAGATCTTGACAGATAACTTTTTTTTTTACTAAGTTCTTTCTTGGTTTAAAAAAAAAAAGTTAGTGAGACCCCTGTTTTGTTTTCAATTTTACTACTCCAGGAAAGCCGAATCTCAGTTTATTTAGGGTTTAACCTGCCCTAAGATTTTTGTGATGTTAAGAAAAAAGACCTTACATCAAAAAAGGAAAATGGAAAATAGAAGTTGAGGAAAAGGTGGTTATGTGTCTTTTAAAACTTAGTAGTCTAGAGTAGACGCTAAAACAAGTGAAAATGTATAGGAGCGATTGAAACTTGATAATGGCTATTTAGAGAGAGGCTGGGCCTGAAAGTAACAGACTTTAGAAAATGAATATTTAGTAGAGTTTATGTGAAAATAAATGATTTAACTAAAGAACGGTATAGGAAGAGCACTGTATATAGGTCTGAACCAGGTTTATGACCTAGGAAAAAGAAGGAGCAGTGTCAATACCAAAACTTAGGAAATGTCATATTATACGGGTAGCCAAAAAAAAGTTTCCAGGAGGAGCTGGTCAGGTAGAAATGCTGCTGAATGAGATGCTGAATTAAGCAGAATGTGGGCTTTAGAAAAAGCCATTGGATTGGTGAATAGGACATCTCTGGAAAATCATGGTGATATCCCAGAAGAATGGAAGGATGAAAACCAGACTTCAGGATTTCAGGTTCTATTATGGAGGATTGAGCAACAAACAAATAACAGTTATAAATTCGGGACATCATACAAAAAAACAACTACCTGAAGACTTTGGACACCAATGTGTGCACATCTTGGAGGGGAATAAAAAATGTGGAGCAAGTCGGGCTCGGTGGCTCAGCCTGTAATCCCGCGCCTTTGGGAGACTGAGGTGAGTGGATGGCCGGAGCCCGCGGCTTCGAGACCTGCCTGGGCAGTGAGACCTCATCTCTGCAATAAAAAAAAAAAATCAGCCGGACGAGGTAGCGCGCGCCTGTAATTCCGGCTACGCGGAAGGATCGCCGGAACCTGGCAGGTCGAGGCTGCGGTGGCCAGGAGCGGCCACTGCACTCCAGTCTGGGCGACAGGGTGAGACTCCAACTCAAAAAAAAAAAAAAAAAAAAATGTGGAGCAAGTAACTGGCTCGGAGTGAATTCCCAGTTTTCTGTGGTTTTTTCCTGATGGTGGCCACAGCTGCAGTGAATGCACAGCAGTGACAGAAAGCCCACTGTCATTGTGGCTAGAAGAATCAGGAAGAAGAATGAGCACACAGTAATTTATGGTTACCAGAGAGTAAGGGAAGATGCTCCAGGGAATGAGAACCCTAAATTCTGTGTTTAAACTCAGCTCAAGTCTCTGGCTCTCTCAGGTTAGCAGGACTAGCTGAAAGCAGTTTGCAACTAAGGCTCAAAGGACTGAACTGAGATCTGAGCTGCTACTCTGTAGGAGTGATAGTCTGAGTTTACCAAGTTAATTGCCTGTAAAAACAAAACTAAGACCCTTCACCACCATGTAACATGTTCACAATGTTCAGGATACAGCCCAAAATCACTCAGCTTAAAAAGAACCCAGAAAATGTGACCCAGTTACAAGAAAACAGATACCAACCCTGAGATGATCTGAATACTGAAATTATCAGACAAGGACTTTTAACTATACCCAGTCTTCTACTAAAAGATAGTTGAGGAACTAGGAAGAAAGATAAAGTTTTGAGAGAGAATAGAATCAACAGTATGGTACTCCATCCATTGTCATGCTTTGTCAAATGCTTAAACTTCCATACCAAGTTTGAAAAATACTTAAACTTTGAAATTTTGTCTTTACAAGCATTGCCAAATTGCCTATGTCAACAAGTGTTTGCTTTGGCAGAACTTGAGTAAATCTATCTTAAGTTACTTGGGGATGTAAATTTCTATTTGTACTGTACATCCTTAAGCGTGTGCACACATGTGCGCACGCACATACACGCACCCACACATATACACATACTACATACCAAAGGGTTTTTCGCTTCAGGCAATATTTAAACATCAAAACTTGGCCTGTAACTGCTTCTCAGTGAGAAGGCAGGTTTTAAAATCTTAAAATTAGATTGCCTTGGTGTAGTATGTAAATGTTACTGTTCTTTATCTCCCTGCTTGTGCTGGATAACTGTACCACTTAGCTTCTCTGGCCCAGTAGTTAAAGGCTGAGGCAGAAAGGCGTGTTTTCCAATCACAGTTACTCTACCTGCTGGACTCTGGGCAAATTATTTGATCTCTCCAAAGCAAATTTTAAAATGTTAAGTACTTAATTCAGAAGATGTTGTTGCTTGCCAAGTGTGGTGGCATGTGCCTATAGTCTCAGCTACCTGGGAAGCTGAAGCAAGAGGACCATTTGAGCCCAGGAGCTTGAGTTCAGCCTGATAACAGAGCAAGACCCTGAACTTAAAAAAAAAAAATTGTGGCTTAGTTAAATAATTAAGATGTGCAATTTGCTTAAATCAAAGCTATTTTCAAGAAGATACCTTTTGTTCATCATGGTAACAGTATAACATTAAATTTGTGGTTGAAGGAAATGATTTTCCCAAATCAATTTTTTTAGATGGTTTAGTAGACAGATAGTAGGAAAATATTAATCTCACTGTACTTCAAATTAACTTTAGTAGAATTGAAATTATAGTAATTGTGGTAGTACTGGTAAAGGATTTTATCCTTTTTTTAAGAATATGTTTTATGGTAGCATTGAATTGACAGAGATTTTGGGGGAATTTGTGTTCAACCAGAACCCTGTAAAGAACTTGGAAGTAATTGGGGTGTTTAATTTTATTTTTATATTGTTTATTTTCTTGCCACTTCCTTCAGAACTCTGGGATGGATCCCATTTTGCCCTGGAATTTTTCCCACACTGGCAGTGGGTTTGCCTAGCACACTGTATCAGGCAGAACAGACAAGGCTCCTAGGATTTGTGTTTCTCTTGCTTCGCTAGATTTTCAGGAATGTTAATGAAGGTTAGAAAGCTGTAAATTTTACATGGCCATAAAAACTTACAGTTTAAATATAATTTTCTGTATTTTTAATCTTTTGTCCTATAATTCTTATTTTACTGTGCTTTTATATTTCTTCTTATCAAATCTGTCTTTGTAATTTTTTTCTGGTTCTGTTTTCGACGTTAATGTTTTTCTCTCAGCTGTTTTTTCACTTTTTTCCTAATTCAACCATATCCGGTGCTTGACTCAACATTTTTTGTCTCAGTATATCTAAAAGTGATATGGAAATATTCAACCTCAGCTTCTCCTTTAGGATTTCATTCTTAGATTTCAAAAATATAAGTGAATCGTTATCTTCAGTTTCTTTTTCCACTGCTTGTTTTTCCTTTTTCTGTATGAATTTTATCAAACTAGTATTTATAACTATTTCACAGTTTAGATTCCCTTTACCAATTCATGCCGTCTCACCTTGGTTTATTTCTTGGTTTCATTGTTCCAATTAAGAGCATACTTATTTTTTCTGTTTAAAGAGCATAATTCTATTGAACTTTATCTAGAAACTAAATAAAATATTGACTACACTCAGTTACCTGAGACACCTAAAAGTAATATTTATTTTGCGTGCAAGGATCCCAATTAAAGTTTCCAGGGAGTCTGATATGAACACTGCAATAGTCCAAATGCATTTTATTGAAAACTTACCTTCTTTGCTTAATATTAGCCTTCTAAAGTTTAGTGCATATGAAAGAATTTACATTATACATTATGTTAATAAGTTAGCCAGTATCATTTTTACAAACTTTATGACTTTATTTTATTTTATTTATTTTATTTTTTTTTTTGAGTTGGAGTCTCACTCTGTCGCCCAGACTGGAGTGCAGTGGCCGCTCCCGGCCACCACAGCCTCGACCTGTTGGGCTCCGGCGATTCTTCCGCCTCAGCCTTCCGAGTAGCTGGAACTACAGGCACGCGCTACCACGCCCGGCTCATTTTTTTGATTTATTGTAGAGATGAGGTCTCGCCAAGTTGCCCAGGCAGGTCTCGAACCTGCGGGCTCAGGCAATCCACTCACCTCAGCCTCCTAAGGCCCGGGATTACAGGCTGAGCCACCGAGCCCGCCTACTTTATGACTTTAATTGCTTAAAAATTTTCACTGCTTTTCTGTATTCTTCAATTTATTTTATAAAAGAAATAAAATACTTTTGCTTTTAGTACTCACTATAACAAAGGCAGGCATTAAGGAAAGTATACATTTCTTTCTTTGAGAGATTGATATCTAACAGATCCTAAAGTACAACACAAAAATATTTTCCATTATCTTTGCATTAAGAATAAACCTGGTGTTGGACTAATGAAATGTTAACCATTTTTACTCCTTCTTATATATCATTGCATATTCAGCTGTCCCTTGAACATATTTTATGTAATACCAATCTATGAGAAGCTTAAATTGACTTAGATTAAATCAAATTCTCCCAATTCACATAAGAGGAAATTTAAGGAAACATTTTACAACATCTTCCAACTGTTTCAGATGTGTTTATCTTAATGGATTTAGTTGAATGACTTATCCAGAGACATACTGGAAGTGTATATGAAAAGTATGACTTGTAAAACTCTTATTTCAGCATTCATTCCACAAGTTAAGCATTTCCAAACTAGTACTTGGAACAGTTTTGATGTTAAGTATTTTAAGTCAGTACCTCAAAATAAATTCATTTGTTGAATGATTTAATGCTTAAAAACTCCTAAAATTTTTTTCTTTTTTTTTTTGAGTTGGAGTCTCACTCTGTCACCCAGACTGGAGTGCAGTGGCTGCTCCCGGCCACTGCAGCCTCGACCTGCTGGGCTCCGGCAATCCTTCCGCCTCAGCCTTCCAAGTAGCTGGAACTACAGGCGCGCACTACCATGCCCGGCTAATTTTTGATTTATTGTAGAGATGAGGTCTCGCCAAGTTGCCCAGGCGAGTCTCAAACCCGCAGGCTCAGGCAATCCACTCACCTCAGCATCCCAAAGCACGGGATTACACGCTGAGCCACCGAGCCCGGCTTTCCTAAAATTTAATGTTCAAATTTTTCTTGCTTATTTGAAATTGCAGTAGCTTCGTCTTCCTGCAGAACAGTACCCACCTGGATAATACAAGGGGACCACACCAAAAACACACAAAAAAACCAGAATTTATTTACAAAGAGTTGTGTATTTATTCTTACATGTTTAAATGTCAGTCACCTTCAAAATGCTCTGTTTGATGCAGTACACCTATCAAGATGCCTTTTACACTGCTCAAAACAGTTTTGGGATTTGTCAATTTGTTTTAATGCTTCTGCCATTTTTTGTTTCACCTTTTCCACATTGGAGAAACGTTTCCCTTTTAGGACTTTTTCCATCTCTGGTTTAAAAAAATTTTTTAAAAGTCTCTTGGGGCAAGATCGGGTACATAGGGAGGGTGGGGCATGGGGGTCATGCCATTTTTGGTGTAAAACTGCTGGAAAACTTAGCACAGTGTGGGCAGGTATGCTCGCAAATCACCCATCTTGAAATGGGCATATGTGTTGCAAGAATCCCCCCCGCAAAAAAAATTCGCTGACGCTAAATCCAACCTCTCACAACAATGCTGGCTAGTACACATTTCTATAGGTTCTTAAAACACTTACCTAGCAAGGGAAGCCTGTACTATAAGGAATCTCCTCCAAAAACGCAATTCTGGTTTTTGGGGATGTTCCCCCATCCTGTTTGAGAATAGAAAGAAAATACAAGTTATCTCTTTCTAATGTTTATTCACTCTCTGGGATGCTCAACATATTAATCTTCATTAAGTAAGATAAAGTATTAAAAAGAAAGTCTCAGCCCGGAACAGTGGCTCATGCCTGTAATGCCCAGAACTTTGGAGGCGGAGACAAGAGGATTGCCTGAGCTTAGGGGTTCAAGACCAGCCTAAGCAACATGGCAAGACTTCGTCTCTACAATAAAATCAAAAAATTAGCCAGGTGTGGTGGCGTATGCCTGTAGCTCCAGCTACTTGGAAGGCTGAGGCAGAAGGATTGCCTGAGTCCAGCATGTCGAGGCTGTGGTAGCCATGACCATGCCACTGCACTCCAGCCTGGGCAACAGAGTGAGACTCTTACTCAAAAAAAAAGAGAAAATCTGAGTTTCTGAAAAAAGTGTTGAAGTTGCTATTGGCTATACTAATTCTAAATCCCTTGAAAAATTAATGATTGTTTTCAGAAAGTTGTGTCAGACTGCTAAAATGGAAAATAGCATCAACATGTACCCATTCTAAGTAAATCCTACTTCAGAACATCTGTCAGAAAACTGCTTACCTTGTTAACACGTTAAGAGGTTCCTTTCTGAAATTTTTTTCTTGGATGCTGGAGACACAAAATTTTCATTTGAAATATATTAACAGATGTATTTATGTGAATGATAGAAGGGATGATGTATTGCTTAGTACAACCACTAACACTTTTCTTCAATAATAATAAAAACAATAATATAATAATAATAGTATGCAGAGCTGTGTTTCTAACCCCAGAGAAGCCAAAGACCTTAGTTTAAATACTTCATAGAAATCCCTTAATCAAATCCTCCCTTTACCCTCTGCCAATACACCCAAGGAATGTATTCTTGATTAATTCACCCACACTAGTTAATCAAATTCAAACATTACAGAAATATGTTGACACCAATTATTTACCAAGCCAAACATGCTTATCATTCTTCTCCTACCTTTTCCTTCACCCCTCCCCATCCCCATTAGTTTTTATATTTCTTTAACCTCAGAAGCAATCATTCCTAGTTTATATCAAAATTAAGACTTTAGTTCACCACTTTCTGAACTACCCTCAGTGCTAGGCTAAAACTACAGAGTGCTTCTTTTTGGTTCTTTCAAGCTTCTCAAAAGATAATGAGGTCATTTCATTTAATATAATTGCTTATTTTATTATGATTTGTTTAACATATTAAATTTTCAAATGTTTTTGTTCTCTTAATATACCTCTTCTCTGATTTTGTTGCTATAAATATAACAAAATATTTTTAAAGTTTGTCTTAATTCAGGTAATATCCTTACTGGTTGGCTAGCTTTAAAATGTTGCCTTTCTTCCTAGTCCACACTAAAATCCAATGAGTGTTCTAATTGCACATGACACCATAGAAAAACCTTGTCTACCACTTTTAAAAACAAACTGTGAATGTGAAAATGTGTTTTAATGTGACTGCTTTATAAAGCTCAATAAAACAGTTGTAATCCAGAAGACATGACCTAAATATTTGTTAGACAAATGGCATGCAGCAACAAAATCATCTTTATTTTACCGTAGTCTGACAGTATAATATATATAATCACAAACTGGATTGCAAAGATTTTATTTTACTAATTGCAATTCACTGTAATAATACTCTATATATTTAAAGTATTTATTTAGAAAAGGCTGGGAAATTAGAGCAATAACTTGAAATACTTGGAGAAGATATTAATTTTAAGAAAAACAACACAAGTTTTGTCTTAAAGAACAAATAAGACTCCTAATAAATCTTTTAAAAAGAAAGATTAAAGAGATGTACTCAGGTGATAAGGAAAAAATGAAGTAAAGTCATTTTAATAATAGCCACAATGACCTTAATAGAATAAAATCTAAATATCCCTAAAGATAGATGTGTACTGGTTAGGATTTGAACTTAAGAATTATCAGTTTAGGCCAGACACGGTGGCTGAAGCCTGTAATCCCAGCACTTTGGGAGGCCAAGGCGAGTAGATTGCCTGAACCTACAGGTTCCAGACCACCCTGGGCAACTTGGTGAGACCTCGTCTCTACAATAAATCAAAAACTAAGCCGGCCATGGTAGCGTGTACCTGTAGTTCCATCTACTTGGAAGGCTGAGGCTGAAGGATCACCTGAGCCCAGCAGGTCAAGACTGCAGTGGCCGTGAGTGTGCCGCTATACTCTAGTCTGGGCAACAGAGTGAGACTCCGACTCAGAAAAAAAGACTTATTGGTTTTAGGCTGGGCATAGTGTCTCATGCCTGTAATCCCAGCACATTTGGGATACCAAGGCAGGAGGATCACTGAAGGCCAGGAGTTCAAGACCAGCCTAAGCAACATAGCAAGACCCTGTCTCTATATTTAAAAAAAAAAAGTAAAAGAAAAAATGATCAGTTTGGATGAGCTGTAATTTATTACTATATCATATTAGGATTCTCCAAACCTCCATACTTGTCAGTGTATAGCATTTGAAAGTACAAAAAGATTTCTAGTTATGATTAAGATTTTTTTAAAGATCTACCATAGAATAGTTTATCACATGTTCTTTAATGTTGATTTTTGAATGTCAGAATAAATGTAATACCAGTGTAAGCCACAGGGTGGGAGTGAAAGGCAAGAACTTGTGACGAACCAGCTTAAATACATAATTGCACTATCTTTATAAACCTTTTAAATGCTTGCTAAATGATAAGGAGCTGTAGCCTGGTTTTCTTCCACTAATGCAGCTGCATTCCTCAGCAGATAATCTATAACAAAAGATAAACACATTGACTTAAATAGATAGGCCATTATTAGAATATCAAAAGAAGTAAACAGACTTTTTTTTTCCTCTAAAGTTTCTGGTCATATGAGGTGTTTGGTGATAAAAGTAGCAATTTTGATCAATAATTGAAGTTGAGAAATTCCTTTAATTACCACTACTGGAAATAGTAATTGAAGAAGTTACCAGAAATACTTCATGTTTTCACACTTTCTATCTTTAATTTCCTTTTTCCTTGATCTCACTTAAAAAAAAATTATATACATATATATATGCTGCCTGAACTTATTTTTCAATAAGGAAGATAAATTAAAATTTACCTTTGTGTTTTCTGCTAACTCAGTTTCATTTCCATTTGGAAGCAATTTAAAGTAGTAATCATTTTGTATCCTTAAGGTAAGACGACAAGAAATTTCTTCTCCTAGAAAAGAAACTTCACCAAGGAATTTTGGCTTTCCTTTGCTCCATGAAAGGTAGCTCTACATTCCTTTTTGCTAACTCTTAAAAAGCATAAATATTGAAATATGGTTTATGTTTATATATTTAAAAATTTTAGCAATTGTAAGAAAACAGCAACCTTTTAGAACTGGAAGCGACCAACTCAAGAATCCTCGTATTAAAATGACCTTAAATAAGTCACGTGGTTCACAGCAGAGCTGGATCTAAAAATACTATTTCAAAAGACCAGTATTATGACCTTATTGTTTTATATGGATGGGTCCTAATGTGAACCTTACCAAAGTGAGGAATATTTAATTTTCTATTGAAGATGTTTACAGAGGACAAAAGTCAATGCGTTGAAATTTCTAATGTGAGAATAAGACAACCAGCATCAGTGTGATTTATGAATAAGTAGATACACTAGTGTGTATTATATGTATTAGAACTTTTAATATATCACTTACTTTGTGTCTGGTCTCCAAAATTGTATTTTGGGATGTTTTCTAGGAATTTAAAATAATTTGTTTAACATTTAAGTTTTCAATGATTATTTTGTGGTACATAAAACAGTACTATATAAGCTTAATTATGATAAAAAATACTTAAGGTTATACCCTTATATTTTTAAAGCATTGTTTTGTTTTCTGGGGTTTTTTTTAGGGGTAATATAGAGAAGACCTTCTGGGATCTAAAAGAAGAATTTCATAGAATATGCATGTTAGCAAAAGTACAAAAAGACCATTTAAGCAAGCTTAATATACCAGATATTGCAACTGGTAAGGTTTGATTTAACTTATAGTAATATTAATTTTATTGGTTGAAATTTATTTATTTTTTAGTATGTATATTTCCAAATGGTTATTAAGTGCTAAGGATCTGTTACTTATCCCTCACCCACTTATGCTTGAAAGAGTAAGTGCTGTTTAAGTTCTACAATGTATTACATATGTATTCTTGACTTTTTCTTCATTGTATGTAGACTGAATTGAAAGACAAGATTACTAATCATCTTAACGAAAAATTCCACCTTAAAAAATACAAAATAAATATAGGATATATCTCTCAGAGTTTTCAGTTGTTATTTGGGTGTCTTATTAAACATTAATTCATATGTTAATAAGGGACCTCAAAGACATACTGTCATATAATATGAGCTAAGTAAAATTGTAACATCAGTGTTTGTTTTTAACTTCTACCTGAAAGTTCATCGCATATACTAAAGATAGATTTTTTTTTTTTTAAAAGACAGGATTTCACTATGTTGCCCTGACTGGAGTGCAATGGCTGTTCACAGGCATGATCTTGACACACTACTAGGCTCAAGCAATCTCCTCTCACCCCAACCTCCAGATAGATTTTTTTTTTGAGTTGGAGTCTCACTCTGTCACCCAGGCTGGAGTGCAATGGCATGCTCATGGCCACTGCAGCCTCGACCTGCTGGGCTCAGGCAATCCTTCTACCTCAGCCTTCAAGTAGCTGGAACCACAGGCACACACTACCACGCCCAGCTAATTTTTTGATTTCTGGTAGAGATGAGATCTTGCCAAGTTGCCCGGGCTGGTCTTGAACCCATGAGTTCAGGCAACCCTCTCACCTTGGCCTCCCAAAGTGCTGGGATTATAGGCACGAGTAACTGTGCCTGACCCCAGATATATTTTTATAATTTGGTTCAAGGAAAAAAAATGCAGCCCTCACATTTCCTAAGTGCCAATTCTGTTGAAGGCACAAAACATAAATTTAATATAAAAGACAATTTAGAAGGAACATCTGTTTTACACATGTGTTGCAGTATATTTGTTTAAAGCTCCACCATTCCCTAAAATCCCAGACTGGCTTCCTGGTAGTTCAATATGAGAGATTGAGTCAGACAATCAAACACTTCTGTAAACAAAAGGAATGTAAACTGATCATTTATAATGATAAATTCTCTTTTACCCTTGTGATCTGAGCTATTCTGCAGGTAATTCCCAAGAGATATGACTGACAGTTTTCATTCTTAGAGATGTTGTAGCAGTGCTGACCAGCACCCTTTTAATTAAAGATCACTTTCTGTTTCTTACAGCTCTTACAGCTAGGCTATTTAAAATCATTTCGTAACATAAATTCACTTTTTGCTACTGCCACTGTTTTCTTTTAAGAAAAGTTACACAATGTGATGTTAGAGAAACAAAACAATCTTTGTAGAGAGACATAATTTGTTTCCCCACCTTCCCAAAACAACTTTATTTCTTCTATTTAATATTTGTCATTTTCATGAGAATTGGTCTTTTGTACAGACTAAAGATACTAGGTGCCTCTGAAGTAAATGAATTATTTCTATTTAAGATATGTTAGCTGTAGAGATGTAGTACCTAGAATTCATAAACATTCTTTTCTTTCTAGCATTCATCAACATCTTTTCAAAGCATTATAATGGTGATATAGTCTTTGTTATACAGAGACCTTAGCTCATTATCAATGGCGGAATACTTTGACCACTTTTAAATTGCCCAAGTCTAAAACTGAGTATGTATCTGTCAACTAAAACACTGAGTGTTTAACTTCAATTTCTTCTCTACTAAAACTGCTTCCTAACACTGTTCTTATGCTTTATATAAAAAGATATATACATAGGTAAGTGAATATACTTATCACAGATAAGTACATTATTCTCAAAATATTTAGATCTTTTGAGCTACAGACTCCACTGAAAGTTGCTGGGTCCAAAGAGGAACCAAATTATCAAATAGTATGCTCTGACAGAGTAGTAGACCAAAAGGAGAGAGAAAAAATATCTTTTAAAAAGATGCCTATTTGGGGTTTCCAAGTATATTTGCTACATTGTATAAATATATAGAAGAACTATTTCAAATACAATTTGCATAATATATTCCAAAAAGGTATGTGATTATTGTCCCTTTGTTGTTTTTTTATTAAAATTTTATTTTTGTTGATTTTTGACTGGGTGCAGTGGTTCAGCCTGTAATCCCAGCACTTTGGGAGACCGAGGCAAGAGGATTGCCTGAGCCAATGGTTTCAAGACCAGCCTGGGCAACTTGATGACACCTCATCTCTGCAATAAATCAAAAAATAAGCCTGGCATGGTAGTGCATGCCTGTGGTTCCAGCTACTTGGAAGGTTGAGGTAGAAGGATCACCTGAGCCCAGTTGGTCAAGACTGCAGTGACTGTGATCATGCCATTGCACTCCAACCTGGGTGACAGAGTGAGACTCCAACACAAAAGAAAAATAAAAAACAGCATTTCTATGTGCCATGTACTGTTATCATCATTATATTTGTGTTAATTCATTTAATACTCAAAGTAATTCTGAGGCAGTTACTATTATCCCCACTTTATACATGAAGAAATTGGTACACAAAGAAGTTTAAATCTTAGGTTTAACTAAGATTCCTAATGGTACTAGAAATCCAAGTTTAGAAAACTTAAAACTCAAATGAGGCACATGAAAGCACTTGTCATCCTGACACAAATTGAGAAATTTGATCAGGTGAGCAAATAGCTTTTCTACTCAGTCTGTTTTAAGAATACTTATTTTTGCAAGGAAAACAGTAAAACGAGAAACATATTCAGATTTCCAAATTTTAATTACAGGCTATTCATTTAGACCACTTCTCAGTATAATTACCTTGTATACTGACAAAAGAAAAAGACCTGATGGTAGTTTGAACCCTTAATCCTATATTCTTCTCTCCAAATCTCCATTGAAATAGGACACTACTTTGGGAACTAAATAACCCTTTTTTAAAACCATATTTGTGTAAACTTACATTTTATCTTTATCCTTTCTCAAGGCTATTGCCATATGTGGATGAGTAGGAAAAAAAGTACTAAAAAAGAAATATATAATTCTACTGACTTGGCATTTTTTTCATGAATTACATCTGGTTATTTAAAAGTAAAAATCAAAAAAAAATTTTTTTTTGAGTTGGAGTATCGCTCTGTTGCTACAGTACTAGAGGTGTGCACTACCACACCCAACTAATTTTTGATTTATTGTAGAGATGAGGTCTTGCCAAGTTGCCTGGGCTGGTCTCCAACCTGCAGGCTCAGGCAGTCCACTCACCTGGACCTCCCAAAGTGCTGGGATTACAGACTGAGCCACCGAACCCAGCCAGAAATGCTGTTAATGTTAATAGACGTTGCCATTAGCAGCAGCAACACCAGATTCTTCAGCATTCACCCTTTTCTCCTTGTGAAGATCAGTTGATAGGTCTTTCCTCCGTCTCAGGTGTTACAGAATCTGATTACCTCAACAGTTTTCCTGATTTGTTATTTGCAATAAGCAAATATTATCTACAAAAACAGTACCATTTCCTAGGAGTTTCTACCACTTTCAAGTCTACTGCCAGGAAAAATGACTACTTGAGAGGGAATCTTAGAGATGAAAGAAATCCAGCTAAACAATTGAGCATAATCTCTATTGCTATACCACTCCTGGTCGCAGGCAAGGTACCTAGTTAGTAGTGTTAATTATTGTCCTAGGCTCTGGCTCTTTGGGAGGAGATTACAGACTAGTTCAGAATTCATTTATTAAGCGCATACTATGTGTCAGGCACTAGGCAGGATTCTGGGGTAAGTGGGAAACAAAACATAGTTTAGGACTTCAGAAAACCTATTTTAATGTGAGAAATACAGTTAATGTAATGATGACCACATATACGATGGTGGCCTCATAATATTATAATGAAGCTAAAAAATTTCCTATCACCTAGTCACATTGTAACTTATAACAATTTTTTTTTTGTAAATTTAGTGTAGCCTAAGTATACAGTGTTCATAAAATCTACAGTAGTATATATATTATGTCCTGGGCCTCACATTCACTCACCACGCACTCACTGACTCATCCAGAACTTCCAGTTTACGGTAAGTGCTCTATACAGGTATGCTACTTTTTATCTTTTACACCATATTTGTACTGTACCTTTTTTTTTTTTTGAGTCGGAGTCTCACTCTGTTACCCAAGGTGGAGTGCAGTGGCACGCTCACAGCTACCATAGCCACGACCTGCTGGACTCAGGCAATCCTTCCACTTCAGCCTTTCGCTGGAACTATAAGTGTGCACCACCACGCCCAGCTAATTTTTTGATTTATTGTAGAGACGAGGTCTTGCCATGTTGTCCAGGCTGGTCTCAAATCCATGGACTCAGACAATCCTCTCACCTCTGCCTCCCAAAGTGCTGGGATTACAGGCATGAGTCACCATGCCTGGCTTCTGTACCTCTTCTTTGTTTTGACACACAAATACCATTGTGTTACAGTTGCCTGTAGTATTGAGTACAGTCACATACTGTACATATTTATAGCCTAGGAGCAACATGCAGCCCAGATGTTAGTAAGGCTATAGCATCTAGGTTCATGTAAGTATACTCTGTGATGTCTGCAAAATTGCTGAACAGTGCATTTCTCAAAACATATCTCCATCATTAAACAATGCATGACTGTATAACAGAGTATTCAGTCCTCAGGACACCCAAGGATCATGGGAGAGTCATCAGAGACACTTGTGTCCAAGCCAAGATATGAAGGACAAATAAAAAGTAGATGAAAGTAATGGGAGGAGACACTTCAGGCAGTCTGCATAGCATGTGTAAAGGTACAAAGATAAAAGAGTATAGCTGTTTTGGAGAACTGTACAAAGCTCATTTTAGCTGGAGTATGGAGTGAAAGATGAACATGGAGAGGTGACCAGGGGCTAATTATGAACGACTTTATATGCCTTTTCTAAGGTCTGAGGGCCTTGGGGAGCCATCAGAAGGTTTTATTAGGAAGGTAACATGACCATATTAGTATTTAGTATTAGTATTCTTGAGAAGGAGGAATGGAGGGGAAGTTGCAATGAAGAGAATAGATTGAATCTCAGACAAATTTAGAGGCAAGGAGCAGTTCAAAGGTTATATTCAATAAGAAAGGATGGCATGGATGAAAGAAAGTCAGTAGGTATATAACAGGATGAACCAAAAAAGTTGGTTGCATCGTACTACACATCATATTCAAACAGAAAATATCTTGTATTGCAATCTGCAGGGGCAAAACAGAGAGAGGGGTCATGAGACTGTCAAGACCAAAGGAATTTCAAGAATCTAACATTTGTTAAGTGCCTAGTAACCTGGGCAAACACTTTGCAAGGTGCTCTGTAATCCTGTCTACTTAAACTTGCATCATTGGTAAAGTTTCCATTTTGAATGTGCAACTTTACTGATGATAATCTTTCTAAACTGCCAATTTTAAAAATATTTAACATTTATTCATTGAATAAAAATACGTACATTAACAACTTCACTGCTATCTTGAAAGGATGTTGTAGAGCATAGTTTTGCTTAAGTGTTTCCAGGTTATCAACATGGAGAGTACTGTGATCATTGGTTTTTTTTTCAATTGAGCAATATAGACTGTAGTGTTTTCTGAGTTCGTATATCTGCTCTTTTGTTTTTCTTGTCCCCTTCCTTGCTTTTAGCTCTTGTTGTTTCTAATGTCTGTCTTTAACAACTCATAATCTCTCTTAATTTGCTCTTCAAACCAGCTATGAGCTAGGGAAACATCCATCAAGCTTGTTAGAATAAATCTAAAATGAGAATAGGAACAAAATTCATTCATATATCTGTGGACCTTGTGGCTTTAATTCTGACTCCTCAGAAACCCTACTTACTTTCTAGCTTTTGACTATGTCCTAGAGAGCTGAATTTGTTAGATAAGTGGCTTTCAGATAAATGAGCTACAGAGGCCCTTGTAGCTACCTGATATCTCTCTGATATCTACAGAGGCGTTTTTAAAAAATACAAGATGAGAAAATAATATATTCACATGCAGTTTTTTTTACGTCTCCCGCAATTTCATGCTTCTTTCGCCTTTGCTGTCTTCCTTCTCCCCACCCCTACTACCAGTAATCCCTCACATGGATTATTGAGAGCAGACAATGGATGGCTAAACTGATTAGTGATATTCTTAGTTACACAGTGATGTTGGGGTAATCAATGACCTAATTTATATATATACCTAGCAGGAATTTTCCCTTTAATGGTTTATTTGTCTAAGCAAACTCATAGTTGCAACTTCCATTACTGACAAAATGTTTAAATGTATACATTACAAGCAAATGTTTTTCAAGTATAGATCAGTATAACTGTGAACAAGATGCAAAGCTTACAGCACAAGACCTAGGAAAAGACAAAGTAGTTAAATTGTGACTAATAAGCTATATTCCAGTTCACCCACTGGAGACTTCTAATATTCTATGGAAGATGGTAGCAAGTGTAAAAATTCCAGTTGTCTTCAATTACTTTAAAAATCAATAGAAAAAATAATACTCATCTGTCCAAAGCTGATCGATTTTTAAGAGTGATTTGAATACAATCAGTGATTTGAATACAACTGTTTCTCTTTTGTGTTATTTTCCTTGCAGAAACACAGTGTTCCATGCCTATACAGTGTACAGATAAAACAGATAAGCAAGAAGCACTATTTAAGCCTCAGACTAAAGATAATATAAATAGAGGTGCACCATGCATCACCTCTGTCACACCAAGAGGACTGGGCCGTGATGAGGAAGACACCTCTTTTGAATCACTTTCTAAATTCAATGTCAAGTTTCCACCTATGGACAGTGACTCAACTTTCTTACATAGCACTCCAGAGAGACCCGGCATCTTTATTCCCCCCACATCTGAGGCAGTGTGCCAAGATAAATTTAATGTGGAGCTCAGAGGCAACTTTGTTAAGACAGAAGAAACTTTGTTTGAAATTCAAGGAATTGACCCCATAGCTTCAGCTATACAAAACCTTAAAACAGCCGACAAAACAAAACCATCAAATCTTGTAAACACTTGTATCAGGACAACTCTGGATAGAGCGGCTTGTTTGCCACCTGGAGACCATAATGCGTTATATGTAAATACATTCCCACCTTTGGACCCTTCTGAGGCACCTTTTCCCTCACTTGATTCCCCGGGAAAAGCTATCCGAGGACCACAGCAGGTAACTGTTTTGCATTAACAAATGTATTATTATGTGTGAACACACATTTTGCCATACATGCACAGATATGTGTCTCTTTCAGATTATTGGACATCTTTTTTAAACTAATGACTAGCCAACATTGAGGCTTTCAATAAAACATGCAAGTCCTTTAATAAATGCCATGAAATTATGTAAGATGAATATGATAAACCTGTTATGAAGCACTTTAAAATTTATGGCAGATTTTAAAATACATGTAAGCCTTATCCCTATCATGCTGTCACTTTCTTAATGCCTTTTTCAAATCTTGTTTACCAGCATCAGTATTATAATAGGATTATCAGTATTACAATAGGACTTTTCATTAAATTTCATACTGTGAAACAATTTTTTTAAGTTTAAAAGTCTGTGTATATCATACTCATCTTTATAAGAATGCACAGTTTTCCATAAGTAAATAATTGTACCATAGTATTTCTATTTAGCCAAATAAGTAAACTGTCTTTCAACTAATAGTTCTATTACATTCTCAGTTACATAGTACATAGATCTGTAGGGTTTGGTTTTGGTTTTGGTTTTGGTTGCTAATCTGGCACTGAATAAGCAGCCTAATATATTTTTTTAAATAGTCAGCACATGGATGATTTCAGTAAATATCTTAATATTTCTAAAGGTCACAGACTACTTATAGCCCCCCCCAATCACTACTGCCCTCCGTTTTAGATTCAGGTTCTATCAATAATGATTATTTTACTTTAAAAAAATTATTTAATGCCTGAAAGCAAAAGAAAATATATAATTTTTACAATAAACAAGCTCATGAAAATACAGATTAATGTAAATGTCTATATAATTTGCAAATATTTGATTTCTCTTTGCCTTGAGATATTTAAATTAAAAAAAACACTTCATTAATGCCCTTTGGCTTTAAGTACTCTTATAGGATACAGACTTTTACATCATCATGCAAAAAAGGCAATAGTCAATCTGTGGTATATTTTAGTAGTGGGAAAAACTAGGCATAGCTGACAATTTTTAATTATAATCTCACTTATGTTTTACATTGTACTTTATTTCACATCATGATCTCAGTTATAGTTGTTACTAAATGCAACAAATTAAACAATTTCATTTATTGCAAGTAGAATTCCTGTGTAGCTGAGCAGTGCATCAGTTCTGATGCTTGTTAGTTTTTTCTCTATTATATCTCTTGTTCTTTTACTAGTTAGTCTGTGCATTCATGTTTCAGTAGATGGCACCCTGCATTGTACATTTGCTTTTTATACTATAGCAAGGGAAACAGCTGGTATGCGATTACAACTTGATAGAAAAGTATTCAGCTTAAAAAATGCAGGAGAACTGGTGTTGAGCTGTCACAAGACATGGGGCATAAGGTTAGATAATTGATATTTTGGCAGAGAAAGCAAAGACATTAGTTTGTCTTGAAGGCCATGATACAGTTTAGGATTGAAAGAATATTTCTTAAAATGAGTTTTTAAAAACATTTTGCTATTTTATTTGTATTAATAAAGCTAATATGGTAAGCACAGAATTCCTGAGTTGTTCATAGATCGTAACAAAGAGAAGTGAATTTTTGGTTACATATTTCAAATTTTTACTTTTTACCAATCATCACTGCTAAACACCTCTTTTATACGTTCAGCTATCATAGCAGACTAAAATATATCAGCTTATTTATGTAATTTTCTTTTTTACTTCTGCTGAGTCAGTGATTGGGGTCACAACTAAATTTTGTGAAGAGATCAAATCTGAACTAATAGCTCTTGATAGAGAAGGATAAATACCAAATTTGAAGGTAAACTGGCATTGGAAGACTACCTTACCAAATTTAGAAGCTAAATTGCTTCCAAGTTAATTTCTTACTATTTTATAGATCTTAATATGAATTATCTTTAATAATCTTTTATCTTATGGCCATATCAATGTCCCATTAGAATGCTTTGTACTTTTTTCTTTAAACTGCAAACAGTAACATTTCAATCTAATTAACTAACTAGATTTTTATTTATATACTCACAATTATTATTTTTTTATCATGGAAGAAAGATTTTTCTAAAGAAACTTATTTTATGCCAAATTTTATAACATCTATTTTAAGTATTACTGTTTTTGTGATAATACTACCATGTCTCACTAAAGGAATAAGCCCTCCATGCAGATATTTGAATGTATCTCACTGCTTGTATATTTACACCAATTGTACACAGCTGTCCAGTAAAATGTTTATAACAAGACAATGATATCATAAAAACCAAACTTGCAATTAGTAACAATACTGTTTATGTAAATTGTTGGTTAACCAGAATGAAAGAAGTTAGGAGAATGAAAAGTAACACTGTGTCAGGTGCTAGACTAGGCTATGTAACTTTAAAAACATGTTAGTAATAGTAGTATTAAGAATTTCTTTAAATTTGACTTTTTGAGGTACTTCTCAAAGTATCAGAATTTAGCTATGTCAGGATAATTTATCTGTGTCTTGACAAGGAAGAAAATTTTTAAAATAATTTGTTTTATACAGTTCAGGAAAATAAGATATTGTCCAGTCAACAGACATTTATTGAGTACTTACTATTAAACTAAATGCTATTTGCTGTCCTTCTAGACTTTTTTTTTTTCTTAAGGATAAATGCACTTATAAAAGGGTGTTTATATGCTGGTTGCAGTGGAGATAGTTCTGTTAAATTATGATTTTCTATACTTCTTTAACCAGGAACTATTGACAGATTTGACTTTATTCAGCCACAAGAAAGAGTAAGGCCAAACTACCTATTATATAACAGCAACAAAGTAAGAAGTCAAAAGAATGCATCTGTTAGATTTTGTTGAATAATTCATATAAATATTTGAGTTTTAAAAAATAAAAAAAAGATCCAGGCTCGGTGGCTCAGCCTGTAATCCCACGCCTTTGGGAGGCCAAGGTGAGTGGATTGCCTAAGTCCGCAGGTTCGACACCCGCCTGGGCAACTTGGCGAGACCTCATCTCAACAATAAATAAAAAATTAGCCGGGCGTGGTAGTGCGCGCCTGTAGTTCCAGCCACTTGGAAGGCAGAGGTGGAAGGATCGCCGGAGCCCAGCAGGTCCAGGCTGCGGTGGACGGGAGCGGCCACTGCACTCTAGTCTGGGCAACAGAGTGAGACTCCAACTCAAAAAAATAAATAAAATAAAATAAAATAAAATTTTTAAAAAAGCTGATCAGTAAATTTTTTTAGTAATTCAAAAGAAAAATTATTTGAATCAAAATAATGCTGATTCATGTATGATTTATTTATTGTGTATTTGCTTACACATAATAGTGAAATTTAAATTGTTTTTAAGATGACTTGCACATATACACATACACGTCTAGTGTATCATGTAATTCATTAAGGTCTTATAACTTAAGGTTTTTTATTAGGGGAAAAAAGAGTTTAATTTAACAGTCCAAAGTATATTAACTATTGTTCCATAACTACTGTCATTGTGATCACTGGGTATTAAAATGTTCTGGTGCTAAAGCTACAATATTTTTAAATATGTAAACATAAAATGCATGAATATTATATCCCAAATGATTTTTAATCAGTTTAATTGTGCCCTTTATGAAAAAAGGAATTGAGTCATGTTTTTATGCTGACTTTATGGAAAAGTAATTTTATTTTATATTAGGGAATTAAATATATTTGCTCATACATAACTCATTCAAAAAATTTGAATTGGAAATTTAATGCTATTTGATTTTTAAGAGAAGATGTTTTTGTTTATTTGTTCCTGCAGCCTATTTGGAAGCCCTGTCCTAATCAAGACAGTGACTCAGTGGCACTAAGTGGCACGGACTCAGAACTGCATATATCTCGAGTATGTGAATTCTGTCAAGCAGTTTTCCCACCATCCATTACATCCAGGGGGGATTTCCTCCGGCACCTTAATTCACACTTTAATGGGGAGACTTAAGACAGTTTGAAAACAGACATATCAAGTTCTATATGATGATTTGGGGTCTGTAATACTATAAATACTTGATTGTAAACTAAATTCAGGATCATTTATAGGAAAATCTAGTTTCACAGCTATTTGAGTTCTTTTCCAGATTTATTTTGTAACTTTCATGATCTTTTAAAAGATCATTCTTTTATTTTGGGGGGAAGTAAGTCAAAAAAAAAAAAAAAAAAAGGAAGAAAAGCAAAAGATCATTCTATATAAAACTGTAATTCATTGTATTCATGTTTGCAGTGTTAATACCATAATTCAAAATTATATATTTGTCTCACATTATATATTTGACTCACATAGTTATGTAATCATAATTTATGTTTGTTTCAAATGTCTAAGTTTATTGCTTGAATTTCTAGTGAGATCTGCTGAATTTGGTAATGTCAAATGTTTATAGGGGTTTTTCCCATGTGTTTTTATTGAAAATTTTAGGTTATTTTTGCTATAGGTGATGTTCTCTTTGAACATATAGCAAATAGCAGATGTGTAATGTCTTAGCATTTGTTGCCCAGTGATAAAAATCACTGGTAGAATTATTTAAATACATCAGATTGTTTTTTAATAATATACATGGCTTTAATTTTTTCTAAGTGTATAGCTACATGATGAAATGAATTAAATATTAAAAGAGTTACTTATGTTGGGATCATTAGTGTGTTCTTTATTGCTGAGTTTAAAAAAGAATGAAATAAATCACATTTGGGGGGAAGTTTATAAAATTTATATTTCTTTCTAGTAAACTGCAAAGAGGGTGATGACCAGATTTGGTGGCATTTATTACAATAGGTGGATTATTTTAAATTTTAAAAATTATTTTTCAAACTGAACTTTCTAAAGAAACATTTGTTTTTAATGGGAGCAAATTTAAAACCCTGCAAGTACTATCCATATTTATTAATTTAGATTAGGAATGTTCACCTTCTTGTTGAGAAATGTTATTCATTGTTAGCAGCCTGACTGATAGCCACTGGAAGACATTTGAGAGAGTGGATACTGAATTCAGAAGGCTGCAAAATTTGCTTAAAATAAGACTTCCCTTTCATTTTCTCCCCTCTTATTGTTGTCTTTTGGGTTTCACTTTTCCCCTGATTTTTAAAAATGTGTGAGGCATGGCTTCCATTTTATGAAGTAAACAAATGAAAACCTTCCTGAAGCAAGTAGTGTAAGCTGGAGGGTTTGGGATAGGGGAATTTGAGCAGGTCCCTGCGCCACAGTGAAGAGCCTTAACTTGTGGGAGAATGAGAGTGGTGCCTCAACTTCTCAGGATGCCACGCACATCACATTGACATCTTCCTCACCAAGGTGACATAGTGATTATTAGGTATTCACTGTGAAGGGTTCTGAGGCATGTACATCTTTCTTTCATTGCCACTGGGGCTGAATGGAAATGCCTAGACAATTATCCAAGTCTGTTCCCTCCCCCCTACCACCCACCCACCCAGCCTCCCCTCTCACTCCTCCCACACACATATACAAAATTAAAAATAAAAACTTCCCAGCTTGTACCAGCCAGAATATACCACTGTACCTATCTTGTGAAAGGGATTCTTTTTTCCTCTACTTTTCTGGAAGGGAAGAGCCCCTTTTACAGGGTTGACATCTACTAGCTTGCTGACAACCAAAGGAAACTCTACAGCCCAGAAAGTGACTCAAATGACCCTTCTTCTTCATCCACCCCCCCCCACTACTTTTAGTAAGCGCAGGGAACTCTGTTTTGGGGGGGTTCCTGGGGCACCCTAAGCTCCAACTTCAGGACAGAGACCCCGTCAAGCCACGGACAGGCGGCTGGAGAACAGGCCCCTGTCCCGCTCCGCGGAGACAGCACGGGCCACAGCTCGAAAGGAGGATGGGCATCCACCGGGCCTCTCCCTTTTGCCTCTTATTACTGAGTCGTGCCGGGGCTGGCTCTTGGCATCTGCTAAGCGTGGCCGGATAAGAACAGCTCCCAGGTAAAAAAGCCGCACACGCGAAACGCTGAGTCTGAAAAAACCACCCCCGCCGAGGCGAGGCAGTTGTGAGCGGGATGCCTGAGAAGTGGGAGGTGAATGTCCTCGGGAGGGCCCCCCTCCCCCCGTGCAGCTTTCCCCGGAGGCTGAGGCTGCTGCCAGCGGGGACATCTGCTTTCTTACACTCCAGCCTGGCTCACCCCGCCCCCTCAGCCCCGGGTTGCGTGGTTATTTTACCAACACGGGGGGAGGGAGAGCTCGAGGAGGTAGAAAAGGGGAGGATGGAAGCTTAGATTTTCTTCCCACTCTCTCCACGTCCCCTCCTTTCTTCTGCACATCTTTTAACCTTCAAGGTGAAGACTTTATACATAGGAGACAATAAGCGTGTCCGCTGCCTCGCAGGCCGCCTCGGGCTCGCGGGGCTCCACCCTCCCGAGCCCGGCGGGTCGGCGGCTGGGCTGGGTGCTGGGGCCGGCCGGGTGCGCCCAGCCCGTGGCACCTTCTCTCCCGGGCTGCTGCCTCGACAGCTGCTTGTAGCTACAGTAATTAGACTGTCAGTGCTTGTTAGAGGAGAGAGGGGAAAACACGCTTCTGACAGCAGATTCCGAGACTCCCCAGTTTGTTAATTTCTAAGAGATCTTTAAAGCATTAATTGAGGTCTCCCCAACTCTCCCCTCCCGTCCCTCTCCCCAACTCCTCCCTTCCCAAAATATCTTTAGGAGAAGAGAATTCTCTCCGCGTGGAAGCCGTGTTTCCCGCAAAACTGCCAGCCCGCCCCCCGCTCACGCACACGCACCCTGCTTTACATATACACACATATGCACACATGTACACGCGGAAGGTTAGCTCGGCGGAGGACGCGCCCAAACGGGTGCCGGGATTGCATTTAAAATAATAGTAATAAATAAATAAATAAACCAGGAAGGAAGGGGGGGAGGGAAGCAGAAGTCGGGAAGAAAAGAGAAAAGCAGCAGGCTGATTACGAGGTGTCAAAACTGCCAGGAGCAAGAAGGTGATAGCAATCAGGGGTGAGAAGAGTGCGGCATTCGTGCGGGGCAACTAATTATCCGTCTCATTTGAGAAGAGCAGCATTTGAGGCAGCAGCGTTCGCCTGCTGAACGGTGACAGATTGGCGCGGAGGAGAGGGGAGGTGTTAAAACAATGGAGCCGGGCGCGCGAGCGCTGCTGCATGCTAATCAGCCCTCCCTCCGCCTGCCTGCCGCGCTCCCTCCTTCCTCCCGGCCTCCCTCCTCCGCGCTCCCTCCTCCCGCCTGCGGCGCTCCCTCCTTTCCAGCGGGCCCGCCGCCGCCGCCCGCTTCCTGCTCCCTCGCTTTCCCGCGCGTCCTTCCCGCCGCTGGCGCGTGGAGCCCAGCCGCCGCCACCGCCACCGCGTCCCTCGGGCGGGCGCCCCCCGTCGGCCCGGCCGCGCGCTGCCTGCGCCGAGCACCCACTCCCGGGCGGAGGGGCCGGGCGGGCGGGCGCACGCCTGGAGCAGAGGCCCAAGAGGCCGCGTCCTGGCGCCGCTCGCCTGCCGCCGGTGCCTCGAACGCGCCGGCCAGCGAGCCGGCCCCAAGCGAGTTGGGCGGGGCGCGGGTCACCCGGGGGGTGCGGCGAGAGGCCGGGCCGGGAAGGCCAAGGACGGTGCCCGGACGGACCGCAGCCCCTCGGCCGGCAACCGCGGAGCCGCCCCCAGCCGCCCGGGAGCGGCCGCGCCCCGCGGGCTGAGGCGCGTCGGCGGGGTCAGCCCCAGGCAAAGCCCCCGCGCGACGGCCTCAGCACCCTCCTCTCCACCGAAACTACACGTGCACGACTCGAGTCATCACACAGGGGACACCTGAAGGGCCTTAGTGTTCGTTGTGCTTCCAAAGGCCTGACCTCCTGACCTCGAGACTAGACGGAGGGCCTCCTGGACGCCCAGGGAGGCATCGCGAGACAGGCGCGGGGGGAAAGGCCTTGAAAGGAGCGGGCCACGCCACCCGCGGCCGCGGAGACTGGGGCGCGGGGGCCGGGGCGCTTCGGGCAGCCCCGCTCCCGCCTGGCTGCCCTGCTCAACACGCTGGCCTGAGAGAAGGTGGCTAAAAACAGCAGCGCCCTGGCTGCCGCTCCAGAGAACCCACCGGAAGCTGGGGCTCTGCTGAAAAAGGTCTTCCTTACCTGGTGAAGCAGGACGGGGACCTGAGGTCTTGCCCCTACTTTTTGAGCTTAACAGCTGTTTATTGGGCTCAAAATACACTTTATCCTTACCATTAAAACATTTGTGCTGCTACCGATTTCCATACACTACATTTATAGATTTTAAAACGTTGTTCTTTTGGCTTAAGTGAGTTCAGTGGAACACAGCCACAAAGAGCTGGTAGAAATTTGGACCGAATGAGGATACAATTCCTTGTAACTTGTCCCTTGCTATTTAGCTAGCCAGGTGTCTAAATTAACATAATAAAACTTCCCCAAGCCATAGATGGAAAACAAAAGTAGTTGAAAGATAATCTATGCAGTAATTTTTTCTGCTGACCCTTACCTTTGCATAACTTTTCGCACAACTGTTCATTTTTTAAAATCATATTTAAAATGTGAAGATTTGATAAAGCTCAGTTACATGTACACAAAGATTTCATTTATAGTCTTCTCTCTACTTTTCTCCTTAATTTTCACAACAAAAGTACACAAAAATAAAATTAAAATGACAGTAAATTTTGGTATTTTAATATCGTCATCACTGATTCGGTCATAAGAAAAACTACACAAGAGCACAGAATGAATTATTTTTCCTTTCAGAATATGCCCAGACACATCAATAGAGTAGCTGAATGCAAAATTGTTAGGATCTACTAAGATAATATAGAATGCTGAAAAGTTTTTAAATTGAAAATTCTTTTAAAAAGAGATACTTGAAGGATTTGGTGTAAATGTTAATGCTTTCTGGTTTCCACTCTTTGGAAAACCACTAAGCAGGCCTCTGCCCTCAGCACATCACAGACTTTTCGATGCTAGAGTATTAACTGGCATTTGGAAAATTCCCTGGTGTCTGAATCTGTTAAAATAGCAACCTATCTAACAGCAAAGAAATTTAACTTTTCATTTATTCATGTAAACTTGGAGATTCAGATGTACTATCAGCATCAGAATTAAGCAATTTATTAACTATTCACTAACCCTTTCTTCATTAACCAGTTCTATAGAAGCACTGTATCTCTCTGAAGCTGTGAACCTAAAGAGCTCAAATAAATTTAGTCCAGTTCCATGTTGTTATTTCCAATATCTAATCAAATTCTTTATCATGCAATGACTGGGTTTTTATGAGCTTAGTGTGATTTCCCCCTCAGTCTACAGACCTCACAAATTTGCATGAGTGTTTTAATGGTGTATTTACAGATAAGTTTTTATTTGCACATAAGGACAAAAAGGTGAAGTGAAATTTGGTCCCAATGGAAACCTGTTAGGTTCCCTGAACATATGGCTCATTGGGCTGTTACTTCCTTTTTGAGATCATTTTCCAAGATTTTTTAATATATACATCAATTTGACACCAGTTATAAAGAAAATATATTGGCTTTGAAGATGCCTCCACCTGGGGCATATCTCTTAATAATAAACCATGTAGTCAGGTGTACTTCTGAATGCACAGGTTTCCAGTCTCTGAGAACAGGGCAGTCAGAACTGCCAGTTGATTTACACTGTTGTTAAAATTAGATAGTTCTTTGGGTTCTTAAAATGCCACCTTGATTTGATTAATGCAGTTTAGGGGTGACTGTCTAAAATTCTTTTTCAGAAAGCTGTGCATTTGGGATCCACATTATTACGATGATTTATCTCAATAGATAAAAGCGATGTAAGTCTCATTTGTTTAAAATGTGTGGTGCCAACTTAAGACTTAAGGGGAAAAATCATAGCACTTTCAAAGAACTGTAAATGTTCAATTGGTAAAAAAGAGGGGAAAACCATGCTGAAACTCATGCCTATTTCCATTATGCTTAATTTACTTTTCAAAGCAAGTTTTTCCTAATAAGCTCTATTGTTTCTTTCTGTTTTGTAAAATTTAATATGTGTGAGACAAAAACCAGATTCAGAATGTGAATGAAGTCTGTTTAGCAAAAGATTGTTGGAGCTTACAGTTCAGAAGGGCCTCAAATTAAAAGAAAACTTCTATCACTGATAGGTTATAAAGAAACAAGTTCCTCAGATCATTTCTAGAACCAGTTACAACTGGATTGCCAACTTTCTCCAGTTGCAGAGCTCCTCGTGAATGAATCCATACACTTAAAGTACACCAGACACTAAAATATTCAGGATATAGACAAGACAAGAAGATAACATGTTTGAGAACTTCAGTCCTATCTGAGAACTGAGGCCTCAGAAAGAAGACTACAATAAAATAAAAGCTAAAGGTATTTAATAAACATATGTGGAATTTGCACCTGATTATGGGATCCCTTACAGGTTACCTAGTCTCCCATGTTTCAATGTCTCTTTGGAATCTAGAATGCCTGGAGAGTGACCATGTGCCTTTTGTGTTTAGGGATATACCGTGAATACATTCAAACACTGTCTTGCTCACATCCTTTGGAAGAAATGAACAAAAGATGAGTTACCACTTTTTATTAATTCAAGGAATAGTTGTTTTAAAATAAAATCTTAAAGAATGTCTAATTTAGCTTTCTTTTTGTGTGGACAAAACAAAAAACAAACAAAAATTGTATCCAAAGAGAATGAATGAGTCCCTCACACCTGCTCAAATAGCTATGTCTCAACTCAATAATGCCTGCCTTTCGATCCACTGTTTTTTTTCTATAATAACCCCTCATCTCAAATAAAATATACTTTTTCACAGACTTTGTACTTGGCTTTATAGGAAACTTAGGTCATATCCAAAGTCTTTGTATACAAAAGGACTAACCATTATTCTAAACCACAGAAAGAATAGAGAGCCTTACATTACCTGACACCTGGGTGGGATTTATTCTTTAAAGATTGTCAATTTATCACTATCCTAACAAGCCCCCCCCCCCACATTGCTGGGAGAAGAACCTTAAAACACTAAGGTTGAGCATTTCTCAGGCCTGCTCTGATGAGGGAAGAGCAAGTATTGGGACATATTTTTGTAGTTTGAGACACAAACTAAGATCATAGATATGGTAAAAAGGATTTGTACCTCCAAACTATGGAGTCTAAAGTTTAGAGTTTGGGAAAGAAAAAAATTAACAAACTAATCTGAACTGGAAACGAGCTTATGTATTTTCTAAAACGATTGATCCGGAACTAAAACCCTCTCTAAACCAAAAAAAGATTTCATCTACTTCCAGAGATGGTCATGAGGCTGAGAAGGAGGTCTCAGCCTTATATTATCTTCCCGAGTGTTGGGGAATCAACTCTATAAAGAGCACTCATTAGACAAATGATTTCTCTATTTGCAGTTGTTAAATAGCACTACCCGCCAGTGATAAACGGCATTCTGTGTAGTCATACCACTTCCGGCAACTGGCTTAAACGGAAGGCTAGCTCCCAGGGAATCCAAAGTAACAGTAAGGGTGATAAAGCTGTTTGGAAAAGCTCTCTGTAACCGGGACTGGGGAAGAAATGCTAGCAGCAGGCTTCCTCCGTAGAGCAGCTCTGTGACTCCTCACACTCACACACACACTTCAATATGCAAAGACCCGCTGTTTTGTTTAGTTTTCCCTGAGGTCTTCCCTTTGGCGTTGTGAAAGCCTTTTCTTCCAGCATCCACAAGACCCTGGATGAGGCCTATTTCTAGGTTAGAGCTTTCCACTCGTTTCAAAGCAGATTTTGCTCTACACTTCCACCTTAAAAGTTTTCAAGTCCCAAATTTTCTTTAAAAATAAACTAAACACCAATGGGTAATGTGGCTCTGTAGCAAAGATTTAGGAAAAATATGTACACTGTTCCTAACATGGGTACCATTGTGACTGACATTTTGCTTGCAGACATGCTATGGTACACTCTACTGGCTATGAGGGAACGCTTCTGTGGTTCACACCCAGAGAGCCGACCTTAGGAAAGGAAACTTGGGTCCATTTCCTAGTGAAGAGGCAAGAATGACATTGCCACTTATAACAATGTGTCCAAGTTTCTTCAGTCTTTTCTTCCTCCTCCACCCTTCAGAGTCTCACTCTGTCCACCCAGGCTGGAGTGGCTCAGGCAATCCTTCCGCCTCAGCCTTCCAAGTAGTTGGAACTACAGGCGTGCACTACCACGCTGGGTTTATTTTTTGATTTAATGTAGAGATGAGGTCTCACCAAGTTGCTCAGGGAATTCTCCCTGCTGGAATTACAGGCTTGAGCCACTGCACCAGGCCTGTTTTATTTTTCAAGGCAAAGTTCCATTACAGATGTCCCTAATATCCTGACCACATCAGGCAATGAGACTTGCTTCTTGTGTGGTCTCTTCACACGTGTAAATCCCAGCACTTTGGAAGGTCAAGGCAAGACAATTGCTTGAGCCCAAGTTCAAGACCAGCCTGGGCAACATAGTGAGACCTTATCTCTACAAAAAAAAAAAAAGAAAGAAGAAATTAGCCAAATGTGGTGGCACGGACCTAGTAGTTCCCAGCTACTTGAGAGGCTGAGGCAGGAGGATCGCCTGAACTCAGGAGGTTGAGGGTTCTGTGAGCTGTAATAGGTGCCACTGCACTCCAGCCTGGGCAACAGAGTGAGACCCTAACCCTGAAAATATATTTTTCCACTTATTTATTTATTTGTTGCCCGCTTTTGGATTGCCAGATTTAGCCAATAAAAATACAGGATGGCCAGTTAAATTTGAATTTTAGATAACCAATAATGTTTTACCCTATGCCCCGTGCCATATTTGGCAACCCTATTTTTAACATCATATTGACTACAAAGATACGAAGTCAAGTCTAAACAGGTACCGCACCTCCTGGTTTAGGGGTGGAGAAGTGGTTAGGTGTGGAGCTAATATCTTTTAATCGGCCCGGGGTTTTCTTTCTTCCTTTCTCCGTCCACAGGGAAAGTCTCCGCACCTCTTCAGTCTCTCAGCTTTTGCTCCAGGTACCTCTCCCTCCACTTTCGATTACACAGTGACTTGTGTTTAAATGTGTTTCCATAGTCTCCTCCATGATAACGTGAGCTTTCTGCGTAGCACAGCCTCCCTCCCTTCCACAGAGCTCCCTGGCTTCCTGGCCTCTGCTCGCAGGCTGCCTCCGGGAGGTTCCCCTGCGAATCTCTCACTCTCACCCCTCGCCCAGCCGTGCAGGGAAACTGAGTTTCGGGCCCCGGAGCCCTGGAGGCGTGGGCGAAGGGAGAGGCGAAAGCCAGGGGGGTGTGTAGGCCCCTCCAGGTCCGCGCGGCGGAGGGCGGAGAGGCCGGGCCGGCGCGCCCTGCCGAGGCCTGGACGGGAGGCCTCCCCCGGGCGGCCCGGGCGGCCTGCTGCCCGGCCGGGGCCCGCGAGGCCGGGCCGCGCCCGGGCCCCAGGGCCGCTGCGTCCGGCGGCCGGCCCGGGGACCGACGGCTCGGTGCGTCCGGGGCGGAGGGCGGGAAACCGGCTGCGGGGCGGGGGTGCCCAGGCCCTTCCCGGGCCCGGCCGCGGCCGCGGCGTGCCGGCTCCAGCCGGGCGATTCTCCCCCTCATTGGTGGCATTGTTTGCATTAATATGAATATCTTGTTCTGTTTGTTTTGTCTCCTGGGAGCCAATAAAGCTGTGAGTTTTTTCTTTGCACCAAATGCAGCTCTACGGGCGATCAATCAATGGGTAGTCTTCGGATAATCTGTGAGAGTGAGAAATCTAATAAAGCTAGCGACTATAAAAGGAAAACAAAGTCTATTTTTCTCTTAGGTGAACTACCTCAGGATTAGTGTGTTCCACTTCTGCTACCTGAGGTGGGTTTAACTCTGGTTCTTTTTTTTTTTTTTTTTTTAACAAATAGATTTAAATGTAAAGATGGGAGGGAGGAGGACTGAGAGGAGAAAGAAGAGAGATGTTTAGGAGCCTCTTAAATTTTTTGATGTCTTGACTGATTCTTTCAAGGAGAAGACAGACGGAACTTTCTAACGTCCCAGAAAACGAGAGAAATGGAGAATTCTAATAAAATGTACTTTGGCTAACAGGCCCTTCCTCAGTTTTCCAAACAGACAGGGAATGTAAATTAATAATAAAGTTAACTCAGTGATGATAATAAACCAAGTTATTATTAGCGTCCTCTGCCCCCATCACTTGTTTGCTTCTGCCAGACGTAAACGTAACTCCCAAAATGCATTTTTTGGAAGGCCCCTCAACTATCCTGAGCAAGCAAGAAAAATGAGGAAGATCATTTGCCTGGGCTGCTGCAGTTCTCGCAGCACATGCAACCAAAATCATTTATAAACAGATCAAAATAACAATCTGAATTATCTAACATTAACAGCTGAACTGAAGAGCCCAAGATTATGTGATGAATTGTTAAATTGCAGTAGCATTGTTTTGGATTGCTAATTAAAAAAAATAAGCAAACCCCATGACTCTAGATATGACAACTGAAAATACCCACAAATTATTTAATAAATGAAGCGTCTAACAACTTTAACACTTCCTGGTCGCCTTGTTAATAAATGTAATTTGAGGTAGATTTTTTAAATCTTCAATCTAAACAGTGAATTCATTACGCACCATTCAGATCTCTGGATGCCTATGGACTTCTTGGAATTAGGTGTTAAATAGACAAAAGTGAACCAAACTGCCTTTAAAAGCACAGCATGACCATGTAATTCTTTTTCCAGTTTGTGGTAAAAAATGATGAAACTTCTTTCCAAGTAGCTATCACCCAGATTTAGTGTGAAAAGTAGTGTAATTGTAATTCACGCCATCAGGGTCTATCGCTGATAGACGATCAGCTGTTCTGTAGTGGGGAGAGGCTTTCTTTTCAAATAGGAAAGCTGCCAAGTGCTCTGCGATACCTCCAGCAAGCTTATCAGATTGAGTTCAGAGCCAAAACAGCAGCTGCACACATATGCAAATTGGCAATTAATAGTATAACATTCTGGAAAAAAAAATGTTTAAAAAATTTTTTTAAAGAAAATAGAAACTACCTGAACGTTAACCTTAACTGTAACTGAGACTTCTAAGATGAATGACTAAGGATTAATTACCCTCTGGTGAGGCCCTGCTCTTTAATACCTTCTCTCCTGCAGATCAAGTCTTTGTTGTCTTGCTGAGTTTTGTCTGTTTCATGGAACACACAATGGGCACTACAGGAAGAAGTTTAAAATAACTCAAAAGTCCATATATTTGGATTTAAAAAAAGGGGTGATTAACTCCTTTCCATTGATCATTCTTTCTGTACACAGAGATCACAAAGCAAGAGCTTTAGCACCCTTGTGAAAAAGGCATTTTGTTCTGGATGTCATCATCTCCTTCCACTGCAGCTTGCAATAAGAACAAGCTTCATGTCCTGTGGGTGCTGCCTATCTCTGTCTTGGTTTCAGTCTGTCTCTTCCTCCCATTGACAGGATTGTCATTTGTATGCTTCACGCAGCAGTTTGCAAAAATCCAACAAGGTTTATGGTTTATGTTGCCCAGCATGTATAAACACAATACTCTCCAATTTTTAAAAAAAACATATGAATTTGTTAGATTTCTTAACATCCTGATCCCCGCATCCCACACCAGTTCTCACACACAAGTATACTGTTTCCCAGATATAGTCCAACAATAGTTGTGACTAGGAGTATGTTGACAACCTCAGCCCCAAGAAGGGCCTGGCGTTTTCACAGCAGGCTTTCCCAAATGCTTTCAATCTTCCTCTGCTGTTCCCTTTCTCTCTCTCTCTCTCTCTCTCTCTCTCTCTCTCTAGGACTATGGGGGGTGGGAGGGGTGATTAGCAAATGTTTCAGATAATCTGTGAATTCTTAATAGTCATATTTCCATGGTTGTAGATCTCTCTATCTCTGTGATGTGACAAATTTCAGAAACCTTGGTGCTGGAGGTTTTACAGGTATTTCCAAGTTACAGGAATTTGAAATTTGGGTCAAGATCCCGATTCCCTTTAATGTGTCAGGGTGAAGTTTTTTTTTGCCTTATTCTTCTAGATGTTATGGGATGAAATTGTATCTAGTTCTGGCTGTAACCTGTTCCATAAATGCAGGTTGCAACCATTATTTCTGTCGTTTTCTCCTTTTATCACCTACACTTCTAGCGATATTACTTTCCATTTTACTGCAAATCAACTGTGTCTTTAGTTTAAGATTATTTTTGTCATACACCCTAATAATACTTTTATAATCTGAGAGATATTTTGGGTTATTAATGTTCCAATTGAAAGGATGCTATATGCTTTTATTGCCAATATGGGCTTTGAAGCTTGAAGATCAACATTTTAATTGGAAATTAACCCATGTAAAATTTAAATATATTTGTTTACATTTATTGGAAAAAAGATTTTGGATAACTGTCAATTAAACATCCAATTCCATTTAAGGTGCAGAAAATTTTGAACCCTGTGATAAGAAGAAAAAAATTTTATTTCTTCTAAGTAACCAACTCTGGATCGGAAGATTGTACTTTTCTCCATATTTATGATTAAAAACTTTTTGTCTGATTCCAGTAGAAGCATCCAGTGTTATGAAGACTAAAAAGTTATGGGGGGAAAAAGTCAAGTCTAAATTTTATTCATAAGTAAGGTAATGTTTTTCTTGACTTTTAATCCAATTTGGATGCATTGTTAGACTTTTCTGTTTTCTCATGATTAAACAAAAAAATGACAAAATGACAGCAACTCTATTGAAAAGTCACTTTTGAATAAAACAGAAAAATGGGAATGCCAACTTTCTTTTCTTCTCTATAACTTCATTAACATGATTGTATAGACATTTGCATGTAAAATGTAGTTAACAAAAATTACACAGAAGTAAATTTAGTCCTCTAGTGCCTACCTCTATGGTGAAATCAGACCATTTGGCATAGTTTGAAGTCTTCCAAGAAGCCTGGTTTCCACCTGGAAAATAAATTACTAAATTTGAATGTGTTACTTATACTATGGTGAGTTGTCTATCTGTTACATTTTATTTTAGTGCATATACTAGAAATTGTATTTAGGGTGTTCTAAAATTGTCATCTGTCAAGGTAGAGAATTATAATAATATAATTATACCCAGAAAAAGTGTTCTGACTTTAGATTATTTTGGCACTGTTACAAATATAATGCATTTATAAAAATTCAGAATGTTTATCACAAATCCATAGGTTTAATTGTCAAATTTTGATTTTAATTTAGATTAGCTATAATCAAAGCTTGTTTTCTTTGCACTTATTGTTACATAGTAATGCTTATAAACAGGCTTCAATGTAACACATATACACTATTGCAATATTTAACTGTATTTACTATGCTTTATCTTTAAGTAATACTTTCTCTCAACATTTTCTAAGAGTTTAATAGATACCGAAAATTTATCAAATCATTGTTGCATTCTCAATTCATCAATTTATTCTTCTGTTTTAAATCATAGTTTGACTCTGAGTTATAAGAACTATTTTGAGCAATCAAATATCCTATGTGGTATGACATAATGTATCATAATGAGATTATTGGTAAGACATTATGGACAGTGAAGACGATACTCAGTGAACTTATCCAGATAAAACTGTGTGTTATACTGCTGCAGGTGTACCCATAGAGAGGAGATGAAGGTACGGGACCATGGCTCAGTAAAAACTTGTTACCACAGCTAATGAAAATAAGAAATGATGTGTCTTATTAAGATGTATGTGTAGATTTTTTCTTACTCTCAAAGGGTATCTCATTAATTCCTAAAGGAAGTTTTTTTTTTCTTTCTGAAATGAATATTTCCTAAATTGAATTAAATAACCAAAACAGGTATGGTTGTGGAACTTTATACTTTCAAACCCAGAAACTTTATAATTTACGAACATATAGGCAAATGTGTCTAGTTACTATACCACCTTTGTAATGATTATAATTTTTATGTCTTTATCTTTTATGTCCTAAAGTGCTTTGTGAATCCTGATTAATATGTAATATATACCACCTTCTATGGGAATGGAAAGACGAAAAACTTGATTCCTATTTAAAAGTGCTATACTTGAACAGTATAATGCTACAATATTTTCTCTTAGCCCAGGGCATGGGTTTTAAAGAATTCTTCTGGAGAACTCAGGACATTTTCTACATAGTAAACGGAATGAGAAGCCATTACTTAAGATGATAAACAGTGATTAATTTTAGAAAATTATGCCTCTAGGAAATTTACTTGGCCATTGGATTAATAATCTAAGAAATGACAGTAGTAGAATAATAATTTCTTGCTTACACCTTTTCTCTGTGCTACACACTTCATATACATTCCTTGTTCAGTCATAATAACCACTTAGGGAGCCCAGCATTATTATCTTTGTGTTACTGATGAGAAAAATTAGACTAAGTTTCCATCACATAGCTAGTAATGGATGGCCCCTAGGGCTGTGGGACTCTAAAGTCCATGTTCCTACCCACTCTGGTGTCTGAAGGGTAGAGGCATAAAGGAGGTTTGAAAACTGTCTTCGTCCCCTCTTAAAATTCCATTTTCCTTTACTAAATCCAAAAAAGTAGATGATGTGGTCCAAGAATTTAGTAGTGTAGTTGAGGTCCATTTGATTAGGAAGTCTTCATATGACTAGAAACAGAATTGCTTTGGCACATGCATAAAGACTGGGAGATCTACACATCCATCCTCAAATTTAGCAATTCGAAGCAGTTAGCTACACGGACAGTTTTGTATGCATTGCTAAATGCAGACACAAAAACTGCATTTGCAAAAAGAGGAAACCCAGTTAAACTAGGTTGCAAATTTGGCCCTAATTTAGCGTAGCATTTGTGATACATATAGGTTAGAGTGACATTTATATAATGGTGTGAAATATGAGAAAGTTCCAATGCTAGACACAAAGACTTTTAAAAATTGCTTTTGCCTACTTTGGTTAGTTTAAGAAACAGGAGGAAGAATTTGGTTTTTCAAGTGATGGGAAGCCTTTAAGGATGTTGGAACACTGTTCAGTCCCCTGGGGTTCTGCCTGCTGTACAATTTTAAATGTCTTTTAGCTGAAAAATTGGCCAACAAGGGAAACATAGAGATGAAATTTCTTCTTTCTTATCTAGGAAGTGAGAACTATAGGTGACTCACAGAATCCAATTTTGATGGTCAAATAAATGGTCACCTGTTAGGGTCAGAAAGTCATAATCCTCCTAGTTAACATTTCTATTTAAATAGAGTAACTGCCTACTTATTAGAATTTATCTTGGAAGTTTTATTCTTATGCTTGGTTGTAGATGTAAGTTTTGGCTGTAGAAATACAGCCAAAAATGAGACTAGATAAATACACCATGTTTCATGTAAATGCTGCAATCATGGTACCTGAAACTATTTCCATTTCTCCACTGAAGACCACTGGAGGGCAGTGTTTTCTCCTTTGGGAACAGCACCTGGTTTTAGATGGTGACTGTACTGATGTGTTAAAAAGACGTCTGGGTTATGTGAAACGAGTTGCACTTTTCATTCAGGGTATGCTGGGAATTTACCCCCTCCTGTTTACATGTCATTCAGATTGTTCCTTATCATACTGCCAGCAAAATTAGTCGTACCTAAAATCAGGCTCCAGAAGATCACATGCAATATGTATTTGCTATTTGGGAGTCTTTTAAAGCTTTATATTATTTGAGGATTGTATAAAGTTTATTTTGCTAATATAAATAGTAAATGAAAGAAGGGCATACAAGCAAGAATAGGTAGTTTTAACTAGTTGCTTTGCATTTGACAATTTTATTTTCAGTATAATTTTATTACATATAATATATATACACACACACACGTTTGTCACCAAATCAACAAGTTAGCATTTTCTAGAAAGAACAAATGTAGACTTTTCCTAGAAGCTTATTTACCATATTTTATGATATGTTTTTTTCCCTAGGGATAGTACATGGAAAAATATTGAGATATTTTTTATTTGTAAAAGATTATTTGTTGCTGAATTATAAAATTATTCTTGTTCGTGTTCCTCTTAGTTAAAAAAATGACAGTGGACTATCTCATATAATTTGGTGTGGAGTAAGGAGGACCCATTTAATCTTCATATGAAGGCATATAATGCTAATTGAATTCCTTTAATTATAATAGTCATTTGTTTCATTTTAAAAATGAAAATATCACATATGTTAGCTCTGTGACATTGTCTAACAAAAAATTACTGTTTTTGCAAAATCAATATATGATTTTAGTGTAATGATTTACTTTATTTGTTTTTTTAAATAAAGTGCCTAGAAGCTCACCTGGGATTTTGCCAAAGTAAGACAAACCAACAAGTCACTTGAAGGAAAACATAAATAAACAATGTCTGTATCATAAACATTTTAAAAAAATATTTTATTTTTATAACTTTATTTCAGATTACAAAAGTAATATCTAGTCATTGTGGAAATTATGGAAATAACAAAAATAATACAATTAAAATTACCCATAATCCTATTATAACAACTGACAATCTTTTAGGGTATATCCTCACAGCACATATTCTATGCACTAGTATGTATTAAAAAATAATTAGGATATATGACATTACTCATTTGTGAGTGACACTTCATTTAAAACATGTCACATTTGCCCATGCCATTAAATATTTCTCAACAGAATTATTTTAAATAACTGTAGTATTCCACAGTATAAACTCCCCATAGTTTATCTAACAAGTTCTCTAACACTATATATTTGGTGACTTCTAATTTTTCTACATTGTAAACAATGCTATGTGAACGTCTCTGTAGACAAATATTTGCATATGTCTATAATTATTTCCTCCAGTTAAATTTCCAAAAGGAGAATTTCAGGGTCAAAAAGGTTTTTTGCACATTTTGGTACATAGGCTAACGTGTCTTCCAAAATGAAAGTAAGAGAAGAGACCAAAAAAACCCCACCGACTTATCCTTTGGAGGGTGGGCCCTTGTAATACAGGCTTCCCCTGCCAGGTGAGTGTTCTTGGAACCCATAGGCATCAGTTTACCAGGAGCGTTGTGGTAAGAGGCAGCGTTTGGCTTCAGTGAATTTGGGGGGGGGGGGTTTCCAACACGTTTGCCCAACTTATGACAGAGAGTTTACAGGAACAACCTGCCCTGTGTTCGAGTGTTCGGCAGCTTTTGACCCCAAACGGCATGATCCTCATGCCCCACTCTCCCGATTCACCCTATCTTGCCTAGCACCTGTTTTTTGTTTGTTTCCTGAGATGAAAAAAGTCTTCCAAGGGAAACGTTTTGCTGATGTGGAAGAGGTGAAACAAAATGGCCGAAGAACTAAAATGCATCAAAATTGATGAGTTCAAAAACTGTTTTGAGCGGTGGAAAAGGCATCTTAATAGGTGTATTGCATCAAATGGTGAGTACTTTGAAGGTGACCGAAGTTTAAACATAAGAATAAATAAACAATTTTTTATAAATAAATCTCGGGTCTTTTGGGTCCCTCTCATATATGAGTGTCCATTTATCCATATCTTCACCAACACTAAACGTTATCAGGTTTTTAATCTTCTCTAATTTGATGTTTGAAAAGAATTATTCTTTTACTTTTTGTTACTTTGCTTACTAGAACAATTTAATATATTTAATATGTTTACTTGCCATTTATGTTATAGCATTATAGGTTATTTATTCCTGTGTACATTATTCATTTTTTTCTATTGGATGTTTGTATTTTTTAATTTTATAAGAAAGATTTTATATAATGAGTATAGTGACATGGTGTTATACATTTTACAAGAATCCTTCAAAGCTAATCTTTATCATATTTTGTTGACTTTCTCATTCTTAAATTGTCAGTTTGTCAAGTGATTTCATTAAAATGTCTAACCCTGCTTGTACATTTAGAAAATCTTCCTCACAGAAGGCTAGGCAAATATTCATTTTTATTTTCTACTAAATATTTGGTGATTTTGGTTTTTGTTTGCTTTGTTTTGTTTTCATTTTAAGCATTTAATGCTTTAATAAATCTGCAATTCATTTTTGGTTTATCAGGTGAGGTGATCTTTTTTTTTCAATTGTTAAACAACTGTACCTGCATGTTTATTGAATAATATACTTCTATTGATTTTTAAAACATTTGAATTCAACTGAAAGCTTTTATGGTCTAGGGTTCACTCCTAAGATTAATTTCTGCTCTACTGATTTTCCTATTCTTCCACTTTTATCAAACTATCTTAATTTTATACTTTTCTTTTTTAGTACCTTTTTTCCAATATTTTCTTTGTCATTCCTGACTATTCTTTTATATGCTTCAGAATTACTTTATTAAGTTAAAAAAGATTAATTTAAGAACATATGTCTTGCTATGGGAAAATCTCCAAGATACATTAAGTGAAAAAAGCAAGTTGTACAACAGTATGCATACTATCCCTCTTAAAATTAAAAAAAAGTCAGAAAAAGTAAAGAGGTGTGTGTGCACGTCCTGTGCCTGTATACAAGAGTTACAGAAGAATGGCCAAAAATTTTAACAATGGTTACTTTTGGTGAGCAGTAATAGACATTGTGGGGAAGAGGAACTTTTGCTTTTTACTATAAAAAAGTTTTTGGTTTTTTTTGTTGCGTCGGAATCTCACTCTGTTGCCCAGGCTGGAATGCAGTGGCATGCTCATGGCCACCACAGCCTCCACCTGATGGGCTCAGGTGATCCTTCTGCCTCAGCCTTCCAAGTAGCTGGAACCACAGGTGTGCATCACCATGCCCGGCTAATTATTTTTATTTTTATTTTATTGTAGAGAGGAGGTCTTGCCAAGTTACCCAGGCTGGTCTCCAACCCATGGGCTCGGGCAATCCTCTCACCTCCACCTCCCAAAGTGCTGGAATTACAGATGTGAGTCCCTGTACCCAGCCTATAAAAAAGTATTTTTATAAAGTTGGAAATTTTCACCATAAACAAACATTAGTCTTACAATTTTTAAAATGTGTTTTAAAAGAATCTTCCAAAAAAGAATATTAAAAAGCTATTTACACACAAAAGGACAAATACTCTATAATTCCACTCTTATGAGGTACCTGGAATAGTCAAACTCACAGAGGCAAAGAGTAGAAAGGTGGTCGCCAGGGATTGGGGAAGGGGGAATAGGAGTTATTGATTAATGCATACACTACAAAATCACAACATCTCAATTATACTAGATGGAAAAAGTTCTGGGGTTGGATGGTGGTGATTGTTGCACAACAATGTGAATGTACGTAATGCCACTGAACTGTACGGGGGGGGGGCAAAAAAAACCCTGAAATAATTTTTTTGGTGGCCAAGTTTCTTATAGTATAGAATTCCCCCATGGGAATCCATCTGCATCTGTATACCAGCTAGCATTGTTGTGAGAGGCTGCATTCAGCTTCAGTGAATTTTTTTTTGGAGATTCTTTCAACACGTTTGTCCATTTCATGATGGGTGATTTACATGAACAACCTGCCCACACAGTGCTGACACTTCATCAGTTTTTGGTCAGAAACAGCATGACCCCAGCACCCTACCCTTCCTCTTCACTTGATCTGCCTCAGCAAATTTTTTTTTTGTTTCCCGGGATGAAAAAAATTTCTCAAAGGGAAAAGTTTTGCCCATATGGAAGAGGTGAAACAGAAAATGGCAGAAGCACTTAAAGGCATCAAAATTGACAAGTTCAAAAACTGTTTTGAGCATTGGAAAAAGCATCTTAATAGGTGTATTGCATCAAATGGAGAGTACTTTGAAGGTTACTGAAGCTTAAACATAGAAGAATAAATATGCAATTTTTAAAAAATAAATTTCATTTTTTGAGGGATCTCTCCCTCATACACTTAAAAATGCTCGAAGTGGGGCCTGATGTGGTGGCTAATGCCTGTAATCCCAGCAATTTGGGAGGTCAAGGCAGGAGGATTGCTTAAGCCCAGTTCAAACCAGCCTAGGCAAGATAGCAATACCGGGCCTCTACAAAAAATCAAAAAATTAGCCAGGCACGGTGGTGTGCCCTTGTAGAGCCCACAACTTGGGAGGCTGAGGCAGAAGGATTGCCTGAGTCCAGGAAGTCAAGGCTGCCTGTGAGCTATGATTATGCCACTGTACTCCAGCCTGGGTGACAGAGTGAGACCCTGACTAAACAAAAGGGGAGGGGTTTAAATGGTAAATGTTATTTTGTGTGCATTTTATCACCTTTTTTTTTTCAGAGACAGTTGCCCCTCTGTTACCCAGGTTGGAGTGCATGAACATAGCTCACTGTGACCTTTGACTTCTGGACTCAAGTGATCCTCCCCTGCCTCAGTCTCCCAATAGCCAGGGTTATGGGCATGCCACCACACACAACTAATTTTTATTTTATTATTTTTTTAATGTAGTTTCCTTATATTGCCCAGGCCAGTCTGGAACTTTTGGTTTCAGAGGGATTCCTCATGCCTCAACCTCCCAAAGTGTTGGGATTGTAGCCGTGAGCCACCGTGACAGGTCACAGTTTGTTTTTAAAAGCCTTTTACAATGATTTATCTCTGGGGAGTTGGATTGAGGGGGCAGGATGCAGGCTGAGGACAGTATTTTTCATTTAACACTTTATGCATGGCTTTAATTTTTCATAAGGAACCTGTATTATTTTCATATAAAAACATAGGAGTCTCTCTGTACCTATTCTGGTTTGAGGGGCTGCCTGATTTTTTTTTAAAACCCACATTTTTAAATGTCATAGCTAATTTAAAAATTCATTAAAAATTCTAAGCAGAATTACATTACATTTATAAATAACTTTGGACATCCTTATAATACTGTCATTTACTCATATAGAAACACTTTCAAAAAATGTTTATGTTCCTTAGTAAAGTTTGGAATTTCTTCATATGGGTACTACACAAGCTATGTAGTTTGTTAGTTTATACCTAGGTTTTATATATCTGTATCTCTATTTATAGGTTGATATATAGAGAAACTTGTATATGATGTTATATATATTATATAATTGTTATTGTTTGTAAAGTTAATTTGTCTCATTAAGACTATTTTCTAATTGTGTTTTTCTCTCAGTAATTGAGGGAAACTGTTGATTTTTTAAATTTTCTTGACTTTGACTTTAAAAATAATTCTGAAGTAAATGGTCCGTTCAAGTTAGTCAGTTCACAAGTTCAAGCTAAAATAATTGATTTATATAGAAATATATTTAATCAATGTAACTGTTTTTATTTATGTGATTTTTTTGAATCATGTAAATATGGCTTAAGAAAATAGCTTTTATGAGGACTATTCTGCAATGTAACTGACTGCAGAATAAAATACCTGTCATTTTTTGAAAAGAAATGCTAATGAATAATGAACAAAAATAATTATTAGGATAGACAGAATTTCCATGAATAATTTATGAGAACCCAGTCAGGGAAGAACACTATCCATGACTAATTTGGGGTCCTATAGACTTTTTCCCCATATTTGTAGAAAACAGTATTTGCATATATTTTTTCTTTTCAAAAGGGGAAGATATTTCTTTATTTCTCACTATAAGTATATTATCATTACAAAAAGTATTCAAATACTGCAGGAAAAAGTACTTTTTGTATGAAAATCAACCATAATCCTATCACCCAGAAAAATTACCATAAATAGTATTTTGCCTATTCTGCAAGAATTAATTATATTAATATATATTTTACATATTTATAAAAATGAGACCACACTGTTCATACATACAGTTTTATATCCTCTTTTTTCTCTTAATGTATAATTACAGCTATGTCTTTGTTTTTATTTATGGTGTTTTTTATTGAGACAGGTCTCATTCTGTCACCCAGGTTGGAGGACAGTGATCATGGCTCACCTTAGCCTTGACCTACTAGTCTCAGGCAATCCTTCAGCCTCAGCTTCCCAAGTAGCTGGCACTATAGGTAAGCGCCACCATGCCTGGCTAATATATATATATATATATATATATTTTTATAGAGTCTGAAGTGGGAGGATCTCACTATGTTCCCCAGGCTAGTCTTGAACTTCTGGACTCAAGCAATTCTCCCACCTTGGCCTCCCCAAGTGCTGGGATTACAGGAATGAGCCACTGTGTCTAGATCAGTACTATCTTTTGAAGTCCATAAATACGGATCTTCATAATTCTTAATGACTATAATTAAATATATACTTTATTTTATGGTTGTAACACAATTTATTTGATAAATCCCCTGTTGATTAACATTTAGGTGGTTTCAAATTTTTTACAATAAATATTGTAATACATATTTTTCACATTTGACACATTATTCCTTAAGAAATGGAAATACTCTATCAACGAGTCTGCATAATTGTAACACTCTTGTCTTAAAATTATTTTGTTTAAAATTAAAATATTTATTATTGCCAAACTGTCCTCCAAAGAGGTCATAATGATTTTACTTTCGAGTCTTTCCTGTATTGAATGTTAATATTATGTTTAAAATATTTTACATTCTGATAGATGGGAAATAGTATTTTATTCTTTTAATTTTTAGAATTTGGTTAATTAATGAGGTTTATCATGTTTTCCTATGTTTATGGCCTATCATTTTTCTGCATTTGTGAATTAACTATTCTATCTTATTCCTGCTTTTCTTCTGGAATATAAATCTTATTATTATTGAATTATAAGTGCTTCTCAAGAATTAAAAATATTAAACTTTTGTGATTGTATTCTTTTTTAGTATGTCTTTAATCTTTTTACCTTGTTATTCTATTTTGCTATACATAGTTTTTATATAGTCAAATTAATGCCTTTGGTATCATTGTTAGAAAAACATTTTCTATAACAAGATTAGTAAGAAAAAAATTCTCCTACGTTTTTTTCTAACTATATTTATGTTTTTGTATTTCTTGCTTATATCTTTAACCTATTGAGGGTTGTTATAAGGTATGACTTAGAGATTTAGTTATATTTTCTCCAAATGGTTAGTTAATATTTCCATATCATTTTTTAAGCAATCCATATTTTTGCTACTAAGTTCTCAAATATATTGTAACCAAGCTCCAGGTTTTATCTTCTGTTTTATTGATCTTTATTATTGTGTGATTATTTTTTTTTTTAACCATAAACTCAACCAAGTGGTATAGCTGTGTACTTCTGAGGTATGGTTCAGGTTTTGCTGAAATGGTGCTGTGTAACAAACACTCCCACAAATTTCAATAGCTTACAACAACAAGCATTTATTTCTCTGGGTTAGTTGTGACACTGCAGTGTCCTGGACACAAACAGACTTCACTTCAGGCTGAAGGTCAGGCTTATGACAGCTCCACACTTCTCTTTTTTTCAGGTTAAAATAATGATAGCTCCTGAGAACATATTCTTCTTATGATGGGTGAGAGGAGTGCAAGAACACTGGCTGAAATTTGTCACACTTTTTAAACCTCAACCCAATACATTCTGTCTTCTATTCACCCTGCATTGGTCTGAAAATCACACAGTCAACCCTAAGTGAATGGCAATGGAAAGTACATTGCCCCCACAAGGAAGGCATGTCAAGAACTTGGGGAGAATGAAGAATTATAAACAAGTAATACTATGTACTACACTGAACTAGTTATATTTTCTAAATCTTAGTTTTCTCAGTGTCAAATTGGATAAATGTGAAGATTCAATGATACAGATGATAAATGTCAAATACGTTGTCCCTGGCATTTTACAATTTAAAAAATGTATATCTACTTCCTAAATTATGCCACTTAAATCTCTGTAGCTTTGCAAGATATTTTATTTTACTTTATTTTATTTTTTGTGTTGGAGTGTCACTCTGTTGCCCAGGCTGGAGTGCAGTGGCACGCTAACGACCAGCACAACCTTGACCTGCTGGGCTCAGGAGATCCTTCCGCCTCAGTCTTCCAAGTAGCTGGAACTACAGGTGCTCACCATCACACCTAGCTAATTTTTTTACTTACTGTAGAGATGAAGTTTCGCCAAGTTGCCCAGGCTGGTCTCAAACCCCTGGACTCAGCAATCCTCTTGCCTCTGACTCCCAAAGTGCTAGGGTTACAGGCGTGAGCCACTGCACCCAGCCTGCAAGATATTTTAATATGTAGATGGACAGATTAGCTCCTACCCATCATTCTTTTAAAGAATTTTTCTAACAATTCTCTAATATTTTTTTCTCCAGATGAATAAATAGACTTCTGAATCCATCACATATGTCATCTCTTTAATAAATGAGGAAAATATAGTCTCAGGCATACTACTTTTAGACTGATGAGAAAGTTGTTCCAAAGACTTTCCAAGAGGAGGTTGAGGAACGACTTACTTGGAACCTATAATCAACACATTTTCTGTTTATTCAACAAATTCAAAACTATACCAATTTGCAAATTATTTAAATTAATTGGGGTAGTTGTATCTTGGAAAAAAACCTAAAATTCAATTAAGATAATGATCATATTTTAAAATGCCCCAAAAAAGGGACATTCATGAAGACTCAATGAAATAGGATTGTACAAGAATGTCTTGGCAAAAGTACAGAAGAGAAAGACTTGAGGGTCTATCTGCAGAACACAAATGGTTCACAAGGTGGGTGAAAAACAATTTTTAAGATTGCCTAAATAGTATTAGGTAGACAAGGGACAATTTCTCCTCTGTATCATACATTAATTACACTTCCATTAAAAAATCATTTCCTAGCCGGGCTTGGTGGCTCAGCCTATAATCCTGCGCCTTTGGGAGGCTGAGGTGAGTGGATTGCCTGAGCCCGCGGGTTCGAGACCCGCCTGGGCAGCGAGACCTCATCTCTACAATAAATCAAAAAATCAGCCGGGCGTGGTAGCGCGCGCCTGTAATTCTGGCTACTTGGAAGGCTGAGGCGGAAGGTTCGCCGGAGCCCAGCAGGTCGAGGATGCGGTGGCCGGGAGCGGCCACTGCACTCCAGTCTGGGCGACAGAGTGAGACTCCAACTCAAAAAAAAAAAAAAATTATTTCCTGTTTTAGATCACATTTTTATTTCATTTTACTTTTTATTTATTTACTTTTTTTAGTCGAAGTTTCATTCTGTCGCCCAGAATGACTTGCAATGGCTACTTACGGCTACCAACTTGCTTGGCTCAGGTGATTCTTCTGCCTCGGCCTTCCAAGCAGCTGGAACTACAGGTGCACGCTTAGTTAATTTTTTTTTTTTTTAATTTATTGTAGAGACAAGATTTTGCCAAGTTGCCCAGGCTGGTCGGAACCCCTGGGCTCATGTAGTGCTCTCACCTTCACCTCACAAAGTGCTGATATTACAGGCATGAGCCACTGTGCCCCACTTAGACCACATTTTTAAAAGATGAGAAATTGATGAGTTCAAAAAACAAAATAATAGTTAAAGAGATGTAAGGAAATTGGTATTATTTAGTCTTAAAAGGCTAAAGTGTGACTTGGTTAGTATTCAGTCGTATAAGATTTATTTACAAAGAAAAGTTACTTAGCAGTGGTCTTCTATGTCTAAATAAGAATTTTTAAGTTAAAAATTTAGACTATTAAATGTTTATGACTATAAGGAAGCATTTATTGTTAAGTCAAGGAAACACTACAGATAAATATCAAGAGAAGTTTTAAAACTTCTATTTCTGGTAAGAGAAATATTCTATTTTATAAGTAGAAGACTAGATGATTATCAGTCTTGTTAAAACTGTCATTTGAAATCCAGTGACAGATGAACATTTTTAATACTGTGAGTCTATGAATTAATCTCAAGATAAGTTGTTAGCATTTTCATCTGTAGTATTCATTAATAAATTAATTTGTGTATTTATTATGTAGTTTCATCATATCAATATGTGGGATATATTTAGATACTTTTTTTTTTTTTTTTTTTGAGTTGGAGTCTCACTCTGTCACCCAGACTGGAGTGCAGTGGCCGCTCCCGGCCACCGCAGCCTCGCCTGCTGGGCTCCGGCGATCCTTCCGCCTCAGCCTTCCCAGTAGCCGGAATTACAGGCATGTGCTACCACGCCCGGCTGATTTTTTTTTAATTTATTGTAGAGATGAGGTCTCGCTGCCCAGGCGGGTCTCGAACCCGCGGGCTCAGGCAATCCACTCACCTCAGCCTCCCAAAGGCGCGGGATTACAGGCTGAGCCACTGAGCCCGACTTATTTAGATACATTTTTAACATGAAATAAAATAGTACAGTTATCTCATTTTCTCTTAGTTTTTTCTTTTTCTTTTCTTTTTTTTTTTTGAGTCAGAGTCTCACTCTATTTCCCATGCTGGAGTGCAGAGGCAAGATCACAGCTCACTGCAATCTCGACTTCCTGGATTCAGGCAATCCTTCTACATCACTACAAAAATTCAAAAAAATTAGTTGGGCGAGGTGGTACATGCCTGTAGTCCCTGCTACTCGGGAGGATGAGGTAGAAGCATGTTGCCCAAGCTGCTGTTGAACTCCTCAAGCAATCAGTGATCTTCCTGCCTTGGGCTTCCAAAGTACTGGGATTACAGACATGAACCACCATGCCTGGCCTATTTTTTCTTTCTTTCTTTCTCTCTCTCTCTCTCTCCCTCTCCCCCCCCCTTCCCCCTTCCCCCTTTCAGAGTCAGAGTCTCACTCTGTTGCCCAGACTGGAGTGCAGTGGCCTATTTTCTCTCTCTCTCTCTCTCTCTCTCTCTCTCTCTCTCTGAGTTGGAGTCTCATTCTGCTGCTTAGGCTGAAGTGCAGTGCCATGCTCACAGACACCGCAACTTCGAACTTCTGCCTCAGCCTTCTAAGTAGCTGGAACTACAGGTGTGCACTACTATGCCTCGCTTATTATTATTATTATTATTATTTTATTGTAGAGACAAGGTCTCACCAAGTTGCCCAGGCTGGTCTCAAACTCCTGAGCTCAGGTAATCCTCTCACCTCGGCCTCTCAAAGTGCTGGGATAACAGGCTTGAGCCTATTTTTTCTTAATATATGGCAATAGACATGTTAGGAATGCATCTGGTGAGTTGTGTTCTGTGGATCATTTTGAGCTACTATTAAAAAGCATCCAATAAAATGTTACTGGAACTATATCTAATCATTCTTGATTGTAACAGAAATTGAGAGTTTTAAATGTATTTTTAAACACTACTTTGAGGCCTAATTTTAGTCATGTATTTTTAAGCTATCCTCCAAAGACCCAAGTTATAGAACTGCAATGCCCTTTTAAATGTTATTTGTTAGTTTTGAAAAGCTAAATTTTGAAAGGGGGGCATCTTTGATGCATTTTAAAAGGGGTTGGCAACTTTTTAAAAAAAAGAAATTCTCAGTAAAAAAGCAATTTGAAGGAGCTGCGACATCCTTTGCTTTTAGTCTTATGAGGCACTGCCTGTTTCACGCGCGCATGTGTGTAATGAGAATTTTTAAGAGAATAAATGTCAGTTTTCAAAAATATAACATAAACCTGTCAGTTAATTTAGATCCAATCATAAGAAATGTGTTTTGGGAGAAAGCAAGAATAAAATAAAGTAGTTTTGTTTTTATTTAAACATCTGCCTATGGTTCTGTGAAATGTGGAAAGCACATTAAAATGAGCTTATTCCCAACTCTAAGCCCACTGGTATAAACTTTGTATAAGAAAGTAGTACATTTGCATATTATAAATGGATCAATTCTATCCAAATTTTTAAAAATGTTCTTTTCAGACCACGAATATTATTGGCTTTGATTTCATTTTGACCCAAGTGAAGGCCTGTTTTAACTTCCCTCTGCTTTATTCATCTTTACCTGATTAACTGGCCTTCACAGCTTGAAAGGCTTCCAATAGATTCCACATTTTTTTTTTTTTTTTTTTTGAGTTGGAGTCTCACTCTGTCGCCCAGACTGGAGTGCAGTGGCCGCTCCCGGCCACCGCAGCCTCGACCTGCTGGGCTCCGGCGATCCTTCCGCCTCAGCCTTCCGAGTAGCTGGAATTACAGGCATGCACTACCATGCCCGGCTGATTTTTTGACTTATTGTAGAGATGAGGTCTCACTGCCCAGGCGGGTCTCGAACCCGCGGGCTCAGGCAATCCACTCACCTCAGCCTCCCAAAGGCGCGGGATTACAGGCTGAGCCACCGAGCCCGGCTTAGATTCCACATTTTTGATTGCTGCCCTAGCTATTACTAACTTTGTATTTGCAAGACTAATACACTGTCAAAATATGTTGATGTCTGTGTTCGTTGTGACTATCCCTTAAAGTATTCTTTGCATTGGAGCAAGAGAGATCAACCCATTTAGAAGAGAGTGTGACCAAAAGTGATAGCCTTGTTTTTTCTGAGCCGTAAAATAAACAATGCATGCAGATATATATCTGAGGTGAAAATAATGTAGGATGTCTACTTCAATTTCAAAAATCTATTTATGCTTGCGTTATTTTGTATTTTATTCAAATATTCATTCCTTTATTTGTAAAAGAAAGTAAAAATTATACCATAGGACCCCATTGTCAGAACTGACTCTGGAATAGTGTTTCCTCTGCCTTGAAACTTACTGTCCCATCACTAAACACCACCAGGGCAAGGAAGAACTCAACACTTATTTGTCAGTTGGAGGAACTGACAATGTAATATACTGGTATCAAACTGGCCCTTTGGTTCTTTGAACTTTTACATAACTTTGCTGTTTCTAAAGCCATAGTTTAAAAGTGTTTCATTGGCATGTTCACTTATTGTGGTTGGCAATTTGCCAGTACTCATCAACACTTAGTACACATGCTTTTGAGCTAGTAATTCCATTTCTATAAACCTATCCTATAAAATACTCAAACATACCCACCAAGACTACTGTGTGAGGTTACTTGTTGCATCACTGTTTTCAATGGAAAACACTTGAAAGAACCTAAATATTCACCACAGGCAGACAGCTTAATAAATCAAGGTGCACCTTTACTTTGGAACACTGTGCAACAGTTTTAAAAGTAAGAGGTAGATCTGTGTATACAGACATGAAAAGATCTCCAAGATGTGTTGTTTAGAGTTTAAAAGAAACAAACCAACAAACCTCTCCAAACAATTTATGCAATGTAAATGCATTCTTAGGCATTTATTCAGTAATAATAGACATTGTCTTAGTCTGTTTAGGCTGCAATAACAAAATATCTTGGACTGAGTAATTTTAAAAAATTTTTTGTAACATATTTTTTATTTTAAAATTGTGGGGTACAGACTGAGTAATTTATAAATAATAAAACTTTCTCTTTTTTTGAGTTGGAGTCTCACTCTGTTGCCCAGACTGGAGTGCAGTGGCATGCTCCTGGCTACCGCAGCCTTGACCTGCTGGGCTCCAGCGATCCTTCCGCCTCAGCTTTCCAAGTAGCCGAAACTACAGGCACACACTACCATGCCCAGCTAATTTTTGGTTTATTGTAGAGACGAGGTCTCACCAAGTTGCCCGGGTGGTTCTTGAACCCGCGGGCTCAGGCAATCCACTCACCTCGGCTTCACAAAGTGCTGGGATTACAGACTGAGTCACCAAGCCTGGCCAAAAACTTTATTTCTAATAGTTTTGGAGGCTGGGAAGCCCAAGATCAAGATGCCAGCAGTTTCTTTGTCTAGTGAGGGTATTCCCCCTGCTTTCAAGATGGTGCCTTTTTGCTATATCCTTACATGGCAGAAGGGAGCAAAGGAGGTCCATTCAACCTCATTTTAAGGGCACTAATCCCATTAATGGAGGATAAGCTTTCCTGAGTTAATACCTTCCCAAATGACCCTACCTCTTAATAATAATTTTGGGAGGAGGAACATCAACATCAGACCATCACAGACACCAAACTTTTAATCTTATTTACCCCTGCGATACAGGATGTATATTGATGTTACAATGATGTGTTTTAAGATGTAAGAGATTTCAACTTTTTACTCCATTGCATTGGTGCATTCTCTTAATTTTTAATTAGCATGCATTTATGTATGAACGAATTAAATAAACCTGTAATTTTTATATTTATTTATTCATTTTTGAAACAGAGTTTCTCTCTGTAGCCCAGGCTGGTGTGCAGGGGTGTGATCATGATTCACTGCAACCTTGAACTCCTGGGCTCAAGGAATCCTCCTGCCTCAGCCTGCTGAGTAGCTAGGATTACAGATGTGAGCCACTTCACTTGGCTGATTTTTAAAAATAATGCTTTTTTACACAGAGAAATGTTTCCCTGACAAACAATTGTTAAGGTATAATATGAAATATTTATAATTATTTTCTACATTTCTGTATTGTCTGCCATTCCTCTCTTTACACATTTCATTCATTTTAAAGCTACAAAAAGCAAGTAAAGAAAAATTTCTTAAAATCAAAAAAAATCAATTGACATGCTGAGAAAATGCCTTATTTAGATTATGTTCCTTTCTTTGTTTAGGGGCAAAGTAACAATTTTTTATTTAACCTAGTGGATGCTATTGTAAAGAGACCACCAGAGAACCTGGAGTGTTAGTCTCACTTACTAAGCTTCCAGGTAGATGCAGCTGACCATTTCTGCCAAAATGCTGAAGTCAAAATCCTTCTCAAATGCTTTTGAATGAGTAGATATAGCCCATGTTAGCATTTTATCTTCTTGTTTTCCACTGAGTAACATATGACTGGGTTAATATTTTTCTTTAAGTATCTTATGTCACCAGTAGATATTTTTTACTAACATATGCTCTGTCTTGATATACTAATTTCTATTTGTTATTTGCCTACCTCACACAAGACATTATTTATTGCTAAGACTAAGTCTTGTCCATTCCTTTGCAATTCAAATATAAGAACTACAAAAGAATTACTCATCTTGTCATTTCTTATGTTCTACCTTTATGTATACTTGTTTACAACCTAAAACTTAGCTATTAAATTATTTCTTGTTTTTATTTTACCATAAGAAATATCTCAAATAATAAGATAGGCTGATATATATTGAAAAATTGCCTTCCAAAAAAAGTAAATTTTTAAAATGTTACAAATGTTTAAACTTACTTGTTCTATATAAATTCTCACTGATTTCAGCTATAGGTTCTGATCTCCACTTTCACATTTTTGAATATCTAAATCAAGTATTTCATTGTTTTTCATGAATCCTAACTTATCTCTAATGGAGATCTTCCTTGAAAAGAGGAAAGGTAGCGGGCTCAGTGGCTCAGCCTGTAATCCCGCACTTTGGAGGCTGAGGTGAGTGGATTGCCTGAGCCCATGGGTTCGAAACCTGCCTGGGCAACTTGGCGCGACTTCATCTCTATGAAAAATAAAAAAATTAGCCGGGTGTGGTAGCGCATGCCTGTAGTTCCAGCAACTTGGAAGGCTGAGGCGGAAGGCTCGCCGGAGCCCAGCAGGTCGAGGCTGCAGTGGCCAGGAGTGGCCACGGCACTCCAGTCTGGGTGACAGAGTGAGACTCCAAGTCAAAAAAAAAGAAAAGAAAAGAAGAAAGGTTTATTTATTTATTTATTTATTTATTATTTTTATGTTTGATGCCTGAGGTTGTCTCATTCAGGGCCCCTTTAAGCTGACTTCTAACAAGACTCTAAGGAGAAAATTTAGGCTTCATCTGTCTCATGTAGCCTCTCCAGAGTCTGCTTGTGGTCAGCAGAAAAATTACAAATAAATAATCATTCCCTAAAACCTACTGCTATTTTCTAAATGAAAAGGTATTATACCAGTAAGATGGGACAAAATCTAGTAATACTTCCTCCTGGTCTAATTGTTCAAATTTAAAAATAGCCATCCATTTCCTAGGAAGAAAAATTTAAACTTAACAAGGTAGAAAATAAAGTTGCTTTCATACATTTTTCTATAAATGTATTCCAAGGAATAAATAGATAGGTAAAAATCTTAAAGCAGGAAAATACAATAAGAAATAGTATGCTTATTTTTTTGGTTTTAATAATTCATATTATCGCCTTTATTCTTTACATATACTTCCTCTTTCTTCTATTAAGAGTTGTATTTCTAAAATCAATGAAGAACAAAGACACTGTTGCAGACCAAGCAATAAAAGATATGCTAATGATGTGTAAAACTGTGAAAAATCCTACTTAGGTTTTAATAGTCTTTAAGGACATTGGCCTCTCCTTCCATTCTGTTATTTATTTATTTGTCTTTTAGGTCTCCCTGTGCTGCCCAAACTGGACTCAAACTTCTGGGCCAAGGGATTCTCCCACTTTAGCCTCCCTTCCTGGAGTAGTTGGGACTACAAGTTTGCACTACCTTGCCCAGTTACATTCTATTTTCTAGCCTCCCACCACCTCCATTTTTAGTCAGTACTGTCATCTTATTTGAGCACCAAAAGAATGCAAGATGCTATGGGAGCTACCACTTTCACTTAAATGTACAGTAGTTCCAATTTTTAAATAGTCGATAGTCAAATAAAGGAGACACAATAAACTTACAATGAAAATCACTTAAAATAAATGAATATGTATTATTTAGTTATTCTAGATATTTATGGTTTCCTTATTGTATAGATATTTATATGCATCTATTACACATATTACATATGAACACATATACATGAAAGAAAGAAAATGGTCAATTGTCCTGTTTTAATCAGAGAAGGCTTCTTCAAAAAAAGTCAAAAAACAAAATGATGGCTGATAATTCCATGCTCATAGAAAGCTTTAAGATTATAATAAACCAAAGGACCACCTGAACTTTTTACTTCTGGAAGCTTCAGTGTTGTAACAAAAATTATTGGTTTCTATGGGACAACTAAGAATAACAGACATATAAAATATCTAACATATATATATTGTACCTGCATTGTTATTAGCCTACTTACTTTAAGATGAAAAAAATTCTTTCTTTTAGTTTTGTTTCAAACTGAATTCATATGAACTAGAAATAAGTTCATAAATGAAGAACATTTTCTTTCTGTTTTCCATTTCTGTATAGTTTGACAACTGATTTCTACTTTAGGTCTATTTTTCACACAAATATAAAGAGAATATTGTGAAAGAAATGTCCATGTTGTCAGCAGGAATGCAATTTTAAATTACTTTACTGGAAACATCACCAGTCCTCATGTAATCTTCACTCAAAAGAGCCAAGAGCAGGACAAATGCATCCCGTTTACTGAAACATCTATTTATCTTTTTTTAAGTTGGAGGCTCACTTTGTTGCCCAAGCTGAAGTGCAGGGCACGCTCACAGCTTCTGCAGCCTCAACCCACCGGGCTTCCACCTCAGCCTTCCAAATAGTTGGAATCACAGGCGCTCGCTACCATAATCAGCTAATTTTTTTGATTTATTGTACAGATGAGGTCTCGCTATGTTGCCCAGGCTGATCTCGAACCCCATGGCTCAGGCAGTCCTCTTGCCTCTGTCTTCCAAAGTGCTAGTATTGCAGTCTTGAGTCACTGGACATGCTCCATTTTTCTTTCTAATGCTGATGATTTTAGTAATGTTATACTTTCTTAAAATGAATAAAATTAAAGAATTATGTTTATCTGAATCCATATAAGCAATAAATTAGGCTATAAAATGAATTTTGTATTCATTAGCTAGCCTATGATTTTACAGAAATTGTGCTCCAATAAGCCTGCTCCTAATGATCTGCTTCTTGTCCTCTTAAGTTAAGTTGAAATACCATTTCTGATATTTTTTTCTGCTGAGAATATTTTCTTAGCACTTCAAAGTCCAAACAACATTGAAGGTTCCACCTAACGCAACTTTGGTTAAAGATACATTACCTACACGTAATTAAACAACAAAGATTTTTTTTCCAACAGCAAAATGGAAAAAGTATTTTGAGTTCCATCTGAAACTTGATTCATTTCTTTTTAGAGTATGCTGAACAAGCAAAGTTTTTTTTTTTAACTTTCTTGGTTAAACGTACCTTTATTAATCAAGCTATCCACTTAAATGGTTTTCTATTGACATGAGTTCTATAAAGACGTTGAGTTATTTTGCCCAACACTTTTTGTCATGATCATCTGCTAGTTATGTTCTTAACTAGCCTGTTAACGTGACTTTCATGGCCTAATTTTAAAAGTTCTGAGGAATGGAGCTTCCACAACTTTCCTGGGAAGCCAATTCTCCAGTGTAATCCCTCTAATTATTTAAGGTAGGTCTCCATTTCTTTAAAATAACTGAGTTACTCAAGTTTGAAAAGCAGCTACTGCGTAAGCAGCCTGACTTAAACTGACAAAAGCAAGGAAATTCTGGATCCATAATTCACCTTCCACCCCTTGACCTCACAAACCGCCATATTAGCGTGATCACACCAAAATACCAGCTTGTGTTTACAGTTTCAGTCCTCCTGATGGCGGACGGGCGCGTGTACACGAGCACTCGCTCTGTGTGCACTGAATAGGATCACGATCCGGAGAGCTGAAAATGTAAACACAAGCTGGTATTATGGTGTGACTGGCGGTTTGTGGTTCTTTGTTTGAATACTTTAAAAATGGGCACCCTGGCAAGAACAAAAGAGGCAGAAAGCAGAACTGCTCTTAAATGGCTTCTCTCATCTTTGTCCCTCCTCAGGTAGACCCAAAATAACTTATCCGTTTGACGGGGTTCCCGGAACCATGTGTTTTTGTTTAGTTGGCTACACTTCAATGCAACAGTTTTGTTTTCAAATGCAGGCCATTAATACTTTGCCTTCGGTAATTTTAAATTATGTTCTGAGTATTCGCTGAAAACACTATACTTCTCTAGTTATACATATCAAAACCTTCCACATTGAAATAACCTAAACACCTTATATGGCCTTTTAAATAATATTTGTAAATCGGCAATGGTTCTTTTGTCCCAAATGGGGATTGGCACCAACATAACCCTAAGACACAACAGATCTACCTACTGTTCTTGCTTATGCTATTTTAGTCATCGACTTTGAAGTGCAGAAGTTGACCTTAAGAAAAATGTAAAGGGTAAGAAGTTAAAAAAGTTAAAATTACAAGTTTTATTTTATCATAGCATCTAGTTGCATAGTTCCGTTATGAGAACTATGCATTAGTTCTCTCTGCTGTCTTTGGCATTTCTCCATCTTAACACTAAGTTTGACCATTGGCTTCTTTACTGTGAACCTTGATTCTTACATGGATGAGCATGTAGGGCGAAGAGATGATCATATCATTTCAAGGAGAAAATTAAGACACATAAAGTTTCAACTTTCATTGAAAAAGACTTATTTCCTGAAAAATGTCAACACAACACGTGATATGCTTGACTTGGTGGTAAAGTACTTTGTCTTGTTTTTTAAAGAACATTTTCTCTTTGGAATTAGGTATACCATTGCTACCAAAAATCAGTAACTAAGGGAACAGTGGGTAGTTTGGCAGATCTATTTTCTTAAATAAAAGTTACAAATTGATTTTACACCTATTGAAGCAGCCATTCGCCACTGTAAACTTATTTCTGACATCTGTTTCTTTTAGAATATAATAAGTAATTGAAAAACAAAAGTGATTTTCTCAATACAGTAGAAAAGTAGTTAATATAAAGACATAAATACAAACAACTCATGGTTGTAGACAGTTTTGATGTAGACTGCAGTTCTTAATAAAGGAATAAGGAGAGATCTTACCTTGGGGATGTTTTAATGAAATGCCATTCAAATGGAAGCAAGTGATTTCAGAAGTGTTGTCAGTCACTTTAGACTGAAAAAAAAATAACAGGAAATAGTTTTTAAGATATCAAATAATTTGCACTAAAATGTTATATAGCACCTCTCCTTTGAACAGACCAACAATTTGCCTTGTTTGTTTAAAACATGCGTACTTGATCACTTCACAAAACTGCACAACTTGAATGACCTTTGCTATCTTGTATCTTGATTATCTCTCTCCATGTGAGATTCCTCACCAAGACAGCTTGCGAGCATCTCACAAATTATGATAAAAGACCACTTACATGTACATCGATATTGACATATCTGGATCATCTTATTTTTACCTGAGATATGCTCAGGCTCAACTGAAAACTAAATTATGGAGAGAACAGATTTCCTGGAAGAGTGAGTTTTCCCTTATATACACATTTTGAGAACAACCACATGAAGTTTTTTTGGAAATTCAATATCTATGGTAATATATCCAGATATGAAAATAATTAATGTACAAAGAATCAACATTTTTATAAATTTTATCCCCAATATCACATGAACTTACTTATCTTGTGTATCACATTTCATATTCTGAAGAAAAACAATTCTATGCTATAGGAATTTATAGGTGTAGGCTTTAGCATTTAGTTTTTGAGTTTAAAAAATATTTTTTATTTCAAATGTATTATGGTAATTTTGCAGATGGTTATGAGCTTGCAGACATCCTTATTACTCCTCATAATTTGCATTGACCCAACTACTTTCTGTCATCACTTTCCCTAGCTACCTCATCTATTAGCATTTGTTGGTAGCAAATAAAGATAAGTGAAGCCTTTTAGGTTAGAAGATCTTTGGCAAATTTATCTTGTGGAAACCACTGAGAAAAGTAAAGTGGGGGGTAACAAAAACTGCAGCAATGGCTCACTTTTGCATCTCTAACAATAGGGGTGTGTGTGTGGGGGGCAGCCCAGCACCCCAGTGTTGACCTGCTGGGCTCAAGAGATCCTTCCACTTCAGCCGTCCAAGTAGCCGGAACTACAGGCGCGCGCTACCACCTCGGCTAATTTTTTATTTATTTTAGAGTTGAGGCCTTGCCAAGTTGCCCGGGCTGATCTTGAACCCGCAAGCTCGGGCAATCCACTCATCAGCCTCCCAAAGTGCTGGGATTACGGACTGAGACACTGGGTCCGGCCAGGATTTTTTAAAAAGATGAAAAAAAGTTCTAGAGATGGATGGTGGCAATGACTGTATAACAATGTGAATGGTTAAAATGGTAAATTATATGTTTATATACATTTTACCACAATAAATAGATAGGCTCAAGATTAATTTGAATGAGAAATTAGGGACTGATTTTAAGAACCTACTTGCCCCACACACACACACACCAAAAAAAAAAGAAAAAAAAAAAGCAATTCTACTACATAAAGGGTGCAAACATATCTGAAAGATTAAGTAAGAAAACCAAGCATTCGTCCCAGTTCACTGAAGCAAACACTTAGGAATTCTTTGCCATTGGAGTCCATTCAAACACAAATTAATCATGTGAAGTATACATGATAATATTAAAGTAAGACAAAATTTATTAAAAATTCCCTATTCCCTCTTTTATATACATTTTTTTAAACTGGCCTTTTTTTTTTTTTTGAGTTGGAGTCTCACTCTGTCACCCAGACTGGAGTGCAGTGGCCCCTCCTGGCCACCGCAGCCTCGACCTGCTGGGCTCCGGCGATCCTTCTGCCTCAACCTTCCCAGTAGCCGGAATTACAGGCATGCACTACCACGCCCAGCTGATTTTTGATTTATTGTAGAGATGAGGTCTCACTGCCCAGGCGGGTCTCGAACCCGCGGGCTCAGGCAATCCACCCACCTCAGCCTCCCAAAGGCGCGGGATTACAGGCTGAGCCACTGAGCCCGGCTTAACTGGCCATTTTTTATTTTTGCAGGTTGTTATTTTTTTAAAGTCCATGCACATGAGCATATAAGTTATCTGTATGACTATTTCTAAAAATGAAAAGGAATAAAGTAAAAAGAAGTGAAAAATAACGCTGCCTTAAATAATAGTGAATTTTAAGTAGTTGAATTTTTAAAAGTAAACTCTAAGTCATACTTTAGGGCCTACTTTCCCACTTTTTAATAGCTTTCTAAAAAAGCTCAAACCTTGAAGTGCATGCAATTAGAAACATGCAACAGTGAGGCTAGGCTTAGTCACAGTACTATTTCAATGCAAGTGTCTTCTATTTTTGGAGTCCCACAGAAAAATAGGATTAGAATGTTCTAACCTCTGCTCATTCTGTAGGTGACAGTATTAAACTGACTGTTTAAAAAATTGGGAAATTTGTTCCTTTCTAGTCAGTTCTTTCTCATATTTTAGTTATTAGGTGATTATTTTACTATGATGTGGAGCATTGAGGACATACAATTAATTTTGTATTTATCATTAGCTCCAAATTCTCCCGGACAAATTGCCATGGATGTGGCCTATCTATGTGCATCAAGACATGGCTTCTGCCTCATACTCATATTTTTCTGCTGGTTTTATGCCATAGTTGCATGGTTTTTAAGGCTCTCCATTATCCGTAACACAGCATAGTTATATACATTTATAGAACATCAGAGTTGGATGCATTCATCTAGTTCAAGCACCCATGTGAAGTTTGATTCACTTCAAGTACTTACGAAGCCTTAATGGTAACAATTCTAGTGATGGCAACACTATTGCTGGGGAATATATAATTGAGAACAGAAAAACTAACAAGATTGAGGGTTAAGTGAAATAACCTATATAAACATGTCTATCACAATGCTATAAATTTAACACTCCTAAAAAAGTTATATTTAAATCCATTTGTATCATACTTGCTACTCTTTATGTCCCAAGTGTCTAGTGCTATTAAATGTCACAGTTTTTAGATTTTTGGTTTTTTTGGTAGTTGGTTCTTATCAGATTGAGGTTGCTGAAGGGTCATTAATCTAATACGATGATATTACATTTTTTTAAATGAAAAATAAATGAAGATACTTCCTGTTCATTCATTCTAATCTAAAAGCTCAGTTGCAAACTATAAATATCACCAGAGATACAGGAGTCTTATAACAGCCTCAATAAATGCTTGTCTTTACAAATGCAAGGTTCCCCCTCTACTTCATTCTACATCTTGATTGACTAAATATTAAAGAGTATGAAAACCTATTAATGTCTAAATATAAAATAATTCAAGTGTCTATTTCATATGTAGATTTAAAAGAAAATAATAACTCCATCTGATAAAACTCTATTCAGTCAGATATTTTAGTCTTTGAACTGTGTTTTCAAATGTTCTTAGAGATTTCTAATTCTATGATTGGTTATTATTAAAGCAATCTGATTTTAAGGAGTTTTGTTGAAGATAAATTCATTCAAATTATGAAGATGTGACCTAAAATTTTAAAAAATAATTAGCAGTTCTGGTTTACCTGAAAGATGCAATTATTAGGAGCATGTAATTTAATATTAGCACATCTCTAATATTGATGTTATTTAAAGCCATACATTAAGAGTCATAAGCATCTGTAGTGACAGAAGAAGCATGCAGCAAAGTACTGAAAAACTGGAATAGAATTAATTGGTTTTGATCTACCCACTTCAAATTAGAAAATAGCAACAGGAAAAAAAATTAAACACTAAAGTATTCGTTAGGCAGGATCAGCAATCATCCTGCCCACACATGATCTGCAGTGAATTTGTAAATAAGAAGATTCATCACCTGGAGGATAATAAATTCTTGTTTAATGGTCCAAAAGACTAGACAAGTAAAAACCACTAATGAATCTACTATATAAACATAGGGGCAAGAACGTACATTGGTTGAGCAAGTAGGATAACAAGGAGACTCTGTTTTATTAAAGTAGACCAAAAGATATATGACACATATCTGGCGATTTTTCTCAAGTGTTAACACTGCTCAAAACAGGGTCACTTAAAAGGAATGGAAAAGTGTTACTACAGGGTAAGGACAGCAAACGTTGATTTTTAGAAATAGGTAGCATTTTAAAAGGTAAGGATAGGTGTAAAAAAAAACCTGAGATAATTACCTTAATTTTAATTAATTTTTCATAATTGCATATTAGAAAGACTTACTAATAAATAATGATCTGAAGTGGTTTTAGTTTACCATCTTCAAATGTGACTTGGACTATAAAGAGATCTCTCAAACATTATTTCTTAATAAGTATTAAAGTTTTACATGTTGCCCTATTTTGAAAGAGTCTTTGATGTGAAAAACTACATTTCCTCTTGTAAGTTATAGTTGTATAACACATCATAATTTAGAATCCAAAATAAAACACTCAACTTTGCAGTCTTCAAAGGAGAATTTCTCCTTTAGTACAAGCTAAGAACAGCCCAGAGGTACAACAATCAATTGGGATGTTTATTTAAAATACAGAGTCCTTGACATTGTCTCTACAATACATTTTAAAAAAAATTAACTGGGGGTGGTGATGCATGCCTATATTTCCAGCTGCTCAGAAGGCTGAGGTGAAAGTATTGCCTGAACCCAGCAGGTCAAGGCTGTGGGGGGCGTGATGGTGCTACTACACTCCTGAAGGAATAAGACTCTGACTCGAAAATAAAATAAAAATAATAAAATACGGAGTCCTGGTCTCTACCTCATACCAATTGAAGTACAATCTCTGGAAGTGTGACCCTGGAATCTGTATACAATTGTAATAAGATCTCTATGTGACTCTTATGCCTATTAAAGTTTAAGAATGACTTTACTGGTTAATATCTATGCTTGTCACAAATGTCTTTAAATATTTCCCTTTTATAAACAATATTATTTTTCAGTAGTCTTATGGAAATACTTTTGCAAAGTGTAAAAAACAAACTTGAAGTTATATATGAAATATCAAGTAAGTCCTCAGACCTGGAGTCACATTAATGGAATCCATAAGATTATTAATGCTAAAAATTAGGAGAAAGAAGTCAAAGGAAAGTCTTAATATAGTAAATAATATTTTTTAATGCTCTAGAACTCAGTTGTTAATTATAAATATAATCAATATATAAAACATATCACTTTTAAGCAACTTTAACCATAAAAACCTCTTAGTACTTCAAAATAGATATTGTGGAGTACTCAAAACAGATTCCATAAAATATCCTAAAGCCTATGTAATTTACCAATAAGTCTTATTTGAGGTCTAATTCAAATAACTTTGTTTTAGCTCATTTATTTGATAAAGTACATTAGAAGTAGAAATATTTCAGAATGGAAGTTGAGGAAAGAAGACATTTGCTGTTAGCAGTACTTTTAAGAATTAATATCTGGGGAAAAAATATGCTTATTGTAAAATAAGCCCCCAAAACTATACTACTAAAGTACTGTAAAGAGTGAGCTAAAAAAGCATAGTTATCTGGAGTCATTTAATGTAGGGTCAACCATTAGAACAACCTAAATGTGCTTGTATAATACTGTGATTGATTTTTATGATGATCACTATTAATCATCAGGAAAAAGGTTTATATGCCCTGTTTTTTTGTTTGTTTGTTTGTTTTTTGAGTTGGAGTCATACTCTGTCACCCAGACTGGAGTGCAGTGGGCTCCAGCAATCCTTCTGCCTCAGTCTTCCAAGTAGCTGGAGCTACAGGCACTCACTACCACACCTGGCTAATTTTTTATTTACTGTAGAGATGAGGTCTCGCCAGGTTGCTCAGGTGGGTCTTGAACTCACGGGCTCAGGCAATCCACTCACCTCAGCTTCCCAAAGTGCTGGGATTACAGACTGAGCCACTGAGCCCAGCCTATATGGCCCTGGTTTAAGAAGACAGAAGTGTATAGCCCATTTTAGAAAGCTTTTAGTATAGATTGTTTAAAATGAACAATTCTTAAAGAAGTAATAATTATTTAATTCTTAAAGAGGTATATTTCACTTACCATAAAAATTCACTAGCTGGATTTACCTCAAAGGAAGACAAAATTTTTTCCCAAATAGTTTAACTTAAAGAATAGATTATGTTACTTAGACACAGGCGCCATCTAGTGACAATAGGCAATAGTTTCAGGGTAATTACTTTGTCATTGGATTAGGGCAATATGAAACTAGCTACAATCAGAGAATTTGCTGAAAGCTTTTTTAAAATATCTATTTTAAATTGCACAGAGTAAACTTAAAATTGTCTTTTTTAAGTTCAAAGGAATAGAGGCTAATGAAGATCATAAAGTGAGAAAGAAGTTGAAGGGATGCTGTCAACATACACAGGGAAGATATGGGGCATACAAAAAGTCAATACAAATACAGAGTTTAAGCAAAACGTTATTGAATATTGATTATAGAGATAGTATTTATTATATACAGACATTTTGCAGAGAATTATTTTTCTCACATTTTATTAATATTCCCTCACATTTCATTAATATGGGTAGAATTATCACTTGTCTGATGGGAGTGGTTACACGAGACATTCTTATACTTCCAAAGATTAGCGCACCATGAGGCAAACTGGTTTTTTTCATTAATTATAGTTAATCAACAAATATTTATTAAATAACTACTCTACAGACCTAGACAAGTTTTAGGGACTGAACAAGATCGAAAGAAACAAATAGTGTCTGTTTATAATCCAGCAAAATATAGCTAAAATGACAAGAGATAACTTATAAGATAAAGTTTAGTAGAAAAAATAATATAAAAGGCATCCCAGTCAGGCATGGTGGCTCAAGCCTGTAATCTCAGCACTTTGGGAGGCCAAGGCGAGAGGATTGCCTGAGTCCAGAGGTTCGAGACCTCGTCTCTACAATAAATCAAAAAATTAGCTGGAAGTGGTGGCGCATGCCTATAGTTCCAGCTACTTCGAGGGCTGAGGCAGAAGGATCACCTGAGCCCAGCAGGTCAAGACTGCGGTGACCATGAGTGTGCCACTGCACTCCAGTCTGGGTGACAGAATGAGACTCTGACTCAAAAAAAAAAAGGCATCCCAAACCTATAAACCACTGTGTAATCAATGTCCAAGAAAGGGTGTTCCTGCTTATCTGGGTGCTTTGCAGCAGACTGAGGGAAAGCAACTCTATTAAAAGTTTGTAGTGTGAGTTCATTATTTGGTTTGACATATATTTCTATAATTTCTGACACTATTATGTTTCTATGTAAATACAAAATTCATTTTTTCTAAGTTTAAAAAGGAATTATTTTTGAAACAGTCACCATTTTTTGATTAGGAAGAGCTATATGAGATGGAGAGTAGACAGGGTTTAGAGATAGATGGCCATGGATTGAATCCTACTTCTGTCAATTTTTAGTGTTTAGACCATTTAGAGAGTATTCAAATTCTGAGTCACAACCTTCTCCTCTAACAAGAATAAAGTCAGCTGGGAGCACACCTGCAATCCCAGCACTTTGGGAAGCTGAAGCGAGAAAACTGCCTGAGTCCGGGAGAAAACTGCCTGAGTCCGGGGATTTGAGACCACCCTGGGCAAGACCTCGTCTCTACAATAAACCAAAACATTAGCTGGCACAATGGTGTATGCCTGTGGTTCCAGCTACTTGGACGACTGAGGCAGAAGATGACCTGAGCTCAGCATGTAGAGGCAGGCTGAGGTGGTCATGAGCGTGCCACTGTACTTTAGCCTGGGTGACAGAGACTTTGACTCAAAAAAAAAAAAGAATTATAATGTCAATTATGTGAAACCATAAATGATACTGCCTGGCTATGGTAGGTATTCAATAAGCTTTAGTTCATTTAATCCTTTGACCCTCTCAATAATACTGTACACAGATTTTTGACTGTGTGGAGGGCCGGTGATGAGATGGCTCATCCCATCTGCCCCATTGTTCATGGTCCAGCTGAATATCCCTAGCAGCAGTAAAGATTAGAGAAGTAGAGAGAAGTAGAGAGAAGCAAAGAATAGAAAATGGCTGAGAATTTTTTAGAATTGATGAAATATCTGACTTTTCACATTGAAGAAAGGCACTGGAATCTAAAGAATTAAATAAAAATGAATCTTTTGTGGATAAAACAAAATGAAACTCCAAAAACTAAATTCAAGGAGAGCACCTTAAAAGTAAAAACAGGCTGGGCGCGGTGGCTCATGCCTATAATCCCAGTACTTTGGGAGGCTGAGGTGAAAGGATCACGTGAGCCCACGGGTTCAAGACCAGCCAGGGCAATTTGGTGGGACCTTATCTCTACAATAAATCAAAAAATCAGCCAGGCATGGTGATACGTGCCTATAGTTCCAGCTACTTGGAAGGCTGAGGCAGAAGATTCACCTGAGCCCAGCAGGTCGAGTCTGTGGTGACCAAGAGCATGCCACTGTCCTTCAGCCTGGGTGATAGAGTGAGACTCCAACTCAAAAAAAAAAAAGTAAAAACAAAAACAAAATGAGACCATCACCAAACCAAACCAACAGCAAGCAAAAAACAGAGTACTCACAACAAATAGCAAAAATAAATGACTAAAAATATACTAATATATTTAATATTCTGAGGAAAGATAACCAATAACCTAGAATATAATAGCTAAATTATCATTCAAGAGTGAGAGAAATTATCATTCAAAGTCAGAGAGAGCTTACTATCTGCAGACTTTTACTGAAAGACATATTAAATTTTGTATTTCAATAATAAGGCAGTAAAACTCACATGCAAGAAACATGATGAATGAAGAAATCAGTAACCATGTGGATAAGTCTAACATTGACTGTGAAGAAATAAATATGATTAACCATGAGAGTTTTGAAAAGAAGATGAAACTGGACAATAATAATACAGCAGATGGAAAGTTCATTGGAATTCAAGTATCTTAAGGTTCTTGGTTTAGGAATAAGAGACATTGATTAAATTTCTGGTAAGTTAAATATGTATGCTAAAAATTTAAGGATAGTAATTTTTAAAAGATAAAATGTATAACTTACAAACTGAATCGATTGATTTATAGATTATATGCAATAACACTTACAAAATGCTTACTAAGTACTTTACAAATATTAAGTCTTTTAATCCTCACAACAACTCTATTGAATAAGTAGCATAAATGTCTCCATTATGGCTCCAGAATTCAAGCTCTTAACAACTATGGTAATATTTTATATATAGTAGTCTCTTCTTAACCATGGTTTCATGGCAACCATGACCAAAAATATTATGTGGAAAATTCCAGAAACAAATAATTCTTAAGTTTGTTTGTTTGTTTGTTTTGAGTTGGAGTCTCACTCTGTCACCCAGACTGAAGTGCAGTGCCCGCTCCCGGCCACCGCAGCCTCGACCTGCTGGGCTCCGGCGATCCTTCCGCCTCAGCCTTCCAAGCAGCTGGAACTACAGGCGTGCGCTACCACGCCTGGCTAATTTTTTATTTATTGTAGAGATGAGGTCTCGCCAAGTTGCCCAGGCGGGTCTCGAACCCACGGGCTCAAGCAATTCACTCACCTCAGCCTCCCAAGGCGTGGGATTACAGGCTGAGCCACCGATCCCGGCTAATTCTCAAGTTTTAAATTGCATGACATTCCGATGAAATCGCACAGTGTTCTGCTCACCTGCTTAGTCTCACCCAGATTTGAATCATCCCTTTGTCCAGCATCTTTACACTGTAGAAGCTACCTGCCCACTAGTCACTTAGTAGCCGTCTTGGTTACCAGATGGACTGTAGCAGTAATTACAGTGCTTGTGTTTCAATAACCTTTATTTTAGTTAATAGTGGCTCCAAAATGCAAGAGTAGTGATGCTGGCAATTCGGATATGCCAAGGAGAAGCTGTCAAGTGCTTCCTTACGGTGAAAAGGTGAATGTTCTCCACTTAATAAGGAAAAAAAAGTTATATCTGAAGTTGCTGAGATTTGTGGTAGAAACTAATCTTTTATCTGTGATATTGTGAAGAAAAAATAAATGTGTGCATAGTATGTATAAGATTTGGTACCATCAGAAGTTTCAGGCATCCACTGGCAGTCTTGGAACATATTCCTCTCAGATAAAGGGAGGACTATTGTATGTCTTATTTGATTGCAAATACAATAGATAACAATATTTTTTACACAGTTGGCAATAAAGAAGGATAAATGTGGCATTCAAAGTTAAATAAAAATTTAACAATTTGCATATAGAACTGAAACTCTGCATATTAAAAAAAGGGGATTATAATATTTGTCCTTCTTGTTGCTGGTTAATGACAGAATGGGAAAAGATGGATGCATCCCTAAAACTTAAGTGCCAGAAACTAAGAATAAATTGGCTATGTGAACATTTATTACGAGAGAAAGGTGACATTTCAAATCAAAGCCAAACTGCTTAATAAACAGAGGAACAATTAGGTACTAATCTTGGAAAATGTGAATTTGGGGCCCTTACCTAATTTCTTACATCAAAATAAAATTCAGATAGATTAAGGGTTTAAATGTAAAGATCTTTAAAGAAATGAGAGATGAATATTTTAAAAGTTTTATATTGTAAAATCTTTGTTAATATATACAACACAGAAACAAAAGTAAAACCATCAATTGTTTTTTGAAATTTTTATACAGCAAAAAATAGCATAAACAAATCTGCAGAGGGCTCCACGTTTTTCCACCCACAACATCAGCAGAGCAGCTCTGCATTTTTTTATATATTAGTGCCCTATGTAAGATTCCATTTGACAAATGTTTCACTGCTAGAATAAAAATAGAAAGAGGAAGAGAGGCCAGGTGCAGTGGCTCAAGCCTGTAATTCCAGCATTTGGGGTGGACGAGGTGAGAGGATTGCTTGAACCCAGGTATTAGAGACCAGCCTGGGCAAACAAAGCAAGACCTCATGGCTACAAAAAAAAAAATCAAAAAGTTAGCTAGTTGTGGTGATATATGCCTGTAGTCCCAGCTACTTGGGAGGCTGAAGCAAGAGGAGATAGCCTGAGCCCAGAAGGTTGAGGCTATGGTAAGCCATGATCATGCCACTGCACTCCAGTTTGGGTGACAAAGTGAGACTGTGACTCAAAAAAAAAGGAATAGAGTGAGAAAGAGGAAGATGTTAAAAACCACTCTCTATTCTTACCTACTGAGGACCAGAGAAGTTAAATGACTTAATATCACAAAGTTAATAGCATAAGGTAGTCCAGACTTCTTGTGCTGTCTTTTATTTTTTAATTTTTACTAACTTTTTGTTAAGATTAAAAGAAACATTGGACTACCCATTGAAATAAATGCTTTTTCACAGTAATAAAACAAACAGCGTATTAGATTTTCCTGTCTATATAGTTCTTAGTAGTTTTGATTGGTTAAATATTTTGCATGTTTCCATTATTAATATTTAATTACTTATTATAGCACTGTAGAGTCTACACATACGCAGTTTAGAAAAACTGAATAGACTTTTCAAAGAAATATATAAAGTGCATGTTTTAGAGTTATCTAAAATTTCCTCCAAACATTTTAAAATTCATTAGAAACATTTTACAATCTAGTGAAATTTGGTATAATGCGATCACTCCATCCAAATTTCCAAAGCACTTTTTATAAAGTGCCACTTTTGAAGCAATTCCATAGCACAGATACCACAGTTAGTATTACAACTCCATCTAACCTTTTTGCATTCTGGTTTCATAAAGTTATCTAGGAAAATATATGTATGATTTGATGCATTATTTAAAAAAATTTTTTTTGGTCAGAACAATGAACAGCTCAATTGCTTTTGTCAATGGTCCAATTATATTTTGAAACATAAAAGTTCTCTCTCAATAAGAAAAAAATCATCTGCCTTTTATTTAATTCTTAATCAAGTTATTTGTAGTCTTAGAATTACTACTCCCAAGCCTTTCATTTAACAGTGAGATTTATTTGAAAAGTTACCATCTATCTGTAACAAGTTCTTGTCACATATATCGAATTCTCTCCATGAATGAACTAATTTCACCCAACTGTTAGGAAATTAATCTATTACACAACATTTTAAAGCAATTAAGATAACTTAATTTATTAAATTCATACAAACACATAAAGAAATCACAAAATGCTAGGAAAACTAATATAAAGATGAGAAACTTTGTAGAACTAGTCTACAAATCAAGTAAGTTCATTATAAAAATAGTTATACTCTAGTAGTAGGATGCTTTTTAGACCCAGTTAATATTATCTAGCTGAGATTATCTTGTTTAAACTACATCATTAGAGGCCAAGAACACTTTTGAAGTTTAACTGGAGCAACATTTCCTGATACTTAACCCATTTTGATTTAATCCTGTTTGTAAGTGGATCAAGTTTATTTTATAGACTTTAGCTTTACATAAGTCTTAAGCAATGAGTCACTAATATTTTTACTTTTTACTCTTTTTTTTTTTGAGTAAGAGTCTCACTCTGTTGCTCAGGCTAGAGTGCAGTGGCACCGCAGCCTCAACCTGTTGGGCTCAGGTGATCCTTCTGCCTCAGCCTTTCAAGTAGCTTTCAAGAACCACAGGCGTGGGCCACCATGCCTGGCTAATTTTTTTGATTTTTTTTTGTAGAGATGAGGTCTTGCCAAGTTGTTCAGACTTGTCTTGAACCCCTGGACCCAGGCAATCCTCTCACCTCTGCCTCCCAAAGTACTGGGATTACAGGCGTGAGCCACCGCTCCTGGCATATTTTTACTCTCAAAATAGGAACTGTCAGTTTGAGAGTTTTATAAAAGTAAGAAAAATATTTTTTACTCCAATTCTTAAGAGAGTAAAATTTTATGCAAACGGTATTCTATATACTGAAACAAAAATAAATGAAATACCACAATTCTTTGAATCCTGGAACAAAAACCATTTTGTTAGGAGTCTTTCAGTAGTGATTTGATGTAGCCAATTGCCTTGCACATGAACAGTGTCTCCAGGTGATTACTTTAGTTCACAAAATACTTTTCTAAAACAAGAAAGATCATAGGTCTTTGATTATACTGGGCTGTTAGATCTTCCCTCTCCTACTTTATTTTGGCTGCCTTGTACCCTAACACATTTAAGGATATACTTTAGCGGCATTCAACTACAAACTTCTCAAGTAATAAGTGGAAAATAGGTAATTATTACTCAACAAGTTGGGTACCCCCATTCATTTTATTTCAAAGCTCTTAGGAACTGAAATATTTTATTCTATCCTTACAGTTGATAAAGTCTTCTTTATTTATAATTAATAAAGCTCTTAAAAATGCTCATTCCTAGGCCAGGTGTGGAGGCTCATGCCTATAATCCCAGTACTTTGGGAGGTCGAGGTGAGAGGATTGCCTGAACCCGCAGGTTCCAGACCAGCCTGGGCCACTTAGCAAGACCTCATGAAAGGACTTAGGCGCCAGTGACAACTACACACCCGTTATAGAACAAGAGATTTATAAAAGCGGCGGCCACAGGGAAAAAGGGAAAGGGTCTATGGCCGCGGGGTTGGGGAGGGAGGAAGAGGAGGAGCGGGGAGGGGGGAGGGAGAGAGAGGGGGGAAGAGAGAGGGGGGAGAGAGGGGGGGAGAGAGAGACGGGAGGGGGGAGAGGGGGAGAGGGGGAGAGGGGGAGAGGGGGAGAGGGGGAGAGGGGGAGAGGGGGAGAGGGGGAGAGGGGGAGAGGGGGAGAGGGAGAGAGGAGAGAGGGAGAGAGAGAGAGAGGGAGAGAGGGAGAGAGAGCTATGCAGGGAGAGGGCTGTATTTATTAGCTTGACAGCAGCCGGAAGGGGCAGCGCTAGGTTTTATTGGAGGAGCGGCCTGGGAGCAGGGTGGGCAGACACCGTGTTGTAGGCCCATTGGACGTACAACAAAGCTAGCTACATTATGGAAATTGATTGGACGCACGCTAGGGGAACCATGCGTGAAGAAGCCGAAACCTAGGGCTTTTGTTGTCTAGGGTGGCAGCGCCATCTTGGGGACGCCCTTCTGACTGTTCTCTGCGCCCTTCACCTCATCTCTAAAAAAAAAAAAAGAAAGAAAGAAAAAGAAAAACAAGCAAAACAATCATTCTTTGTCCTCTTTAGAATAGAGTACATTCAGCATTTTTCTTGAAGTAACTCAGCATTCACTTGAATTCATTTTTAGTTTTATTTTCTAGGTTAAAACCCCCAAATAACTCTATCTTTATTCTTGTGTTCTATTATTTAAAAAATTATTGTGACTCCAGCCTGTAATCCCAGCACTTTGGGAGGCCAAGGCGAGTGGATTGCCTGAGCCTGAGAGTTCAAGACCAGTCTGGGCAACATAGTGAGACCTTGTCTGGACAATAAATCAAAAAATTAGCAGGGAGTGGTAGCACGCGCCTGTAGTTCCAGCTATTTGGAAGACTCAGGCAGAAGGATGGCAGGAACCCAGCAGGTCATTGCTGGGTTGGCCTTGAGCGTGCCATTGCACTCCAGCCTGGGCGATGGAGTGACACTCTGTCTCAAAAAAAAAAAAAAATCAACAAAAAATATAATTATTGTTGCTTTTTCTTTTTCATAAAATTTGGTTAAAAAATAGATTCATAGGATTCTAAAAGGGGGCTAGATAATGTCAAAAATAGGAAGACATGGCCAGGCTCGGTGGCTCAGCCTGTAATACCAGCACTTTGGGAGGCGAGACAAGTGGATTGCCTAAGCCCATGGGTTCGAGACCAGTCTGGGCAACTTGGCAAGCCCTCCTCTCTACAATAAATCAAAAAATTAGCCAGATATGGTAGCGCGCATCTGTAGTTCTGGTTACTTGGAAGACTGAGGCGGAAGGATTGCCAGAGCCCAGCAGGTCCACACTGGGGTGGCTGTGTGCCACTGCACTCCAGTCTGGGCAACAGAGTGAGACTCCAACTCAAAAAAAAAAGACATTACTTCCTTTCCCATGCTTATTAGAAACAAAATGGGCGAGTTTAGAGTTGTATACAAATGAAAAAGAGATTTTGATGAACTTCAAAACTGCAGGTAGCATAAGGGAAGAGCGATACCATTGAATGTATTCATGAAATGTTCAGACGTAGAACATTATATAAAAAGGGGTAACTTTTTTGAAATGAGCAGAGAATATATGATGAAAATTAATACATCAAAATAGAAATTAAATGGCTTTAAGATTAAGTTTAAATTTATTGTTTATCAGCCATGATGCATATAGAGTCAGTCTTTAGCTGTGGATCACCAGCCATTATTTTCCTGGTTGTATTGGGAGACTTATATGTTGGTTTCTAATTTATTGTAAAAAGAGTTAAAATTTGGGACTATTTATGCAAAGTAAATAATACTAGGACATGCATATCTTGAAGATAAAAAAAAGAAACAAGGGGAAGATTTTAAAACTGACAAAGGGCCATGTGTGGTGGCTCATGCTTATAATCCCAGCACTTTGGGAGAGAAGGTGGAAGAATTGCTTGAGCCTAGGAGTTCGAGACCAGCTTGGGCTACATAGTGAGACCTCATCTCTATGAAAAATAAAAATAAATTAGCCAGGCATAATGGCACACGCCTATAGTCCCAGTTACTTAGGAGGCTGAGGAAGGAGTATTGCTTGAATCCAAAAGTTCAAGGCTGCAATGAGTCGTGATTGTGCCACTGCACTCCAGGTCTGGGCAAACTGACTAAAAAAATAAAAGTAATAAATAAAATAAAATAAACTGACAAAGGATCAGATGATTTTGGGATGCTTTCAATGACTTGCTTGAGAGCATTTGTTTTAAAATTTGAGATATAATAAGCAGGATTCAGTCTCACTACAAAGTGTAAGGGTCAGATTCTGGAGATGTGAAGTAGTTGTCATCAAATGTTTTGTTTATTTACAAAATTGAAAAATAAGCATTTTATTTTCTTTCTTAGAGTCTCCCTATGAAGGCCAGGATAATCTCAAACTCCTGGCTTTAAGCAATTCTCCCGCCACAGCCTCCCAAAGTGTTGGATAACAGGCATTGTGTCACCGCACCTGGCCCGTCAAATGTTTTGATTTGAAATTTTTATAAACAAAATTTTATGTAAGATGACACAATATTATGCTACATTAAAAGAAAAAATAGCCAGGATGGTGGCACACGCCTGTAGTCCTAGTGACTCAGGATGCTGAAGTGGGAGAATTACTTGGCCTAGAAGTTTGAGACCAGCCTAGGCAATATACTGGGGCTCTTTCTCTGGAAAAAAAAAAAAAAGGTAAAATAGCATTGCTTACATTTGTATCTTCAGCTTATAGGTCACCATGACTATTCTAAATATTCTATTCTGAAACTTAATTTTAAATTGTTCATCAAGCTCTACCTATCACACCATACTCTTCAGTTATCCACATATTTCAGGCTAAATTCTAATACTAGCCTATGCAAAATTTTACAACTCTGATTTTGAAATCCTCCAAAAATGGTGGGAGGGGCACAACATCAATGAGAGTACTTGATCTCAAGCTAGGCAAAGTGGGGACCAAGGGGAGTCCCAAACTTTGCCTGTATGTTGTCTACTTGTATACCTAATTCTGAATTGTACCTCACATCTTTAAAAAAATATTAATATATTAAAATATATATTGAAAAAAATCCTCCAAAAATAGACATGTAAGCTATTCCAAAGCCAAAGTCAAGGTATTTGAGAAAATGTAATATATAAGAAAACTATGACCTGGGATTCAGACCTGGTTTCTCTGAATTTCATTTTCACCATTTGAAAAGTAGAGATGTTGGACTTTTAGATAACATCTAAAGTTCCTTAACTGTATAATTAACTTTTTTTGTTAATTAACTCTTTGGTTGAGATAGTTGAACCTCCGTTTCCTTCTGAGGTCCTAAGGACACAACTATAATCAAGACAGATATAGTCCTTGCCCTATGGAGCCTGTGGTTTTGTGGATAATAAAGCCGGCATTTATTTATATAGATCCAAGACTGTGCTAAATGCTTTAAGCACACTATTTCATTGTCTTACATAACCCTATATTATTAGCTTGATTTAAGGATAAGAAAACTGAAACTTATAGAGTTTAGGTTACTTGCCCAAGGAAAGTAAGAGATAGAACTGGAATTTGAGACTAGAACTCTCAATTACCACTGTCTAGGTCATTGTGGCTTTATAATAACTCTAAGAGTCAGGTAGTACAAGTCCTTCAACTTTGTTCTTCTTTTTCAGAATTGCTTTGGTCCTTTGCATTCCCATATAAATTTGAGACTCTGCGTGGGGAGAATTAATATCTTAATATTGGGTACGTATGTTTCAGTTACTTGTAAACAGTTTGATCCTTTGGATTTTGCTTTCAGATTTTTTAAACAGGACAAGACTTGTGTTTAGTTTAAGCTAGTTACTCCCCACTACTGAAGCACATATCCCTCTTGGTGCTCTAGCTGTCATTGCCTAAATTATGAGTTTTTCCCCCAAGTCTACCTGTTGGGAACAGGCATTATTCCTAGCCCCTGGGTGCCCATCACTGTTCACTCTAATGTTTTCCCTTGATTCTTTCCCTAGCCACACCATGCACTAATCACCACTCAGCTGAACACTCAAGACAGTCTCTCAAAGGATCTTTGGAGTTCTCCCTATGCACCTCTCTCATCTCCAGTATTCTGCTCTGCACTCTCTACCTTGCATCCTTGGTTTCAGCTAGACCTCTGGACTCTGCCTGAGTTTCCCCTTCTTGTGCTGAGGCCTGGAAACTTCCTCCAAAAAGTAAACTGGTACAATTAGGGGAACTAGAGAGTTCCTTTTGTTTGTTTTTCATCTTTCAGGGATTATTGTCTTTGGTGCTTGATAGCAAGTATCTTGAGTACCACTGTTTTGTTCCTTCCCACTAGAGATGACAGTCTTTTTTGCAGTTAGCCATTAGAATGTGAACAGAAGCCAGGCTCAAAGGCTCAGCCTGTAATCCCGCGCCTTTGGGAGGCTGAGGTGAGTGGATTGCCTGAACCCGCGGGTTTGAGACCGCCTGGGCAGGCGAGACCTCATCTCTACAATAAATTTTTAAAAAATTAGCCAGGCGTGGTAGCGTGCGCCTGTAGCTCCAGCTACTTGGAAGCCTGAGGCGGAAGGATTGCCAGCAGGTCGAGGCTGCGGTGTCAGGGAGCGGCCACTGCACTCCAGTCTGGGCGACAGTGAGGCTCCAACTCAAAAAAAAAAAAAAAAGAAAAAAGAATGTGAACAGAAGTGTTTCTTGTAAGTTTTAGTTCATGCTCTTAACACCTCCTCTAGGTAGAAGGACCCTAGGCTCCTGAATGACTTCCTGACTCCTCATCACCTTGAACTTTGAACTTTCACATGAGAAAGATAGAAATGCTATAACTTGTTTAAGGCATTACTGTTTTGGTCTTTGCTAAGGCAACTAATTAATATACTTACCAATATAGCCAAGGAAAGTAAATAACTTGCCCAAATTCACACGAATAGAAAATGATGGACTCAACTTATGAACCCAGGTCTATCTACCATCAAAATCTTGTCCACTGTTTCCCAAATTTTGGTCATTTAGGTACCATCTTCACAATTTTTTCTCTTCTCCACATTATTTGTGTTATTGTTTGCTTAAGTTTTCTTTTAAAAAAAATAGATGTTTTTAAAAGAAAATGAGCACTGTCTTAAGCAATAATGGCCATGAAATCACAGGTCTGATATGCTCTTTATATATCTTTTGTTAAACATCAAAATAAGTATATTTCTGTTAATTTTTAAATATCTATGAACCACCTAAAAAAATTCTGTGTATCATCTGTGGTACTCTTGACAAGCAATGAGAAATACACTGTGTCTTGCTTTTTTGTCTCTATAACCTTAGACAAGTAGACAAATCATAACTAATGGAAAGATCAGAGTTCATCTGCGGAGTATTTATCACACTACACACTTCTATACTCCATCCTCAAGCTTCAGTTTCAAGGACTGTTTTTAACAAATTTCATTTGTTATCTGCAAAACAGAACTATAACTTCTCAAGGTCACTATTGGGTGTAGCTTCCTATATGCCGTTCCAATGTCAGTGGCCTGTAAAGCCTATATATCTGCCTGGCTCAGAAAGGTGAACAATTTCAAGTGTAAAATACAATCTTAAGTTTACTGAAATCTAATATTTTACTTGTGTCCACTTTAGAAAAAAAAATTATAACATAGAAGGAAATGACATTGGTTGCATGTAAATTAAATGGCTTTCTCTCTCTCTCTTTCTCTCTCTCTCTCTCCCTCCCTTCCTCCCCCCCCTCACACGCACACGCGTGCGCACACACACACACACACACACACACACACACACACACACGCACACTGGTTACTGTAAATTTGGACTCTGTTTCTAACTAGCTAAGTGACCTTTCTCACATCATATATTCTCTTTGGGCTTCACTTTACTGAATTGCAAACGAGGAATTTGGATGTATGCAAAAACAAAACAAAACAAAACAAGTAACTCCATAAGAAAAAAATGTGCCAAAATCATGAACTGGTATTTTAGAAAACAAAAAATATGAATGACCAAAAACATGAAAAGTGTAAAACCTTATTAGTAATCAGGAGCATATAAATTAAAACAAAATAATGTATCACTTTATTCCCTTTAAATTGTCAAAAATAAATAAATTTAACAACATTAAGTGTTGGTGATGATATAGAGTAATAAGACATTTTGAATATTACATTGGAATACTAGTAAAATTGACATGTATGTCTTAGAATCTAGCAGTCTTACTTCTAGGTATATATTCTTGAGAATCTCTTGGTCAGATGCACCATGGGGGCAATTAGAATATTCAGAACAGCATTGTTCATAATAGCAAAAAATTGGAAACAACTCAAATGCCCATCAACTGGAGATGGATAAATAATGACATAGCTATACAACAATGAAAAACCTGGAGAAGATATGCACAGAGAATGGAAATTTGCAAATCTTCAGCATGTAGATGGTAATTCAGATTTTAAGCCTGACAGAAGTCATCCATGGATCCCTGAAGCATGAGAAATGAGTGAAGAATGGCAGAGGAAGAGAGGCTGACAAAAATCCCTTTACAAAAAAGCAGAGGAAACAAAGGCATATAAAATCTTTGTTTTAATAATTATCTAATATCAGTTTCCTGTTTCCATTGTAGATTGAATACTATCTTCTGTATCTCTCTTTCTAAAAATTTTCTTTTATTATAAAGATGTGGCGTACAATTCAGGGCTAGGTATATAAACGTTGATTATGCAGGTACCCTTGTTGATGAGGTCTTCTGGATCTTTCATGTTTCTTTCATTAAAAATCCTTTTGTAAAGTGAAACTTTGTTTTGTAACATAAATCACCCTCTCTTTTTTAATCTTAAGAATATACTGGTTTTCTGAATCTAAGGCAAATCAATTTGGAATCATTTGTATTACTCTGTATATTTTATTTAATTTACAATAATACATTAAGTTGAAATCTAGAGACTTCTTGAAAACAAAGGTTATGCCAGGTGCAGTGGCTCAGGTTGTAATCCCAGCACTTTGGGAGGCCAGGTTGGGAGGACTGCTTCAGCCCAGGAGTTTGGGAGCAGCCTAGGCAACACAGAAAACTTCATCTCTACAAAAAAAAAATAAAAAATAAATAAAATAAAATCATAAAATTAGCTGGGTGTGGTGGCACATGCCTGTAGTCTCAGCTACTTGGGAAACTGAGATGGCTTGCCTGAGCCCAGAAGGTCAAGGCTGTGGTAAGCCGTGAATGTGCCACTGCACTCTGACCTGGGCAATAGAATGAGATCTTAACTCAAAAACAGACAGACAAACAAAAAACTCATAGGTTTTGCTTTCTTACCCAGTAATAACTTGAATATATATTCCAGATTCTGATTTATCCTCTTTATGGTATTCTTTCCTTGTAGAATAGACAATTCTTCACTAAGTTATTTATTCAAACACTTGAAGAAAACTAAGGAAATTACTTGAAAAAAATTACATTTTATTGACAGCAAGGATACTTAGACTACATAACCAAAAAAAAAAAAATTATGGCAATATCAGTAGTGCCTTTTAAATTAAATGACAAATTGGAAGTGTTTAACAACATATGGTCGCTTTTCCTTGACATATATGATTAAGAATATATCTTTTTATCAAAATGTAAAATACCATCTGGCAGAAGTAACAATTATTCTATTGGCCTTATACATTAAATTAATTCACTGTACTTTAAAATGTAAATATTTTCCTATTTTTTCTTTTTCTTGTGCTGGATCTATATTTATTTATAATACTCAAAAACTGCATAACTCAAAAACTATAATTAGCTATAACAATTAAAGCTGATTTGAATTCTGACCAGAAAACAATGTGTTTCTTAAATTCTTTCCACTCATTTCTTAAAAATTCAAATGGCAACAGCCCTTTTTTTTGATAGTCTTAATTATGAAGTTGGGTAATCTAAAAATTTACTCTGACAATTTCTTATTAAGCATATAGTCAGCCTTTGTATATGAAAGGAGTTGTCCTTATAACTCTTTACATGTAGGAAGACATTTTTCTATTAAGGTTGATGCATTTTAAAGTTTTGAACATGAATGTAGGTAGTAATGCTATTAGTCAGAGTCATTCATTCGTTTAATAAACCTGCTAAGTTCAGAGGATACCAAATGAGCAGGGAAATTTCTCTTTGATACAATGTACATTACATGTTGAACAATGGTGAACTTGTGTCATTTTATGATTTAAGAAAACATATTAAAATTTATTGTCCAGGCTCGGTGCAGCCTGTAATCCCATCACTTCGTGAGGCCGAGGCGAGTGGATTGCCTGAGCCCTCGGGTTTGAGACCAGCCCTGGCAACTTGGCAAGACCTCGTCTTTACACTAAATCAAAAATTAGCCAGGCATGGTGGCGTGTGCCTGTAGTTCTGGCTATTTGGAAGGCTGAGGCAGAAGGATCGCCGCAGCCCAACAGATTGACACTGGGGTGGCCATGAGTGTGCCACTGTACTATAGCCTGGACGACAGAGTGAGACTTACACACACACACACACACACACACACACACACAAACACACACAAACTTACTAAACATTTCACAATTCTGTGCACTGTAGTAGTGTTTTCCAAAGCTACTCTGACACGAATGCTTTAAGCTTTAGCGTGTAATGTTTATGTCAGATATGGAGTCATATGAATTTCATAAAGTTAGTTGTTTTTAAGGAATAGATTATTTTAAGAAGAGATGTATCTGAATTTTAAAATCTTCCTGACATTTTAAAGTATTCTTAGCAAGCAAAGTCCTTGGACAAGTATCTCCAATATTCAACATTAATTTTTATCTACTATGATCAGGCCATACTGTCTGCTCTTGAGAATCTTTTTTTTTTTTTTTTTGAGTTGGAGTCTCACTCTGTTGCCCAGACTGGAGACTGGAGTGCAGTGGCCGCTCCTGGCCACCACAGCCTTGACCTGCTGGGCTCTGGTGATCCTTCCGCCTCAGCCTTCCAAGTGGCTGGAACGCACTAAGTTTAGAATGGTAAGACAGACATGTAAATCAAGGATTACAGAGTAGGATTATAAAGTAGAATTACAAGAGTGAGATTGACCATCTCCACAAAAAAATGTGGGGTTGAGTGTGGAAATAGGAGGCAGAAGAAAGGACGTTTCAGAAAGGTGAAACAATAGGTTTGAAAATTCTAAAGTATAAAACATGTTTTTGTTTGTTTGTTTGTTTGTTTTCGCGTCAGAGTCTCACTCTGGCGTCCAGGCTGGAGTGCAGTAGCACAATCACGGCTTCTGCAGCCTCCACCTGCTGGGCTCAGGCAGTCCTTCCACTTCAGCCTTCCAAGCAGTTGGAACTACAGGTGCGTGCCACCACACCCAGCTACTTTTTTTGATTTATTGTAGAGATGAGGTCTCACCAAGTTGCTCAGGCTGGTCTTGAATCCCTGGGCTCAGGTAATCCTCTTGCTTCCACCTCTCAAGGTGCTGGGATTACAGGTGTGAGCCACCACACCCAGCCTAAAACAACATGATTTTAACTGCAAATGCTTTGGTATAGGAAGAAAAGTAAGAAACTAACAAATTTGAGGGCTTTTTCTTCTTTTAAATAAACTTTATGGAGGCATAAATAATATACAATAAAATGCACTCATTTTTAGTGTACAGCTCAATGAGTTTTGACACAGGACCACCACAATAAATACATAGAACACTGCCAACAACCCCAAAAGTGCTCTCATGCCTCTATGGCATGCAATCCATCCACCTAACTCCATTGTGAGCCATCAAAACAACTGTTCCACTTTCTGTCACTATATATTTAATTGTTTAGAGTTTTATTAAAATGGTATTGTAGTATGTATGTACTCTTTTGCCTCTTTTCCTCAGCATGATACTTTTGAAATTCATCCATGTTGTAGCATGTATTAGTAGTTTCCTTTTTATTGCTGAGTAATATTGTATGGTAAAGATATACCATGCTTTTTCCATTCACCAGTTGGCAAACATTTAGATTGTTCCCAGTTCGGAGCTATTATTAATAAAGTTGCTATGGACTATCATGTTTAAGTCTTGATGGGAATATATGTTTTTGCCTTTTAAAGTTTACTTTTAAAATGCCAAAACAATTTCCAAAGTGGTTGTGCCATTTTAGTTACTATTTAGATGGTGTATTTTTTCCATTGTTTTACTTTCAACCTGTGTCTTTGAATCTAAATTGTGTGTCTGTGGACACATATAATTGGATTATTTTTTAGCTTTATTCTGCCAATCTTTGCCTTTTAGTTGGAGTATTTATTCCCATATATGTAGTTACTGATGTGAACCCTGAGAGACCTAACTAATCCTTCAAGATTACTTAGTGGCTAACTCGACCTAGATTCAAAATGGAGCCAAGCAGTCATTTGCTGATCAGAGGTCACACACATACTCTGTGTTCCTGGAGAAACTGCAAGCTTGTGTAACTTTTGGATTTTCACAGCTGTCTGTTCCTGTTTACGCTGCCAGAATCAATGGCTTCCAGAATGCCGTAGCATCTCACCACTTGGATCTATCCGATAGATGTGACCTGTATCAGTCGATCAGAACTAAACAAGCTAGCATTCCTTATTTGTATAGCAGATGGGAGTGGGAACCTGGGCGGGAACTTTGTAAAGGACAACCCTGGGTGGGTGTGGTGGCTCATGCCTGTAATTCCAGCACTTTGGGAAGCCAAGGAAGAAGGACTGCTTAAGTCTAGGAGTTTGAGACCAGCCTCGGCAACATAGCCAGACTTGGTCTTTACAAAAAACCAAAAAAATTTGCTAGGTGTGAGAGCATGTGCCTATAGTCCCAGCTACTCAGGAGACCAAGGGGGAAGGATTGCCTGAGCCCTGGAAGTTGAGGCTGCGGTGAACACCTTTGTTTTGTATCAAAGGCTGCATCTTCTCGGTCTGCAAACTACTGGCTGGAATAAAATCTCTCTTTTTATGAAAAATCCTTTTCAGTGTATTGTTGACACTGATAAAGTAGGATTTACATTCGCCATTTTTCTATTTATTTTATGTCCTATGTGTTCTTTATTCCTCTACTCCTTCATTTACTTGTTATGTTAAAAACATATTTTCTAGTGTACAATTTTAATTCCCTTGTGATTTCTTTTTAAAAATGTTTAACATATTTTAAATGTATATGTACAGTATATTTAAAGTATTTTCTTAGTGGTTGCTCTCAGCACTATAATTAATGTGTTATAACAACCTAGTTGGATTAATGCCAGCTTTTTTTTAATAGCATACAAACTTGCTACTATACAGTTTCATTCTTTCTCCCTTTCTTCTTTTCCTCCTTCCTGCCCCCTATTATTTTCATACTATGATATCTTAAAAATTTTTTTTTCATTTTAAAGATGTGGGGTACAATTCACAGTTAGGAATACAAATGTTCATTATGCAGGTACCCTTGTTGATGAGGTATGTCCCCCCTGACAATTTCCCACTACTGCCAATCCTTTCTTATAGTATTATGATAATTGTTCAAGATCTGCTTATGAGTGAGAACATGTGGTGCTCAGTTCTTTGTTTCTGTGATAGATCACTCAGTATTATAGACTCTAAGTCCATCCAAGTTGCTGTGAACTTCATAATTTTGTCCTTCTTTATGGCTGCACAATATTCCATCATGTATATGTACCATATTTTTTAATTTAGTCCTCTTTCGATAGGCAGCACGGTTGGTTTCATGTTTTTGCTATTGTAAGCAATGCTGCAATAAACATGCGTGTGCAGGTATCTTTTTCATAGAGTGATTTGAGTTCCTCTGGGTATATTCCCAGTAGGGGGATTATGGGTTATATGGAAGGTTGATTTTTAGATCTTTTAGGAATTCCCACACTGTTTTCTAGAGGTTGTACTAGTTTATATTCCCATCAACAGTGTAGAAGTGTTACCTTTTTGCCACATTCTCTCCAGCATCTGTTGTTTTTCCAGTTATTGATGATGGCCATCCTGACTGGAGTTAGGTGGTATCTCAGTGTAGTTTTAATTTGCATTTCTTTGATGACTAGTGAGGCTTAGCATATTTTCATGTATCTTTTGGCCGCTCCTAATGATATCTTACATATAAATGCCCATCAATACAGATGTATAATTATTGCTTTATGTAGTTGTCTTTTAAGTCAAATAGAAAAAATGAGTTACAAATAGAATATATATATTTATGTTGTCCTTTATATTTGCTTATGTTGTTACCTTTATGGGTGTTCTTTATTTCTTTTTTTTTTTTTGAGTTGGAGTCTCACTCTGTCGCCCAGACTGGAGTGCACTGGCTGCTCCCAGCCACTGCAGCCTCTATCTGCTGGGCTCAAGCAATCCACTCGCCTTGGCTTTCAAAAGTGCGGGATTACAGACTGAACCACCGAGCCTGGGCTCATACCTGGTCAATTTTTAAATTTTTGTGGAGATGAGGTCTCACAATGTTGCCCAGGATGTTCCTGAAGTCCTTGTTTCAAGTGATCCTCCTACCTTGGCCTGTCAAGGGATTAGAGGTGTGATCTACAGTGCCTGGCCCTTCATGGATTTGAATTACTGTCTAGTGTCCTTTCATTTAGGCCTGAAAGATTTCCTTTAGTATTTCTTGCAGGGAAGATTTCCTAGTGACAAATTATGTTTTTGCTTACACATACATTTTGATAATGTATTAATATTCCTTCAGTTTTGAAGGCTAGCTTTGCTGGAGATAAATTCTTGTTTGATGATTTTTTTCTTTCAGCACTTTGAATATGTCATCCCACTGCCTTCTGGCTTTCATGGCTTCAGTTGTAAATCTTACTGAGAATTATATGATGAGTGCCTTCTCTCATGCTACTTTCAAGATTCTCTGCCCTTGACTCTCAGTAGGCTGATTAGGGTGTGTTTAGGTGTGGATTTGTGTATGTATTACTTGACATTTGTTGCACTTCTTGGGCGTGTGGATTAAAATTTCTCATCAAATTTAGGGAGTTTTTTATCATTATTTTTTCAGACATTATGTCTGCCCTTTTTTCTTTCCCCTCTCTTTCTGAAACTCCCATTATGCATATGTTGATATGCTGTGTTCCTCAGGTCTCTGATGCTCTGTTCATGTTGATTCATTTTCCTTTCAATCTGTTCTCAAACTGGATAATCTCAACTGACCTGTACTGAAGTTGCTGATTCTTCTATCGGCTCAAATGGGGCAATGTGCACCTCTAGTGACCTTTCACCTTATTACACTTTTCAACCCTAGAATTATTGGGGTTTAAAAATAAATTTATGTCTCTAGTATTTGACGAAACATCTTTCTCAAACTTTTCTCTAGTTCTTTAGCCATGGTCTTCTTTAGCTTCATGAATATATTTAAAATACCTAATTTAAAGTCTTTTTATCTTGTAAGTCCAACATGCTGGCTTCCTCAGGGTTGGTTTCTATTGATTAATTTTTATCCTGTGTGGGGCATACATTCTTGTTTCCTTGCATGTACCATACCTTTATTTATGTATTTATTCTGAAAACTGAGCATTTTTAATAATATTATGTATAACTCTGAAATCAGATTCTATCCCCTTCCCATGGTTTGTTGTTTTTTTTTCTGTTTGTTGTTGTAGTTGTTGGATTAGTGACTCTTCTGAACTTGTTCTCTTTTTCTTTTTTCTTCTTCTTTCTCTCTATATTGCCCAGGCTAGACCTGATCTTCTGAGCTCACGTGATCTTCCACCTCAGCCTCCTGAGTAGCTGGGACTACAGGGCTGTGCTACCACACCTGACTTATGAACTAATTCTTTAAAGTCTGTATTTTTTAAACTTTAATAGAAATGGTGTCTTGTTATGTTGCCCAGGCTGGTCTTGAACTCCTGGGCTCAAGCAATCTTCCCAACTTGGCCTCCCAAAGTGCTGGATGACAGGTAAGATCTGTATTCTTTATTGTGTGTGATCATTCAACTCTTTGCTCGGTTAGAGTAGAGGTCAACTAATAATTGGACAGAGGTTTTCTTAAACACATTCAACCAATAAGTCTTCCAGTCTTTTCTGAGGGGCTTAGTATGTATGTTGGAGCATGCCTTCTACATCATTCAGGTAGGTTACAATTCTGCCTTAGCCTTTACTTCTTACTTGTATAGAGTCTCAAGGTCAGGCAGAGGTGAGAGTTCAGGGCCTTCTCAGGTCTTTCTTCAATGTTCACATAATCCTAGGCATGTGCATATCCTAAGCACCTTCTAGAGTCTCAGGAGTGTGTTAGAGTTTTTCAAAATCCCTGTGAATATCTCATTCCCCAGCTACATACTTAAGTATGGCTAAAGCAAAGGGTGTTCTAAAGTTGGTTTCCTTACCTTGTATTGAATGCTATCGGGAGCCACTGGTGGAATTTTAAGTAAAGAAGGGGCAAGTACATTTGTATAACACAAAAAACGCCAGTAAGGTGGAGAATGTATTAAAAGGAGATAGACTGAAGGCAGAAAGATCAAAGAGATTATTACAGCATTCTAAAGAAAGAAGTGAGGAAAGTCTGAGTTAAGGCTTAAGTAGGGAGTATGGAGAAAGGGGAATGGTGGATTGTAAAAGCTATTATGGAGATTAGACACTTTCTGGTTTCTAGAGTGATTAATTATGAGGCCAATGGGGAGAGGTGACTAAGAGGCAAGTGTCTACTCTGAGATTTCTGATCAGGGAAATTAGTTAAAGGATGGGGTTATTTATCAAAAAAAGTGAATAACGGAGACAGATTTGGGAGCAAGCATAAAGACATGGATCCAAATGTAATTACTATTACCTATGAATAAAATAATCTTTGTATTTTTTAGACAGATACGTGAATATCTAAAAGGAATGATTCAATGCAATTGTGCCACTCAAATCACAATTTGGATCCAGACGTTGTAATTGCTCCTCACTCCCCATCCAGTAGATTCATTGCCATTCTTGATTTAGGCATGTTTTAAACATGCTTGTCATTTGGAACATATACGAGAAGATGACAGAGACTTTGTAAATATGCTGCCCTAAACAGAGACTGTACCTAGACCTAGAGTGTGCTATAAACCTGCCAACAGTCATTTCCTGAGCCGTTTTGCTTTTTGAAAACCTAGCACAGAGCAGGTAGTGGGTAAAACGTGGTTGTTGATAATTATACGGAGAAACGTGAGCAAACTATTCCTCCAACCTTGCAAACTAAACGGAGCTTAAAATAGGTGATTATTTGGGAAACGTTAGTTTTGCTTGAAATCCAATCCTTGCAAAGTGGTAAAGTGGTGGGTAATCTGGATTATGAAAAAGAGCGTCTGACCGTTTTCCTCTAACCAAACTGTCCCTTTTTCTTTTTTGTGTCTCAGATGCCAAGTTCATTCTAGTTTAAGAGAACCTTTCGGTTTTGGAGGGGGGCCACAAAGGCGATAAACACCAAAACGAAAGGGGATCTGGGCCCTGCAATACTAACAGGGCCATTTCCCAGCCAGTCACCTCCTGGGTTGATGTGCCACCTTCCCAGATCCCAGCGGCGGCTGAGGGGCAAGAGGGTCCGGAGAGAACAGGGAGGATGCCTGGGGGTGGGAGCGCCCCGCGAGCTGATTTCCGCTTCGCTCTTCTCTCTGAGACTGGAAACGCGGAGCGGCCAGCGCCGTCGGTCCGGTGCGCTCCTCCCGGGACACTCGCCGGACTCTGCAGTCGTCTCCAATTGGCCGTCGGGGAACGGAAGCCGAAGTAGAGCGGTGAACCCGGAAGTGCTTCGCGGCGGAGGCCCGGGCAACTCTTTTGAATGGAATCGGGCTGATTCATCGCCGGTTCGCGGAGTCAGAGCCGGGTCGTGTCTGAGCCGCTGCCGCCGTCGCCTCTGCCTTCGCGTCACCGCAGAGGCAAGACAAGGGTCCAGATTGCCGCCTCCCGCCTTCGCCCACCTTCAGGTAAGACCCAGAAGGTAGGCCCGGGGGATCCGCGGAGGCATCCGCGCTAGGCCGCAGCCAGCCCGGTGCTTTCCTGAGTCACGTTGCCCAGCCGAGTTGCCGCTGGAGGCCCGGGCCCTAAGGGAGGAGCCGAAGCTCCGTCGTACTCTTTGCCAGCTCCCCGGGGTCTCTGGCAGGGTCAGGTCTGGATGTGGTCTCCTTTCTCCATCCCGTTCTGCTTGGCTGAATTCACCACATCTTGGGAACCTCTCCTCCCTACATAGGAAGAATCCTTGTTTATGGCCTCTGCCTGTGCTTCATCGGTAGTTGTTCCTATGTTGAAAACTTCAAAGCAGGCAGGAGAAGCAAGGGAGAAGGCATAAAATGAACTTTCCCGTTGAATGCATGTTTGCTTTATCACAGGCTTTTTTAGGTCTTGGCCCTTTTGGTGTTAGCTTTTCAACTCCTTCAAAAAAATAAAAGTTTTTGCAAATGCACTGAATTTCCTCAAAACAAAGTTTGGCTACTTACTTTTAATATTGCTCTAATTGAGTCGTTGCCATTGTTGGTAAATTGATTACGTTTGCTGTTTTGAGGAAAGTGGAAATCTACTGTGTGTTACCTTTTGGAACTTTATTTTCATGGGGATAAAGCTCTGTGTCTGTCAAAAGAATAAGACTGTAAACTTCAAGAAAGAATCTACATATAAATCTAGTGACTGAATGGAATGAGAAATTCTCAAAATTAAAATGGTAACCAAAAGTTGACAAAAATGTCATGAGAGGAGAGGCTTTAAAATTTGCAAAGAATGTAGTGTGGACATGATGCCTTTCATGCCTTTCACTGCTCACAAAAGTGTTTTTATTGCTGCAGACTTAATGTGTTTTGAGTAAAGCATCAAGACAGGCATCGGTAATGTTGAGAAGAAAGTTCTGAAGTTAAGACGTTTCACTGATGCCTTATCTGTTCAATTTGGGAGATTTTTTTCTCCCAAGGTGTTTGGTAAATAAATTGTCATTCTGATTGAAAAGTTGGATTTTAACCCCTGCAACATTACTTACCATACTGATGCTAAATCCTTTTTAAGGTACTCCGTATCTGTGATATCACTGATATCACATTCTATTTTTGTACTGGCCATGTAAACCTTGTGCTTAGTATCTAGTTTTAAGAACAACATGTTTGAAATAATTGTGCTTTTTTGTTTTAACCTTTATAACAATGTTCGTTTAATAGTTCCATGTTCACTTATGAAAACCTTGCCTGAATACTCATGTGATAACTTGCTCATGAACTTGTATTTTGCACTCATTTTGACATTCTATATTCTGCTTTGTGATACTTTGGTGACCCCATCTGTAAAATGAGAGAATTGGACTAAATAATCTTTCCTAGTTCTAAGATAATAATAACAAGAACAGCAACAACAACCTTTATTGAGAACTGGGGATGTTCTGGGCACTATTAGATGCTTTGTTATTCTTTTTTTTTTTTTTTTGAGTTGGAGTCTCACTCTGTCACCCAGACTGGAGTGCAGTGGCTGCTCCTGGCCACCGCAGCCTCGACCTGCTGGGCTCCGGCGATCCTTCCGCCTCAGCCTTCCAAGTAGCCGGAATTACAGGCATGCGCTATCATGCCCGGCTGATTTTTTGATTTATTGTAGAGATGAGGTCTCGCTGCCTAGGCGGGTCTCGAACCCGCGGGCTCAGGCAATCCACTCACCTCAGCCTCCCAAAGGCGCGGGATTACAGGCTGAGCCACCGAGCCCGGCTGCTTTGTTATTCTTAAAACAACTTGCAAGGTAGGTATCAATCCCATTTTATAGATGAGGTCTAGAATTTAGAAGACAGTGACTTGTTTTAGATCATATAGTGGGTAGGTGGTGAAGCCAGGATTCAAATAGAGTTCTACTGGTTCTAGAGCCTTTTCTACCTGTTGTCCTTTCACTTTAAATATTGTTTATGGGTTTATGTTAAGTAGCCCCAACCCCCAAGATTATAAATTCTGTCAGTGCAAGCTATTAAGTTCCCTGAGTACACAGAATAGTAGAGTAATAAGCCTTCTTATATGAGGGTTCCACATCTGTGAATTCAAGCTGTAGATTGAAAATATTTGGAAAAATTGTATATATACACACATTTTTAAAAAATTCAGAAAAAAGGTTGCATCTATACTGAACATGTACAGATTTTTTTCTTGTCATTATTCCCTAAACATTATAGTATAACAACTATTTACATAGCATTTGCAATGTATTATGTATTGTAAGTAATCTAGAGATTATTTAAAGTATATGGGAGGATGTGCATAGGCTATATGCAGATACTGTACTACACCATTTTATATAAAGGACTTGAGTATCCATTAATTTTGGTATCTGATGGGAGGTCATAGAACCAGTTTCACTGCCGGCACGATGGCTCACACCTGTAATCCCAGCACTCTGGGAGGCAGAGGCAAAAGGATGACCTGAATCCAGGGGTTTGAGACCAGCCTGGGCAACTTGGCGAACCCTTGTCTGTAGAACAAATTAAATAATTAGCGGTGTGGTGGCACTTGCTACTTCCAGCTACTTGGAAGGCTGAGGCAGAAGGATTGCCGGAGCCCAGCAGGTTGAGGCTGTGATGACTGTGAGTGAGTTACTGCATTTCAACCTGGGTGACAGAGTGAGACTCTAACTCCAAAAAAGAAAAAGAAAATAAAGTGGGAGAATGACGTTCCTAATTACTCTGTACGAATCAGAGAATAAAGAAATTAGAGATACAGTGATATCACAGATACGGAGTACCTTAAAAAGGATTTAGCATCAGTATGGTAAGTAATATTTAACCACAGAATGGATTGCAGAGTAAAAAATGAACTAGGAGACAGAACGATATGCCTGAACAGCTAAGGACTTAATAATGATTTTGTTTGAATTTTATGAATTATTGGGACACTAGTATCCCTAAAAGCTTGAAAAGTTGAGCAAAAAAGAAAATTCACATTCCAAGTCCAGATTAATATAATTTTGAAACATCTGAATTTTAGAGTTTTCCATGTTTTTTTAAAATTTCCTATAAATATTTGAGGTTTGATTTATTTTAAATCTGACATGAACATGATCTAACAATATCAAGTTCTAATCAGATATTAACACAAGAAAGAAAAAGTTGAAAGTCAGCAATCTTCGAAAGTACTGATACTTTTTCTGTATTGTTTTTACCAACTAGGATTCTCAACATTACCGTATGTATGGCATTATATTAGCTATAATTAAATACTTTATTTATATTCTCTAATAATGTCTTCAGCAAAGTTAATTATATCATGAATGAACTTTTGACTTTTTTTTTGTTCTTTGTAATCTGCTTTTTGATAGCTGTAAAAACTTGGTTTAGACCCATAGACCTTTTTTTATTTTTATTTGCTTTTATTTCTTTTCTTTTTTGAGTAGGCTCTCACTCTGTCGCCCAGATTGGAGGGCAGTCAAGTTCTCACTCTGTCACTCAGGCAGGAGGGGAGTGGAATGATCATGGTTCCCTGCAGCCTCGAACTCCTGGACCCAAGGATAGCCTGCCTCAAACTGCTGAGTAGCTGGAACTATAGGCGTTATTTTTTTTGGATACATGGTCTGTCTCTTGCCTAGGTTGGTCTCCAGCTCCTGGGCACAAGCAATTCTACTAACTCAGCCTCCCAAAGTGCTGAGATTACAGGCATGAGCCATGGTGCCTGGCCTCGTATTGCTTTTATTTCTAAGAACTGAAAGTGTTCCCTTATGTTAAGCATAACACGTATACTTTGTGAAGCTTCTGTAAAATGCAAGTCCCTGTCTCCAATGTGATTTAGTACTGTGAAATATGTCCAGTATTTTGAAACCCGGCAAAGTGACAAACTTTGGAAGAAAGATCTGTGTTGGTAGCTATGCTCATAGGATAGTGGTACTGATAACAGCAGCTAGTGTTTATTGTTTGTTTATTATATGCAAAGCACTGTGTTAAATGTTTATGTCCATTGTCGTCTTTAATCTTCTAAACAGCTCTGTGAGATAGATGCTACCATTATCTTCGTTTTGCATTTTCCTCAGTTTGCAGATGAGGAAACTGAGGCTGAGAGAGGTAATTGACCAAGGACATAGAGCTAATATTTGTTAGAGCCAATATTTGAATCCTGGCACTCTTGACTGCAGAGTCATAGCACTTAACCCTCATATACCAGGTAAAATAGTCATCACCATTTATATCTGGCTCCAGTAGACCTTTTAATTTTCTTATACCTTTTGGTCAATTTATGAATTAAATCGCAGAAGTGAATATATTAAAAAGAAACTGTATTAGAAATGTTAGTAAAACTTAAACGTAGAAAGTACAAATTTTTATACTGTATTTTTCTGCTTTTGAAGGTATATATACTGAAATGGGCAACATTGTTTGAATGGACTGCTCCCCAGCCATAATGCATGAACCTGAAGCATATCTGTCTTGTGGAGATCAGTTCTGTAATTCAAATACATCTCTAATAGGCCATAAGTTATTACTTGTGGTTCTTCTCGCACTTGCAATACTTTGTGTGTGTGTGTGTGTGTGTGTGTGGTAAAATACCTATCACTTAAATTTATCATCTAGCCATTTTGGTGTACAGTTCAGTGACTTTAAGCTTATTCTCATTGTTGAATAACCATTACTATCATCCATCTCCAGAACTTTTTCATCTCCCTGATTGCAATACTTTTGAAAACATTAACATCTTGTACTTTTGTTGAAGAGAGAATGACCCTCATCTTTGCTCCATAATTGCAAAACATTTCTATTTTTAGATTTATAAACACCAATTAGAATTAGTCTAGTGATTTTAAAATTTCTACATTATCTATTTCCTCTTATTTATCTTTGTGTACATTTCAACATTTGTCCATGTATGAACTATACCATCATCAAAGAATATGTTACACATCTCTGGCAAAACAGATTCTTGTTGCGAAATTGTGTGTGATGAAGTTCTTCTCGTTTAATAACTAATTGGATAAGACTGTCATTTTTTTTTTTTTTGGTATTAGAAATATATTCACTCATTGGTTCTTTAAAAAAATGATTTATTGAGGGGAAAATCACACAAGAGTAACCATTTTAAAGTAAACAGTTCAGTGTCAGTTCATTCACAGTGTTGTGGCATTACCACAAGCAATTTATTTTCAGAAGGTTTTCATCATTCCAAGATAACATCTCTTACCCATTAAGTGGTTTCTCCATTTTCCTCCTTTCCTTCAGCCTCTGGTAGCCATCAATCTGCATTCTGTCTCTGGATTTATTGGATATTTCATATAAGTGGAATCACACAATATGTAGCCTTTTGTGCCTGGCTTCGTTTACATAGCATGATATTTTGATATTTAGCCAAGTTGTAACATGTGTCAATACTTTACTTCTTTTCACAGCTAAACAAAATTTATATTATAATATTCCCTTGTGTCTGTATAGTAAAATTTATCTATTCATTAACGCTTTGTTGAATATTTGGAGTGTTACCACCTTTTGGCTATTGTGAATAGCGATGCTATAAAAATACATGTGCATGAAATGTTTGAGGATTTGTTTTCAATTTTATGGGATATACCCATGAGTGGAATTGCTGAGTCAAGGTAATTCTGTTTAACTTTTTGAGGAACTGCTAAACTGCTTCCAGCACTTATCTGTTCTTAGTTTGAGAAAATTAATCTAGGATATTGTCATCTCAAGATACGTCGCCTGAGATTTTGTTTATATCAGTGATTCTCAGTTGAGAATGGGTTTGGTTTTCCAGGGGACGTTTGGCAAAGTTTAAAGGCATTTTTGATTATTATGACTGGATAGGTGCTTCTGGCATCTGGTGGGGGCAGGGATGTTGTTAAACATCCAGTAAAGCCGGGCTCGGTGGCTCAGTCTGTAATCCCAGGCCTTTGGGAGGCTGAGATGAGTGGATTGCCTGAGCCTGAGCCCGCGGGTTCAAGACCCACCTGGACAGCGAGAATTCATTTCTACAATAAATCAAAAAAATCAGCCGGGCATGGTAGTGCACACCTGTAGTTCCAGCTACTTGGAAGGCTGAGGCGGAAGGATCGCCGGAGCCCAGCAGGTCGAGGCTGCGGTGGCCGGGAGCGGCCACTGCACTCCAGTCTGGGTGACAGAGTGTGACTCCAACTCAAAAAAAAAAAACATCCAGTAATGCACAAGCAGCCCCCCATAGCTAAAGCTATCTGGTTCTGAATATCAGTAGTACCAAAGTTAGTAATCCCTGGTTTGTACCATCAGTTATATTGTTATCATTAGAGACTAGAGTGCTGTTATTTGTCTCCTTTGATTCACCCTGTGATTCTCTAAAAATTGTGAAACGTTTTTTTCCTCTGTCAGTTTTCTTCCTTTTGCCATTATGGGTGGAAAATGAAAAATTCTGAATTCTCAACTGTGTTCAGTGAAAGTTAAAAAAAAGACTGCAAAGATGGTGTTTTTAGTGTTAGTATGTTTTTAAAAGATGAATCAATGCTTTGGGCAACACAATAATAATTCGAGCATGCAATAATTATAGTTTATTTCACTATTACATTATTTTAGACACTTCTTATCATTCTTTCATTGTCTCGTTATCTTAGTCTTTTTTTGGCATAGTTGGACTAATTGATTAAGAAATGGTGAACAAATTCCTAAGATGATAAACACAAACTTTTAAGGTAGAAGAAAAATGAATTCCAAATACTCCATAATACAGCATAGATTTGTAATGATGTGTAATAAACTTATATAGTAATTGCATGATAGAATGAATTTTGTTCTATTTTAAAATAGTATATTTTCTCTGACAGACTTAAAAAGAAATTATAAAATGTCAGTCTTCAAAGTTAATGCTCAAGAGAGAGACAAATAAAAGTTGGATACACAGTTAATCACTATGCTTTGTAACTCCCTAGGATGGTAGATCATTATATACGCTCAGGAAGTGATTATCATAAAATCAGTTTTGATTTCTATGCCATTTTAAGGAATTTTGAGTCTTTTAAGTATTTTGGTATAAAAGTTTTCCCCTTAAATTATTAAAATAATTACATCTTATTTACTTTTTTCTAGGAGAGAAAGAGAAAAAAAAACTTGGAAAAATTATACTGTCAGAATTAGCAAAAGTTCACATTAAGAAGAACTTTGTCAAACTGAACAAATTGAAGTTTAACATCTTAAGAGTTGAAGTTACTAACCAGGTGAGGTTTAAGAATGCATTTCATTTTTAATTATTTTTTTCAGAGTATACTAGAGAGATATTCTGAAAATGTATTATTTTTAACAGACGTCACATTATGAATGTGTGTGATAGACAGCCAGATTTTAAAAAGTGGTGTGATTTAGAACATTTATCAATATATTTGGTTTCCAAATGTTAGTATTTTTATTAAGACTGATTATCTTATCGTAAATGTTTTTAAATTGTTAAATATTTTTTCTGTTTGCTGAGACTTCTAATTTTGCTAAAAAAACAAATTTGGCCTGCCAGATTTTCTTTCCCTCTGCTCCCCACATCACTCATGTATATTCACAGCATCTGGAGTCTGTGTAAAGTCATTAGAAACAACAGAGGGAGATAGATAAACTGAGCACAGCTGGGAATCAACTTTGGCCTAGAATATATATATATTCTAAAGTATACTGTATGTTGTTTGTTTTTTCCATTGGTTCTTCAACTTTGTAAACTTGAAATTGTCCAAAAGAAATTTTTTTCCCTTTGGTAATAAATGCTAGAGAAATGTCCTTAATATTATAAAATATACAGGATTTTTTTTTTCTGTCAACAGCCTTTAAAAAATGCTATGTATTGAATACCGTATTTGAGTTGAGAAATTTTAATGAGAATTTGATGGAGATTTTATTTGTGAACGTTGATAGTAGTAGAATGAGATAAGATTGTGAAGCATAAATTTTGTCTAGACTATGAAGTTTTCTTATGTGTCTTTTCATTTTTAAAAATGAATTTTTAAAACTGAATCTCACAAACAATATGTTATGAAAACAAGCCAGACACAAAAAGTGTATGATTATATTACATTCATAAACAGCTGAACTAATTTATGCTGTTAGAGGTTGGAATGTCACCTTTGGTGAGTGGAAGAGACTGGAAGGGGGCTTGAGGCATTTTGGAGGTGCCAGTAAAGTTCTGTTTCTTGAGCTAGGTGATGGTTACATTGGAATGTTCACTTTGTGAAGATTCCATGGCTGTATTATTTGTTTGTTTTTCTATACGTGGACTTGAGTAAAGTTTACAGTATTAACAGTGCTAAATATTAGCAGGATTAAATTGTTATCAGCGTTTAACAAACCTGATTAGACAGTGATATAGTAATCATGGGTACATTATTGAGTTTTATTTTGTATGGCGCTTCTAACTCGTAAAACAACATGGATGGATACTGTCTTCTAAAGCCTACACTTAGGGGGAAGAGGAATTCAGGGCATAGTAGCAATTTTCAAGAAGGAAAGAAAATGGTTTATTGTCATCTTTTAAATACTTAGTTGTACTTTTACGAATTTTTATAATTTGATTGCTTCTTTTTGTTATTTGCTATTTCCTTTAACTTCTTCTGTGAGTTTTTTCAAGCATATAGGACTATCTTCTGTAGTTACTGTAAACATTAACAATAAATCAGAATAATGTAATAAATCCTCTTTGTATTGATTAACTCTCATATTATAATTGAGAACACCAGTTGAATTTCCTTGATGAAGAGGTATATATCTCCACATCTGAAATAGCACAAAATATCTATGTAGGTTCTAGAACATTATCTTAATGCATTTAATGTTTACGCTATAGTATTTCTTTTAATGTAATGAGTTCATTTTTAAAAAGCCTTTGATGCTAATTCAGAGATCCATAATCTGCTCACAATGTCTTTCACATGTAGTTTTGATGATAACTGACAAGCTGTAAGTTAATTAGCACAGAACTTACTAATGAGGATGTTAAAATTTAATTTAAAAGTGAGGTTTTTTATTTGTACACTCTGGACAAATTGAAGGAAATTCAATCATACATATGATAAGCATTTCAGGCACTTTTTCCTCATTCAGATACTTTATTAGATTACAATAAGAAAATATAATTAACTTAATGATAGCAAAGTTTTGAAAGTATGCTAAGATTGCTTGTCTTTAAAACTGGGGATAACCCAAAACCAAAGCAGTAAAATAAGGTCTGTTAATTAGCATGGAAGACAGCTTCTTGAATTAATATGTGGTGTTAATTAACAGGAAGTCTGATGTTGTGTTGTAATTACCACCAATATTTTTGACATACTGAGTGACTGAAGGTGAATTATATAGATAGCAATTGAGTAAACACTTTTGTGCTTAGGATCATTTTCCTTTGTTTCTGTTTTCTAGAAATATGGACAGACTTCTTAGACTTGGAGGAGGTATGCCTGGACTGGGCCAGGTTAGTATATAGACGCTGAGTATTTCTTTGTGTGTAAACTATAAGCCTTTCTGTAATTATCCAATGAGAAAGAAATCATTCCCAAGAAAATCACCTAATAACTTTATGGTAAGAATCTTACCTTATTGCTGTTTGCTGTATTGCAACACTAAATAACATGTGGAAAACATTTTCTGTTGTCTTAATTTACTTTTCTCCTGGGAATAAGAATATTCTCTTTGCTTTGTTTAAAATTTTGGGATATGTGAGATTATCAAACTTGCCTTTTAGAAAAAAAAAGAACTCAAAATATCTTATTTCTGGGTTTACAGTGTAAACATTAGATGTAACACATTAAAAGGAAACATGTCATACTCTTTGCCAGATCCAGAAAACTGACTGATAGTATGTCTGTGGAGTCTTCACACTGGTCAATTCCTGCTAGTAATTATAATACATAAATGAATTAATAAATAATATAGTAATTATGATACATCATTAACTAGTAAGTAATATAATAATTATGATACATAGATGAACTAATAAGTAATACCTCTTTTTTTCTTTAAATTTGGTATAAATGGATTCTTTTTGAAATTAAATGAGCTTATAGTTTTAAATGAGCTTTTAGTTGTTTTATTAGCATGTATCTTGTTACATTTGCTGTTGGGCAAATGGCCTCTAGAGATTTCTACCTCAACATATTTTATCTGCTTTCAGCTAAAGAATAATTTCTACCTTTTTTGAATTCACTGATTATCTTTGTAGTCATCCATTTGCATAATACTAATTAACAAAAGAGATGACTATATGTTGTTTCTTTTCTGAAACTTTTATATGATGCATTTTTGTGAGCAAATATTAGAAATATTTTTGTAACTTCCCCTTTAAGATTCATTTTAGTTACTAGCTTTTCTTTATTTCTGTGTCACTATTGATGAGTTTGTTTTTCTTTATTCAAAGTAATCTATGTTTACTATAAGAAACAGTTTTTGAGACTTCATGAAATTCTCAGTGTTTTAGAGGCACTTTTACAAGAACTCTGGTTACGTCTGTCATGATGTATGACTTTTAGAAAGTTGAAATCTTTTTGTGATTCTGTATTGCATTCTTGAATAGGCTTAAATTATTTTTCATTTACTTCTGTTAGTTTTGGTTATTTCTTACATTTTTTTTGCTGCCAGTCTATTTCTTAATGATTTTTCACATTTGTGATATCTACATAACTTAATCTGTCAAGAAGCCTAACCTTCTCTGAACTTGACCCTTAAGCTGCTTTCACACATTTGTAATCATTCTAGATAGCTTCTAGAACTTCTCTAATTTTTTCTGAAATTAGTAATAATAGTGTTAAGGCATATAAAGATATCAGAAGTGAGCTTAGGTTGTATGTAGATACTGCAAATTTACCTGCAATTTATAGATAAAGATGTTGCCTTAGAATTCTTAAGAGAAGTTATCAAATTTAAATGCCAAAGTAACTTTCCTTAAGCATAAATACAATAAATTGTTTATCCGTCTTGAAAATCCATGCTGGAAAATTGCTGGACATGAAGTAATGGTTTTGAGTAATGATCACAAATTGAGCTACATAATATCTCAGTGACCACTGCAGACTTTGTATCAAGTGGAAAACTAAGCATTTGTTTAATAAATTCATTGGTTTCTGATTATTTAATTAACCCTTGTGCCCTTAGTTTGTACTCTTTTTTTGAACTTAAAAATATGTTGCTTAAGAATCTGTCATTTCATTTATATAGTTCTTTTCCCCAAATAGATGACAAACTCAAAGGAATAGTTAGCCGGGCTCGGTGGCTCAGCCTGTAATCCTGCGCCTTGGGAGGCTGAGGTGAGTGGATTGCCTGAGCCTGCGGGTTCGAGACCTGCCTGGGCAACTTGGCGAGACCTCATCTCTACAATAAATCAAAAAATTAGCCGGGCATGGTAGCGCGCGCCTGTAGTTCCAGCTACTTGGAAGGCTGAGGTGTAAGGATCGCTGGAGCCCAGCAGGTCGAGGTTGCAGTGGCCGGGAGCGGACACTGCACTCCAGTCTGGGCGACAGTGAGACTCCAACTCAAAAAAAACCCCAAAAAAACAACAACAACAAAAAACCACAAAGAAATAGTTTGTGGAATTCTTATTCTGTGTTATCTCCCTTATCATGTTCTTTTTTTTTTTTTTCCTTAATTTTATTTTTCTCTTTTTCTTGGACTAGCTTGACAAAAAAAAAATTGCTGCAACATGAAATGTTAAGCATATTATTTTTTGAATAAATAAGAATGAAATATTGATTGTATTATTTATTTTTAATGAGAAGCCAAAGAGTTTTGGATTGATAATATTGGTCTTTTCATTAGATAGGGCACAGCAACCAATAATAGTAGCAAAGGAGGAGCAAGGTGGTTTTTCTCTCCAAAAATCACTGGGAGATTATCTTACCATTTAATGGAAGAGATTATCTTAGTATTTAATGATTTATTATCTTACCATTTAATGGAAAAGGCAGAATTCCTTTAAAAATAGGAGCAGATCACTTGCTAGTATGTTTGCAGGTGACCTCTTCCAAATGTTGGAATAGATAGGAACAGAATAGCTAGGGTTCTCATGTAATTTCTTGGGAGTCCCTTAAATTTTTTAATCTTAAAAATTGAATAGACTTTTGAGTCCTTTTCAAGAAATTTTTCTTATGCTGCCTACTTTTGTAATTAATCCTTATTTGTACCTACATCTCTATAATAAAATAACATGTAAAAAATTTTTTTGAGTAGGAATCTAACTCTGTTGCCCAGGCTAGAGCGCAGTGGCATGCTCACGGCCACTGCAGTCTCGAGCTACTGAGCTTGGGCAATCCTTCCACCTCAACCTTCCAAGTAGCTGGAACTATAGGCACGTGCCACCATGCCTGGCTAATTTTTTGATTTATTGTGAACAAGAGATGTGATCTTGCCAAGTTGCCCAGACTGGTCTCGAACTCGTGGGCTCAGGCAATCCTCTCACCTCGGCATCCCAAAGTGCTGGAATTACAGGTGTGAGCCACAGCGCCTGACATAAAATAAAATTTAATTTAAAAAAAAAGAATTTATTTTCTTGTTTGAGGAATGAGAACAATGGATGTCTTATTAATGAATGGGCCATCTTAAATCATTGGAAAGAAATATCTAAGACTTTTTTATAGTGATGTTCAACAGTTGCTACTTTATTGCCTTAAAGATACTTTGTTAGATACACTGCAGTGTAGCTCTGACACTAGTTTGGGAGTTAGCATCAGACTCTATAAGTTAAACGCTCAGTTTTCCACAAGACTACGTTTACTTCAGATACTAGCCACACTTTTGACCAACACTTTGACCTGGCTATGAATTTAGAGGTCCCCACAACCCCCTCAGGTTTGATAATTTACTAGAACACCACTCAGAACTTGAGACAGTGCTATACTTATGACTATAAATATACTTTTTATTATCAAGGATACAGATTAGGAGGTCCAGTTAAGTGAAGACACAAAGGATGGGATCTGGGGGAAAATGCAGAGCTTCTGTGTCCTCTCCTCATAGAATTAGGGGGTATCATCCTTCCTGAACATCAAAGAGTTCACCAGCCTGCTTGTTCCACCTGCTTCAGTGGAGCTACAGTGTCTAGAGTTCTTAATGGGACTTAAGTACATGGATCTGACTGATTAAAAAATTGAAATTGACCAGGTGATCGAACAATTGAATCCCTTCTCTCCTTAGAAATGGACTTGGCTTAAAGTCTCAACCCTTAAGTCTAATCACATTGTTGGTTTATGTGCTGATTAGCCTCATCCTGAAGCTATATCTAGGGGCCTATCTTGAGCCACATTATTAGTATAACAAAGATACTCCTATCCCTAAGGAAATTCCAAGGGTTTTTGCTTTGTGCCAGGAACCAAGGACAAATACTAGCCTGATTATTATACAACAAAGACTTGTTTTCAGCCTTGTCTTCATTATTTGTATGGAAATCAATATTTCATTTGAATGATTTTTAAACCAACTGATTTCTGTGTCCTATTTCTAACAAACATGATCCAATAATGTATTTAGGTATAGTGCTTTTAGTGTAACCCAGTAGTAGTAGGAAGATAATTGGGCTTTGTTGTGTGCTTTTGGCTAGTCTTTTGTTGTTGTTATTGAGTCAGGGTTTCTGTCACCAAGGCTGAAGCATGGTGGCACAATCATATCTCACCATAGTCTCAACCTCCTGGGCTCAGGTAGTCCTTCTGACTCAGCCTCCCAAGTAGCTGGGACTACAGGCGTACACCACTACCAGACCCAGCTAATTTTTTTTTTTTGTAGAGATGAGGTCTCGCTATGTTGCTTATGCTGGTCTCAAACTCCTGGCCTCAAGCAATCTTCCTGCCCTAGCTTCCCAAAGTACTGGGATTATAGGAATGAACAATATGCTCTGCCTGGTCATTTTAATTTTTTTCTTTGTTTAAATGGAGGTGCTCACAGTAATAATACAAGAATATCATCATTATAATCACAGTTGATGCGATATTTTATTGTTTTTTGAAGTCACTTGACCTTAATTGCTTTATTTAGGAGTAATAGTAGGGATAGTAGGTTAAAAAAGGAACTTTTAAACAATAAAGGTCTCCATCCATTCTAGTGTCTTTAAGTATCTCTAAGCAGAAGGACTTTTCTCTTTGCCAAGGCTAATCCTTCCACATATTCTCTGATCCTATTCTCTTGAAACATTGCTTATCTCCACTGACTCATTTCTCTGACTATACTGTATCCTACCATTAACCTTTTCTTCCATTTATTTCTAGAATTCCTGAAATAATACTTTAAACTCACATAATCTGCTTTCTTTTTTTTTTTAAATTAATCAGTATTTTTTATTATCGTTTTGTGGGGTACAGTTAAGGGTTAGGTGTACAATTACGTTTCATTCAGGCACCCTGTTGATAAGAGGTGTTTTCCCAGTCCCAGATAGATATTAGCTACTGTTAATCCCATCCTCCCCCCCCCCATAATTTCCCAGTACCGTCAGTCATTTTCTTATAGTATTACATTGGATGTTCAAGGTCCATTATATGAGTAAGAACATGTGATATTCTGATCTTTGTTTCTGTGAGAGGTCACTCAGTATTATAGACTCTAGTTCCATCCAGGTTGCTGCGAAATTCATAATTTTGTTCTTTTTTATGGCTGCGTAGTATTCCATCGTGTATATGTACCACATTTTTTTAATCTAGTCCTCTTTTGATGGGCAGCATGGTTGTTTCCAGGTTCTTGCTATTGTGAACAACGCTGCGATAAACATACGTGTGCAGGTATCTTTTTTATAGAGTGATTTGTGTTCTTCAGGGTATATTCCCAGTAGGGGGATTGCAGGGTCATATGGAAGGTCAATTTTTAGAGCTTTCAGGAATCGCCACACTGCTTTCCACAGAGATTGCACTAGCTTACCCTCCCACCAACAGTGTAGAGGTGTTCCCTTTTCATCACAGCCTCTCCAGCAGCTGTTATTTTTGAGTTGTTGATAATTGCCATTCTGACTGGAGTTAGGTGGTATCTCAGTGTGGTTTTGATTTGCATCTCCCTGATGATTAGTGAGGTTGAGCATTTCTTCATGTGTTTGTTGGCTGCTCGAATGTCTTCTTTTGTGAAGTGTCTGTTCATATCTTTTGCCCATTTTATAATGGAGTTGTTTGTTTTCTTCTTTTCAGTACATTTCAGTTCCTTGTAGATGCAGGATGTTAAGCCTTTGTCAGACCTAGAGTTGGCAAATACTTTTTCCCAGTCTGTAGGCTGTCTCCCTGCTCTCTTGATGGTTTCTTTGGCTTTGCAGAAGCTTGTCAGTTTAATAAGGTCCCATTTGTCTATCTTCTCTCTTAAGTCCTGTGGGTTTCGGGTTTCGTACAGGAATTGGATGCCAGTTCCGATTTCCATGAGAGTATTTCCTTCCTTTTCTAAGGTTCTTATGGTTTGAGGTTTTACATTTAGGTCTCTGATCCATTTGGAGTTAACCTTTGTGCATGGGGATAGATAGGGGTCCTGTTTCAATCTTCTGCATGTGGTCAGCCAGTTTTCCCAGCACCATTTACTGAATAGGTTCTCCTCTCTCCATTGGTAGGTGGTGGGGGCTTTTTCGAAGATGAGTTGGTTGAGGAATTGAGGTTTTGCTTCTGGAATCTCAATTCTGTTCTATTGATCTATATGCCTGTTCTTGTACCAATACCAAGCTGTTTTGATGATTGTAACTTTATAGTAAAGTTTGAAGTCTGGTATTGTGATACCACCTGCTTTGTTTTTTTTGCTGAGGATTGTTCTGGCTATTCTTGGACGTTTGTGTTTCCATATGAATTCCTGTTTTGTTTTTTCTAGGTCTGAGAAGAATGTTGTTGGTAATTTAATGGGTATTGCATTGAATTTGTAGATTGCCTTAGGTAAGATGGACATCTTTACAATGTTGATTCTTCTGATCCATGAGCATGGGATATTTTTCCACTTGTTCGTGTCAGCTTTGATTTCTTTGAGCAGTGTTTTGTAATTTTCATTGTAAAGGTCTTTCATGTCTCTGGTTAGGAAGATGCCAAGGTATTTCATTTTTTTTTGTGGCTATTGTGAATGGAATTGTGTTTTTTATTTGGGTTTCTGTTTGTTTATTACTGGTGTAGAGAAATGCGATTGTCTTTTGTACATTTATTTTGTATCCTGAGACTTTGCCAAAGGCCTTTATCAATGTAAGGAGGCCTTTGACAGATTCTCTTGGGTTTTCAAGGTACACCATCATATCATCTGCATAGAGAGATAACTTGACTTCCTCTTTTCCTATTTGAATACCTCTGATTGCCTCCTCTTCTCTGATTGCTCTAGCCAGGACTTCCAATACTATGTTGAACAGGAGGGGAGAGAGTGGGCATCCTTGTCTAGTTCCAGTTTTCAGGGGAATTGGTTCCAATTTTTGTCCATTTAGGAGTAAGCTGGCTGTGGGTTTCTCGTAGATGGCTTTTACTATTTTGAGGTATGTTCCCCGTATGCCTAGATGTTCAAGGGTTTTTATCAAGAAGGGGTGCTGGATTTTATCAAAAGCTTTTTCTGCATCTAATGATATGATCATGTGGTTTTTGTTTTGACATCTGTTGATGTATTTAATTACATTTATGGTTTTACGAATGTTGAACCAGCCTTGCATGCCAGGAATGAAGCCTACTTGGTCATGGTGGATGATTTTTGAGATGTATTGCTGAATCCTGTTTGCTAGGATTTTGTTGAGAATTTTAGCATCTATGTTCATCAAAGATATTGGCCTGTAGTTCTCTTTCTTTGTTGGATCTTTACCTGGCTTGGGTATCAATGTGATGTTGGCTTCATAAAATGATTTGGGGAGAGTTCCATCTTTTTCAATCGCCTGGAATACCTTTAGTAGGATTAGTATCAGCTCCTCCTTGAATGTCTTGTAGAATTCTGCTGGAAAGCCATCTGGACCAGGGCTTTTTTTTGTAGGAAGTTTTCTTATTATGTAGTCGATTTCCTTGATTGTAATTGGTCTATTTAGGGTCTCAATTTCTTCTTGTTCCAACCTAGGTAGGTTGTGTGATGTCAGAAAGTCCTAATCTGCTTTCTTACCTCCATTCACTTTCATGAGACTATATTCTGGCCTCCTCCTCTTTTACTGTATTGGAATCGCTCAAATTGCCAGGTCTACTGACCTACTTTTAGTTCTCTTTTAACTAGACTTCAATATTTTGCACTTACTGTCTTAAAACTTTCTCTTCTGTTAGTTTGTATTATGCTACCTATTCCTAGTTCTCATCATGGGGTCCATACTTACAATACAACTTAAAATTTTGTTTTTTGTAATACCATCTTTTAAAATGTTAATGTTTGGATACTGGTAGGCTAAAATAATTAAATTTGTCCACAGTCCTCTACTTCAATATTACTTTTTAATAGTTAGCAGCAGAAATAGATCTTTTATTAGTATTATTAAAGTTTGTAAAATAATAGCTTTAAATTTCAAATGTATTTTTAAATTTTTTGTGTTAAAGTGCTTACAGACTTACAATTACTAAAAGATATAAGACTATTGTATTAAAAACATATATTACTATAATTTAACTACTTTATTACCTTGGGAACTATTTCTTTCTTTTCTTTTTCGTTTTGATTGTAGAGGTGAGGTCTCGCCAAGTTGTCCAGGCTGGTCTCGAATCCCTGGGCTCAGGCAGTCCCCTCACCTCGGCCTCCCAAAGTGCTGGGATTACAGGCTGAGCCACGGGGCCTGGCCGGGAACTGAACTACTTGTAAAAATGGTGAAGACAGAGTCAAGAAATGAGACCAGCCAATGCATAGTCTCCAGTTTTAAAAAAATTTGGTTAAAGTGTCTGGGTTCGGCCGGGCTTGGTGGCTCAGCCTGTAATCCCAGCACTTTGGGAGGCCAAGGCGAGTGGATTGCCAGAGTCTGCGGGTTCAAGACCCACCTGGGCAGCTTGGCTAGACCTCGTCTCTTCAATAAATAAAAAAAAATTAGCCGGCCGTGGTAGCACACGCCTGTAGTTCCAGCTACTTGGAAGGCTGAGGCGGAAGGATCGTGGAAGGAAGGTCGAGGCTGTGGTGGCCGGCAGCGTGCCACTGCACTCCAGTCTGGCCAACAGAGTGAGATGCCAACTCAAAAAAAAAAAGTATCTGGGTTTGTTTTAGCTTTGGAAACAGTCAAGGTAAGCTTAAAAGTAGATGAAACTAAAATAAAATGTCAGTGGCATTTAGTACTTTGTCTTCAATTTTAATTTGTTAGACCAATATTTTGAGTTTGTTTGTAAGGAATTATGCTAAGATGAATAAGAACATCTCTATTTAACCCGGGGCCTTAGGTTATAATAGACACACAAGCAATTATGTTTTAAGTGCCTGGCACATATTAACTACTTTGGGTGAAAACTAGTGCTCATTGTAAATAATGTGGTTTGTAAGTATTGTCGAGGTAGGGCTTAACTCCTTTTGACATGGTGGGAAAAATGAGACTTATATCAAGGAGATGGTGTTTGAATGACTTTTGAAATGTGTGCCAAGGCATATTCAGAAAGGCTGGAGAATATATACATACAAGAGGAAATACTGGGGAAAGAAGCTTTAGAGGAGTTTGAAGTAGACCCTAAAAGGTGTTGAATGCCACGCTTGTCGATTTTTACTTTTTTCCCTTACATGTTGTATCTTCATGAAGATTTTTTCTTTCTTTTTTTTTTTTGAAGATTTTTTTTCCTAGTAGACTTGTGAGCTGATTCAATCTGTGTTTCTCAGAAGTAATTCTAGTGCTAATGCTAGGATAGGTAAAAGGGAAGAGATTAAAGACAAAGTTATCAATTATATGAAATATTTCTGGCTTTCAAGCTTCCACACATAATAAGATCACATTTTTTCTGTCATCATTGAAGTTAGCCTTACTATGATCTTGTTTTGACCAATGTGATATGATTAGAAGTTAACAGATCAGGTTTCAGTGGAAGCTTTAAGAATCAGTATGTGATTTGACTACTCTGGTAATAAAAAGATGGAGATGGTGCCTCTTTTAGCTGAGTTCCTAAGTGGGAATGACATACAACTTGCAAGTTTTAAGGCAAATTCAGAAGTCCTATGGTTTTTGTGTAAAATACTCTAATTTTTTTGGTCTCCAATTTTTGTTTTAAAATGCACTGTGGATTGGGTGGTTCATGCCTGTAATCCCAGCATTTTGGGAGGCTGAGGTAGGAGGATTGCTTGAGGCCAGGAGTTTGAAACCAACTTGGGTAACATAGCGTGACCCTGTCTCTTAAAAATATTAATAATAAAGCCATGCTCGGTGGCTCAGCCTGTAATCCCGTGCCTTTGGGAGGCTGAGGTGAGTGGATTGCCTGAGCCTGTGGGTTCGAGACCCGCCTGGGCAGTGAGACCTCATCTCTACAATAAATAAAAAAATCAGCCGGGCGTGGTAGCGCATGCCTGTAATTCCAGCTACTTGGAAGGCTGAGGCGGAAGGATCGCCGGAGCCCAGCAGGTCGAGGCTGCGGTGGCTGGGAGCGGCCACTGCACTCCAGTCTGGGCAACCGAGTGAGACTCCAACTCAAAAAAAAAAAATATTAATAATAATTAACTGGGTGTAGTGGTGTGTGCCTGTAGACCTAGCTCTTTGGGAGGTTGAGATGGGAGGAATGCTTGGGCCTGGGAGTTTGAGACTGTAGTTGAGCTGTGATTGTGCCATTGCACTATAGCTTAGGCAACAGGGTAAGACCCTGTTTCTTTAAAAAATAAAGAAAGAAAGAAACACACTGTAGGCCAAACTAAGCACATATGCAGCAGGCTGTAATGCCTGTCAGTTCTCTGTTTATATCTTTCTGATATAGAGCACAATAATTTCAGGATGCAAAAATAAGGGAAAATACTTTGCGTGATCTAAGAAGGCTTTCTAAATGTGGTGAGATATAAGGTACATTTTGAAGGATTATTTCAGGTGACTAGATATTTAAAAATAATTCATAAATTGAATATGATATATTCTGTTATAACTTCCAAATTTTTACAGCACAAGGATTTTGTGTATATTAACTAATAACCATTTTTCTAGTTTCTTAGTTTGGGTTTAGGATAGAAATGTTTCAGTTATTTGTCTTAGGTTTAATATTCTGTAGAAGGGATTAGTGTAACATATCATTAGAAAAAAATGACTGGAATAAATGAAGAAATATTGTTGTTTTCATGGATGAGGAGTCTTTCTGTCACATACAAATTCTTTCCAATGAATCATAAATTCAATGTAATTTCAATAAAAAGATCAATGATAATTTTTAAGAAATTAGATGAATTGATTCTAGAATTTTTATAAGAAAAAATGGCCTAAAAATAGCAAAGAAATTCCTAAAAATAAAAAGAAATTTGCTCTACCAGGTTTCAAAATATATTTTAACAGTATATGATCCAAGTAATAGTATATTATTACAGAGATGGGTAAATCAATATATAATCAAATAGAAAGCCCAGAAATAGATCTATGCATATATGGGAAGTTGGTTTATAATATACGCTTGTGTGGAAGCATTCATGTAAACTGAAAGAACATAAAGCAACACTTTTTTTCAGGGTATATAATTTTTGAGTAAAGTATTACAAGTACTACAGTAGTATTGTCCAATACAACTTCTTGTAATGGTGGAAGTGTTCTATATCTGCACTTTTCAGTTCAGTAGCCACTAGCTGTATGTGACTGTTAAGTACTTGAAATGTGATTGGAACAGCTGAAGAACTGAATATTAAATGTTAGTAACTTAAATTTAAAGAGTCACATGTACCTACTGAGTCCATAAGATGTGCCTTATAACTGAAGAACTGAACTTTTAATTTAATTTTACCTAAATTTAAATAGTCACATGTATCTAGTGACTACCATATTGTATAACACAGGTCTAGATAACCCACAACAAATTTATGAGAAGGGAGACAGGCAAATGAACTTTCAGTTTTATATATAATATTCTCTTTTTAATACACATACACACAAAACTAAAAGGACGAGTCATAGAATAACACTAACATTAAATAACATTAAAAATATTTTTTAGTACCGTTTAAAAAAACCACCAAATAAAACAAAATCAGAAATGTATTTGAATTTATTTCTTAGTACTTTTTAAATGCCTAACCTGGGTATTCCATATCCTTTCCCAGTCTTGAATTTGAAGGACATAACACTAGAGAGGTTTCCAGAGACAAGATCTTGCATGTCCTTGTAGAAGATTCTCTTCTGAGCAAATTGGGAAGTCATTAGAGATTGTTGAGCAAAAGAGTTATGCTCATTAGATATACTTTTTTGTTTTTTGAGTTGGAGTCTCACTCCGTCGCCCTTGTCTATCTGCTGGGCTCCGGTGATCCTTCCGCCTCAGCCTTCCAAGTAGCCAGAACTATAGGTATGCGCTACCATGCCCGGCTAATTTTTAATAAATTTATTGTAGAGACGAGTTTTCACCAAGTTGCCCGGGCTGGCCTCGAACCTGCGGGCTCAGGCAATCTACTCGCCTCGGCCTTCCAAAGTGCTGGGATTACAGGCTGAGGCAACGAGCCTGGCCTATTAGACATACTTTTAAAGAACTTGGATACTCTGGAGATGAGTATCATCTGCTACAGTAATGTCTTAAAATAGATTACAGATTATTATTTTTTATTTTTATTATGTATCTGCTAGAGAAATTGAGCTGTGGCATGGGCCATAGATTAATGTGTACAATTAATCTTTATACCTGTCTTATTTGAAATAAAAGCTTTAATTTTGCTGTAAGCACTGATACAGTATTATGAAAATGAACAGACCTTTATAAAAGACTAGGAGTTTTCATATTTCTTGAGTTCTTTAGCCTACCTGTGTGGACAGTATTTGAATATAAATGGACACTTCTGGTTAGCTTTTGTTTTCTTTAACTCTTTGAGTATATGATGTAATCCTCTGTACATTTCCAAAGAGCCTTTCTAAATAGTGGTAGATTAATTTGGCCATTTTCTCTCCCATTAAGTAAAGAAGAGTCAAGAAATTTTGTTTTATTTCTTTGCTTAACTACAAATAATTCAACAGTGATTTGGCTTTAGAAACAAAGCAAAAATACAAGAATCTCCCTCTGTTGCCCAGGCTGGAGTGCAGTGGCACTCTCACGGCTACCGCAACTTCTACCTGCTGGGCTCAAGGATCCTGCCACCTCAGAACTTCCTACTGGGCTCAGGCGATCCTTCCACCTCAGCCTTCCAAGTAACTGGAACTACAGGTACACATCACCACTCCCAGCTTATTTTTTGATTTACTTAGAGTCAAAATCTCATCAAGTTGCCCGGGCTGGTTTCGAACCCTGGACTCAGGCAATCCTCTCACCTCTGCCTCCCAAAGTGCTGGGATTACAGGTGTGAGATACCACGCCCAGCACAAGAAGCTTTTAATGGTTTTTTATTTGCTGTTCTTGTCAGGTTATAATTTTATTATTTTTAAAAGAATGGTTCCTAATCATTCTATTCATATACTTTCTGATGTTTCTACTGTAGAAAATTAAGAAAGAGGTCAGGGCAAAAGCAAGCTAATTAAAGCATAGTCTTTCTGGTTGTCATTGCAGTGTGATTATTCGTAATAGATATTAAATCTTATGAAAAATGTAATGCTTCTTAAAGGTCTCAAATCTAGTCTTGAGGCTTCTCAAGTAAAAGGGAAGCAAATTTTTGGTAGGTACGTATTGGTTAATCTGTGTTATTTTGTTTGCTTATTTATTCTAGTTTTGTGAGGTCTTTCAAGTGGAAAAATCTTTGACATTTATGAATGCTAAGTTTTTATTTTGATGTGAAATTATAATAAGCAGTTTTGTTTGAGTGCTTTAGAACATAAGGGGAGTGGTGAAATATTTTCAATCACAGTGAAACTGTCCTTCAAGATCACATTCTAGCCAGGCTCATGCCAGTAATCACAAAACTTTGCGAGGCAGAGGTGAGAGGATTGCCTGAGTCCGGGGGTTTGAGACCAGTCTGGGGAACTTGGCGAGACCTCGTCTCTACAATAAATCAAAACATTAGCTGGGTGTAGTGGTACACCTGTGGTTCCAGCTACTTGGAAGGCTGAGGTGGAAGAATCATTTGTGCCCAGCAGGTAGAGGCTGCGGTGGCCATGAGCATGCCACTGCACTCCAGCCTAGGCAACAGAGTAAGACTCTGACTCAAAAAAAAAAAAAAAATCACATTATGAAGAAATAAGAGAAAGTCAAAATTATAAGGACAGATAAAATGTTTAAGGTTTTAAATTTGAAGTCAAGGATATGATGGCTCTATGACATCTGATACCATTTTGGTAGGGAGAGCATATAGGATGGAAGACAAGAGAAGATAACCTCTCTCTAATATAGGAATCTAAGACATTGCAATATAGTCTCAGTATTCCAAATGTATGGGATGTTATGTTATTTTAAAAGATACAATCTATCTTCTGTCTCTCTGCCCTGAATATTGTTTCCCTGAATATTGTTTGATTTACTGGTTACATTGCTGATTTGGCACATTGATCTTTGGGTTTCCCATCTTAAGCATGCATGACATAAGGTCTGATTTCTCAGTTCATGTTATCATTTGGGCATTTCTTTAGACATCAGACCCATTTAAAACCTGGGCAGGTAGGACTGGTGGTGTCTCCTACCACACACATTCAAGGTGGTTCTTTGTGGGACAGTCTGAATTGAATGCCCTGGAAATATGTCACCAGGGCAGGGCAGTGGTCTCCACTAGCAGCCTTGTTAGTTTTTCCAACTGTTGCCAGTGATTTCTTAGGCTCTTCTCTCCAAAAGACTGAATGCCTGTGAAGGGCACAATGGGAAAGCTTAGGGACAATAGAGTAAATTAATGATTATGATAGTCATACTTTTCTTTTACTCTTTGTCTGTACATGTCCACTCTTACTAGTCGATTATGTTCTTACCTGTCTGTGATAGCTGTTAGTTAATTCTTTTTTTTTTCTTTCGGAGTCTCACTCTGTCACCCAGACTGGAGTGCAGTGGCATGCTAATGGCCACCACAGCCTCAACCTGCTGGGCTCAGAAGATGCTTTTGCCTCAGTCTTCCCAGTAGCTGGAACTGCAGGCGTGTGCTACCACACCTGACTAATTTTTTGATTTATTGTAGAGACAAAGTCTCACCAAGTTGCCCAGGCAGGTCTCGAACCTATGGGCTCAGGCAGTCTTCTCGCCTCTGCCTCCCAAAGTGCTGGGATTACAGGTATGAGCCACCACCATTCATTGCCAGCAGTTAATTCTTTATTCCCTAGGGTTGTAAACACCAGAACCTTAGTAACTGGAAGCAAAATGCTTACCAGACGTACATAGTAGAAATGTGAAAACCTAGTCTTGGAAAAGTGCCTCATTCTGTTTTATAGAAAAGAGAAACTTATTTTATTTCATGGGAAATTACTTATTTCATTACCTAGTAGACTATACTTACGTTACCATTGTACAGCTACCTATATCACTATAGGGAGATGATTTTGGTTTTACTTTTGTTTGCACCTGATTCCACAGTTTCTGGCTACTATTTCTTCCCCATTTGCAGTTTCTTGTTAATTATACGCTTTTCCTGATTTCTACCTTATAGGCTAAATGATGTCTTTGAGTATTTTATAACTCAGACTTTCTGTAAGACTCTGCCTTGGGAGCTTCCAAGTTGAAATGCTATGAAAATTGGAGTAATATAGGAAGACATCCAGATATTTTGAGTAAGGAATGTCATTGTCAGTGGGATCTAGAGCAAATGTATGGATCCATAAAGAGAACACACATATTTTGAAAATAGTATTGGCCAGGCGCGGTGGCTCAGCCTATAATCCCAGCACGTTGGGAGGCTGAGGCTAGAGGATTGCCTGAGCTTGCTGGTTCGAGACCAGCCTGGGCAACTTGGTGAGACCTCATCTCTACAATAAATTATAAAAAACTAGCCAGATGTGGTGGTGTGAGTCTGTAGTTCCAGCTACTTGGAAGGCTAAGGCGGAAGGATCGCCTAAGTCCAACAGATGGAGGCTGCGGTGGCCATGAGTGTGCCACTGCACTCCAACCTGGGTGACAAGATGAGACTCCAACTCAAAAATAAGTAAATAAATAAAAAGAAAATAATATTAAAATTTCCTTCTAGAATTTATAGAAAGGGAGCAGAGGGGAACCAAATGGCCTAATGCTGAGTACCTTCCGTATTCTGATGTAAGGTGTTTATGTATTTAATCTTATTTAATCCTTACAACAATCCTACATGGATAGGGGTAATTCTTTCCATATTATAGGGTTGACTCATGGAACTAACAAGAAGTGCAGCTAGAGTTGGGGCACAAGTTTTTCTTGTGTCGAAGCCTATTCTATATCATCATTTCTTCAGGTAGATAAAATCTATAGTGTTGTCAAATCTATAGTTTTTAAGTTAATACAACTTAAATAGTCTTGTGATTTTTATTGTAAAATGTAGTTGAAAAGTAAGATGCTTGCTTTTTTAAGTTTTCAGAAAATCTAAAATATTTAAGGTTTTTCTTTATTCTGTCATATACTTGGTTCATGTTTAAGAATATTTAAGGAATGAATGAATATTTCATTGTATTCGCTATAATAAACATGTATCTTGACACATTGATAAAGTTAGAGGTTACAAATAGTACAACTTTAAAAAGAAGGTTTACATTTCTTACTCCTATAAGTTTTAAAACATTTTTCTTACTATTCAGAAACTGATTACCCTAAATGAATTGCCAAGATAGGTTGTTTTGTTTTTTAGAAAAATTAATCTTGGGAAATAGGCTTCTTTCATTAAACTAATTTCAGTGACCAGTCTTGTACCTTGATTTGTAATAATGAAAAAAGAGGTATAGAGAGCTGTTTTATTTGAATAATAGACTTGCCAATTAGCCATCAAGTGCTTCCATCTGTGAAATTGTTGATCAGATGGATTAGCTGGGATGTTTCCAGACTAGGGCATCATAAATGGCACTTGAAAACTGTCACTTTGATGATGAGGTTTCAAGTACTACACTGCTTGGTGCTGTGGAACCTTTTTTTCCTTTTGCAGTACCATACTTTTTTAGAACAGACTGATCCCACTTACAAATTCTTTGACATCGAGAGAACTTGGGAGACCTGCCACTTATGTAAAGTTCTGCTTAATCTGCTGCTCTGGCCTATGCTGGGATTAAACCAAAGTGGTAACAGCTTCTTTCAGAGCTTTCACGGTAATATTGGTGATCTGACTGGCACAGGCAGGCGATGTTCATTGCCTGTGGGCCATGGAGCTGGTACACTTTGCAGGTTTCTTTGCACTTTTCCATTAATATAAACTCATTTTCAAATGTTTCACCCTCTTAGTATAGTAACCTAAGACCACATAAGTGTTGACATTTCTACATGTTAAATGTGAAATGACTTTGTGGCATCTGTCCTATACATTTTTTATGTCTTTAAATTACTTGGTGATTATTACATTTTCTTTAATATAATTAAAATTTGTCTAATGGTAACTTAGAAATATAGATTCCTGGAAATAATTGTTATATAACTTCCCTCACTGTCCCATATCTTCCTTGCATGACCTTATATTTTATAGGGAGTTTTTCTTAGTAAGTTGACTTCCTCAAATGTCTATGAATGTGATTAGATAAGAGTCTCTGGGTGATATTCCTCTGGTAGGACTGTACTATTCCCCACCCCTCCAATCCAGATTCCTGAAATTTGGACAGACTTCCTGATTACCATTCTGTGTGGGGTAAAATTCATGACTCTTGTCACTTTGTGGACACCAGCTTGGCCTTCTGTCTGCCTTGGCACAGGTCTTTGACCTGCCAAACTCGCTGTGAAAGACACTATGTGTTGAGCAGTAGTGAAAAGCCAAGGGTCTGGAGCTAGACTAGATCTAAACAGGGCTGAAATTCATGGATGTATCAGTTCAAATGTAATTTTTTAGTAGACCTAGCCACTATGTCTTTTTTGTTCAGGAAGGTTTATATGTTCTCGCTCCTCAAAAAGTCCTGTAGTTAATACATAACCTTGACTAAAATAGTTTTTCCTTTACAGGTGTGGAAATTGAAGCCTGTAGCAATAGCAATTAAGTAACTTGTTCAGAATATTAAGACATTTGGAAAGAAAAAGTGGCTTTAGACCAGAAGTGAAAGACTACGTTGCCTGGTTTGTTTTTTTAGTTTTTTTTTTTTTGAGATAAGGTCTCACTCTGTCACCCAGGCTGGAGTGTAGAGGCACAATCATAGCTTACTACACCCTTGATCTCCTGGGCTTAGGTGATCCTTCTGCCTTAGACTCCCAAGTAGCTGGGACTATAGGCATGTGCTACCATGCTCGGCTAATTTGTATATTTTTTGTAGAGATGAGGTCTCCCTGTATAGCATAGGCTGATCTCGAATTTGGGGCTCAAGCAATTCTCCCTTGGCCCCCCAAGTTGCTAGGATTACGGGCATGAACAGTGCACTGTACCTGGTCTGTATTGCTTTTAAGTGCTCCTGTAGAGCATTAATGGAAGTACAAGAAAAAGAGAAGAGAAATAGATGTGATTGTGTGGCCTACACCTTAATTCCTGGGAGAGTAGAACTTGCCCTTCTGCCCTTTTCCCATTAATTCCTCAGAAATAAGAACTATAATCTTGTTTGGTATCTCATGGTATCTCAAATAGCATTGTGAATAGATGAATGCTTCATGAAATTAGGTAGTGATCAGGAGTATTTCTAGGAGGTCTCAGAGATGATTTCTATCTCTTAACCTCTACTATGCCTCAGAACTTCTGAGCCTTTTATACTTCGAGTTAGCACAATTCAAGGAGTTTTTTGTTTTTTGAGAAACAAGGTATTTTAAAATAGGTAAATAGTTATTTATTTTTGTGTTAGGGTCTCACTCTGTCACTCAGACTGCAGTGCAGTGGCACAATCATGGCTTACCACAGTCTTCAACTCCTGAGCTAAAGTGATCCTCCCATCTTAGCCTCCTGAGTAGCTGGGACTATGGGTGCACACCACCACGCCTGGCTAATTAAAAAGATTTTTTTTGTAAAGATGAGGTTTCATTTTGTTGCCCAGACTAGTGTTGAACTTCTGGGCTCAAATGTCCTCCCGCCTTGGCTTCCCAAAGTGCTGGGATTATGGGTGTGAGCCATCACATTCAGCCTTTATTTATTTTTTGACAGTGACAGGGTCTTGCTGTGTTGCCCAGGCAGGCTCAAACTTCTGGCCTCATGTGATTCTCCTGCCTTGGCCTTCCAAAGCACTGGGGTTACAGAGGTAAGCTACTGTGCCTGTCTAGTTATTTTTAAAATAGATACTAGTATATGACATGTTACAGAGTTCAGAAGTTACTAATGGGAATATTTTGAATACTAAGAGTCCCTGCTGTCCCTATTCTTTTCTCTAGAAACAACAACCTCTTACCAGTTTCTTTATGTCCTTCCAAATATATTATGTATTAGTGCTGTCCAATGGAACTTTGTAGGGAGGTAGAAATGTATAATATCTAACTGCCAAGTATGGTAACCATTCATGTGGCTATTGAGTCCTTGAAAAGTGACTGGTATGACTAAGGAAATAATGTTGGCTGGACGTAGTGGCTTATGCCTATAATCCCAGCACTTTGGGAGGCCGAGGTGAGAGGATTGCTCGAGCCCATGGGTTCGAGACCAGCCTGGGCAACTTGGTGAGACTTCATCTCTACAATAAGTCAAAAAATTAGCCAGGCGTGGTGGAAATAATGTTTATATTTTACTTAATCTTAAATAATTTAAATTTTAATAGCTGCATGTGCCCAGTGGCTACTATTTTGGACAATGCAGTATACATACTTAATAGCATATCCTGGAGATTGTCCCACCCCTAAGTCATACATATAAAGCTACCTTGTTATTCTTAAATGATGGCTTTCTTTTTTTTTTTTTTTAGTGGAGGAACCATGACTTATTTAGCCAATCCTCTACTGATACACACTTAGGATTGTTTCTCATCTTTTGGTTTACAAACAATGTTGTACATATATTTTTGAAAACATTATTTTGGCCATTGCATTTGTTAAGCCCTGGCCCCTTGTGGCTCTGAGCTCTGGCTGGACCATGTTTTCCTAAACTTTGGCCCCCTTTCCTACCGTGGGAAGGTGAATCTTTTCTCTCTCTCTCTCCAATCTATTTTCTAAATAAACTATATTTTCCAATCTAAAAAACATTATTTTACATGCATATTCCCAGAGGATAAATTCCTAGAAATGGAATTACTATATTTAATCAGTGTAGGTTTAGCCTGATATGATAGAAAGAATATAGGATGTGGTTTGAATTTAGTTTTTACCACTTAATTTAGTCACCTTGGACATATTGATTAACTGTTTTGAACCTCAGCATCCTCATTTGTTTTTTGTTTTTATTTTTAGTTGGAGTCTCACTCTGTTGCCCAGACTGGAGTGCAGTGGCCGCTCCTGGCCACCGCAGCCTCGACCTGCTGGACTCCGGCGATCCTTCCGCCTCAGCCTTCCGAATAGCCGGCACTACAGGCGCGCGCTACCACGCCTGGCTAATTTTTTGATTTATTGTAGAGATGAGGCCTCACCAAGTTGCCCAGGCGGATCTCGAACCGTGGATTCAGGCAATCCACTCACCTTAGCCTCCCAAAGGCGCGGGATTACAGGCTGAGCCACCGAGCCCAGCTTGTGTCCTCATTTATAAGATAGACACAATAGTATCCACTTTGTGGGATTGTGTTATTAGAAGTAATACATATAATGGACCTCTCGAATGGTGCTAGGAGTTCAAATTAGGGTGATAGATAATGATGGCCCTATTATTACTGATTTTATTAATAATGAGCCTAAAACTAGCCCAGATTTTTTTTAGTATATTTTTAGTGTTGAATTTTGGCAGAACATTCAAAATAGCTTTGCTTTAGCTATGTGTAAGTAGAGATGCCTTTTATTCGTTTGACTTCTGAATTGCATATAACCACCTGTAAATTACTTTTTATTTGCTAATTTAGAACTTTTGTATATCATCTGGCAGAAATGTACATTTCAAGCTCTATGTGGTACCTTGCCTGTCAGCTAGTAGTTAAATTTAAGGAGAGTCACTATAATACAACATTGCTTGTACAAGGAGGGACCCCAAAAAACCTAGAATTTATTTATAAAAAAGTGTATTCTTAAGCCGGGCTCAGTGGCTCAGCCTGTAATTCCGCGCCTTTGGGAGGCTGAGGTGAGTGGATTGCCTGAGCCTGTGGGTTCGAGACCCGCCTGGGCAGCGAGACCTCATCTCTACAATAAATCAAAAAAATCAGCCGGGCATGGTAGCGCATGCCTGTAATTCTGGCTACTTGGAAGGCTGAGGCGGAAGGATCGCTCGAGCCCAGCAGGCAAGGCTGCGGTGGCCGGAAGCGGCCACTGCACTCCAGTCTGGGCAACCGAGTGAGACTCCAACTAAAAAAAAAAAAAAAAAAAATAAATAAATAAAGTGTATTCTTACATGTTTAAACTTCAGTCACCTTCAAAGTATTCTCTTTTTGATGCAATACAGCTATCAAGACACTTTTTCCACTGCTCAAAAGTTTTCAAACTCGTCAATTTTAATGTCTTTTAGTGCTTCTGCCATTTTTGTTTCACCTATTACACATTGGCAAAACATTTCCCTTTGAGGACTGTTTTTCAAGGAGTAAATAAAAAAAGTTGCTCGCGGTGAGATCAGTTGAATAGGGAGGGTGGGGGATGAGGATCAAGCTATTTTTTAGTCAAAAACTGCTGAACACGCAGCAGCGGTATGGGCAGGCTTGCTCATAAATTACCTATCATGAATTGGGCAAACTCACTGAAAGAATCTGCAAAAAAAATTCACTGAAGCCAAATGCAGCCTGTCAAAACAATGCTAGCCGGTATACTGATGCCAACTTACATAGCAGGGCAAGCCTGCACTATAAGGGTCTCTCCCTCCAAAAAGTCACTCCCTTTTTTTCTGGGGGGAGGATGCCCTCCTTCGTATTTGAATAGTTTGTGGCATGTAGGTAGAAAATAGAAAAATGAAGATACTGATACTATTTAGAAGTAGCTATAGGTTCTATATGGATTATGGAAGCATATTATGAGTTTGGATGCAATTTTTTTTTAGTATTTCCAATGATGTTACTTACTTGAAACAAACTCTTAGAATTATATTGAAGAAGTAAACTTTGCAACTTGATGTCTTGATCACAGGTGATTTGTAATTTGTATATTCTGAATACATCGGCAACTATTAACAAGCTTATTTTTGGTTTTCCTTGACTTTATTTTGTATAAACATCAAGGAAGGTCTGTTAACACTTTGTGCTGTTATATGAATGATTTACTTTAGAAATAACTTCTTCAAAGTTGTTTAGATAAAAATTAGATCAATTTTTATAAAACCATTAACCACAATTTTCACAAGTATGTGGATTAAGAATCAGCTTCAGGTATACTGTGTATCTGTATGAGCCAGAGGGAAATGTGCTTTCCTTTTTTTTTAATCTGAGTATCTAAAAGTCATGTTTATATGTGTAAACAGTTCAGAGAAAAACAAACTGTTAAACTTTTATATATAAATTTAGTATTTCTTTCTTCTTTTTCTGTTTTTGAGTTGGAGTCTTCCTCTGTTGCCCAGGCTGGAGTGCAGTGGCACGCTCATGGCCAATGCAGCCTCGACCTGCTGGGCTCAGGTGATTCTTCCACCTCAGCCTCCAAATAGCTGGAACTACAGGCACGCGCCACCATGCCTGGCTAATTTTTTGATTTATTGTAGAGATGAGGTCTCACCAAGTTTCCCAGGCTGGTCTTGAACCCATGGGCTCAGGCAATCCTCTCACCTCGGCCTCCCAAAGTGCTGGTATTATAGGTGTGAGCCACCGTGCCCAGCCTAAATTTAGTATTTATTTCTAAAGTATATATATTGAAATTAGAATTGCTGTTTTTTGGTGTCAGTAATCTGACTATTAAAAGTTTATTGTTAAGCCGGGCTCGGTGGCTCAGCCTGTAATCCCGCGCCTTTGGGAGGCTGAGGTGAGTGGATTGCCTGAGCCCGCGGGTTCGAGACCCGCCTGGGCAGCGAGACCTCATCTCTACAATAAATCAAAAAATCAGCCGGGCGTGGTAGCGCATGCCTATAATTCTGGCTACTTGGAAGGCTGAGGCGGAAGGATCACCGGAGCCCAGCAGGTCGAGGCTGCGGTGGCCAGGAGCGGCCACTGCACTCCAGTCTGGGTGACAGAGTGAAACTCCAACTCAAAAAAAAAAAAAAAAAGTTTATTGTTAGAGGTAGTAGGAGTAGCAGCTATGTGCTAGGCATTATACCAAATGTATTACATATGCTGTCTCATTTAATTCTCACATTAACCAGTACCATGTGATATATTAAGCCCTACTTGCAAGGGAAACTGAGTCTTAGCTTTAAGCAGTGAAGTTAGTATTAAACCTCAGAGTCAGTTTTTTCTTATTCCAAAACACCTCTACATTTTATCATTGTTTTAGTTTGGGACAGGGTTAATCAGGTTGTTAATAGGCATTGCTATGCTCTTTGAACACTGAACTTATGGAATTACCCAGTGCAGAAATGGTCCTTCTATAGCAGAAATGATGTACTACAGCAGAAGGAGGATTAGACTGGATCAGGAAATAGGGGTTATGATTCTGAATGGATCTCTTGACCTGTAGCTTGCACAAGTTATTTAATGTATCTGCACTTATTTCCCAATCTGTATTTAAAAAGTATGATCATACCTCTCTGACTACTTTATTGTTGTATGGATATATAAAAAATGATGAGAGGTTGGACTCCACCTGTAATCCTAGCACTTGGGAGGCCGAGATGAGTGGATTGCTTGAGCCCGCCGGTTCGAGACCAGCCCGGGCAACTTGGCGAGACCCTGTTTCTACAATAAACAAAAACTTAGCCGGGCAGTGTAGCGTGCGCCTGTAGTTCCGGCTACTTGGAAGGCGGGATTGCTGGAGCCCAGCAGGCCGTGAGCGTGCCACTGCACTCCAGCCTGGGTGACAGAGTGAGACTCCAACTCAAAAAAAAAAAAAAAGATGAGAGGATCTGAAAATGTTTTGTAAAACTATCTAGCACTAAACAGGTAATTTAATCTAAAAGATGATGATTTTCAAGCATATAGCATTGGGGTGAGTTGTAGAGTCTTGATGAAGCATCTGTTTTTTGTTTTTTGTTTTTTTGCTCATAATAACTCTCAAAGAATTCTTGGAACTGTAAATTTTGAGAAGTGAAATCTGGAAACTGCTGGGTTTGTGAATACAGGTGCTATAATCCAGATGTATTATAATAGGGTCAGGTGATTTTTTTTTTTTTAAGTTAGAAAAACTGCTCTTAATTTTTTTTTTTTATTTGGGCTTTTCTGATATCTGAATTTGCTGCTGCTGTAATAAATTATATTGTCTACTCTGTAAACCTTTACTTCTATTCTTTTATGCTTGGAAAACATTTTATTCTGTAATCACTGTATTTGAAAATAAGCACTAGAGAAGTTACTAAAAAAAAAAAAAAGGCAGTAAGTAACCTTACAATTGTTTTTGAATTATAAGATTTTCATGATAGGAGTATTTATAGGCCTTTATTTTTAGTAGCTTTGTTGAGAAATAATTAGCATACCATAAACTATGTACATTTAAACTATATAATTTGATGTCTTGACTGTATATACTTGTGAAACCATCCCTACAGTAAGATGATGAACATCCGCCAGCCTCAAAATCTACTTACGTCCCTTGGTAATCCCTTTACTTGCACTCCTCCTATCTTCAGATAACCACTGATCTGCTGTCCTTATACATTAGTTTGAGTTTTCTAGAATGTTAATAAGTGGAATCATATAGTAGATATTATTTTTTAAAATCTAGGTTTCATTACTATGATTATTTCTTGATTCTTTTGAGTGTGTATAAATAGTTGATTGCTTTTTGATGGATATCGCACACTTTGTTTATCCGTTCACCTCTTAATGGATTTTGGTGATTTCTGGTTTTTGGCTATTACAGATAAAACTGTTATAAACATTGTGTACACATAGTTAGATATGTGTTTTCGTTTCTCTTAAACACCTAGGAGTGGATTAGCTGTACAGTATATGGTAGGTATATGTTTAACTTCATTAAAAACTGTCAAATTATTTTTCAAAGTGAATATATACAGTTTACATTCCCACCAGCAGTGTGTGAGTTCAGTTCCTCCACATCTTTGCCAATACTTGGTATGGTCAGTCTTTTTTTGTGTGTGTGTGTGTTGGTGTCTCACTCCATCGCCCAGGCTGGAGTACCGTGGCACACTCACAGCCACTGCTGCATCGACCTGCTAGACTCCTATGATCCTTCCGCCTTAGCCTTCCAAGTAGCTGGAACTACAGGTGTGCACTACCATGCTTGGCTAATTTTTTATTTATTGTAGAGACGAGGTCTTGTCAAGCTACCGGGGCTGGTCTCTAACCTATGGACTCAGGCAGTGCACTCATGTTGGCCTCCCAAAGTGTTGGGATTATTGGGTGAGCCACTGAGCCCAACCTTGCTTAGTCTTTTTAATTTTAGCTATTCTAGAAGGTAGTAGTATCTGATTATGTTTTTAATTTGCCTTTTCCTAATGGCTAGTGATGCTGAGCATCTTTTCATATGCTTGTTTGCCATCCAGATATCTTTTTTAGTGATTTTTTTATTCACGTCTGTCGCCTAGTTTTTATTGGCTGGTTTGTTTTTATTAATGAGTTTTGTGAGCTTCATATACTCTGAATACAAGTTATTTATTAGGCTTATCATTTGCAGATATTTTGTCCCAGTACATGGCTTATCTTTTTACCTTCTTAACAGTGTCTTTTAAAGACCAAAGTTTTAAATTTTGATGAGGGTCTAATTTATAAAAATTTTCTGTTATAAATATACGTTGATGTGGTAATTAAATAATTAAGATATTTATTCCTAATTTAGGATCACAAACATGTTTTCTTCTAGACGTTTTATAGTTTTAAGTTCTCCATTTATGTCTATAATATATTTTGACTTTTTTTTGTATATGGGGCAAGATATGGATCATGTCCAGTTTTTCAAAAATATCTTTGCATGTGAATATCCAGTTGTTGCATCACTACTTGTTAAAATATAGATGCCCTTTATTTCTTGCCTTATTGATCTGACTAGAACCTTTAGTCAGTTTTTTGGTTTTTTTTTTGAGTAAGGGTCTCACTCTGTTGCCCTAGCACGATCATAAAGCCTCAATCTGCTGGACTCAGGTGGTCGTTCCGCTTCAGCCTTCCAGGTAGCTGGAACTACAGGCATGCACCATTATGCCCAGCTAAGTTTTGCATTTTATTATAGAGACCAGGTCTTGCCAGGTTGCCCAGACTGGTCTTAAACGCCTGGGCTCAGGCAGTCCACTCACTTGGCCTCCCAGAGTGCTGGGATTATGGGCTTGAGCTACTGTGCCTGGCCTAAAGATCTTGTTTTTTTTTTTTTTTCCTTTTAAAAAATTTAGTCTGATAATCTCAGTTTTTTAATTGAGATATTTAGGTCATTTATATTTCATGCAGTTAATGAGTGTGGTTAAGCTTAACTCTTTCTTATTGCTATTTGCTTAATAATTGTCTTATGTGTACTTTTGTCATTTTCCCTTTTTCTGCCTTTTAGATTAATGGAATATTTTTATGATTCTGTTATATTTCTTTGTTGACTTTTTAGCCATAACTTGTTTTGTTAGGTTTTTTGTTTTTTTTTTGCTTCAAAGTTAGACTATGATAATATACATCTTTATCATGGTCTACCTTCAAATGATATACTACATCACTTATAGTATATGAATTTAACAGTAGTGTACTTCATATAGCCTCTCTGGACCATTGTGCTATATGTTGAAACTGCATACTATATTTTTATTGTATTTGTCTAAATGGTCTATTATCTTTTTTTATTGTGGTAAAATATATGTAACATAGAATTTACCATTTTAACAATTTTTAAGTGAGTAGTTTAGGTACATTCACAGTTTTGTGTAGCCATCCATTTCCAGAACTTTCTCATCTTCCCAAACTGTAGCTCCATATTCATTAAACAATAATTCCTCATCTTCTTACTCCCTCATCCCAGGCAGCTACCATTCTGCTTTCTGTCTCTATGAATTCGACTATTTGAAGTACTGCCTTATATAAGTTCAGTAATACAATATTTGTCCTTCTGCAACTGGTTTATTTCACTTAGCAAAATGTCTTCAAGGTTCATCCATGTTGTTGTATTTGTCAGGATTTCACTCCTTTCTAAGGCTGAATAATATTCTATTGTATGTATGTATATATGCTGCATTTATCTATTTATACATTTGTGGATAATTATTTCCACCTTTTGTCTGTTGCGAATAATGCTGCCAAGAACATTGGTGTAAAAAATATCTGTTTAAGTCTACTTTCAGTTCTTTTGGATATATATAATCGGTCCTTTGTATCTGTGGGTTCTTCATCTACAGATTCAACAAACTGTGGATGGAAAATATTTGGAAAAATATTATTTGTACTGAACATGTACAGACTTTTTTCTTGTCATTGTTTCCAAAAAAATATAGTGTAACAGTTATTTACATAGCATTTGTTATTATAGATAATCTAGAGATTATTTAAAGTTTATAGGAGAATATATATAGGTTATATGCAAATGTTATGCCATTTTATATCAGGGACTTGTGCATTGTGGATTTTGGTATCCAACGGGGCTCTTGGAACCAATCCCTCATGGATACTGAGGGACAACTGTGCTCAGAAGTGAAGTATCTTAATCAGTTTGGGCAGCTCTAACAAATTACTGTCGATTAGGTGGCTTAAACATTTATTTCTCACAGTTCTGGCGGCTGGAAGTCAGAGATCAGAGTGTCAGCATGATTGGGTTATGTTAAGGCTCCTCTTTTGGGTTGCAGACTGCTGATTTGTATTCTCACGTGGCAGAAAGAAAACTGGAGAGCTGGACTAGGTGATAGGGTAAAGCCGGGGGTAACCTCCTATTACTATTACATTAGGGGGTAGATTTCCACTTATGAATTGAATGGGGACACAGACATTCAATCCATAATGTAGAGTAAATCTGTTTTTAATTTTTTGGGAAAATGCCATACTGTTTTTCACAGCAGACTATTGTATTTTAAATAGATTTAAATAAGGAAAAAAACATTGTATTTACCTATGTAGTTATTATTTCTGGTGTTCTCTGTGTAGATCTATATTTTTATCTGGTATTATTTTCCATCTGCTGGAAAGACATAACATTATTTTGTGATGCACATATGTGGGCCCATTAAAAAAAATAAATTAATTTTAAGAAATTAAGCTATTTCTGTTTTTGTTATTGAGTTATAAGAGTTCTTTGTCTATTGTGGACACAAGTCTCTTATTTGATTGCAGATATTTTCTTCCAATTTGTGGCTTGTCTTTACTTTTTGATAGTGACCTTTGAAACACAAAAGTTTTTAATTTTTAGGAAGTCCAGTGTCTCAGTCTTCTCTTTTTTTGCCTTCTGCTTTTGATACTATTCTAAGAAATCATTATCTAACCCAAGTTCATGAAGATTTACTACTCCTCTGTTTTCTTCAAGAGTTTTATTGTTTTAGCTGTTATATTTAGTTCTGTGATCTACTTTGTGCATGGTTTAAGGTAGGAAGTCTAAATTCATGCTTTTGAATGTAGATATTTAATTGTCTCAGCACCATTTGCTGAAAATTGTCTCAGCACCATTGAATTATCTTGGACCCTTTGTCAATGATCAAGTAAACATAAATGTTAGGAATTATTTCTGAACTTTCAATTCCGTTCTATCCTTATCGTTGTAAAATGCATTTAAGATTTTTTTTTTGTTGCTGATTTTTGGTTATGATATGCACTGGTGTAGTTTTTCTTCACATTTCTTATGCTTATTGTTTGTTGAGCTTCCTATGTCTGAAGGCTTACTATTTTCATCAAATTTTGATAAATTTTGGTCATTATTTCTTAAATATTTTTTTCCTGCTGTACCCCCCAGGACTCCCACATATATGTATATTTTTCTGTTTGTAGTTTGTTTGTTTTTTCCCCCAGTCTTTTTGCCCTGTTTGTTTCATTTTCTACTGCTACATCTTCAAGTTCATTCATTCAGTTCATTTGTGTTTGGGGGTGGTGTGGGTCAGCAGGTGGTGCACATGCACCTGGTTAAATCTTCTGTTAATCCTAGCCAGTGTATTTTATTTCTTCTGGTCAGCTGTTGACAGCCTAGAGATAGTTTCACTAAGCCTCTCTTGATTCACCCCCTGCTTTATCCTATTGCCTTTGATAGATTGTGGTTTTGATTTCAAGAAGTTTGATTTGGGCCATTTTTATGTTTTCCATGTCTCTGCTTATCATTTTGATGGTTTTTAAAACTTCTTAATGTCTTTGTCTGCTAATTTTAATATCTGTGTAAGTTCTTGTTTTCAATTGATTGATTTATTTCCTCACTGTGAGCCATATTTTTTTGCTTCTTTGCATACTTGATAATTTTTTTAAACTAGGTGCTTCTCATTGTGAATTTACCTTGTTATGTGCTGGCTAATTTTTATTCTTATAAGTATTCTTGATATTTGTTTTGGGATGCAGTTACTTAGGACCTGTTTGATTCTTTTCAGTTTTGCTTTTACTGTTAGGTGAGACTGGAACAGTGCTTTGTCTACGACTCATTATTTTCTACTGTTGAGGCTAGACCCTTCTGTCTACTCTAATCATTTCCAGTTTGACTGGTGGGAACAGGCACTGTTTCCAGTGCTATGTGGAAGATAGGTACTCTTCCTTCCCTCTAATCCTTTGAGTTATTCTTTCCCTAGACTTGGGGAGTTTCCTCACACACATGCATTGCATTTATCAGTACTCAGCTGAATACACAAGGAAGACTCTCTGAAGATCTTTAAGGTTTTCTCTCTTGGCAGTTTTTTTTTTTTTGAGTTGGGGTTTCACTCTGTCACCCAGGCTGGAGTGTAGTGGTGCAGTCGTGGCTTACCGCAGCCTCTACCTTCTGGACTCAGGCATTCCTTCCACCTCAGCCTCCCCAATAGTTAAGACTACAGGCTTGTCTTCAACATCTGGCTAATTTTTTTGATGTTTTTTTTTGTATTGACAAGGTCTTGCTATGTTGCCTAGGCTGGTCTTCAACTCCTAGGCTCAAGTGATCCTCCTGCTTTGGCCTCCCAAAGTGCCAGGATTACAGGTGTGTGCCACTGTACCCTGCCCGCAACTACTTTTTTCTGTGGTACTTTGTCCAGATAACTCTAGCTGTTTTGGTCTTCCAGTAATCTTTGTCACCTCAATCCATCTGAGTTCCTTCTTCCCCACTGCAGTCTGTTAAGTATTTCAAGATAGTAAGCTAGGATAGTAGTAAGGCTCACCTCTTTTGTTTTCCATTTCTCAAGAATCAGTGTTCTTTGTTGCCTGATCACAGTGTCTTACAAACTATTGTTTCATACAGTTTTGTCTGTTTCTTATTTGTTTCAGTTGGGAATGTAATTTAGACTCTGCTACCCTGTTATTCTTGGACATAAGCAGATCTCTTTTATTATTATTTATGTTAAGAGACAGGGTCTTTCTATATCACCCAGGCTGGTCTCAGACTCTGGGCTCAAGCAGTCCTTCTGCCTCACCTTTCCAGGTAGCTGGGACTATAGGCCCATACCACCACAGCTGACTAATTTTTTAAAAATTTTAAATTTCTTTTTGTGATGAGATCTTGCTATATTGTTCAGGTAATCTCAAACTCCTGGCCTCGAGCAGTCCTCCTGCTTCAGCCTCCTGAGTAGCTATAGGCATTAGCCACTGTGTTTGGTTTATTCTCCCTTTTATGGGAAAAATTTGTGTTGGAATAGATATTCTAGATGGAATTTTCTTTTCTGCTTAATATTCAGAGAGACCAGTATTAAAATAGCACTGAGATTTTTCTGGAAATCTGTTCAAATTAAATAGTTAATTGAAACAATATTAGTAGAAAATGCTGTTCTTTCTTAGAATTCAGAGATAGTAAATTTATGCATAAATTTGAATGTGTAGGGCAGAATTCCTTTTTTTTTTGAGTAAGAGTCTCACTCTGTCGCTCAGAGTGGAGTGCAGTGGCACACTCATGGTCACCCCAGTGTCGACCTGTTGGGCTCAGGCGATCCTTCTACCTCAGCCTTCCAAGTACCCGGAACTACAGGCACACCCTACCATGTCCAGCTACTTTTTTTGGATATGTTGTAGAGAAGAGGTCTCACCAAGTTGCCCAGGCTAGTCTCAAACGCCTGGGCTCAGGCAGTCCTCTTGCCTTGACCTCCCAAAGTGCTGGGATTACAGGCTTGAGCCATCGTGCCTGGTCTAGGGCAGGCTTTCTTACTTAAGATAGCACAAATAATAAAGATTGGTTCATTTGCATTGAAATTTAAAATTTAGCTTCATCTAAAAGCACGAGAAATAGTTAACATTTGTGGAGCGTGTACTATGTGCCAGGCTGTCTTGTAAGTACTTTAAATGTATTAAGCCATGTAATCTTTACAACTCTTTGAGTTTTGTTATTGTTATAATACTCATTTTTCAGATGCTACTGAAGCATTAGGAAGTGTAAAAAGCAAAAGAGTGAGCCACAAATTGGGAACAATATAGCTAATTTGTAATTGACAAAGTCTTAGTTATCGGTATATATTGAACTTCAATAGGAGACACCCATTTAAAAGTGGTCAAAAGATCTGAACATTAGAAGAAACATGAATCTACGTAGTATACAGCTCCCTTGGAAATCATTTTGGTAGAGTCTGTTACCAGTAAAAATTTGCCTACCCTACCACTCTAGCAAATCTTTTCCTAATTATATTCCCTAGAGAAAGTTTCCCACATGGATCCTCTGACATTCATAACAGCATTGTTTATAACAGAGGTTGGTGATCTTTTCCTTAAAGGACCAGATGGTAAATATTTTAGGCTGTTGGATCATATGATCTTTGTCACAACTATTTCAGTTCTACTCAGCCATTGTAGTGCTAAAGCAGCCATATATAATGCAAAAATGAATGAGTCTGGCTCTGTTCCAATAAAATTTCATTTAAAAAAATAGTCACCTGGTTTGCCCACAGGTCATAGTTTGTTGATCCCTAATTTATAATACTAAGAAGTTGAAAGTAACCCAATTGTCCATCAGTAGGAGAATGTATACATAATTGTGCTTAACAGTAAAATTTTGTAAATTAGTGAAAAATGAATGATCTTCACAAATCAACATGATTAATTCTTACTAATATAATGAAGGAAAAAGTGAGGGAATAATGCATTCTATATTATTGTTTTTATATACAATTTAAAAACACTCAAAATGACACTATATATTTGATTTGTATGTACTTTTGACTAAAAGTATAGAGAAATGCTTGATAATTACCAAAATTAGAATAGTAGCTACTTCTAGAATGTAGAGTGAAGATGCAATCAGTCAGGGAAAAGGACACAGGAGCTTCAATCCAAATACTTTAGTGATATTTTATTTCATAAACTGGGTAGTGAGTTTATTGTATTATTCATTAGACCATTTTGTTTTTCTTAAATATTTCATAATAAATTTTAAAAGAAACAAAGTAAATAACAGAAAAAAAATTGTTATTTATTCTGTGGGTGGTTGTCACTTGGCTCTTTCTTCCTCTCTATTGCTCACATACCTGCCTCATTGGCCTTTCTCTCCCAGGGAGGCAACTTTCTGTCTTAGGCCTAAGATCAGTTCTCTAGGTAAATGACCCTGTGCCTGGTCTTCTGCCTATCTCAGTCACTATTGGTTTACTGTCCTGTCTCAATCTCTTGTTCTCTAAGTATGCTTCAACTCCTAATAGTTCCCTTTTCTCTAGTCTCTCATCTATTTTGCTTTTTGGATATATTTATCCTTCTCAGAGAAGGGATCTAAAGTTCTTAATGGAGACCACACAAGCAAAGGATTGCCTTTGGCATTTACTTGTATGCCTGGCTCACAGTCGCCTGCTTGGCATGTTTGTGGGTGAGATAGTAAGTCAAAAATAAAATCTAAAACTGCATTTATTTATAAAGAGATTGAAGAGCTATTTATTGAGCATCTTTTGTGTGTGTGTATTTGGTAATCTTTCCTAGTGTGGAATTCCTTCAATTATGTCAATAGCCTTATCTAAACTTTTTGACTTTTCTGTTAAGAAATTTCATCAAGTAACAGGTGTGTATGCAGAGCACTGACCTAGATGCTATACGACGTTACAAACAAGTGAATGTCATGCCCTTACAGAATGTGCGACTTAATGGAGACTTAATGACATGATGAGGAGAAGAGCTATAGTGGAGAAAACTTAGGGCATCTAAGGAGTGCTGCTCTGAGGATGGGGGGGAGGCCACTGTCAGGCAGACTAGGAGGATAGGGTCGGAGAAACTGTATGTATGGCATGATCTGAACTGTGAATATTTTCTTGCCTAAAATAAATGATACATTTGCTAGTAATGAATGCTTATTTTAGTGTTTGGAAGGAGAAGATACTTCAAAGTAGATACTGATTTTCAACAAGAATGAAAATATGATACATATATTGTTAAGATGTAAATTTAAGCCAGCCATAGTGGCTGATACCTGTAATCCCAACACTTTGGGAGGCAAAGGCAGAAGGATTGCTGGGACCCAGGAGTTCAAGACCAGCCTGGGCGACATAGTGAGACCTTGTCTCCACAAAAATATCAAAAAATTAGCCAGGTATGGTGGCACATGCCTGTAGTCCCAGTTACTTGGTAGGTAGAGGCGAGAGGAATGACTGAGCCCAGTAGGTCAAGGATGTGGTAAGCTGTGATTGTGCCATTGCACTCCAGCCTAGGTGACAGAATGAGACCCCGACTCAAAAAAAAGAGTTGTAAATTTAGTTTGTGTTATTTTCATAAAAGGGAACTGGAAATGTCCATTTGGTGAGGGTGCTTTAGTCTTAAAAGTGTTGCTTGTTGGCCAGGCGTGGTGGCTCACACCTATAATCCCAGCACTCTGGGAGGCTGAGGTGAGAGGACTGCCTGAGCCTATGGGTTTGATATCAGCCTGAGCAAATTGGCGAAACCTCATCTCTACAATAAATCAAGAAAAATTAGTCGGGCGTGATGGCGCACGCCTGTAGTTCCAGCTACTTGGAAGGCTGAAGTGGAAGGATCACCTGAGCCCAGCAGGTTGAGGCTGCGGTGGCTGTGAGTATGCCATTGCATTCCAGCCTGGGTGACGACAGAGTGAGACTCCAACTGAAAAAAAAAAAAAAGTGTTGCTTGTTTAAAGACAAAGAAGTTATAACAAATTTTTTTTTTTCTTTTTTTTCTTTTGAGTTGGAGTCTCACTCTGTCACCCAGACTGGAGTGCAGTGGCTGCTCCCGGCCACCGCAGCCTCAACCTGCTGGGCTCCAGTGATCCTTCCGCCTCAGCCTTCCGAGTAGCCGGAATTACAGGCATGCGCTACCATGCCCGGCTGATTTTTTGATTTATCATAGAAATGAGGTCTCGCCTGCCCAGGCGGGTTCGAGACCCGCGGGCTCAGGCAATCCACTCACCTCAGCCTTCCAAAGGCGCGGGATTACAGGCTGAGCCACCGAGCCCGGCTTTAACAAATTTTTTTAAAAAGCATTGGTGTGTTTAGTAACATTGAAGGTACCTTTGGCTTAAGCTAGGCAGAACAAATAAAATATGAAAAGGGGCAGCAGACAGCAGACACAGTTGCTGTTGTCCTGCCTGTTGTGCCCTTTACATATATCTTTCCTTTAATAAACCTACCTTTCTTAATTCATTAAAAAAATATGAAAAGGGACTTAGAACAGAAGGTACTTATAATTATTGGGGATAGGGTTGCCAGATTTAGCAAATAAAAATACCAAAAGTCCTGTTAATTTTGAATGTCAAGTAAACAGTGAGTAGTTTTTAAAATATAAAAGTATGTCTCAAATATTGCCTGGGATGTACTTAATAAAAATATTTATCTGAAATTCATATTTAAATAGGTATCATGTATTTGGCAATCCTATTTGGCAATGAAGAACTTTAGTAATTTATATTGATAAAGACGTTAACTAGTTCTACTGCAGCAAGATTTTACGATGTTTTAATTTTGAATGAATAACTGACTGCTATAATAGTTGTAGGTAGTCTTAAATTATTACTCTGTTGGCAAAGTCTAACCAGCAGTTTGCAGATTTATGTTATAGATGTGTTGACTTTGTAGTGTAAGGGCTTGATTAACCAAGGTAATAGGAAGGAAAGGAGTTCTCAGAGTATTTCCAATAAGAGTAAAAAAAAAATTAGTTAAAATGAGGTATAAATGGATTTCACATCCACATGAATATGCTTAGGTTAATCACCAGATTGCTGTAATGCAGGTGTGATTAGAAGCTGTCAGATTCTGGAAATTTTGGATATGGTCTGAAGGTATTCCATGTCTTCATTAGTGATATTGCTGCTTACACAGCTGCCCAAGGCAAAACCTGCAACCATATTGTACTTCTCAATTTCCCCCGCATGTAGGTAGTCCCCAAGTATTATACTATGGAGTCTGCTTCAAATATTTCTTCTCTTCTGTTATTGCCTCTGTTTAATTCAGGCTTTACCTGTGTTCTCCTTGTCACCAACTTCTTTTAGTAAGTCTTCCTACCACCAGAAATTCCACAGTCCTTTTAAAAATGTGGAACTGATTATTTTATGCATTTGTTTAAATATTTTTAATAAGGCCTCAGTCATTTTCACTGTAGGTTTAAAAATTACAATCCTCAGGCCAAAGTGTAGTAATTCTCAAGGAGGTAAGAAAGGGAGGGCCATTTCTCCTAAAAGGGTGTGATCAGAATAATCTGGGAGATTTCTAAAATAACGTGTGGTAGTGTGCTATTGTTGCTGATGAGAATGGTTTTAACACTTAGATATGCTGGCCTTTTTATGAATTGATTTGCTGTCTTGATTTTTGGTCCTTTATGATGTCTTTTTTCAGCTTCATCTCCTGCTCCAACATTCTCATATCCTAAACAAATATTACACTGTTTGTAATTCCTCAAGTTTTCCTGACCATTCTGCTCATCCACTATGTGACTTTGTAGAAGGTATTCTCGCTAAAGGAATGCCATTTGTCTCCATTGTTTGCTTAATGAATTTACTGCTTTCTTTTCAGAACGCTTAAATGATCCCTTACTTCTTCCCTTCCTCTGAAAGTTTTCTATGGTGTATGAGTCAGGAATGATGGCTTATACTTCAGGAACAATGGTTTAAAACCACAAAGCTTTCTTTTTCACTTATCCTGTATGTCTATTATGGGTCACCTTACTCTGGGACTCAGGTTGACAGAGCACTATCATTAAACACTGGCTCTTAAAAAGCTTTGATTGGAATTGTATGTACATTTCATTGGTTAGAGCAAGTCATATGTTTATACCTAACTTCAAGAGGTCAGGGCAGTACAGTCCTACTATGTGCCTGAGAGAGGGACCAGAAATAGTTCATGGAGAGTGGTATTTACTGCATATGATATCTCCAATCTGATTAATCACTCCCTATATCATACTTCTGTGATACTTTGTAAACCTCTATATCTCACTGAGTTGAACTTATGACAAAACCTGTAGTAATTCAGATTTTGATGCATTTGGTAATTGTAGATCTCTGAAATTCCTAGCCAGCTAGCTGAGTGTTATGCTAGCCATTTCAGTAACTCACAATAATGAATCTCTTTGCTTTTTAAGTTTACGTCAGTGCTTCTCAGCCTTGCTTGTACTTTAGATTCACTGGGGAGCTAAAAATTAAAAAAGATTTCTGAGCCTCACCCTAGGGCAGTTAAATCAAAATCTGAGAGTGGGCCCAGGCAGCAGAATTTTTTAAGCTCTTCATGATTCTGAGCTATAAATAGGGTTAAGAACCACTGAATTACATAGTCATTGCTTATTTACTTTCTGGAGAGGCTCTTTGAAGATGAGGCCTTGTTTTTATTATATCCCCAAGGCTTATTCTTTTTCTATTATTTTGGCACAAACCCAAGTTATAATCATATATTCATTTTTAAATCTGCTTGTGTATTGTTTGTCTCTTACACTACATTTTAAGGACTAGCACCACATCTAACTGGTTCATCATATGCCTAGTGCATGTCATAGTACCTACCACATAGGTTTTCCAAGGCTTTTTTCTTTTTTCTTGATAGCCCTGCCTACATTCACCCATTTTTTTTTTTTTTTTTGGATTCTTTCTCCTTTGTATGGTGCTTTCTTTTTCTTATATATTGTTCCTTTGTCATCTTCTCTCATTAGATGAGATAAATAACATTTGAAAATAAACATTTGAATCAGAAATAGGCAAGGTTATTAGTATTCTATGTTAACACCTCCAGGGCCCAGCTTTTATGGCTGCTTAGTAGCTTTAACAGCTGATCACATTAGTATCCATTTAACCTTCAGCTCCTTTGATCAATGATTCAGCTAATCCCAGCCTTGAACTCTGTGTCTTCTCTTCCACTGGTGCCCATTGCTTGGATGTCAAAAAATCGGCTTTTTATACTATTATTTTTTAAAAATAATATTTTGTTCTGATACAATATGTTAAGGAAAAATAACCTGGCTTCAAGACTATGAGCCAGATGTAATATTTGTACAAATTCAGTAAACTGAAGAAACTCTATATCACAATAGTCAAATCTTATTATGTCCTCAGACTTCACATTTTTGTATGGACAAACACATCTTATTTTTTCAAGTATTGTCATATAACTGTGTATTTATTTTAGGCATGTCAGAGAACTCCAAACTCTTTGATTTATATTCTGAAGTACTGAATATTTTTCATAAAGGTGAGAAAGTGTGGATAAGAAAAAGCACTTCTACTTTTAAAGATGACCTTTAAGAAGTCACATCCTGAGAAGAGCATCCATTGAAATTGAAGCAGTATTAACTTATGTTTGACTAGGAATCCATGCATTAATCAGCCCATTTTATTGTTTAAAAAGCTTTGAATGGTAATGTGCAGGGTGATGCTGTTTTATGTTTCTGTACCTTTTAGTACGTCATTTTCTCTTCTTGGAATGCATTTCTCTGCCTTTCTCCCTACCCCCCCCCCTTTTTTTTTTACTTGGAAAAGGCCTACATGTTCTTCAATTCTTAGCATAAGGGAAGATTTTATCAAATAGATTGCTATGACTTCTGTGCTCCCTATACATGCCTCTATTTTTATACTTAATCTGTGCAGCATTATGTTTTTTTTTTTTCTTTCCTGCTTGCCTTCTACTTTGTAAACCTTCTAAGGACAAGGGCCTGCCTACTTTTGTATAGCCAATGCATGGCATATGGACTCTCAGGTGTGTGGTTGTTGAGTGAATAAATAAAAATATACATTCATCATATGTCTCTCAGTGTGAGTGTATGTGTGTATGTATGTAACATTTTATACATGGATTTGCATAATTAAGAAGATGAGCTAATTAATCAATTATGAGTTATGGATGCTTCCCAAAATAACCAGTTATTTTGGTTTGCTTTACATGTTTTGTAATTTAAATACATAAATAGTACCTTAGTTGAATAGTGTTTTTTACAAAAGGGTCATTGGTGACTATAAGAACTCTAAAGCCATTTGTAGGGTCTGTTTGACATTCTTAAATCATTATAGTTCCCATTATTTGCTTGGTTCTTGCTAATCAAATTTCTAATAAATAAGTATATTGTTGGTCATAATTTCTTAAGAGACCAGCTATATTTCAACAGTTCTGTTACCTTAATATTCTGTTGTAAGACATCCTGGTTCTGCTTGATTCTGGGCCCCTATACCTATTATAAAAGACAGACTTTTTTCACCAGTATTAAACATTTATAGTTGTCTTCTGGTTTCTTAAGTTTAACTGATCCTCTGTGAATGGTGCTTTTTTTTCTCTTTTTTTTTAAACAAAGGTAGTCAAGCATTGTGCTTCCTCCTTTCTTATTGCAATGGAGCAGAGTGATTGTCACCCAGAGTGAGAGCTAGTCACTACCTATTCTGGTGAGACAGATTTCATAGATGTCTAAAGTGATTGGTGCTCATGGCGTATTTCACACATACATTTTTAAGTAGGTGAAAATTGTTTCAAAGTGAATATCAGGGGTGGTCTTAAAGGGAAAGAAATGTCACAGTTGGGCATTGTCCAATGGGCTACTAGCCCCTATGTTACTTTGATGGGTCTCTTTATAATCAGGTAATGGTGTCATCTCCCCTTCTTTCCTGCTATTACATTACCTCACCCAAGCCTGTTCCTGCTGAAATTTTTTATTCTCAAAATATTGGCTTCAGGGCAGCCACTTAGGTTTGCTGTATTGGAGGAACTCAGTAAGCTCAGGGAAAGACACTTTTCAGAGAGGCAGGAAATGTGTTTGTTGAATATTAGAGGACTTGAGAGGGGGTGAGTGAGATAGGGAAAGGGTTATATTAAGTATGATATAGGAATATAGTATAATTGTCATTTTTTGACATCCTTAAATCATATTTCCCATTATTTGCTTGATTCTTGCTAATCAAATTTCTAATAAATAAGCATATTGTTGGTCATAGTTACTCAAGAGCCCAGCTGTATTTCAACAGGGGTGAAATTATGTCTCCACTATCATGTTGGTAATTATTTATTGATTTATCACAGGTACATAGTGTTAGGTATGATATGATATTGTGAGTTTTTATTAAAGTCAATACTTTCATAAATACTCAGAGATGAAAGATGCAGCCATATGTATGTTAGTTATTTGTAGTATTTAGAACATTATTTATGTAATTGTGTTTTATTTTAAATTTCTATAATGCCTAACATATATGGTCATATTATTATTTATAAATGTGGCATTTGAAAAGCAATGCAACATTATTTTGACATTTCCATTCTTATTTTCTTTCCTTCTTTTTGTCTTTTTTTTCTTTTTCTTTTAAAGAATTAATGCGCCATCTGGAAACCTCTGAGATCATGCCATAAAAGGAATTTTGGCTTTTTTGGCAACCAGTCATTAGGCTTTGCTGTGATTATGCACCTTATCAGAATAATGAAACATAATTAGAAAGGTGTATTAACTCATATTGCTTCAAAACATTTTTATATTGAGGATTTTTGTGTGGATATTATGGGAATAAAAAAATTACTACTTCTCTATCCCAAAGTTAAGATGATTAATGGGACAGCAGTTGTTTGATCCTCAAACAGAAATGTAAATCAAAACCTTATATGACTAAATGGCTCTGAACTATTTCTAAACACTATGTTCTATGCCTTTTTAGTGTTAAAATAGGCAAATACAGTTAGTTTACATGTTTCTCAGGGGAAAGAGTTGCAGTATTGCATTGCAGTTAACTTGCTCTGTTCTTTTCTGAATAATATAGTCATTGGAACTGTCAACCATAGGATCTTTTTTTCAGGAACATTTTTTATTAACTCTAGAAAGTAACAAGTTTTTTAAATTAATTGAAATAAAACAGCTGAAACCATGTATTGAAAGGGTTAAGTCGACATGAAAGAATTCATTTCCACTTTAATGACCTAGCCTTGCTGGGTTAGGACGATGGGGAACATGCTTCTGACTTGTACTCCTATTGCCAATTAACACCTCCTATAACAGGTTGCCTCAGCTAGTCATTGAAGCTCAGGCAGTAGAAATAGTTTACATGCAGCTTGTTTTTCACACTAGTTGTTTAATACTCACAAAATTAAAGTATTAAAAGGTTGTTTCTTACCTTGTTGGGTAAGAGATAAACAACACAGTGGTAGTTATTTGTGTATATTTGAATTCACTTATGTTTGTTTTTTTTAAAAGGAGTTTTTAATGAAGAAACTGAAAGTAGTGGTTTCATTACATCTTAAATTTTGTGATAAAATTTGTTGATGGTTATATTAGGTACCATGAAATTAAAAAATATTTTCTGTCAACATTTAATAAATTATACGTTTAGGTTTTATTTTGTTTAAAAAATATAATCACCTTCATTTGTTAATAATGCCTATTTTCTTTTTGTTAAAAGGCACATATTGACATACTTTTAAAAATAATTCTAACCTCATCAACAAGGGTATCCACATAATCAACGTTTGTATACCTAACCCTGAATTGTACCCCACATCTTTATAATAAAAAAAATAATAATTCTAAAACATAAGACCAAATGTATACCTCTAAACAGCCATTATAAAAATAAGTCCTATGCAGTATTTTAATATTAGAACAACTTTTTTTTTTACAAAATTTTGAAATGTTTAATGTCATTTTCTAATATAACTTTCTATTTTTAGATATTTTAGGGTATTGCAGTTCACTGATGCTATTTATTTTACATTTCTTTTAAGTGACACTTTGGTTCATGTTTAATCAGCAGGTATTTTAATAACATAATACAATTGGCTAAATAATTGATACCAGTTCACACTAAGAGAAAGGTGGAGTAATATAACTAATAGTGTGAACAAATTTGTTAAAAGGCCTGAGTAGGTAACACTTTGAGGTATTAGTTTTTATCCTGTTATAATGGCAAATGCCTTTTTTTTTTTAGCACTTAGTCAACAAGGGCTGCTCAAGTATAAGCCACAGCTTTTTAGGCTGGATCAAATTTTAACCTTCTAAATGGAAAAAAAGAAACATCTCATTGCATTTAACCACATTTAAGATTTGTGGACCTTAGCCGGGCTCGGTGGCCCAGCCTGTAATTCCCCACCTTTGGGAGGCTGAGGTGAGTGGATTGCCTGAGCCCACGGGTTCAAGACCCGCCTGGGCAGCGAGGCCTCATCTCTACGATAAATCAAAAAATCAGCCGGGCGTGGTAGTGCGCGCCTGTAATTCCGGCTACTCGGAAGGCTGAGGCGGAAGGATCGCCGGAGCCCAGCAGGTCGAGGCTGCTGTGGCCAGGAGCGGCCACTGCACTCCAGTCTGGGCAACAGAGTGAGACTCCAACTCAAAAAAACAGATTTGTGGACCTGGATGATTATTTCTCTTTTAAATGCGGCAGATCAAAACTCGTTGTACAGAGATAGGTTTGATGCCTTTGGACATTCATAATAGGTTTTATATCATTGGTTGGTTAGATTTTCATGAATGGATAAAGGTTAGTCATACTGCTTGTATCTATAGTTCAGCAGCTCTTTACCTTACAGTTCTGTTTGATAGCTGACTTATACTTTGAGTCAGTTTAAAGGTATGGATTTTCCCCCTTTCAATACACACCTATTTAAAAGAGTCAGACATATTTAAGTGATTTCATAGTTTCTTGTAAGAATTGAGTATTGAGGATTTATATAGCCAAATAATTACTTCAATTGCTTACTTTTATGAGTATGTACATTTTACTTTTATGTTTTTTTACAGAAATATTTATCTATACATTTTCTAATTTCAAGTGGTAACATTCCTGTAAGTTTTAATAATAGACTGAAAACGCAGAACATTACCTTCAGTTATGCTAATAGTTGTTATTAAAAGATCTTAAAGTTTAACTTAGATCATATTCAATCTCCAAAAAATGACTTTCTGTTCTTGCTTATTATGGTGGTAAAGTTAGCAGAGTTAACTTGAGCAGTTCACATATCATATAAGCTGAAAATTTTAGAGCTATGCTATTGATTAAGCACCAGGAGGACATTTTTTCATTACTTTTTATAATAGTAACAGCTTAAATCAATTTTAAAAATTCAAAAAGTATTGGGAGCCAGGTTTTCATTTTATTTATATAATTGTACAGTTGTTAACCTAAGTTTACCCAACATTTAGCTTAGTTTCTTAAACATAATAATTTCTCAATTAGTGAAAGATTATTGAAATGATTCACATTCTGTAAATTTATATGACTGATCAAGTTATTTTGTCCTCTTATACGATCATTTATGTGCATTTTAGTTGAGTATTTAAACATAGCCTAATAGTTAACTTGTCTAATGTGAGAAAATTGTATCAGTTCCTACTTGTGAAATATTTTGTTTCTCATTAACGTCATATGATTGGAAATGTAAGACATGACAGCAGAGATAGTTTAAAGAACTTGGAAACTTTCTGATGGGTTCAGCTGTGTCTGTTGTGCTGGGTAGTTCTTCCCCATCTTGGAAATCTCTGTGGCCATTACCACCCCTTTTCCTGACTACTCCTACTCTGTACTTTCCCCTCACTGAATCTCTTGACTTATATTTTTTTGCCCTTTAAGTTTTCAAATATTTGAAATAGAGCAATGCCTCAATATCTTTGCCTAGAGCACAGTTATCTACCACATGTAGTATCTTGAGAACTCTTCATATTGGAGATCTCTGCTTGTGTAATGAATTAGTTCCTATTTTTGTTTTTGTAATTTACATTTACCTAGTTCTTTAAAATACATTAAAATAATACTAAAGTTTAAAATTTATATGCTTGCATGTATACAACTATGGTTTAATTATTTGAACAGGTGATATGGTTGAGAACTATGCTTGCCTTTTTAAAATTTTTCTATCATTTGTATGCTGTGATTTTTTTTAAAAGCCCCAAATACTTTGTGTGACTTAAATTTCCTACAATAGATTTTAATAAAAAGGCATGTTTTTGTTTTGTATTAGTATGGATGCTGTGTTACAAGTAAATCCAATAGGGCACTTTGCTATGCATAAACTGCCACTCCCATCTAGGTTTCAGAAAATACAGGGAGATACTGAAGTGTTCCCTGTTTTTAGTGGGCATACTACTTTTGAGTAGAAAAGACATCTTACATTTTCTTTCCATTTACTTTAATAGGAAATGGCTCCAGGTGGCAGAGGATTCTAAAATTATAAACAATGAAAATGAAATAAGCTTCTAGAATAAAAGTAAATTTGGGCATCTGAAAATGGGATGGTACGATGCAGTGGAAAGAGCATTACTAGAAGTCAATAATTGCATTTTAGTACTGGTTGTGATACTTTATAACCTTGTGATCTATGCTAATGTGTATTTTGATTACTTCACCAGCTTCTTGAAGCCTTTCTTTAACTAAAATTCTAGGCGCATGGTGAATACTTCAGTATTATTTGTAGCCTTGGATTAACCTCTGCAACACATTTGGGGAAATTGGTATCTTTTTTCAGAGCCTGAAAAAGAAACTCCAGATTTTGTCTGAAAGGATTGTGTGGCCCTTGGGATGATTTAGGAAACTTTAGGTTACAAAGGGAAACAGATTATTTCACCCAGGATTTTTCTTAAAGCCTTTAATATTCTAACATACAATATAAATTTGGGGGTAGGGTAGATGCACAGTATATTCCACATTTACATGCCTAGGAGTGAAGTCTTTGGATGTTATTTTCTTGCAACTCATTTCTCAAAAGTGAATGTTTTTATTATTATTATTATTATTTTTTGAGTTGGAGTCTCACTCTGTCGCCCAGACTGGAGTACAGTGGCACACTCACAGCCACCACAGCCTTGACCTGCTGGGCTTAGGTGATCCTTCCACGTCAGCCTTCCAAGTAGCTGAAACTCTAGACACATGCCACCATGCTGGGTTATTTATTTATTTGTTTATTTGTGATTTATTGTAGAGATGAGATCTCACCAAGTTGCCCAGGCTGGTCTTGCAATCCTCTCGCCCCGGCCTCCCAAAGTGCTGGGATTACAGGCTAAGCCACCGCACCCAGCTGGTACATCCTTTTAACTTAAGGTTCTATTGCTGATTAAGAGGGCTAGATCTAACAGAGATCCCAGAGAAGAAAGAGGACTTTCAACAATATTCCTTAACTGCAGATTAACTTCCTAGGTTTATTTGCATTATTAAAAGTACTATCATGAACATTCTGGTTCATGCAAACATCTCTGCTTATTTACTCAGATAATTTCCAGGGAGTGAAAAAGTAGGTCAAAAAGTTGGTGCAGTTGTAAGGCTCTTGATATACATTGTTCAGTTGCTTTTCTGGTAGATTATACAATTTCACATACCCACCAACAGTGTTGATAGTGTTTCTTTTATTATACCTTTTCTAAAATTGGGCATTGTAAAGCTTGTGTGGTACAAAAAAAATCCCCACAATGTCTTAATGTGTTAATTGGCATTTCTTTAATTAAAGAAGGTCAACTAAGGAGGTTGAACATTTTTCATATTTATTTCATCATGTATTTCCTATGTAATTATTCTCTTTATATTTTTTGCCCATGTTTCCATTATGGTTTTAGCATTTTTGTATTGATTTTTTTGTCATAAATGGGACAACTATTTTTTCAGAATGTTTTGTTTTGCTTTTAATTTTTTCAGTATTCAGAAATTTATGTTGTCAGTTTTATGTCCCTTTATTTGTTCAACTGGTTTTGTATCTAAAATGTATGTTTTCACCCAGATCAGATAGGCACTCACCAATATTTTTAGCATAGTGTTTATTGTGTTTTTATTTTTTTAAATGTAACTCTTTAATCCATCTGGAAGGTGCTGTAACATGACACAGAAAAACAAATTTAGTTTTAAATGCTTTCAATATTAAATAAGAAAAAAATGAAAAACTAGAGTATGTTCAATTTTATGTGTTCACTTTGAAAACTGAATGAAGCTAAGCTTTCTGCAGCAATAGAATAGTCTGTCTATTCTCAAGATATTAGATAACCTGAATTTATCAGTACCACTGCAATAGCTATAACAGGTCCAAAAACAGTGTCAGATCCAAATATTTTAATAATGAACTCTTCCCAGATTTTAAAATCATAGAGTTTTTATTCACATACTTATTAGAACATAGAAAATGGAAAGCTTAATAATTGGGAAACTTGTAAAAATTTTTCAGTTTATTTTATAAATTTAGCATAGTGATATCCAAATCTGGGAAATTTAACAAGAAAAGAAAATGTCAACACAATCCCACTTATGAGAAACAAAAATCGTAAATAAAAAAAAAACACAAATAAAACATGAACAATTAATCCAGAAGGTCAAAGGTTAATTTAATACTGGAAAATATTAATGCAGTATATCACTGAAGAAAGGAAAGGTAAGTGAACCGTAGTGGCCACTGTGACTTCTTTTAACACAAGAAATGTTGGTATCTGGCAAATTTTGCTCAGTCTTTTTGTTTTAATTGTTATTTTTAAGCAGATTATATATGAATTTCCATTTTAAGCCCATTATGACAGGGACTTAATCCATTTATACCTTTTAATAACCAATGTATTTGATCTTACCATATATTGTTTGGCATTTTATTTCTTTTTTCTTGGTTTTCTACTGTTGTTTTATTGTCAGTGCTGTGTTTATTTTTTCTTCTCTGGTGACTTGGTAAGGTGTACATTGCATTTCAATTTCTATGGTAGTTACTTTTAAGTTGTTCACACAAAAAAAGAATCCATATTTCTAGAATAGTCAAAGTCAAGACTTAGGTCTTCATTTTCTCCTTCCTATGTAAGAGAATTTTGTATACTTTATTTCTTTCCCTTGCCTAAAGAGTTCCTTGAATAATCCTGTGTTTTTGGACCCTGGTTATTTATATTATTTAGCTCTATCTATATTTTTAACTTTGCTCAGTGGTCTTAACAGATTTTTTTTTTTTTAGTTGGAGTCTCACTCTGTCACCCAGGCTGGAGTACAGTGGCACTCTCATGGCCACCGCAGTCTCCACTTGCTGGACTTAGGCAATCCTTCTGCCTTAGCCTTCCAAGTAGCTGGAACAGCAGGCACGCACTACCACACCTGGCTTATTTTTTGATTTATCGTAGAGATGAGGTCTCACCAAGTTGCCCAGGCTGGTCTCAAACCCCCGGGCTCAGGCAGTCCTCTTGCCTCAGCCAACTGGATCTTTTATTCAAGAAGTATTTCAAGGAGAATATATGGAAACCTATTTTCTGAGTCCTTGTATATTTAGTAATGTATTTGTGGGCTTACTGACATTATTAAAAATTTTTGACTTATAGTTTCTTAAAACTCTGAAACTTTGCTTAATTGTTTTCTATCATTTAATGTTAAAGAGAAATCCAAAGTCAACCTGTGTTGCATTTTTTTTCTCTGCAGGCTATTTGTTTTTTCTGCTTGTATAATATTAGATGTTTTATTTTACCTTGTCATTAAGATTTAGCTAAGAGTTTTCAAGATATAGTACTTTATTCATTGATTTTTTGCCTGACATATGATGACCCAAAAATTGAACTATTTTTTATTCAAGAACATTTTCTTCAGCTTGGTCTTTGCTTATTGTTTCCTTTTCTTGTTTTACCTTTAGAAACAGCTGCATTTTTTAGCTTAGAGCTCCCTTCTGTTCCCAGTCTCGTTATAATTCTAAAAGTTTTCATCTCTAACTTTTTACCCTATGTTTTGGCACATACTTTATAGTTTATATTCTACATCAGTGGATTAAATCTGTCATTATGTTCATACCTTTGTTTCTCCCGGTGTGATTTTTAATTCTTAATTATGTTTCATGTTTATCTTTGTCCTCTTTCTGTCTCAAAGATACGAAACCTCTTGTATTCTACTGACACCAAGTAGTCTTTTCTAAAATTTGTTCATGATTCCTACTTTTGATGACTTCCTTCTCTCTGAATCATCAGAATGCTGTTCCCCATGAGTGTTTGCCAAAAGGCAAGGGATTTAAATTGTCCACAGCTGTATGTTTTTCTTATCGTGGTGTCTTAATTGGCTCATCTTTGATCTGTAGCTGTATGAGTTCTTATATACCTCTCTGAGCTGTTTCCAGAGTCTTTAAAAGGGTTTTCGTCTTTTGCCTGGTTGTGTGCTATTGGGAATAGGTGGTTGTGTAGAAGAACAACAGTGCCAGGTAAACTGCTAGTTGAGGTCCTTGATATCTGTCCCAGGGACAGTATGTCGGAACGAGTAGTAATGGAAGTGGGGGCAACAGGAAATATCACTGACTGCTGTCTCAAAACAGCACTCATACAATAAAGAAATTGCCACATGGTTTTGTCTCTGCATGTCTTTCTGTTAGTATGTTGCTGAAGCAGAAAAAAAATCTATGGTCAGTGAGGAGCTAAGATCTGGTTTGCTCCTCTCACAGGGTTACTGGATTCTTTTCTGCTTGTATAATATTAGATGTTTTATTGTAGTATATTTATTCATTCTTTTAACTAGTACTTGTTAAGTTCTTAAAAGTGCTAGGCACTTTTCTAGGTTACTAGTAATATATAATTCTGAACAAAACTGTTTCTTCCTTCATTCATAGCAGAAATAGTTTCTGGATCATTTCAGTAATGCATTTTGGTGATGGTGTGATATTTTATTTCCCTCTTTTTTCTAATAAATATTATCTGGCAAGTTGAAAAAGGCTGTATTAATAACTGCAGTCAAAATACATTTAACTTCTTTCTCCATATGCAATTTTTAAAGTTGCTCTGGATCCAGGAACAATTTTATGAACATGGTGTTCATTATCCTAACATTTTAAAAAGTTTTATTTTTAATTGACAAGTAACTATATATTTATAGAGTACATTGTGATGTTTTGATAAATATATACATTGTGGAATGATCAAATCAGGCTTAACATATCCATCACCTTAAATACTTACCATTTCTTTGCAGTGAGGACATTTAAAGTTCTCTTAGCTATTTAAAAGTATACAGTACATTATTGTTAACTGTAGTCATCATGCTGTGCAGTAGATCACCAGAATTTAGTCCTTCTGTTTAACTGAAACATTGTCATTATCCTAATATTACTTTCTCCAGACCCGTCATCACAATTTACTATTGTCCTCAACTTTTTCTTCATTTTTATTAACTCTCGTTAAATGAATAAAATTATTATATAAATATAATTAGGTTTTATATGATGACTTCAGCAGTTGATTTGGCCTAATGGTACTTTAGCTTACTTTAGCAGAGTTTTTATTATGAGTCTTATCTATTTTAAAAAATAGTAATAAGGCTGCATTAGGTGGTAATAGATGAAGAATTTGGTCATTTTTTTGACTTTATTGCCTAGCATTTGTAATTAAAAATAAAGTTTGAGGGACTTGATTTCTTTCTTTCTCACCACTTTGCACAAAAATAAATAAAAACAAAAATTTTGTATGTGATTCTTTTATTCTTTTATTTAGCAAAAACTTATTCTAGAACCTTCTATACTTAATGCTTCTAATAAATATTATAAGCTTTTAAAACAAAACAAAAACAACAGAATTTAGCATATAAATAGTAGAAGCACAAATACACATAGACCTATAAGTGTGGAATTAATAAGTATTTCAGTTTAATTTCAGTAAGTGAAAGCATAAAAGGGAGAGAAAGTGGCTTACAGTTTGGATAGATAACATGTTGGTTATGTAATTTGTAATAGAGTTATTGTCAGGGAAAGAGGACTTTAAGCAAAACAGAACTTGGCAATTATGCCACATCTCATTTTAATTTCCCAGACTGTTCAATATTAAAAAATAAGAAGTTTTCTATGTGTACTAATTAGGGCAGAATCACATTTATTAGATTATAGTCATCTTGAGGGTAAGAACTATTTGTAAGTTGCTTTGTGCAGCTAAATGTTATAGTCAGAAGAGGTTTCTATCTTTTCATGAAGTCAATCTTAGCCTGTAGTAAGATTAATAGTAATGTTTGTTTTAAAGGTATTGGTCAGGACTTTGGAAGTATTTTCATGTAAGCTATACCTGTCTCAACTGGTTTGTTCACACCTGGGGCAACTGTGTTAAATTTGATATTGTATAGGGGGAGGGGAAACAACTTCATTAGGTGAAGTGCAGAGTATGTTGTTCACAGCTCTTTCAGCCAGGGATTAGGATAGGAATCTTCTTCTCCTCCCTCCCCCTGTATCTATGAATCTGCAAAGTGATCCTATAGCCTTAATCTACATGCTGTCTAGCTGAAAATCAAGAAGCTCAGAATTTTCTGTTTGTGTTGATACCTCAGTTAACTGTGCTAGTCCAGTGGTATTTTACGTACACATTATGGCAACAAATGTGGCTAATTGGTGCATTAGAGTTATTCCGCAGCCTATGTAGATTAGCATTGCTGAAAGATTTAAACTTTACATGCATTAGAAACTTGCCTGAGTACTAAGTTTTATGTTTTCTCAGGTTTGATATTTGCAAATGTGTTTTGATTTTTTGTGTTATAACCAAATGAGAGGATACTTTACATATTTTTTCAGAACTTTTTAAGATAATCAAGTTTATATGACATGTAATTTGAATTTTAATCTAATAAACTCTATGAGTTTATAATAATTGATATATCTGTTTCTAGGGACCACCCACAGATGCTCCTGCAGTGGATACAGCAGAACAAGTCTATATCTCTTCCCTGGCACTGTTAAAAGTAAGTAATGAATGTAGTTACTTGCCTTAGAGAGTTCTGTTGCTTTCACTATACCTTTTATATAGCAATCTTTGTCACCTTAATTCTCTCAGACCTAAGCTATTGTTTTAGGTACATTTATAAAATAGAGTATTTTGTATCCACTGAAGCAAAATTAGTTTTTGCTTTTTTTTTAATAGCGACCAGAGATCTCAAAGAAATGTGCTTTGTGTCCACATATCTTTCTCTTTACAGATGTTAAAACATGGCCGTGCTGGAGTTCCAATGGAAGTTATGGGTCTTATGCTTGGAGAATTTGTTGATGACTATACCGTGAGAGTGATTGATGTGTTTGCTATGCCACAGTCAGGAACAGTGAGTACTTTTATGGTTTCCTGCTGCAAATAAATGTGTGGTTTTGTTTTTTTTCATATTTCTTTTCCTATGCAAAATAACTTTCATTATATTATGTTTTCTTTCCAATAGGAAAAATTACTCATAAGGTTAATGATAGAAATTTTTAGATTGCATTGAATTAAATAATTAATCTTTAAAAGTGCATCATGAATTATTATAGGTCTACAAACTGAATGATGCTAAATCCCTTTCCTCATTTCTTCAGCTTTAACTAGCATAACATACTTGCTTTTTAAAAAAGTTTGTTTGAACACTTGGTTCTAAAGATTTCAGGACTTTTACTTAGATTTTTAATTCATGTACACTAACTAGTTCTTATGTTTTGTTCCCATTGTTTTGAAATATGTTCTTTTTTTATTGTTTTATTATAGTGATGAGTGACTGTTAAGCTAATATTTATCCTATTAAAAACTTCAAGAAAAAAATTATAAACAAACCTTAGTTCTTTTTGCTCAAGCATATTAATTTGTTTTTATGAACCATACTCCATACAGATTTTAAAAGTCATCCATTCTCCCTGTTTAGAATACATTATTTTTCCTAGAGTTTTTTTGTTATATTTTGCCTATTTGTTTAATGCTTTGGACTTAGGTAGATAGATATGCATTTAAATAGAAAGAAAATGACCCTAAATCAGTAACCATTCTACCTACTTTCCAAAAAACTCCTACACATATCCTTCTCACCTGTTTGCCTAGAAAAATATGTGTGTATTTTTCCACTGGATTTTTTTTCTTTGATATGCAACAGTTCTCTTATTGAACCTTGTAAAATACCTGGCTTGAAGAAATTGTTGTCATCAAGCTGTCCCCTCTGTTGTAGGTGCCTTACTTTAAGTTTACTTTGATAAGGTAGATGCTAGAAAGCAAATTATATTTTAAGTAATGTAGCATAGATAGTATATTTATATAAAATAAGCATTTAAAATAGAATATTTGCTACAGAATATAATATATTTATAAATACTGTAAAACATTTTAAAATGCCCAATTTTTTCTCTAAGTAGGTAAGTCTGTTGAGGTAAACTAATTTATATTTACTGATTTTTGTCCACCTGGATGTCTGTTATATTTATTTCGTACATTGGGAAATAGGGAAACACTCTACATATTAAACTAAATATTTAGATTTAAATCTTAGACTATTATTACTTGTATCTATCCTTTCATGTAAGAATATATAAAACAAAATTAACTTATTTCTGTTGCATGTGGTCTTTATATTGATGTCTATTATAATAAATGATTCTTAGTCCTTAATATCATTTCCATGTAAATGCTTGTTTGACAATAAAATAAAAGCTTTTGATCCCCATAATCACTCTATGTAGTAGAATCAGAAAGTTTTTCTTCTGGCCCAAGAGTCAGCAAACTTTCTGTAAAGACATATGTCTCTGTTGCATATTCTTCTTTTTCTTTTTTAAAACAGCCCTTTTAAAATGTAAAAACCATTCTTAGCCTATAGGAAGCAGATTGCATACCCACGTTCTTGAGGATGCACTCTCTATTGGAATTCAATATGGGTACTGTTTGTTTTGATGGGAAGGAAGTGCTTATGTTAACTGGTGTGTTAAGTAGATTAGATTTGGATTCCTGATGTTTAGATTTAGATTCCTGATGTTAGAAGAAAGCATTGTAAGAGCTATAATGACAATAGTCTGTCACCAGAGGGGTGATATGAGCTCTTTTAATTTTTCCGTGTTCTAATCTCTTATTTTGGTTGAACTAGCAATATAATGCAACACGAAAGAGACTTGGTTACAAAGATTTGAGGCTATTCTGAATAACTGCAGAACTTTTAAAACTAGTCATAGGCCTTATCAGTTATCATAGGATGGCATTAGGAAGTATGCTTGCCTAGATAGGTCTAACCAAAAATTACAGTTGGTTCCATTATTTGGTATTTCTGATAAATATTTACATAGTAATGGCCATGAACTCTTAAAGGTTCGTAAAAATTGTCTTGACTCATTAGCTAACAGCAGTTTGGTATTTGGCAATTTTAGGTGCTTTATTGGTATAAGGTTTTAACTGAATGACTTGAGTGGGTATCAAAATAAGGGTATCAAAACCTGTAAAATGATTTTTGGCATCCCAAAATAACATACATAGGTGTTTTGGGGGCAGCTTTTTGTTCATATACATTTTAATATAAAGTTGCTTCTTTTCAAAGTTAGAAAAGCTAATCATTGTCTTTCTTTCTAAACCAGGGTGTCAGTGTGGAGGCAGTTGATCCAGTGTTCCAAGCCAAAATGTTGGATATGTTGAAGCAGACAGGAAGGTAAGCATTTTAAATAATCATTTAACAAAACAATGGGAAATATTTTTAGAAACATGCCTCAAAGTTCTGGATGTTTATGAATATTCCTAGAATAAAGGGGCATGTAGTTGACATAAAATTAAAAGTATCAGTGCTATGCACTGCCTATCTAGTATCTCTTCCCTTTAGAATCAAATAAATTTGCCAATCAGAGAACTGCCTCATATTAAAATTCTAGACTGTCACATAGTAAGCTTGGGCTGTAGCTTCCCTCTGTTTAGCATATGGAGTTACTGTCTAGTGACTTATAATTGAAAGAGCTTGTATGTTCCATGTATTTGAGAGTTGCAACTGAATGAGATTGTGAATATTTAATTATGTTTGTAGGCGTAGTTTTAAAGACAGAGAAAGTATAATCCAAATAGTCTAAAGTCTTTTTCCTCACACTAAATCCTTCAATAGTTGTCATTCTCTTGCTCAAATTCTTCTACTATGGAAAAAACTTCAAAATTAATGTTAGCAAAAGGCTCAGCAGCTGAGCAGAACAGTGCAAATTGGTTTTTGACTGAGTTCCTAGTTCTACTGCTGGTTTAATTGATATTTAATCCTTTCACAACAGTGGATCCTGGTGTCCATTGTTAAAAATGTATTCTGCCTGGAAAATCCAACTCTCAGAGCTAAGGAGTTAAAGAGTAGGTATTTACTTGAATGCTGAAAGGGTAAAAACTGGCTCTGAGAAAGTGTGGTAACAAGGTGAAAAACTGAAAGCCTTATCTACCACTGCTAATGTGCATCTCTTAATGATAGCACTCCTTTGTCACACATACTCATTTCCATGTTTTCTGGATACTATGGTATACCATTTCCGTGTTTCTAATGGTGCTTTTTCACACCTGTGTGTTTTTCATCTCTTCTTAATTTATACCCTGTTAGTGTGTTGTATCTTTTCATATCATAAATGTATTACTTGTTTTGCTCTGAGCGTCTGAATGCCCTCTTTGTTTCAGGCCTGAGATGGTTGTTGGTTGGTATCACAGTCACCCTGGCTTTGGTTGTTGGCTTTCTGGTGTGGATATCAACACTCAGCAGAGCTTTGAAGCTTTGTCGGAGAGAGCTGTGGCAGTGGTTGTGGATCCCATTCAGAGTGTAAAAGGAAAGGTAGAGTAGATTCTATCTTTATTATCATCTACTGCCACATTCTGTTTACAAAAATGTTAAATAAAAAATCCGTTTTGTTTAAAGCAGGATTCGTAATTAGAAGACCACTGTTTATTTAACAAAACAAAACTGTACAAGTCAATAAATGTGAGTTGGTTTTATTAATAATTTAACTATTTAGAGATTTATTTCTACTTCAGTCACCTATTGTCTATTCATCATGAATGTTTATCTTTAATTTTTTTTAATTTCATAAAATTAGGAATGTTAAATCATACTAAAAGCCTGCTATTATAAACATTCATATTTTAATAAACATTGCTCTACCTTTGATTTCAAATGGTGAATTTGAAATAGAAACATTTAAAAAATCATTATAAAGGGCTGTGTTTTGTAAACATTGTGCAGGACATATTCAGGAGGTGTGTTTTCCAAATATTTTAGACAATGAAAACTTGCACCAAAGGCTTGATATCAACCATTTTCGTTTTTGGAGTGAGGACGCAGATGAACGATTAAATATGCTAAATGATTCTGAAAAGAGATTAACTTGCAAAGCACATTGGATTATAGTTGTTCTTTGTTGAAATCTCTTTTGTTCTTGTTTAGTTCTCTCTCTCCTTTTTTTTGTTCGTTCTTTCTTTCTTTTTTTTATTTCTTTCTTTCTAGCCCCATATGCCATTTTCCTATTTCCTGCCTCATGACAGCAGGGAGCAGCTCTATTATCACCTTCACAGAGCTGTCTGCAAATGTGAGAGGCAATTCGATTTTGCTCAACCACAGGGAGAGTGGATTAGAAAAACTACAGAACATACAGAAATTGGCTAGGTGGTTACTGCTTTAAAATACTGCTGAGGTGTCTTGTTTGAGCATGTACTTTCATTGTAGTGCAGGATAATTGTTAAAATAGAATCACAATACATTTGTGGAATCCTTTTTATGCAGGTTTTACAAATAATTTTTAGAGCACTTAGAAATAAATATTAGCTTGATATCTATCAGACCTGGAGTTTGATAGTAGTATAGATTACATTTATATCTGCACACCAGCTCAAACAAACTAAACATGTCTGTTAAAATATGGAGTTTTTATCTGTCATAAATTTGAAGTAGAACATTTTCTGACATCATAGTATAATGTATAAAAATTGAGGTCGTCTCTAGATCATGAAGCTATTAAGTGTGATTTAGCTTTTCAGAGGCAGAAACTTCTCACAAAATAGTAATAATAGAAACTGATATACTAGACCATTCAGAATGGATAGCGTCTGATTCTTGCTATATGTCTATATTTTGATTTATTTACTTTCTTTTTTACTAAGTGTATTATTAACTGATACAGATAAAATGGGTTAAATTCTTGATTTTTGTTAGTTTTATGAATTTAGGTTACTGTACAATACCTCCTAAGTTTTATTCTCTGATATTTAAAACTCATTAGTAATTCATTTAAGTAATATCTATTATTTTAGAAATTTAACAGTTTTCTGATAAAGCCCCTCACCACAATATCTACAAGTAAAAATTGAAGCTTAAATTTAAGTATAATTAGGGTTCTGTTTTGTAGTATTAGTTGCAGTTTTTATGAAACCTTGACTCATGTGATGGTGGCAACTTTGGAAAGGAAAATATAAACTTAAATACAATGAGAGAAAGCATTCTCAAAATAGAAGGTAAATAAATATGTATTTTATTTTGGGTTATCCTGTTTGTAATATTTAAAATGGCAATTTTAGTTTCCAAACCTAGCTTAAGTGTTTTATAATATTGGAAGTTGCATTATTTCTAATTAATTGTGACATATTCAAGGAATGAATTTCATCTTAAAAATACACTTGTATCACAACAATTGACAATGTCAAATGTAGTTTTAAAATAATCTATTTAAAATTTTATGAAATCATTTGTAGCACTATTTAGTTTTATATCATGAAAAAATATTTTTGAAAAAATTTAGTATATCTATCACTGATGGTTCACATTACTTGTTATATGTAACATTTAGAGTCCTACAATTACATAACTTGAAATAAGGATCCAGTTATTTGTCAATAATGTAGCTTCATCTATAAAGTGTTATAGTTTGGTCGTAATTTATGGTTCTTTCGGTGTCAAGTCTTCTCCACAATATGAGCCAAATTAAATACTATTAAAACCATATCCAGGGTTTTCTAGTTAAGTCATTAAACTTAAGAATATAAACTTATAAAAATGACAACTAGCATAGGACTCTCCTTTTTCCTTCCCTGCACGTGATTTATCAAAGCTGTCAAAATATTTAGTAAGGCAATGATTAGATCAAGAGTTAAAATGACAGTCTATATGTAAATGATGTAAGTTAGGTCTCTGTTCACTTTTTTAAAAACCTTTTTCATGTATATTTTAATATTTTTATAAATACCACTATTATCTCTGTTTTTGAATGATTAGATAAGAATGGATTCTTTGTAACTTCAACTCATTCACAATAAGTTTGATTTTTTTTTTTTTTTAATGGTGACTTGACTGTCTTTGTTGAATAATTGTTATGTGCCAGGTATTATGAATAACCATTTCAACTTATTTCATTTGTTCTTTGTTGTAATACTAGAAATAGGCACTATTTTATCAGTGATTAAAAATTTAAGACCAAAGAGATTACTTTGCCAAAATCAGACCATGAGTAAGCAGCAGAACAAGGATACAAATCTAGGTCTGTGGAATTTCAGAGCTCATGCTTTTTTACTGGTTCTTTAATTTTTTAATATTAAATTATTATGAATGATATAATCAGAGTAACTCAAGAATGGAAAATGAATACCAGAGGTCATGGTGGGGCCTTTTCTTAAGTTACTGTAGTTAGGTCTCAATCCTTTCAGCATAAGTCAGGAGAAAGAGCCATGTATTTTCTTTGAGTTCTCAATAGTTCTCTATACTATGTGTAGTGGGTATTATGTATCATATGAGTTAATTTTTAAAAATATGGTGGTGTTCTGTTAATTTTAAAAACATTTTTGACAGACTCCTCCATGTTAGCTCTTAGACATCCCTAGGACTAAACATTGAGAGCAATATGATTAATAATGAACTACACTATATGATAAAGAATCCATACCACTCTGCATATTATTATACAGTATATGAAGTGCTTTAAAAATGATATAGGTGAAAATCAGTGGTGATCACATTCATAATTTAAATGGAAAGCAAGCTCATAGAAAGCACCAGTGAGCTCTGATTTAAACTAATCAATGAACTTGTTTTCAAGATTCTGCCTTGATTTTTAATTTATTTGTAAAATACACATATTCAAATATTTTAAACTTTAGTTCTCAAATGGCACAGTGGCAACCTCTTGCTTGATGTTTTATTTCTTGTATATTTAGCACATTACTGGATCTAGCAGTACATTTTTAGAAGTTAATTTAACTTAGGGCAAAAAAAGATTACTTTGGGCAGAATCATAAAAGTAGCATACAACTTGATTGTGATATTTTAATATGTTAAAAGTATTACTGCATTAGAGAGTAAATGTTCTGTTACTTGCTAGCTCCTAACAATCATATCTGTTCTCTGTTCGAAAAAAAAAAAAAACACTAATGACCATTTAGTTCAACTACATCTTCATACTGACTGTGTTTTTCTGAAACATTTTTATTTAATCTGGTCAAAAATACTCAATAGACTTAAAAATGAGATGGTAATCTAATTGCAGATCCGCTCATTGGCAGGTATTTCTTAAATATACTTGATCCATATGCTAATGATTGTGAGATACAAAATAAATAAGTTGTCTTTGTCTATTTGAGATGATAAATCATATATTTAATGTCTCTAGTGAACAAGGTAACATTCTGCCAATAATATATTCATATCATACATTGCATACTGACACAAAAGCTGATATTGCTTGTTTCTATAAGTATTAAATTGGTTGTGAGAAAAAATTGGTTGTGGGAAACAAATACTCAGAACCTTGTATGTGCCAGTATATAATAGAGTAGTACTTGTATAGCAAACATAGTCTATGCAAATTAAATTAGAAAAAGGAAGAAATCAGTATAGGCTGCACAAAGTAGATGAAATTTGGCTGAGGTTTGAGGGATGACTGGGACATCACTGTGAGATGAAGAGTTTGTATCACCTGGGAAGAATGTAGAAACAGTGTCATTCTGGGGGGTGCTTACCTCTTTGTTCATCCTTCTTTCACAGATAGTAGAATATAAAATGAGTAGTTTTATTGTTATCTTTTAATTAGCATTTCACAAAAGATGGGGCTTTGGAAAATAAATACAAATATAGGAGAAAAGTTAGGGAACTAATGTTTTTCAGATATCTACAAGGTTGTATCTTTTGGGGGATATGGGGATAAATACTTTACTTTTCCAAGAAATTTTGTATTAGAAAGTTTTAAGATGGTGAAGGTTTTAAACTTCTCAGATAGTAGTTTTGTTTAAGGCTTTTTTATTATTAAAAATATACATGTATAAATATAGTAAGGCATAGGCAGGGCATGCAGTTAATGAAGAGCACAGACTTTGGGATCAGGCCTGCATTTAAATCGTATTTTTATCTCCTTCTTAAACCATGACCTTGAACAAGTTACCCAATTTTCTTGATTTATGTTTTTCTCATCTATAAAATAGGGATGTTTGTACCTGTCTAATGGTATTATGAATATCATATGTATTAAGCAGAGTGCATGTGTCATATTAGGAGGTATGCAGTAAATGATTCTTTATTCTTAAGAGTGAATAGTTTATACTTCAAAGGATTAAGAACTAGCATATTTAAAAAATAGAATGTAAATATTTCTAATTTTGCTACGAACAAGTCTATAAGTTAATTTCTAGTTTGCTCACATTTAGGAAGAGGATGGTAATGACTACAAAAGAAATGAAGACTTCCCTTCTTATATTGTGCATCCTGAGTAGTTTAGGAGTACTCTTCTGATTCAGCTCATTTTTGTGGTACACTTAACGTTTCATAAGATATTTCACTTGGGCATGTTGATGAGGAGGAAAATGAGTATATTACATTGAAACTCTGGCCTATGAAGGGATTCATGTATTGCACTTAACCTTTTTGTGTTTTATTCTTCTATGTGTTGTCTCCCCCACAAGACTGGAACCTCTTTGAGGGAGAAACAGTTTTTTTTTGTTTGTTTTGTTTTTGAGTTGGAGTCTCACTCTGTCTCCCAGACTGGAGTGCGGTGGCCACTCCCGGCCACCGCAGCCTCGACCTGCTGGGCTCCTGCGATCCTTCCGCCTCAGCCTTCCAAGTAGCTGGAATTACAGGCATGCGCTACCACGCCCGGCTGATTTTTTGATTTATTGTAGAGATGAGGTCTCGCTGCCCAGGCGGGTCTCGAACCCGCGGGCTCAGCCAATCTACTCACCTCAGCCTCCCAAAGGCGCGGAATTACAGGCTGAGCCACCGAGCCCAGCAAGAAACAGTTTTATATTTTGTAATTTACTTACTGCCTGACAAAAAGTAATTCATACATATTTATAAAATAAAATCAAGGAATGAATGGTTGTCACTGTTTAGCTATTACCAGTTCTGTTTCTTAAATTTTAGCATATCAAAAAAAAACTACAGTTAATTTTGTGAGATTTAGTAAGTAATTTTCATTTGTTAACAGTCATAGAGTCTTTTACTAAATGACTAAAACCATGAGGTAGACAAGGTGGATTAGCCGGTTTTCTTATGGCCATTAGCCTTGATGAATTTGAACCTTGTATAATCAGAGCTAAAGTTCAAGTTTAACATGTAATTTGTCTTCTAAAAGTAGTAAAAGACATTTAGCATAGCCTTATATTCATAAGATTCTTTTTTTATCAGTGTTCCACAAAGAGTCAGTTAGGGCTGGATGGTCCAAATACCAAATTGTGTATAAACATGCACACTCCTTTTCTTTGTCTAGTTTTCTAGATCAACAGAGAAAAATAGGAAATAGGACACATACAAATTCTATTTCCATTTCTAATATAGCTCTGTAAACATACCCTTCCAATTCTTGGAACACGTTTAGTTACTATATTATCTTTTGTTTGCTTCCAGTTTTTCTCTCTTATTGTCAACTTGAAGTTTTATAACACTCTCAGATCTTGTGAGGATACCTCAGAAAAATATTATAGCTAATGTGCCTATACTGTTCCTGACAGAAAAATGTAATAGTTTATAGCATTAACTTAGCTTATGTAATCAGAAATTGTCCCCTTGGAATATATAGTAATTTTATGTTTAAAATTCTAAGAGCATAAGCCTTACATAGAACTAACAGTTCTTATTAGAAAGTTTTAATCTAGAGCATCTATATTAATAATATAAACCCCAAGCTAATTTATTATGCTTTGGTTCTTGCTGTGCATCTATAAGAATATTATCTATTGACTTTTTTTGCTTCTTGAATGCTTTTCTTTCTTTAGTCATCTAATTATTCCTGGTCAACAGACACTTGTTGATCACTACTGTGTCCCAGGCATACATTGGAGATTATAGAGAAGAGTAAGATCTACTCTCTATCATTAATGCTAGTTTTGTAACAGCAAATGGAAACTATACCTTTGATTAAGAGGCCTTTTCAGAACCCATATATTTTAATTTTTAAAGATCATATTCTATATTATTTGACATTAGACATTGTTAATGGTGAGGATATTTTTGGACTTGGTACTTGGTTTTGGGAGGTTTAATGTGTTGTTTTCATTGAAATTTTCGAAAGAGGATAGAATTGATATGGTGGTGAATTTTCTTCAAAATCATAGCTGATTCCTCAGTGGTTATTCTTAGGTAACTAGTAAGATGATTGAAGTGCTTACTTCTACTTTTCACATTCCAAATAACTTAACTGTATGCAGTTTTTAATCCAAATTAAGCACAAGTCAGTGCTTTATGGTGCTTGAGTTTTCATGGCCATAGCATGCCATGGAAGAGTATTTTATGAATTCAAAACTGAGCAGCAATAAGGAAATGGGAATAATATATATTGTTAAAGCTGGTGATTAACTTTTTAATAGGCAATGGGTATTTTTTCTTTTCCTTTTTAAGAAAGAATAAACATAAGGGTGAAAATGTTTATAAATAGTAACCAAAAATGCTTTCTTGGAGTTTTTCATTTCAGTAGATAACTTTTTTTGCACTGTATTTTCTGTGCCAGATACTCTATTATAGAATGGATATTCAGTGATTGAATGAGACACAAATCTTGTTGTTGAGTGATTGGATCATTTCTTGCTTCTGTGTTAGGGTAGCTGTTCTATCAGGTAGCTTGTTGATGAAGAGTACTATGCTATATAGGTACAAATCACAGTGGTATCACTTACTGGTTGTATCATCTCATTTAATTTACTTAAATCCTATAATCCCCAGTTCTCTCATCCATAAATTTATGATATTAACATCCACCTTTTGGTTGTTGATAGGATTAGGTGAGATCATTTCTATATAGTGTTTAATAAGCAAAATAAAAATGCATAAAAGTGATACACAGCAAAGTAATTAGCCTTTATATAATTTCCTACTAAAATGCTTTACCTATTTGAAATAGCAGTATGAGGAATATTATTTACCTTTTTCTTTGAAGGTGATGTTATATAGCACAGGCAATGTATGTAAATCCCCGAAGCCCTTATCCACCTGCCCTACTGCCATTCTAATAGGTTGAGCCTTTTATTCCATTACTTTATGTGGAAATGTCAACAGGCAAACTACTTGTATTGCTTTAATGTGTCTACTTGAAAGAGATTTGAAGTCACTTGTTCATTTTATGTAGGATGACTGAGTAGCCAGTAGATAGAATTGGCACTCTTGAGTTGGTATCAGACCAGTGACCCATGGGTGATAGTCTTTTGTAGCTTATTAGTAGTCCCCTGAGGAATTCAATTTTAATTTTACTGTTTATTTGTCACATAATTCATGTAGGCGTATCAATATTCTAGGCATATTGTCATTCTTTAAAAAGGAGATAACATTCAGTATAGCTGTATACTTTTTAATGTCTTCTAATTAGGAATTTTCCTAAGGAAATAGGATGTTTCTCCCTTTTTTCCTATTAATTTTTTTTATATGCCAAGTGTCTTTGGATGCCAAATTTATCATTATAATTTGATTCATAGGGTAATTTTTTCCCTAACTTTAACATTGTCTATCACAGCAGTACTCTGCTTTGTTAGCTGTATCAATTTGGGTCCACCAAGGATCAGATGCAAAATAAGACTAGATATGTAAGAGATTTATTGGGGAAAACACCCATGATGGATAAAAGGAAGTGCATTCAGACAGTAGTGAAAATCTGACCCTGCAAAAAGACAGGGAAGGTAGATTGGGTAGAAGAGCCACAGATTATAGTGTAGTTCTGAGAAAATTTCAGCTGCCCTAATGAGAAGTCCTTGAGCCAAAGTTTCCCCTCAGAGGAATTCCTTATTTGACTAGAATGGCTTCATTCTAGTACCACTGCTGTGCTCAGTAGCAGCCCAGGGGATGTGTGACCTGGTGTGAACGCCCAGTTAATTCAAAGGTGTAAAAGCTGGAGGTTGTGAGTCAGTTCTGCTTTCCACAGCAGGTTTTGTGGAAAGATCTGAGCTGGGCAACTCCATCAGTGCCATAGTTAATAACAGTAAGAATTACAGTGGCCGGTATACATACATTATTTGATTTAGTCATATTACCAACTCTGTGCAGTATCACTCATGAACCAATGGAGAGATTGAGAGGTTAAATAACTGGTTCTAGGTTCCTTAGCTGGCAAGTAATAGACCCAGCATTCTAACTTGGGCAGGATTCTAACTTCAGAGTGCTTCAAGCATTAAAGCCACTACACTATACTGACTACATGCATATTCTGCAAAAAATTCTGTGAAACTTTATTTTTATTATAACTTAAGTAAATTCTTTTCACAATGTTTCATAAATCTAAAAATGTCTAATTACCTTTTGCCATACTGGTTTCTAAAGATCGATTTGTTTTCATTAAGGCATATATGTTCAAAACTTGTGGCTTTAGTTTTTGAATTTTGATGCATGTCTTCACTTGTCAAAAAAAAGTACATTATGCGAGTTACACCCCATCCCCCTTTTCTCCCAATATATGGAAGTTGTACTACAGATCTCTAGCTACAGTAAGCAATTCTCCGAGGATGAAGAAAGAAAATGTACATACACATAGGAATTTCTTTTCCAGAGCTAAAATTGACATTTTATAAATAATTTCCGTGTTGCAAACTTGAGACTAAGAAATCACAGCAATTCAGTGATATGCATTTGGCATGAGTCAGTTTTAGTTCTTAGTGCTTTTCATTGGAAATGGCATAAAAAGTAAGATTTCTCTGAATTTTTTATGCTGTGGGCTTACAAGAGACATAAGATGTTTTTCTCTTTTAGATGTCTGGCAGTGCATGGTAGCAGAAGTAACGAAATGGTCACAAACCCCAGCAGTACTTCCCAGGTCACATGCACCCTTAATTTTTAAAGAATCTAGAAACAACCTAAGCAGTTGATAACAGGTCATTTCTAGGTGATAAAGGGTATTTGATATGGGGTGTTGCTTTTCTTTCCACACCTCATTTTTATAGCCACTTAGAGATTTACTTTATATGGTGGCGGGTTTTTATGCTTTTAAATATGTAATGTAACTGGTAACAGAATTTTCACTTTTTTTAGTGTTCAACATTGATTTTGAGGTCTTAAGATTTTCTTTCAAGCTTTTAAAAAATTATTATCTCAGTTAATAATACATATTATATATGTATATTATTTGCATATACTAGCTAGCTGACCTCTAAGGTTACAGAAGATCCAGATTGTTTCATTTGTAAACTCAAGAAAATGAATCCATTCCTAAAACATTCTTAAATCTTAAATACTCAAAGTCATTTACTTCAATGTAAATGCTATTTGAAATACCAAAGACAGCCACTGTTTAAAAAAAGAGGGGAGGGGGAAGCATAATTCACAGCTACTGGCAAAAGTGTTATGTATTTTTCTTTAAAATGCCTTTATATCAAACTAATTTGAAGAGCTTTGCTTTAAAAAAAACTTCTTTTGAAAGTAAAAATTGGGAACTATAGACTGGTACTTTAGAAATTTAGTCTTTCAGTGACCTAGCAGTTGATATGAAAGCATGAATTTAAAAACAAATAGCATATTGGATGAACTGTACTATACTCATGAAAGAAGCCAAAAAATTGTGGATTAAACACTGAGTTTTAAGTTATAAACTGGATATGCCATTAAAATGAAATGACAGGTCCTTGACCCTTGGGTGTGCTTGAAATAAATATGGAACTCAGTATTGTTTTTAAAACTATTTTGCTTTTATAATCTAAGACAGATGTACAAAAAACATGCAGTTTTTATTTTGTATTGGCAGCTTCCAAATATTTAGTATCTATTTCCAAGAGTTGCAATTAGTAAAGCAACCATGGTACTGAAATCTGCACATCCCACAAGCTAATTATATTTGCAAGGTCAGAGTGAATACATATTTTCAGAAAAATAAGGGGTTATATAAATATGTGTCTTCTACTTGGCTGTTATATCACAGTTTGTTGATCTGGAGTATAATGTGTACAATTCACAAATTTGTCTGATAACAGAAAGTGGTGTGTGATTGTGTTTATTTTACTAACCAGTATATTCACAGCAATCACTTCCAAATATCTCTCCAGTAAAGATGTGTTAATTACAAAACAGACAAGGTCTTCTATTATATTAAAGCTACTAACAAGAAGACAGCAGGAATCACACATGTAAATAGCATCATCAACCCCTATTTTAGTCCTCTGTTTTGATCTGTGAGTTGCGCATAGACCAAAGGTGCTATTAAAGACTGAGTGTATGAAATAGGCAGCATTATATGAACAAAATTTATTCAACAAGAAAACAGACCTTTAACATGAATTTAACAAGCCTGAGAAATTATAAACTATCATATGCTGCAGATTCATGCAGTGATAATAAACAAAAAAGGAAAGTAAGAGGTTTCCCTAAGCTAGCCAAACTGCTAATGGTTTTGTTATAAGCTGTCTACTGTTGCAGTGACCTCTGAAAAGTCTCAAGGCACTTGTACCAGAAAAAATTAAATGGTCAGGCTGGTGAATAGAGATTCAATGTGGTGTGCAGGACTTCAGCATGGAAAGGAATTTTTGAAAGTCAGAATCGTATTCCTAAAAATATTCTTTATATTTTAGCTTTGAGGTTTTTGCTGTTACATATTAAGGACATAATTTTTGTTCAAAATTTTTTGATTATTATTTGAGTTTGAGAGATAAACTTAACCAAATATATATACACACACATATATTTCAAAATAAACTGTTAGAAAATTCATAGAGCTCCCAGAATGGTTACTTTCCTTGCCCTCCATCACCCTATACCTTAATTAATTCTTGGGGGTTCTTTGTTTAGTATGTTGCATCTAACATTTCTGTTTTTAACCATGGAGTGACCATTCTGTTGTCATTCTACTGCATCATGCAGTAAATACACAAACATGGAGAACTTCAGCTTATACACACCTTCAAATGCTCACTAGGGCTTTTCCTTGAACCTTACTGTGGCACAATTAACACTTTCTTCACCCATTGCTCATTAGTGCAACTGGACATTAATGAGTCTATTTTGATACGTTGCTTTAAAAGAGAAACCCACTATTTTCACAGTGCAAAGAACAATTATAAAATTGTACAAAAATTAAAATGTAGACTATATTGCCATATTTATATTTTTATTGCATACTAAATCTAATTTTGGTCTGCAGGTTGTTGAGCATGTTAGTTTCTTTAAGACAGTTGCTATAGTGATGGCAGCAAATTCCTTTAATCTTAGTGTAATCATTTTCTATTGGCTATAATATTGCTACTCAGGAATTGTCAGTCTAAGCATTCATTTTATTAAATCCTTGAATTTTTATCTTAATTTCTTAATAGAATTAAACATTTTTTGAAAATTCAGTTTTTTTTAACAGATCATGATATCTGCTGAACTGGTATTTTTATTTCCTTTTATAAAGTTTCACACCTGCTTATAATAGTCCAGAGAAATAGTACAGAGACTTCTGCATATAAAGTAGCTGTCTGCTGTTTCAGTTTGAAAATATTCAGTCTAAAAAAAAGGTATATAGGAATTTGTTGTGATATATAATGAAATTCTAATCGTTTTGTGGAAGTTTTTTTCCCTAAAAATGTTTTTACTGAAAATTTAAAATGGAATCATAAAACAATTAAACCAAAATGACACTTTGCTCTGAAATATTTACTATTAATAGAATATCTGTTCCTAATTCTGTATTTGCTTAAGTTGAATACCTGTCAAATAATTGCTTTCTCCCTCTTTTCCTCACATTTTAACTTGATCTTATTTTATGTGCTTTTAATACAAAATGTGAGAAAATGTTACTTCTCTTTTTAAAAATAATTATAACATTTGATTAGCATATGTCTGATGTTAGTATATGTTTTCATTATTGTTTTATAAAAATACGATTAGAAAAAATTTAAAGTATAATCAGCCTAGGCCATATTTATTTATATATAAATGTGAAAAGTCTGGATTAAGGTTATTGTATTAAAAAAAAGTTTTCACAAAGTATTAATTATTCATGTCTTCTAAGCATGCTTGATTTTATTTTGAGGCAAGAGAAATGAATATTTGGGAAAACTTGAACTGTTAGAAATAAAAGCAAAATCAAAGTTGTTATTTTAAGGTGACCAGAGTGGACAACTTAGATCGATTCACTTGTCATAATATTTTGGTTCATGTTTATATTCTTTATTGTCTTTGGACCCATTAGAACAGCCTTTTATTAAGAGCGATTTTTTTTTTCTTTCTTTAAATCTGTTCTTAGGCATACAGCCTGTAGTAATGCATACTACAAACAGATTTTTCAGACTGGATTAGATTTCAGTTGCCTTAACCCAAGAATGAATACTATTTTTATTATCTTAGTATCCTCGATTATACAAGTAAGAATACATCTAGTTGACAGTAGCTTTTAAAACATTGATAAATCTCACTTTTAATGGCAGTTCTAATAATACCATATTACCTACTATATTATCTTACTTTAAGGTTGTTTTATGTGGCAAACATGATTTAAATTCCCCTATTGAGGCAATCTGCCTTAAAGTCACATGGTTTTACATAAAACTTTACAGTGTTTAAAAGCTTTAAAAAGTATGTGACACTTGTAAATCTCTTACTATATAACAGATGATATTGTATCATTGTAGAATTTGAAGTCTTTCTATACACTCAAAAAGAAGATACCGATTATAATTTCTTTACTGTAAATTTAGGGCTTTGTCATTCTATACCATGTTCCTGGCTTGAAGCATGGATGACCTTGGTTTTCTTATATTGTGCCTCCTATGCTTGACAGTGGCTTGGACATTTAAGGCCATCAGACAAGGTATAAAGTCTTTCATAGTCACAAGAAGTAAAAGGTATCTGACTAGAAGAGAATACATGGACAAGTGCCTTGCTAGCTGTAATTTTGTTGTCATTTCAAGTACTGTGGTGGTGTAATTGATGTGACAGGGCTGGGCTTTAGATGTGGTCCCTTAACTTGTGCTCACTTTCAGTTTTAGTTTCTGTGTCATTCATTTTGATTAGGTAAAATTTAGGTGACAAACATATGCACACCAGTGAAGGCCGTTTGGTGTAAGTTTAGTAATGAGATATTTCAATAATAGAGATGCAAAGTTAATATTTTTCTTTATTGCTTCATGAAAATTGCAATAATTGGTGTCACCTTACATTACAAGATAGAGGGTGGTGTGCTGATGGCACAGTCAGCAGGAGGTTCTTTTTTATTAATATTATAATTAAATGATTTTCTGGAAATAATCCAAAAACAGATGCAAGTTGATGATGCCTTGTCCACTGTTGCTTGGGATCATCATTTGTTTTTTTAAAAAAGAAATGACTTGACACCTTGTTTTTATAGGTTGTTATTGATGCCTTCAGATTGATCAATGCTAATATGATGGTCTTAGGACATGAACCACGACAAACAACTTCAAATCTGGGTCACTTAAACAAGCCATCTATCCAGGTAATGTCTATATTTGATAATGTGTTAAAACTCTGTTTTACATTTTAAAAACCTGCTATACATAGTCATCTTAAGGTCTAATTCTTAGCCTTTTAATTTGCTTGCGATTAATTTTTCTTCTTGTTTTGAAAAGAGAATTATAGAAATATTATTGCAAAAGTTGGATTTTGCTCATTTATAAGTCCATTTTTAATGGGGTCTTTGCATTTTCCTTCCATATTTTGAGGAAAGCCTTTTAAAAGGGAGCCTAGTAGAGTCTTTATCTTGAGTACCTTCTAGCTTGCATGGTAACATTGTAGAAAGGGATTGACAGGAATTTCAGGTGGAAGGCATAGCTATCATCATTATTGATTAAACATTCGTCATAGCCAAAAATAATGGGAAAATTGCTGTATATTTTAAGAGCTCTCCAGAAATAATTCTTAAATAGTATGTATTTAAAATGTTCTATTTTTTAAAAAAATCCTCACCTTTGAAATAAATCCTATAAAATACATCTATACATTACTTTTGATAAGAGTTTATATCTTGTTTTTTTCTAGTGATATTGACCATGATTACTGCAACTACTGACATTCAGATGTTTAATTTCCTCTTGAGTGATTGTTTTCTTTGTATAGTTCACATACCTCATTGTTTTTATATAAATATTGTCTGCAAAAGTTATTTTAAATGTTTATTTAAATGCACTACAGCCTGTGTCTATTTAGTTAATTACTTCTCTGAAGATTAATTAAAAGGATAGAAATACTATGTTTGGTTAAATAGAACATACAAAACAAAGACACTATAGTAGTTACTGCTATTCCCCTTCTAAAACCTTGTTCTGTCAAAAGATTGTCTTTGGGGAGTTGTGGCTTTGACAATTAACTATAGTTAAACCTTGGTTACACTTTGATAACTTTACGCTTTTAAACATTTAATTTTGTGGCACTCACTTGAAATCTTCATCAAAATGAAATGTTTTGTTTCAAAGGATTGAGGTGTGTTGCTTTTGCAAAAAAAAAATTTTATGAGTCAGGGAAAACTGCAAAGTATAATGAGTATGAAATAAGCTACCAGTGATTTTTGATTGGGTACAGACAAGTCCATACTTGCATGTTCCAAGAGAATATAGTATTGAACCTGTTTAGCCTGTGATAATGACCTTTCTTATAAACCCCCATAGCATCATACTACTTCATTATTTTTTGCAAAAAAAAAAAAAAAAAGATGTTACTTATCTCAGACTCCAAGATCGTTATGATTACTACTTGGTATGTTTCTGCCAGAAGTTTTTACTAATTGCAAGTCAGCAGCCACCTGTTGCAGATTTCATTTTTAAAATTAAAATGCTGCCTTTTAACCTTAAAAATTGAGTATAATCGATGTTCAGATTTGTTTCTATGACTAGTCCAGTTTGTATTTTTAAATTCTACTTTATAGTCTATAATTTAAGGTGGCTCTATGAAGCAGTTTCCAAATCTAAGATAAACAACCTGTATATGTAACAGGTACAACATCATATTTTCCTTCATTTTTGTTTTGCCTTCCAATTAGAATCTGTAAATATATTTTGTTTTACAGTTTATATAGTGCTCATCAGAATGACATCTATCTGGGTGCTTTATAGTTTTAAGACAATTTTAATACTAAAGCATACAAATGAGATCAAGCTAAAAAGTGACAGGACAAAACCATACTTTAAAACACTGTCTTATTTTTCTAAAACAAGCTAGAAAAAAAAAGTGACCCAGAAGAAGCTGAAGTGAATAATATCTGTAATAAAATTTTACTATATGTTAGCAGAGTTTTTAACACAGGAATCAGAAGGATTTCAGACATGCCATTCCTTTTATTTTGGTGGGGAAATTAGCTGGTGTTGAGAGACTTTTCTCCCAAACCAACTTTCAAGTAGTAGGGATAGCAGTCCAACGACAGTCATCAGCACACATGCTGGTGGTTACTAATGATTTTTAACACAGATTTTTTTTATTACTGCTAAAGCAGTAGGGAAAAATTATGATTCATTTGTAGACTACTATTTAGTAATTTGGGGAAAGTTCAATATATGTTAAGAAAAAGATTATAAAATAGAACATACAAGTTCTCCATCATGTAAAGATAAATTTTATTACCTTTGGCTGGGAAAATTATAGATTTTTAAAAAATTTTCCTTGTCTATTTTTCTTAAATTTTTTATAGTAATACATATATTACTTTTAGAAAATGTTATTTTAAAAACACTAATGACAGTGTTGAAGTAGCTAATAGACAAAGTTTACTTTTACTGTCATGTTTTACACAGAAACTCTAGGATTTCATATTAATATGTGAGACTATATTATTTTGTAGTTGGAACATTTGACCACTATTGTCAGGTGTTTACGATTGAGAGTTAACACGTATTTATTTTAGTAACTAACTTTTTAAAGCAATTCCATTTAAAACTGTTCAGTGACATTTCAGATCCTACATGTCACAGGAAATTTGAAGATTGGTTGTCAGCCTCATGGAAATTTAGTAAATATTGATGCATAGATGCATGTGCTCAGGCTGTGAGCCACTAGGTGTAGTCCTGATTACAATTGCATTGTGTAGTAGTGCTTAACTATTTGAAAAACATTGTTTTCAGTAATTATTGACCACAGAGTTATAAGACAGTAGCTCTAGAAGGAACCATTGTGGTTACTTTGTAAATGATGAAATGAAGGCCCATACAGTTGAGTTTCCCGGTTAGGAACCGGTACTCATAACAAGATTTTCTTATTTTTTTTATGCTACAGTTAGAAATTTAATTGATTGATTAATTTTTACATAGGAAATATGTGCACAAGTTCAAAATTTTTAAAGTACAAAAAGTTATTTAATAAAAACTCCTCTTTCTACTTTTGCTTTTTGCAACCCAGTTCTCCACTCTAGAGGGAACTATATATCACGTTTTGTTTCTTTTCAGAATTTTGTTGTTGTTGTTTTCTTTTTTTACAGAAAGCTTCATTTTAGGATGTGATTTGATGGATATCAATTAGTACCAGTTCAATTATCAATGTAAAATAATTTAAGGCAAACAATTTATCTTTAGATCTAAGCACACCTTTTTTTAAGAGCATGCAGCTTTTAAAATTTATCAATAGCCTATGAATAGCTTTTGTATAATTCATAAGTTATGTTTTATAATATGCTTGCTTTTCCACAGCAATGAGTGTATGGAGGTGTAATCATAAGTAAATTTACCATGTGCAGTCCTCCTTCCACATGAGTCATTCCAAAAAGCACATGGCGAGTTTACTTATGGTTTGGGATAAATGCACTGGGGGCACGCAGCAGGTAAGTAAAATTAGAAGACTGCTTGAGGATATCATTCAATTTAAGCGAACATTTTTGCTATCATTATATATGCTAATTTTCATGTTGCCTGTGCTAGTTTTCCTACTTGTATCTAAATAATATAATTGAAAATCAAGTAGATCGTGCCTTCAAATACCAAATTATAAACCCGGCATTATGGTTAATCTAAAAAATATGGGCCCTAGCTGGCTTCTGAAGTATGTGTTGGCTGCAGCTGATATTAGCTTTATGCCCAGTGTATAGAATTGTGCAGTTAGTGCATTGCACAAAGGTGCTTGAATGAGGGGGTATCCCACTCAAGCTCCACTCTCCATCTGGGCTTTGTGTGCTTAGAAGACTGGGGACCTTTTTCTAATTCTGCTCCTAGAGGATGCGCCTCGTAATATGCATAAAGATAAGTACAGATTAAGGGAAGCCCTGCATAGTTCCCCTTGAAGCTTAATTCACTGCTTCTGATGATTATTGAAGTGAATAAGGATTTAATAGATACTCTTAGTACTTTAATTAATATCAGCCATTTAAAATCAGTCACTTCTTCCTTTGGGATTTCATAACTCACTTTAATTGCAGACATTAGGAATATAAGAATGGATTGTTAAAATACTTATCTAAGCTCGGCTTGGTGGCTCAGCCTGTAATCCCGCGCCTTTGGGAGGCTGAAGTGAGTGGATTGCCTGAGCCCGTGGGTTCGAGACCCACCTGGGCAACTTGGCGAGACCTCATCTCTACAATAAATCAAAAAATCAGCCGGGCGTGGTAGTGCGCGCCTGTAGTTCCAGCTACTCGAACGCTGAGGTGGAAGGATCGCTGGAGCCCAGCAGGCTAGGCTACGGTGGCCGGGAGTGGCCACTGCACTCCAGTCTGAGCGGCAGACAGAGTGAGACTCCAACTCAAAAAAACAAAACAAAACAAAAAAATACTTATCTAAAATATTTTTATACTAGGTGGGGTGATTTTTCCTAGCAAAGCTTAAAAATAACACAATGTTTTGTTTCCTTCCTGATCCTTAAAGTACATAGATTTAATCCAAGAATTTTCTAACATATGTTGTAGAATAATATATTCAAGAAAGAGCATGGGCTATCAGAATGACCTAAATTCAAATCCCCATCTCACCCTTATACTGGAACAAATTAAGATTTGTGTCTTTTTTTTTTAAACCTGTCAAAATACAAATGTAATTGGCCTACCTTACTGTATTGCTGTGAAGGTTAGAAGATGTCATATATAAAATAGATACAAGTTATTCATCAAATGTTCTCTTACTTGGTTGAGGCAGGAGGATCACTTGAGCCTAGGCATTTGAGAGTGAGACCTCTTTAAAATTTTTTTTTCTTTTTTTGTTTGACTCAGAGTCTCACTGTGTCGCCCAGGCTAAGTGCAGTGGCACCATCATGGCTATCACCTGCTGGGCTCAGGCATTCCTTTGGCCTCAGCCTTCCAAGTAGCTCAGACTACAAGCATATCACACCATGCCTTGCTTATTTTTTTTTTAATTGTAGAGATGAGGTCTCACCGTGTTGCTGGTCTTGAACTCTGGGCTCAGGCAATCCTCTCACCTCAGCCTCTCAAAATACTGGGATTATAAGTGTGAGCCACCACATCTGGCTTTATAAAGTTTTTTTTTTTTTTTTTTTGAGTGGACGTCTCTGTCTGGAGTACAGTGGTGTAATCAAGGATCATCATAGCCTCAAACTCTTGGACTTAAGCAATACTTCTGCCTCAGCCTTCCCAGTATCTGGCACTACAGGTGCCTGCCACCACTCCTGGCCAATTTTTGGATTTTATGTAGAAATGAGGTCTTGCTATGTTGCCCAAACCAGTCTCAAACTCCTGGGCTCAAATAATTCTCCTGCCTCGACCTCCCAAAGTGCTGGGATTATAGGCATGAGCCACCATGCCCAGCCTAAAAAATATTTTCTTTAATGTTCTTTTTCCTACCTCAATAACACCTTAAGACCTACACTGTAAAAATTAATTAGTTAGAGAGTGGTAGTTTGGTTAGCTTTGTCTTTAGATTCCTGAGAATTAATCCAAAAACCCTTTTTGTTTTTATACTTGTTTAAAATATTCCACTCTAGACTAGGTGACAGGGTGAGACCCTGTCAATCAATCAATCAAAATATACATATTTTGTATTTGGATTCAAAGGTATATAGAAGGTGTATTTCTCTACTTTCATTCTTTTCTCAGCTGCTAGAGGGGTCCTTTTGGTCACCAGCTATCATTCTAAGCCTAAATTGAACCCCTGTTGCTAGAGTTAGATATTTGGGCCATTATAAATTGATTCCAGCACATACAGGGTTGTTACTTCTTAATTAAAGCCTTGCCATTAGCTTAAGATTTACTTAATTGGCCTGTTTGTCTTGGTATTGAGTACAGTGAAAAAAATTTGGTTAGTGAGATTGCATGTCATTGGATTAAGAGCATGAACTAGATAGACCCAATACCTGCACACCCATGTTTATTGCAGCACTATTCACAATAACAAAAACATGGAACCAGTTGTGCTGCCCATCTAAAATAGACCTGATAAAGAAAAGTGTACTTATACACGATGGAATATTATGCACCCATAAAGGAGGACAAACATATGGACTTCACAGCAACTTGGATGGATTTAGAGTCTATAGTACTGAGTGATTTCTCAGAGAAACAAAGAACAGAGTACCACATGTTCTCACTCATAAGCAGACCCTGAACATTTACCATAATACTATAAGGAAGGGATTGGCAGTAGCAGGATACTGCCAGGGTGGGAGAGTACAACATCAACAAGGGTACCTGATCTCAAACAAGGCAAAGTGGGGACCAAAGGAAGGTCCAAACTTTACTTGTACAGTATTCACTTGTATACCTAATCCTGAATTGTACTCCACATCTTTAAAATAAATTATAAAAATTAAAGTTAAAAATTAAAAAAAGAACAAACTCCACATTGTTAATTTAGAGACATGCGTGGACACAATTACTTGAATGCATCAAAACTGAATTAAAAAAAGAAAAACCCCAGATGAATGTAGGTAAAGAAACAAGTGAAGTATTATGACTTTTTTTTTCTATAAACAAATTTATTTCTTTTCTTTTTTTTTTTAATTTTTGAGTAGGAGTCTCACTCTGTCACTCAGGCTGGAGGGCAGTGGTGTGCTCCTGGCCACCGCAGCCTCGACCTGCTGGGCTCAGGCAATTCCTCCGTCTCGGCCTTCCAAGTAGCTGGAACTACAGGCACATACCACTGTACCCGGCTAATTTTTTGCTTTATTGTAGAGATGAGTTCTCGCCAAATTGACCGGGCTGGTCTCGAACCCATAGGCTCAGGCGATCCTCTCACCTCAGCCTCCCAAAGTACTAGGATTATAGGCATGAGCCACTGCGCCTGGCCCAACAAATTTGTTTCTGACAGTCCTGGAAGCTGGGAAGTTGAAGGCTTTCTCTTTGAAAGATCCCCCCCCACAAGTGTCATAAAATTTGATTTAATAAGTTATGAATAGTTAATTTAGAACTTAAGTTATGATGAGATTAAACCTTATATCTGACTCTGAAACTGTTGAATTTATGTTGTTCTATATCATGCCTTAAAGAATGTGTAACCAGTCCCTCTAAATCTCACTTCTAAACTTGTAGCTGAGAAGAATATTTTAATGTAATCTTAATTTGCTTAACATAAACTGTCTTTTTCAGAAGATGATAAAGGTATTATATGCAGGATATGTCAACAGTTTTAAACATTTGTATTTTTTTAGATGAAGAATATTAATTTGTCCTTTTAAAAATCATTTATCTATGTAGGCATTAATTCATGGACTAAACAGACATTATTATTCCATTACTATTAACTATCGGAAAAATGAACTGGAACAGAAGGTAAGTTTAATTTTTATCTTTGGGAGGAAAACATCTTTTTTAAAACATTTAAACTATTATCTGGTATATGATTTAAATTAGAATTGTTGACATCTTTTTATGTTTCCAAATTTTTTTGCCGTTGCTGGTGACTTGCAGCATAAAATAAAGGAATATTTTACTGGACATGTTGAAAGACATATTTTACCTTGCTGGTAGAGGCTAAAGTGGAAGAAGAAGAAATAGGAAACAAGTCAAGCATTCCAGTTTTATGAACAATCATAAAAATATTTCTCTTAGTTTTTTGATTTTTAAAATTTATTTTCTCTAATAAAATGACCTTTTGTAATTAAGCTTCTAAATATATAGCTTTCTAAATTTGAGAGAAGTAAGTTAAATTGTAATTATGTAATAATTTTGAAAGCGCATGATGTTTATCTAGGGGTAAACTAAAAGTGAGTCAAGGGAACAGTATAGGGTCTTCAGGTATTTTGAACTAGATTCTCATCCCTTATACCAAGCTTTTTTTTTTATTTTTTTTTTTGAGTTGGAGTCTCACTCTGGCGCCCAGACTGGAGTGCAGTGGCCGCTCCCGGCCACCGCAGCCTCGACCTGCTGGGCTCCAGTGATCCTTCCGCCTCAGCCTTCCAAGTAGCCGGAATTACAGGCATGCGCTACCTCGCCCGGCTGATTTTTTGATTTATTGTAGAAATGAGATCTCGCTGCCCAGGTGGGTCTCAAACCCACGGGCTCAGGCAATCCACTCACCTCAGCCTCCCAAAGGCGCGGGATTACAGGCTGAGCCACCGAGCCTGGCTCTACCAAGCTTTTTAACATTTGATTTACTTTTGAGCATTACCTAGTATTTTGGTGGATTAGCATTCTTTTGTTTGTTTCTGCTATTTTGGAATTGTTTCTAGTACAATTTTTCTCCCAACTAATGCCAAATATTTAACACTGCTTATTGTTTTTAAAAATTATAGTCTGAACCACCTTTTCCCTCTTTACTATTACAATGATTCATCTACCAAATTAGATTACTGTATTTCTCTCTGGCAAAGTCTTTAAAAAATTTTTTTTAAAGAATAGTCAGTTTAGTATTGATAACTAGTACATTTTGGTTACTGATTCTGCTCTCAAATCTGAAAGTGATAAAGTGTCAGTAGAAAATAAGACCATTCTTAATAGTTCCAACTGTATTTCACCACAGTGCCTTAGAATGGGATTCTGAGGCATGGCAAGCAGGGAAAGGAGTAAGTTGAGCTCTCAAGACTTGCTTCTTCTTTCAGCTAGATCACTCCCATTTTTAATGTAATTTGTATATTGGAGAGCAGGATGTGTAATATAAGATTTTTTGAAAGAAGAATTCTATTTTTGTATTTTAAAGTTTGATAGATATGTGTTTACAAGATGGAAGCCATCCACAAATGTATCTGAAGGGCCCAGGTGCTTGAGCATAGTTATAAGTGAGGGAAGCGACGGATCCATTCTCCCTTGGCCTGACACGATCTGATAAAGCTCTCTTCCAACTGTTTACTCTGTCCCTAAATTTACTTCTGCTGTGATAGATTTAGTTGATTGCTTTAAGTATATTTCAACACTTTAAATTTTACATAGAATGAGTACAGGCTGTAAAAAAGGGCATCTGAGCCGGGCTCGGTGGCTCAGCCTGTAATCCTGCGCCTTGGGAGGCTGAGGTGAGTGAATTGCCTGAGCCCACGGGTTCGAGACCCGCCTGGGCAACTTGGTGAGACCTCATCTCTACAACAAATCAAAAAATTAGCTGGGCGTGGTAGCACGCGCCTGTAGTTCCAGCTACTTGGAAGGCTGAGGCGGAAGGATCGCCGGAGCCCAGCAGGTCGAGGCTGCGGTGGCTGGGAGCGGCCACTGCACTCCAGTCTGGGCGACAGAGTGAGACTCCAACTCAAAAAAAAAAGGGCATCTGATATCTGACATTCTATCTAGCTAATTACATCAATTTTTCTTTTTCTTTCTTTGGCTATCTCATAAATTTAGTCATTAACCTTGGCATCAAAACATTATTAATGGCATTTAACATTAATTACTGTTATGTTTATGTTTTTATTTTATTTTTTATTTTTATTTTTTTTTTGAGTTGGAGTCTCACTCTGTCGCCCAGACTGGAGTGCAGTGGCCGCTCCCGGCCACCGCAGCCTCGACCTGCTGGGTTCCGGCTATCCTTTCGCCTCAGCCTTCCAAGTAGCTGGAACTACAGGCATGTGCTACCTCGCCCGGCTGATTTTTTGATTTATTGTAGAGATGAGGTCTCGCTGCCCAAGTGGGTCTCGAACCCGCGGGCTCAGGCAATCCACTCACCTCAGCCTCCCAAAGGCGTGGGATTACAGGCTGAGCCACCGAACCCAGCTATGTTTATGTTTTTAATAGCTCAGTTCAGCCGCTTTCTTAGTAACAAAAGCCCTGCCTTTACTCTTAACCTGCCCAACCTGTATACTTAACCCCAAGCCTTACTTGAGGATCCCAATGGAATCTTTGTTCAGGCATGGTAGGGATGTCTTGCTGCTCCTTGAGACCTTTCTTTGTTTGCTTTTGAAGTGGTAGGGAAATCCAGTTCTCAACACTGAATTATAGGTAGCTTTATAGCATAGGTAGTAACAGCTGCACCAAAATTTCCTAAGACTCTCTTTTCTAAATCAATATCAGTGGAGATGCTGGGAAGCAATCAGAAAAATTGGAGTTAACTGTGCAGTGTGCTTTTCTAATTTTTTTTGCATATTATTCTTGCCCTTGGAGCCATAGGAAGGGAATGGGGGAAGTTTTTGTTCATCATTAAAAGAAAATAAACAAAAAGAATCAACTTCTTCAATGATAGTCCTCAATTGAAGAAAATGTGTAGAGTAAGACTGCCCAACCCCAATTTGCTGAGGTAGTTTGCAAAATGCATGAATCTTTGATTTACTTCCCAGTTTCATGGCTTTTCATTTTGATAATAAAGAAGTTTTTGGTTTTTACATTATAGATGGAATATTAGAATTTGAAGGAAACTTCAAGAGGATCTAATATACGCTCTTAACTCATAGATCTGTTAACTGAGACTCAGAAAGATTGACACAAGGTCATTCAGTGCATGGGGTATTTGCCTCTTTTTCTTGGCATTTGGAAGCTAGACTATATGAAAAATAGAGATTCTCTGTGTAATAAGTTTCATTCATTTCATTCATTCAACAGATAGTTATTCAGTATTTGCCATGATTAGACACAGTTCTAGAATCTAGATCCTGGTAATCCTGAAATAAACAAGGCAAAGTCCCTGCCCTCTTGATTTCCCCTTTAGGGGGAGATAAATGTATTATATCAGTATAAATAGATGTTGGAAACAACTAAACAAAAATTTCAGGTATTCATAAGTGTTATAAAAACAATACAGCAGGTTAAAGGAAGATAGACTAAGATAGTATGAGGTGGCTTTTTAGATAGCATCATTAGGGAAGTCATCTATCTCTAAGGAAGAGGAGAAAGTTAAGTTATGCAAAGATAAGAATAGCCTTCTAAGTAGCACAGCAAATGCAAAGTCCATGGGGTTGGAACACTCCTTAAGTTTTATTAGTATAAATTTAGGGGAATTTTAATTGGAGTTTATTTGAATTAATACAATTTAGTTTAAATTCATTAATTCCAAAAAGTTTTTTTCTCAAATGATGGGACTATCCTCAAGGCAGAAAAAGAATTACTTTTTCTTGATATTTTTTAGATGTTGCTAAATTTGCATAAGAAGAGTTGGATGGAAGGCTTGACACTTCAGGACTACAGTGAACATTGTAAACACAATGAATCAGTGGTAAAAGAGATGTTGGAATTAGCCAAGAATTACAATAAGGTAAAAGTTACTTTCAACATTTGTTTTTTATAGTCTTTGGAATATGTATGATTAGATGCCAAGCACTGTATAAATAAGTAATTAAAAACAGTGAAGCCTGTTTTGTAAATAAGGTAATAAATATTTACTTTTCATACCATCCGGTCTCTTGCAACTACTCACCTCTGCCATTGTACAAAAGCAGCCATAGATAATATGTAAAGGAATAAATGTGTGTGGATTCTATTAAAACAATCAGCTGACCAGATTAGGCCCACAGACTGTAGATTGCCAATCCCTATGTAGACCATGTAATATAGCTGCACACTTGAAATCTCTACATTATTCAGGGGACTTTTTCTTGGAAGGGAAGGGGAGTGAGGGGATGTAGACAACAATAGCAACATTTCCTAATTGCGTGTAATTTATTTTATGAATGTTTCTGTTTTTCATTTAATAATTATTTATTGAAAAATCTAGTATGTGCCAGACACCAGGAATATGGTAAACAGTAGAGCATAAAAGGTCCCTGTTCTCCAGGAGCTTCCTTTCTGATATAGGAAATGGAAGAAAAAAAATAAACACACCAAAATACATTGTGATTAGTGCTATGAAAAAAAAAGATGATGTTAATTAAGTATGATTGCCATGACAAAATTGTTATAATGTGAGATGGTTTAAAACAACAGAAATGTATTCTTTCACAGTTCTGGAGGCTAGAAGTTCAAAATCAAGCAGGGCCGTGCTCCCTTCAAAGCCTTTAGGGAGTTTCCAGCTTCTGGTAGTCTCAAGCGTTCTTTGGCTGATAGCAACTTAACTCCAATCTTTAAGTGGGTTTGGGTAGTTCAGTGTATCTTTTGGGTATACAGTTCAACCTAAAACAAGTATTTTTCAATTTTTCAGACCAAAACCCACATAAAAAATAGGGTTTATATTTTGACCCAGTACATGCAAACAGATATGTGTGTATATATTATTGCAACAAAAGTTTTACAAAATAATATTTACTCTTATTACATATTATATATTTTCTTTCTCATTTTGACTGTATTTTATTTTGTTTCAATTATATACATTCATTTCATATGCATGTGGAACAAGAGCACTAGTCAAAACTCAGTCTGTTCTATAACACCTTAGTATTAAAATTGTCCACAGACCAGCTGCATGAGCATCACCTGGGATCTTACTAGAATTGCAGACACTCAGACCTACTGATTCAGAATCTACATTTTAACAAAATTTCCAGGAGATGTGTATATTTTTAAAGTTAGACATTAGAGAAACAATGCCAGAGGAAAGTCTATGTGAAGCCCTGAAGGAGTTGAGGGTTCAGAATTTCAAGCTAAGACCCAGTTTGCTATATTAGAGAATAACAATATTTAACCTAGCCTTAAAGCATGAGTAATATTTGAACAAACAGAGGAATGTCATTCTAGGTAAAATAAACATCCCAAGCCGGGCTTGGTGGCTTAGCCTGTAATCCCGTGCTTTGGGAGGCTGAGGTGAGTGAATTGCCTGAGCCCGTGGGTTTGAGACCCACCTGGGCAACTTGGCGAGACCCCCATCTCTACAATAAATCAAAAATTAGCCGGGCGTGGTTGTGCGCGCCTATAGTTCCAGCTACTTGGAAGGCTGAGGCAGAAGGATTGCTGGAGCCCAGCAGGTCGAGGCTGCAGTGGCCGGGAGCATGCCACTGCACTCCAGTCTGGGTGATGGAGTGAGACTCCAACTCAAAATAAACATCCCAGACAAAGGCTAGGGAATATATAATATGTGATAAGAGTAAACATTATTTTGTAAAACTTTTGTTGTAATATATACAGACATATACATATCTGTTTGCATGTAGTGGGTCAAAATATAAACCCTATTTTTTATGTGGGTTTTGGTCTGAAAAATTGAAAAATACTTGTTCTAGGTTGAACTGTATACCCAAAGGATACACTGAACTACCAAACCCAGTTAAAGATTGGAGTTATGTTGCTACCAGCCAAAGAATGCTTGAGACTACCAGAAGCTGGAAACTCCCTTAAGACATTTACAGATTCCCACAACCCCACTACTGGGTATACATCCAAAGGAAATGCAGTCGGTATCTCAAAGAGAATTCACTGGACTATTATTCACAATAGCCAAGATAATAGAGTCAACCTAAGTGTCAATCAGCAGACGAATGGATAGAGAAGATGTAGGGTGTGTATATACACAATGGAATACTATTCATCCTAAAAAAGAAGGAAGTCTTGTGATTTACAACAACATGGATGAACTGGAGGACATTATGTTACGTGGAATAAGCCAGGCATGGAGAAACAAATACTATATGATCTGATTATATGTGGAATCTAAACAAGATGAACTCAGAAGTAGAGAGTAAAAGTGTGGCTACCAAAGTCATGGGGGTGTTAAGGAGAGATGATGGGTCAAAAAAAGGCATAAGACATGTTTGGGAAACAGTATGCTTAGCTAAATTGTACAGTACATGAGGGTGAATAGTGGGTGATTAAGTTTTATAAAGTTTTTTAAGTAACAGGACTTGGGATATTAGGATAAGAGTGATTTTTTAAAAATATCAGAGTTATGATATCCCTAGAACCTGACTAGAAACATAATTTCACATCAGTATTGAGGAGATTTGAAGTGGAGATTCTATTTAAGGGGAGCTGGTTATTACCCAAACAAAAAGTACAAAGTGTCTAGATTACCGTAGTGGCAGTGAGAAATGAAGGTATCAGTAGACAAGTGAAGCATGGCACTGGTTGAGTAGATGAAGTGAAAGAGTTCATCAAAGATAACTCAAGGTTTTCTGCCTAGATTACTAGAAGTATGTTGGTACCACTAGCACTTCCAATTTAGTCAGAAGTAGAAGGACTAAGGAAGGAGTTTATTTTTAAACAAGCATTTAGAAATATGGGACTAAAGAGTAAAGGCTAGAGCTCAAGATTTTAGGGTCATAATTAAGATTGATATTGGTTGTTACACCCAAAAAGTAATATTTCCCTTTTTAAAATAAAGACATCTTACACAAATTTTATCCAATTGGACAGTGTTTAAAATGCAACAAGTATTTTGAGAGAAATGAGCTTTGAAATAAAGTTATTGGACCCATGCAAATGAAATTCCCAGAATTAGGTTTGGTTTTGAAGATCATGCCCTGATTATAGTGTTCCAACTAGAAATCCTCTATAGTGCTAGATTGTATGGAAACTTCTTTTTGTCTTTCTAGTGTATGTTTTTATGCAGTGGAGATTAGAAGAAGGAAGAAAAATTATCATTTTAAAAATAGTTAACCTTTTATAAATAAAAAAGTAATAATTTATTATTCAGCAGACTGTAGGAATGGTTTTTACTTCTCTGTAACATTACACACATTTAAGTAAATTCGTATTGGTACCACTGCCAGGAAATAACCTATTTATGGTTACTGCTGCCCATCCACAGAAGTTTTTCCTATTTTACAGTTTTAAAAAATCTCTGTAGTACTCAAAAACTTGTAAGGTTTGGTTATAAAATGAAAACAATGTGTAAGCTGTGATATGAAAGAGTCCAAATTTGGGAATGTAATTCCCTCTGTGATTGAAAGAAATACGGTGGATTTTTTTAGTAACACTTAAAATATAAAAAGAAAGGCCCATGCTACCAATTCTTCATAGTATTCTTTTTAATTGGTTGGTGTTTTAAACTAAGGTAATTACTGCTATATGCCAGTTAGGTCCTAAAGTGAAAGAAGGTTAGAAAATAATTAAATTCCTGTGTCCCAAGTTTTCAATTTCGAGTCAGATTACTACACAGAAATTCTACTTGATTATTATGAGGCATTTGATTTTTCTAATTACTGAACTATAACACCCACAGCTCTGTTATTCCAAGTCTCCTAATTTATTCATGCCAAGATGCATCTGCTATTTTAAAAAATTTTTGATAATATTTGATTACATATTTGTAAATGAATGTGCAGGTGAAAAATTGAATTATAAAAGAACATTTAAAGAATAGCATAGAAACAAAAATTTTCTTTGTTTTCAAGCATGCAGCTATGCAAATTCTGAGATCTGACAGTTTCCTTTTCAGTGGAAATATTGACCTACTTAGTAACCTGAAAGAAAGTTTGAATATTTCTTTTATATGCTTACACATAAAATATGTAAGTATACAATTACACTATAATATCTGTATTAAATGAGAAAATCTCATTTTTTGCTAGTATAATACAACAAGAAAAAGAAAAGATATAAATATTAAGGAAAACAGGCAAGGTTACTATTATGTGAATATGATAGGGTATGTTTGTAATCAAACAGAAATCTGAGGGATCAAACTAGAAAACTATTAGAACTGTCATAATCAAGAATTATGTAGGTAGTAACCACTGTTACATAGGTTGGAAGCAGTTGAAAAATATAATAGGGGCCAGGCACTGTGGCTCACAACTGTAATCTAAGCACTTTGGGAAACCAAGGTGAGAAGATTGCCTGAGCCCAGAGGTTCGAGACCAGCCTGGGCAACTTGATGAGACCTCATCTGTACAATAAATCAAGAAAAAATTAGCTGGATGTGGTGGCACACACTTGTGGTTCCAGTTACTAGGAAGGCTGAGACAGAAGGATTTCCTGAGCCCAGCAGTTTGAGGCTGTGGTGACTGTGAGTGTGCCACTGTACTCCAGTCTCGGCAACAGAGTGAGACTCTAACTCAAAAAAAAAGAGAAAAACATAATAGGCAAATCAGTTCACAATAGCATCTAAAATATTTGGGAATAATCATCATAAGAAATATAAATGTATATGACTTATGTGAAGAAAACTAAAAACATTTGTGAATAAACTGAGACACACCATGTTTCCAAATAAGAAGATTCAGTATTATAAAGCTGCTACCAAGCTTCCCAAATGTTACTATAATTCTAGTAAGAATACCAATGTGAGCTTTTAGAAATGTGATAAATTGACAATAAAGTTTATCTTCAATAAAAATAACTAACATGTATTGAGCGCTCTTTATGAGTCAGACTGGAGAAAATATTTGTACCTGTAACACAGAAAGAGCTAGTACCCCAAAATGCAAAATATCCTATGAATTCCTGTAAGATATATTTTTAGTAATAATAATTTGAACAAAAGGGTTATAAAACTCACTGAAAAAATGGCATATAAACATGAAAAAATCCTATTTAAGTTGTCAAAGAAAAAAATTAAGTAGAATTTTTTTCTTTTTAAATTTAAAAAAGTTTAAGAAAATTTACCATCTTTCCATTTTAACTGCATATAACTTTTCAAACCAACATGTTCTCTTTTAAGGATTTATTATGAAACATAAAATTCTGCAAGGATTAAGAGAAATATCTAGAACCTGCTGTTAGAAGTAAAAAATTAAATTGTATGACAATTTGAAGAAAATTTCTACCATATTACCTCCCCCTTTTTTCAAAGGCATCTCTTTATCTTCTATACTTTTGTCAGCATATTGTGTTGGTAACATCATCTCCAAAACGGAATTATTTTCTGTTTTTGCATTAAGCAAGTGTTCCAAGGGGTGACCCCAAAAAGCCAGAATTTATTTATAAAAAATTGTGTATTTATTCTTACATATTTAAACTATAGTCACGTTCAAAGTACTCTCTGATGTGACGGACTTATTGTGCTTTTTCTACTGCTCAAAACAGTTTTTGAATTAGTCAATTTTGTTGCCTTCTAGTGCTTCTGCCATTTTTTGTTTCACCTTTTCCACATCAGCAAAATATTTCTCTTTGAGAATTTTTTTTCATCCAGGGAAACAAAGAAAAGTTACTCAGGGTGAGATCAGGTGGTTATGACAGGTTTCATGCCATTTTGGGTCAAACACTGTTGAACACTCAGTGCGATATGGACTGATGCTGATGGGTTCCTCGTGGGGGAAGCCTGTATTATAAGGCAATAAAGCAAGCTAGAGAAAAGAAAATGACATTAACAAAAGCATAAAAGAAAATACATTTACGATACTGAAGGTCTACATTCCCTCCAAAAGATGATTCTACATTTTAGGGGGTCCTTCTCGTGTATCTAAGGTTGTGTTAGCTCAAAATAATGACATAAATAAGATAGAAATGTATGCCTTTTGTACTTCAAGGTCAGTATGAAACTTCAAAGTCATCAGAAATCTAGGTCCCTTCTATCTTTCTGCTCTGCTGTCCTTGTATTGGCTTCCATCCTTTAGGTCACCTCATGATCCAGGTTGATTGCTAGAGCTTTAGCCATCCCATCTAAGTTTCATGCAACAGGAAGAGAAAAGGGCAAAAGGAGGTTAAATCAATTCTTTTTCAGGATCTTTTCCATAAGTTCCACACAACCCTCTGATTACAATTGACCCTCGAACAAGAACTACATAGGTCCACTTATACATGGATTTTTGTCCATAAGTATATTGGGAAATTTTTTGGAAATTTGCAACAATTTCAAAAAACTCAAACTACATAGCCTAGAAAATTGAAACAAAGAGTAAGAAAAAGGTATGTCACAAATGCATAAAATAAAATAGATACTAGTCTATTTTATCATTTGCTACCATCATATATATACTACCATCATACATATACATTATTATAAAAGCTAAAATTTGTCAAAACTTACACAGATGTTATTCTCAGTTGAGAGAACTGTAAACAAATGTAAAGATGCTGAATTAAATCATAATTGCATAAAATTAGCTATAGTACATACTGATTTCATAGTACATACTGATTTCATAGGCACCTCTTGTTGCTATTGCAGTGAGTTCAATTGTTGCAAGTATTCACTTAAAATACCATGCTACACTAATCATCTCTATGTGTAAATTGTCGTAAAATGTGATCTCTTGAGGTTGTCAGTATTTTTCATCATGTTTAGTGCAATGGCATAAACCTTGAATAACACCATGGGACACATACGACATGCCATTAGTGATGCTGGAAGTACTCCCAAGAAGTGGAGAAATTTCATGACATGATAAGAAAAAGTTGGGTTGCTTGATACATACTATAGATTGAGGTCTACAGCTGCAGCTGCCCACCATTTCAGACAGATAGTTCATCTTGTAAACAGATGATGTAAACTTATGTTATCTATAAATACAGTTCATTATCGTAAATGTATTTTCTCTTATGCTTTTGTTAACGATATTTTCTTTTCTCTAGCTTGCTTTATTGCAATAAAACAATATATAACAAAATATTTATTAATTGACTATGTTATCAGTAAGACTTCTAGTCAGCAGTAGGCTATGTGCAGTTAAGTTTTGGAGGAGTTAAAGTTACATGCAGATTTTCAACTGTGAGGGGAGTTGGCACCCCAGCCCCCACTCCCTGTGTTATTTAAGAGTCAGCTGCATATCTCTCATTGGCAGAACTTAGTCAGATGGACACATCTGGCTGCAAGAAAAGTCTGTGTAATGTAGTCTTTTAGCTGGGAGAATGATACCATTAGTAAAATCAGTTTTGTTACAAAAGACGATGGGGAAGATGGATATTAGGTAGGCAACTGGCAGATTCTGCCATAGAAATTTTTTTTCAACAAGCTGGATTACAATTTCTGTTAATTAAATACATATGAGCACATGTACATATGCACATTTGATTTTTATTTTTCATCCCTATTTCATGTAATTATATTTTAAAATGTGAATTCTCTATAAAATTTAAAAAAATAATCTATGTGCTATTCAGGGCCACCTAATAAACCCTGGATTTGACATTATTATTATTCTTCAGGATGTGTCATTGAAAAGTGATGATTTTACTAATTGCCACAAGTGTTTCCTTGAGTTCTTTGGAGATAAATAGGACTGTGGTTAAGCCACAGTTTCATTACTTATTGCCTATATGGCTAGAGGCAAGTCAACCTCTCTGAATCCTGTTTTCTCTTAGAATGCAGTTGTGTCGAGGATTGGGAATAATATATGTAAAGCATCCAGCACATGATACATGTTTAATAAAATGATGGCTACAACCACTTCTATTGTTATTAATGTTATGGCTCTTCCCTCTTTCTCTCACATCTAGTCAATCAACAAGGCATTCTACTGACTAAATTAATCCATGAATTAATCTGCTTCTTTACATCACCACAGCCACTGCCTTACCTCCTAACTGGTCTCCTTGCATCTCTAGTTTTTCCCACTCAAATTCATTTTCCATGCTGTAGAATGGTCTTTCTAAAATGAATATCAGTGTATCTCAAAGGAAACTATCAAAAAAGAGAAAAGACAGCCTACAGAGTGGGAGAGAGTTTTTGCAAATTATATATATAACAAGGGTCTAATATCTAAAATATATTTAAAAACTCTTACAACTCAACAACAAAATGGCACTCCAATAAAAAATAGGCAAAGACATAGATAGAAATTCCACAAAGAAATTATGCAAATGATCACAAACACATAAAAAGATGTTCAATCAACATTATTAGGCATTAGGAGAATACAAATCAAATCTACAATGATTACCTCATACTCACTAGGATGTCTGTAGTCAAAGTAATGGAAAATAACAAGTGTTGTGAGGGGTATAGAGAAATTGGAGCCCGTGTACATTACTAGTGGGAGTATAAAATGGTGAACTACCATGGAATAATTTGATGGCTCCTCAAAAAGTTAAACATATAGTTACCATATTACCCAGCAATTCCACTCCTAGGTATGTACCCCAAAGAATTGAAAACAGGGATTCAAACAAAAATCTGTACATGAATGTTCATAGTAGCACTATACACATTAGCCAAAGATGTAGACAATCCAAATGCCTGTCAGTAGATTAATGAATAAACAGATCATGGTTATATACATACAAAGGAATGTTATTCAGCCATAAAAAGGAATGAAATACTGATATATTCTACATCAAGGGTGAACCTCTAAAACATTATGTTAAGTGAAAGAAGGCAGACATGAAAGGCCACATATTATATAATACCATTTATATGAAAAAATCCAGAATAGATAAATCCATAGAAACACACACACAAATCTATAGTTGCCAGGGACTTGGGCAAGTAACAGCTTAGTGGGTTCTAGGTTTACTTTTGTGGTGATGGTTGCATAGCATTATGAATGTACTAAATTCCACTGAATTGTGTGCTTTAAAATAATTTTCTGTTGTGAAATTTACCTCATTTTAAAAAATGTAGATTGATTTATGTTACTACTTTGCTTTTAAAAAGCCTTTGATGACTGACTTTTTATTGCCCCAGAATGACATCCAACCCAAATTGGCTCCTGCTTGCCTCTTTAATTTTGTCTCTTATCACTGTTATATTGTGGAAATACTGAGTAATTTGTAGATCTTCTAATTTATAATACTTTTTCTTGCTTCCTAGCCTGAAGCACTCCTTTCCACTATATCCCCATCCCAACTCCTCCTTTTCATTCAAGTCTCAGATTAACTCTTTTTCACTATTAAGATGCTCACCCTACCACTAAATGAGTGCTATTTGCTCCTTCTTTACAGGCCAGTGGAATTTTGTCCTTCTGTCAAGTTATTCTTATTTTAAAATATTTTTAGAAATAGGATCTCTATCACCCCTATGGAGTGCAGTGGTCCAGTCATAGCTCACTGCAGCTTCAAACTCCTGACCTCAAGTGATCCTCTCACCTCAGCCTCCCAAGTAGCTGAGACTACAGGCACATGCCAACACCCCTGACTTTTTAAAGAGGCAGGGCCTTACTGTGTTACCCTGGCTGGTCTTGAGCTCCTGGCCTCAAGCCACCTTCCCGCCTCAGCCTCCTGGGTAGGTGGAATTATTAGTGTGAGCCATCATGCCTGGCCTACTTCTTTTTAATTTCTCAGTTTAATAACTAGTCTATAAGCTCTGTGAATTCAAGTATTGTCTCATTTTATCTCTAGCATACTGCCAGATAAATGGTAGACACTCAATACATATTTGTTGAATAAATTAAATGATGTAACACTTTTATTTTTCTATCAAAAGTGTTACTTCATTCAGTGACTAATCATAAGTGCTATCTAGGCATTAACTAATATTAACATAATATAAACTTCTAAAATTTAAGGAAATGCAGTGTCCTCTAAAGGGCACCTTTCTTACTAATCTTCAACTGTTCTCCATGGTGCACTTTGTGTACCTGACTTTTCCTTAGGATGAATTGGATAAAATCTAACCTTCTAGGTCATTCATCCTTTCCTAAGTATTCTTAGAGGCATAACTTGTCCATAATAGAGTGGGGTACTGATGACAACTTACTATTTCTAGCTTGTTGAAAGGGGTGATTGGTTTATTTCCTTTAGTACACTGAGACTTGTATCTCTCTTTTTCAGTTATTTTCCTTGTTTTCTTGCCTTCTTTTCCTACTTTTGAACTTCCCTTTACTTCCATGGCCATATACTCCTTTGGTTCTCCTGATTTTGGGGCAAAGACTATTCTGCTGCCTTTGTTAGCCAGCTCTTCTCCTGTACCTCTGACTATGAGCAGTTCCAAGATTCAGCCCTTGCCTCTTTGCTCTTCTATTTTTATACCTTCTTCCAAAAAAAATTTTTTTTCCTGGTTTAGCCATGCTAACAACTTTGAAATTTTTTTCTCTCACTTGAAATTCATTCTCATCTCCACTGTCTCAGACCTTTCCACTTGCACATCCCAGTTACTGCAAATGTTACTGTTCACAAATGAACAGCATTGTCTTCCCTACTTTCTGCTTCTTCAGAACAGTTCCTCTTACCAGTTTAGTTGTATTGGACACTCTCATTTTCCTAGGCATCTTGTAGGGTTGAAACTTTGGACTTGTTTCTCTTTCTCTTCTCCCACAGCCTGTTGTTCTCAGGGTTTCACTCTTTCCTTGTTACTACTCAGTATCACCTGATATGTTCTTCGCCAATGTGTTCTGCATACTCTCATCCTGACACTCTCCCTTTCCCCAGGCGATCCACAGGGAAAAGTTAGGTACAATTACTTATCTCTTTGTCCCATGGTTCTTTGTGCACATTTCTTTTTTGTATGTTTCATAATGCATTATGATTTGAGATTTACAGGCAAGTAAAGCCCAAATGTGAGCTCCTTGACAGCAAGAAAAGTTTGAACAATTCTTTTTATGGTAGAAGTATTGCTGGAATTAACATAATGCTACCCTAAGGAGATAGTGCCTAATTTTTTCATATGTCAGTTGTTGATTAACTTCTTTGTTGGGATGTTTTACGTATTCAGTAGATTAATATTTGTAAAAGCATGTATATGGTGATATTTAATTAGTGATGGTAGCAGAAAAACTAGTTTTAATGTTTTTCATACTCAAGCTTCTTATACCTTCTCAGCTAGTTTTTTTATTGATTCATGTTTGTTAATTTTGCTTTCCCAAGTATGTTTTATAAAGCCATTTCTTTAAACTTATTCTCTACCTCCATAAACCATAATGTTCTTTTTTTGTTATATAGTCAATATTTTAAAAAATGAAAGAAATAAAATACATTGTCTTGAAATCTAGTAACAGTTATGCAGAGATTGTTTAGTGGTGCAAAAATTAGCATATGCCATTTAGCAGTTTATGCTCTGTTTTTGTAAAAATTGTCATATTGGTGATATTAAAAAGCATATACTTATAAATGAAATCATGACATGTTATAGTGTGAACAAGATTAACATATCAGTGGGGGAAAAACAAAGTCCAAGGAATAGTCAGAGAAGTATGAAGTGGAATAAGAGACATGGTGTCAAAAGCAAAGGTTAAAGGAATGATAGAAGAAAACAGGTGTTGAAGTAGCTCTAAGGGTGTTCAGAAAGTTAAGAAAGCAGAGTCCATTGGAATTGACCTGGTGGAGATTCTTAAAAGAGTGTTAGTGAAGTGCCAGAGATCCTATCCATGCTTGTTAAAGGGTAAATACAATGGTGGAATTTGAGATATAGATTTCAAAACTTGACCATTCGTGGAAAAAAAATGAGGTTAATGGGTTTAGTAAGGCCTCTTTAAGATAGGGGGTACATCTGAGGGGATTTTGATCACATAACAGACCAATTTCCAAGAATTTCTTAGAGCTGTGCAGACCGTGCATGATGGGATAGCCATCTGGGGGTCTTTGTTGATAAACTGTTAAAAACGTTTCTAGTGTGAATAGCCACAAACATTTTCAGTGCTTTTTTGTTGGTTGAGTAAACCGAAGAGCACGAATGCAAAAGCAAAATTTGACGCCAAATCACAGAAGTTGCCATAAACACAGAAGTTCCCTAGTGAGGACACTGCCTGTGCCTGAATTTCATTTGTTTCTGCTGCAGCCATTTCTTAAATTTTTCCTGGTGACTAGCCAGATTAGAGCTGTGAATGAAGGCAAATTCATCTTGTCCAGATGGCAGATGAGATACAGGTAGCTTAGGTAGATGAAGAAAATATTTAGGGGTTTGATATGATGATCTGGAATATCTTAGGATGGAAGAGATATGCTTACTCTTTTGTCATGGGGGTTTGCAACCTTAGTATATGCCTAAATCTACAGCTGCTCCTCATTTCCCAGATGGCATCTATGGCTGGGAGTACTTTTTACCATCTGCACTTCTCAAAGAGTTTGTGAACTCTCTCTTTTAATTATTGGGAATGGAAAAACTAATTGGTAAAGTGGCTAAATGATGTAAAAGATTTTAAAAATTTGAATTACAGCTTTTTACATTCATTTGCCCTTTCACATAAGATCAGTGCTTTAAATGTTTTTTGACCTTCATCTTTGTGTATCTGCTGTCTTTGGCGTTTGCAATACTCCAAAATACTCCCTAATAACTGTTTTATACATGGATATTTTGAGCCAAATTCCAGAATTCTTGCTTCCTTCCAATACTGTAGTAAGGACTTTTGTTGGCATGTGCATAGAACAACTAACACTGAATGGGTATGGAGTACAAACTTATGTGACTTGTTCCATTCATCTAATATACTTTTAAGTCGATATAGTGTCACAATTTGTAAAAGTAATTTAGAAAAGCATTCACATCTTGATGTCTTTCCATTTATATAAAACATCAAATAGGAGAAGCAATTTCCCAGTTAGGAAATACTTTTATAACTAGCTGAGAATAATAGAGTGACATCTGACTCTGAAAATGAACATATTCTCTGTCTGGGGAATTCTAGATTTGGCATGTTATTAACTTTTTCTTTTTTCAGGTTTATGAGTCATAAATGCATTTCCTAATGATGTCTTGTAAATACGTATCCTCTAATAATCAGTAGATACAATACTTATTCACCATCTTTTTCTTTAGACAGGTTCTACTGGGGAAAATTCTCTAGATAGTTTGTCCATTTATAAAATTAGACACTTGCCATCTTTGCTCATTTTCAAGTTCTCTGTTTACAAAACTATTAAGAAGGTGTGAAATGCAGCCAAACTTCCCAGTTTATAGGAAATGTCTGATGACTGCATTTCCTACATGTTCATTGTTCACACATGAAGAAATTTGGCAGCTGTGAGATTATTAAGTTTAGAGTATCCAAATCTAACCTTCCCTGGGAGTTTGGTTTCCTGCTTTCTCCCGCCACCATCTTACCCTCTTTTGTAACCATCTTTGCAGTGAATGCTGTGGTGGTATTTCTTAAGGTTAGCGATCCTTAAATTTTCTTGTTTTTTCATTTATCAGATGCTGTGAATATTGATTTGATTTTTAATTTAATTTTTTGCTGTTGTTGAAAACCTCAAATGACTATTTCTTTATAGTTGCTAAAGATCCCTCATGTGTAATAGTGAGTTTTTTTTTCTGAATATGTGTATTACTTTTAGAGATTTAAAGATGTGAATTGTAAGAGAGAAAACCATGTGATTTGTTAGGTGGATCAATTGTCAGCAGCTCCTTTCATCCTAGGTGCCAGTGATAGTTTGTTAAATAGGTACTGGATATGGGCAGGCTGGATTGATATAAAAAATGGGGACAAAGAAATAGGAAGTTGGGAAAGAACTGCTGTGAAAGTAGGAAAAGGAGAAGATGACATAACAGAAGTAGTCAGTGCCACAGTGCCATAAGTGCTACTTCAGGTACCTCCATACTTCCATCCCCCCATCTCTCAAAGAATCAGTAATGGTTTACAAATGGTTAATAGTACCATATAGTGATCCAGTTTGATATCTTCGATACCTTTTACATGTTTCTAAGTGTGTTTTCAAAATGATGGTGGCAATAATTTTTATTACCCTGAAGGTTATTCTTCTGAAGATTAGCAAAATTTTTTTTGTTCAATAAATTTTTTGAATAAAATGTTCTGTGAATGAAAATTATGATCATCATTATCTTTGGTGATTATTCTGCAGTGGGAAAAGTGAATTTAGAATTTGAAACTCTTTCCTTTGTGTTTCATTCACAGGCCGTAGAAGAAGAAGATAAGATGACACCTGAACAGCTGGCAATAAAGAATGTTGGCAAGCAGGTGAGGTATATACCATAATAGGCTATACAGTTGCATAATAGCATGTTTTTATGGAGTTAAAACTATTATTTTCCTGTCTGTTCACTTTTTTCTCCTGTCTTGTAAATATGATAATAATTTTAAAGGTCACTGAATTTATTTAATGTCAAATTCTCTTTGCCATCTACAGAGAAGTACATCACAAATCTTATACCTAAGAGATACTATCTTTAATGAAAATAATTTACTAGAAATAAGTTAGGACATTTGAGTCCTGAATTATTTTTTCAAGTATTAATTTTTACTATAGACCAGTTAGGTAATGGATTTATCTTATATGTAACGATTTTTTAAAGTGATATACTTTATCAATATGTAGGTAATGTTCCTGAGAAAACTTAGAGCCTTATTGGGCTTATACTGAGTGAAGAGAAGTGGTTTTAAGTATTTGATCTTTCACTTTTCTAAGATAAAATATATATTTTAGTTTCTATTATTTGAGGGTGAGGGAAGACACTAACCAATTAAAGGAATCTACAGATTAATTAGACTGTTTTTTAAAGAATGTTGATTACATTTTTTCCATTTCATGGAACATGGTTATCATATTGCTGATGTTGGCAGAATCTTGATATTTCAGATGCAAGACACTAAGCTGTCTTTGCTTTCAGCCATCCTACCATATGCTCTGATCCCATCACATCTCACAAGCTATGTAGGTTTGGGCCAGGACCATTCTTGGATGGGAAATCTCTAAGAATCACCCAGCTGCCACAAGAAGTAATGTAGATAACTAAGGGAAGCATGTTACCAATTCGCTATAAAACCAATTACTCCAACAGAGCAGTAGGGGCAAAGGTCTGACTTTATCTTATATCATAAACGAGGAATTCAAATCTCACTACATTCTGAGTACTATAATTTAAATACAAATACCCAAATGGAATATAGTTCCTCCTATTTTCTCATCTTATATGATATTATCCTTGTTATCTTTTCTACTACTTATTTTTATATATAATACTAGATTACCAACTCAGAGCCTTATACTTTATAGAATTCAGTAACCATTTTTTTAATAAATAGCTTTCTGAGGCTATAGTTTCTTGATGTAGATTTATAACAGTTAGCAGCAAATAAAAGGGCTAAATTAAAAATAAAACTGAAAAATGTATAATTGGCAAAGTTTAATAATCATAAGAATCATTTTTTAAAAATACAGTAAGTACCTAACTGGTTTGGCCTACTGCATGGCAAAAGCAAAAATGTCTATAGTGGAATCAAACCAATATCTTTTCTTCTGCTGGTATTTCTCAATATCTTTCACCTAAAATGTCCTAAAGCATATTTCTGAAATTTATATATATGTCTAGTCACTTGAAATTATTTGTAGCATGTTGTATCTCTGAATTGTTTAAATAAATCAGTGTATTATTAAAATTATGGGTTAGAAAAGCACAGCTAAGAAATAATTACAATGATGAATATTTGTTTGAAGTTAGGAGGCTTGAGTATTTTAACAATAACCATAAGAAAATAATCCTTTAAAATTTTTATTGTACATAATAGTGTCTTTTATTTCAAAACATTCAAAATTTGCTGAAATATTATATCCAGTCTTAAATATATATACTAAGCTTAAATTCCTTTTATTAATAACAATGCAATTTTAAGTGCTATTTTTAACTCAGTCTATTTGAAAAATTGATTTGATCAGGTTTGAGTTAAAGGATTGCACCTATATAATTTTCTATGATACGTTTTTTTCAAAATAGCTTCATGAAACATTCTTAACATATTAAAATTGATCCAAATTGTATTTAAATTTTTCAACTACAAACAGCGACTTTTGATACAAGAATATTTTCTGAATCATTTAAAGCACTATTCTTGAAATATTAAAATTATACAGAAATCTGATTTTTGCAAAGACATAGAGGAAGTGATGAGAATTCACATTGAACTCTCACCTACTGGTATTGTCGGCTTTGAATTAAGCACATTGAACTCTCACCTACGGTATTGTCGGCTTTGAATTGTTGGCTTTGAATTAAAAATATATGGATGTCAGAGACTATACACAAATCTTCAGGCAAGTACATACACATAAATGCACTTTTTAGAAAAAACTAGATAATTGTTAGCTGTGTAGAATTCTTCGTTACTCTTTATAAAATCTCTGGTACAGAGTCATAACATTGATTGTGTAAATCAGTCTTTCATTGTGTAATCTATTATTTTATTAGGCACTTAACTTTTTAACAGATATAGAAATCCTAAACATGTAACAATATATTAGGAAAGTTAAATTGTAAACTATATATAAATTAGGTCTGGCTTTCTTCACTAATTTCATCAGCTACTGAAAACAATCTAAGTCACTTATCTACCAATAATATGCTTTTTTCCTCTCTTTCTTTCCTTATTTTTTTTCTTTTAGGACCCCAAACGTCATTTGGAGGAACATGTGGATGTACTTATGACTTCAAATATTGTCCAGTGTTTAGCAGCTATGTTGGATACTGTCGTATTTAAATAAAGCAACGCAAAAAGCTATTAATGATACTTTCAGTGTATATTCCTCTGTTATTCCTAATGCTCAAAATCAAGGGACCTCTGACGGTGTATTTGGTTAAATGTAAGACATCTGGCATCATTTGCAGCACTGTAACACCTTCAGTCTCAGTTGTGCAATTACTTCTGTTTCTTTAGTCAGGGTCTTTGCAGATTCCAAAGTTATACAAGAATACATCAAAATGGACAAATTTTGTTAATATCCCATTTAATATTTGAAAAAATCAGTAGCACAAATATATTTTGATTGTTGCTTATAAAATAAAATACATTTACAATCTATGTCTCCTGAGGTCTTTTTGCCACTGGGTGGAATTGAGAGAATAACATTTGACAGTGCTCTAGAAATCTCACACAAAGATATGTTTCCCTTTGCATTTTAAGATTTTATGACACATAGAACATCAGTGTGGTAACAAAATGTACAATGATTGCCATTAATGAGTGGCTACTTCAGTAGTGAATAACCCAGAAAAAATGGTGACATATTTTATTAAAAGCATTTGTCACAAGTTAATATTGTATACTCAGCATCTTGTTAATATATTATACTTTCAGGATTTCAGGGGAGAACATTAAAAAAAGGAGGCAGTTTTAATTTAGACTTCATCATGTTTTAAAAGAGTACATTCTACCAACAGTTTTGAAACCTTTTGGGAGTTGGCTACTACAGACTCCACTGGACTTTTCATCTGAGATAGCCATAGAAGGTATATAATTATAGTCTTCAAAGCAAGATGAGAAATGTAGCTATAATGTGAGCTTAATATCATAAGCTCATTGTTATTGCTTGCTCTCATCTTTCCTAAATTAGCTTAGGAGTACCCAGTTTTCTGATAGAAAAAAAATTGCCTAACGGTAGTTTTTATCAATGACTTCGTCCCTCAACCTACTTTTAACCTGATGTTCAGAACTAACTGCCCAAGTCATCATTCATGGTACAGCACCATGCTGGCTATACCAAGGAGTATGGCAAAGGTTATGGAGACAGACAAAGATTCAATTCTAGACTATTCCCTTGTGAAAATATGGTGAGAATATTTACTAAGGTTTCATTAAAGGAAGGTTTTACATGGGGACTTAGAATTTAGATTTAACCTGCAAGAAGTGTTATGAATGCTGTGGTAGACCAAATTACTGTCCTGTTTGAACATCTCTAGGCTCTTATTGGTTGCCTAATGAGGTTACCAGAAACTGAAAGTAGAAATGACTTAAATTCCCAGTAAATTTCACAGTGTCTTTTTTGGTGGAATAAGAGGTATTCTGAGAACTTCTTACTTGTCCTGTGGTTTCTTCTTTTAGGTATAGTGATAGTATATATTATGTAGGACATGTAATATGTATTAATGTAAGTTGTTGGGATTACATCTAACCATTTAGAATTAAATATACGTGGAAGTCAGTGAAAGTTTTCCTTTAGCCTAATTCAAAATTGCGTGAAGGCTATTTGGATATGGTTTTTCTCTTTATAAGTAAGGTCTATACCTTATTTTACAGATATGAAGTAAAGATTTTTTTCGGTACTGTATGCCCTTAGAAGAAGATCTTAATCTTTCAAGGCCCAGTCTCAATATTCAGAATGAAAGGTTTGCGGTGTTTCCCCCCCCACTTTGTCCTCTGAAAATGCTGTGAGTGAGCCCCCTGACAGAGAAGGCATACATAGTGCCTGTCTTTTGCCCTTATTTGATCACCTCATCTTCCTGGACTCTCCATAGCCACATAGCACTTCCTCCCATTTGGTTCATATGGGAGACATTCCCAATTTCAGAACCTTGTCAAAATCTTTCCTAGCAAAATTGTATCTTTGTTGTGGACTTGGAGCCGATCAAGATCAAGAATGCTCTAAGGTTCAGTGAACACCTTTGTCTTGGAATGTACTGCTCTTTTAGTAGCAGCCTGATGCCCCAGGCACAGTCAGTCATTGAAAAGATGTGTTTAATCACAAACTCGGTGCGCTGTTTTAGACTATGTGTGTTTGCACATGCACACGCTCACGGCTCACGGGCACACCTAAGTGAGCATCTTTACCATCCACCTTGCAGAGTTAAACAGCTCCGGAAACTGCTTGCCTCCTGTGCAGAAAACGCCCCTGCTTTTCCCTCAGACTAGGATGGGGGCACTGAAAGCTCTGGCCTCACTATTCAAAGTATGATCTGCCTGAACCAATAGCATCTGGGTCTTACGGAAGCTCCTTGTATACAAGAATCCAAGCCCCACCCCAGACCTAATGAATCCCAGTCAAGAATCCTGATGTGGTTCTTTAAGATGTGAAAAGTTCTTGTCTTTGAGGAGTATGGTTTGCAGGCAGGAGGAGTGACCCCGAAGAAAGCCTTCATGAGGAATCACTGAATTTAGTACTCATAATCCAAAGTGGGTCAGAGTGCACATTAATCTAATTCAGTTCTTTAAAAATGCTGAGGAAGGTGCACTCTAATCACCTTCTATCCTTTCACACCTTAACATTTCATTTTGGCATTCATTTTCTAAGAAGCCAGTTCAGGGTGTCGGTTATGGCAAAGCATCAAAAAGCCCAGGTGAAGTCTAACCTCGCTACACACTTAAGCTCTGTCCCACGGAGGATGAAGGAAACTACTGTCGCAAGCAGCGGAGGAAAAGACACTCGGGGACAGAGAAGTTCATGATGGAAGAAAGGAGAAAACAAAAGTAGCCAAAGTAGGGCAAAAGCCTCTCATGAGGACAAATGGCGGCAGAAGGTAAAGGGCAGAGAGTGTCAAGCGGTGTCAGCTACTCTCCCCTCCCCGCTCTCCAACGCCTCAACAGCTAAGACCGGGCTTGTTGATAAAGCTTCCTCTGGAGCTGAGGTTTGCATTCGAGAGGAAAAAATGGGTTTGGCTTTATTTTTCTCCCATAAAATTGTCTCGGCTTGAGTCTGGGACATCTGGTTATCAACCCGCCCTGCCCAGGCCGCCCGCGCCGGCCTCGCTCAAGGCGCCCTGCTGGACGATGCAGCTGGTGCCCTCTGCAGCCAAGGCGCCCAGCCCGCCTCGGGGGGCGCAGTGTGGGCTCCGCGTCGGCCGCTCGGTCCACCGAGGCGCCGATCGGAAAATGCACCGCAGAGGCGAAGCTGCGAGCCTGGTTAACCCCCGCTCCGCCCATGCCCGGGTCCCCACCCCGTGGCCCCAGGGCCGCGCTCCCTCGGAGCGGCACCAGCCCAGGAAGGGCACACGCGCTCGCTCGAAGGCAGAGGCTCTGCGCCCGGCCGGGGTGCGCGGACCGCGGCGCTTCTGGCACGGGAGAGTGTGTGCCCCGGGGGTCTCCGCCATTCGCGGCTCACCCCCGCGCTCCCTCGGTCTTCCGGGCGGAGTCCGCCCGCTGGTCCAGTCGGCCGGCTCGCGGGGCAGAGCTGAGCCCCGGCGCGGAGCTCTTGCTCCTCCTTCCCGCACGGTTCGGCGTCCGGAAGGAAAGCCGCGGGAGGGCAGGTTGCCGGGTGCGGGCCGAGGGAGGCGGCTCTAGGCGGATAAAGCCTCTGGCACCCTTGACCCTCTGGTTGGGGCCGAGGCTGGGCCGCTCTGCGGAGCCGAAACGGGGAGATCGCCCTACGCCTCGGGGTCGCTTTGGGCCTCGTGCTATTAATTTGTGCCAATATCCTTTCACGTTGGTTCTTTTCTCTATTCCTCCTTGGATTCTTTTTCCTTTTAAAATTACTGGCGTGGGTTCTTTTTCTCCCCTCTAGATTATATAAACATTAAACACACACACACACACGCGCGCGCGCGCACACACACACACACACACACACACACACACACATACACACACACACACACACACACACACACACGAGTCTTCAGTAGCGATTACTGTGTTGACACCACTTCCACTCTGTCTCTCCAGATCAGCGCTGCTGGCGAACCCATTTGCACGGGGACTCGGCCCTCTCTTCCTGGCGAGGCTTTTGAACCTGTCGCCAAGCCAGTACCTCAGAGAGAAGGAAGTGCAAGGGGACCCAGGGCATGCATGGCGTCTGCCCCCAGTTAGATGCTCTTCAGATAATCCGCCACCAAGTTCGCTGATAAAATATTTAGTAAAGACCCGGTAAACATCACTGCAAACACATTAAGGCACTTCAGCCCGACAGCTTATGACTATTTCAAAACTTAAAAAGGGGATCATAGATTGTCACTGTTTCTGTGCTCAACCGAGAAACCGAACCTTCGCGAGGTGGGTGGGTTGGTGGGTGAGTTGCTGCTTTTCGCCCCCTCTCCTCCCCCCTCCTGCTTATCGCTGTGGCTCTCGACAGCAGTGATTTATTTATTTATGTGCGTAGTTTAAGAGGTGGGGGTGGGGGCCGCCGAGGACGCGGAGGACAGGCTCACGACGCACCGGCTCAGGTGTTGTGAGCTTCTGTATTAACTGGAAAAGACAGACTCTGGAACTTTTACAGGGCTAGAAGAGGCCACCGGCTCGCGCTTTGTATACTTTGCACTTGAAATCGTTACATTCAACTGAATATTTGGCTCATTCAGATCCGAAAAGTCTCCTAGCGTCGTCGAATTCCCTCCTCCGCCCCTCCGCTCTAAAGGGGGGAAGGGGGGGAAGGTAGGCAATGTTTAGTACATTGCACATCTCTGGATCCTCCTAAAGCAGTGGTCACAATGCTTAAAGGTGACACAACAGTGCTCACGTAAACCAACACACATTCCCCACCCCCCAAGCCAACAATAAAATCATCCCCTTCAATTTGCCATGATCGTCGCGACCAGGAGCCAGGTGATTATCCTAATTAATGTCTATCTAATTAAATTACTGTCAGCAGCTAACCAATGGCAGGAGCCGTTTCATCGGCTGCACAAGCAGCAAGATCAAAAGTGAGCCTTTTCTGATTGCTGCATAGTGTCAATTGGCCAATCTCTTCTCCCAGGGAAAAAAAAAAAGTAAATCAAACCTTTGAGAAGCATTTGCTGGTTGAAGTGCTTTCTGTCTAGTGAGGGGGTCTGTGAATTTCTAGTTTATGATAAATAGGACTTTAAAAACCAGGGACGGGAGGGCGAGCGTGCAGGTTCTAGAGCGATGCAGCTGGAGCACTGCCTTTCTCCTTCGATCATGCTCTCCAAGAAATTTCTCAATGTGAGCAGCAGCTACCCACATTCAGGCGGATCCGAGCTTGTCTTGCACGATCATCCCATTATCTCGACCACTGACAACCTGGAGAGAAGTTCACCTTTGAAAAAAATTACCAGGGGGATGACGAATCAGTCAGATACAGACAATTTTCCTGACTCCAAGGACTCACCAGGGGACGTCCAGAGAAGTAAACTCTCTCCTGTCTTGGACGGGGTCTCTGAGCTTCGTCACAGTTTCGATGGCTCTGCTGCAGATCGCTACCTCCTCTCTCAGTCCAGCCAGCCACAGTCTGCGGCCACTGCTCCCAGTGCCATGTTCCCGTACCCCGGCCAGCACGGACCGGCGCACCCCGCCTTCTCCATCGGCAGCCCCAGCCGCTACATGGCCCACCATCCGGTCATCACCAACGGAGCCTACAACAGCCTCCTGTCCAACTCCTCACCGCAGGGCTACCCCACGGCCGGCTACCCCTACCCCCAGCAGTACGGCCACTCCTACCAAGGAGCCCCGTTTTACCAGTTCTCCTCTACCCAGCCGGGGCTGGTGCCCGGCAAGGCGCAGGTGTACCTGTGCAACAGGCCCCTCTGGCTGAAATTTCACCGGCACCAAACGGAGATGATCATCACCAAACAGGGAAGGTAATGCTACGTGCTTGGCTGCCGCCGCTCCGGGCGCGGCCGGGAGGCGAGCGCACCCAGGTTGCGACCGCCGCGGCCGCGGCGCTTTGGGGTCGGGGGCCGAGTGGCGGGCGCTCTGGCTTTGGAAAGGGGGAAAGGGGACGGGAGAACCGCCGCGCTGATGTTGTTGGTAGGGGGGCCCTCGCTCTGCGAACGTGGTTGGAGAGACAGGCAGTGACCAGAGGAAGGCGAGAAAGAGGAAGCGCCCGGGCCAGCGGCGGGGAGAGCGGAGGCACGCCTCACGCCGGCATGCTCGGACAGGAGGGGACGCAGGTCGCCAGCCTCGCTCTCCATCTGAGCCCTGGAGCCCGCCGACGCCCCGCTGCCGCTCACCCGCCGCTCTCCCTGACTCGGGTCCCCCGCTTTCCCTCTCCCACCACCCCTTCTCTAGCCCAGCAAAGATTCGCTCATATACGCTGCGAGAACAAGTTTTGCTTTGCTATCTGGCGCCCCGCTTCTTGCATTTAATCTTTAACATTTATGTTTCTTTTTTCCTTGTTTTCTTCCCCCCCCCTTCATTTAAATAGGCGCATGTTTCCTTTTTTAAGTTTTAACATTTCTGGTCTCGATCCCACGGCTCATTACAATATTTTTGTGGATGTGATTTTGGCGGATCCCAATCACTGGAGGTTTCAAGGAGGCAAATGGGTTCCTTGCGGCAAAGCGGACACCAATGTGCAAGGCAAGTCCTTCCAATTAACACATTTTCTTGACACTTATTTAGGTGAGAATGATTAATTAAAGCCTTTGTGGACTGGCTCGAGCGACTTTTAAAACGATCGGCCAATGACTTCTAAAAGGAAACGAGGGGGACAGGGGGACAGACTGAGCGGCGATAAGGGGGGAGGATTATGCAAAAGCTATTTTAATCACCCCCCAGTTAATAGGAAGAAAGAGCGGCCTAAAAAGCCCCAGCTAATGGGCCTCACAGCGGAGTAAGGTGTGTGTGTGTGTGTGTGTGTGTGTGTGTGTGTGTGTGTGTGTGTCCTACGTGGCGAGGAGTTGGGACTGGGCAGTGCCCCGGGCATATGTAAACAACGTATTTCTTTCCCTAGGAAATCGAGTCTATATGCATCCGGATTCCCCCAACACTGGGGCTCACTGGATGCGCCAAGAAATCTCTTTTGGAAAATTAAAACTTACGAACAACAAAGGAGCTTCAAATAACAATGGGCAGGTCAGTGGCTCAAGCGCCCCCCTCCTTCCCTCCCTCCCTCCCCGTCTCTCTTCTTCTAACATCCAGTTCGTCAGTTTAAAACAGCATGTGAAACTGGATACATATTTCTTTGCTTCGTTAAAAAAGACTTTCTGAAAATTCGATTTTCCACGTCCAAATCTATATTAAATCTATAAAACTGTTCTCCTTGAAAACACACCCGACCCCCCAGCCCAGTTTTGGAGTTCCTGGCCTTCCCAAGTACACACGCCGATTGATTTTGAGAAGGAACCCCGCCAGATCTGCAGGTTGTGAAAATCTTTGTTTCTCCTCCTTAGAGGAGGACTGGGAGAAGGGCCCTGAGGATCGGGCGGCAGGGTTCCGTTTTCTCCGGTGCCTCAGTAGATCCTCGCTCCCCTAGGTGCGAGGGCCGGTCCGCCCCAGCCAGCGGGTCCCCCGCCAGGCGCGTCCGCGGTCCGGTCGCCCGGGCGGCCTCGGCGGGCCCGCGGCGCCCCGGCCCAGCGCGCAGCGACCGCGTTAACACGCCGCCCGGCGCTCCCCTTTCTTTCCGCCGGACAGATGGTGGTTTTACAGTCCTTGCACAAGTACCAGCCCCGCCTGCATGTGGTGGAAGTGAACGAGGACGGCACGGAGGACACCAGCCAGCCCGGCCGCGTGCAGACATTCACTTTCCCCGAGACTCAGTTCATCGCCGTCACCGCCTACCAGAACACGGATGTAAGGAGACCTGGGGCTGGGCGCGGCGGGCGGCACAGACATCTCCCGCTCCCGCCAATATCCCCCGGCCACCCAGGGCTGGGGCACCGGCAGCACGGACATCTGCAACAGCTGACTCTGCTGCGCGTTTTAGGCGTAGGGCGAGGGGGCTGCTAGGCACCCTCCTTAAGGATCAAGCCGGTGGGAAAATGCTTACGATGTGTCTCCGGCGCGGGTCACCCGAGCCACCTTTCAGGTGGCTAGGATTTCTAGGGCCTCTTCCTTTGGGAGTTTTAATTTAGTCCTTAAACTAGAACAGATTAAGATCTGCTTCTCTTTTTTTTTTTAGTCTCTCTTTCCTTTAGAAAACAAGCAGATTTCCCTCTGCATTTTATTCTTGGCAAGCTTTGGTATCTAAAAAAAATTTTTTTTTCTTTCTTTTTTTTCCCCCCAAATCTCAGAGCTGAGGGCTGAAATGAACAAACATCACTGTTCTGAGAGATCAAAAGAATATACACATTCATATATGTGAAATCTACGATAAATCAAATTACTGAGGGCTATGGAATGCGTTTTCTAGCACTTGAACTTTTTCAGTATTTGCAAGTTTGCAAAAACTGATTTTAGTGGCTGATTTGACTACTAGAAATGATAGGGGGTTTGTGTTTGTTTTCTTAAATGAAAATATCAAAAATTAAAACGAGCTTTTATTTTAAATCAAACCTGATTTTGCGATGCAACTTGCAGTTTCTTAGGTTGTGAATCAGAAGCGACTAACTTTTTAAAATAGAGTGAAACATTAAAGATAGGCAACATTTGGTGGTGAATTCAAGTTCCCCTTAAAGATTTTTGTCTAGGTGCATTGTGTGTCAAAACCATTTTAAAAATGTGAGTTTAAACCAAATTACAACACACAGGAAAGCTAGTTGAAAGCAATCCTTTAGTTTTAGGCATCATTAATTTTAACATGTCGTTCATAACTTTCATGACACGTTCTCTGTTTTCCTTCCCACTCATTCCCTCAAAGATTTCAGTTAGGAAAATCCTGCTATGTAATGAAATTGTAGGCCTTGAGCCTCTGCAAAAGTGTCAGATAACATATTTTCTCAATCTTCCTATATAGAAGGTGAGACAACATTCATTCTTTTTTTTCCTCTTTCCCAGATTACACAACTGAAAATAGATCACAACCCCTTTGCAAAAGGATTTCGAGATAATTATGATACGTAAGTAATTTCGTGCCTTCCTTCTCAGATAGTTGTGGAATTGGACTTTAGATCAAAGGTGGATTGTTATGTACCACACTTTTGGAAGCTAGAATGTATGAAGATGGTTGTTTTGGAGGTTTTCCCTTTTTTGTTGGTTACTCTTCTCTCTGGTGACCTTGTGACTTGTTACTTGTGCAGATTTGGTCAAAGGTTTTCTCCACCTATTTTTAGCTTTCCTGTGAATTACAGAGTTGTTGGCGGGCCTCTGGGGCTGGTTGGCTGGGGAAGCTGCCCCGTTCCCGTTCCCATTCCTGGGTGCGGGTGCTGTATGTGGCGCTGCAGATGCTCAGCTCAGATTGTCTGTGTCTGAAACGGGCAATTCTGCCTGAAAGTGCATGTGGCTCTGGCAGTTGTTACAGTCTCCTTGGCATATGTGACTTTTATTTACCCATTTCCAAGTTTTGTGTAATAGCATTTCCTGTGCAAGTTTACCAAGGACTGAATAAAAATGTGCACCCACCACAGGCGAGTTCATGAGCAGAACCCCTGTTTTAGTCATTTCAGGCTTTGGGAAAGACTCAGATGCTCTTGCTGTGTGTTATGTATAAGCTTCAAAAGAAAAATGTTTTCTCTTTCTTTTGTATCTAGGTGTGATTTAATTAAATGTGTTGATTCCCTTTTCTTCAGGCCTCCCTTACCTATATCTCTTTTCTATCAAAAGGTTGTTCTCTAGGGGCAACAGTAGGTATCAAATGAACGCTTTCTGGGTTTGTTCTGGCATTCTCACTCAAGGGTCATTCATAGTGCCTAAGAGTTCAGGCAGTGTTATATAGCAAGATCTCAATCTGGACTGTGGGGTTTCCCCACTTTTTCTGACCATAACATGGAAGGGTACATACATCTTAATTTCATGGCTTACAATGAGTACCTGGGATAGAGCTAAAAAGTTGACGCTGGCTTTGACTAGGAATAGATTAGATGTGTGGATGAGTGGATACTTCCATTCCATCTCCAAGCAGATACTAACCTTCCCATTTGATATTTTATAACAATTTAAAAGACAGTCATTGCTATTACTGTCTATAGCCATTATACATATCCCTCAGAAGTAGCTTAAAGGAAGCAAACCTTATTAATATGATCTCCCACAATAAAAACTTGGATATTGTAGTCCTCACAATCTAAAGAGGTGTGCTCGGCACAGTGGAAAGTGTGTGGCCCAAGAGACCAGAGATGTTGGAGAGAGTCCTGTAGATTCTGAGCTTTTAATTCTGTTGTGAACATCTGTTCAAAGGCATTTTATTTTGCACAAATCAATTTGGTAATCCCAAGTGGGTGGGACCTGGATGGGCATCTAAACTGTATCTTTTGCAGACTGCTTTCTTCTTTTTAAAATATTGTGGCTATAAACAGAGAAGATATTTGCACCTTGCTAGTTATATTCCCTTCCTGCCTCCCTCTTATTTAAAACTGGAATTAGATTTCCAAAGGGAAATTTGTGCACTAGACAGAATGGACCTGTGAAGCCAAATCATAACTCTCACCTGCCCCTCCTCCTCTGGCTGCCTTCTGTTGGAAAATCCACTTCCCTTTCATCTTAAATCACTACAAAATTTCATTAAAATCTTCCTTATCTATACCTAAAAGAAATTCCTTACATTTTTAGGGGATAGGGAAGAATTGAGTGGTTTATGACACTCTCCCTTTCCCCTTTTAAGTTGCTATTTGGGCATGGCTCAATTTTGGAGAAACAGGAAGAGGTACAAAAGTTCAGGGGCTAGTAGGAGCTTGCTTGGCCACTCACCAGGGAATCTCCTCCCCAAAGGATTAAGGTCTGACAAGACTGAGGCTCTCCTTCAAAACAGTCTGTTGACTAAAGATTAAAACATTTATGTGTGAGCTAAATAAAAAGGCATGTGTGCATGTGTATGAGAAAACACTTCTACCAATCTTCATCCAATCCTTGGTTTCCTCTCAATTCTAATGGGATTTTCTAGGCCCAGGGCCTAAAGTTAATCTTTGATTATTTTATCTAAGGTAATTCCCAACAACATAATCAGTGCCGGTGGTTGGGCAGTTATTTAACTTTCTTTTGCCTCAGTTTCCTCATCGGTATAGTGGGATAACAATAGTATCCAACTCACCCTGCCTGGCATATAGTCAAGCTGTATAAGGGTTGGCTATTATTAGTGGTTCATTGCTTGGAGTAGATTGATGACTGCACTGTGAGTTTGCCCCAAAGTTTTTGCCAGTAATGGATCAAAACCGGGGGAGAGAAGGTCAGAGTAAAGAGCACTTTATCTTTGTATAGGAATATTTTTGATGGATAACTATTGTTTCCAAATAGTAATTCTTGTTTGTATTAGGAGAGGTGGGGGTTAAAGACTCACACAGGGGAAACAATAGACATTAAGTACCTTGGAGACTTCCAGCTGCAGTCCCAGAACACTGGCGAAGGGCAGTCTTAGACTAGTACTGTGTTATTTTCCCCCAGGGCTTTATTTATTTTTTTTTTAAGACTGTTATAGATAAAGTTGAGGAAATCACCTGAACAATCAAACGGACACAGGAGATCTTAAAAGGGTGAAGTGGGTACCCTGCTTAGAAATTTCACTCAGAAATTCTGACCGTAGAAGAAAGGCCCTTTGGGCAATAGCATCTTGGCCCCTGGGTAAATCTGCCCCGAATATGTACACAAATGTGGGAGAAGTGAGGTGAAAGACCCCTGCTTGTGCCCCTCCCTCTCTCAGTCCCCTGTCCACTTGGCAAGAGAGAGCAAGAGAAGAGGGAAACCTTTCCGTATCTTGCTCAGGTCCCTGCACAGACGCACTGGCCCCTTTAGGATCCCACGATTTATTTGAGGGAGGATGCAGGTCTGTGGCATCGTGCAGTCTCCATCCTGGACAGCAAGTGACAGGTGGAGGGTGTGCGGGTGGGCGAAGAGTGGAGGGGGCCTTCCCGTCTGCCCACACCCAGCCCCGGGGACCCCCGCGCCACCCCTCGGTTCTCTCTCTGTCTCTCCCCGCCCCGCAGGATCTACACCGGCTGCGACATGGACCGCCTGACGCCCTCGCCCAACGACTCGCCGCGCTCGCAGATCGTGCCCGGGGCCCGCTACGCCATGGCCGGCTCCTTCCTGCAGGACCAGTTCGTGAGCAACTACGCCAAGGCCCGCTTCCACCCGGGCGCTGGCGCGGGCCCCGGGCCGGGCACGGACCGCAGCGTGCCGCACACCAACGGGCTGCTGTCGCCGCAGCAGGCCGAGGACCCGGGCGCGCCGTCGCCGCAGCGCTGGTTTGTGACGCCGGCCAACAACCGGCTGGACTTCGCGGCCTCGGCCTACGACACGGCCACGGACTTCGCGGGCAACGCGGCCACGCTGCTCTCCTACGCGGCGGCGGGCGTCAAGGCGCTGCCGCTGCAGGCCGCCGGCTGCACGGGCCGCCCGCTCGGCTACTACGCCGACCCGTCGGGCTGGGGCGCGCGCAGCCCCCCGCAGTACTGCGGCGCCAAGTCGGGCTCCGTGCTGCCCTGCTGGCCCAACAGCGCCGCGGCCGCCGCGCGCATGGCCGGCGCCAACCCCTACCTGGGCGAGGAGGCCGAGGGCCTGGCCGCCGAGCGCTCGCCGCTGCCGCCCGGCGCCGCCGAGGACGCCAAGCCCAAGGACCTGTCCGACTCCAGCTGGATCGAGACGCCCTCCTCCATCAAGTCCATCGACTCGAGCGACTCGGGGATTTACGAGCAGGCCAAGCGGAGGCGGATCTCGCCCGCCGACACGCCGGTGTCCGAGAGCTCGTCCCCGCTCAAGAGCGAGGTGCTGGCCCAGCGGGACTGCGAGAAGAACTGCGCCAAGGACATCAGCGGCTACTATGGCTTCTACTCGCACAGCTAGGCCGCCCCTGCGCGCCCGGCGCCGCCGAGGCCCGGACCCCAGCCGGCCGCTCGCAGCTCTTCCCCAGCTCTTCCTCCCCGCGCCCGCCCCTCCACGCGCACCCCCTCGTGCCACTTGACCCTCGATGACCGTCTGCGGCGAATGAGTGCAGGTCTCCGAGTGGGATTTTAACCTTTTTTGCACAGCAGTCTCTGCAAGTAGCGCACCGACCTTCGACTTCGCTGTAAACCTCCTGGTTTTCCCACTCACTCTCCTGTGAAGTTATCCTCCTAACACTCCTCTTCCCCTCGTCTTTTTCTCACCCCCTTCTCTTTCTTGTAATGAAACTCTTCACCTTTAGGAGACCTGGGCAGTCCTGTCAGGCAGCAGCGATTACGATCCGCCAAGTCTCGGCCTCCCCATTAACCCTAGGATGTTGACTCTAGAACCTGGACCCACCCAGCGCGTCCTTTCTTGTCCCCGAGTGGATGGATGGATGGATGAATGGATGGTAGGGATGTTAATAATTTTAGTGGAACAAAGCCTGTGAATTGATTGTACATAGTGTTAATTTATTGTAACGAATGGCTAGTTTTTATTCTCATCGTCAAGGCACAAAACCAGTTTCATGCTTAACCTTTTTATTCCTGTCCTTTCTTTGCTTTTCTTTTTCTTCTTTTTTCTCCTTCTTTCATTCATTCTTTCTCTCTTCTCTCTCTCTGTTTTAATTTTCTTGTGAGATAATTAACAATATTCTAAGAGGCTCTAGAAACACGAAATTCTCAGTAGTGATGAGTTTCCCACTTCTCAATCCGTTGCATGAAATAATTACGATGTGCCCTCATGCGCACAAATAGCTAAGGAGAATCCGCCCAAACACCTGTAAAGGGTAGGTGTCTGTTCATAGGCAAGTTGATTAAGTGGCATGATGCCTGCAAAGCAAAGTCAACTGGAGTTGTATGCCCCCTGCCCTTCCTTCTAAATAGAATAGCTCGACATCAGCAATATTATTTTGCCTTATTTGTTTTTCCCCAAAGTGCCAAATCCATTACTGGTCTGTGCAGGTGCCAAATATGCTGACAAACTGTTTCTGAATATCTTTTCAGTCCCCCCCCACCTTTATATGCTGTAAATCTTTGTAATGAATACTCTATTAATGATATAGATGACTGAATTGTTGGTAACTATAGTGTAGTCTAGTGAAGATGAATTGTGTGAGTTGTATATTTTACTGCATTTTAGTTTTGAAAATGACTTCCCCACCACCTAGACACAGCTGAAATTTGACTTCCTTGGGAGAACACTAGCATTAATGCAAGTAAGACTGATTTTCCCCCCTCTATAAGTCTTGTTATATTTGATAAGGAGCATTAATCCCCCTGGAAATAGATTAGTAGGATTTCTAATGTTGTGTAGCAAACCTATACTTTTTTTGTATTTTAAAATTCATGTGAAATATGCATCATACACAATATTCAATCTAGATTCCAGTCCATGGGGGGATTTTTCCTAATAGGAATTCAGGGTCTAAACGTGTGTATATTTTGGCTCTTCTGTAAATCTAATGTTGTGATTTTTATATTTGTTTCGTTTTGTCTGTGAATTGAATAATTTATACGAGTACACACTCCATTGAGAAACGTTTTGTTTTTTGCTCGTTTGTATCGTCTGTGTATAACAAGTAAAATAAATCTGGTAAAACGCTAACTATGGTGTTTGAAAGCAGTTTACAGTTTGAAAATAATTTAAGTATTATAGATGATTGCTTTTAAGTGTTTAGGAAGACTAGCACGTTCCCAGTCCAATATGGGCAGTCTGTTTAATGGGAACCACCTCCCATTTCCATCTTAAGTTTGTTTTATAGTATATCAGGAATTACTTTTTCCTTCCGATTTACAATTATTTAGTTCCCTATGAGTCAAGTTTCACTTTTCTGCGCTCATTTTTTTTTCTTCAGGAAAATATATGCACTTTTCTCTCAACTTAGTTATCTGATTCTATCTGAAGTTGGAAATAATGCGAACAGTAAAAGGAGAATCTTTAAATAAGGAGTTATGAATTTCTTTAAATTTCACAAAGTAAGGCGGGAGGCCTTGGGCGAGACTAGGGTGTGATTTAAATGCTTATCACAATAGACTGTTGACCGCAGATTTCAAAAATTCTGGTTTTACATAGGGAGGCCTCGTGGGTGAGGGGCGAATCTGTATACGCAAACACAGAACGGCCTACATTTCCTGAGTATCAGATGGTTTCGGAGGATTGGGCAGGGTGGGGATGGAGAAGGACCCATAGAACTAACTCGTGGAAGAGTTGTTGTTAACCATTGAGCCTGAAGCTTGCTTTTGGGAGGTGTGGCAGGCGGGAGTTGGCGGGGTGGGGGGGGGGTGGGAGGGTGGGAGAGGACCAATCTATCTTTTCTATAGTGGAATCCCTATCTATGCCAGTCTTATCCAGGACAGATTCACGTCCCTTGAGATCAAATGCAGAAATGTGGAATTCCAGCCCGGGGGGCGCTGCGTCTTAGCTCAGGCATCCTCAGAGCTCTGTCTTTACCTCGTGGAGAAGCGATTTTTGTACTCTTGTCTCCAAAGAGAGGTGATCCCAGAAAGAGGCGGAAAATGGCTAGACATTCTTGCTTAGTCTGGGCCGGCCTCAGGTTAGGGGACTAAATTTACCACCACCCAGAGATTGTCCAGTGTCCCTTTTGCAGTTTGAAGACGGAAAGAGGCTTCAAAATTCGAATTAAAATGAAAATTCGAGGGAGGATAAAACTGACTTGCCTTCCCTGGACAATTCCGCCACTAGACGGCGTTCCGTGGAGTGTTGCCTGCCACCTTAGAAAAGCGATGACTGACTTTCCTTTGTGTTTCTTTCTCCCTCCCCACACCTAAGAACTAACGGAGGACGAAAAGTACAACACGCGGTGCATGTGTAGCGAGTGAAGTGGAGCAGTGCATCCACGGAGTCACCCGCCCGACCCGGGCGCCACTTCCGAGCCCGCGCCCTCTTCCGCCGAGGAGGCGGCGGCGCACGTGCGGCCGGAGGGCCCGGGACCGGGAGGGGCGTGGGCGTGGGAGGTCAGGGCTAGTGGGCGTCCGGCGCGGAGCGAGGGCGGCCGGGGCTCGAGGGCGCGGGGCTGCGGGGCCGCTCTCGGCTCTCGGACCCGGCCGCGGGAGCGCGCGGCGCCGGCCCGGCCCGGCTCTCCGCCCTCGGGACGGAGGCACCGTGAGCGAAGGAGCCGGTGTCATGTGCGTAAACGAGGCTCCAGGAAGCCGAGGATAGATTTCACAGGAACGTGGTGGCTTGTACTGGAAGACGCGCGTTAGCTGCTATTAGGAAGTACTTAAAAAAATCAGGGAGGTCGTTTCCCTTGCAGCTCCGCCACCATCTGCTGTGTGGACTGAGTCAGCGTGAGGTAAATTTGCAGCTTCGCGCTCCTCTCAGAGGCAGTGTGCTTTCTTGTCCCTTTAAAACACGATCATCTCCCCTCGCTTCCAAGAAGTCTTGGGTGTCTTGTGAAGTGGCCCCGTCAGTGGGTCCGGGAGGCTGCTGCTGTCCAAAGGGAATCAGAGTTTGGATTTGCGAGGCCCTTTGGGAGTCCAAGTTCGCCTCCCGGTTAGACCAGAGCTGCCTTTTCTCTCTTGGGGGTAGGGGTCAGCGTGTGGCGGAAGGGAACGGTGAGTCCTCTTCACAGACTCAGCCTTCCTCAGTCTTCCACAGCGTATTTTCGAACAGAGAAAGGAAGATAAAGGAGGGCGAGCGTGCGGCCAGCACTTTCTTCTGGCTCGTGCCTTCCCGCCACTCGCACTCCGCGCCATCTTAGCTCTCTTGCAGCCTCACTCGGGCTGAGCGTGGCAGCCGGCGTGCGCCGCCCGGGCCGAGAGGCCGCAGCCTCGGTTCTTAGCCGTCAAGGGGGATGCCGCCCGTCGGTGTGGACGGAGGCGGGAAGCGAGCGCGCCGCCGCGGTGGAGGGCTGCGGCGACGGGTGGCGAGTCGGTCCTGCCCCCTCAGGCGAGGCCGCAGCTTGGCCCCTGGCCCCCGGAGCAGCGGGGCGGGCCGCTCCGCGGGCCTGGTCCGGGCTCTCCTGCTTCGCCGTCGGGCGGGCTGACTGGCGGCTGTGTCCCGGCTGTCCTCAGTTTCGGGTCCGGGTCAGAGTCCAGGCCGAGACCCTGGCTGTGGGTCGACTGTGGGAACCCAGGCTCACTTCGGGCTGCGGGTCTGGGCCTGGAGTCCCGGCGATTCTCTGAGTGTCTCCCGCGCCCCCGACCGGTCGAAGGGCCGCGGCCTTCACTTTGGCCCAAGGGCGCGGCCTTTGGCGCGCTGCTCTTGAGAGCAAGACCCCGCAACAGGAAGAATGGGATTGAGGGCGTGGAAGCCTTTTAGGGTTAGCAGAAATTTGCTGAGCAGTCCGATTCAAAAATCAGTTTGATTCTGCCTTTTGGGGACCGACAAACATCACGGAGCTTTTAAAATATAGTAATTTAGAGTCTATAGAACTTTCGGAGGCCCTTACTTCCTGCATTGCATTTTCTTGTAAATCCCTAAAGTTCTTTGTGACCCACCTGTTTTGGGGTAATAAGAAATGTGTATCTTTTTAGTACTGAAGCTTTAAAGAATGTTCTGCGTTCTGTTTAAGATGCAGGTTTGGAACAAAAGCTTTGTTGAATAAAGGCCATTTATATTCCCAGAGAATTTAAAACGCTCCATAGATATTTGAACAATGTGTATGTGTTCATAAGTGATTTTTATAAAATGTTCAGCCTCCTCAGGTGCAGTACCTTTTTTTGTGTGTATATGAATTACTTTATCATGTAGGCATTTTGGCCATGATATAGGGGGAACAAGTAGAATTCATGATCCTATATAAAAACAAGCCTATGTAGGTTCCTTTGAAAGAAACAGCACCAGTTATTATTTTTAGACAAATGTACTTAGGAAGTAGTTAGCAACTTTAAAGCCTAGTGATTCAATTCAATTTTTAAAAAATTTAATATGCTATGGTATGTTAGCAATTGCTTGGCTAACTTTGGTATTTGAAAGAGTAATTAATACTTTAGCCTAATACCAGTAAAATCAGTTTTATAAAAGCTGACTGAGACTTTTAAAGCAAGTTGAATTTATGCAATTTATTGAAGTTACAATCTGAGCACAAGAATTACTTTTGGACTGTTAGATTTTCTTTTGCCAGAATAAGAGTCTCTCAAGACAGACAAACTAGGCAAAATTTTAGGCATTGTATTATCCTTGGTTTCATTCAGTTGCTTTGGGATTCGTGTGTCTTCTTGGTTCCCGTCTTCAGTTTATATGTTAGGTTGCCACACGTTTAAAAATATATTAAAAAACGAAAGAAAACCCCACTGCTTTCACAATAAAGTAAACTTGATGGTGTACAAGTCGCTGGTCTCATCTGAGCTGATTATATCCTCTTTGCGTGTATTTTACACCCACAGTATGGTTTGTAGCGGTGTTCAAGACATGGCGTGAAAAATTTGATTTGAATAGTTCCATTAAAGTAATGAAAAAAAAACATAGCTTAATAGACCTTCTAGTGATAGCTCCCCCTCTTACTATGCTAACTCTGAAATAAATATGTAATCTAGTATTGGGAACATGGCATTTAGAAGACCCTTGCTGGTAATATTTAATTTAATAAACATACTAACTGTGACATTATTAATGCAATGAGGTTTGTACCACAAGCTGATTCTTTCAGGTTGTTTGACCTATTACTTATCACTAGATTTTTTATAAATATATCCTGCAATTTAGAACTTGAATTGTGAATTATTTTGAACTTTAACTCTTAAAAAATATCTGCATGACAGGGCCCTCATTTTATACACAAAGCATTTATGCTTGGGTATCATGGCACACCTTTTATAAGGAAGAAGAGGGAGTTTAGGAGGGGAGAACATCTCTTGAGATATGCCCCTGGCTGTTTTAGTCAATATAGTTATTTCGTTTCAACACTAGTAGGAAAAAAAAAAAAATTAAGTTTTGGGGCAAGAATTGACTGTATTTTGATGGCAGTACTAAGTTTTAAGAAATGATAAATTAAACTTTCTGGTTAAAAAATCTTAGGTTTAGTGCTTATATTGGGATTATATAGGTTTAGGTTTCATACATCTCTTCATGTTAGCAAAACGGTACTGTATGGAGAAAAAAGCCTTTATGTTACAATTTTATCATTTCAGGTGCCTAAAAAAAAGAGAAAAAAGCCAACAATGTTGTTCTCAAACTACAGGGTCTTCCTAGCTCACATTTAAACTTTCAAGATGTATTTGTCAGTTATTTTACCATTCCTAGTATGAAAGGGAAGGCATTTTTCAATCTTGGGAAAATTCAGAAGCAATTTTTTGGTTCTCAGTTAATTCAGTTTCATCTTAAAAGTTCAAATTTAGCAAAGCACATGTTCCCTTGTTCATGCCAAGTGTGATAAAAACTAGTCGAAAAATAAAACCATTGCAAACAAGTAGAGCACTGCACTTCACTGCACACTATGCAGGCCACATCATTTCTAGGTCTGATGTCACTGCCTGCTGGGTTGCCATTTGTGGGCACATGTAAGTCTGCCTTTGAAAGCTGATAGAAGGCATTTACTATTTCAGATATGTATGTGTGTTTGAATTGTGTGTGTGTTTTAAATATATTCTTTGAGTAGTGATATGCATACCCGTGAATATTCAAACATTTGCCATCTTTTATCAACAAGAGGTTATACTTTTTAGAGCTCCAGGATGTTATTTTTCTCCCTATGCATTAGGAGATAATATTTTATTTGTATCTAAAATATGAATTAGCAAAATCACCTCTACCCCTTTGTAATGTAGTCAAATTATAGGCTACTTTGTGGATTTACAACTTTCTTAATTAGTTTAATCTTTGTAGTTACAATACTAAGCTATCACATTTTTTTTTTTGGTTCAACATCCTTGACCTTCAGTGAACAAAATACACGTGCATGTTATGTAGATTCAGTTTAGGCCATATACAACCAACACAGACATTTTATGATAATTTTTCAGTTATCGTGTAGATTTCTATTATTTTGAATGGCTTGCTCAATTGAGAATTTACTGAAGTCCAAAGTATTGCTACTAATTAAAATTGTTTCAAAGGTGGCTAGTACTTTTATAACCTGATGTGTTTCTGAATTGAAAAATTATAATTTTGGATATAGTTTTACCAAATAACAGCAATGTTTACTACTCGGCACCTTCCTTTGAGAAAATAGAAACTATAATGAGGACTTATCCTTTCACAGTTTACATACCATTGAATGCTATATATTTTGTTCAAATAAAAATTTTTTTCTACTTCTGTCTTAATTCGCTATTTTTAAAAATGACTGCGTTTTAATAATTCTTAGAGCTCATTCACTTTTGTTCTTCAGTCTCTAATTTATGCTCTCATTCTGCTTTGTTCCTGTGGAGATAGGCAAAGAAGCATACTGACTTTCTTCTCAACAAATTTGTTCTTTTCTCCTCCAACTCTACTCTGTCTCTGACACTCATTTTACCCTTGTTGACTCTCTTGCCAACAACTTTTTTGACCTACTCTTTTTTTTTCTTGTGCTACCACTCTGAACCTGAATCTTTGTAAAATGTATGTCTGATTCATCAATTTGTTTCTTTCGGGTCAGAACTTTTATATCTTCCCCAAAAGCAATTGGGGGAAAAAAGCAGTATTGTTTTTGAGACAGGCATCCAGTAGATGTGTCTTTCTATTAAACCCCTCCCACATTGGTTTTTTATTTTGTGCTTTTTTTTCTATAAAATTTTATAATCACTTCATCTCTTGATACTTATTTTTATATAATCTTGTTTATTTTTATATTTGTGAAAAGACAGGTTAATATTTTTGTCTCTTGTTGTATTTCTGTTCTTGTCTTTACACATAACATTCTTAGCTATGTGAGATACTGCGTTTATCCCTGCTTTCTTTTGTTGTACTTAGGACCCAATCTTTCAATGGTTTCTTTGATCCTTTTCAATTCAGCTTTCTCATTTGCACAGACATTAAAATATTTCTTACCAAAGTTTACTAGTATACTCTTAACCAAATGTAGTGGCCTTATTACAGACAAATCTTTATTCTCTTAGCTATTTTAAATCATAATTAGCCCTCTTGGGGTTAATTTAGAAACACAGATTCTGCCACTCCTTCCCTTTCCCCTTCCTTCTTTCATGCTGTCTCTTCTTGCTTGCTAACTCATTCATTCATTCATTTTATAGGTTTCTGTAGTGTTTGATTTTTGCAGACTATGTACTCATATACCTCTCCTAAAAAAGCTTGCTAGGCATTTGACATATGATATAGAAGAGTAAGGTGGGAGAAAGAAGATCTGGTGATGTTTTTCTTAATATACATTTTCCACCTATTGCCTAATAGCTTTCCCTATTTGAAGGTTTCTTATTTCTTGTAACCTGATATATTTTACTTGACATTTTGGATTGCCCTTCCTTGTCCTTCTTGCCAACTCACATTCTCTTTACTTTTGACCTAAGTGTAACATAATGAGGATTAAAGTGAAATTTTTAAAAGTGTTTTTTAGTTAATAATTTAACCCCTTGAGAAGGTTACATTGTGAAGAATACAAATCTAACTAAGAAGGAAAGTTTTTTACAATTATATGTACTATATCTTATTAATTAAATACATCACTATAAGTCCTTTTTCAACATAGCCACACACACACACAAAATACAGAGCTAAGAGATTCAGGCCTTGCAGACCATGAAAAATAGTTTTTCTTGCAGCACCACTTCTTTAGGAAACTCTGTTCCTGATTTTAAACTTTAAAGTTATACACATTTTAAATTTCATTTTCAACTATTTTTGCTTTAGGATCATCTTTCAAAACACAAATTGTGTGTGTGAGTATTTGTGGTGTGTATGTACAATAGCATGAAGAATCTGGAGAACAAGAACATAAAACCAAGAAAAGCAATTGGGGGATTTTTGACTCTTCTTGCATTCTGCTGCTTCAGTTTCTGTCTTGACCGTGTGTTCTTTAGGAGCTCCTGATGGAGCCTGAAGAATGCATTTAACAATCTCCTATCTATATTAACACTTCTCTACTTCCTAGCAATAGGATCAAGTCTTTACACTTATTACTTAGTTGGTGGATAGTATAATTTCCATTTGAATAAGAAGTTGATGAAAATGCCACCATGCCAAATACATGTTCATCTGACTGAACATTTGTAGTTGGTGTCATGTAAATTTAGTGTGTAAGATATCTATATTAAATTTATTTTGAAAATATAAGTCAAAGAAACTTGATTCCTATGGTATAGCAGAAAACACAGTGACATAAGAGGCTTTATTTCTATGATTTTCACTAGCCTCATTTGCAAAATGAAATTATAATTAAATCTTTCAAATACCTTTCTGCTTTGAAGACTGCTTTTGTGAACCTCGGACTGCATATGCAACTTGAATTCAGATGCTCTGAGCTAGGGTAGAACTACCTCTAGAGTAGTGGGGTTTTAAAACTGAGACTCATAATAATAAACATATACACATACACACAAATAAAAGATTCCCAAAATAATGCTTACCTTTGTCACATTCGGCATATTCTGATGTTTTTTCTTTTATGTTCAATTTCATTGAACAAAAATTTCTGGTGACCTAGTAATATTATTTTCTAATATACAGTGACCTGAAGTTTGAAAAACAGTATCGTAGTGATACTGTTAAATTGACTAGCCTAGAATGTCCCCAGTTTCCTCTGATAACTCTGCACACATATTTTAACATTTCTTTTCTACAATGGTAGAATATATATACTAGCAAAGTAGAGAGAATCCCTTCTTATTTAATAACACACTTGAGTGTATGGCATAAAGGGTGATTGAATGTAAAGATGAAGAGACTGTTCATTACAATATTCCTTTCATGATCTGCAAGTTTTTTTTTTTTAATCTTTAAGGCATCTTTCTTTAAGATTGTTACACTTTATTTAGAACTTTATCTTATTATTATTTTAGGTATTTCATATTTCTCTCCTTTCTCTCTTTCATCCTTACTCCAAGTATATTGATTTACTGAAAATCAAGATCACTTCTAGTCTTGGGAATAAGTAGACTTATACTTGCTGGTATGGTTCTTTGAATGAACTCCCTTCTTGCCTTTCCTGACATTAAGGCACAGCTGAATGGAGGGGAGAGAATAGCAGCAACTTCTCATATCCTGTAGGTCAGTGGGTTCACATTAGACTCACCATGGGATTTCTTTTAAAATTTCAATAGCATTAGGGGGTACACATGATTTTTGGTCACATGGATGCATTGTAGAGTGGTGAAGAAGTCTGGGCTTTAAGTGTACCCTCTATCCCACCTGTGCAGTTTGTATCTGACAAATGATTTTTCATCCCTCCTTTGCCACTCTCTCCCTTTGCCATTCTCCCCCTTCTGAGTCTTCAATTTAAAAAATTCTGATGTCTGGATTCACACCCCATATCAAATGAGTTAGGATATAACTGTCTGGTGGTGAGATCCAGGCATCAGTACTTTTTCATGATTCTTAGGCGAAGTCTGGGAAAGATATCATTCCTCTAAGGTTTTGTTTTTGTTTTTGTAATGAAGGTAAAGGTAGAGGGTTTTTTCTTTTTCTTGAGTTTAACAGTTATAAATGGTGGCAAGCTGTATTGGTCCATTATAATATCATACCTAGGGAATAAAGTAATAGTAACTTTCTTAAAAATAAAAAGTACATACACATAAATGTAACTATTTTCAAATAAATTTCTTTTTAAAAAAACATTGTGGCAGTATGATCACCTTATAGAACAAGCAGTTTATCCTCTTGACTATAAAAGTGACATGAAGTACACTGTCTTCTCACTTTCTGTATAAAAGAAGCATTTGTATTCCTCTTCCAGTATATCATGATAAAACATGATGATTAGTGCTGTTTCTGGAAACTCTACAATCATCCATAAGGTAGCCTTTATCTGGATAGATTGTAATTGGAAGATCATCTGGGAGTATTACATGTTGACATCTGATGTCATTCTCAGAAGGATAAATGCCATAATATCAAGAATAGGCCCAATTCATGGAACAATACAGAATTCTAGGGGTGGGAAGTCAGTATAAGCAATACCAATCATATACCATATTTCAAATCAGTTATAGAGGGATTACCTCTAAATATGTCAGATGGAAAAATTTCTTCCTCTCAATATAGGCCAGATACAAGCAGCTCACTTACTCAGATAGCTTCATAGTCCATGGCAACCTCCCAAGTCATTCATTTTTAAGTGGTTGCATCTATTTGAGTCATGATGTGAACATTACCCAGCAAACTGAATCACAAGTTATTTACATATTTGAGAAGTTGTTGTATTCAGTATATTGTAATAGAAAATATCATAGAAACTTTGTATTCTTGTTTTGTTCAGATTCAGAATTCACTAAAGTGTAGGGGGTTATTATTTGCTGTTATTTCCTCTAAGAATAATGTTAATTGATTGTGTTTATGTTTTATCTAATATTTGTATATAGAAGCATTATACCATAACTAGAAGACAGAATAAAATGAGCTCTGTTTATTTTCTGAGAAATATAACTGTAGAATATGAAAATTCACCAGTTCTAGGACTTGAAATGGTTAAAACTTTAAAAAGGGGTAAAAGAAATCTTGGTTAAATATACTGGAATTTGTTAAGCCTAAAGTATTAGAAAAGTAATATAGTTTTTGTTATGTACAAACTATTTAGCTTATGTGATCTTTAGAAGTCTACAGGCTCTGGGATTTAAAAATAAAAGAGAACCAGTAAGAATAAAAGTTAAAGTTATTAATTCTACTTAATTTTTATACTACCTACTATCCACCTCTCCAAATGTAATATTTCATCTGTGCTAGAATTAAGTATTTATTAATGTTCAACAAGCTAGGCAGTCATATGAACTTGGCTTATTATAGCTCACTCCTAAATTTAGAAGTGTTCCCAGATTGAAAAATGGTAAAAGGATTAGAGAACAAATGCACAGTTTTTAGTTTATTCCTTGTTTCAGATTTTGCATATTTTTTGAAACTAGATTTAATTATCCTAATCACACTGTATTGAACCTTTTAAGAGAATGAAGTAAAATTGTGTTAGAATTTTTGAAATCCCCATATTTATTTGTATAATTATATTTCTTTTGTTTGATTAATATACTTTCTAGAAATGATATATAGTCAATTTTTTATTATTCAGACACTTCCTGTTTCTGAATTATCTGTGTACATTGCTTCTCATTGCCTCCATATGTCAATCTTTTGACTACATTTACTTCTTTTTTTTCCTAGATAACAAAAAAGAGAAGATTATGGTAAAAATTAAATCTGCTTTTTATCAGTGAATGCAATTTGGCAAGAAGGAGTATACAAATATTTCTAAAATGAAATCTTTGAACTAATGGATTTTATTTATTCTTGCTCTTTTTGCAGTCTTAAACTGTAATTAAATGAAAACCTTTGAGTTTTTTTTTAAACTTCAAGCAACATTGTAATAGTTTATTTCATAGAAATCCTGGTGTTTATGTACTTATCAAGGTGAACAAAAATGAGGATACCTGAACCAAAGCTCAGGATTTCTTTGCCATTAGTTCCAAAGCTTCCCTGATAGATCCCCAAACTGGTTGTCTGACCATTCCTCTTTTTTCCTGTGGATTGCCAGTTGAGAGAAGAGCAATAACGAACACCCCCATTTCATGCTTCTGTTTAGGGTTTTTGTGTTTTAGATGAATTTCCTTCTCACCTTCTATCTCTTTTGCTCTCACAACTTTGAGAAGTGAAAAGTAGCTTCTCTTCACAGAAAGATTGGGGACCCTTTATCTAAGATAAACTGATGTAACAAGAACATTCTATATGGACTTAGTTATTTTAGTTTAGCAAGCCTTTGTTGATTGCTGACTATGATTGAGGCATTATGTAAGGCATCATGGAGACTGTAGGATGAATTAAATATGGATTCACTGTGATTTGTGGAAACACTATAAGATAAAAAGTGGTGAGCGTGGTGAGTTCTAGAATAGAAGCATAGGAAAAATCCTTTGGAAGCATAGGGGAGGGTGTGACTATGTCTAACTGTGGGAGTCATGGAAGGTTTTATGCATGTGATTCTTGTTGAGGCTGGACTTGCAGAAGTCCCGAGAGTGGAAAGGCTTTCTGGAGAGAAAAAAAGTCATACGCAAAGTCTAGGAGGTAGGGAAGCAGAGGCCTACTTGAAAAATAGGTAATAGTTTGGATGCTGGGAAATACAGTGTGTAGACAAGGTAAAAAGGAAGATAAGAATAGAAAGCTTGGGTGCCATATAGTGTTAGGTTAAGACAAACTCGTTCTCTGATCAAATGGAAATAAGCAGTTTGATTACACCTAGTTGACTTTTACTGTGAATTCCATTAGAAGAAACCATATGTACTGCCGTGCAACTTATATTTCCTACTTAATATATTTAGGCTATATTTCTACCTCAGTACATATTGATGACATTCTTTTTAATATCTTCACCACTACATTGTATGGATAAACAATACCTAACTTAACTAAACCCTTACTGATGTATATGTAGTTGTTCCTATGATTTTGCTATTGTAAAAAAATGCTACATTTTACATTTATCTCTGTATATTTGTGATAGATGTCTGTAGGATAAATTTCTAAAATAGAATTTCTGGGCTAAAGGTTGTATCAATTTACAGTTACTCCATAAGTATATGAAATTTTGTTTCCCCGTCCTCTCAACAGTTCCAACTATGTCAGTCTTGATATAATTAAAAATTTGATCATATGATAAAATTAGAAATTGGCATCTAAAATAGGAAGATATGCACTAACTACAGAACACAGAATTCTGGGGGATGTCTAATCCTGGGATGGGATGGTACAAGAGAAAACTTATAGGAATAATATGACATGCCTTTTCTAGATTGCTAATTTTACTTAAGGATTTGGGAGCAATACATGTTATTTTCATTTAAAAGCAAGTTGAAAAATGTGAAGGTAGAATTTATATAATTTTTTAAAATAAAAAATATTCTACGTTATTGTTAAATAATACATATGATTGCACTTTGTGAAGTACTATAAAAAGTTTATTACTGTATTAGTCAACAGCCTATGACAGGACATAAAATCTCTTTTCACTGCACTGCCAAACTGTTAATATATAAGAAAAAGGAATGGAAAACCATTTATTCAGATGTTCTGATAGAATTGTCACATACACAAATCAAACAGTATCATAGAGTAGAATTTAGTTAATAGCTACATCTCTTTTTCTTTTTCAGGTTGTAAGCAAACTATTACATTGCCTTAAATAACTTCATTGTAACTTGTTTCTTACACATTGTGGCTTTAATACAAAAGTCACTTTTTAAAGTTACAGACACTTTTTTCTGGCACCACATAATTTATACTTTCTCTCTCTCTCTCTCTCTCTCTCTCTCTCTCTCTTTGAGTCAGAGTCTCACTCTGTTGCCCAAGCTGGAGTGCAGTGGCATGCTCACAACCACCGCAACCTCAACCTGCTGGGCTCAGGTGATCCTTTTGCCTCAGCTTTCCAAGTAGCTGGAACTACAGGCATGTGCCACCATGCCTGGCTAATTTTTCTTGATTTATTGTAGAGACATGGTCTCCTCAAGTTGCCCAGGCTGGCCCCCAACCCCTGGGCTCAGGCAATCTTCTCACCTGGCCTCCCAAAGTGCTGAGATTACAAGTGTGAGCCACCGCGCCCAGCCTATTTATACAACTCTCTTAACTCGTAGATGGATTGAAGGAAACAGAGGCTAATTCATTTTTAAGATAACACATTCAAAAGAAAGAAGCACTAACAAACGATCATGAATTTTCTGTCTATGGTTTCTGAATAGGATGGTGGTCTTCAGACTTTAAAAATTTGTAACAACAGAACTGTCTACCAAAATGCATTGATATCAATAATATAGAACAGGTAAATGGGGAATTGCGCTGTTCAAGCAGGATGAGGTCCCTGGACTTCTGGTCACTAGACCTTTCCCCCTTAGTTCCTCTAGTGACTACTGAGGTATCTTGAGCAATATTTAGGTTATTGGGAACACAGTGCAGGAAGAATATTCTGCTAAGTTAGTTTGGTATCCTTGCTTTTCAGGAAACACTAGGGAAAAACCCCTGGATAACTCAGTGGATTAATTCATACTCTGCTTTTTTCTAGGAAGACAATAAATTCTAAATCTGAAATATAAAATGCTAAAGGCATAAGGTTTTAGGTCCTAGGTTTCTCGGCCGAAGCAGACAGGTCTTTGAGCTTACTTTTTCATATTGTTTACTGATTTCTGTGAGCTGAACAAACAAAATAATAAATTAAACTACCTTTGTGACCCTCAAATAACTTTTCCATTGTGATTCATTGATCCTTTCTCTATGGATTTCCTTTAAAACATGAGATTTCAAAGAAATTTTACCCCTGGGCTAGATGCATTGGGTTGTGCTCTTGACTTGTTGGATCTCCTAAGTCAAAATACTCAGTCTAGTAGAAAAGCTAAAAAAAACTCATTACATTTATAACATTCTCTTTTATAATGATCATGTGTTTCTGAGCTAAATTAAGCTTTGGTGATTGGCTCATTGATTCATTCTAAAGGTAGATTTATTCAAGAATTTCTGCCTTAAATATTCAGTTATAATACGACTACTTTTTTTTTTATATAATCATGCTACAGATAAATCTAGCCACACAGCCAAGCAATGACATGTGGCAGGTGACCAAAGCCACTAATGCCAGCCCATGCATTAAAACTTGTAATTAAATCTAAAAGATCAGAAGTGCCATGAAGTTTTCCCAATGATGTTCAAAAACTTTATTAAGTATAAACCCAGATTAAACTGAAAAGATATAAACTTTACAGAGATTTAGTTTTTTAATTTTTTTCAGCATTCTTTAGTACTTTAAAGTATTTTAGTAGTTGTTAACAATGATGAAGACTCTATATAACCTGGAATGTTCTGGATAATCTTTAATATAAAAGTGTGCATGTGCATCAAGTTAGCTTCCTTGCTTAATGCCATATCTCACAAAGGTATTAAGTGGACTATGTTAACTTATGGATTTAATTGAAATTTTAAGAAATGTTCTTTTCACATTCACCTAATGAATGGAAAAGAGAGAATTAGTTATTCTACATTTCTAATGAAGTTCATAGCTTTTAAAATTCTGATTAACTCTATATGAATCCTCTGGCCATTTAAATAATAATTTTCTTAAAGAAAATATTTATGAAATGCTAATAAACTATTAAGTGAACAAGTAATACAATATGTGATAATTTTTACACCCTTCCTACAGTGCATAAAATTCTAATACAAACTTGGTGTATACTTGATAACAATTTACATGTTTATTTTACCATCTGGTAAATGTGTAAACGATATTTTGAGAAGCACATTTCATATTCACTTTAACAACTTATCTTTGACAATATGTGCCCTATCTTATGTATTGACTGGAAGAATCTTGGAAATTTTTGAAAAAGATGAATCCAGGAAAAAAAATTCATGTCCTAGTTTGTTTTAAAAATATTATGGAGATTTAAGACTTAGTTTTTCATACCAAACTGAGGAATTTTGTTGTTTGCTGACTTCTACCAGACATCCTGCTAATTAGGGTAGAATAATCAGAGCAGCTTCCAAACATTATATCATATACATCAAATCAGGTTTCCAACAAACACTGTAGGCCACATAGGTAGCAATAATAAAATAAATATGGTTCTGTGTGTTGTATAACAGTATCATATCTTTTCCAGAGTATTTGGCTTGCCTTCTCCTGTGTCTAAATATGGGAAGATTATTTTTTTCCAATGTGTTGTAATGAACCTCAAGTGGATAGCTTTTATCAAATACTTTAACAGCATTTATGATACTTTGGCCTTCTGCCTTTTTTATTTCCTTCTCTCTGCTTATTGGTCTCACTGGAATAAATCTCAGGGACTTACACAAAACAAGCAAACAGTAGTAGCAGTAGTATTAAGATAAATTAGATAAGTGATCTCTCTTTTAGAACTTTTACTACATAAAGCAGTATAAAGAAAAATTGGATCAAATAGGAGCTAAGAATTCAAGGAAGAAAGTAAACTATAAAGATCTTTCAGAACTTTATTTAATGGTGTAATTATGAACAAAACCAATGGGTAATCTGCTTTTTTGTTTTTTAAAAGAGAATTTGACTTTTATTTCAGATATACTACATATTATTTCTTCCAACTGGAATTACAGTAAAGTATGTTGTTTTTGAGTCTGGCAAACATTTCCTCTTTATTGATCTATCAAGGTTCTTTATAGTTTCTAATAAGTGGAACTATTCAGAGTTAAAAACAGTTTAAGCTATGTAAACTTTTTTTAATGGACAATGAACTGAAAAGTTTTCACCTTTTATTCAGAATTATTATTGGCTTAGTGATATTTTTGTTGTATTTCTTACTTTGTACAGCAAAATTAAAATATATCCTGGTAAAATAGTTACCATTTTGAATTAAAAAATTAATTTTACCAATAACACTGCACATTTAAAAAGAAAGGACAGTATTTATAGAATTAATCAGAAGCTTTTTAAATTCATATGGAATAATCTTGCTCTTCATTTGGCTAATAATGATGGTCAGAACCTCTGTAAGAGATGCTAAAATGAAAAGTTTTAATAGTTTTTTGATATTTTATTGAAACATAAGATCTACTAAAATGCTTATATAAAACACATGGTAGACCTAATAATTGGGCATTTAAACTTAGAGATCAAGTTATTTTGTAATAGTTTTTGTTCTAAAGTTAACATCTATTTTTGTGCTTCATATTATTGTTAATCTCAAAATATAAGTTTTTTAAAGAAAGGAGCGATTTCTACAAAAAGAGAAACAAATAGGACATGTAAAAAAGAAAAATAGTAATATAATTTCTTTTTAACTTAGGTGGCTTATTTTTAAAGCTTCAATGTAATATATCTATGACAAATTGAAAAACTATTCTCCCATACTTTAAAAATATTTATGTGTTTTATGAATGGCTTTTATTTAGTGGTCCCAGCTTTCAAATAAGGTTCTTAAAGGCAGTTAATACTTTTGCATTTGTAATTATCTTTAATAATTACTATCTTGTTGAACCTTTTTGTGAGACAAACTCTACAAAACACATTTCTATGACTGGTGGTAAAATGATCTGAAACTAGATCTTGACACATTTTTTTTCCAACAGTTTTGCCTCCCTTCTTCTATCCCAACTCTGTCCCTCTGAACAAGTCATATGTTTATATTGTTGGCCAGAGACAAAACTGTAACTCTTGCTTTTGACTACCCTGTCCTCCCCAAACCTTGTCTCTATTTTATATATTGTTCCTTAGTCTTTTTCAGTAACCTTGGGTCATCTTTCATTGTCCTGTGGCTTTTCAAATTTGGTTGATTGCCTTACCAGTGGTTCTTAACCATTGCTGCTCATTAGATTTACCTGTCATGCATCCAAACAAAACAAACAAAAAACCAGATGCCCTGGCTAAAATAAGAATCTCTGGGGCTGAAGCTATGGCATTGATGTTTTAAAGAAATATTGCAGATAATTCTAATAATTAGCTAGGATTGAGGACCACTGAGCTAAAAGAATGAAATGCTTTCTTCAAGAATCAGCAGACAGGGTAGGAGGAAGATGTTTTGGGCTTGGAGGCTTTCTGATATCCCAAAGCTCACATTATATAGCCATTGTCTCCTTAGCTTATTCATGAGGCTAGCCATGGTGTTGCTGGATAACCCATAAGGAGTGGCTGTGTAGAAATGTATAACTATCAAAAGTCTGAATTCTCTTCATTCATGTTTACCATTCTCAAATAGTTCGCATTAAGAACACAAAACGTCAAATGTATATGTCCTCTCCTCCAAGAATCTGCATTATTAGTTCTCTTAATATTTGACATTTTAAATAACACAAATTAATCTAATTTAGCCTATTTCTAGTTAGTGTTCACAAAAATGTCAATATATTATATAATGGAAATTGATGCTAGTTTTGACAGCTTACCCATTATGCAAATGTCTTTGTAGAAAAAAAATAGCAAAAAACTCCCTTTTTTTGGATGGGTCAATAAATCATAGCCAGAGCTTGATTAAATCTGGTCATAAACTCTGGCATTTAGATTAGGTGTTATTTGAAACTTGCATGGATTAATCGATTCTTTTCTTTCAAAGATCTTACACTGAGATGCACCATAGTGGATCAAATACTTTTAATTAATGAAAGCAGTATCCAGCACCTACCTATGGTTTCGGAAATTGTTTTGCTATTTAGTTGAACTAAGAGTGTTCAGACTATTTGACAGAACCTGTAAACTGGTTCTTGGAATTGAGCTAATTTGAAGAGTCTATATTACTTTGGATTAAGTAAGATTTTTGTAGAAAAATTATTTTTTTTGTTGGGAGAAATAAAATGTGGCTCTAAGACTCACTTCTGGGTTCTGAAAGTCATTTAATTTTGTGGAGCCACTGTTTCTCCACCAGCAACTTGGGTATAATGATGATTGCCCTGGACGTATTTTAGAGAGATTTGGAGAAGGAAGATCCTGCTGTAAATAAAATATTGCTGAACCTTCTGTAAAACTTTGTTGAAATATTTTAATACATTGTGTTATAAAGATAGTGAATTAGAGCAATAATAATTGTTAATATTATTAGGAAACTAATAGTCTGAAATGGCACAGTGTATCCCTAGAGCAATTTGTACTACCTTTTCTGTATTAATGTGGCAATGCAGCAAATTTGTTTTTTGGTTTTAGTTTTTTTGGGGTTTTTTTTTTTTTTTGAGACATGGTCTATGTTGTCCTGGCTGGTTTTAAACTCCTTGGCTCAAGTAATCCTCCTGCCTCCCTAGCTGGGATTGCACTGCATCTGGCTTCAGACTGTTTTAATGAGTTGCCTGTGTCTATTTCTTCTACTAATAAGATTTTAATTTTACTAGACTGATCTTGAAAGCAGGGACTCTATTTGTCTTTGTATTGAGTCTGGTCTAGACTCTTGGTACATAATAGATTCAGTAAATGTCCTTTATGTATTTTGGATAAAAATATTAATTTAGTTGTTTTACAGAAATCATCTTACTGTTTTCTTTATTTTTGGGAGGAATACTATTAGAAAACATCATTTTACAGTGTTAGAAAGTATGCTAACATAAATTTTAAAACAATTCAGTGCTTTTGAAAATGTAAATTGAATTAGGAAGTGAGTTATATGAAGTCAAAGTGATCTAGTGGAGGATGGAATATGCTGTTTTATAGTAGGTAGGCAGTGAGGTACTGGGGAAAGATCATGGACTTTGGAGCTAGACCGACCTGAATTTGAATTTGCCACTTGTAAGCTGTGTGAGCCCAGACACATTTCTTAATGTCTTGGTTTCAATTTCTTTGTCTGTGAAATAGGGATAATACTACACACTTCATAGACTAGTTGTAATGATTAAGTAGAACCCCAGTAAAGCATCTGATACAATGCCTGGACATATGAGAGGCTATGATAACTGTAATTATTAAGTAAGCCAGCAAAAATATTTTTTTAGGTAGAAAATGATTTAAAAGTGCTTTCAATTTTTCAAAGATAGCCTTTTTTGTTAAATAGGAATCTCTGCCTTCTCTCTCTCTCTTTTTTACTTTAATTTACTGGAAGTTAATTTCCAAATGTTTCCAAATTAAATGTTATGAAAGATTGTATGGAATGTATTTTATTCTTTGCTGATAAGGGATCTTGTACTATCAGAGGATTACAAGGTGAAGCCAAGCTGGTGGTTTCATTCTAGCCCCTGTTAGTCCCTGTCACCAAACTACCACACAATTTGGAGCATTTGCCAGAGTTGGCTCAAGAGAGGCCAATCGAGACACTAATAGATGCATTTTCTCCATGAATACACCCTTGGATCACACATAGAATTCCTATTAACAGCAATGAGAGTTAAACTTGTAAATCCCTTATGCATTGATGGGAGAATAGACCTTTTAGTTTACTTAGCCATCTTCCAGTTATTTGGCACTTTCCCCATCCCTTGTGAGTTCTCCAACATTTTCATTAAAGGCTTTTCTATTTTCTATTCTGCTTCATTCAGTTTGGGTTGTAATTCATCTTGGCCTCATGCCTTGGCAGCAATGAATGATTCTAATTGCCTCACTATCTATGTAGTCTGGCCTACTCATAAGCCTTTCAACTTTTCATTCAAGCTTCCTGCAGTATCAACTTCATGGGTCACAAACTTCCCACTCATATCTTTTCATTGCATCTTAGCTACTTACCTCTTAGGTATTTAAGAAACTCAAGAGAGTTTATCATTATTTCACTCCTTTTCTGTTACACAACCTTATCCTTTTTGTAAAATTAAAGCAGTGCTGCAGAAACCTAAGGATGCAAGGACGACTTTTGTCCAGGCCTTGTATCAGAAGAGGTAGATACTCTAGTTCACATTTACTTAAACTAGCTATAGTAAAGGGTTAGAAACTAGAAAAGTTACACATATTCTTCAATATCTACTTTGTTCCCTCTTTTACTACAGTCAGTTCCACTTTCTTGCTCACCCACTGAAATATAAACATTTTTGATCCTGAAGTTAGATGTAGTATGAAGATCATAATGATAAATTGAAAACAAATGTTCTGTCTGCTTTGAACTCGTGATTTTTCTGGTAGACAGGGAACCTGTTTCTGTACTTTATGTAGAGTGTTTGGTTTTGATGCTGTGTGGCAATGCTTCTTTTGGAGGTTTTATGGAAACCTTTCCATAAAAAGGTTTGAATGATAAAAAGAAATGTATAGTAAAATAGCCCTAAAAGGCTTAAAAGGAAAGAATTACATACAAATAGATTATGAGATATTTTAGTTTTTGCTTTCTTTTCCCTTTTTTAAAAAAAGTATTCTTAACATTTAAAAGTTTTTTTTTATTTTAGAAAATTTCAAATATTACACAATAACATAATAAACTCCCACTTATCCATCCATTGGTAGTCTTAGGGGCTTTATCAAAATTGGGTTGGATTTTTGTGGCAAACTACTTCATAGATGATATTATATTCTTCTGTAATATCTGATTGTCTCTCTTTTTCAGTCCAAGGTGTTGTCTCTTTTGTCTTTCTTTCTTTATTAGACAAGATGATTATTGTCAAGAACTGTTAACTCATTAAATTTTGCAAAACAGGATTTTAAAATCCTATATTTATTGATACTGCAGTGGTCCTTTCAGGGGATTGTGCATGGGAATTTGATACATATATGTAATAAGATTATAAAATAAAATACGGCATGGGTTTGTATGTACCAATACATCCAATTTCAATGTAGAACTCTAGAGTTTTTATTTAACTATATCCAATCTTAAATGTGCATCTTCTTCCTCTTATGCTGAAATCAGCAATATTACTTATTTGAGTTTTTTCCACAGTATACTCATGATAGCTATACCAACAGTACTACCAATAATATGATCACTGAAAACAGTTTAAGATTTCTTTACAGGTCTTTTCATCTCTGGGATATGTCCCATTAAGTGTGTACAGTCAAATCCCTGTGTTTTAAAGGAATGAGTTGTTCTTTTCTTTGTGGCTGTGCCATCAACTGGGGTAGACAGAATAATGGTCTTTTAAAAATGTCCATGTCTTAATCCCTGGAAGCTTACATGGCAAAAGAGACTTCGAAAATATGATTAAATTAAGGACTTGAGAAGGGTAGATTTTCCTGGATTATCCAAGTGGGCCCAATACAATCATAAGCATCTTTAAAAGTGCAGGAAAGAGGCAGAACAGGAGGTTGGAGTGTTGTGATATGAGAACTAAATCCATTGCTGGTTTTGAAGATGGAAGGGGCTCATTGACAATATATGGTTCGGTCCTTCCATAGCTAGAATACGCAGATCTGGTAACAAAGGGTTTGAAATCAAGGTGAACCTTGTGCTTAATGCAATTTTACATAATAATCTATTTGCAAAATTTTTACCAATTATGCGTATAATTACAGCATTTGGTAGTAAGGAGGATTGTTCATTAGAAGCAAGCATATTGCTTTTAACTTTTAGCAAGGTTAATTGAGCATTACAAAAATTATTAATAGATTTGACTAGTAGCCAATGGGTACTGAATCTTCTCCTCACAGTTTTACATGTTTCCACCAGACGAGTTTCAGGCTCCACCTGTGGCTTCAAACATTTTTTCCTCTATTCCCCAGATATTTCCAGTATGCAAGCTGTTGGGCACATTCATCATGCAATGTGACCTCTTCTGCACCTTCATTGGGTGAGTTGGTTCAGTGTGGCACAGAAGTATTTCTGAGAGCCATTACTATAGTGTGATGGCTAGAAATAACTTGCAGAAATGACCCAATGACTATATATATATATGTATCTGCAAAACTGAATATATCCCTGACTCAGCTTTCGTGTAGCAGAATCTCCAAAATGCCCACAGCCACTCCAGCACCATCAATGTGAGAAAAATGGAGACGCTTAAGTGAAGAGAGACAGGAGTCTTAACTGATTGTGGTTAAGATATATTACTATTGTAAATTTTACATGAAAATCCATTGCTAAAATCATGGCCAGGAGTTTGGAAGGATTTTGTATTAGTTACCGATTGCTGAGGAAATTACCACAAACTTGGTTGCATAACCAATACAAATTTATTATCTTAACAGTTTGGGAAGTCAGAAGTTTGAAAGGGATTTCATTGGGCTAGATTCAAGGTGTAAGTATGATTATGATTTTTCAAATCTCTCCAAGGGAGAATATTTTTTTCCTTTTTCAGTTTCTAGGGTCTGTGGTTCTTGATTCATTGTTTCCTTCTTCTGTCTTCAAAGTCACTGGGTTGCATCTTCAAATCTTTCCAGCTCTGATTCTCTTGCGTGCCTTTAATAAAGGTCCTTGTGATTACAAATGAGCCACAGAATAACCCCCATTTTAAGAGCCTTCATTTAATCACATTTGCAACCCCCCTTTTTGCCAGGTAAGGTAACACTCACAGGTTCTGGAGATTAGGATGTGGAAATCTTTGGGGGGGTACATTATTCAGCCCACTCCAGGTCAAGTGCAGATCCCTAAAACTAAGGAAGCTTTAAAAACAATTTCACAGTCAGCCTGCCTCTGTCCTTCAGTAAAATTTTAAAGCTTTCTTTATATAGGCCCTATGCGGTTCTTGTTAAATGTGCTTTCAAATATTTAGTTTGCATTTTATTGTTACAATTATAAAAAGCTTTCTTCCCCATTTCCATTTCTAGATGGTTATGGTGGTATAAATAAAATACTGATTTTTATATGTTCCTCCTATATTAAGAAGACAGACTACATTTCATTATTAGTTCTAGTGTTTTTTTCACTAGAATCTAATGTTTTTAGATATATAATGCTAGCATCAGGAAAAAGACCACTTTATTTTTCCCTTACCAGTTATTTAATTTATTTTTTTCTTATTGTATTCACAATCTGCACCCAGTGCCCAGGCTTTGCTGAAATATTTTATTACTTTAGTTCCAGATTGTTATTAAATTTTTTATAGCAGCATGCCTCTTCTATTTCAAGAATATTTATTTAGCACTTACATTACAAATTTTTGTCAATCTGTTATTATCTAAATGAATAATTATAAACTATATCAGTGGTTCTTAACTTGGGGCTGATTTTGCCCTCTCAGGAACATTTGGCAAAATTTGGAGACATTTCAGATTTTCACAACTGTGGAGGGGAGATGCTACTGGAATCTAGTGGGTAGAAGCCGGGAATACTGCTAAATATCCCACATGCCCAGCTTTCTCCTTTCTTTCCCCAACAAATAATTATCTGGTCTATAATGCCAAGGTTGAGAAACACTGAATTAAATGTATTACAAAGTTTACTGCTTACCTGTGTTCCTCTCCTCTTCATTTTTTTATACTTTGAAGTTATCGTGAATATGTTGTTTTGTTAGAGTAGTATATTTACTTTTTTCCCTCAAATGTCTTGTTCTCTGTATTCATATATATTTGCAGACATCTTTATTATGCTTGGCAAGTGAATGCTATAATTTTTTTCATTGCAAATAATTTATTTTTGAGTGGTATCTTGGCTAGGTATAGGATTTTTGAATTACATTACTTCTGAGGTATTCTGCCAATATTGTATTCTATTTTCTGATGTTGCTGATGTCAATCTGATTTTTTCCTTTCCTTTATTAAAACGTGTTCTTTAGTTATGAAGTTTCATGTGTGTGTGTGTGTGTGTGTGTGTGTGTGTGTGTGTGTGTGTGTATTCTTGAAACTTGGGACTTTTACTAGAATACTGCGAAAGTTTTTATTTTTTACATATTAGACCTCCTGGATGTGTCCTCCAAGTTTCTAAACTTTTCCCTCATGACTTTTATTTTTTACATATTTTTTCTCTGAGCCAAACAATAAACCCTTAAAAAAATTTTTAAATTGAGATATTACTTTCATACAGTGAAATATACAGAATTTAATTGTACATATTATTAAGTTTTGACAAATGCATATACCCATGTAACCTACACCTGCCAAGATCTAAAACATTTTTATTATTCCAGAAAGATTTCTCATGTCTCTTCTCAGACATTTTCAAGTCTCCCACTAGGCAACTACTTTTCTGATTTTCTTCACTTTCTTTTGACTGTACTAGAACTTTATATAAATAGAACCACACTTTTAACTATTTTCTATCTGGTTTCTTTGACTGGGTGTGATGATTTTTGAGGTTTATTCATGTGTGTTGCATGTATCAGAAGAGTGTTCCTTTGTATTCCTGAGTATTAATTATTCCATTGTCTGAATATATCGCAGTTTATGATTTCTCCTAATGTTGAATAATAGTTTATTTTCATTTTTGTGCTGTTATAAATAAATTTCCAATGAATGTCAATGTGCAAGACTTTTTGTGTACATATGCTTTTATGTCTGTTGAGTAAATATGGGGAAGCAGAATTCCTAGGTCATAGACTAGATCAATTTTCAAAGTAGTTAGCGGGATAGAAATTGATACAACCATAATTTATTTCTATGTTGACTCCATACTATTTTGATTACTGTAGTTTTATAATAAGCTTTATAATGCCTTTTACTTCTTTTTCTTATCTTATTGCACTTGCAAGTATCTCAGTTATATGCAAAAAAAAAAAAAAGAAAGAAAAAAGTGGAAAAGAAGTAGTAAGAGTAGAAATCTTGTTTCATTTTTGGTCTTGGGGAAAACTTCTGATATTTCACCATTACATGTTGTATTAAGCTTTTTGTAGATACTCTTTATTAGACAGGTGAGGAGTTTTCTTTTCTTAGTTTGCTGAAGTTTTTTTTTAAATCATGGATGGGTGTTGAATTTTGTCAAATACTTTTTCTGCATCTATTGAGATGATCGTATGTTTTTTGTATTCTGCTAATATGATGGATTACATTCATTGATTTTCAAATATTGAACTAACCTTGCATCCCTGGAATAAACTTCACATAATCATGCTGTATTATCCCTACTTCATATTTCTGGGTTCAGTTTGCTAGTATTTTTCTAAGGTATTTTTGTGTCTAACAAATGATACTAATTTGTAGTTTTCTTTCCTTGTAATTAAAAAAAAAATCTGGTTTTGAAGGCCAAGTGTGGTGATTTACACCTGTAATCTCAACACTTTGGGAGGCCACAGTGTGAGGATTGCTTGAGCCCAGGAGTTTGAGACAGGTCTGGACAACATAATGAGACCTGGTCTGTACAAAAAAATGTTGCTCGACTGTCTTCTGGCTTTTATGGTTTCTGATGAGAAATTTGTGGCAATTCAAATTGTTGTTCCCCTGTACATAAGACCTTTTATAACCCTGGTGGGCCGTAGTTCCCATCTAAGTTCAATTTTCAAATGTTTTGATGTGCCAATTTAGTCTGTCTTGTGTATGAACCACTGTGGATGATGGTTTAAATATTTGTTCAGTTTCCAAAGCCTTTGATTTTCTTCTATGCATGCACATCTCAAGAGTGAGCCCGCGATTTTGTGGATTTGTATAAAGAATTTGAAAATCTTCTCCAGCTCTATCTTCTCTGGAGTCTACTCATGCTCTCTGTCCCACAGGGGTTCCTGGATCTTATATATCTGTCCAGAAAGGTAGAATTTATTTTGGAGTTGTAATCAGAATGCTCACTCCTTTGCAGGTTGCTTGTACCAGTTTTCATCACTTTTTACAATCAGCTAGCCTACTTTTAAACAATTGTTGAAGAATTGAAAATTTTTAATTGGAATAAAATATGTATGACATAAAATCTACCATTTTAACTATTTCTAAGTTTACAGTTCAGTAGTATTAAGTATATTCACATTATTGTGCAACCAGTCACCAGAACTTCAACATCTTGCACAACTCTATGTCCATTAAATAATTTTCCATTTCCCCCTCTCTGTCCTCTGGCAACTGCCATTTTATGTTTTCTATGAGTTTGACTACTTTAGATACCTCATATAAGTGGAATCATACAGTATTTGTCTTTTTTGTGACTGACTTACTGTACTTAGAAGAATGTCTTCAGGGTTCATCCATGTTGTAGCATGTGTTAGAACTTCATTATTTTTAAAAGCTGAATAATATTCCTTTGTATGTATATCACATTTTGTTTTCTCATTCATCCACTGATGGACACTTGGATTGCTTCCACCTCTTGGATATTGTAAATAGTGCTGTTATGGACATAGGTGTGGAAACATCTCTTCAAGATCTTGCTCTCAATTTTTTTTAATATTTGCCCAGAAGTGGAATTATTGGATTATATATTAATTCTATTTTTACTTTTTTGAGAAATCACTATATTGTTTTCTATAGCAGTTGCCACCATTTTACAGTTCCACAATAGTGCACAAGGATTCCAGTTTCTTCATTTCCTCACTATCATTTGTTATTTTCTGTTTGTTTGGTTTTTTTTAATATTGTTCTTTGGTAGTAGCCATCCTAATGAGTGCGAGGTAATATCTCATTTTGATTTTGATTTGCATTTCCCTATGACAACCCAATTACTTTTGATCACTTATCATTGTTGATGGATTTTTTTTGATATTTGTTCAGTTTTTTTAAAAGTGTAAAATCAGTGGGAGAGACAAGTTTTAGGAAGCTAACCTTGCCAGAGCAGAACAGGAACTCTAATAATTTTTAATTGACTGTCAGCTATTGTAAATTTTTTGTTTTGAGTGATGGATTTTTTTTTCTTTTTTTTTTTTGAGTTGAAGTTTCACTTCGTCGCCCAGGCTGGAGTACAGTGGCATGCTCATAGGCACCCCAGTGTCAATCTGCTGGACTCTAGCAATCCTCCGCCTCAGTCTTCCAAGTAGCCAGAACTACAGGTGCGTGGTACCACACTCGGTTAATTTTTTATTTATTGTATATAATTTTTCATTTATTGTAATTTATTTATTTGTTGCTAATTTTTATTTATTGTAGAGACGAGGTTTCGCCAAGTTGCCTGGGCTGGTCTCGAACCCTTGGGCTCAGGCAATCTACTAGCCTTGGGCTCCCAAAGTGCTGGAATTACAGGCTGAGCCACCGAGCCTGACCAGATTTTTTTTTAAGTATTGGACTTTTGTCGCTTTCAATAACGACTCTCACACGATTCTTCTGCAAGCTGCTTTAATCCCAGGTTACTACATCGTTCTTCCTCCTCTTTCTCCTATTCGTGACCTTAAATCTAGTATCTCTGCCAATCAATTAAGGTAACGCGGCACGCACCGATAGGCCCGTAAGAGAGGATTGTATGCTGACATCCTTTAGTTGCCTTATTAGGACTTGTTTTGTCTTGTGGTCTGGCTGCTTCGGGCGCCATGTTAGGGCGGAGGCGCTCCACAGCTCCCCCTTTTTTATTTATTTTGGCAGGAGAGGGTAGTGGTCACAGCCCCCATATAACAAGGACCATGTAAGACAGTCTATCTCGCGCGTGTAATCGCCAGACCGACTGCCCACCTGTCCAACACCGATTTTCTGGGGATGGGAGAGGCGGTGTCAACCCATATGCAGCTGGACATGCCCTCCACGGGATAACTCCTCCTGGGCCCCCGTGTGCAGTACTATTCTCACATCCTGCCCTGTTCTTATTGCCCTAACGCGGCAACCCGGACCTGAGGGGATTGATCCACCTCCATGGCAGCAAAGGCCTGCGCTAGTAGCGCACGGTCACGTGCATTGCGTTGATGCATACGGCAGAGACAATAGAGGCACAAGACACAACAAGAGAATAACAAAAAGGCCATTGAACCCATTCCCGCCCACTCTTTAAGGTGGTATGCCGCCTGGGCGATCCAGGAGGCCAAGGTTTGAGCGACTACTGGATCTACTCTGATGGCGCTGATGATTTCATGACGTAGAGCCTCCGTCAGGTTGTCAAACTCTTGGGACCAATTACCTAAAAGATGGAGGGAAAGCTTTCGAGAGAGGTTAGCAGCAATGGTCATATTGTGGTATGGGATGCCGGTTATGCATAAAGCAATAGTGTGCCATTCACACCCTATTTGCACCATGCGCCAGAGGATGTCTACTTGTTCTTGTACCACGTCAACTCTTTGGTTTAAGATCATAATGCCGCCACACAAGTGACTGTTAATATTACTTTGGCAGCAACAGTGGAAGACAAGGTGTTTAAAGTGGTGGCGGTCTGTACTGTGGTACACATGGCAACAGCAGCTGTAGCAGCTGCAGCGGCCGCCATTGCAATTGCTGCAATGATGGCGGCTGTAATGCCGAAGTCTCTCCTCTGTCTAAAAAGAGAGAGAGCATTAGGGCCCCAGCAAGAGTGTAATAGAAATCAGGGGCTGGTGCCAGTTAAAAATCTGGGGAAAGTACGTGCCGAATAAGTGTCTAGGAAATACTGTTAAAATTCCCCATTGTTGCTCAGCATGACTTATGGGGAGGTTCAGCATCAGCGTTCCCAGCAGAAGCCACGTCGTCGGACTCATTATCAGCAATCGGGGTTCGTTCCTAGGGGGTCTTTGTAGTGCGTGTTAGTCGCTCAGGTACCCACACCGGGTCTGGGCTGTCCTGTGGAAAAACACACACAGATCCTCTCGCCCACATTAATACTGGGTCGGGACCTCTCCATTGTCCCGTGATAACATCTTTCCATTTAACATAGCTCCTTTTATGCGGTACTGTGCCTAGATGGCGGTCCGCAGCAGACTTGTTCTCGTTGTCCAGCTGAAGAAAATTTAAAGTTAATAATGCTAATGACAGTCTTTGTTTAGGTTTGTAACCCATGCCTATTCCCCCTTTTCGTTTTTGAAGTAGTTCTTTTAGTGTGCGATGAGCCCTCTCGACTATCCCTTGACCTTGGGGATTATAAGGGAGCCCATGGCGCAGGTCCACGTTCATTTGTGCACAGAACCGTTGAAATGTTTGGGAGGTGTAGGCGGGGCCATTATCTGTTTTGATTTGCTGAGGCATGCCCCAGGCGGCCCATGCCTCCAAGCAATGGGAGATAACATGATGTGCCTTTTCTCCAGCCATGGCCGAGGCAAACAAAATTCCGGAACAGGTATCTATGGAAACATGGACATACTTGAGGTTACCGAACTCTGCCACATGAGTGACGTCCATTTGCCAAACCCGTGAGGGGAGAAGGCCTTTTGGATTCACCCCCCATGAAGGGGGGTGGTGGAAAGTAACACATGATTCGCAAGATTTTACAATATCTCTGGCCACATGACGTGGTATTTGGAAACGGGTCTGTAGTGTTTTTGAGTTAACATGAAACTGGGCATGAAAATCTTGTGCCTTTTGGGCAGGGGTTACAAGGAAAGCCTGTTGAAGTCGTGTAAGGTTGTCAGCCTGGGCATTACCCTCACTGAGGGGTCCTGGTAGGCCAGTGTGCGCACGGATATGCTGAACAAAGAATGGCTCTGAACGTTGCCATATCAGCTGTTGAATTTTGGAGGCAAATGTATGTATAGGGCTAGCGGGGGATATTCGGCCTGCCACTTCAAGAGATTTAACTAAATTGATTATGTATTGGGAATCTGACAACAAGTTAAACGATCGAGAAAAACGTTGAAATACGGCCAAAACAATTTGAAGCTCTACCTGCTGAGGAGAGCCGGACTGGAATTGTATTACCGTGGGGGAATGTCCATCTGCCACATATGCGCCAAGGCCAGTTTTGGAACCGTCTGTGAAGATATTAATAGCCTGAGGAATGGGGTCATTTCGAGTGATTTGAGGGAAAATGACCGGGTGTTCTTTTACAAAGGACAGCATGGGATCTTTTGGGAAATGATTATTTATCTGTCCTACAAAGCTGCACCTTAGGATAGCCCATACAACCACTGTAGCAGCCAATGTCTGCACTTGATAGGCGGTGTATGGCACCACGAGGAGGTGCGACTGTTGGCCAAAATGCATTAGGCATTGTTGTAGTTCACGGATGGCCAACTCAGCAACAGCGGTTGGATAATGCTCCACTGTTTTTAGTATGGCAGTCTTCGGATGGATCCATAATAAGGGGCCATCCTGCCACAGTACTCCTGTTGGCTGAGCCTGAGTAGGGAGAATACAAAGCCATATAGGGCTCTCTAAGGAAACACGCTTAAGAGCGGCTATACTAATTGCTTTTTCTACCTTATGTAGGGCCTCTCTAGCCTCCTCTGTGAGGGATCTAGGGGAGTCTAAATGCGGGTCCCCAAAAATCCGCCCTGCGGCCTGCATCATTCGGGCCACAAAGTCTGAAAAAGGCTCTGTGGAACCTTGAGTAATTTTGGTGAGATTACCTGATACCTCCCCTCGGCTAGGCAAGGCCTTCCAGGCTTGCATTGCCATGTGATTAATTTGATCATACACAACCTGGGGGTATCCTATCTGTTGGTTAGCAAAACGGCCCTGCCCCAACAGCATATCAACGTCCCAAGCCCCGTTACCCGCCACCCGGTTTCTTGCTGCCTGCTCATTAGCCAATTCTATGTAATAGGCCTTCCAATCTAAATATTGTCCCGGGTTCATGCAAGCCTTCACTAATCTCTGCTAGTCTCCGGGGGTCATGGCGAACCGGTCTAGTGCCTCCACCATTGCTGTCGTGAAGGCAGCAGTGAGCCCGTACGTTCGTACGGCCTCCGCGAGGTTTTTCACTGTTTTGAAATCTAATGGTTCATGGTACCGGTTCCCTGCATTGTCCACGAACACCGGAAAAGTTTGCCATGTGCCGCTGGCATGGACCTCCCTCCACGCTTCATTGTTGAAAGAAGCGCCTCCTTTTCCGGGAGGCCAGAAGGATTATACGGGGGAAGAACTCCTACCGACCCAGGGACAGAGGATCCGCCCTTATCTCGGGCGCGGCCCCAACTGAGTTCTAACTTTTCAACTCGAGTCACGAGATCTCTAAGTTCCTCATCTGACTCCAGTTCTGAGTCAGAGGCTGCCTTGCTGTTCCCTCTTGAGGAAGTTGATCGTTCCTCTTTTTCCAAGCACTGCTTGGCCTTGCTCGACTGTTTGCACGCACTTTTGATCTTCCAAACAGGCATGAACCAGTCTCCAAAGGGGCTGGACCCCGCCTGCCACCTCTCCTAGCTCTCGGGCGCGGTCAATATCCTGCCCCACTTTGCCCCAACTACCCACTGTGAGATTCCCCGAAACGGCAAACCACGGTGCAATCTCGTCTACCTGTGTGATAAAATCAGTCAAGGTTTTATCCCTTAATTTTAGTCCTTTTGTTCTTAGGAGAGTTTTAAGAGCCTGAAAAAGCGGGTGAGAGGAAGTAGTGTCCATGTTAGCAAAAAGGGGATCACCTCTACACCGAGGGCCCTTTTAGATCTCCTCTTTACCGAGGACCTTCCCAAATCGCCTCTTTACCGAGGACCTTCCCAAATCGCCTCTTTGCCGAGGACCTTCCCAAATCGCCTCTTTGCCGAGGACCTTCCCAAATCGCCTCTTTGCCGAGGACCTTCCCAAATCGCCTCTTTGCCGAGGACCTTCCCAAATCGCCTCTTTGCCGAGGACCTTCCCAAATCGCCTCTTTGCCGAGGACCTTCCCAAATCGCCTCTTTGCCGAGGACCTTCCCAAATCGCCTCTTTGCCGAGGACCTTCCCAAATCGCCTCTTTGCCGAGGACCTTCCCAAATCGCCTCTTTGCCGAGGACCTTCTCAAATCGCCTCTTTGCCGAGGACCTTCTCAAATCGCCTCTTTACCGAGGACCTTCTCAAATCGCCTCTTTGCCGAGGACCTTCTCAAATCGCCTCTTTGCCGAGGACCTTCTCAAATCGCCTCTTTACCGAGGACCTTCTTAAATCGCCTCTTTACCGAGGACCTTTCTAGTTTTTTCCCTCCCTTGTGGGATCTACATACCAGTCGACTGCCCTGAGCAGCTGCAATTCTGAATCCAAGGATTTCGGCTTCTTCGAGTTCCCCGTACGGGCCACCACTTGTTGCTTTCAATAACGACTCTCACACGATTCTTCTGCAAGCTGCTTTAATCCCAGGTTACTACATCGTTCTTCCTCCTCTTTCTCCTATTCGTGACCTTAAATCTAGTATCTCTGCCAATCAATTAAGGTAACGCGGCACGCACCGATAGGCCCGTAAGAGAGGATTGTATGCTGACATCCTTTAGTTGCCTTATTAGGGCTTGTTTTGTCTTGTGGTCTGGCTGCTTCGGGTGCCATGTTAGGGCGGAGGCGCAGACTTTTTTAAGAGGCAGTTATTTGGAGATTAGCTTGATTTTGGGGGGTTTGTTTTTAAATCTTTATAGGGTTGGTATAGGCTTTATTCTAGGACTAGTTTAGCTTCAGTATTAAAGGCATACCCAGCTAGTATCTCTACTGAATGCCCTATGTTTTTAATAAGATCGCTTCAATCTGGTTGGTGGGAATGTGACAAGCTCCCAGTGAACTCTTGGAATAATTCAGCTTATAGTTATTTGGAAATTGTTCTTTTCTTGACCATTGTTTTTTGCCTGGCATTGTGGAATTTTATACCCTGGTCACACAGATTGATATGCAGCCAGAAACTCAAAGGACATTATACAGGTTCCTAGAGCTCTTTGTACAGCTTTGTCCTATACAATATTATCCCATAACTTCTATTCATCTTACTTCACTTGTACTCTAGTATCTGCCTCCTCAACTCAGAGTACTGCTGGGCTCTGTTTTGGGTTCCACCTCCTTGTACCACAGGGATGCCTCCAGGGATCACCTTGCTTGTTTCCCTTCTCTTAGACATCATGGTCCTGCACTATTTGTTATCTACAGTTCAAAATTAGTTGTTTCATTATTTTGTTCTTTATTCTAGTTGTTTTTAGTTAAGTTCCAGAGAACTTTTGTAAAGAGAAGAAGAAGTCCACCTCTTTGTATTTTTGCTCTGTGTTTTGAACTATTTCTTCCACTTAGGCTTCTAATTTGATTTTCAGTAGTGATAATTCTTCTTTTCAATTCAGCTACTGAATTCTGGAATCAGAAAATCATGATTTATTCCACAAAGTTATTTTTGTGTTATAATATAATCCCATGTATTCTTTTATCTTTATGTTAAAGTTATTATGTGTCTTTTTCAGTATTAATAGCGTCTACTTAATTTTTGGTTCTTATTTTTTGAGGTGTTTGAGTTGCCTCAAATATATTGCTTTTTTAAAATGACTTATATTTACTGCCAGGCTTATAACATTTGAAAGTATCTTGAGGTAGTAGTAGCAAACTCATGAATGGAAGGAGGGACAACAGTGCTTCCTCTTATGGGCTGTTGATGTATCAGTTGAAAATCTGTAAGATTTTTGTCCTGCTCAGATAAAGCCTAACATTTTTAGCATGCTATCTAATGTCCTTGTCATTCTACTAAATTCTCTTGTTGCCTTCCCAAATGGATCCTGTGTTCAAGACATTATATTTGGAATTTCATATATAAACTATTTTCTTAAGCATTCGTATTTTTGCAACCACTATCTACTGCCTGTTATGCTGTTTTCACTCTTGTCCTCCCAGAATATTCTTTCTTTGGGATTCACCTGAGCAGGCTTTCACGTCAACAGGGGTAGGGTATGGTCCAATGGGATCAGAATAAAGGACATCCACTGGGCAGGTTATGTTGAAGTAGAAAACCAAATAATTTCTGTGCTATGTATGTGCAGTACATTAATCATATTCTGAAGAGAAATATGCATCAGTATTACAGCGAAATACTAAGGCTAGGTGAAGACATGATGGAAGTTTATGCTCTAATACTTCTGAGAGGCTGGAAGTTTCATTTCATGGGCCAAGGCAGGAACATGGAAGAGAAAGAGAAAATGGCTCTTCTTACAGTCCTGATTCTCGTCCTCACAAACAACTCATGATTTTGATACCAGGCTCAGAGCCCTCTTTGTATTCTAAGTCATGTCATCATCCTGGAAACTTTGGTGTCAGAGACCCATATAAACGTTCTCAGCTTCAGTGATATTTATCTGCCCTCTATATTGAAAAACATTTCCCATAGTCATTTGTGAAACTTGGACTGCCAAGATTTGAATTAATATCGAACTTTATTATTATTTTTAACAATCTTTTAAAAATCATACTAGTTGTTACATATCTATATAAATTATGCTTTTTTTTTTGGTTCTTTATGATACTTAGAGTCCTTGAAGCTTCATTTTCTTTCAAAGTATCTGCAGTCTTCTAGTTGTCCAACCTAGACACTAGACACCAAAATACATACGTTCAATTATTCTCATCAATACTCTTAAGTTTCCTACCATTTGTCATTTCACTGTATCTATTTTCCAAAACCTCAAATCAGGAACAGTGCAGAAGACTGTCTTCTCTGTTTCAACATCTGGTCTTCTGGAAAAAGTAATCACAGCCATAAATATTAGTGTTTAAAATAATATAAATATATGTGTTATCATTAATAATACTAACACATATTTATTTTTATTCATAATACAAACTCAGCCAATTCCTTAGGGAAATTCAAGTCTTCATGGTATTATGCCCAGACAAAAAAATTGGTCCTTAAATTCACATAAAGAGAGTAACATATTGTTTTGAAAATATTATAAAAAAAATAACGAACTGTTTTACAATATACCATCAATGATATCACATGAAAGTTTACCTCACTAAAAAGAAAATTTTAGGGGATCTGCATAAGGTTATCTTGGCACTTTAAGGTAGTTTATTAACTAATTTAATCCCATGAAACAATATTTTTATCAGTCAGTATTCCTGATTGCAATTCTTGATTGCAAACAAAAGAAAATCAACTGTCTAAATTACGAGCAAAAAAAAGAAAGACTATTTTGGAAAGATATTTCACAGAATTATTCACAAAGAGCTTGGAGGACTAGCTTCAAAAAGTGGGTGGGAATCAAGGGAGGCAAGACTGAGAAAGATCTTATCACAGAACTAATCTGCCAAGGATACTTATGTGTTGCTGCTGCCTGCCCCTAGACTACTGATTCTCCCTTCTTCTGCCACCACTATGACAAATAGTCTATGCATCTCTGCTTCACTTTCTCAAAGTCCAAAGATTAGAGATCATCCAACTGATCAAGCCTTGCTCACATGTATGTGTCTAGTTTTTAGGGAATGGGGAGAGGTCATATTTGCTCTTTCTTTGATGTTTGGGGGTGCAGATCCTGCTTCTACTTATCTTGGGGTTTCCAAGATTTTGTTAGGCAGGGCATTTGAATGTTGAGCTGCTAAAAATAGCAAACGCCCACTCTTTCCTTCAAATAGTCCTGTGTAAATATTATTGATCTTAGTCAAGATTTTGATTATTATTGGACAGTATGAGTTAAAGGTTATATTTGGTGACAAGTACCTGGAGTGCTGCTAGTCTATGTTTCCAATTAAATAAGGACTCATTTACTACAACAGACGGTATAGTCTATGTTTTCAATTAAATAAGGACTCATTTACTACAACAGACGGCTGAATTGGGATGGTTGAATTGGGAGTAGGACTGATATCTTCTTGTGAAAATTAAATTTTATAATGTAGACACAAGACTCACTAGAAGGCCACCCTTGGTGCAAAACAAGCTGTGGAAGTACTCATAGGCCTGGCCAAGAGTCCATTTTAAACAATGATTATGAATTTTATGTAATATACAAAGAGAACATTTATGCCCCATCTAATAATATTAGCCTAGAAAAATTTAAGACAGATATTGATATCTCCTTTGCTATGAAAAAAAATTCGCTGACTGGGCTTGGTGGCTTAGCCTGTAATCCCAGCACTTTGGGAGGCCGGGGAGAGTGGATTGCCTGAGCCCGAGGGTTCGAGACCAGTCTGGGCAACTTGGCGAGACCGTGTCTCTACAATAAAATAAAAAATAGCCGGGCGTGGTAGTGCGCGTCTGAAGTTCTGGCTACTTGGAAGGCTGAGGCCGAAGGATCTCTGGAACCCAGAAGGTTGACGCTGAGGTGACCGTGAGCGTGTGTGCCACTGCACTTCAGCTTGGGTGAAGAAGTGAGACTCCAACTCAAAAAAAATATAATAAAAAATTTGCCAAGTTCCCATACATATAATGCCTAGCTTTGAAATTTGTTACTGAGTATTGTTACTATTTGGCATACTTAAAAAAAAAGATCTTTGAGAAATGTATTCCAAACTAATTGAAAGATAGAACTTCTATGAGTTTTAAAAATTTTGACTAGATAATATGGTCACATGATTAAAAAATGGCACTGAGTGCAAAATCTCCTCCTACCCTATATGTCCAGTGCTCTGTCCACCATAGTTAACAACTTAATTTGATTTCTGTAATCTTCCCAGTCACTTTTATTAAAATATATGCAAATATGTATATGCAGTTTTGCTTAACAAAACAAATTTTGTTTTTAATAAACACAACTATCATACCATATTCACTTTCATACACTTTGCTATTTTTTAAAAGAACTTAGGTATTAGAAGTCTTTTTTAATAAAGGTAAAAATTTTCTTTCTTTTTCTTTTAAATAATAGTCTATTTGTAGATATACAATTCTTTACAAATATTTGGTCCTTTATTGAAGGAGATTCTATTTGATTTCCTTAAGAATGTAGTTTGGGCTGGATATAGAGAGTTATGCCTGTAAACCTAACACTTTGTGAGGTCAAGGTGGGAGGATTGCTTGGGGCCCAGAATTAGAGACCAGCCTGGACAAAATAGCAAGACCTCATCTCTACAAAAAATTAAAAAAAATTACCTGATGTAGTGATTCATACCTGTAGTTTCAGTTACTCTGGAGGCTGAGGCAGGAGGATTGCTTGAGCCCAATAGGTTGAGGCAGCGGTAAGCCATGATTGTGCCACTGTACTCCAACTTGGGTGACAGCGCAAGATCCTGTACCTTCCCAAAAGAAAAACAACAACAAAAAGAAGATAGTTTGATTTAGCACTTGGCATCAGGTATTCTTTGGTGTTTTTGAGTAGCGTTTTAAAGTTTTCTTATTCTAGATTTTGACCATTTTGTGTTATGTTTATTACTACATATTCTATTTTGAGAAAGGGTGTTGAAAGTGAAATCCTCTCTTCTATTTTCTTTTTGTTAATCAATATTTTTTATTTTGATATTGTGGGATACAGTTAAGGGTTAGGTATACAAATATGCTTCATTTAGGTACCTCTCCTATTTTCTACCAGTTGTTCTTATATATAAAATATGATTTTTAGATAATAATTTTGTATTACATTAAGTCCCCTACATGCAAACCCTCAAGTTGTGAACTTTCCAAGATTCAAACATGTGTTCATACGTGCAGTCACATAAATTAGTTTGTCTGGCACACATTGTTATGTACATGTATCCTGTATAAATGATTGTGCTTCTGTGTACTTTACTGTACAGTACTGTATAGAGGATCTTTATTTCAAGCCCAGGATGTCTGGAAACAAGTGTAAGCAACAGTAGTGGTATAGCTGGTAATGTATAGCCAATTGTGTCAGTTGAGTATCTAGGGTAACTTTGTTGGACTTATGAACAAATTGGACTTATGAAATGCTTTCAGAACAGAACTTTTTCATATATAGGGAACTTACTGGATATTAATGTACTGAATTATTTTACCATTTTTGATAGTTTGTGGTTAGTTCTTTTGAGTTTTCAGTCAAATTATTTACATTTTTAAATGTTTCTATTGGCTAATACATTCAGTGTTTGTTAATGAATAGTGATGATAGTGACCTACTTCTTTCTCACTGTAGTGTCAATGCTTCTAATGTTTCCCACAAAACATGTTGGGGTAACTGGGGACACAATAGAAACATTATTATTATTATTATTATTTGAGTTGGAGTCTCACTCTGTCGCCCAGACTGGAGTGCAGTGGCTGCTCCCGGCCACTGCAGCCTAGCCTGCTGGGCTCCGGCGATCCTTCCACCTCAGCCTTCCAAGTAGCCAGAATTACAGGCATGCGCTACCACGCCCGGCTGATTTTTTGATTTATTGTAGAGATGAGGTCTCACTGCCCAGACAGGTCTCGAACCCATGGGATCAGGCAATCCACTCACCTCAGCCTCCCAAAGGTGAGGGATTACAGGCTGAGCCACCGAGCCCGGCTCATTTTATTATTTTAAGGACGTATTTCTATTTTGTTCAGTTTTTTAAAAATAAAAAATGGTTGTTGGAATTTTTAAAACCTCTTTGTACCCTGGAGATAAACTTTTTTAGTTGTCATTAGAGCTACTAATACAATTTTTATATATTAATAGCTTTGAACCATTATTGCATATCCTTTTTGTCATGTTAATATTTTAATAAATGTCATATGAATGTCATATTATCACAGTGTTTGGCACATATTAGGGACCATGGGAATGTTAACATATTGACATGTAAATTTCAGATATTATTAGTGTTTTAAGAAATTAAACACTACATTTATAGCTAAAGACCCCCACCCTACATCCTGTGAACCTCCTTTCTTTATGAGAAATAGTAGATATACTTAAGCTGATGCAGACTATGGAATATATTTGATTCCAAATAAATTTTTTGTATAATATGTAACATATAAATACAATTCTTTACATATATCATTCAATACATATATTTCTATAATTTGTAGTATTTTAACTCAATAATATGTTGTTGAAATGTGTCCATGTTCATACATGTGGCTTTAGTTGATTTACCATAATATTCTAGTTCTCCGCTGTGGGACAATTTAAGTTGTTTCTATTTATTTTTATTTTGTTTTATGTTTTGCTTTTATGGATGGGTTAAGGGAACAAGGATACAGCAGAGAATATCTCTGACCATGTGCCAGAATTTCTCTGGGAGCGTAGACCTAAAAATAGACGACCTGGGTCATAGGCCATATTTATCTTTAAATTTAGTACATTTACCAAATTCCTTTCCAAAATATTTGTTCCATACAATAATATGTTAAGTGTTCCTATTTCTCCATGTTCTTCTTCACATTAGTTGTTTTCAGATTTTGAAGCATTTTAAGAAAGAGAAATGGCATAGTGCAATTTGAATTTTTATTTTCTGGATATTAATGAGGTGGAAAGCATATTTTCATATTTCTTTTTTTTTAATCAGTATTTTTTATTATGGTTTTGTGGGGTACAGTTAAGGGTTAGGTGTACAATTACGTTTCATTCAGGCACCCTGTTGATAAGAGGTGTTTTCCCAGTCCCAGACAGATATTTGCTACTGTTAATCCCATCCCCCTCCCCCCCCATAATTTCCCAGTACCGTCAGTCATTTTCTTATAGTATTACATTGGATGTTCAAGGTCCATTATATGAGTGAGAACATGTGATATTCTGATCTTTGTTTCTGTGAGAGGTCACTCAGTATTATAGACTCTAGTTCCATCCAGGTTGCTGCGAAATTCATAATTTTGTTCTTTTTTATGGCTGCGTAGTATTCCATCGTGTATATGTACCACATTTTTTAAATTCAGTCCTCTTTTGATGGGCAGCATGGTTGTTTCCAGGTTCTTGCTATTGTGAACAACGCTGAGATAAACATACGTGTGCAGGTATCTTTTTTATAGAGTGATTTGTGTTCTTCAGGGTATATTCCCAGTAGGGGGATTGCGGGGTCATATGGAAGGTCAATTTTTAGAGCTTTTAGGAATCGCCACACTGCTTTCCACAGAGGTTGCACTAGTTTACACTCTCACCAACAGTGTAGAAGTGTTCCCTTTCATTCAGGTACTTTCTTCTGTGAATTTCCTGCTGGTTTCCATTGTTTATTTTTCTCTAAGGTTGTTTGTCACTTTTTATTATTTAACTATATATTCTGCATATTCAGTCTTCGGTGTCGCATGAACTGCAAATATCTTCCGCTAGATTGTGGATTTCTTTCTATTTTGTTTATAATGTTTTGATCCTAAAGGTATACATTTTAATGCACTTCGTTGTATTTTCATTTATGGTTTATATCTTATTTTATTTTATTTGAGTTGTGGGGTACATGTGAGGGTTTGCTACATAAGTCAATTGCATGCAGGTGAAGTTTGGACTTCTAGTGAGCTCTCACCCTGGTAATGGATCTGGTACCCAGTGTGTGGTTGTGTGCCCCTTATCTCCTCCCTCCCTCTCTTCTTTAGCAGTGTTCAGCATCTGTTGTTCCCACCTTTGTGCTCATGTGTTCAGTGATCAGGGCACACTTATGGATGAGAACATGTGGTATTACGTTTTTTGTTTCTTTGATAGTTCACTTAGAGTCATGACCTCGAATTGTATCCATGTTGCTGTCAAGGACATATTTTTGTTCTTTTTTATGGTTCTGTAGTATTCCTTCATGCATATGTACCACATTTTCTTTATCCAGTCCACCTTTGTTGGGCATCTGGGTTGGCTCTATGTTTTTGCTATTGTGAATAGTGCTGTAATGAACATACATGTGCAGGTGTCTTTGGTAGAGTGATTTATGTTCCTCTGAGTATATTCCCAGAAGCAGGATTGCTGGATCATATGGTAGCTCAATTTTTAGTTCTTTGAGAAAATGCCACACTGCTTTTCACAAAGGCTGAACTAGCTTACGTTCCTACCAACAATATAGAAGCATTCCCTTTTCTCTGCAGCCTTGTCAAAACCTGTTGTTTTTTGAATTTTTAATGATAGCCATTCTTACTGGTGTGAAGTAGCATATGTAGTTTGATTTGTATTTCTCTTATGATTAGTGAGGCTGAGTATTTTTTCATATTTGTTAGCTGCTTGTATGTCTTCATTTGAGAATTATCTGTTCATGTCCTTTATCAACTTGTTAAATAGGGTTTTTTTTCCCGTCAGTTTGAGTTCCTTGTAGATCCTGGATGTTAGACCTTTGACATATGCATAACTTGCAAATATTTTTTCTCATTCCATGGGTTGTCTCTTTACTCTCTTGATGGTTTCTTTTGCTGTACAAAAACTTTTTAATTTGATAAGGTCCTACCTGTTAACCTTAGCTTTTGCTGCATTTGCTTTTGAAGACTTGGCCATGAATTCATTACTTACTCTGATGTCCAGAAGGGTGTTCCCCAAGTTTTCTTCTAAGATTCTTATAGTTTGAGGTTTCACATTTAAGTCCTTGATCAATTTTGAGTTAATTTTTGTGTATGGTGATAGGTGGGGATCCAGTTTCATTGTTCTACATGTGGTTAGCCAATTTTTCCAGCATCATTTGCTAAATGTGGTTTCCTTTCCCCCAATGTTTGTTTTTGTCAGTTTTGTCGAAGATGAGTTGGTGAAGGTTCATGGTTGTATTTCTGGATTCTCTATCTTGTTCCATTGGTTTATGTGTTTATTCCTGTACCACTACCATACTGTCTTGGATATTATAGCCTTGTAGTAAAGTTTGAAGTCTAGAAGTGTGATGCCTGCAGCTTTGTTCTTTTTGTTGAGGATTTCCTTAGCTATTTGGGCTCTTTTTGCTTCCGTATGATTTTCTGTATTGTCTTTTCTAGGAATGTGAAAAATGATGCTGGTAATTTGATAAGAATTGCATTTAATCTGTAGATTGTCTTGGGTAGAATGGACTTCATAATGATATTGATTCTTCTAATCCATGAGCATGGGATGTTTTTCCATTTGTGTCATTCTTGATTTCTTTGAGGAGTGTTTTGTAGTTTTCATTGAAAAATTGTTTTTTGGTTAGGTGGATGCTGCGGTATTTTTGTGTGTGTGTGGCTATTGTGAATGGGATTGCATTTTTTATTTGGTTCTTAGTCAGCTTGTAGTTGGTGTATAGAAATGCAATTTCTATTCCAAGACTTTACATACTTTATCAGTTCTGGATTTTCTTAGTAGTTTTTGTGTATTTTTGGGTTTTTTTGGAGGTAAGGTTTTACAATATTGCTCAGGCTGGCCTTGAACTTCTGGGCTCAAGTTATCCTCTTGCATTAGCCTCCCAAAGCGCTGGGATTACAGATGTGAGCTACCATGCCCAGACTTCTTGTTAGTTTTTTGCCTTAATGATCTGTCTAAGACTGTTAGCTGGGTATTAAAGTCTCCGACTATAATTGTATGTCCTCTCAGTTTAATTAGCAATTGTTTTTATAAAGCTGCGTGCATATATATTCAAGATGAATATATTCTTGCTGGTGGATTGAACCTTTTATCATTATGTAGTGTCCTTTTTAACTTTTATTGGTTTACATTCTGTTTTGTCGATATAGGACTAGCTACTACTGCTGTTTTTTGTTTTCCATTTTGTTTTCCTAGATCTTTCTCCATCTCTTTACCCATTTAGCAATTACTATCATTAATATTATGTGAATATTATTCCATATATCTTTTTATGCAAACATATACAGTTGGTCCTTCATTTCAATGTATCTTGCATTTGCAGATTCATCCAACCTGTATCAAAAATATACTATTTGTAGGATGGAGAACCTGTGGACAGAGAGGGCTCCCTTTTTCTTTGTGATTCTGCAGGGCCTACTACAGGACATTAGCATCCATGGATTATAGTATTTTCGGGAGTCCTAGAACCAATACCCTGTGGGCACAAAGGGATAACTGTATGCATGTGTACATATTTAGGTAGAAATGTAGCTATTAAAGAATAGCTTAGGTTGGAAGTTATAAAAATAATTTTATAAGAGTGGATCAAATGGTAGATACTATTTAAAAAATATTAAATTTAATTTTATGTAAGTTTAATAGATATAAAGAGACTGAAGTTAAATAAAGCAATGGTGAACTTAAGTAAATGCCCGTTCACGAAAGGATTTATTTCTTTTAATAGTCATCTTATGGTTAAAAAGTATTATAAAAAAACTCCAAGAAGTTGAAGCATAATGTTTTATTAGACGAATGTTTAATTTTAAACAGTATTGTTTGACACTTTGATATGAAAACAAGAATATTAGCACTCTTAGATTTCCCATTTAGGGCAAAAGGTAAGTAGAATATCCACATCAGCTCCAATTTCCATTGTAGACACCTACAGTTCTTACTTCAGGAAAGCCCCACAGTCCTTGCAAGCTCTGAGTCCAGTTTGGAGAGCTGCCAGGGACTCACACAAGCTGTATTGCCCCTATTTAGGAGCACAAGGTGTACCCCCTGCATCCACTCCTTGTGAGTCAAGTTACTGCAGCACACCACCATTTGAGACCACAATAGTTTTTTGGAGTATGCCCTCCTCTGGAGGCCAGTAACCACTTGCTATCTCTCCAGTACTGGGGCTCCATCTTCATTCCTTTAAGTCCATACCAGTGGCTGAATGCCATAATCTCAATAGTGTGGAGCCTGGGCCCAAGATTGACTGTGACTCTGGTCTTGCACAGCAGGGAAACCAAGTTGTGCTCAGTTTTGGTCAGAGGAACAATCTGGCAATCCTACTCAGGGCAAATCTGCCCTTGAGCCAGCCAAATTGCTGTATGGCCTCACCTGAGTCGGAGAGACCCTCAAGCCTTTGAGCAGTTGACATGCTCCCAGGCTGGTGGAGCAGCTATGTGCCTGCATCCAGGGCCTGAGAAAAAGTCCTGTGGTACCCTACTTACTGCCGACAAGTCCCTGGCCTTCCCAGCAGCCCTGCACCTGCAGCAGAACCCTGAGAAACAGCTTCATGTGCTGCTCCTGGCTGACATGCCCTGCACAACAGAGCAGCTGTGTGCCTACATCTGAGACCTGAAGCAGCATGATGGGCACCCCAGTGGGCATGTCTCCACACCAGCCAAACAGCCTTGCACAGTACCCCAGGCCTGAGAAACCCCAGGTTGGCTGAGTAACTGAGAGCACCCACATCCTGGGCCAGAGAAACAGCCCCATGGGCCATGCCCAGCAGACATGCCCGTAGCTGAGCAGCTTTGCACCTGCATCCCAGGCTTGAGAGTCCTGTGGGGCACCCACCCCCAGAAGATATACACTCCAGCCAGCTGAGAAGCTATGCAACCACATTCTTGATATAAGAACAGCCTCAGGAGCTGCTTTTGGTAAACATGCCCCTAGGCTGACTGAGCAATCACATGCACAGACTCCGACCAGAGTTACAGCCTCTTAGCCCCAACTACAGCCCCAAGTTGACTGACCCACTGTGGCATGTATGTGCCCCAACCTGAGAAACAGTCTGATGAGCTCACCGCAGGCAGAGCTGTGCCACTTTTGGCACGGACTCTCTCAGCCTAGGCCAGTGAGATACCCGAAAACATTACTAGTATGGATTGCAGTTGAAGAAACTACACAAAGACTACACTATTATATCCACCTAGAACCAATGCCAGTGCACTTCACTAAACAAGTACTCTAAGACCCATTTATGCAAAAAAGTCATTCCTTATGAGAACCACTTTATAAAATTGTGTAGAAATCAATGTAGGGACACATCAAATATAAAAAAGCAAGAAAACATGACATTTCCTAAGGAACATAGTAATTCATCAGTAACTGACCCCAATCATAAAGAAATATATGAAATGCCCTAAAATAATTCAAAATAATATTCATAAAGAAACTTGAGATATAAGAGAATACAGATAGACAATTCAATGAAGTCAAGTAAATGATTCATGATTTAAATGAGAAATTTAACAAATATATAGATATCATAAAAAAGAAGCAAAAATAAATCCTATAAATGAAGAATTCAATGAATGAAAAAAGAATATAATTGAGAGCTTCCATAACAGAATAAATAATTCATGAACTTGAAGACAAGTTATCTGAAACAACATAGGCAGACAAAAAATAAATAGAAAGAAGAAAGCCTGTAAAATGTATAGGATACCATTAAGTGAACAAATATTTGCTTTATGGCTATTCCAGAAGAAGAAGAGAAGGGAAAGGTAAGGAAAAAATAATGAATGAAATCATAGCAGATGACTTCCCAAGTCTTGGTAGAGAGATGGGCATTCAGATCCAGGCTCAAAGAATGCCAAAATGATTCACTAAAACAGATCTTCTTTGAGGCACATTATAGACAAATTGTAAAAAGTAATGACAAAGAAAGAATTCGAACAGCAGCAAGAGAAAAGCCTCAAGTCACATATAGGGGAATTTATATTAGACTACAGTGAATTTCTCAGCAGAAACCTTAGGTCAGGAGAGAATGGGATGCTATATTCAAAGTACCAAAAGGAAAAAAAACCCAACCCTGCTAGTCACACATTTTTTACCTAGCAAAGCTATCCTTTAGAAATTAAGGAGAAATAAAACATTTCACAGACAAGCAAAAATTAAGGGAATTCATCACCTCTAGACCAACCTTACAAGAAATGCTCAAGAGAGTCTTACATCTGGAAGTGAAAAGATGACAATCATCATCATGAGTTATATGCATCACTGTACTCACTGGTAGAATGAATGCACAAAGGAGAAATAGAAAGGAATCAAGTCTGATTGCTATATAAAACCACCCAACCACCAAAGTAAACAATAAGAGAGGAAGTAAGGAACAAAGGACATATAAAAGAACCAGAAAAATATCAATGAAATGATAGGAGTAAGTTCTCCCTTATTAATAATTACCCTGAATGTAAATAGATTAAATCCCCCATTTAAAAAATATAGCCTGCCCGATTAGATGAAAAGTTCAAACTCAACTATGTGCTGCCTACTAGAAATTCACCTAACCTGTGAAGACACACATAGATTAGAAATGAAGTGATGGGAAAAGATAGTTTATGCAAACAAAAACAATAAGCAAACAGGAGTAGCTATACTTATATCAGAAAAAAACAGACATTAAGTCAAAAGATGTAAAAAGAGACACAAAATGACATTATATAATAATAAATGGACTAATTTAGGAAGAAAATATAACAATTACAAATTTATGTGCACCGAACACTAGAGCACCCAGATATATAAAACCAATATTATTAGATATGAAGGAAGAGATAGACCTCAATACAATAATAGTTGACTTCAACACCCCACTGTCAGCATTAGGCAAATCATGTAGACAAAAATCAATAAAGAAATTTTAATTTAAACAGCACCATAGATCAAATAGACATAACAGTGTTTACAGATCAGCTCACCCATAGTTGCAGAATAGAATTTCTAAAACCAGCACATGGAACATTCTCCAGGATTGCTTATATGTTAAGACACAAAACAGGTCATAAAATTTTCAAAAGGCTGGGCATAGTGGCTCATATCTGTAATCCCATTACTTTGGGAGGCCAAGGCAGGAGGGTTGCTTGAGACTAGGAGTTCAAGACCAGCCTATTGTCTCTACACAAAAACTTGTTTTTTAAATTGAAAACTACAATGGAATAAAATGAGAAATCAATAACAAAAGAAACATTAAAAATTATACAAATACATGGAAATTAAACATGTTCTTGAACAACCAATAGGCAAAGAAATAAATTAAGAATGAATTTTAAAATTCCTTGAAACAAACAAAAATGGAATAACAACGTAAGAAAACCTATGGGACCCGGCAAAAGCAGTATTAAGAGGCACATTTATAACAATAAATGCCTACATTAAAAAAAAACTAGAAATATTTCACATAAACAAATTGAAAAAGATTTCAACAAACAACACTATATCTCAGTATATCTAGGGAACTAAGAAAGCAAGAGCAAGACAAATCCAAAATTGTTAGACATAAGGAAATAATAAATATCAGAGCAGAAATACATGACACTGAGAAAAAATGGTACAAAAGATAAATGAAACAAAAAGTGTTTTTAAAAGAATAAACAAAATAAAAATGGCCTTAGATAGACTATGAAAAAAGAAAGAACTCAAGATCAGGTACAGAAAAGGAGACATTATAATGGATACCACAGAAATGCAAATTATTTTTAAAGACTACTATGAACAGCTAGATGCCAATACATTTAATAACCTAGAGAAAATTGATAAGTTCTTGGACAATACAACCTATCAATATTTAACCAAGAAGAAGTAGAAAATCTTAACAGACAAATAATACATAATGCAATTTAATTAGAAATAAAATGTATACCAACAAAGCAAAAACCCAGGACTGGATAACTTTGCCACTGAATTCTATCAACCTTTTAAAGAAGAATTAATACCATTTTTTTCAAACTATTCTAAAACATTAAAGCAGAGGAAATTCTTTCTAATTCATTTTATGAGTAGGAAATGAATTTGGAATCAGTCTAACCAGCATAAGCCTGGTACCAAAGCCAGACAAAGACACAGCAATATCAAAAAGAAAACTATAGACCAGTATCCCCAATGGAAACTGATGCAAAAATCCATGACAAAATACAAGGAAACCTAACCCAACAGCACATAAAAAAGATAATACATCAAAATAAAGTGAGATTTATCCCAGGAATGCAAAGATGGTTCAACGTATGCACATCAATAAATGTGATACATCACATTGACAGACCATATGATCATCTCAATTGATGGAGAAAAAGCATTTGCTAAAATCCAACATCACTTTCTGATTAATAAAACTCTCAATAAATTAAGTATAGGAGGAAAAGTACTTCAACTCAATAAAGGCCATATATAGCAAGCTAACAGCTTACATCATACTGAACAGGGAAAAGCAGAAAGATTTTTTTTCTAGGAATGGAACTGAAACAAAACAAAGATGCTCACTTTTCACTCTTATTCAACATTATACTGGAAGTTCTAGCCTGAGCAACTAGGCAAGGGAAATAAGGAGCATCCGAATTGGAAAGGAGGAAATAAAATTGTCCCTGTTTGCAGACAGCATGCTCTTATATATAGAAAAACCTGAAGACTCTACCTCAGTAAAGTTGTAAGATACAAAATCAGCATTCCAAAATCAGTAGTTTTTCTATACAAAGACAAAAAAATTAGCTGAAAAAGAATTCAAGAAGGCAATCCCACTTACAACAGTTACAAAAAACAAACAAACAAACAAACAAAACAACCCTAGGAATAAATTTAACCAAGGAGGTGAAAGATCTCTACAAAGAAAGCTATAAACGCTAATGAAAGAAATTGAAGAGAATACAAACAAATGGAAATATATCCCAAGCTCATGGATTTGAAGAATTAATATTGTTAAAATCGCCATACTATTAAAAGCAATAAAATATTCAGTGTAACTCATATCAAAATATCAATGAAATTCTTTACAAAAATAGAGCAAGATACTAAAATTTGTATAGAACTACAAACAATCCCAAATAGCCAAAGCAGTACTGAACAGAAAGAACAAAACTGAAGTCATCACACTACTAGACTTCCAAATATATTACAAAGCAATTGAAACCAAAACAGCATGGTGTTGGCATAAAAATGGAAACTTAGATCAATGGAACAGAATAGAGAACCCAGAAATTAATCCATGTGTTAATAGCCAACTGATTTTTCACAAAGGTGCCAAGAATACATATTGGGGAAAAAATAGTCTCTTCAATAAATGGTGCTGGGAATATTGGGTATTCTAATGCTGAAGAATGAAATGAAACCCACTTCTTACCTTATACAAAAATCAACTCAAAATGGATTAAATGTAAGACCTGACACTATAAAATTACAAAAGAAAACATAGGGAAAGCTTCAGGACATTGGTCTGGGAAAACAGTTTATGAATATGACTTGAAAAGCATATAATAAAAGAAAAACATATGGGATTATATCAAACTAAAAGCTTTTGCACAGCAAAGGATATAATCAAAAGCATGAAAAGACAACCCACATAATGGGAAAAAATATTTGCAAACTACTTATTCGACAGGGGATTACTATCTGGAATAAAAAAGGAACTCAAACACCCCAACAACAAAAATTAGACAATCCAGTTTTTAAGATGGGCAAATGATCTGAATAGACATTTCTCAAAAAAGACATATAAATGGCCAACAAATATATTTAGAAATGCTCAACATCAGTAATCAACAAATGCAAATCAAAACTACAATTAAGTATCATCTCACCCTAATTAGGGTGGCTATTATCAAAAAGACAAAAAAATAACGTGTTAGCAAGGATGCAGAGACAAGGGAACTCTCATACATTTCTTATGGGAGTGTCACCTGGTACAGGCACTATGAAGAACATTATGGAGGTTCTTAAAAAAATGTATCACATGATCCAGCAATATCACTACTGGGAATTTGTCCAAAGGAAAAGAAATCAGTGTATCAAAGAGACATCTGCACCCTCATGTTTATTGCAACACTATTCACAATAACCAAGATATGGAATCAACCTGTGTCCAACAACAGATGAATGGATTAAAAACATGTAGAATACATACTCCATGGAATACTACTCATTCATAAAAATAATGAAATTCTGTCATTTGAGGCACCATGGGTGGAACTGGAGGAAATTGTGTTAAGTGGAATAAGCCAGGAGTAGAAAACTCAGAATGTTCTCATTCATATGTAGAAGCTTAAAAAAAGTTGATCTCATAGGAGTACAACGTTGAACAAAGGACATTAGATGCTGGGAAGGGTATGGGAAAGAGGCAGATAGGGAGAGATTTGTTAAAAGAATACAAAATTAGAATCAGGCAAGAGCCATATTATATAGTTTCGAATACCTAGAAGAGGACAGTGAATGTTACTAAGACAAAGAAATGATAAATATTTGTGATGATGGATGTGCTATTATGATTATATTATCACTATATGTTATATATATCATAATATCACTAAGTACCCCATAAATGTGAATAGTTATGATGTTTGAATTTTTTTTTTTCACTTAAAAGTTTTTGTTTTATTTAAAGATGTGGAGTACAATTCGGGTTAGGTATACAAATGTTCATTATGCAGGCACCCTTGTTGATGAGGTGTGCCCCTGCCTCCCCTGGCAGTTTCCCTCAACTGCCAATCCATGCCCCCCTTCCCTGGCAGTTTCCCACTTCTGCCAATCCCTTTCTTATAGTATTATGATAATTGTTCAAGGCCTGCTTATGAGTAAGAACATATAGTACTCTGTTCTTTGCTTCTGTGCTAGATCACTGAGTATGATAGACTCTAAATCCATTCAGTTGCTGCAAATTCCATATGTTTGTCTTTCTTTATGGCTGCATAATATTCCATTGTGTATATGTAACACGTTTTTTTAAAATTCAGTCCAGCTTCAATGGAGTATGATTGGTACCATGTTTTTGCTATTGTGAATAGAGCTGCAACAAATATGTGTGTGCAGGTATCTTTATGGTAGAATGACTTGAGTTCCTCTGGGTATATTCTGAACAGGGGATTGTTGGGCCATATGGAAGGTCAATTTCTAGTTCTTTCAGAAATTGCCATGCTGTCTTGCAAAGAGTTTGCACTAGTTTGCATTCTCATCAGCAGTGTAGAAGCGTTTCTTTTTCTCCACATCCTCACTGGCATCAGTTGTCATTGTTATTTTAAAATTATGGGGTACAATTCAGGGTTAGGTATACAAATATTGTGCAGGTACCCTTGTTGATGAGGTGTACCCCCCTCTTCTCCAGGCAGTTTCCCACTACTGCCAATCCCACCCCCCCACCCCACAGTTTCCCTCTACTGTCAATCCCTTTCTTTTATAGTTTTACGATAGTTGTTCAAGGTCCACTTATGAGTGAGAACATGTGATACTTAGTTCTTTGTTTTTGTGAAAGATCACTCAGTATTACAGACTCTAAGTCCATCCAGGTTGCTGTGAAGTGCATGATTTTGTTCTTTATGGCTGCATAATATTCCATTGTGCATATGAACCACATTAAAAAAATCCATTCCTCTTTTGATGGGCAGCGCGGTTGGTTCCATGTTTTTGCTATTATGAACAGTGCTGCGATAAACATACGTGTGCAGGTATACTTTTTATAGAGTGATTTGAGTTCTTCTGGGTATATTCCCAGTAGGGGAATGCAGGGTCATACAAAAGGTCGATTTTTAGAACTCCTAGGAATCACCACACTGTTTTCCACAGAGGCTATACTAGGTTATATTCCCACCAACAGTGTAGAAGTGTTCCCTTTTCACCACATTCTTTCCAGCATCTGTTATTTTTTGTTACTGTTGATGGACATTCTGACTGGAGTTAGTTGGTATCTCAGTGTAGTTTAAATTTACATTTCTTTGATAACTAGTGAGGCTGAACATTTTTTTCATGTATCTGTTGGTTGCTTGTATGTCTTCTTTTGAGAACTGTCTATTCATATCTTTTGCCCACTTTGTAATGGGGCTGTTTGTTTTTTTCTTTTCAGCACGTTTGAGTTCCTTGTAGATCCTAGATGTTAGGCCTTTGTCAGATATAGAGTTGGCAAATATTTTTTTCCCAGTCTGTGGGCTGTCTCCCTGCTCTCTTGATGGTTTCTTTGGTTTTGCAGAAGCTTGTCAGTTTGATAAGATCCCACTTGTCTATCTTATCTTTTATGGCACGGGCACTTGGGATTTTGATCAGGAATTGGTTGCCAGTTCCAATTTCCATAAGATTGTCTCCTGCATTTTCTAAGGTTCTTATAATTTGAGGTTTTACATTTAGGTCTCTGATTCGTTTAGCATTGATTTTTGTGTACGGGGATAGGTAGGGGTTCTGTTTTAGTCTTCTGCATGTGGTCAGCCAGTTTTCCCAGCACCATTTACTGAATAGGTTCTCCTCTCCCCAGTGGCTGATGGTGGAGGCTTTGTGTAAGATGACTTGGTTGAGAAATTGAGGTTTTGCTTCTTGAATCTCAATTCTATTCTCTTGGTCTATATGCTTGTTCTTGTACCAATACCAGGCTGTTTTGATGATTATAGCTTTATAATACAGTTTAAAGTCTGGGAGTGTGATACTTCCTGCTTTGCTTAATTTTTTAAAAAAATTAAAAAGGTTGTGTTTTTTTTGGGTAAGCTTGTGTGGTTTTGTTTTTTTTTTTCATTTTTCATTATTTTTAGAGATGCTGTCTTGTTATATTGCCCAGACTGGAATTCAATAGCTATTCACAGGTATAATCCTACTACTGATTGATTTGAGAATTTTGACCTTCTCTGTTTCTGACCTGGGTTGGTTCACCTCCCCCTTAGGCAACCCTGTGGTCCTCTGTTGCTGGAAGATCACCATATTGATGCTGAACTCAGTGTGGACACCCAATAGGCATAGCACACTACTGCCTGTAACCCCTTGTTTCAAGTGATACTCCTGCCTCAGCCTCTGACAGGCTAAACTTATAGACATGTGCCACTGTGCCAAACTGAGCTGATGTTTTAGCTAAGTCTTCAGCAGCCCATTTCAATGCTCTGTCAAGCAGGTAGCTTCTAGATAGTATGAAATGTGATATGCCTATTTGATCCTGTGACCATAGGCTTACTCCTACACCCCCTTGCTGAAAAGTGGGTCCCCTAGTCTAGTAAGAATTATCTGAGATCCTGTGCCAGTGGATTAAACATGCCATAAGCCCTCAGGTAATGTGCTAGATGAGACCCTGCAAGTAGGAAAGACTTGGAATATACCTGGAATATGTATGCATTTCTGTGAGAATGAACTACTAGCCCTTCAAGGATGAAGGAGTCCTAATGTTGTTAACTTGCTACCTAGTGGCTAATTGGTCTCCTAGAGGAATGATTTCATTACAGAGATGCATCATTGGACTTCTTTGTTGGTAAATTGAACATTCAGTGGTAGCACTAGCTATCACAGACATTACATGGAAATCTGTGTTGTCAGGCCATACCTAACCTTCAGCTCTCATATTGTGGTCGCTTAATTAATGTACTTGTTGTTTATACCTTCCGGTCTTGATTGTTCTTCATTCTGATATACCACTTCCATTTTATGATGGATTTTGTGGGCCCATAATGATTTTATAACTTTGTGGGTCTGACAGGACTCATTTCATAATGGGAAGATTTAGCTGTGTGATCATTTAGTGTCCTATAATCAGGAATTTCATTTATACTAGAGTTCAGTAGTATACAGGTGTTGTATTTTCAAAGGCATATGGTTCTTTGCTGCAGTTGTTAAGATCTTCCTCCAATAGTCCAAGAGTCTTCAATTATTCCCAATTGAGACTACCACAATCTCTATATGGCTTCTTTGTCTACTACTGATACAACACCATGGGATGTGTTGCTTTGTATGTAGCAAGGAGCAGGGCTTCTTGCACTACAGCCTATGCTTATTGTAGAGCCCTTTCCTGTTCTGGGCACTAAAAGCTGCCACTCAGCATGTGGGCTGAAGCAGTATTCCTAAAGTGTCAAATATGCTACTTCCAGAATCCAAAGAGGCTCATCAAGTGATGTAATTTCTTCTTTATAGCAAAAGGTACACCATTCACCAATTTGTCTTTTATTTTGAACATTCCTCTGACCACTGGATCCTCGAAAGTATGCTCATATTGTGGCCTCCTACAATTTTTTACGTTTTACCTCCCACTCTCTGGAGTGTATGTGTCTTGTCAAAGCCTCCAGCATCCTAGCTACCTCTTTTTAAATTGGCCTAATCAGTATAATGTCATTGGTGGACCAATGTGATATTTTTTGGGATGTTCAAATGGTCTAGATCTCTTTGGACTATATTATGGCAGACAGCATGAGTTAAGATATCCTTGGAACAAAACTGTAAATGTATAGTGTGGTTCATGTGAATGAGAACTGTTTCTGATTTGGATAGAAAAGGACACACTTTCTAGATCAGTGGGTTGTACCATGTGTCTCAGGGCATATTATTCCTGGTAAAGACACACATCTGGTACAGTGGCCATGACTGGGGTTATTTAGTGGTTAAGGTTTACAGCCATTATCTAGGATTCATTTATTTTCTATAGGGACTAGCATGATGAATTAAATGAGATATGATGGGGCCCCAAATTTTGTGTCATTTAGATCCTTAAAAGTTCTATCTTTTTGTGGTGTGATATTGTTTTTGATTTGCTATCTTAGCTGTGGAGGAGAGTAGTTTCAGGGACTTCCACTTGGTCTTCCTCACTATACTAGTTATTACACCAAGGACCAATATGAGGTTAGATCAACTGCCAAATATGTCAATCCTAATTATATGTTTGAACACCAGAGAAATTTCCAATGAATGGGTCTGCAGACCTAATGGATCTACCATATGCTGACGCTTGCCCAGGACTGCATACATTACTTGATTCTCATATATCCCCATTCTAATAGGAGAAACATGATACTGTTTCAGGTCTCTATTTTATTTGAATTCTAACTGTGCCTAGTAGTCCTCAAAATGTCTGAGTATATCCCTTTTCTCAATGAGTAGTTTCTCAAATAAATGTCTGTAGGTCTCTATGGAAAAGGACTGGGGAAATTATTACCATGTATAACTTTCCATGTTGTTACAGGGTTCTTCATTCTGCAGATGTGGCTACCTTTTTAGTCATTGGTCAAAATGACTGGAAATTGGTCAAAATCTTTGGGACAATCACCAAGTCGTCCCCATTCCATATGTCCCAGTTGCAGATTTTCCCAACCAAGTTCCTGACCTTTGTACACAGTCCTGCTTTGGTTGTATATGTAATTGTCTTTGAAATTCAGTCATTCTGATCATTAAATCTTGAGCTTGGTTCTTGCTTTCTCAGCCTTCCCACTGTGGGAAGTGAAAGTTTTTTTTGTTTTGTTTTGTATGCAGCTTAAGATGTTCGCTGGCTTTCACATATAACTTTCGATTGCTTGTTACTCCTTCTTATGTGTTCACTATCTACTATTGAGCATCAGTGGGGCTTGGAAATGTTAATCCAACTTTATTATCTTTATAGCCACTATTTTCTCAATACTAGTACATTCCTTTCTACCAGTACATCATCCCATCATTACAAGTGAAAGTTTTAACAACTGGATGCCAGTTGTACTAGGGCTGTCTGTGCTCCATATAGCCATCACTGATGGATCTTCATTGTTATTTAGTGCTCCAAAGCCCCACCTTATTTCCCATTTTTGAGATTATCCCCAGTACTAACTTTCATGGGTTGAGTTTTCTGAAATCAGCATTGAGATGGAATTTGGGGTGCAGAATGCTTTCTACAAATCGATTCCTATTTTAGGCAAGGGAAGGAAGCAGTTTTGAGAAGAGGAAGAAGTAGACCTGACAGAGCTTTGGCCAACTCAACAGGGAGCTCTAGAGTTACCCGATATTAGGCCAGAATGTCTGGGCTTTTAAATCTCTACCTTGCTCAGTCACTGGGAGTGGCCAACCCTAGCAAACATGATTTCTTAAGAGGTATTTTTCTGCAGCTGAGGCAGACCTAGATGGAGCTGATAGTTGGAGACTGTCTGCTGGCCACTCTCCTTGATACTGGGTAGCAAGTCATTCCTAGAGGGAAGAATCTGTGTGGCATTTCTCTGTGTTTGTCATAAACTTCTAGGAATAGGCTTGCCAGATTTAGCAAATAAAAAAATAAAGTGCCTAGTTAAATTTTAATTTCAGATAGAGCAGTGGTCTCCAATCTTTTTGGCATCAGGGACTGGTTTCATGGAAGACAATTTTTCCATGGACCAGGGACAGATTTCTGGATGATTCAAGCACATTACATTTGTTGTGCATTTTATTTCTATTTTTATTGCATTGTAATATATAATGATAATTATACAACTCACCATAATGCAGAATTAGTGGGATCCCTGAACTTGTTTTCCTGCAACTAGAAGTCCCATTGGTGATGGAAGACACCCAGCACCCAAAGTGTGTTGCCTATGTCCATTCTACTCTGCAATCTCATTTTGGTTGCTGTTGCTGCGGAAAATCCTGCTTTACAAAGATAGGATGTTGGAAATGGAGGCAGGTTTTTCAGTGCTTTTGTGGGAATCTCAGGATATTCTGCTTTGACTTTAATCTAGAATGAATGGAGATTTGAAGTTGCCTCAAACATACTTCTAAGGCCATCATCATTTGCAGTTTCAAGTAATTGATCCTCTTCTAGCATGGACAAAGTTGATTCACCTGGCTTATTCAAAAATGGACGACTGATCATTCCATCTCAGTTTGGGGTCTTTTGTTGTTGGGAAGTAATGCTCAAACTCGTTTGAAAGCTGAGATAGGTAATTATGCATCACCCGGAATAACAAAGGCTCAGTCTCTCCAAATCTCTGCTAATGTTTGAAACATGTCAAAAATCCCAATGTTCACTTGTCACCCTTATAATTCCAGTTTAACTTTGAATATAGTCGCTTCATCTACTGACTTGAACACAGTTGTTGTTCTCCCCTGAAGTGACAGATTGAGTTTGCTGAGCAGGTTGAATATATCACACAAGTAAACAAGTTTTGTGACCCATTCTGTATCCTTAAATGTACTGCCACTGGTGACTGTTTTTCTAAAAGAAGTCTCCGGAGCAGCTCTCATAACTCAGAAAATCTGGTCAGTGATCTACCCTTTAAAAGAAGATGTGTGTGCTCTGCTTTCACTGCCTTACAGCATTGTGCAAACAGATGTGATTTAAGGACATGTACGTTAATGTGGTTGGTCATTGTAATCACATCCTGAAAAATGTTCAGGTGACATCTTTTGGCTAGCTAGCATTTCTATATGAATGACACAGTATGTAGACTTACATTCAGAAGTGACCTTTGACCTGAGTGGTAAAACCAGAAAGCCGTCCACTCATGGTAGCCATTCTGCCCTTGTACATACCACCACAAATGACCAATTGTTTTCCTGATATGTTATCATTGAATCGTTCTGCCTCTGTGGTATTGGTTGGCAACAAAAGTGCCCACAACATATCCTCCTGTACATCCTTCTAAAAAATAAGTTGCACAAAAACAAGCGTTTTTGCCTTGTTCTCAACATCAGTAGACTCGCTAACGTGGATTGTGTATCATGACTCATTAATTCTGACAATTGTGCCTCAATATCTTCTGCTATTTCATCAATTTGTCTAGTTATGGTGCTAGCCGAAAGAGGAACACTTGACACTTTTTGAACTGCAGCCTCTCCAAAAAGTTAATGACAAATGTCCTTAGCAGCAGGCATGTTAACTCTTCAACAATGGAAGCATGCTCCTTAGCTTTAGCAATGCAGTCAGGTACTAAGAATGATGCTCTCAGTGCACACATTTGATGAAGTGATGGCCTTCAATAATTTCTTCTGTTCTTCTTCACTTTTTTTTTCCTTTTGAAAAGCTCCAAAGACTTGTGTTTCTAATGCAGGGTGCTTGGTCTCCATGTGGTAAAGCAGTTTTGAAGGTTTCATGGCTTTGTTGGATAGCCTGTCACCATGTTATACATAGCAGGCTTGGAGTACATGAATCACCTGTTGGAATGAACCTGTAATTTAATTAGGGCTCTAGGTATTTTCTTTTAAATGCAGCTTTCTTTTGTTTGCAGTCTTAGAGTCTTCTGCTGTCTCATCATTGGGTCTTTTCCCCTTTTCAAGGAAGCTTTCCAGTATGTTAACCAAAATGGTTAAAGGGTTACCTTGTGGGCTTACCAAAACTATGACTGAGACAAGTACACAGTATGGGAAAGAGGCATGGATGGAAGTGGTAAATAAAATAATGGGCGGGTCATGCATGGAATAAAATAAGTGTTGGTTCTGACTTAAAATCTGACACTAGATGCAGCTGTACAATTGAAGTGCATCAATTCACTTGCCACTCACTGATATGGTTTTGATATGTCTGCAAGCAATTGATTTATTATGGTCTCTGTGCAGTCAAACCTCATTGCTAATGTTAATCTCTATTTGCAGCTGCTCCACAGTGCTAGCATCACTGCCTCAGCTCCATCTTAGATCATCAGAGATTAGATTCTTATGAGGAGTGTGCAACCTTGCATGTGCAGTTCACAATGGAGTTTACATTCCTATGAGAATCTAATGCCACTGCTGATAGGAGGCAGAGCTCAGGAGGTAATACAGCTGAAGCTTCACTTGCTTGTCTGCTGCTTACCTACTACTGAGTGGTCCAGTTCCTAACGGGTCCATGGCCTGGGGGTGAAGGTCTGTCTTATACGTTGTCCCACATATTTAGTATATCGGTCGAATATATATTGCTTTGTAAGCATTGAATAAACTGTAGTCATTATCATGGTAACCTGACTTTCTGAAAGAGTCAGATTAGGAATAATGATCAAGATTTCATTGACTTTTGTCCCCACTTTTTTATGAAGGAGCTTGGTACTCTCAAACTTTCCAGATGATCTTTCATATATATTCTTATAATAGAAAATGACATTTATTGCCAGGTCTCCCAATATCCTGGTGGGCATCACTACTGCCTCATCAGGTACCCTCCCTTAGTATACCATAGAGCTGAATAGTAGTTTGTAGTAACGTGGTAGAGCAAAGTTCTCTTTTCTTAGTGATATATTTCATTAGAAGACTATCAAAGAATGTCATCTGTGTCCAGTGTCTTATAGTATAGTGCAAAAATGTCTTTCTCAAAGTTTGTTTCCCATTCTTACCATGAGAATCACTCACAGGCCTAAGTGAGGTAAATTTGGAAACATGGTATATTGAAAATTACTCTTTTCTTTTGAAAAGTTAAGAATTATCCTTGAGAATTACCATTTTCTTTTGAGAAACTAAGAGTTTCTTACATTCTTTATGCCTGTTTCTTTCTTTAGGGTGCATTTTTTCCAGAATAGTTCTCATTGCCTCATAGTAGGGTTCCAGATAGTAAGGGATGGAGAGAAGGCAAAGATATACCATCTAGAACTTTAGCTAAGATTCAGACATGTTATAGCATGTCCTACAAACTGGAAGTGCCACCAGAAGTCATTCTAATTTTTATTTTATTTTTTTTCCTGAAGACAGGGTAACTTTGAATTGGTACAAAAGGAGCATGGAGAGAATAGTGTATTGTCTATTGATTTCATGACCTGACTCGATGAACTCATATCTAATTCTGGGGAGAGAAAGGCTTTGTATGGTAGCTAAAGATTTTATGAGTATATTTCATGACTATATGGACACAAGTTGTACTGTTTGGGCTTAGGTGTTCAAACATGGCACAGAGTCAGTACATGATACTTCTCTGACAATCTGAAAATTGGAAGCTCTAGCATTATTGGATGATAGCACCTTTGGCAGCCATAGCAATCATCTCAGATAATATCAATATGGCAAAATAAAAAATATGGCAAATGCTAAAAATCATTAATGTAGATTTAAGGCAGGTAATATGTTGGATGGAGAAGGAGAAGAGGAATTGCAGACATTGTAAGGTAAATGTATTTGATAAATTGACTCATATTCATATTCAAAACAATCCTTATTGAATAGTCCTTTACAAATTTAATGTTGTAATATCAGGTGGTTAGTTGAACCTAATATAATTTTAAAGAGAAAAACAAGCATGGTATTGAAATTATATGGTAGCATTATTGGAAAGTAGCATGCAGATGATAAGTAAAGTGCTAACAATTTCTATAACTTAACATGGAAATGAGGATATTAAAATATCTCATAGAAAACACATGATCAGATTCCCTGGGGCCATAGACCTATTGTGAGAGACACTATTATGCCCATTTCTGTAGCTTCTACCTTGCATAATATCTGAATCATAGTAAATACTCTGTAGATATGAAGGATATGTAGATATGCTCTGTAGATATGAAGGATGGTTCTCTTTACTAACACTGACTGCTGGATTCCTTGGCAAACTGCTTATTTTCTGTCAGTTCATTTGGACTCTGAGGGCTTTCCAATGTTTCTTCTCTCCACTATCTAGCCATAGAAGATTTGTACTGCTCAAGCAGAAAAGTTTTAGAGGAGTGTTCATGTATCCTACCTTTTCCACCCCCTGGAAAAAATCTGGATTAAATTGTTATCATTTAGGGTAGAAAGAAGAGTCAGGAATCAGGTTAGGTCTCATAATTCCTAGTCCACTAAGTTATGCTACCATAATCTGTCCACTAAGTTATGCTACCATAATAGATTTGTCCCATCACTTTAAATACAAGGATCTGTGAATAGGAATGCTTTGCAAATTAATTATACTTATATCATTAATATTACACAATAATTATATGCATGTAATATATCATCCTGAGCATGTAGAGTAGATCCTACTGATCTAGTGTCAATAGGACATGTCTGTGAATGAATTGCTTTTGAAATAAAGTGTGATACTATTTGGTAATCTATATACCTTGCTTCCCCCCCAGCTAATTGGATATCAAAGCACTTGAACTCATACCTTTGGTTTAATTAGCAGAATATTTCCCAGTTGAGTTAAGTGGCTTAGATATTTGAACTTTGAAACATCATTGCAGGAGAAGATAAAAATGTTATGGAGATAGGAAACAGTATTTGGAAATGAGGATATTAGAATGTTATTTATGTGTTCAATATGTCTAAGAATCAAAGCATAACACAGCAACTACTTTTTAAAGGAGTAGAGACACAGAGTTTATCAATGTCATCCTACTGATGGCATGAGAAGAAAGGTCTTATATGCAGTCAGCTGGCTGGAATCAAAGACCACATAACCAGAAAGAGAAAATTTGCTGAAAATGATGGTGTGTGAGATGAAATGATAATTTCTTTTTGACAATTTTGAAGTTAGGGTAGTGTGGGAGGTGTAAGGGTTACAATGAGCATTAGGTGTAAGAATAACAAGACAGTGGGAGGATGGCATTTAGTACAGATGGTAATGTAAATGTATTGTGGCTATATTGTTAGGCATATTGAAACTGGCTAAAGAGATGATTTTAAAGCTGGTAAAAATGAACATTTTCAAATAATTATTATAAAGAACAGGTATTACTATTTTATCAAAATTAGGAATGGTTGATTCATTTATGAAGTGAAACAAATTTTGGCCATATTAACAAAATGAATGGATGTCATGGGAATTTATGGAAGTCTCAGTGAAGTGTTTGTACCCGTTATGATTAAATCTGTATAAATAGCATATGCCAAATCATGGTGCTACTCTCATTTAGTAAATATTGCTTGGGACAGCTATCCCCTCAAAATGTAAAAAGTAGATTTTTTTTAGTAACTTGGACAGAGTACAGAAGAAAATACAACCTTCTTGGCTAAACTGGCAGTGACACCATAGCTCATGGGTTTATACATTAGAAAATTTCCCTCGTAAATTTCATAATTGCATAACATCTGTTCTGCCTACAGTGAATCTGCAAACAAGTACTCTGTAGTAAAAAAGTCTGAGTAATACCACTGATTGCTGTGGATAAAACATACTTCAGCAATGTATTTATTCTCAGAAACACCTAATAACAAAATATTAGATAGAAATGATAAATTTCTGCTGAAATGAAAGACTGCTTTTTTGTGAGCAACATATTTGTGACCCCAAAACACTGCATGGTACTTTGCTGATAGTAGGTACCCAGTACTGTTTATTAATGACTGTGAAATAATGAGAATTGCACACAATAGGGGTCACTTCATAGACAGGCTAGCATGGTCAGGTAAGTGATGTCATTTGAGGGATTTTAGAAAAGTTATTCTGCTCTAATTCATTATACCTAAGATCATCATCATCATATTGCTTGAAAGTGAATATTAGGGGTTCTTGTTGTTGGTTTAAGGCATTGCTTTCTATAGGATTCCTTATTAAAATAAGAAAAAAACTTTAGAAAAAGGTAACATATTACCTAAAACACACCATAGTACATGGATTTGTCAATTAGAAAATTCCCCCCTTAAAACTGAGAAGAAATGATGAATGTGAGATTAAGAGTTTGATTAGAAGTAAACAGAAGTAGCATGAGCATTTTGGTAGGGAGAAGAAAGGAATTTCATAGAATGTCTGACCCTATTTGTTATTTAAGATAGGTGGTATGAAAATTTGTAGCCCTTAATGGGAAGAGGAGTGAAAGAAAATAATCAAAAAGGAAGGTCTACTTTGTCATTTTTTTAGAGAGGAGTCCAAGAATCTAAGTGCCTATTATGTTATTATACAAACTCTACCTGAGGAAAATAGCCATGGGTGATTTCTTGAATACAAGATTTTATGTTTCATGACATGTGTCTGGTACTCTGGCAATAGAGACTAGGGGCCAGATATTGGTGCTATAGCCAAGACATCCATCCGACTGCCTGTTGGGTGACCTGACCTGAATAGACACTATTGATTGTCGATTAACTCAAGAAAGTGGCATCTGTCTTAGGAGTTTTGAGTTCATGACAAATGGAAGCAGAGTGAGTAGAGAGAAAGGCAGGCAGAAAACACAGGAAGTGATTAGTTAATTATGCAGATATTGAATATCTACTATTCAATATAGATGCCAGACACTGTTTTATGATGCTCAATGTTTTATGATGTGGTGGTAAACAAGTTTGCCTTCATGGACCTACATTCTTATTGGAAAGACTGACAATAAGTAAATAAACAATAATTATATCATATTTTTTCAGTTCATGATACATCCAGGAAGAAAAATAAATCAGAGAAGGTAATAGGACTATTTTTTAGTTTTGGTGGTAACAAGAGGCTTCTCTTAGAAGTTAAATAGAGAGAGACCTGGGTGACATAAGGGAGGGAGCCATGAGAGTATCTGGGGGAAGAGTATTTCTAGGTAGAGGAAATAGTATGTGGAAAAGCCTTGAGGCAGGAGTATGCTTGTCATGTTTGAGGAGCAGCAAGAAGAAGGCCATGGTTGTTGGGACAGTGGGAGGTAGCTAATGGGATTAGTAGCTAATGAGGTTTAGTAATCACCAGGGATCATATTATATAAAGTCTTACAAACCATAGTAAGAAAATTTGGTTTTATTTTAAATGTGATAGGAAGTCATTGGAGGGTTTTGAACAGGAAAGTGATATGATATGATATATGCTTTTTATTTATTTATTTTTATTTTTAGTCAGTCTCACTCTATCTCCTAGGCTGGAGTGCAGTGGCCTGATCACAGATCATCGCAGCCTCGACCTCCCAGGCTTAGATGATCCTTCCACCTCAGCCTCCTGAGAGGCTGGGACCTACAGGCATACACCACCACACCTGGCTAATTTTTTGATTTTTTTTTATAGAGACCAGGTTTCACTATGTTGTTTAGGCTGGTCTCAAACTCCTGAGCTCAACCAGGAGCTCATTTTGTCTCCCAAAGTGCTGGGATTACAGATGTGAGCCACCATGCCAGACAGATATACACTTTAGCAAGGTTATTTGGGCTGCAGTGTGGAGAATGTACTGAGGGAAAAAGAGTGGAAGTAGGAAGATGTGTTAGTAGGAAATTGCAGTAGTCCAAGAGAGAAATGATGGTGACTTGAAATAGGATATTAGCTGTGGAGGGCACGAGAAGTGGTTGAATTTAGGATATATTTTGAAGCTAAAGTAGGAAGGATTTGGTAATGGTTTTGTTGTAGTGTGTAGGGAAAGAGAGGGCTGAAATCCAAAAATGGCAGTTACCATAAGACAGGCAACATAGTTGAAACAGAGGAGATCAATATATGAACAAATTATCAGAGTTGCTAGTTGGTTCCTAGAACTGCTAAATGGACTTTGAAGCTGCTGTTGTATCCTGAACAAGAGCTGTTTTTATACTTTTCCATGTTGTCTGGGTGCATATCATCTGATTCTATGCCAGAGTTTTCTTTCTTCCTCATATATTTTAGTAAATCTACATCATTTTAATGTATCTATATTACCTGCAACATAAAAGATCCTAATTAATATAGTTTTGCTGGGTACTTCCCAGGTTCACATAAATATTATTGATGTTTATAATGTTTAATCAAAGTCTTAGTAGCATTATCAAATGTTAGGCTTTAATCTTAAAAAACTTTGGGTAGCTCAGTTTAAACCTAATGTTACAGGTCTTGATAATGTTTTTACAAAGCAAACATAAACATGTTTGGAATTTTAAAAAACACCTTAATAGATGCATGCTATGATCTTTTTCAAAATCATTTAGTTATTTGAATAGCAATATATTCAATACCCTGACAACAGGGTAACCTCCTTGAGAATAGAAACTGTGTTTATTCTCCAATATATTGTTAGTACCTTGCCTGCTTCCTGACAAACAGTAGATATGTAAGAGATCTTAATGAATGAGTGAATTGATGCATGCTAACATTTCACTTGTACTATTTAATTTATATATAGTACCTCTCACTTTTTTCTCCCAGGTACCCTGACAATTTAATGGCCATGGAACTTCTTGCACACAATGTAGTAGTCATTGATTTAAAGAGGAGATAGAACTACAGAGGGTAGATTTCAGATTGTAGGAGTTGAACCAGAAATTTATTTGGGTTTAAAGTGTAGATGTAATTGGTTTACTTTAAAAAAACCAATTTTGCATGTTATATAAAAATAAGCATTACTAGAATAATAAGAGGTTATGTTTTGTAACATCTGTGTACAAATTATTATTAGCACTGCTAATCCAAGAGCTTAATCATTGGCATGATACCTACATCACCACCAGATGTAAGCTTTCTGAACCTAACTGTAAATAAATGATTTGGAATAATTTTAGTATAATTCTAAAAGGAAACAAAAATGTAAACATTTTTCCCCCCAAAGCTAACTCATTGGTCTAAAGCTAGCCCATTTATAAATGAATATTTAAAAAATGTGCCATTGTGTTTCTAAATTGCAGATTTCCTTTCATATAAAACAAAAATAGATATCCATGAATAGCAGTTGTTATGAAAACAGAATTTTAGTGGATGCACCAACATAATTAGAAAAAAATACAGAAAGATTTTCAAACAAACTCAATCCTTAAGACAAGAAACTAACTTTTGTTAAAAATGGAAACCTACCACTAGCCACATCTGTCAATGAAATGTTTTGTAGACAGGCTTGGAATAAAATAAGGTTTGAAGACTCAAATTGACTTATATAAATATAGTGAGTTAAGAATATAAAAACTATGTGGAGTTGGACCACAATTTCTCTTGCCCAATACTTAATTACTACTAGTAGAACCAAGGAATATGTTGTAGGAGATAAACATTTATCTTCTTCATACCAATCTCAAAAGGTTGGGTTCAAAACAAATTAAAACATTGTAAATTTCCTTAGGTCATTATTATTCTGCCATATTGTACTTTAAATAATTTGGAAGATATTTATATCATCTGTTTATCCTTCCTTGGGAGTAATCAATCCCATGTATTTACTACCTCTTACTACTGTAATTCTCGCTGTTTTTGAAAATCAGTTCATTAATTCCATGAAAAAAAGGGTCCAGATTATCTTATAATTTGTCTTCTCTTCAAGTCTTGGCAGTAATCTTGATACTTTGTACTAACTTTGAAAGCTTTTTAGGCAGATTACCAATTTTCTTGTTTCTGTAAATCTAGTTATCATAAGGAAAGCTGGTTTAGTAATTTGTTACCATGGTCATTGAAAAAAAATATATGTATGTATACACACACATATTCTATATATATATATATGCCAAAGACATATAACATAAAATTCACTATTTTAACCTTGCTAAAGTATTCCACTCAGTGACATTTTGTGCAACTGTCTATATTCTCTAGTTCCAGAACATTTTCATTACCTCAAAAGGAAATTCCATACCTATTAGGCAGTAACTCCTTTTCTTTCCCCTCTACCCACAAATTCTTGCAACTGTTAATTTGCTATCTGTATCTGTGGATTTTTCTATTCTGGATGTTTCATATAAATGATATCATACAATATGTGACCTATTGTGTCTGACTTTTTTCACTTAGAATAATGTTTTCAAGGTTCTTTCATGTTGTAGTAGGTACCAGCATTTCATTCCATTTTATAGCTGAGTAATACTGCACTGTACAGATATATCACATATTGTTTATCCATTCTTTTGTTGATGGACATTTTATCTTTGAGGATTTTTTTAATCCAGGGAAACAACAACAACAACAACAACAAAACCTCACTCAGTGCCAGATTGGGTGAGTAGAGCGAAATATCCATGAACATGGATATCTTTCCATTTATTTGTGTCTTCTTCAATTTCTTTCATCAATGTTTCATAGTTTTCAGTGTACAGAACTTTGACTTTTTTTGGTAAAATGTCCTCAGTATTTTATTCTTTTTGATGATATTGTAAATGGGATGATTTTCATAATTTCTTTTTTCAGGTGTCTTCTTGTTAGTATACAAAAAACAATTGAGTTTTGTATGTTGATATTGTATTTTGCAACTTTACCAAATTTGTTTATTAAATCTAGCATATTTCTGGTGGAGTCCTAAAGGTCTTCTATGTATACAATCATGTTATTTGCAAACTGGGGCAATTTTACTTCTTCCTTTCCAATTTTCATGCTTTTGATTTTTTTTGCTTGCCCAATTGCTATGGGCAGGACTTGCAGTATTATGTTAAATAGAAGTGTCAAGAGTAGGCATCTTGTTTTGTTCCTGATCTTCAAGGAAAATCTTTCAACTTTTCATTGTTTAGTACATATGATATTAGTTGTGGGTGTGTGATATATGGCTCTTATTGTGTTTAGGTACATCCCCTCTATAACTAATTGTTGGTAGCTTTTAATCATAAAATAAATTTGAATTTCATCAAGTTTCTTTTCTGCAGCTATTGATATGATAATTTGATTTTTATCTTTCATCCTATCAATGTGGTGTATTATATTTATTGATTTGCATATGATGAGTCTTCCTTGCATCTCAAGGGATTTATCCAATTTATTGGCATATAATTGGTTATGGTATTCTTTTATGGTCCTTTGTGATGTTGGTTGTAATGTTTTATCTTTCACTTATGATTTTATTTGTGTCTTCCCTCTTTTTTGGTTAGTCTAGCTAAAGATTTGTCAATTTTGTTTATCTTTAAAAATATTATCTCACTTTTTTTGATCTTTTCTTTTTTGAGGGGTAGTCTGTATTTTATTTATTTCTTTTGTTATCTTTGCTATTTTTCCCCTTCCGCTAACTTTGAGCTTAGTTTGTTTTACTTTTTCTAGTTCCATGAAGTGTAACATTAAAATTGTTTTTCTAGCCGGGCTCGGTGGCTCAGCCTGTAATCCCATGCCTTTGGGAGGCTGAGGTGAGTGGATTACCTGAGTCTGTGGGTTCGAGACCCGCCTGGACAGGCGAGACCTCATCTCTACAATAAATCAAAAAAATTAGCCGGGCGTGGTAGCGCATGCCTGTAGTTCCAGCTACTTGGAAGGCTGAGGCGGAAGGATCGCTGGAGCCCAGCAGGTTGAGGCTGCAGTGGCCGGAGCGGCCATTGCACTCCAGTCTGGGCGACAGAGTGAGACTCCAACTCAAAAAAAAAAAAAAAAAAAAGAATTGTTTTTATGACATCTTTTTTATTTTTTAATGTTGTATTGATCTCTACAAAATTCCCTCTGACAACTTCTTTTGATGTATAACACATGCACAGAGAACATATTTTTCTATTTATTTAGGAGTTCTTTCATTTCTTTCAGCAGTGTTTTTTTTGTTGTTGTTGTATGTGAAAAGTTTCACAGCTCACTGACTGAATTTGTTTCTTTTTTTAAACTTTTTAAAACTCAGATTTAGGTATACAAGTGGTCATTGTACAGGTAAAGTTTGGGCCTCCTTTTGGTCCCCACTTCACCTGGTCTGAAATCAGGTACTCTTACTAATTATGTCCCCCCAACACCTCTCCTGGCAATGTCCCACTACTGCCAATCCCTGAATTTATTACTAAGTATTTTATTCTATTTGCTGCTATTGAATATGGAATTGTTTCTTAATTTTCTTTTTGAATTGTTTATTACTAATGCACAGAAGTACAACTGAGTTTTGGGTGTCAATTTTGTATCCTGCAATTTTAGTGATATAGTTTATTAGCTAATTTTTGTGGGTTACTTAGGATTTTATATGCAAGATCATATCATCTGCAAATAAAAGTTTTTTAAAAAAAACCTTTTTTTCCTATTTGAATGATTTATTGCCTTTTCTTTCCTAATTATTCTGGCAGAAACTTTTAGTACAGTGCTGAATAGAAATGGTGAAACTGGGCTTCTTGTCTTGTTCCCAATCTTAGGGGGAGACATTTTAGTCTTTCACCATTGAGCACAGTGTTAACTCTGGGTTTTTCTATAAATGCCCTTTATAATTTAGAGGAAGTTTCCTTCTGTTCCTAGTTAGTTGAATTTTTTAAAAATTAATTTTTAAATAAAATTTATTTTTAGAGCAGTTTTACATCATAACAAAATTGAGCAGAAGGTACAGAGTTGTCTCATTAATTTTTTCCCCACACATACATAGGCTCCTCATTGTCAACATCTCTCACCATAGAGATATATTTGTTACAACTGATGAAGTTTCATTGACACATTGTTAAAACCCATAGTTTATATTAGCATTCACTTTTAGTGCTGGACGTTCTGTGGGGTTGGACAAATTTATAATGCCATGTATCTACCATTGTAGTATCATACAAAATGGTTTCAGTGCCCTTAAATTTCTCTGTGCTCTGCCTATTCATCCTTGCCTCCTCACTAATCTCTGGACATCACTGATATTTTTACTTTCTCTATAGTTTTGACTTTTTAAGAATGTCATATAATTGGAATCATACAGTATGTAGCCTTTTCAGATTGACTTCTTTCATTTAGAAATGGAATTTAAGTTTCCTCCATATCTTTTCATGTCTTGATAGTTCGTTTCTTTTTAGTGCCAAATAATATTCCATTGTCTAGATGTACCACAGTTTACTTACAGAAAGACATCTTGGTTGTTTTCAAAATTTGGTAATTATGAAGTAAGCTACTATAAACATCCATGAGCAGGTTTTGTTAGACTTATACTTACTTAGTTCAGTTTTGGGGATGCTAATGCAAATGGTGTTATGTTTTTAATTTTAAATTCCACTTGTTCATTGCAGGTATCTAGTAATACAAATAACTTTTATATATTAACCTTTTATCCTGCAATATTGCTATAATTGCATATTTGTTCCAGGAGTTTTTTGATATGCTCCCTTGGATTTTCTATATAGACAATCATGTCATCGGTGAGCAAAAATAGTTTTATTTTTTCTTTTCTAATCTGTATATTTTTTATTTCCTTTTCTAGTTGTATGGCTCTAGCTAGTAATTTCAGTGTGATGCTGAAAAGCAGTGATGAGAGGGAACATCCTTGCCTTGTTCCTGATCTTATTGGGAAAGCTTTGAGTTTCTCACTATTAAATTTGATGTTAGCTATAGGTGTTTTGCAAGCATACTTCCACATATTGAGAAATTCCCCTCAATTCCTAATTTAGTGAGAGTTTTGTTTTGTTTTGTTTTTATATCATGGATGGATGTTGGATTTTGTCAAATTCTTTTTCTGGATCTATTTATATGATCATATGATTTTTTTCTTCATTAGCCTGCTGATATGATGGGTTACATTAATGGAATTTAAAATGTTGAATCAGCATTGCATACCTGGCATAAATCCTACTTGATTATGATGTATGATTCTTCTTATACATTGTTGTATTTTATTTGGTAATATTTTGTTGAAGATTTCTTTTTTAGATGGGGGGGTCTCATTATGTTGTCAAACTGGAGTGCTGTGACTATTCACAGGTGTGATCATAACCTGCTACAGCCTCAAACTCCTAGGCTCAATCAATCCTCCTTCTCAGCCTCCCAAGTAGTTGGGATTATGGACACATGCCACTGCCCTCAAATGAGGATTTATTTTATTTTATTTTATTATTTTATTTTATTTTAAAGTCAGAGTCTCACTCTGTCACCCAGCCTATAGTGCAGTGGCATGCTCACAGCCACCACAGTCTTGACCTGTTTGGCTCAGGTGATCCTTCTGCCTCAGCCTCCCACGTAACTGGAAATACAGACACGTGCCACCATGCCTCGCTAATTTTTAAAATTTACTTTAGAGGTGAGGTCTCACGAAGTTGCCCAGGCTGGTCTCGAACCCACGGGCTTAGGCAGTCTTCTCACCTCAGCCTCCCAAAGTGCTGGAATTATAGACATGAGCCACCTAGCCCAGGCTGAGGATTTTTAAAAATTTATGTTTAGAAGAGATACTTGTCTGTCATTTTCTTTCATTATAATATCTTTGTCTGGTTTTGGTATTAGGGAGATGCTGAATTCATAGAATGAGTTTACAGTGTTTTTTTTGTTTGTTTTTTGTTTTTTTGCTTCCATCTCCTGAAAAATATTGTAGAGAATTGGTATAGCTTCTTTCTTAAATGTCTGATAGAAACCACTCCTATTCAACATAGTACTTGAAATCTAGTCAGAGAAATAAAAGGCATCCAAATCAGCAAGGAGGAAGTCAAACTATCTCTGTTCACTGATGACATGGTTGTTTATCTAGAAAATCCTAAAGACTTTCAAGAGACTCCTAGACCTGATAAATGACTTCAGTAAAGTTTTGGGATACAGAATCAACATACAAAATCAGTAGCATTTCTATACAGACACTCAAACCAAGAACCAAATCATGTACTCAATCCCATTTACAATAGCCACAAAAAAGTAAAACATCTAGGAATACATTTAACCAAGGAGGTTAAAAATATTTGCAAGAAGAACTACAAAACACTGATGAGAGAAATCACAGATGACACAAACAAATGGAAGAATATTCATGCTGATTGGTCAGAGGTATCAATATCATTAAAATGACCATACTACCCAAAGCAATCTACAGATTCAATGCAATACCTATCAAAATACCAACATCATTTTTCACAGAACGAGAAAAAGCAATCTGAAAGGTTATATAGAACTGAAAAAGAGCCTGAATAGCCAAAGTAGTCCCAAATAAAAAGAAAAAAATTCTGGAAGCATCACACTTTCCTAATTTCAAATTATACTACAAGGTTATAGTATCTAAGACAGCATGGTACTTGTACAAAAATATACAGACAGATCAATGGGACAGAATGGAGAATCCAGAAATAAAACCACATACCTACGATCAACTGATCTTCAACAAAGCCAACAAAAATAAACAATGGGTAGAGGACACCCTATTCAATAAATGGCACTGGGATAATTGGCCAGCCATATGCAGAAGAGTGGTATTGGATCCCTATATCTCACCGTATACAAAAACTAAATTAAGATAGATTAAAGACTTCAGTATAAGACCTGAAACTATAAAAATTCTAGAGGGAAACCTAGGAAACACTCTTTTGGACATTGACCTAGGCAAATAATTTATGATGAAGACCTCAAAAGCAAATGTAATAAAAACAAATATAGACAAATGAGACTTAATTAAAAAAAAGATTTTGTACATCAAAAAAGATAACAGTGAACAGAAAACCTACAGAAAGGGAGAAGATATTTGCAAATTATGCCTCAGACAAAGGACTGATATCCAGACTCTACAAGGAACTCAAACAATTCCTTGTGAAAAAATCAAAACAATCCCAACAAAAAGTGTGCAAAGGACATGAATAGACGCTTCTCAAAGAAGACATACAAATGGCCAACAAACATAAAAAAAAATGCTCAACATCACTAATCATCAGAGAAGTGCAAATTGAAAACACAGCTAGTAAAACATCTTACACCAGTCAGTATGGCTATCATTATAAAGTCAAAGAAGAGCTCTGTTCCTCCAATTGGACAGACAGTCGCATCTCTCATGCAGCACCAGCACATCCCTGAGACACCACAGTGAAGTGAAGGCTGGAGTGATTGGATTTGACTATATTGGGCACCTGGTTACCAGGGCTAATTTTAACTCTGAGAAAGTGGATATTGTCACCATTAATAACCCCTTCCTTGACCTGAACTAGATGGTCTACATGTTCCAGTATGACTCTTCCACAGCACCATCAAGGCTAAGGATGGGAAGCTTGCCATCAATGGATATCCCATCACCATCTTCCAGGAGTGAGATCCCACCAAAATCAAATGGGGTGACACCAGCACTGATTATGTAGTGGAGTCCATCAATGTCTTCACCACCTTAGAGAAGACTGGGGCTCATTTGCAGGGGGATTCCAAAAGGGTCATCATCTTCACCCTGTCTGCTGATGCCCCCAACTTTGTGATGGGTGTGAACCACAAGAAGTACCCAAACAACCTCACAATTGTCAGCAACGCCTCCTGAACCATCAACTGCTTAGCCCTCCTGGCCAAGGTCATCCACGACAACTTTGACATTGTGGAGGGACTCATGACCACTGTCCATGCTATCATTGTCACCCAGAAGACTGTGGATGACCCCTCTGGAAACTGTGGCAGGATGACTGCAGGACCCTCCAGAACTTCATACCTGTGTCCACCAGCACTGCCAAAGCAGTAGACAAGGTCATTCTTGAGCTGAACTGGAAGCTCACCCCCACCGCCAAGGTGTTCATTGTGGATCTGACCTGCTATCTTGACAAATTCACCAAATATAGAGACGTCAAGAAGGTGGATGAAGCTGGCATCCAAGGCCCCCTCAAGGGCATCCTGACTACACTGAGCACCAGATTGTGTCCTCCACCTTTAACAGTGACACTCACTCTTCCGCCTTTGATGCTGAGGCTTGCATTTCCCTCAACGACCACTTTTTCAAGCTCATCTCTTGATATGACAGTGAATTTGGCCATAGCCACAGAATGGTGGACCTCATGGTCTACATGGCCTCCAAGGAGTGAGAGTTCCCGGACCACCAGCCCCAGTGAAAGCATAAGAGGAAGATAGAAGCCCTCAGCTCCTGGGGAGTCCCTGTCACATTCAGTCCCCAACCACACTGAAAATCTCCCCTCCTCACAGTGTCCATGCCAGACCCCCTGAAGAATGGTGTGTGTGGGGGGAGGGGGCTAGAGAGCCTGGTGTACCATCAATAAATTGCCCCGTACTCAAAAATTAAAAAAAAAAGTCAGAGAACAGATGTTGACATAGATGCAGAGAAAAGAGAATGTTCATACACTGTTGTTGGAAATGTAAACTAGTTCAACCTTTGTGGAAAACATTATGGAGATTTCTCAAAGAACTGAAAAATAGAGCTACCACTGAACCCAGCAATCCCATCACTGGGTATCTACCTAAAGGAAAAGAAATCATTATTTTAAAAGGAAACATGCACTCATATTTTAATCACAGCACTATTCACAATAGCAAAGTCATGGAACCGATCTAAGTGCACATCACTGGTTACTGGATAAAGAAAATGTGGTATATATATGCCATGAAATGCAGCAGAGCCATAAAAAAGAACAAAATAAGGTCCTTTGCAGAAACATGAATGGAGCTAGAGAATGTCATCCTATGTGAGCTAACTCAGAAACAGAAAACCAAACAGCACATGTTCTCACTTACATGTGGGAGCTAGATTGGACATAAAGATGGAAATAATAGATACTGGGGACACTAAAAGGGGAGGGTGAAGAGAGGGGAGAGGTTGCTGAAACTACCTATTAGGTACAATGTTCACTATCTGGGGAATGGGGACACCTAAAGCTCAATCCCCACCAGTATAAAATATACCCATGTAACAAACATGTACTTGTATCACTTTAATCTAAAAAAAAAAAAAATTTAGAATCATAAATGTTTGGTAGAATTACCAAATTCATCTGTGCTTGGTATTTCCTGTTTTAGAAGATTATCAATTATTGATTCAATTTAAAATTAGATATATGGGCTTATTCATATTGTTGATTTCTTTCTTTTTTTTTTTTTGAGTTGGAGTCTTACTCTGTCACCCAGTCTGGAGTGCAGTGGCACGCTCTCGGCCACCGCAGCCTGGATCTGCTGGGCTCTGGAGATACTTCTGCCTCAGCCTTCCAAGTAGCTGGAACTACAGCCAGGTGCTATCACACCCGGCTCATTCCTGATTTATTGTAGAGACAGGTCTCGCCAAATTCCCCGGGTGGGTCTTGAATTCGCGGGCTCAGGCAATCCACTCCCCTCAGCCTCCCAAGTGCTGAAATTATAGTTGATTTCTTATTGTATGAGTTTTGGCAGACTGTGTCTTTCAAGGAATTGTCCCATTTCATCTGTTATCAAATTTGTTGGCGTAGAGCGGTTCATAGTATACCTTGACTATCCTTTTAATGTCAGTGGGATCTAAAATGACATTACCTTTTTCATTTCTGATGTTAGTAATTTTTACCTGCCCTCTTTCTTTTCTTTGTTTGGCTAGAGGCTTATCAATTTTATTGATCTTTTTGAAGATTCAGCCTTTGATTTGCTGCCTTTCTTTATTAATTTCTTATTTTTAATTTCATTAATTTCTACTGTGATTTTTTTTTTTTTGAGTTGGAGTCTCACTCTGTCGCCCATACTGGAGTGCAGTGGCCACTCCCGGCCACCGCAGCCTCGACCTGCTGGGCTCCAGCGATCCTTCTGTCACAGCCTTCCAAGTAGCTGGAACTACAGGTGTGCACTACCACGCCCTGCTCATTTTGATTTTATTGTAGAGATGAGGTCTCGCCAAGTTGCCCAGGCGGGTCTTGAACCCACGGGCTCAGGCAATCCACTCACCTCAGCCTCCCAAAGGTGCGGAATTACAAGCTGAGCCACCAAGCCTGGCTTTTTTCTAGTTTCTTGAGGTGGAATCTTAGATAATTGACTTTAGATCTCTCTTTTTAAAAAAATATGATTTCAATGCTGTAATTTTTCTCTGTAAGCACTGCTTTTGCTTTATCCCATAGATTTTGATAAGTTTTATTTTCATTTAGTTAGAAATATTTTAAAATTTATCTTGAGATTTCTTTGACTCTTGTCATTTATAAGTGTATTCTTTAATCTCCAGTTATTTTTGGATTTTTCAGTTATCTTTCTGATATTGACTTCTAGTTTGATTCCACTGTGATCTGAGAGCAGATATTATATGACCTATATTATTTTAAATTTTCTAAATGGTTCGTCATGGTCCAAAATATGTTCTAATTTGGTGAAGGGTACATGTGAGCTTGAGAATAATGTATATTCTGCTCTTTTGGGATAAAGTAGTCTATAGATGTCCATTGTATTCATTTGACTGATGGTGTTATTGAGTTTAGTGTCCTTACTAATTTTCTGCCTGCTGGATCTGTCCATTTCTGACAGAGGGGTGTTGAAGTCTTTAGCTATAATAGGGAATTCATCTGTTTGTTCTTGCAGTTTTTCTGGTTTAGGACTATCATATTGTGATGTCTGTTGTTAGGTGCATACACGTTAAGGATTGTTGTGTTTGATAAGTGATTCTTTTATTATTATGTAATGCCACTCTTTATTCATGATAATTTTCCTTGCCTAACGTCTTCTTTGTTTTTAATTAATAACTACTTGCAGTTTATTTTGATTAGTGTTAGTATCATATATCTTTTCCCATCCATTTCCTTTTTTTCAACATTTAAAAAAATTGTGGTAAAATACATATAAAATTTACCATATTAACCATTTTCAAATTTACAGTTCATTGATGTTAAATACATTTATATGGTTGTATTTACCATCACTAACATCTATTACTATAACTCTTTTCATTTTGTAAAAGTGAAACCCAATCCATTAAACCAAAAGTCCCCATTCCTCCCTCTGCCTTGCCCCTGGTGATCACATTCTTCTTTAATCTACTTTAAGATTTTGATCACTCTCAGTATCTAATATAAGTGAAATCATACATTATTTTTTAAAATCTGTGACTAGCATATTTAACCTATCATAATGTCCTCAAGTTTCATCCATGTTGTAGCATACGTCAGAATTTTCTTTCTTCTTAAGGCTGAATAATATTCTGTTGTGAGAGTATACCACGTTTGCTTATTTACTCATCTTTTGATGGACACTTAGGTTACTTCAACATTTTAATTATTATGCATAATGCTGCTAATGAACATGTGTGTAAAAAATTTCATTGAGACATGTCTCACTTCTTTTGAATACATACTCAGAAGTGGAATTGCTGAATTACTTGGTAATGGTATTTTTAATTTTTGTGGTTCCACCAGACTGTTTTCTATAGTTGCTGTTTCTTGTGCACCTAACTGCAGTTCACGAGGTTCCAATTTCTCTACATCTTTGCCATTAACAAGATCACCTATTTTCTTTTTTTGAAAATATAGCCATCTTAGTGGATGTGAGGTGGTATCTCACTATAGTTTTGATTTGCATTTTTATAATGACTGGTGATGTTGAGCATATTTCCATGTGTTTATTTGTCATTTGTATATCTTGTTTGAAAAATGTCTATTCGGACTTCCGGCAAAATGACGACGAGGCAACCTGGTCTGTGAAACCCTCTGCAAAGGAGAACTGCAGTGGGTCTCTGGCTCTCGCCCTGGGGGCTGCGGACCCCAAAATCGCAGCCTGCTTTTCATACAGAGCTTGGCTGTTGCCACCACTGGGGCATCGCAGTGGACTGGACAGCCACTGCAGTGCAGATGCTGCCGCCGCCGCAGCCACTGCAGCCACCACCAGTAGCACATTGCACCACCCGGGCCGGAGGCGATCCACGACTTCAGCCCTTGAAGCCCCTTCAGGGAAGATCTGCTGGGATCGCTGCCACCTCTCCTGCGACCGAGACGTCCTGCCCACCGTGAGTCTCCTGCCTGTGCCCTGAGACAGGTATCCATCTCCAGTCTTGCCGGTTCCTGTCCGGCCCCACCCCCTCTGGGGTGAGCAGCTGAGATAGCACCACCTGCTGGCGATTCAAGGTAACAACACCGAAATGGGAGAAACAGCTTGAAAAGGACATAGGTCAGAGTGGTGAACAGAGGGTGATCTGAACTGTCCTTCACAGCAGACCAGGGGCAACTGACCCTAACTGCAAACTAATTTGAAAAGAAAGCTAGAAATCAGAACTGAAAGGACATTGGACTTAAATGAAAAGTCTCAGAGTGTGCTTCATCGATTCTGTTAGTTTAATGACTTAATCCTATTCCTACTGTTTGTTCATTTTCCCCTCGTCTTCCTTTTTTTCTCTTTTCTTCTCTCTGTATACCATATCTTTGTATAGAGGAACAGCACACCAGTAAGGTGGTTGGTTAGCTTGTATGTTAGCATCACTATATGTTTTATTTTTTTTTGTATGGGAGTTGGTTCGTCAGTAGCTGTGGTCTGTTGTTTTTATCTGTTTCAGTATAGGTCTCTCTCTCATTTGTTGGCACACATTTGTTTCCCCCCTTACTCCTCTATCTCTCCACCCCCCTCTTCAACCCACTGTCTACTCCATTCTCTTCCTTCTGCTAACCACATTTTATTTCAGGGAGTAAACCTACAGCCCCACTGCATGGACAGATTCCAAGGCAGTGGGAAGTGGGTTCCAGATTATTCACACATCTGTCAGCGAATACCAGGACCTGCAGACAGATTTTGAATCACAGCTCCCCCCTTAAGTAAATCTCAAAACTGCAAAAAGGACCACCCCCAACCTACAGTGCAACTCTAGAATTGAACAAAGTCAGAGGGCATACATAAAGAATAGGATATTGAACAAACAGAAGTAAAACCAATCCCTTTACCCCTGAATAACAGAATTAAAGAAGACGGTGATGTGGAGGGAAGGAAAAAGTAGGGAGGGGGAAAAACCGCACGGATGAAGAAAAATCAAAAGAAGAATATAGGTCTCACACAGACCCCTGGGAGATCAGACACTGAGAAAACAGATTCTGGAACACAAACATTGAAGAGCCCCCAGAATGACTGGTCTCATGCAACAAACCCAAACATGAAGACATTAATAGAGAGAATTAAAAATTTGAGGAGAGACAAGAGGAAAATAGGAAGGAGCTGATGTCAGAAATAATATCAGTAAAGAATACTGTGATGGAAATGAATAGCAGACTAATAAGCATGGAAAGCAGAATCAGCCAAGCAGAAGAAAGAATCTCAGAACTCGAAGACCAAAACGCAGAACCAACCCAAAGTGTCAAAAGCATAGAAAAGAAACTCAGAAAGACAGAACAAAACCTGCAAGAGATGAATGATCACTTCAAGAGACCAAACCTAAGAGTAATTGGGCTTCCTGAGGCAGAGAGAGAAACAGAAGTCATACTGGAACAAACATTTCATGAAATCATCCAAAAACCTTCCCTCATCTCATCAAGGATGAAAAAATTCAAACACAAGAGATTCAGAGAACCCCTGCAAGACCAACAAATGAAAGACCAACTCCCAGACACATAATAATTCGCCTAAACAAAGTAGCTATAAAAGAAAAAATCCTAAAGGCAGCAAGAGAAAAAGTCCAGACTACCTACCAGGAAAACCAATTAGAACAGCAGCAGATTTATCCACAGAAACCCTTCAGGCTAGGAGAGCCTGGAGCCCTATCTTCAAAGTTCTAAAAGAAACAATTTCAACCAAGAATAACCTACCCAGCCACACTAAACTTCATTAGTGAGGGAGAATTGAAATCTTTTCCAGATATCCAATCCCTAAGAACCTATGCTGCCACCAGACCACCTCTACAAGAAACACTTAAGAAAGTACTGAACGTAGAAGAAAAAGAAAAAAAGAACAACAGCATTCTTCACAAGAGTACAGGCAAAAGATTAAAAAAACACATGGGCCAACTCCAGAACCCAAAGAAAGACAACAAACAAACAGGAACAACTCTGTAAGAACCTAATGACAGGGATAAACTCTTGCATTTCAATTATTAGCCTAAATGTGAGTGGACTAAATGCACCACTGAAAAGACATAGAATGGCAAAATGGATAAAATATCATCAGGCAACAATCTATTGACTTCAAGAGACTCACCTCACTAGAAAGGACACCCACAGACTCAAAGTAAGAGGATGGGAAACAAATTTTCAGGCGAACGGAATACAAAAGAAAGGAGGAGTAGCAATCTTAATTTCAGACAAAATACCCTTCAAGCTACTAAATATCAAAAAAGATACAGAAGGCCACTACATAATGATAAATGGCTCAATCCCTCAACAAGAAATATCTATCCTAAACATCTATGCACCCAACATATGTGTGCCAACTTTCATAAAGCAACTTCTAGGAAAACTAAAGAAAGATATTGACTCTAACACCATCATAACTGGGGACTTTAATACCCCACTCACAACCCTAGACAGATCATCAGGACAAAAAATCAGCAAGGAGATCCGGAACCTCAATGTGACTTTGGACCAAATGGACTTAATTGATACCTACAGAACACTCTATCCAAAGACCACAGAATATACATTCTACTCATCACCGCATGGAACGTATTCTAAGATTGACCACGTAATTGGCCATAAATCAAGCATAAGCAAATTTAAAAGGACAGAAATTCTACCCTACACCTTCTCGGACCACAGTGGAATAAAAATAAACATTGACACCAACAAAGTCCCCCCAAAACCCACAAAGAAATGGACATTAAACAGCATGATGCTAAACAACTCCTGGGTCAATGATGAAATCAAAACAGAGATCAAAAGATACCTGGAAACAAATGAAAATGAAGAAACATCTTACCAAAATCTCTGGGACGCCTTGAAAGCTGTAGTAAGAGGGGAATTTATATCCCTACAAACACACATGAAGAAAATGGAAGGAACACAAATTAACAACCTAACAAGCTGGAAAAGAAGCTGGAAAAGCAAGACCACAAAAACCCTAATTTCAGCAGAAGATTCCAGATCACCAAAATAAAAGCCCAAATCCAGGACATAGAAGACAAAAAGATAATACAAAAAATCAGTGAAACAAAAAGCTGGTTCTTCGAAAGGATAAACAAAATAGATGGTCCTCTAGCTAGACTGACCAAGGAAAAACGATAAAAAAACCAAATAAGCACAATCAGAAACACAAAGGATGAAGTCACATCTGACCCTGAAGAAATACAAAAGATCATTAGAGACTACTACGTACACTTGTATGGAAACAAACTTGAAAACCTTAAGGAAATGGAGGACTTTCTGACATCACACAACCTACCTAGATTGGAACAAGAAGAAATTGAGATCCTAAATAGACCAATAACAATCAAGGAAATCGACTACGTAATAAGAAAACTTCCTACAAAAAAAAGCCCTGGTCCAGATGGCTTTCCAGCAGAATTCTACAAGACATTTAAGGAGGAGCTGATACCAATCCTACTGAAGGTATTCCAGGAGATTGAAAAAAGATGGAACTCTCCCCAGATCATTTTTGAAGCCAACATCACATTGATACCCAAGCCAGGTAAAGATCCAACAAAGAAAGAGAACTACAGGCCAATATCTTTGATGAACATAGATGCTAAAATTCTCAACAAGAGCCTAGCAAACTGAATTCAGCAATACATCTCAAAAATCATTCATCATGACCAAGTAGGCTTCATTCCTGGGATGTAAGCCTGATTCAACATTCGTAAAACCATAAATGTAATGAAATACATCAACAGATGTCAAAACAAAAACCACATGATTATATCATTAGATGCAGAAAAAGCTTTTGATAAAATCCAGCACCACTTCTTGATAAAAACCCCTGAACATCTAGGCATACAGGGAACATACCTCAAAATAGTAAAAGCCATGTACGAGAAACCCACAGCCAGCATACTCCTAAATGGACAAAAATTGGAACCATTTCCCCTGAAAACTGGAACAAGACAAGGATGCCCACTCTCACCCCTCCTGTTCAACATAGTATTGGAAGCCCTTGCTAGAGCAATCAGAATAGAGGAGGCAATCAGGGGTATCCAAGTAGGAAAAGAGGAAGTCAAGTTATCTCTCTTTGCAGATGATATGATTGTGTACCTTGAAAACCCAAGAGAATCTGTCAAAAACCTCCTTACACTGATAAAGACCTTTGGCAATGTCTCAGGATACAAAATAAATGTACAAAAGACAATCGCATTTCTCTACACCAATAACAAAGAAAAAGAAACCCAAATAAAAAACACAATTCCATTCACAATAGCCACACAAAAAAAGAAATACCTTGGCATCTTCCTAACCAGAGATGTGAAAGACCTTTACAATGAAAATTACAAAATACTGCTCAAAGAAATCAAAGATGACAGAAACAAGTGGAAAAATATCCCATGCTCATGGATTGGAAGAATCAACATTGTGAAGATGTCCATCTTACCTAAGGCAATCCACAAAGTCAATGCAATACCCATCAAATTACCAGCAGCATTCTTCTCAGACCTAGAAAAGACAACACAGGAATTCATATGGAATCACAAACGTCCAAGAATAGCCAAAATAATCCTCAGCAAAAAAAACAAAGCAGGTGGTATCACATTACCAGACTTCAAACTTTACTATAAAGCTAAAATCATCAAAACAGCTTGGTATTGGTATAGGAACAGGCATATAGATCAATGGAATAGAATTGAGATTCCAGAAGCAAAACCTCAATTTCTCATCCAACTCATCTTCGACAAGGCCTCCACCACCTACCACTGGGGAGAGGAGAACCTATTCAGTAAATGGTTCTGGGAAAACCGGCTGACCACATGCAGAAGATTGAAACAAGACCCCTATCTATTCCCATGCACAAAGATTAACTCCAAATGAATCAGAGACCTAAATGTAAATCCTCAAACCATAAGAACCTTAGAAAATGAAGGAAATACCCTCATGGAAATAGGAACTGGCATCCAATTCCTGAACAAAACCCGAAACCCACAGGTCATAAGAGAGGAGATAGACAAGTGGGACCTTATTAAACTGACAAGCTTCTGCAAGGCCAAAGAAACCATCAAGAGAGCAGGGAGACAGCCTACAGACTGGGAAAAAGTATTTGCCAACACTAGGTGTGACAAAGGCTTAACATCCTGGATCTACAAGGAACTAAAATGTGCTGAAAAGAAAAAAACAAACAACCCCATTATAAAATGGGCAAAAGATATGAACAGACACTTCACAAAAGAGGACTTCCGAGCAGCCAACAAACACATAAAAAATGTTCAACCTCACTAATCATCAGGGAGATGCAAATCAAAGCCACACTGTAATACCACCTAACTCCAGTCAGAATGGCAACTATCAACAACTCAAAAAATAACAGCTGCTGGAGAGGGTGTGGCGAAAAGGGAACACTTCTACACTGTTGGTGGAAGTGTAAACTAGTGCAACCTCTGTGGAAAGCAGTGCGGCGATTCCTAAAAGCTCTAAATATCAACCTCCCACATGACCCCGCAATCCCCCTACTGGGAATATACCCTGAAGAACTCAATTCACTCTATAAAAAGATACCTGCACACGTATGTTTATCGCAGCGTTGTTCACAATAGCAAGAACCTGGAAACAACCATGCTGCCCATCAAAAGAGGACTGGATTAAAAAATGTGGTACATATACACAATGGAATACTATGCAGCCATAAAAAAGAACAAAATCATGAATTTCACAGCAACCTGGATGGAATTAGAGTCTATAATACTGAGTGACCTCTCACAGAAACAAAGATCCGAGTATCACATGTTCTCACTCATACAATGGACCTTGAACATCCAATGTAATAATATAAGAAAATGACTGACAGTACTGGGAAACTATGGGGGGAGGAGGGGGTTGGTATTAACAGTAGCAAATGTCTGTCTGGGGATGGGGAAACACCTCTTATCAACAGGGTGCCTGAATGAAACGTAATTGTACACCTAACCCTTAACTGTACCCCACAAAACCATAATAAAAATATTGATTTAAAAAAAAAAAGAAAAATGTCTATTCAAGTCCTTTTCCCATTTTTAAATAAGGTTTTTTTTATTGTTGAGATTTAGAAGTTCAGTACTCTAATACTCTAGATATTAATTTCACATAAGATACGTGATTTGCAAATATTTTATCCTGTTATCTGGGTTATCTTTTTACTCTATTGATGTTGTCTTTTGGTGCTCAAAATTTAAACATTTCTTAAGGTTCAACTTGTCTATTTTTTCTTTGGTTTCTTGTGCATGATTTTATTTTCTCTTTTTTCTTAGCTGTCGTGTGTTCTTTTTAACGTTTTTTTAAGTGGTAGCCATCGAGTGTACAATATACATTTATAGTTAACTCAAGTTCACTTTTAGATAACACCATACAGCTTTATGGGTAGTGTGAGGTCTTGTAGTAACAAAACAATTCCAATACTTCCCTCCTATCCTTTGTATCATTGCTGTCACTTATACATAAACATATATATGTGTGTGTGTGTGTATATATATATATACACACACATACACTCACACATATTTATAAGCATACATAATAAAACACATTGTTGCTATTATGATTTTGAAGTTATTTGTTAGATCCTACAAAATAAGAAAATAATTTAAAAAAATGTTATCTTTACTGATTTCTTCTCTGATTGCTTTTCCTGTCTTTATGTATATTTCAGCCTTTTCCTTCTTTCCTTCCTCCCTTCCTCCCTTCCTTTCTTTACTTTTCTTTTTTTCCCTTTCCTCCCTTTTCCTCCCCTTCCCCTTCATTTTCCCCTTTCCCTCCCTCCCTCCCTTCCTCCCTTCCTTTTTTTGTCAGAGTCTCACTCTGTTGGCCAGGCTGGAGTGAGGTGGCATGATCATGGTTCACTGCAGCCTCAAACTTCTGGACTTCAGACAGTCTTTCCACCACAGCCTCCCGAGTAGCTGGGACTACAGGTGCATCACCATGCCCAGCTACTTTTTGATTTTTTTTGTAGAGCTGGGGTCATATTATGTTGCCCAGGTTGGTCTTGAACTCCTGGGCTAAAGCAGTCTTCCAACCTCAGCGTCCCAAAGTGCTGGAATTATAGGTGTGAGCCACCTTGCCTGGCCTGTATTTTTGAGTTTCTGATGTGCATAATTTTTATTCTCTCAAAATAACATTTCTTCAAGACAGGTGTACTAGCAACAAATTTCCCCAATTTTACTCATCTGGGAAAGTCTTTATTTCTCCTTTAAATTTTAGCATAATTTTACAGGGCACAAAATTCTAGGTTAGTGTTTTTTTTTCCTGCCAACACTAAATATTTCACTCCACTCTTTACTTGCTTGCATAGTTTCTAAAAAGAAATCTGATGTAGTTTTTAACTTTACTCCTCTGTAGGTAAGGTGTTTTTTTCCTCTGGCTTCTCTCAGGATTTTTTATTTACCCCTGATTGCCTAGGTGTAGGTCTCCTCCTCCCTTTCCCCCTTCTTCTTCCTCTTCTTTTTAAAAAAATTTATTGGCAGCCTGCCTTGGTGGCTTAGCTTGTAATCCCAGCACTTTGGGAGACAAGTGGATTGCCTGAGCCCGCGGATTCGAGATCAGCCCTGGCAACTTGGCGAGACCTCATCTCTACAATAAATAAAAAATTAGCCAGGTGTGGTAGCATGCGCCTATAGTTCTGGCTCCTTGGAAGGCTGAGGCGGAAGGATCACCGGAGCCCAGCAGGTCGATGCTGGGGTGGCTGTGAGTGTGCCACTGCATTCCAACCTGGGTGACAGAATGAGACTCCAACTAAAAAAAAAAAAATTACCCTGCTTGGTGTACTTTTAGCTTCCTGGATCTGTGATTTGTTTTCCGGCATTAATTTGGGAGAAATTCTCAGTCATTATTGTTTCACATATTTCTTCTGCCCCTTTTGTTCTTTTTTCTCCTTCTGATATTCCCATTACATATATAGTTACACTTTTGTAGTTGTCCCACAGTTTGTGGATATATTATTTTATTTTAAATATTTATTTATTATTTCCTTTTAAATATTTGCTTTTGAGTTTTGGAGGTTTCTATTGACATATTCTCAAGCTCCGAGATTCTTTCCTTAGTAGTGTGCACTCTACTAATAAGCCCACCAAAAACAGTCTTCATTTTTGTAACAGTGTTTTTTATCTCTAGCATCTCTTTTCATTTTTTCTTATAATTTCTATCTCTTTGCTTACATTGGTCATCTGTTCTTGCATGCTCTAATTTTTCCATTAGAATCCTTAGCATATTATTAATTATAGTTGTTTTAAATTCTGGCCTGATAATTCAAACATCTCTGTTACGTCTATCTGGTTTTGATGCTTGCTCTGTCTTTTCAAACAGGTGTTTTTGCTTTTTAGTACATCTTGTAATTTTTTATTGATGACTGGACTTGATGTACCTAATAAAAGGAACTGCTATAAATAGGCTTTTAGTAACAACATTGTGGTAGGGTGTAGGGAGAGGAGGCATTCTATAGTCCTATAATTAGGTCTCCGCCTTTTAATAGCCTGTGCCACTGAATGTGAACTTCACATGTGGTTCTCAGTTTTCCCCACTCCTCACCTACCTTAAGTGGGACAGGATGGGTAGAGTTGGGCATGTCCTTTCCCTCAGGTAAGTTAAGTTCTGTTAAAATCATAGCAGTTTAGGCATGGATTAAATAGTTTCTTTTGAGAGCAACCTTGTAAAGAGGAACAGAATGATGTGGTGTATTTTTCACAGTCTTTGCCAGGAGTACAATAGGGTTTTTCTCTAATATTCACTGTATAGCTCTAGGAGGTAAAACTCAGAAAAGTGTGCCCTCCCTACTCCGGTGTCTGTGTCCCCCTGGAGTTCAGCCTTGTCCAAACTGAACCTCCTGCAAGTTGTCAGTTATAGTTTAGATTTCCTTACCTTGGCACTAGATCTTGTGAAGGTTTTAGCTTGTGGGTTTCCACTTCGGTAAGTTGTAATTCTCTGTATTCACCAATCGAGAGCTCCAATTTTGAGGATAGTGGTTTGCCCTGTGACCTCACTTTACTTGTGGATCCAAGACGAATTGTTTTTCAGTTTGTCTGGCTTTTTACTTATTAGGATAGAGTGATGACTTTCAAGCTCTTCCATGCTGGACACTTTTGCCATTTTTATTTTTATGTATGTATATATGTATGTATGTACGTATTTATTTTGAGCTGCAGTCTTACTCTGTCACCTGGGCTGGAATGCAGTTGCACGCTTATAGCTACCACAGCCTTAACCTATTCTCAGGCAATCCTTCTGCTTCAGCCTTCCAAGTAACTGGCACTATAGGCATGCCACCACACTTGGCTAACTTTTTTATTTATTGTAGAGAAGAGGTCTTGCCAAGTTGCCCAGGTTGGTCTTGAATCCCTGAGCTCAGGCAATCGCTCCTGCCTCTGCCTCCCAAAGTGCTGGGATCACTGGCATGAGCCCATCCTGGCCACCTTTGCCATTATATTTTCAGCTGTAGCCTGTCACCTAGCCTGGAGTGGTGGTAAACTCACAACCGTGGCAGCCTTGACCTGCTAAACTCAGGTGATCCTTCTGCTTTAGCCTTCCAAGTAGCTAGACCTACAGTCATGTGCCACCACACCTGGATAATTTTATGATTTATTGCAGGGTGAGGTCTCACCATATTGCTTAGGCTGGTCTCGAATCGATGAACTCAGGCAATCCTCTTGCACCCGCCTCCCAAAGTGATGGAATTACAGGCGAGAGCCACTACTCCCAGCAGCCATTTTTAAATTGTAAGAATTTATTAGATAAATTTTAGATAACTGGCCCCTCAATTCTATTCCATTGACCTGTATGTTTATATTTATGCCAGTAGGACAATGTTTTGATTACTGTAGCTTTGCAATAAGTTTTGAAATTAGGAAGTGTGAGTCTTCTAATTATGTTCTTTTTCAAGATATTTTGGTTATTTGGGATTCCTTACAATTCTATATGAATTAGAGGATCAGCTTTTCCATTTCTGCAAAAACTGCCTTTGGATTTGTGTTGAATTTGTAGATTTATTTGATTAGTATTGCAAGCTCAACAATATTAAGTCTTCTAGTTTATGAACACTGAATGTCTTTCCATTTAATTAGCTGTTCTTTAATGTCTTTCAGCAGTGCTGTAGTTGTTAGTGTACAAGTCTTGCACCTTCTTGGTTAAATTTATTCCTAGATATTTTATTCTTTTTGATGCTATTAAAAATTAAATTATTTTCTTTTTGGAGTTTGCATTACCTGTATATAAAAATATCATGGATTTTTATGTGCTGATTTTGTATTCTGAAACTTCTGAATTTGTTTATTAGTTCTAGTAATTTCTTATGGTTCTTTGGATTTTCTCTATGGAGAATCATGTTATCTGCAAATAGAGGTAATTTTTCATTATCCTTTCCAATTTGTTGCCTTTAATTTCTTTTACTTTTCCAGTTTTGGTATAGAACTTTCAGTACAATGTTAAATAGCAATGATGAAAAGTATTCTTATCTTGTTCTCAATCCTAGGGGGAAAGTTTTTAGTTTTTCACCACTGAGTATGATATTAGTTGTGGGTTTTATAAATTTCATTTATTTTGTTGAGAGCGTCTTTGTTATTGAAAGGGTTTTAAATTTGTCAGATGGTTTTTTATTTCTGTGTCGATTACATGTGTTTATTTTCCTATGTTCTACTAATGTGATGTTTTTGCATTAGTTGACTTTTATATGTTGAACTACTTTTGCATTCCTGGGACACGTCCCAATTGGTCACTGTGTATAATATGTGGCTAGATTTGGTTTGCTAGTATTTTCTTGAAAATTTTTTATCTATGTTCATAAGGAGTATTGTTCTATAATTTTCTTTTCTTGTGGTATATAAAGGGGGACCCCAAAAACCTGAAATTATATTTTGAGGGGCAGGCCCCTTGTGTATGCAAGCTTCCCCCTCTAGGTAAGTATTCTAGGAACCCGTTGGCATCAGTGTACCAGCTGGCATTGTGAGAGGCCACATTCAGCTTCAGTGAATTTTTGGGGGAGATTCTTTTAATGTGTTTGCCCATTTCATGATGAGTGTTTTATAGGCACACTTGCTCACACTTTGCTGAGTGATCAGTTGTTTTTGATCAAGAACGATATGGTATCTCAAGCAACTTTGTTTTTGTTTCCCTGGATGAAAAAAGTCCTCAAAGGGAGACGTTTTGCTAATGTGGAAGAAGTTAAAAAAATAGGCAGAAGCACTAAAAAAGCACCAAAATTGATGAGTTCAAAAACTGTTTTGAGCAGTGGAAAAAGCATCTTGTTAGGTGTATTGCATCAAATGGGGAGTACTTTGAAGGCGTCTAAAGTTTAAACATGTAAGAACAAACATAATTTTTAATAAATAATTTCCATGATTTTTTTGCTTCTCTTTCATATTCTTTTGGCTTTGGTAATGCTTGTCTCATAGAATGTGTTGGAAAGTGTTACTACTTCTGTTTTCTGAAAGAGTTTGAAAAGTGTTGATGTTAATTCTTCTTTAAGTGTTTGGAAGAATTCTCCAGGGAAGCCATCTGGTTTTTCTTGTTTGGAGATTTTTGATTACTCATTTAATCTCTTTACTTACTATAAGACTCTTCAGATATTCTGGTTTTTTCTTTAGACGCTTTTGGTAGTTTGTGGGTTTAAGGAAATTTGTCCATTCCCTTCATATTATCTAATTTGTTGATACACAGCATAGAACTTTCTTGTAATTCTTTTAATTTATGTAATTTATGTGGTAGTAAAGACCATACTTTCACATTTGATTTCAGTTATTTGTGTCTTATTTTTTTATCTCCCTCTCTCCCCTCCCTATTTGTGTCTTCTTTCTCTCTCTTTTTTTGGGTCAGTTTAGCTAATGGTTTGTCAATTTTTTTACTCTTCAAAAAGAACCAACTCTTGTTTTTATTGATTCTTTATATTATTTTTCTATTTTCTATTTCACTCATCTCTGCTCTAATCATTATTATTTCCTCCTTCTATTAGTTTGGAGTTTGGAGTTTATTAGTTTGGAGTTTAGTTTGCGCTTTTTCCCTAGTTCCTTAAGTTGTAAAGTTAGGTTATTGATGTGAGATCTTTTTTATTTTATTTTTAAAATATAGACATTTACAACTATAAATATCCATCTGAGCCCTGCTTTCACTGCATCTCACAAGTTTTCATATATTGTATTTTTGTTTTATTTGTCTCAAAATATTTTTGTATTTTTCTAGTAATTTCTTCTTTGACTCAGTTGCTTAAATGTGTGTTGCTAATTTCCATACATTTGCATATTTTAAAGTTTTATTTCTGTTATTTATTTCAAGCTTTGATCCATTATGGCCAGAGTAGGGTATTGAAGTCTCCAACTATTATTTTACAACTGTCCATTTCTCTCTTCATTTCGTACTGTTTTTGCTTCAATATATTGCTCTCTTGCTATTTGTATGTTTATAATTGCTATATCTTCTTGGTGGTTGATTTCAAATTAGTATGTAATATTCTTGTTTGTTTATTGTAATAATTTTTTTCTTAAAATATATTTGTCTAATATTGGTGTAGTCATTTCAGCTCACTTTTGGTACTGTTTGTGTGGAATATTTTTCCCATCCTTTCACTTTCAATCTCTATTTGTGTTTGGATTTAAATTGAGGCTCTTTTAAATAGCATAGAGTTAGATCATGTTTTATAGGAATTCATCCTGATAATCTCTGTCTTTTTATTAAAGAGTTTAATTCATTTACAAGGTCTGACAATTAAGTTTGCCAACTTGCCACTGTGTGCTTACATTGGCAGTATTGTACAAACAACTCAGTAAGGTTTCATCACCTTGGTATATCAGTGTCTCACAGCTCTGTTTGTGTTGACATGTGGTGGTGTCTTGCTGAGTGGTGTTCATTATTGTTGTTGCATATTTTTATGTGCTTTTGCAAGAATATCGGAGCTTGATTAGAGCAATGAACAAACATGAAATTTCTTGTTTAACTTGGCAAAAGGGGAAATGAAATCAGAGATATGTTAGTCCAAGTTTATGGGGATAATGCTGTGAAGAGAATGGCAGTGTACAAATGGATTAAATGTTTTTCTGAGGGGAGAGAAATCATCATTGATAAAGAGAGGTTAGGATGGCCAGTAATGAGCAGAGCTCATTAAAATAATGCAAAAATTTGTTGGATTGTGTGTCAAAATTGTTGACTGACTGTGAGAAGCATAGCAGATCAAATAAACATTGACAAACAATTAGGAAACTCTTTTTTTAAAAAAAAATTATTTAAAAAATATGGGGTACAATTCAGGCTTAGGTAATACAAATGTTCATTATGCAGATATCCTTGTAGATGAGGTGTTCCCCTCCTCACCTGGCAATTTCCCAGTACTGCAAATACCACCTCCCCCTCCCCTGGCAGTTTCCCACTATTGCCACTTCTTTTCTTACAGTATTATGATAATTATTCAAGGCCCACTTATGAGTGAGAACATGTGATACTCAGTTCTTTGTTTCTGTGATAGATGACTCAGTATTATAGACTCTAAGTCCATCCAAGTTTCTGTGAAGTTCATAATTTTGCCTTTCTTTATGGCTGTGTAATATTCCATTGTATATATTTACCACATTTTTTATCCAGTCCTCTTTTGATGGGCAGCAGGGTGGTTCCATGTTTTTGCTATTGTGACTAATGCTGCAATAAACATGCATATGCAGGTATCTTTTTCATAGAGTGACTTGAGTTCCTCTGGGTATATTTCCAGTAGGGGGATGGCAGGGTCATATGTAAGGTCAATTTTTAGACCTTGAGGAATCATCAGAATGTTTTCCACAGAGGTTGTACTGGTTTACACTCCCACCAACAGTGTAGAAGTGTTCCCTTTTCCCTGCATCCTCTCCAGCATCTGTTTTTTTTTTTGAATCATTGATGATGGTCATCCTGACTGGAGTTAGGTGGTACCTCAGTGTGGGGTTTTAATTTGCATTTCTTTGATGACTAGTGAGGCTGAGCATTTTTTAATGTATCTACTGGCTGCTCGTATGTGTTATTTTGAGAAGTGTCTATTCATAGCTTTTGTCCACTTTGTAATGGGGCTGTTTGTGTTTTTCCTTTCAGCACATTTGAGTTCCTTGTAGATCCTAGATGTCAGACTTTTGTCAGATATACAGTCGGCAAAAACTTTTTCCCAGTCTGTGGACTGTCTCCCTGCTCTCTTGATGGTTTCTTTGGCTTTGCAGAAGCTTGTCAGTTTGATGAGGTCCTACTTGTCTACCTTATCTCTTATGTCATGAGCACTTGGGATTTTGATCAGGAATTGGTTGCCAGTTCCAATTTCTATAAGGGTGTCTCCTGAGTTTTCTAAGGTTCTTATAGTTTGAGGTTTTACAGGCTTTTGATCCATTTAAAGTTGATTTCTTTGTATGGTGATAGGTAGGGGTCTTGTTTTAATCTTCTGCATATGGGTAGTCAGTTTTCTTAGCACCGTTTACTGAATAGGTTCTCCTCTCCTCAGTGGTTAGTGGTGGAGGCTTTGTCAAAGATTGAGATTTTGCTTCTGGAATCTCTATACTGTTCCATTAGTCTATATACCTCTTCTTTGTACCAGGATGTTTTGATTTTTTGCAGCCTTAGAGTAAAGTTTAAAGTCTGGGAGTGTGATATCTCCCACTTTTTTTTTTTTTTTTTTTTGCTGAGAATTATTTTGGCTATTTGTGGTTGTTTGTGTTTTCATATGAATTCCTGTATTGTCATTTCCAGGTCTGAGAAGAATGCTGTTGGTAATTTAATGGGTATTGCGTTAAATCTGTAGATTGCCTTGGGTAGAATGGACATCTTAACAATGTTGATTCTTTCAATCCATGGAATATTTTTCCATTTGTTTGTGTCATCTTTGATTTCTTTGAGCAGTGTTTTGTAGTTTTCATTGTAAAGGTCTTTCATGTCTCTGGTTAGGAAGATGCCAAGGTATTTCATGTTTTTGTGTGACTATTGTAAATGGGATTGTGCTTTTTATTTGGGTTTCTGTTTGTTTATTATTGATGTATAGGAATGCAACTGTCTTTTGCACATTTATTTTATACCCTAAGACTTTGCCAAAGTCCTTTATCAGTGCAAGGAGGCTTTTGACAGATTCTCTTGGGTTTTTGAGATACAGAATCATGTCTCCTGCAAAGAGGGATAGTTTGACTTCCTCTTTTCCTATTTGAATACCCCTGATCTCCTTCTCTTATCTGATCTAGCTAGTACTTCCAAACTATGTTGAACAGGAGGGGTTAGAATGGGCATCCTTGTCTTGTTCCAGTTTTCAGGGGAAATATTTCCAGTTTCTGTTTGTTTGGCAGTATGTTTACTATGGGTTTCTGTTGGGAGCCAGCCTTGGAGGCCCGCTTGATTGACAAAGTCCAGGTGCGCTGAGGACTCCCGGCTGCAAAGTGAGCCCAGGCAGCTGAGGCCCTTCTGTCTTCCACCTTTGCTGTTTATACAGCTGAAGAACTCTGTGCAGTCATGGAAGAAGAAAACAACATGTTTATGTGAAGTACTCACAGCTAACCTGAGAATGTCATGGTTCATTTTTCCATTTCCCACTATGCCGTTTGGCCTTTTCTAACATATGCAATGGTTAAACTCTGAAGCACGTTTAAAATGCTTTCTTTCACTTGGTTATAAGTTACTAGATATTGCTTGAGTAAAAAATGATGTAAGCATATTCACTCCTTAATTGTTTAGAATTATGTAGTTTAGTGTTTAGACATAAGGTTTTTTTTTTTGTTTGTTTTTTGTTTTTTTTTTGAGATGGAGTCTCACTCTGTCGCCCAGACTGGAGTGCCGTGGCCACTCCCTGCCACCGCAGCCTCGATCTGCTGGGCTCCGGCGATCCTTCCGCCTCAGCCTTCCGAGTAGCCAGAATTACAGGCATGCACCTGGCTGATTTTTTGATTTATTGTAGAGATGAGGTCTCGCTGCCCAGGCGGGTCTCGAACCCGCGGGCTCAGGCAATCCACTCACCTCAGCCTCCCAAAGGCACGGGATTACAGGTTGAGCCACCGAGCCCGGCTAGACATAAGGTTTTTTAGAAGCACAAGTTTATAGTAAGTTCATTATGAATTCATTATAAGTTCTAACACTTATCTAGGAGTTATATAGGTGATTTATAACACTATTTTCACAGACTTAGGATGAAGATTAATCATTAAGGTTTTTACTTAATTCAATAGTTAAAATTCTAAGTTAATGTTTATAGAGAGTGGGCTTTCACTGAATTCGTAATATGCTAATTGGATACTTTTATGATAAATTAACTAAATACAGAGAGCAACCTTGGGAGCCTGGGAAACATCACTAAAAGCTTCTTTTGAGTTTTCTTTAGAAATAAACACTGCAGGATAAGAGAAAAATAATGAAGACACCTGGACAAGAGAGGCGATTATGAAGCTTTGAAGGTCATAGAAGCCCCAGAAAGAAAACTCCTGATACATGGAAAAATGTACACTTGGAAACTTTGTTGAGACATTTCAAGGACTGTAATTAGGGACTTTGGACTTAAACTATCATTTTTGGCTTTATGAAAAGACTCATTGACTAAAAGCAGATAGTGTTCTTGGCTTATTTGTAGCTTCTAGACCGCTAGATTGTGGTAACTTTTAAAGAATATGTACGTGAAGGAATTTTCTTTGTCTTGCTCCTTTACGAATGATATAAAAGTTCTGTGTTAACTAACGTAAATTGTCATCTGTTCAGCAAGCAGGTGTACGAGTATATTATTTTCGTCTTTCACCTATTCGTCTCTCCTTCAGGAAACCCAAGACCCGGAGGGAGCAGGTCCCCCGCAGGTTTCTTGTAGATGGTTTTTATTGTTTTGTGGTATGTTCCATTTATGCCTAGATGTTCGAGGGTTTTTATTAAGAAAGGGTGCTGGATTTTATCAAAAGCTTTTTCTGCATCTAATGATATAATCATGTGATTTTTGTTTTTACATCTATTGATATATTTAATTATGTTTATGGTCTTGCAGATGTTGAACCAGCCCTCCATCCTGGTGATGAAGCCTGCTTGTTCATGGTGAATGATTTTTGAGATGTGTTGTTGGATTCGGTTTGCTAGAATCTTGTTGAGAATTTTAGCATCTGTGTTTATCAAGGATATTGGCCTGTATTCTGTTTCTTTGTTGGATCTTTACCTGGTTTGGAAATCAATGTGATGTTAGCTTCATAAAATGATTTGGGGAGAGTCCCGTTTTTCTCAATTACCTGGAATACTTTCAATAGGATATGGTATCAGCTCCTCTTTGTATGTTTTGTAGAATTCTGCTGAAAAGCCATCTGGTCCAGGGGTTTTTTTTGTAGGTAGTTTTCTTATGGCATAGTTGATTTCATGGATTGTATTGTAGGGTCTCCATTTCTTTTTGTTTCAACTGGGGAGGTTGTGTGATGTCAGAAAGTCTTCCACTTCCTTTAAGTTTTCAAGTTTTTTAACATACAAGTGTTACATAGTAATCTCTGGTAATCTCTGATAATCTTTTTAAGTTTACATACAAGTGTACATAGTAAACTCTGATAATCTTTGTATTTCTTTGGTGTCACTTGTGACTTGATCTTTTGCATTTCTGATTGTGTTTATTTGAGCTTTTTCTCTCTTTTTCTTGGTCGGTCTTGTTAGGGGCCCATCAATCTTGTTTATCCTTTCAAAGAACCAGTTTTTTGTTTTGTTGATTTTTTTCATATTATCTTTTTGTCTTCTATGTCCCGAATTTGGGCTTTTATTTTGGTGATCTGGATTCTTCTGCTGAAGTTAGGGTTTTTGTGGTCTTGCTTTTCCAGCTTCCTTGGGTGATCTGTTAGGCTGTTAACTTGTGATCTTTCTATTTTCTTCCTGTGTGTTTGTAGAGGTATAAATTGCCCTCTTAGTACTGTTTTCATGGCATTCCAAAGATTTTGGTAAGATGTTTCTTCATTTTCATTTGTTTCCAGGAATATTTAAATTTCTGCTTTGATTTCTGTGTTGACCCAGAAGATGTTTAGCATCATGCTGTTTAGTGTCCATGACTTTGTATGTTCAGGGGAAACTTTGTTGGTGTTGATTTTTTTTCTTTTTGAGTTGAAGTCCCATTCCATTGCCCAGGCTGGAGTGGCACACTCATGGCCACCACAGCATCGGCCTGCTGGGATTTGGTGATCCTTCCTTCCAAGTAGCAAGAACTACAGGTGTGTGCTACCATATCTGGCTAATTTTTTGATTTATTGTAGAGATGAGGTCTCGCCAAGTTACCTGGGCTGCTCTTAAACCCGCAGGCTCAGGCAATCCATTCACCTCAGACTCCCAAAGTTCTGGGACTATGGGCTGAGCCACTGAGCCTGAATGATAATTATTTTTATTCCACTGTGGCCTGAGAAGGTGCATGGCAGTGTTTCAACTTATGGAATTTGTTTATGCTTAATTTATGGCCAAGGATGTGGTTGATCCTAGAGTACGTTCCATGTGGTATGGAGTAGAATGTGTATTCCATGGTTGTTGAGTGGAATGTTCTGTAGGTATCAATTAAGTCCATTTGGTCAAGCATCACATTGAGGTTCCAGATTTCCTTGTTGATTTTTTTTTTGTCTTGATTGTCTGTCTAGGGTTGTGAGTGGTGTATTTAAGTCCTCAGCTGTGCTAGTGTTAGAGTCAATATCTTTTTTTACGTTACCTAGAAGCTGCTTTATGAAAGTTGGTGCTCCTATGTTGGGTGCATATGCGTTTAGGATGGATATTTCTTGTTGATGGATTGAACCTTTTATCATTATGTAGTTACCTCCCATATCTTTTAAAATTTTTGGTAGTTTAAAGGATATTTTGTCTAAGATTAAGATTATGACTCCTACTTTCTTTTGTTTTCTGTTTATATGAAAATTTGTTTTCCATACTCTTACTTTGAGTCTGTGAGTGTCCCTCCTGGTGAGCTGAGTTTCTTGGAGACAACACAATATTTTATTCTATTTGGCATTCTATATCTTTTCAGTAGTGCATTTAGTCCATTCACATTCAGGCTAATTACTGAGATGTGAGCATTTATCCCTGTCATGAGATTCTTATAGAATTTGTTGTTGCTGCTGCTGTTTGTTTATTTGTTTGTGGTTTTTCTTTTGATTTTGGGGTTGATTTATGTGTGTTTTCCATATTTTTCCTGCATTCTTGGGAAAGTCCTTGTCATTCTTTTTTTTCCTTTCTGTGCTTAATACTTTCTTAAGTGTTTCTTGTAGAGCTGGTCTGGAGGTGACGACAACTCTTAGAGATTGAATGCCTGGGAAGGATTTTAATTCTCCATTGTTTATTAAACTTAGCTTAGTCAGGTAGGTAACTCTTGATTGAAATTGTTCATCTTTGAGAATTTTGAATATTGGACACCATTCTTTCCTAGCCTGAAGTATTTCTGTAGGTAAGTCTGCTGCTATTCTAATTGGTCTTCCCCAGTAGATAGTCTGATCTTTCTCTCCTGCTGCTGTTAGGATTTTTTCTTTTATACCTATGTTGTGTAGGTGAATTACCATGTGTCTAGGAGTTGGTCCTTTCATTTTTTGTCTTGCAGGGGTTCTCTGAATCTCTTGTGTTTGAATGGTTGTGTCAGTCATGAGATGAGGAAAGCTTTCTTGGATAATTTCATGGGATGTTTATTTCAGGGTGGTCTCTGTCTCTCTATCTACCTCAGAGATTCCAGTTAATCTTAGGTTCAACCTCTTGATATAATCACTCATCTGTTGGAGGTTTTGTTCTTTCTTTTTAAGTGTCTTTTCTATGTTTTTAACAATTTGAGTTAGTTCCACATTTTGTTCTTTAAGCTCTGAGATTCTTTCTTCTGCTTGGTTAATTTTGTTTTCCATGCTTATCAGTTTGTTATTTATCTCATTCACTGTGTTCTTTATTGCTGTTATCTCAGTTATCAACTCCTTCATTCTTTCCTCTTGTCTCTCCTCATTTCTATTTATTCTCTCTATTCATATCTTGATATCTGGATCTGTGGTTTGAGACCAGTCATTCTGGGGGTTCTTCATTATTTGTGTTCTGAAGTCTGTATTCTCAGTGGTTGATCTCCCGGGGTCTGTGTGAGACCCATACTCTTCCTTAGTGTAGGTTTCCTCCCCTCCCCCCCTTTTAAAATTTCTTTAATTCTGTTGTTCAGTGATGAGGTGGAAGCTTTTACTTCTGTTTGCTCAATCTCCTATTTTTCCTTATGTAGATCTTCTGGTTTTGTTCAATTCTGAAGCTGGACTGGGGGTGGGGGGGCTGTGCTTTTTGAAGTTTTGAGATTTAATTAAGGGGGTGCTGTGATTCAGAAACTATCTACAGATTCCAGTATCCAGTGACAGGTGTGTGAGCCCCCTGGAACTCACTTCCTACTGCCTTACAATCTGTCCATGCAATGGGGGGGTTATATGTTTGCCCCCCTGAAAGAAAAATGAGGTAAGAAAAAGGAAGGAATGGAAAAAAGAAGGCGGAAGATGAAAGGAAGATGGAGAGAGAGAAGAGGGAAAACAGACAGGTGTACCAGCTAACAAATAAACAGAGAAACAAAGACAGAATAAACACACCAAAAAGCTGTACATACAATCATACAAACAAATAAACTCAAATCCTCCTGTTGATGTACTTTCCCTCAAAAATATCCATACGCAAACAGAAAAATCTAAAATAAATTGAAATAATGGAAACAAAGCAAGTATGGAAACATAAACAAAGATAGAAAGAGATAAGAAAAAAACAAAACCACAAAAACAAACAAAACAAAAAAGAAGACTCACTCTGTGGTTGTTCCTGTAACTCCAAGTTCCTTTTGGCTACTGTCTCTGCATTAAGGAGTGGTTCTGGTCTCCAGCTCCTCCCTTCTGCTCTCAGCACAGGCTGACAGGGTTGCTCTCAGTGTGGGTCAGATACCCCATGGACTCCCATGGGAGAAGGGTGGATTAGATCTGAACTCATCCAACTCACTGCCACTGCTGTCAAGTCTCCCACTAAGAGCTGATGAGTCTGTGCTTATTTCGGCATGGAGGAGGGGCATCTGTCTCTCTGAGCCTGAAAGGAGATAACTTCTAGGTCCCAGGTTGGAGACTGGGCAGAGCTGGTTGGAGCAATGCAGATCTCTGCCTGGTCCTGAGACAGAGAAAATGGTGCTGGTCATTGTCTCATTACAGGTGGTGGGGCTTCATTCCAGATTTCCATGACCTGCTTTCTTCACAGTTCTTGGGGCTTGTGCCACTCTGCTGTCCCAGGTGATGGTGTGGACTGGGTGCCAGGTGGTGAGGAGCAGCTGTTCTCCACTGCTTTTTTTCAGGAGAACCCTGAGAATGGGAGGGAATTCTGTGTGCCAGGGGCTCCAATATCAGGGTGTTGAGGAGTTGCAGCCACCTCCAGAGAAGAATCCCAGGTGCATGAACCTGAGTCTTCCTTCAGATGAACTTTCACTCACCCACTGGCACACACCCCCTCATGCAGAGAGTCTTTATAGACGTTCACTTTTGTGGATATTCTCACATCCCAACCTGTTCCATCACCCTCTTACTGCCATCCCCCAGGAAAATCTTAACTGAAAATCTTGTCATGAGAAAGGTATGTGCAAAAATGGTCCTGAAAGAGTTCTTGCATCATGACAATGCACCAGCTCAAACAGCACTGTCTCTGAGAGAGTATTTACCAGTAAACAAATAGCTATATTGGATCACCCTCCTTACTCATTTGATCTGGCCCCCAGTGACTTTTTTCTTTACCTGAAGATAAAGGAAATATTTAAAAGAGAACCTTTTGATGGCATTCAGAACATCAATGGCAATACAAAGATAGCTCTGATGGCCATTCCAGAAAAATAATTCCAAAATTGCTTTGATGGGTGGACTAGGTGCTGGCATCACTACAATAGCTTCCCAAAGGGAGTATTAGCTGATTGTAGTAATATTCAACAGTACATAGCTTTCCAAGGGGAGTATTAGGTGATTGTAGTAATATTCAACAATGAGGTATGTAGCACTTTTGCTAGAATGAGTTCATGAACTTAACTGTCAGACCTTGTATATTTAAAGTAATCATGATAAGGAGAGTCTTGTTTTCTATCTTTTGTATCTTTTTTTGTTTCTCAGTTTCTTCATCACTGCCTTTTGTGTGTTTGATTTTTTTTTTCTAGTGTACTGTTTTGATTGCCTTCTCTCCTCTTCTTTTTTTCTTCATGGAAAATGTGTTAGTTATTTTCCTTGTGGTTACCCAGGGGATGAAAATTAACATTTAAAATTTATCGCAATCTAGTTTGAATTTAACCAACTTGTTTTAAATAGTACACAAAAGCTCTGCTATTAGTCACTTCATTTATTTTATATTTGCATTGTCACAGATTACTTCTTTATACATTATGTTCTCATTAACATAGATTTAAAATTACTGTTTTATGTACTTTAAATTAAAAGATTTAACAAAAAGGAGAGTTTTTGTTAAACAAAAATACAATAATACCAACTTTTATGTTTACTTATGTAACTACTTTTACTAGTTTTAAAAATGTCCTCATAAGACTTTGAATTACTCTCTCTTGTCCTTTTATTTAAACCTAAAGGACTCCCTTTCAGCATTTCTAGGACAGGTCTAGTAGCAGTGAATTCCCTCAGTTCTGGTTTATCTGGGAATGTTCTAAATTCTTCTCATTTTTGAAGGACAGTTTTGCTGAATATATTATTCTTCATTAGCAAGGCTTTTTTTTTTTCTTTCAGTGCTTTCAATAGGTTATCTCATTACCTTCTGGCCTCCATGGTTTTTTAAAATAAAAAATTGGCTGCTACTTTTATTGCACTTCCCTTGTGTATGACAAATTGTTTTGTTTTACCATTTCAAGAGTTTGTCTTTGCTTTTGTCATTTGGCAGTTTGATCATAATGTGCCTAGAATGGAGTTTCTTGATATTTTTAGATGTGTAGATTCATGTCTTATCAAATTTATAGTTGTTATTTCATTAGTCCTGAAATATTCTTTCTCTCTCTTTCTTCTCTTTCTGACATCCCCATTTTCATATGTTATACTTGATGGTGCCCCAAAGGTTCCTTATGCTTTATTCATTTTTCTTTGCTCTTTTTATTTTTGTTCTCGGGTTGTATACTTTCAATTGCATTATCTTCAAGTTCTTTGATTCTTTTGTTTACCTGCTCACATTTGCTGTTGAACCTTTCTAGTGTATTTTTAATGTTAGGTAGTGTACTTTTCTGCTCCAGAATTTTTATTTGTTTTCTATTTATAATTTATTTTAAAAAATATTTATATGCACTACTTGATTATAAACCATTCCTTTGATTTTCTTTATTTTTTTCCAGGGTTTTGTTGTTGTTGTTGTTCTTCAGCATATAAGCATTGTGTCAGTTTTTTTCTCATGGATAGTTTCTTTCAATTCCCTTCTTTCTTATTTTTTTGCTGAGTGAGTAATACTTTCCTATTTATTTGTATGCTTTAAAACTGGACGTTGTATATATTGAGATGTGGTCACTCTGAAAATCAGAATTTCCCCTCCTCGGGGAATGCTGTTGTTGCTTAGTGAGGGTTGCAGTCATCTGCTTGTTTAGTAAAAAAACTATTTTTACAAAGTCATATTGTTTGTTATGTGTGATCTTGAAGTCTGTTAAATTTATGGTCAACCACTGTTAAATTTATGGTCAACCACTGATCTGACAGGGATGTCTTTAAATGTCTGATCCAGTAATAAAGTTAAATAAATAAAAAGATGTTCTGTTTTTAAATTCTTGTGATGGAGACTTCCTGGGAAGCTGCTTTAAGTTAATGGGATTTAAACAATGACTAGCTTCTCCTGCTTACTGCCAGGCAGATAAAAACACATACCCTGATTTTTGGAGGACAGGTTCTATTGCCCATTTTGGCAACATCCAGTTGTACACGAACATACAACCCTAACCTGTAATCCCAGCACTTTGGGAGACTGAGGCAAGATGATTGCTTGAGGCCAGGAATTTGAGACCAGCCTGGGCATATATGAAGACACCTTCTCTACCAAAAAAATAAAAAATAAAAATAAATAAAAATAAATAAAAATCAAACATAGTATTGCTTTAGTTCTAGCTATTTGGGAGGCTGAGGTGGTAAGATAGATTGAGCCGAGGAGTTTGAGGCTAGAGTGAGTTATGATTGCATTATGCACTTTAGCTTGGGTGACAGAGTGATACCCTGTCTCAAGTTTTTAAAAATGATAGTATTGGGTTGAATTGAAGAAGCCATAAATGGAGACATCCTAATATCAGAGATATTCAAAAAGAAAAAATAAAATGTCCAACAGGGATTATAAAACATCAATTGTAAAGCACAAATCAATATCAGGAATTTCAAAATGTAAAAAATTAGATTTCTTAGAATAGAATAGATATATAGTATATGTAAACAGCAAATATAACATAAAATAATGTAACAGAATTGCTCCAGACAATTTACATCAATAAATGTAAAACAGCTTACCTCAATTATAAAAATTTTTCATATCTTACAAAGAAAAATCTACCTCATGCAATACACAAGATACACTTAAAGAGATTAACAAAGGAAAAATATAAAAAGTTTGGCAAAAGTATTAACATTTAAAACATTAAAGTTAAGTAAAAAAATTAAAATTAGAATTAAAAAAAGAAAACAGGAGCCAGAATGTTGATATCACACAGGAACATTTTAGACCAAAAAAAAAAAAATCATTAAATATGATAGAGAAAGGACTTTATAACATTAAAACCTACAATTCACAATGAAGAGCTAGCAGTTGTGAACATTTATGCGTCAAAAACCGAAAACAACATTCACAAGGCAGAATTACAGGAGCTACAAGAAGAAATAGATAGAAATATATTAAACACAGGAGTGATTCGCATATTTTTCTCTTCCTAAGGCTGATCTAACAGTTAAAAGATGAAAGACATAGAAAACATAAACAACATAACACAAAAAAGTTAGGTCTTATGGATACATATTGAACTTTTTGTCCTGAAAATGGAGAATATACCATAATTTCTATGTAAGTTAATAAAATAATAAGCCACAAATGAAAACTTAATAAAATCCAAACATAGAATTTTACTAACACTGCCTGACTCCAGTGCAATCAAACTAGAAAGTAGTAACAAAATTAGAAAACCTAAAGGTGAGCAGACTGGCACCTCTCTCACCAAGCAAAGTAGAGAGCAGGGTCTCAACCACTGTAAGACAGAGACACTCCAAGCACTTTTGGACGGGTGAGGCACCCTGTACCTAACAAAGGTCTCTTTGAACACATAGAGACCAGAAAGTGATGGCAGATGCTGGAATCTGGGCACCCCATCCCCTGCCATGCTCCAGGCTCATACAGGAACTTAAGCTTTGTCTGGTGAAGGAGAGCCAGTAAGTCTAAGATACTTTGGATCAGTTCACCCCCTCTCAGCCATGTGTGTGATGTCATTCCCATGTGGGAGGAGTCTTAGTCAAGGCACAGCAGTGGCTAACCAGAGTTCAAGTGGAATGGGGAACAAAACCCATGCTCGATCAGTTGCCATGAGTGGGGCTTCTGCTGGCAGAGCACAGTGACTGGCTCCTAGGCAGTGAAAGCCCACCTACAGAGTGAACCTGGCTGACACCTGCCACTAACAGCTGGTGGCTATCTTCCCAGACAGATCAGAAAGAATCATCTCCAAGCTCAGTGTGCCTACAGGGCAGATAATCCCCCCCAACTCCACCCAATGGGAAGGAATTCACTCTTTTTCAAAAGCAGAGTGCAGACTTGAACATGGAGTAGTGGCATGAAAAACACCTGAAGGCTTTCTCAGTGGGAAGTCTTTTGGGCTGCAAACCACAGATAGCAGATGGGGGGCCTATCCTCCTACTTGCTATCCCCAGAGTGCTAGCAGGGGCTGAAAACTAACTTACCTAGATAAATAGTGGGAAAGGAAACCTATAATAGAGAAACCCACCACAGGGTGAAGCAAGGAACAGAAGTGAATGCCCTTCCCTCTCTCACTGTGTGACCTATATTGAACCACAGAAAGGGTTCTAGAACACAGGGTCATTGACTAGCAATCAATGTTGAATTATAGAGAGGGAAGAGAGAGGCCTGTCACAAATGAGGAAAAATCAATGAAAAAATATTCAACCCTCAAAGCTCCAAAGAGACAGCACCTGAAAAGGCACACTATCAGAGTACAAACAATGGAAATCCCCCAGAATGACCTGCCCCAGGTGATAGTCATAGAAATCAGAGATTGGATGGCAAAAATGAACAGAGAGAACCAAGAGAAACTAGAAGTGAGAGAACCAAGAGAAACTAGAAGTGAAATACACTGAAGTTGTACAGGAAGAGCCTATTCTGAAATAATGGAAGTGAAGAATTCCATCCCTGTAAAAAACAAAGTAGTAAGCACAGGAAGCAGGATCAACCAAGTAGAGGAAAGAATCTCAGAGCTTAAAGACCAAAATATTGAATTAATCCAGTCTGTCAAAAACATAGAAAAAAAGCTCAAAAAGAAGAAGCAAAGCCTCTGAGAGAAGTGGGACTATGTTAAGAAGTCAAATCTATACCTGTTTGGTATCCTTGAAGCAGAAAGAGAAACTGAGAACATCATGGAACAAATATTCCATGAGGTCATCCAAGAAAACTTCTCTCATCTTGCTGGAGAGGCAAATATTCAAGCACAAGAGATTGAGAGAACCCTTGGAAGGTATCACATGAGAAAACCATCCCAAGACACATAGTAATTCACCTCCACAAAGCAAACATCAAGAAAGAAAGGTCAGAGTACCTACCGAGAAAGACCTATCAGAATCACTCCAGACTTACCTGCAGAAACAGAAGTGAATAGAGTCCAATTTTTAATGTTCTTAAAGATAAGCAATTCCAGCCAGGAATATCTTACCCTATCAAGCTAAGCTTCATCAGTGACTGAAAGTTAAAATCCTTCCTAGACATTCAGTCCCAAGAGTATATGTCACCTTCAGATCAGTCCTTTAGGTGATGTGTAAGAAGGTATTGTACACAGAAGAAAAAAAAAAAAAAAAAGAATGGTCATATCCATCACAAAAGTATAGGCAAGCACAGTTAACAGCATATAGAGCACACAAAAATTAAAATACATATATAAATACAAAAGTAAAAAGGAAACAAAACAGTCCCCTAAGAGCCTTTTGACAGGGATAAACTCACATTTCAATAATCAATTTGAATGTGAATGGACTAAATACACCACTGAAGAGGCATAGACTGTCAAACTGGCTAAAGAAGCATGATCCAAGAGTCTGCTTCCTCAAGGAAGCTCATTCCCCTGCAAAGAAACCTGAAGGTTAACAATTGGAGGCTGTAAATGGTTTTTCAGGCAAATAGAGAAAAAAAAAGGAGAGCATGTGTAGCTATTCTGATATCAGACAAAGCAGACTTCAAGTCATCAAAAGTTAAAAAGGACACAGAAGGACACCACATGATGATAAAAGGTTCAATCCACCAGCAAGAACTCTCCATCTTAAACATATATGCTCTCAACACAAGAGCACCAGGACAGTAAGTGATAGAGTATTTTACTTGTTAATAACATGTTTTTTTCTTTTCTTTTTATGATAAGCTTATGCCACCATTTTTTTAACTTATTTTTTCTTTTCTTGAATCAATGTGTGTCTTTTAGATTTTAACTGACTTGCTAATTTAGGACATAGTAACTCTTTCCATTGTATAGATTTCTTTGCTGTCCTGCAAAGATTTAATATTCTTAGTGTTTGGTATTTTGAGTCTGTGACTTGATGTTTTTCATTAGTTTTGGGAAATTCTCGGTAAGTATCTTTTCAAGTATTTCTTTCATTTTTATCTCCTGTCCTTCTGGAACTCTAGCTCAATCTAAGTAGACCTCATCATATCATCTATATTTTCTATTTTTTCTCTTATATTTTCTACAGGTTGTTACTCTATTCTTTTTTAAAAAATAATTTCTTTTGACATATCTCTTATCCATTGAGGTCTTACTTGAAGTCGTGGTAGACTTTAATTCTGTATACCTATATATATTTTAGATTTTATTTTATTATGAAGGTGTGGGGTACAAGTGGATTAACTACATAATTAGGCTGCATGCAGATGAAGTTTGGGCCTTCTACTGGCCTCACTCCCCTGGTATAGAACCAGGCATCCTTTGTGTTGCTATGTGCCCTCTTTCCTTCTTCCCTCTCCTAGCAGTGCCCAGTGACTGCCAATCCCTCTCTTGTGCTAATGTGATTCAGCTTCAGGTCCCACTTATGGATGAGAACATGCAGTATTCAGTTCTTTGTTTCTGTGATAGATCACTAAATATGATGGTCTCCAACTCCATCCAATTCACTGCAAAGTCCATGATTTTGTTCTTCTTTATGGCTGTGTAATACTCTATCATGAATATGTACCAAATTTTCTTTATCCAGTCCACTTTTGATGGGCAGTAGGGTTGATTTCATGTTTTTGCTATTGTGAATAGTATGGCAATAAACATGCATGTGCAGGTGTCTTTATGGAAGAACAATTTATATTCCTCTGGGTATATTTCTAGGATAGGGATTGCTCAATCATATGGAAGGTCATCAATTTTTAGTTCTTTCTGGAATCACCACACTGCTTTACATAGAAGTTGAACTAGCATGCACCCCTGCCAACATTGTAGAAGTACAAAAGGCAAAGTCACAATTGACCCTGAAGAAATACAAAATATTACCAAAGATTACTATAAAAACTTATATGCAAATGCAGTAGAAAACCTAAGGAAATGGAGGACTTTTTGACATTACGCAATCTCCCAAGGTTGAAACAAGAAGAAATTGAAACTCTTAACAGACCAAAAACAATCCAGGAAATTGACTCAGTCATAAGAAACCTCCCCACCAAAAAAAAAAGGCCCAGACCAGATGGCTTCTCAGGCAATCAAGAAAGATGGAATTTTCCCTAACTCATTTTATAAAGCCAACATCATACTGATACCCAAACCTGGCAAGACCCAACAAGAAAAGAGAATTACAGGCCAAACTCCTTGATGAAAATAGATGCAAAAATTCTCAACAAGTTTCTAGCAAGTCAGATCCAACAACACATCTCAAGGATCATCCACCATGATCAGGCGGGCTTCATACTTGGGATGCAGGACTGGTTCAACATTTGCAAGACCATAACATAATTTAGCACATCAACAGATGTAAAACCAAGAACCACATGATTATATCATTAGATGCAGAAAAAACATTCAACAGAATCCAGCATTCCTTCTTGATAAAAACCCTTGAGCACTTAGGCATAGAAGGAACATTTCTTAAAACAGTAAGAGCTAGTAGTCATGAGAAACCCATAGCCAACAACATTTTGCTCAATGGGTAAAAATTGGAAGCATTCTCCTTAACAATGGGAATAGGACAAGGATGTCCACTCTCACCCCTCCTGTTAAACATAGTGCTGGAAGTCCTAGCCAAAGCAGCCAGGCAAGAGAAAAAAATGGGGGTATTCAAATAGGAAAAGAGGAAATAAAGCTATTCCTCTGTGTGGATGATATGATTCTATACCCTGAAAGCCATAGGGAGTCTGTCAAAAGCCTCCTTAATGATTAATGACTTTGGTCAGTCTCAGTTTACAAAATCAATGTGCAAAAGACAGTTACATTTCTATACACCAATAGCAAGCATGTTGAGAACAAAATTAAAAGCACCATCACATTCACAATAGCCACACACACACAAAAATAAATATCTTGGTATTTACCTAACTAGAGAAGTAAAATGCCTTTACAGCAAGAACTATACAATACCTCTCAAAGAAATCAAGGATGACACAAATAGAAAAATATTCCATGCTCTTGGATTGAAAGAATCAATATTGGCAAAATATATATTTTTTAACATAACATAATTTTTTTAGTCCTGGAATTGACAATACAGAAATTCACATGAAAATAAAAAAGAGCACAAGTAGCCATAACATTCCTCAGGCAAAGGGACCAAAACAGGAGGTATCACACTTCTAGACTTTTTATTACAAGACTACAGTAACCAAAGCAGCGTGGTATTGGTACAAGAAGAGGCACATAGACCAATGGAACCGGACAGAGATTCTGGAAGCAAAAACACAGTCTCTTAAACAATTCATCTTCAACAAAGCCACCAGTAATAATCAATGGGGGAAAGGAGATCGTATTTAGTAAATGGTGCTGGGAAAACTGGCTGACCATGTGCAGAAGAATGAAACTAGACCCCAACCTATCACCATATAGAAAAATTAACTCAAAATGGACCAAAGACCTAAATGTAAAACTGCAAACTCTAAGGATCATAGAAGAAAATGTAAGAAACACTCTTATACACAGTTCACATTCTTGACGAAGTCCCCCAAAATGAATACCATAAAAGCTAAGCTAGACAAGTGGGAATTCATCAAACTGAAAAGCTTTTGCATAGCAAAATAAACCATCAAGAGAGTAAAGAGATAACCCACAGAATGGGGAAAAAAATATTTGAAAATTATGCATTTGACAAAGGCCTAAATTCAGGATCTATGAACAATATAAAAATTATATAAAAATCCTATTAAAAAGTGGGCAAAGGACATGAATAAGCACTTTTCAAAAGATGACATATAAGCTACCAACAGACACTTGAAAAACTCAGCCTCATTAATCATCAGAGAAAAGCAAATGAAAACTACAGTGAGGTACTACCTAACTCCATTAAGGATGACTATCATTAATAAGTCAAAAAACAACAGATGCTGGCATGGGTGTGGAGGAAAGGGATTGCTTCTACAATGTTGGTTGGCAACAGTTCAAGCTAGTTCAACTTCTATGGAAAGCAGTGTGGTGATTTCTGAAATAATTAAATTGACCTTTCATACGATCCAGCAATCCTTCCCTTGGGAATATACCTGGAGGAGCATAAATCATCTGCATGCATATGTTTATTGCCACACTGTTCACAATAGGAAAAACATGGAACCAAACCTACTGTTCACTGAAAGTGGACTGTATAAAGAAAATGTGGTACATATATATGATGGAGTATTACTCATAAAGAAAAACAGAATTATGGACTTTCAGCAAATTGGATGGAGTTGGAGATCTTAAATAAGTGAACTATCACAGAAACAAAGAACCGAATACTGCACGTTCTCACTAATAAGTGGGCTCTGAACATTAGTCACATTAGCACAATGGAGGGATCAGCAGTCACTGGTTACTGCTAAGGGAGGGTAGTAGGGAGAGGGCTGGGGGGCACATAGCAACTCAGAGAGTACCTGATCCACTACGAGGGGGAATGAGGGTCAGTTAGAAGCCCAAACTTTACCTACACGTAGCCTTCTTATATAGTTAATTCTCACTTGTACCCCAAATCTCTATAACAAAATAAGGTTTTTTAAAAAGCTAAAGGCATTTTATTGAAAAAGTAAAACCAAGGTGTAGAATAGATTATATATAATGCTACACTTTGTAAAAGAATAATATACACATATTTGGAGCAAGATGGTGAAAAGGAGGTTCTAAGCTGCGCCATTCCCCACAGAAAGTTTAACTAACAACTATCCACAGACAAGAATACTTTTGTGAAATCCTGTTGGGGAATTGGAACAGCATGGGTCACCTGCATGACCAACAGAATGGACTAAAAACCTCATGGAAAGAATGAGATAAATGGTCTCATTTTGACTACATTGCTCCTTTCCTTCCCCCAAGTCAGCACAGTGCCACACAAGATTCACCATAGACCACAGTTTCTACAGAGGGAAAAGACAACAAGAGGTGGACATTAAGCGTCCCTAAAATTTCAATTTCAGGCAGAAGGCAAATTGCAACTATGCATTTCTACTGAGCACAGCAGTTGGTCCCATCCATCAGGACCAGTGACTCCACTTAATCTGTATGCCCCTTCTGCGACCCTGTCCAACTGCCGACCTCAAATAGAGATATCATATAGCCAGGGAATATACCTTGTGGCTCAACCTGATCAGAGGCGATTGCAGAGCTTATCTAGTAGCTCAGCCTGATCAGACACCAGAGACTAATCAGCTGTCCTACCCAAACTCAGAGGAAAGGCAGCAGCCCAGCCATATACAGAATCCAAAAGCAAGCTTTGCCTGCCCAGTGTTGTTACCAGTTGGCCCATCCAGAATCATTATAGTTAAAGTCTATTCCTGCTAAAGAACAATGGTGACTGCTGGAAAAGGCAGCTATTTTCTCAAATGCACAGACACCAATATGAAGAACACAAAGATTATAAAGACTCAGGAAATCATGATACCTCCAAAAGAAACGAACAAACTCCAATAAAGGACTCTAAAGAAAGGAAAATCAGTAAAATGATGAAGAATTTAGAATACTACTCTTAATGGAATTCAGTGAACTAGAAAAATACAGTTGTTCCCCCTTATCTATAGAGGAATATGTTCCAAGATGTTCAGTGGATACTTGAAACCAAGGATTGTACTGAGCTGTATATATTTTTTCCTATGCACACATACCCATTATAACGTTTAATTTATAGATTGGGCACAGTAAGAGATTAACAACAAGGAATAGTAAAATAGAACAGTTATAAAAATATTCCAGCATCACTACTCTTGCATTTTGGGGCCATTATTAAATAAAATAAGTTATTCGAACATAATCACTGCAGTACCACAAGAGTTGATATGATAACTGGAATAACTATTAAGTGACTAATGAGCAAGTAGCATATAAAGTGTGGATACACTAGTTTAAGAGATGATTCGTGTCCTGAGCAAGACAGAACAGAAGAGTGTAAGAGTTTATTATGCTACTCAGGATAATGTGCAATTGACCACGTGTAACTAAAATAATGAAAAGTAAAACTGTAGACAAAGGGGAACCATTATATAAGAACAAAAATTAAATAAAATTTGGAAAACAGTGCACAAAGAAAATTAGAAATTTGATGAAGAAGTATAAACAATAAAAAAATAGAAATCCTGAGATAAAGAATACAGTGACTGAAATGAAAAATGTAACAGAAAGCTTCAACAGCAGGCTTGGACAAGCTGAAGAAGGAATTGATGAGCTTGAAGATTGAATATTTGAAATGATCTAATCAGAGCGAAAAGAAAAAAAGAATGAAAAATATTGAAGAAGTCTTATGGAAATTATGGAATAATATCAAATGAACTAATATGTGAAAAGTGTTCAGGAAGGAGAAGGAAAAAAAGGCCAGAAAGCATATTTAAAGAAATAATGGCTGGAAACATCTCTAATTTGGAGAAAGATACTAACATCCACATATAGGAAGCACAGAGGGCCCAATCAAATTCAACTCAAAGGGAATTCATTAAGATATATAATAATCTAACCATAAAAAAATCAAAACCAGAAAATTCGAAGTGCAGCAAGAACTAAGAAACACATCGCATATAAAAGAGTCCCTAGATAACCATCAACTGACTTTTCAGCAGAAATTCTAGAGGCCAGGAGAGAGTGGAATGATATATTCAAAATGCTGAGGAAAAAAAAACCTTGCCATCAAGGATATTTTATCCAGTAAAGCTGTCTTTCCAAAATGAGGGAGAAATAAAAACTTTCGGAGACAAACAAAAATGAAGGAAGTTTATGACCAATAGGCCTGTCTTACAGGTATTGCTAAAAGATCTCCTTTAGTCTTTGATAAAAGACTGTTTATCAATACAAAAATTTACTAATGTGCACAACTCAGTGGTATAAGTAATACAGAGCAATATTCAGAATACTCTATGAAATGTAATGGTGACATGTAAGGCAATTTTATCTTTAGTATGTAGGTCAAAAGACAAACTGTTAATAACAACTATGGGTAAAATACATGTTAACAGAATGATGTAATTCTGACATAAAAGCCATAAACTGTGGGAAAGGGAATAAAGTATAGAGTTATCGTATGCAATCACAGTTATTAACTTGAAATAGACTTTTGTAAGTATAAGATATTCTATGCAAGCTTTGTGATAACCAGTAGGCAAAAATCTATAATAGATGCACCAAACAAAAATAGAAGCATTCAGAGCATGCCACTAGAGGAGATCATCAAACCACAAACTACAAAGAGAGAGAGAGAGAGAGAGAGAGAGAGAGAGAGAGAAGAGAAAGTATCTATAAAACAACCAGAAAATGATTTAAAAGTGGCAGTAGTAAGTTTTTACTTAACAAAAATCATTTTTAATGTAAATGGATTCAATTCTGTAATAAAAAGACAAAGTGGCTGAATGGACTGAAAAAACAATATTTAACTATATGCTGCCTGCAAGAGACTCACTTTATGAGTAAGTACACATGGAGGGAAAGTGAAGAGATAGAAAAAGATATTCCATGTAAACGGAAACCAAAAGAGAGCAAGGGTATTATATCAGACAAAACAGACTTTAAGTTAAAACTGTTAAAGGAGCCAAAAAGAAAAGGAAAAAACAAAAAGACAGTATATAATGAGAAAGGGGCCAATTCATCAAGAGGATATAGGAACTATAAATATATATACATCCAACATTGGAACACCTAAGTATACTAAGCAAATATTAAAGAACCCGAAGGGAGAGATAGATTGCAGTGCAATAATAGTTGCATATGGGACTTTAATATCCCATAGATTATCCAGATAGAAAATTAATAAGGAAACTCTGGACTTGAACAACACTTTAGACAAAATGGACCCAATAGACATTACAGACCATTCCATCCAATCACATTAAAATACACATTCTTCTTAAGTGTACATGAAACATATCTCCAAGGTAGGTTATAAGAAAAATCTTAACAAATTTAAGAATACTGACATCATGTCAAATGCATTTCAGCCATAATGATATATGAAACTAGAAATCAATGTAATAGAAAGTTAGAAAATTCACAAACACATGAAAATTAAACAACATGCTTCTGAACAATCAATAGGTCAATGAAGAAATTAAAAGGGACATTTAAAAAACATCATTAGACAAGCCAGAATGCAAACAAAACATACCAAAACTTGGGGAATGTAGCAGAAATAGTTCCAAGAGGGAGGTTTATAGCAATAATCACCTATATCAAAGGAAAAGAAAGATCTCAAATAAACAACTTTTAACATTATTCCTAAAGGAAAAAAGAATAAATTAAACTCAGTGTTGGCAGAATAAAATAAAGATCAGAGTAGACATAAATAAAATGGAGACTACCAAAGCAATACAAAGAGCAACAAAACTAAGGATGAGTCTTTTAAAGATAAGAAAAATAGACAAACTTTTAGGTAGACTAAGAAAATAAGAGAAGACTCAAATAAATAAAATCAGAAGTGAAAGAGGAAGCATTACAACTGATATCAAAGAAATACAAAGGATCATACGAGTTTCTTTTGAGCAATTATATGCCAAAATGAGATAACCTAGAAGAAATAAATTAATTCCAAGACACATACAATCTACCAAGATTGAATCTTGAAGAGCTAGAAAATCTGAGCAGACCAATAAAATATACAGAGATTGAATTAGTAGTAGGAAGTTTTTCATAAAAAAAGCATAGGACTTAATGGGTTCACTGCTGAATTCTATCAAAAATTTAAAGATGAACTAATATTAATCCTTTACAAACTCTTTCAAAATATTAAAGGGCAGGGGATACTTTAAAATTCTTTTTATGAGGAAATTCTGATACCAAAACCAAACAAAGACATCAGAAGAAAAGAAAACTACAGGTCTATAGTAGTTTGATGAACATCGATATAAAAATTCTCAACAAGATATAGTACATACTGGCAAATCAAATTCCACAGTATATTTAAAAGAAACATTCACCATAATCAGGTGAGAGTTATCCCTGGTAAGCAAGGATGGTTAAAATATGCAAATCAATTGATGTGATGTATTACAAACAATACCAGAATGAGGAACTAAAACCATAGGATCATCTCATTAGATGCAGAAAAAGCATTTGACAAAATTCAATATTCTTTCATGATTAAAAAAAACTCTCAACAAATTAGATATAAAAGAAATATATCTCAACACAATATAGGCCATATATGATAAGCCAGCAGCTAAACTTATACTCGGTGGTGACTATGAACTTTTGCCCCCTAAAACTCAGCAAGACAAGAATGCCCATTCTTGCTACTTCTATTCAACATAGTATTTGAAATCCTTTCCAGAGTAATTTGGTAAGAAAAGAAATAAAAGGCATTCAAATTGGAAAGGAATAATGAAATTATTGTTATTTGCTGATGACATTGTCTTTAATATAGAAAACCTTAAATATTTCACCAAAAAACGGTTAGAACTAATAAACAAGTAGCATAAAGTTGCTGTATACAAAATTAATATACAAAATCAGTAGAATTTCTGTGGTATAGCAGTAAACATTCCAAAAAAAGAAATCAAGAGGACAATCTCATTTATAATAGCTACAAAAATACTTATTAATATATTTAACAAAGGAGGTGAAAGACCAATGTACTGAAAACTATGAAACGTTTATGGAAAACATTGAAGAAGACATACATAAATGTAAGATATGCTGTGTTCATGGATTGGAAAATTTAATATTGTTAAAATGTCCATACTACCTAAAGTGATCTACACATTCAATGTAATCCCTATCAAAATTTCGTGTTATTTTGTATAGAAATAGAAATAACAATCCTAAAATTTATATTGAATCACAAAGGACCTTAAATGGCTAAATCTGTCTTGAGAAAAAAGAACAAAGCTGCAGGCATCACACTACCTGATTTCAAATTATACCACCAAGCAATAGTGATTTGCATGGTATTTGCAAAAAATTGACCCATTGATTAATGGAACAGAATAGAGAACTCATAAATGAATCCACACATCAATTGACCCAAGAATACACAATGGAAAAAGGACAGTCTCTCCAATAAATGGTGTTGAGAAAATTGGATATCGATATGCAGAAGCATGAAATTAGACTCTTGTTTCACACCATCATATTAAAAAATTAACTCAAAATGGATTAAGGACTTAAACATGAAATCTGAAACTCTTACTACTAAAAGAAAACAATAGAAAAATGAAATGACATTGATCTGGAAAATGGTTATTTAAACTTGACCTCAAAAGTACAGGCAACAAAAACAAAAGCAAAAACAGACATATGGGATTACATTAAACTAGAAAACTTTTGCATAGCAAAGGAAACAATGAATGGAGTGAAGAGGCAGTTTATAGAATGAGAGAAAATATTTGCATGCCATTCATTTGATAAGGGACTAATATCCAAAATATATAAGGAACTCAGATAATGACAGAAAGAAAACAAATAATTTGATTTAAAAGTGGGCAAGGGGTCTGGGAAAGACATTTCTCAAAAGAAGACATAAAAATGGCACTGATATATTAAAACATTCTCAGCATCATTATTTATTAGGAAAATGCAGATGAAAACCACAATGAAGTATCACCTCACACCAGTCAGAATGGCTATTATAAAAAAGGCAAAAGATAATAAGTTTTGGTGATGATGTGGAGAAAAGGGGACCCTTGTATACTGTTTATGGGAATGTTAATTAGAATAGCCACTATGGAAGACAGTATTGAAATTCTTCAAAAAAACCCCACAAAACACCTACAAATAGAATTACCATATGATCCAGCAATCCACTTATGAGTATTTACTCAAATGGTTTGAAATCAGTATGTTGAATAGATGTCTGCACTCCCATGTTTATCACAGCACTATTCACAGTTGCCAAGTCATGGAATCAATGTGCCTATCAACAGATGAATGTATCAAAAAATGTATATACACAGAGTGGAATACCATTCAGCCACAAAAAAATAGAAAGTTTGTCCTTTGTGACAACATGGATGAAATTGAAGAACATTATGTTAAGTGCAATAAGCCAGACAATGAAAGACAAATATCACATGTTCTCATTTATATGTGGAATCTAAAACAAACTCAAAGAAGCAGAATAGAATGGTGGTTACCAGAGGCTGGGAAATGTGAGGGGCAGGGATAGGAAATGATGGTCAATGGATACAAAGCCTCAATTAGACAGTAGGAATAAGTTTTTTTTCCTTTGTCATATATTGCTTAGTGTGGTGAATATAGAAAGTAATAATGTACATTTCAAAATTGTTAAGAGTAAATTTTAAATGCTTTCACCACAAAAAAGATGTATTTGAAGTGATATGTTAAATAGTTTAATTTAATTATTCCACATTGTTTTAATAAATCATAACATCATTTGAACTTCATAAATATGTTCAACTATAATTTGTCAATTTATGATTTAAAAAAGAAAAAATAATATGCTCACATTTGCATGCATTTAGAAAAAGAAACATTAGAAGAATTAACCATAAACTGAAATTTGGTTATCTGCAGAATGGGATATCCAGTGGAGAGGAAGGAAGGAGTGTAAGCTTTTCTATCTTCCTTTCCATGTAATTTTGTCTTTTAAATAAATAATTGAGCAAATATGTATGTCAAATTAATATCAGAACTTCAAAGAGAAAGGGTTTATTTCCAATTACTTTGTAATATAGTATTTCCTTTCCTTAAAGAAAGGCTTTCTAAGGTCAGAAATAACTACAAAGAAACTTTAAAATTCTCCAGTTTCACTGTGTATTTGTATTGTTAATTTAAAAACAATTTTCTATTTAAGATAAAACAAATAAATTAATATGTTAATGTCATTGGGAATCAATATTTTTAGTCTAAGAGAACAGAAACAAAATTATAAAATTAGAAGTGTTAATTTTATAAACACTATGATGATTTAGATATTGCAATATAACCTTGATTTTTAAAATACATATTTCCTCACATTGCCTATTCATATGGTCTAGAAACAATATTATGCCAATTATAGTGAACAGCTCACAATTTGATTGCTAATATTTTTTTCCTCAAAAAGAAACCAGAGCTACCTGTAGAAATAGCTGGTTGCTGTTCAAGGAAAGAAATTGTAAAATGACCCTGGGACTATTGTGCCAGAAATTAAGAAAGCTGTCAAGGATTAATGGGGTTGTTTCAAAAGAACATAGAATTCAGAGAATAAAAAAATAAGCCACAGACTGGTAGAAAATATTTGCAAACGACATAGGTAATAAAGGACTGTCATCCAGTATATACAAAGAACTCTCAAAGCTCAGCAATAAGAAAACAAACAACTCAGTTACAAAATGGCCCGAAGATCTGAACAGAAACCTCATCAAAGAAGATATACAGATGACAAGCATATGAAAGAATATTGCAAATTAAAACAATAATGAAACACCATTTAGAATGCCTAAAATTTAAAACACCGACAACACCAAATACCAACAAAGATATGGAGCAGCAGGAATCTTTTTCATTGCTTTGGAATACTATTTCCGAATAAATTTTGGCAGTTTCTTACAATGCTGAACATAGTCTTACTACTATATAATATAGCAATCAAAATTCTTAGAATTTATCCCAGTTAGTAAAAAAACTTTTGTCCACATAAAAACTTCCACAAAAATGCTTTAGTAGTTTTATTCATGATTGTCAAAACTTGGAAGCAACTGAGATATCATCTTCAAATGGGTCAATGGATAATAAAACGGTGGTATATCTAGAAAATGGAATATTATTCAGTGTTAAAAATAGATGAGCTGTTAATCCATGAAAAGACTTGCTGAAAACTTAAATACATATTGCAAAGTGAAACAAACCTGCCTAGAAAAGCTATCACTTCAAATTGATAAACAGTTAAAAGGAAAAGCCTTGTTTTTACAGAATAATGGCATAAGTTTAGGAAAAAAGTTAGAACAAGAAAATTACCATTTCACAATACCCAATGAAGTTATTGTTTTAGACAATTAATATTAGCTGGTGTTAAAACTCATAGATGGATGATTGAAAGTAGACTGGGCATATGAATGGTGCTAAAGTAATACCACACAGATTGAACTTCGAAAAAAGAAAAGAAACCATGTATAATGAAGACGTTGCACTGTCAGGACCCTAAAGGTAGTGGTTGATGGTAGGAAATAGGATATTATCTCTATCTATGCTGCAGTATGAACCATATGACCTCACTTATGACATATTTTAGACAAAAATATTTAATTTTAATCCGGGAAGATATTTAGCTCTAACTTTTAGTTGATTGTTTTCTCTAGGAAATTTAGGGAGTAGTTAATGAACTAAATAAGCCACATGGAAGCAATCAGATATATCTAGAAAGGTGAGATTCTATGGGACAAGTGCCCCTATTAATTCAGCCAGTCATGAAAAAGTGAAGTGTTTAAAAGAAACGTAGTGCTGAACAATCAGATGCAATATGTGATACCCATTTGGATTCAGTTTTAGACAACTGGTGGTAGGATATTTTTAGAGTAATTCCTTAGATGATACTAAGGAAATTCTATTATATTTGTGAAAATGTCAACTTGGTCCTACAGGAATGTCAAATTGTATTAAGGTAATGTGGCATAGAGATATACAAATTGTCTGATAGAACAAATTAGGGAATCCAGAAATGAAATTAGGCTTGATATAGGACTAATATGGCATTGCTGATCATTGGGGAAAAGCGATCTATTCAGTTAATAGTCTTGAACAAAAAACTCATCATATAGAAAAACAACAACAACAACAAATGAATTGGGTCTCTACTTCACACCACATATAAAAAATCAATCATAGGTGCACAAAAGACTTAAATGTGAAAGACATAACTTTAAAAATGTAAGATAATATATTCGTGACTTTGATATATGAGAGAATTCTCAAACATTAAAAAAAATTTAACCATATATAAAATAAAAGATTGATACATTGATTACATTAAATCAATAGCATAAAAAGAGACTGAAAAAAACAAAACATGTCCTAGGATAAGAAATTCATGAAGAAATTGACATAGTGTTAGCATCTAGAATATATAAATAATTTTTGCCATTAAAAAATAGACTGTGAGCATTTTAGAGGAGTTATAAATAGCAAGTAAACCCATGAGTAATATTCTAGACCTCACCAGTAAAAAAAAATTATCATATTATTTTATACCCAGTAGTTTGGTAAAATCAAGCCTGGCAATTCAAAATATTGGTAGGTACACAGAGGAAGAGGAAATTTTATATATACAGCTAGTGGGACTATAAAGCAATACATTTCTTTTGTAAAATACTTCTAAATTTCAAATTGCACACATATTCTACAACGTAGCTATTTCATGTAGTGCAGGTTTTAGATGTACTCTTGCACAAGTATATTAGCATATGTGAACAAAAATACAGTAACATTGTAGCAAAAACTTGAAAACAAGTCAATTGTCATTTGGAGAATGGATTAAGGAACTGTCATGTCACGCAGCAAAAAATGAATGTAATACAGCTTCATATAATGATATAGATGGATCTTAGAAACAATGTTAAGTGAAGAAATCAGTCACTATAATACCTTTGCAAAGGCAAAACTAAATAATATATGGTTTAGCAATCCATATACATGTGGAAAACTTTTTTTTAAAAGCAAGGGAATGGTTATATTCAGGATAGTGGTTACTGTGAAGATGATACGGATGGGATCAGAGAGGAACACAAGCAGTTTTAATGCTGTTGGTAATATTATCGTTCCTAAATTAGGCAGTGTGTTAAATTTTTTCTATGTATCAATTATTTAACAATAAAAATTGAAATAGAATTTATGAGAGATTTCCAGTGAATGCTAGATTACATTCTTCTGTATGAATATTTGTTCGCTAATGAGAATGAAAAAATAATATTCTTACCTTTAGGTTGCTTTTTTTTGGTGTTGAAGGGAGTTTAATAGCTAAATAGTTGAAATGGTGCTACTTTTAATAGATCTTTCATTGGGAAAAAAAGGTGTTAGTTCTGTTTCTCCATCTGGATAGCCTAATGTGCATTTCCTAATTCCTTTTTCCCATGGCATTTTAAATAGCATAATCTCTGAGAGCATACACCTGATTTAAATCTTTTAATGATTGTTGAAGTGACCCTTTGGGATAGTGTAGATTTTTATTTTATTTGATATAGTACCTTAGGATTCATTAGTATAAAATTTATGTAGAAAATAATCTATAATTTTTAGTCTTTTATTAATATTTCATTAAGCATTTTTATACTTAGCTGATATTTTAGAAATGTGTAGTTTTACCAGTTGTTTGAATATAATTTCAAGATAATAATGTGATAAAGTTTGTTTTCTTTTTCTATAGCTTACATTCTCAGTATCATTACAAAAATCTTCTTCATAACTGACCTAGACATTATATAAATCTTTGTAAATTCTATTTGTTGATTTAATTTAAGGCAAAGCTCAGAGAAGCAGTCATCACATTCTTATATGGTGCCAGTTTATAACTAGATGCAGATAATGTGTTACCACAAAATATGAGCCAAATTTGTTCCTAAGGATTTCTAAAAGAGGTAGTTTAGACTTTTTAGTGGCTATCAATTTCTAATTGTGGGAGGATGCTGTTTCTAGGCAAAATTGCTAAGCAGGCAGAACTTGTCTTTAGTGTTACATCAGTCCCAATCTCCATCCATCTTTAAAGTTTATTTACAATTTCTATTAGTGTTTGTTTTTTCTTCTGTGGTTTCTTTTGCCAGTTACACACACACACACACACACACACACACACACACACACACACACACACGTACCTCCTTTCTTAAAAAGGACACGCTTTGTGTCTTGCTTTTTTCTTATAGTACATTCTGGAGATTACCCCATGTTAGTACTTGGATATCTTCCTCATTTTTTTTCTATGGCTGACAGTATCTGTCCATTTTGTGGGTGGACCATTGTTCAGCTAACCTTTTCCAATTAAAGGATTTTTGAATTGCTGTCAATCATTTGGTATGACAGATAATATTACAGTGAATGACGTTGTGCATATATTAATTCATGTTTCTTGAAGTATATATTCAGTGAAATTTGCTAGAAATGGGACTGCTGGGTCAAAGGGTAAATACATTTGTATTTAAAATACATATATATGTATATGTGTGTGTGTATATATATATATATATATATAAAACCAGTTTCTTCTCAGTAGGGATCATACCATTTTGTACTTAAAACAAATCTTTGAGACTGTCTGTTTCTCTACAACCTGGACAATGGAGTATGTTGTCAAACTTTTGGATTTCTGCCAATCTGATAGGTATAAAAATAGATCTCAGTGTAATTTAATTCACATTTCTCTTATGAAATAGGTAGAGCATATTTTAATTTGTTTAAGGGCTATTAGCATTTCTTTTTTGGTAAGCCGTTAGTTTATTTTCCTATCATTTTGTTAGATTTTTGATAATTTTCTTCTTGAGTTCTCTAATCTCTTTGTACATATCTGTTATTATATATACATATACAGTTGTATATATTTTTGTCATGTAAATTTATTTTGTATTTAAACTTATCAATAGCTTATTTTATGCCTTCTGGATTTTAAGCCATAGTTAGAAAGGTTTTTCAACTCCAAGATTGGAAAGTAGTCAGTCATATTTTCTCCCAGAACTTAGATGGTTTCAATTTTTGTATTTAGACCTATGATTCATTTGGAGTTTATTCTGTATATGGTGTGGTGTATAGATCCAATTTTATCTTCCTCCAAATGGTTATCTAGTCATCCTAGCATCAGTTATTAAAAGTGATTTTTCTAATCATTTGAGATGCTATATTTTGATATGTTAAATGTTAATATATACATGGGTCTAGTTCTAGATTTTATAGTCTGTTCCATTGGTCTATTATGTGTCCTTACATTATAGTAGAGATACTTCATTTCCATTACTCTTTTGTGGTTTTAGGTCTAGTCTTGCTTGTTTAATTTTGCATATAAACTTTAGAATCAATGTACTGTGTCTAGATCCAAGAACTTGTTATTTTTAATTCTTGTTGAGATTATAAATTAAACTTTAGGAAAATTGATAATCTCAGAAGCATTACCTATATTTTTGCTGTTCATATATATTTTTATATTTTTATGTATTTAATGAGAGTTTTATAGCCTTTTACCTATAAGTTTTCACACTCCAATTTAGGGGTTTTCTATTATCTTCTAATTGTTTATAGTTGTACATGAAAGCTATTGATTTGTAGGTTTGTTTTCTATCTTGTTACCTTACTGAATTATCTGATGGTTTTGGTTTTACTGTTGTTTTTTGGGGGGGCAGGGGGAGTTCCAGGTATATCTCAATGTCATCTGAAAATAGTTTTCCTTTTCCTTTCTAGTTTTCATTTCTTTATTTTTTATTTGGTTGAGTTGCTAAAGTTTCCAATACTATATATATAGAGTAGTGGAGTTTGTTCCTGACTTTAGTTGGAATGTGTCCCCGATCCCCTTTTTTTTTTCAGATTCTGCAAGGCTCCTTCTATGCCCCACTAGGCCTGGTCAGCTTCTTTGTTTCTACCAGGTTTTTTTTCCCTCACCCACCTTTTTACTCTTCATCCCAATCAAAATATGCTTTCCTTTGGCACACTTACCAAAGGCCCTACTTTTCCTTCTATTTGCAGTTTTGAAAATAAAGAAAATTCCCTGTGTTATTTAGTTTTAGTCCTTCATCAGGCAGCTTAAATGCAATTCCCATTGTTAGGTTTTTTTTTTTTTTTTTTTTAGTATAAGTGGACAAAGGAATAGTCTGAAGTGTGAAAACTTTTCACATGGCTAAAGACACATGTCAAAATATCACTTGGCTTCTACAGTATAGTAAGATAATTCATATTTTCTATGGGCAATTAAAATACGTAATAAAGCAGGATTACAATCGTTCATGGTTCGTGGCTAAGCTTCTATAATTCTCTTCTGTTTTGTTCCAAGCTGTATGTCAGCTGGTTGTGTGCCTTTAATCTCTGAAGTGGTCACACACTACCACTGGTGTGAACCTCTTTAGGATATAAAAGATTGAATAGGATGTAAAGCTATAGGACAAATCTTACAAAGTTTGAACAAAATGAGAAGAGTCTTACTACTGGGAAGTTCAAATAATTTAATAACAAAACTTAACTTTATCTTTTAAATGTTTAACCTCAAGTCTAATGTGAATAGCATATCGTCGTTACTCTTCACCAATTTTCTGAAAGAAAAATGTTTTATACCTTGAATTTCATCCTAATAGATTATGCTAAACACAATTGGCTCAAAATAACACTTTTAATATACGAAAAGAATATGAACTATCAATCCAAAACAAGTCTATACCAGAGATAGCAAATATGCTTCATCTCATGCCAACTTTAATTGACTGGCTGCTTAGAAGATTATGTTAAGAATGGTTCTGAGGCTGCTTCTAGTTTCAGAGGAAAGAGTGCTATGATGGCAAGCCATGAGCTGGGATGAAGAAGTAATGGCATAAATGCCTGTTTGATATATCTCATGTATACGTCAAAACTGTAAATATGTAGGATGACATTTAGGAACTATACTTGCTATGTTTTAAAAAGTAGTTTTTTATGTTAAAAAAAACTTCAGTGTCAGAAACAAAATTTCAAGTATCGTATTTTAACATGTCTCAGTCTGGATTACTAACGTTCGTCTTTTTCATGGTTTAAACATGAAATTACTAAACACCTTGTAGACGTTTCAGCAAGTCATGCATATGAATTATAGTAGAGTTGATCTTTAACATGGGAATGATAGCAAGCTGTCACTCAGGTTTTACAAATTGGCATTTATTACCTTGGGATCAAACTCTTAGGTCCACAGATTTGTTTTGTCATTAAATTTAGTTCATATGTCACTGGTAGACTCACAATAAACAAGCTCCTAAAGTATATTTGATAATTTGTACTGAGAACTTTAACTGGAATACAGACTGAAAAACTCTAGTCAGCCTGATTAGCTCATAATACTTCTAGTTAAGTTACTTGTAAGTAAGCCAAGTCTTAACAAAATACCAAATTATTAGTTTATAATAAGGAGTATAAGCACCATTAGAGCTAGAATACTCAAATCTCTGTGACTGGTTCATCTTCTCCTTGTAAGCATACCTACATGGAAAGTAAAGTCATACTGTTCTTTGTTGAGCATTAATTAGTACAAGAAGAATTAGATTAATTGAATCTGAGAATGGTTTTTTTAGTGGGTTTGATTTTGGCCCAAACAGATTCGCCTGTGTACAAGTGCTTGAATGAACACTGCCAAAGTGCTGCTTTCTGAGGCTCCTTTTTCCACTTGCATTTGATTGGCCAATTCCCCTTTTGATTGACACATTTAATAAAGCATGGTAATATAATTAATCAAATAGCAGCCAAGTCTTTCAGGCCTGTCTCACATTTGTCTTTTAAGGTCACTTTGCATCTCTACTCTGGTCCATTAGACATTTAGTTTTACACTTACAGGGTATTCTTATTTCTTTAATTTCCAGATTCTTGTGGGAACTTCACTACTCATAAGTACTTAGAATACATCTTATTAAAGAACTATGTTTAGGCTTATTTTTAGTGAGTAACCTGAGAACTATTTAGTTATCTCAGTTGTTTAAAATGCAGATAATACCAAGTAAGGGACAAAAGAGAAGGAAAAAGGTTATGAGTTGTGTTCAATACAAAGAAAGTTTTTAATGAATGTTAATATTCAGTAAAAGATTTCAGAAGTACACTGCTTTTCGCACATTTTTTGCTGCATGCTCTAGCTTTAGCCCTCAGACCTCCCATGCAGACAGCACATATGTTCGATGGGGCTGTGCTGTTAAAGTTAGTGTCTAATGATGTGCGGTATTAGTCTCTGGTAATGGTCTTAGGAAAGCTGAATTGGGCTCAGGATATTATTTAAACAGTGCTGCATTGCTTACTAAAATGTATTTTTGTTTCTTGTTCCCTCTTTATTTGAGACTATGTTTCTAAGATTTTTCTTTCTATAAACCTCCACATTTCTCAAATTCTACTCAACCCCGGAAAACAAAAGCTGACCCCATTACCACAATTTTATAGTAAATGCATATTATTAAGCTTCACAACAACACTTGGCTTTCTATAGCAATTTCTAGTTGAGGAACTCTACACAATTCATAAATGTAGCTTTCATTTAATCAGAATTGGGGTTGCGGGGACAGAGTAAATAGCAAGTTTACAATTCTATTCTGTGGTTCCTCTATGGGCTATGGGGCACATCACAGAAGTCATTTTGTATAACTGGTTATGGTGGCAACTTTTCCAAAAGGAAAATAATTATTTTGTATGAAACTGTTACCACTGGGGTGAATTAACAGATACAGTTTTGGGACTTATTGCTTCTTTCTTATACAACTGGGGAGATTTACAAATAATTTTTGGGGGGCAAGGAATCTAAGGAGGACAGGTTAGAGAGGGAAATGGAACTGGTGGACAGAGTTATACTGATGTGGGAGTGGGAGTGGTTGGTGGTGGAAGTACTTCTGAATCTTTGAGGCAGTGAATTCTGGAACTGACTCTAATTTTTTCTGTTTTAATAGTGGAAAGAAGTTGTGTGTGTGAACCCAGAGCTGGGCTCTAAGAATGGAAATATTTGACACTTGGGTTTGTTAAGTAATGATTGTACTGAGTGTAACTAGGGGGACACACTCTAATTTCCAGAAAAGAAGACTCCAATTGTGTGTTCTGTTCCTGTCCTTCAAGGATATTTTTTCAACCTCAGAAAACATTTTCTGAGTTTAGACAGCATTTTGCTTCCATAAAATTTGTTTTAGTTTAGAGATTTCTTAGAGCCATTTTTTGTAACAGGTGTTTGATTTGAACTTTTCCTGTTGATGAGGACCCAAATGGTAAGGTTGGGTACAAAAGCAATATTTTAAGTCCCCAGCTATGATGGTGTTAGAGTCAATAGCTTTCTTTAGTTTACCTAGAAGCTGCTTTATGAAAGTTGGGGCTCCTATGTTGGATGCATATATGTTTGAGATGGATATTTCCTGTTGATGGATTGAAACTTTTATCGTTATGTAGTGACCTTTTGTATCTTTTAAAATTCTTGATAGCTTAAAGGGTATTTTGTCTGATGTTAAGATTGCAACTCCTTTCTTTTGTGTTCCGTTCACCTGAAAATTTGTTTTCCATCCTCTTACTTTGAGTCTGCGAATGTCCTTTCTAGTGAGATGAGTCTCTTAGTGACAACTAACCCTGAATTGTACCCCAGATCTTTAAAATAAAAAAATTTAAAAGGGCAATATTTTATGTTTTAAGGCATAAATTGGGGACTAGACCCTACATCCATTTGGGGCTTATTAAGAGGTAAGCAGGCTTTGCTATTTCTAATCATCCTTTCAACATCAGTCGTTTCATTCTCTCCCCTCTCCTCCCCTTCAGAAGATTGGGGGGAAGAAAAAAGGAAAAGCACTGGCACAATGAATCATTAATCTAGGGATAGGGGCATGTGGTTTTTATTTTCTTTCCTTGAGGGTAAGAAGAGGGGATGCTCAGCACCCCTAAGTCAAATGGAGGGAGGCTACTTGTAGCAGTTTTTGAGTTTTCCTTATTTGTAGGCTCCTTATGCTATATAGACTTGGTTAACTGCCCAGTGCCTATTTGAACAAAAGGGTAGAGAACTGGAGAGAGAGTGCACTATGGGGTGAGGGGCAGTTGAGAGCATTCTGCACTCCCATGGTAGGCTTAGGAAGGATGTGTGAGTTTCTCTAGAGTCAAATGGGAAGATAGTTGGGTCTTAGCCATCTTGACAGAAGCCTATCCAAGATAGCTTGCCACTAGACAAGTATTTCCTGGCAGTAAGAGGATGTGAAGGGAAGGGTTCTCCAGGGTATACACTGAAGGGGCATTAGAGGAGGATAAGCTGGAGACAGATTTTTCACCTCATGAAACCATGTTGCCTGAAGAAAGAACCAGCATTTGGATGCCTGCCATGCAGAGTTCATCAGTACCCAGCTTTTGCCAAGAAAGGATGAGAACAAGAATCACATAAGAAAGAGCCACTTGTCCCTTTTCAACTTTTTCTTCCTTGCTGCAGTAAGCCAGGACAAGGGGGCCTGGAAATGGGATTCAGAAGAAAGAATGAAAGATCAGATCACATTCTTTATTTTATTTTATTTTTTGAGTTGGAGTCTCACTCTGTCACCCAGACTGGAGTGCAGTGGCCGCTCCCGGCCACCGCAGCCTCGACCTGCTGGGCTCCGGCGATCCTTCCGCCTCAGCCTTCCAAGTAGCCAGAATTACAGGCATGCGCTTCCACGCCCGGCTGAGTTTTTGATTTATTGTAGAGATGAGGTCTTGCTGCCCAAGCAGGTCTCGAACCTGCGGGCTCAGGCAATCCACTCACCTCAGCCTCCCAAAGGCGCGGGATTACAGGCTGAGCCACTGAGCCGGCCACCTTCTTTCTTACTCTAAGTCTTTCTGGCTAAGGCCTGGACAACACTGCAGGGGAGGGTAATAAGTGAGCTGTTAACTTGGAAGATCAAACTGAAACGGGCTGCAATCTTTTCAAGATGTCAGTAAAGGATGGGAAAGGAGCTCGTATATGAAGGGAGTGATTGGAGAAATAGGAAGACCTTTAATATTTATATCCTATTTGAGTCAGACTGATCTGCATTCCAGAGCTGCCTAGCCCTTTGTGTTCCATAAAAACCATTATTTTATAGAACTCCCAAGTTTTCTTGATTTATGCCTTTGGGTTGACTGTCAGCAGAACCTGTTCCACCTTCACCTGTAGCACTGTGTGGAAGTGGTTGAGGGAAAGAATGAAAGGAATTACAATATAGTTGGTCCTGTTCAACTTGATTGGGAGCCCTCTTCCATAACTAGAATAACGAAAATGAAATTCTAGGAGACTTCCTACCACCAGTTCAAGGTGTTGTCCCAGTACCCAAGACTGTTACAGAAGCAGGAATTCTTTCTAGCCTTAGATTCTGGCTTCAGTCCCTACCTGCGAATGCTAGTCTTTACCCAGCAGTATTACCTCTCTGTCACAGTCAGTCTACTGAAACAGGGTGGACTTCCTAGACTCTTCCTGAAAGAGTTGGGAATCTCTGGGTATACAAAGAGGAAGAACTTTTACAGTCTGGAGTGGGAGTAGACTCTTTCTAACTGCCTTGATACAGGTGGCTCAGACAAACAAACATTGCCCTCTGGGATGATTTCTGTACTTCAAAGTGTGGTTAAGTGCTATCCTGTTTATGTATCATAACTTTTAATTTTTCCACATAAGTTATATAGTCTTCAAAATATTAAATTGCTACTTAATATTCTATTAAGAATATGTGCCATACTTTTTCCAGTTTCAGATATTGACTTCTTTTTTAATGTTACTATAATTTTTATGTACTTATTTTTCCTTTCATGAATTTTTAATTTATTGATTAAATTTTTTATTTTTGTGGATTTGTTTAACAAAATAATTTACTGGGTGTGAACTTTTAAACATTTTTAAGAATCTTTAAATATATCTATAATATATATTTTAAAACATTTTTAAATTGTCATTTTCTACCTCCAAACTTCCCTGCACTCTATCTGATTAATCTTCTGAATATACTGTTTAAAAAATATATCATTCTTGTGTTCAAAACTATCAATGATTCCATTGTCTGTTAGTTTGAATGAGTTAAACCTCATATTATATTTTACGTTTTATTCTAATCTGGTTCCAAAAGTTATTTTAATCCTGGTACCTACTACTTTCTTGTGTGAAATTCTTGGTCCAGCCTAAATACTGTACTTGGCTGTTTTTAAAATATGCTGCTTCAACATATTTGCTCATATTATTCCATCTACATGAAATGTCCTCTCTCTACTTTTAGGTTGAAGGGAATTCTGTCCACTTACTAAGATGTACTTTTCAAGAACATATTATTTTTTATAAAATTTTACTTCCCAATCCTGTCCTGTGCACACTTACCTCTCTCAACTCTAAACATTTAAAATATTTGTTTTTATATATTTTTTTAACTATAATTTATTTTGCTACTTTGTATTGTAAGTAAAAAGATTGCCCAGGATAAGATGCTCAAGATTGAACAAACAAAACAAAAACAAAACAACACCAAAAATTCCCCCCAAAACACACCCATTTTGATGGGACTAATGGAAGCTAGAAAAACTGTTACTTCAGAATGGAAGCAGTCTGCCTTGCAAAAAGAGATTGAGATTTCAGTAATGCTGGATATAGGCTCTTTATTTTGGGGGAAAAAAATCAGAAAGGGGACCTTTAGTTGAAGTGGAACTCCAGCAACAGCATACATTTTTATTCTGTAATGCGTGGTGGGATAACCAGAAAAATATAGGATGATATTGCTATCTTGAGATAACAAGATTATTACATATGGTGAGTAGTATGGCTAAGTATCTTATTCTTTTGAACTCTGAAGTTATATCTATATAATTGTAAAGTACCTGCGAGGGGGTAGGGCATTATGCTGTTGTCTAAAATGTATGCATGTTAAGGAAATGAGGACTATAGCTTGGGAACATTGGGAAAATTCTTACATTAACCAAATCTTTGTATGCAGGGTAGAGGGGAAGTCTTACTTCTTCCCTCAAATGTTCAAGGCTGAATAGAACCTCTCTGGCACCAGCATTTCATACAGTATCAGCTCAGCTTGAAACAATGAAAGTAGCATATCTGATCATAAGCAGTTGATCCCCAGACATGTTTATTGATGGCACTATCAAGGAAAACAGCATACTGACATACAATACAAAGAAACTTGGCAGACTTTATAGTGGCAGTTCAGTTTTGGCATTTATATCGGTAAAAACAGATTACAAGGCTTAGTGTAGCTCAAACCTTATTTAAGCTTGCAAAATCTCTGATTTGATCAGTTGGCATTCCACTGAGAGCAATGCCTCTATCCTTAGGAATTTCTCCTATGCAGTTTACACTCATGTAGTACCTGCACTTCGCTTTGAGTGTGTGTTATATAATCTAGTCTTTTTTCCCCATGATTGACCTCATTCTAAAGAGTCTACTGAGTCACCATGCCTGTCAGTGCAATTTTAAAAATTTTAAGTGAACAGTGACACTTAGTGGCTAGAAATATTCATTACAGTGCTCTTCTGTAAGAATCTCTATTAACACGTCCCATGGTAACAAAGTAAATGATACCGAAACTTAGTCTTCTTGGCAAAGTAATATACAGTATTTGAAGTGTTGTTGGTTTTGCAGCAGCTGTCATTCCATACCAATCCATTTAGTTAAAAAGCAAACAGGTGGCTCACACATATTGTTTTTACTACATAAATTTTTAAATTTTCTTCAATCTTACTGAAATAAATGGGACATTTTTGCTGTTGATTTCAATTTACTAGAAAAATATATAACAATACAGTGAAGATATTATTAATTAAGGGTACTGTTCAAAGTGCCTGCTTTCTTCTAAGCAGATGTATATTGACCTGTAATATGAACAAATGCTTCAAGTTAGATAAGTAACTTACACTTATAACTGTGAGATGGAAAGAAACAAAACAAAACAAACACAAGATTAATGTGTCCTTAATTAACCTCTTTGTTTTGGTACCATCACATACGTTAAATTATGGTGGGGTTTTAAAATATTTACTCCAAGATCAAGAGTTTATTCCTTTTAGGTCTAGGTTAAGTTTTCCCTCAATAGTATTGCATTTATGAATTTACTTTTGACCTTTGGGGGAGGTTTCCTGACAATAATTAGTGTTTTATTTTCTTGCAAAATGAAAGCATGCTATCTTGCCTGAGGTTAATGTGTTTTTAAGTCTCTTGAGGTGCTGTGATTGGAAAGCAATTTAGAAATTGTCTTCTGCCAGCTTCACACACAACAGAGAGATGAGTGGAAAATAGATCTGATTAGTGGGTGTGACAAAATATGGCAAGACCGTTATGGAAATATATGTAAACCATGTTGTTTGACTTACATATTGGCTTTTTAAGTCTCAAAACAAATACAATGAAAAAAATTTATGACACAACTTAATTAGGGAGTGGGAAGGAGGAGGTGATACAGTACTTTTTTCTTTTTTTACAAGTATGTGAGAAGTCTCTTTTAAGTAAATCCAGTTTGTAAAAAGCTGACTTAACAAAATAGAAGTTAGAGTGTGAGTATGAGGTTTATAGAAACATTTGCCAAAGCCTCAAAGTAAAACATGTATCACCCCAAACAATTGTTTTGTTTAGATACTTGCCCAGTTGACTAGATTGAGTAATCAGCTTAATTCTTCACTCACTGGTTATTTTGAACTCTTACTCCTTGCCTCCGTGGCCAGTAAGGGAAGATGCCTGTGCTCTCAGGGTATTATGGATGTACTCTTAACCCTTCATGTACTGCACTGTAATTGCCTATAATTGTCATCTCTCACAGAAGGCAAACTCTTGAAGGTTGAGATTGTATATCTTATTCATTGTCTATCGTGTAGCATAGTGCCTAGCATGTAATAGATGCTCATTAGATATTTACTGTTTGTAGGTGTCAGAATGTTGGGATAGAACTAGAGGGAAGAGGAAAATTGAAATTTCTTTCTGGTCCCTGAGGGGTAGATGGATCCCCTCTACTTGTGGGGCATTTTTAAATGTACTTTCCAGGAGGGATGATGAGTTTCCAGGTTATTGATTTTTTTTTTTGCTGTTGATAGCGTTGAGATATGAATTTGGAGACCAGTAATTCTGTTCCAGAGAATGTGTAGTTGAATTCAGCTTCAGATGGTGTATAACAGATTCTTTAAATAATTCTCTATTTAGACAGACTATAAAGGAGCCTGCCTTCTCTCTCTTGGGAATGTATAAAACAAAGTACTATGACGGAAAGAATGCGGTATTGATAAATGGGAGATTAGGCCTAGTTCCACTACTAGCTCTTTATTTAACCTTGATCTTATCATTTAATCCTTTTGGTCCTTAAGCTCTTCTTTCACAAAATGAAAGAGTTGAATTGGATTACTTCTGAAGTACCTTCTGGTCGTGTATACTAAGTTTGAATTGCTTATCACGACACAAAACAAAGATTTGAGTTGAGTATTAATTACTTACACGGTCAAGGTCAAGATAGGTCAAGATAGGTCTTTCCATCAGATGAAGCATCACCAATGGGAATTGCCTAGTCATTTAATCATTTTAAAAAATTTACCACAGAGGTTTAGCAAATATATTTTGTTGACCAATGAGATAATCAATATTTTTCTTCTACTAATAGTTCTTTAAGCAAAATATGTTTTAAAAACTTTTAAATTGGATTTTATTGTAGATTTACATATAGTTATAAGACTAATCCAGAGACATCATGTGTATTCTTACACATCTTGCAAAGCTATAGTGCAAGATCACAATCAGGATATTGATACAGTCATGATACAAAACATGTTCATCACCACAAGGATCCCTTATATTGTCCTGTCGACCATGGTTTGTTTAATAATTCATTCATGGAAAGACTATTGAGTCTCTCAAAGTTGAGAGCTATTTCCAGTTTTGGGCTATTATGAATAAAGCGCTGTAAACATTAATATTCAAGTTTTTGTGTGACCACATCTCTAGGATAAATGCCCAGGAGTGTTAATTGCTGTATCATATGGTGATTGCATGTCTAGTTTTTAAAGAAACTGTCAAATTGTATTCCAGAGTGGGTGTGCCATTTTACGGATCTACTAGCAATATGTGAGTGATTCTTTTTCTCTGCATCCTCACCAGCATTTGGTTTTGCTATTATTTTTATTTTAGTCATTCTGATAGGTGAATAGTGGTATCTCATGATTTTAATTTGCTAATGATGTTGAACATCTTTTCATGTGTTTCTTCCCCATCTGTATATATACTTTTTGGTGAAATCTCTCTTCATTATTTTTACCCATTTTAGAATTGATTTTTTTTAACTTTGGAGTTTTTAAAGTTCTTTCTATATTTTATATACTATCTTTCTTTGGAAAGTAGTTTGCAAATATCTTATCTCAGTTTATAGTTTGTGTTTTTATCCTCTTTAACATGACCTTTTACAGAGCAAATATTTTTAATTTTGATGAATCCAGTTTATCAATTATTTCTTTTATGGATTGTGCTTTATATCTTAGAACACTTTTGCCTAATCCTAGATCCTGAAGATTGTCTCCTGTAGCTTTTTCTAAAAGTTTTATGATTTTATGCTTTATTTTAAAGTCTGTGACCACTTTGAGTTAATTATTTTTTATTATAAAGTATGAGACTTAGATTGAAGTTCATTTTTTTGCCTATGGGTGTCCAATTGCCCCAGCACCATTGGTTGAAAGGACTTTCTTCCATTGAATTGCTTTTGTACTTTTGTTAAAAATCACTTGGGGGCCCAGCTTGGTGGCTCAGCCTGTAATCCCAGCGCTTTGGGAGGCCAGGGAAGTGGATTGCCTGAACCTACGTGTTCAAGACCAGCCTGGGCAACTTGGTGAGACCTCATCTCTACAATAAAATAAAAAATAGCCAGACGTGGTAGCATGCGCCTGTAGTTCTAGCTACTTGGAAGGCTGAGGCAGAAGGCTCGCCGGATCACCTGATCGCCCAGCCTGGGCGAAGGAGTGAGACGCCAACTCAAAAAAAAAAAAAAATCACTTGGGCATATTCGTATGACTTTATTTCTGTGTTCTTTGTTTTATTCCATTGATCTATGTGTCCATAGACAAATACCACTTAGTTTTGATTACTGTAGGTATATAATAAGTTCTAAAAATCAGATAGACTGATTTTTCTTAATGACTCCTTTTCAAAGTGTTTTAATTCTAATTCTTTGTTTTTTCATATGCATTTTAGAATAATCTTATCTGTATCTAAAAACAACAACAACATCAACAGCAATAGCAACAACAACAGCAACAGCAACAACAACAACCTTACTGGGATTCTGATAGGAATTGCATTAAACCGGTGTGTCATTTTGGGGAGCTTTAATATATTGAGTCTTTCAATTCATGAACATTGTAGTTTTTATTTTTGGTTTTGGTATTAGCGTAATATTATCTTCATAAAATGAATTTAAAAATGTTCCTTTTTTTGGTAAAGCTTGTGTAGGGTTGGTGTTAATGCTTCTTCACATGTTTAGTGGAATTCTCTAGTGAAACTGCCTTGCCCAAGAGATTTTCTTTTTTGTTAGTTGACAATTCAGCTTCTCTTATATAGTCATAAGAATTTTAAAATTATATATTTCATATTGGGTGAATTGTGGTAATCTGTGTTTTTAGGGGAATTGGTTCATTAATCTTAGTTGTCTAATTTATATTTGTAGAGTTGTTCATAGCATTCTTTACTATGCTTTTGATGTCTGTAGGGTGAGTAGTGAAACCTCCTGCTTTATTCCTGATTTTTTTACGTCAACTGTTGTTTGGTACTTAACCGTTTGTGATTGCTATGTTCTTATCATGTATTTCTGTCTTTTATAATGTCTCTATCTCTGGTAATTTTTTTTTGCCTGAAGCTTACTATATTATCTGATATTAATATAAACTGATTTCATTTGATTAACATTTCATGATACTTTTTTTTGTTCTTTTACTTTCAAGCTGCATATACTGTTTTATTCAAAGTGAGTTTCTTAAATACAGCATATAATTGGGTCATGTTTTAAAATCTACTCTGCAATTCTCTGCCTTTTAGTTGGCATATTTAGCATCTACATTTGATGTAATTATTGATATGTTAAGACTTAAATTTACTCTTTTTTTAATGTTTATTCTCTCTTTTAAACATTTCTCTGTTTTCTTTTTCTTGCCTTCCAGTGGGTTACTTGAACAATTTTTAGAATTCTATTTTGGCTTATTTATAGCATTTGTTTATAGTGTTTATTTATAGTTTATTTCTTTATATAGCTTTAAAAAATGGTTACTTTGGGTATTGCAATATACATAGCTTATCACAATCTACTGCTATCATTATTTTACTCATTTGTGTGAAGTATATAAACATTATCTCCATCCTTTTCTTTTCCTTTGTTTTTGATTGTCATAGATATTTACTCTGTATAAATTTTTTTAAAAGACAACTGACTTTATTAAGATTTTTGAGTTATATTCTAACCAATGTAAAATCCACAAGCATTTACGACTCTGAAATTTTCCACATAGTTAAACATCTTTCAATATTAGTTCATTTCTAATTTTAAAAAGACAAGTTAGCATAACATACTTTGCAAACATACAATTAGGCACATTCAAAATTGAATGAAAATTAGAAATTTTGGGGGAAAAATCCAATGCATGTATAGTGGCCAAAAAGTACAAGTGGTACATGTGCCTATAGACTCTCTGCATACATTTATAATCACATCAGATACCTTCATAATTTTTGATTCAACTGTCTATCATAGTTTAGAAAACTCAACAGGAAAAGGAAAGCCCATTGTATTTAACCATGTTCTTATTACTACATTCTTTTTTCATTTCTGATATTCTAAGGTGTCTTCTCTTAACATTTCTGTTTAGATGACTTTCTTTAGCTTTCTCTTAATGTAGGTCTACTTTAAAAAAATTCCTTTTAGCTTCCCTTTATTGGACTGTTTTGATCTCCCCTTAATTCTTATAGGATAATTTTGCTGGATATAGGTTTCTGAGTTGACAGTTCTTTTCTTTCAATGCTGGAACAATATTGTGTTACTTCTTTCTGGTCTCCATGGTTTCTGATGAGAAAATCAGTCATTCAATTTGTTTTCCCCTGTAGAAAAGGCATCATGGCTATTTTCAAGACTCTTTTTGTCTTTATTTTTCAGATTTTTAATCATGGTATGTCCTTGTGTGTATTTCTGTGTTATTTTGTTTGGGGTTCACACAGCTTCATGAATCTCTAAGTTTATGTTTTATTCCAAATTTGGGAAGTTTTAAACCATTATTTCTTCAAGTTCTTTTTCATGTCTGCCCTCATTCCTCTCTCCTTCCAAGATTCCAGTGATAGAAATGTTAGATCTTTTGTTATACTCCCACTGGTTTTTGAAGCATGTTCATTTTTTTTTTCTAGTCTATTTACTATACGTTGTTCATACTGAGGAAGTTGTATTGTTCTTTTTCAATTCACCATTTCCTTCCTCTATCTCCTCCATTTTGCTGTTGAACTTATCCACTGTGATTTTTTTATCTTGGCTATTACATCTTTCAGTTCTAAGAATTTCTGTTTGGCTCTTTTTTATATCTTGTGTTTCTTTGCTGAGACATTTTCTTCCTTTGTTAAGACTTTCTAATTTTTTCATTTGTTTCAAGGATATTTGTAATACTCATTGAAGCATTTTTATGGTGGTGACTTTAACATCTTTTTAAGGTAATACTAGCACCTCTGTCATCTTTTGTTAGCATCTATTTTCCATTTTCATTCAGTTAGGAACCTTTCTGGTTGTTATGGTGATGAGTGATTTTTTAATTGAAATCTAGACATTTTCATATTGTGTTATAAGACTCGAAATCTTATTTAAGCCTTTCCTTTTGGTTTACTATAACACCACTCTGGCAATGGAAAGATGGTTAAGGTCAGGAGGAATAGAAGTCTAGGTCCTTCAATTGACCTTTTTGATGCTTGAGTGGGAGGGACTCCTCTATACTGCTGGGTGAAGGTAGGAATTCTGGCTCCCCACATAGCCTCCACTGACACTGTGGTGGTGGTGGCATCATTACTGCTGCGTGATGGTGAAAGTCCTGATTCTACACCAAGTCTCCTCTCACTACCCCAGTGGGGGTGGAGAGACTGCCTCCTTACTGCTGGGCGGAGGTGGCAGTTGCAGCTTTTCATGTGGTATCCACTCACACGGTAGGGAGGAGGAGATCACGTTACTGACCAGAGGAATAAAAGTCCTGTTCTCTATTTGGTCTTCTTTGATACCACTCTAGTGAGGTGTTGGAGCACGCAATTATTGTCTCATGAGGGTGGAAACCGAGACTCTTCACTTGGCTTTTGTTGGCATGGGTGAGAGTAGAAACAACTTTATTTTCCCCCTGTGGTTTTTGACTGGAGTAGAGCACTTCTTCTCTAAAAGCTTTTTGTCTCACTAGGCTGCCTTTTCCTGATTCTTTGGCTAAAGGAGAGCAAACTTTTATTGGGGTTATTTTGTCTGTACTTGTTGGTGTTTCCATGTTTCTGGCTTCTTCAGTTGCAAACCTGGAATATGCAAGGCAGAAAGAAAACTCAGGGAATTCACCACTATGTTGTCCCTTGGGTTTCGGTGTTCCTAGTCAGTGTGTTTTCTCTCTGTATTTCCGAGTATTCCTATGTTTGCTTTATATTATGTCCAGGGTTTTTAGTTGTACTTAGTAGGAGCAACAGAGAAAAATACACGTACTGAATGGTCCTGAAATAATGTGTCTTGTAATGTCTCAAAGTAGGAAAGATATTTTATTTGTTGCTGAAGTTAGGAGTTTTGGTGGACAAGAATGGGGGAAGTTTTAGGGAGGGGGAAAAGAAAGGAGAGAAAAGGAAAACAGATTCTGCCATTCTAAAAAAATCTATGAGTCCTGATTGAATATTTGTTCATTCATTCGTCATTCAGCAAACATTTATAATTCAATATTGCATGCCTAGCCATGTGATTGGTGCTAGAAACACAAGGATAAGTAAGATTATTTTTGTTTATTTGTAGCTAAAATTCGAATCTAGTGGAGACTAACACCGGCTTATAATTGAACTGAGTCCTGAAGGATGAGTACAAGTTCTCTAGGTTAATTAGAAGATGATCTTGATGAATAAATGACTTGTTTAAAGGCACAGAAGCATAACATTTTTATGGGCTTAGGAGAATAGCAAGCATTGGTGTGAAAAGAGTAAGGGGTTCATATGAGTGAATGGTGGTAGATTAGACTGAAAGTATTGGCCAGGGCTATATTGTTGAGGGTTTTAATATATTATGCCATACTAAGGGTGTTTTATACTTTCTGCAAGAAATGGAGAGTAATCTAAGTAGTTTGAACATTTAAAATAATGACTTTTGTTATATTTACATATACTCCTAATATCCCTTTCTATGTACAATTTGACACTGCCTTCATCTATCTTCTTTTGTACCTTTTTCTGTGATCGTCTGTGGCTAGAAATGGGGGAGAGAAATGTTTGCTTAAACATCTAGAGTTTCTAGATAAAAATGTGTAAATGCAACAGATGCACAAGTGCAGCTCAGGATGAAGCTATTGTTTCAAATCTGTTCTCACAGATAGTTCCATTTTCACTAGTTGAGAGAGTGTGTGCATTTAAATATGGTAGTACCCTGTTAATCTTAATAACCCTCACAATCACCTCATTCCCTTATAGTCATTTCAGCCAAATTATCAATAGTGACTTTTCATAGACTCTGCTAGGATTGTACACTGATAGGATTATATTAACTTTAGAAAATGAAATATCAATATTTTGCGTAAGAAATGAGAATGTATAATTCTAGCTCACTGTGTTAAAATAGATAAAATAATTTTTATCGTACAGAGTGTTACCTTAATTTTACTTCGTTTTCTTCCTCTTCACCTACAGCTATGGGCATTATATATTCTTGTCTTTGGTATTAATATCTACAGATTCTCTCTGAAATAGCACTTATTCAAACCTTATGATATCTAGTGTATTGGTATATTTTTAAAAAGCCCATATACAATAACACTTTATTTTTATGCTGTCTAAATCTTTTATTTAAAGACATCTGGTATGTTTGGCTCAGCGGACAAAATATGACAGTGCTGAAAAGTAGTATTAGCAATTCTTATGACTTTCTACATATTTTAAGATGTTTATGGCAGAAATTACATACTGTGGTAGATAGAGTAGCAGACCAAGAAAAATTTATCACTGATATGCTATTACTTACTTGCTTGTGACCTTGAGAAAGTCAGTAGCCTTCCTCTGATTCAGATTTTTAGCCACAATTTTTGGCTATGAAAGAGGAAAAAAAAATTCCCTGGTATCTGCATAATAGAGATATTGAGATTTTAAACATAATTCTTTGGTTTTGTAATGTAGCATGATATATTGCTACTGTTCATTTTTTCATAATGACTTACTTGATTTAGTTTCTTATAATAATTAAAAACAAGTCCTTTATATGGCCAGGTTAATATTTTGGTTTCAACTTCTACATGAATTGGGAATGAAAGTATAATATTGAATTTAATTGCTACTTGTTACAAAATTTTTCCAATATTAAGATGTTTTAAGTATTAAAACTATATTAGTATTAATCTTATCTGAAAATTTGTTATAAAACTTTAATTATGGCTTGCTGCTTACAGTTTTAAGTTAGAGACATTAATTGACTAAATACCATTTAGTGTTTGCAGACAGTATTTGTATCATCTGTAATGAGACCTCACTAAATAGTGCTATTGTGTTAGATGTGTATAGGAATGAGTTTGTAGTTTTGTATTTCAGCTTGTGTGCACTGTCCTCTGCTAGATGGAAAACATCTTTCTGGCTCAAATGATCAGTATCTTGATAACTCATTAATGATTTATTTTGCTTAAACTTTGAACGTTTTTCTGTCTCATTTGCTCAGGGTAGTGGTGAAGAAATTTGTACTCACAAGCCAGATTCCCTCAGATATGAGTGACTCTGGTAAGTTTCTTGATTCGTGGAATGATTAATTTCATTATAAATACTTCACAATCATCTGGGAAATTTGTTAAAAAAGAGGAATTTAATTTAATTTGCTATAGTATACCTACATTTATGTATATTTATGTACCTCCTATTTAAGTCAAAGATTTAGATCCAGGCAAACTAGGGAACTCAACAGACCATGATTATTGGAAGTTGTGTGTCTAGTGAGTTGACATTGTATGTGTGTGCATATCTTTTTCAGACTGAAGTTATTTTAAAATGGTGCATGCTTAGTAGAGGTGCATGAGAAGAGGAATGTTGGATTTGATCTTATTCACAATACGCATGCCAGATATATTTTGCTTTCCTGAAAAAGTTGTACTATCTTTACTCCTTCTCTAAATCTGTTGCCTTTCTAAGCATGATACCAAAGGCAAATATTCTGAAGAAAAGAGTGATAGATTTTACTACAGAAAAATTTAAAGTTCTGTCTGCCAAAACCCACTATAAACAAGATTGAATGGCAACTGACAACTGGGAACAATGGGTGCAACACATATGGTGAACAAAGGGTGAAAATCCTTCTTCTAAAGAACTCTTAAAATATGAGCACATGTAGTATAAGCCATACCATCATTTCATTTGAAGAGCTAGGTACTGTTATTATCTTTATATTGCAGATGAAGAAATTAAGGCTTAGAGAGGTCGTACAGTTAGCGATGAATGAAAGCTTCAAATCCAGGTGGTCTGACACTAGGGTCTATGCTTTTAACCACTAAACTACTGTGCTTTCCATTCTTATAGATGGCTAGGGTAAGGTTTATTTCCTCTGTAGAAATAAAATAAATGGAAGTGAAAATAATGAAAGAAAATTTTTGTCTATCCAATTGACAAAGATTAAAAAAAGGTCATGTTTATTATTGGCAAGATATAGAAAAACCAGATCATGGATAACTCTTTTCATTGAGAAAATTATTTACAAAATCTCTTATAACTGTAGTTTATAACATAGCAATTCAATGTTTAGTTATCCTGAAAAAATATTTATATAAATATGAGATTTATTTACAGGATATTAACTCAATATTTTGTTTATAATGGTTAGAAATTAGAGACAGTCAAGATGTATAAAAATAGGAGATTGGTTAAATAAATTAGTGTACATCTATAAAATGGAATACCAGTAACTGTTTAAAGTGATATTTTAAAAGGCTTTTTGATGGTATTTTATGTATTAAGGGAATTAACCAGGTCATTAAGTCATCAAGACTCTATTTAAAACATGTACATTTTTACATTGTTAAAAGACTAGGAAGGTTTATATCAAAATATTAACAGTGATTTTTTTTAGTTGGTGGGTATATGGGTAGGTTTTATTTTTAATTTTCTAAATTTTCTGTGGTAAAGGCATTTCAATTTTTTAAGGAAAAAGTTATAAGAAAATGTTCTTTATAGTACCTCTTGTTGCATGTAAGTTTTTTCAAAGCATAATCACAGATTTGCCATAGAAAAATTCTAATTCCTTCATCTTTCTTTAATTTCTAATGAATAATATGTGGTATATTATTATTTTAGTCTTAAAATGGATAGTTATTAATGATGTTATCCCCAGGTAAACTTGAATAATGTTTTATTCATAATTTCCATGTGCATTTTTCTTTGTCTAATTTTTTGACCAAATTTTTATCTTTATTTTTCTTTAACATCTCCCCATTCATATCTGTCTTTTGATTCACTATTCTCTGTAATATATTTTCCATTTTTCCTTCTTTTAAAAAGTTTCTTCCTGGCTTTTAAATTTATTGTTTGAAATATAATCTTTTAGTGTTCATCTTCAAATCCTTTTCTACACAGTAAAAAGTTTGCAAAATTGGCATGGAATTTGTTGTGAGAAGTGGAAGATGCCAGTCTGCTTATTTTAACTCATATTATTTAACATAATTAAGATTATATAGCCTAGTTCTCAATAATTGGTTGTTAAATTTCAGTATTTGTTTATAAACTTCTATTAATATATTAATTTTCTGATAACATGGGACTTATTAGGCCTTATTTTTGAATGGTTGGAATTTTTATTTCCCCCTTGAACAAATGATTGCTCTCCCCTGTGCTTTCAGTAAGTCAGTTTATATTTGGAGACATGGCACAGTACTGAGAAAGAACAAAAAAAGATCTCTGGCACTCATTCCCTGCTTTTCCATGAGCACAATCTTGACAGGTATCTGGTATAGGCTGTTTTCCATCTTACTTATACATGTCAGGCAGAGTAAAGCAAGTAGGAATCAGAGACCTAGAATTTATATCTTTAAATCCTGAGGAAATTTTTGTGGTTGCAATAGTCTAAACTATGACAGATTTGGTGGTTTGATTTGCTGCAGTTCTATGATTTGAACGCTGAGTGGCACTAAAGCCTAGGTCACAGATAATATGACTCAAAATCTGAGATTCAGGGGTCTACTGGTGGGCAAATGACTTGGAGAAAGTGCAGAAAGGATCACTAAGAAAATATTCTGAGCTTTAAAAAAAAAGGAAAAGTTAGTTTGATAATCACTTGTTTTGAGATCTGAAAGTTTAACCAAACCCTACTGCTTTTATTTAAAAGCAAGAAGTAAGCTGCTCTAAAAATGACCAAAGGTGATTAACCTCACTGCACCTTGTTCTTCAATATTTTTTTTCTTTGTAAGGAGGGGAGATCTATACTTAGAATAAGGTGTGCAGATAGAATGCACCCATATATATGTCAAACCTTAAGCTCCTGTGTACTCACAGTTGACAATACCCATAGTAAACATTATTTTTAAAGTCAAACATATTTTGAGATGATTTAATGACACCTAAATGTATGTTAATATTTTTGACTGAATTTGGGAACTGTCAGTGTAATTTGAATTAAAAAAACCCAAATTTGGTTATTTTGGAGGAGAAAGAAAACCATTCTTATGTTTTGTTGCTTCCCTAAACTTTTTTTTTTTTTTGAGTTGGAGTCTCACTCTGTCACCCAGACTGGAGTGCAGTGGCCACTCCCGGCCACCGCATCCTCGACCTGCTGGGCTCTGGCGATCCTTCCGCCTCAGCTTTCCAAGTAGCCGGAATTACAGGCGCGCGCTACCACGCCCGGCTGATTTTTTGATTTATTGTAGAGATGAGGTCTCGCTGCCCAGGCGGGTCTCGAACCCGCGGGCTCAGGCAATCCACTCACCTCAGCCTCCCAAAGGCGCGGGATTACAGGCTGAGCCACCGAGCCCGGCTGCTTCTCTAAACTTTTAAAAAAGTTTAAAATTATTTCCCAGGCTTTAGTACAGTATCATTGACAAATAAAAATTGTATTTATTTAAGGTATAAAACATGATTTGATAAATACATTGTGATGTGGTTAGTACAATCAGGCTAACACTTCCATCACCTTACATAGTTATCATTAATTGCTTATTTCTTTCTTTCCGGCTTTATTGAGGTACAATTGACAAAAATTGTGTGTATGTATGGTGTACAACGGGATGTTTTGATACATGTATATAATGTGAAATGATTACCACAATGAAGCTAAGTACTAACATATCCACCAACTCATGTAGTTATCTTTATGTGTAAGTGGGGAGAACATTTAAGATCTACTCTCATAGCAAATTTCAAGTAGGCAATACATTATTATCAACTATAGTCACCGTGATGTATATTATAGCTCCAGAACTTACTCATTCTGCCTAGATAAAGCTTTGTACCTTTTGATCAACATCTTCCCATTTCCTCTACTCCCTAGCTCTGGCAACCACCATTCTACTTTGCTTCTATGACTTTGACTTTATAGATTCCACTATGAGTTCATTTAGGATTTGTCTTCATGTGTCTGGCTTATTTCACTCAGTATAATGTCCTTCAAGTTCATCCATTTTGTTGCAAATGACAGAATTTCCTTCTTTTTTAAGGCAGAATAATATTCTGTAATATATATTATATATGTATTGCATTTTCTTTATCCCTTCATCTGTTGATGGACACTTGTGTTGATTCTATATTATGGCTGTTATGAATAATGCTGCAATTGCAATAAACATTGGAGTGCAGGTATCTCTTCAAGACACTGATTGTATTATCTCTGGGTATATACCTACAAGTGGGATTGCTAGATCATAATTCTATTTTTAATTTTTTGAGGAAATTCCATTCTGTTTTCCATAATGGCCGTATCATTTTACATTTCCACCAACTGTGTACAAGGGATCCCTTTTTTTCACATTCTTGCTAACATATGTTATTTTTTGTCTTTTTGATAAGCGCTATTATAACAGGTATGAAGTGATATCTCATTGTGGATTTGATTTGCATTTTTGATAATAAGTGATGCTAAGCATTTAAAAATATATCTGTTAGTCATTTGTATGTCTTTTGAGAAATGCCTATTAAGGTCCTTTGCTTATTTTTTAATCAGTTGTTTTCTTGCTATTAAATTGCATTCATTTCCTATGTATTTTGGAGATTAATTTCTTAAATGTATGGTTTGCAATATGTTTGTCCATCCCATAATTTATCTCTGCACTTAGCTGGTTGTGTCCTTTGCTATGCAGAAACTTTTTAGTTTGACATGTTCCCATTTATCTATTTTTGCTGTTTTTGCTTGTGCTTTTGGGTCGTATTAAAAAAAATAATTGCCCAGACAAATGATAGGAAGTTTTTTTTCCTATTTTTTCTTCTAGAAGTTTCAAATTTTCAGGTCTTATGTTTAAAATTTTAAGTTGATTTTTGTATATAGGGTGAGATAAGTGTCCAATTTAATCTTTCTATATGTGGATATCCTATTTTCCCAACATCATTTTTTGAAGAAACTATCTTTTCTCAGTTGTGTACTTGTCACCTTTGCAGACGGTCAATTGACCATATATGCATGAATTTATTTCTGGGTTCTCTATTTTTTCATTGGTTTATATATTTATTTTTATGCCAGTACCATGCTGCTTTTATTACAATTGCTTTATGTTATATTTTGTGATCAGGTAGTGTGATGCCTCCAGTTTTGTTAATTTTGATCAAGATTGCTTTGGTTGTTTGGGGTCTTTTGTGGTTCTATATGAATTTTAAGATTGTTTTCTATTTCTGTAAAAATTTCACTGGAATTTTGATAGAAATTGGATTGATTCTGTAGCTTTATTTGGTTAGCATAAACATTTTGACAATATTGATTCTTTCAATTCACAAACACAGGATATCTTCTTCACTTTTTTCATCAGTGTTTTTCATAGTTTTTAGTTTATAATTTTTTTAACATTTTTGATTACATTTATTCCTAAATATGTTATTGTTTTTGATGCTATGGTAAATGGAATTATTTTCTTAATTTTCTTTTAGATAGTTCTTGTTAGTGTATGGAAATGAAATTGATTTTGTATGTTAATTTTGTATCTTGTAAGTTCACTAAAGTTGTTTATTCTAATAGTTTTTGGTGGAGTCTTTAGTGTATTCTATATTTAAGACCATAGCATCTTCCATCAGCGACAGTTACTTCTTTTTTTATTATTTGAATGTCTACTTTTTTTCTCTTGACTAATTGCTCTGGCTAGGGTTTCCAGTACTATGTTGAATAGAAATGGTGAGAGTAGACATCTTTGTTTTGTTCCCTGCTTTCCAGGAATAGATGCTAATTGATTATGATGTATGAAACTTTTAATATGATGCTGAATTCTGCTTGCTAGTATTTTGCTAAATATTGTTACATCTACGTTAATCTGGGGTATTTGTACATAATTTTCTCTTCTTGTAGTGTCCTTGTCTGGCTTTGGTATCAAGATAATGCTTGCATCATAGAATGAGTTTTGATGTGTTCTCTCTTCTATTGTTTGGAAGAGTTTGAGAGGGGGGATGGCATTAATTCTTCCTTAAAATTCACTGGTGAAGGCATCAGGTTCTGAAATTTTCTTTCTATGGAGATTTTTGATTTTTGACTCAATCTCTGTGTTTGTCTATTCAGATTTTCTGTTTCTTCAGAGTTCGGTCTTTGTAGGTTGTACCTGTCTAGGAGTTTATTTCTTCTGGATTATTCAATTTGTTGGCATATAATTTTTATGTAGTCTCTCATTATCCTTTGTATTTTTGTGGTATCAGTTGTAATGTCTTCTGTTTCATTTCTGGTCTTATTTATTTGAGTCCTATCTCTTTTTTTCTTCATCTACCTAAATGTTTATTAATTTAGGTTATCTTTCAAAAATAATTCTTAGTTTCATTAATTTTTTTAGTTATTTTTTTCTAGTCTCTTGCATTTATTTCTGCTCTGATCTCTGTTATTTTCTTCTTCTAACTTTGGGCTTTGTTTTTCTTTTACTAGTTCCTTGGGCTGTAACATTAGATTGTTTGAGATCTTTCTTCTTTTTGATGTAAGCATTTATTCCTATAAATTTTCCTCTTAGGACAGCTTTTGTTGCATCCCAGAAGTTTTGGAATTTTTTTGTTTTCATTTTTGTTTGTCTTTTATGTATTTTTAAAAATTTCCTTTTTTATTTCTTCTGTTGCCCATTGGATTTTTAGAAAGATGTTGATTAATTTTTATGTTAGTGTATTGTTTTCCAAGATTTTTTCTATTATTGATTTTTAGTTTCATGCCATTGTGATCTGAAAAGTTACTTGGTATAACTTCAATTCTCTTAAATTTGTTAAGATTTATTTTGTGGCCTAATATGTGATCTCTTCTGGAGAATGTTCTGTGTGTGCTTGAGAAGAATATGTATTCAGCTGCTATTTGATAAAATGTTCTGTATTTGTCTTTTAGGTTTATTTGGCCTACAGTGTAATTCAAATTCAATATTTCCTTATCAATTTTTTGTCTAAATGATCTATTCATTTTTGAAAATGGGGTATTGTGATCCTCTAATGTTGAGTGCATATATATTTACAATTGTTATGTCTTCTTAGTGAATTAACCCCTTTATCATATGTAATGTTATTATTTGTCTCTTTTTGGGGGGGAGTTCTTTAAGTCTATGTTGTTAGCTATAAGTATAGCTATCCTTGCTCTCTTTCTGTTTCCATTTTCCAGGAGTATCTTTTTCCATCTCTTCAATTTTAGCGTATTTGTGTCCTTACTCATAAAGTGAGTCTTTTGTTGGTAGCATATTGTTGGATCTTGCTTTTATTTTTATTTTATTTTTCTTTATTTATTTTTTTGAGAAAGAAAAGTTTATTTAGAAATAAATTAGAGAGAGAAAGAGAAGGAAAAGAGAAGATTCACCTCCCTAAGGTGGGAGAGAGGGACCAAAGCCAGGAAGCATGGCGACAGCCATGGCTCAAAGAGCACATGACCTTGCCAGACTCTAGCAAGGCCCCTGGATCTTGTTTTTAAAATCCATCCAGCCACTCTATTTTTGTATTGGATAATTTCATCCATTTACATTTAAGGTAAATATTAAGAGCTAAGGAATTGCTACTGTCATTTTACAATGTGTTTTCTGATTGCCTTGTAGGTTCATTTTTCTTCTTCCCCTCTTACTGTCTTCCTTTGTGGTTTGATGGTTTTCCCTAGTGGAATACTTTGAATCTTTTATACTTTGTATAACTTCTATAAGTTTTTGCTTTATGATTACCATGAGGATTACATGAGAAATTTAACCTTATAACAAACTACTTCAAGATGATAATAATTTTAACTGCATACAATAACTCTATCCTTTCACTCCCTTTCCCAATATTTTATGATTTTGATGTCAAGATTTATGTTTTGTTGTAGTTTGTAGCCCTTAACAATTTATTGTAGCTATAATTTAAAAAATAGTTTTATCTTTTAAACCTCTTACTGTATCCTAATGGGGATACATTGCTTTACATATTACCAATACAGTATTATAGAATTCTGAGTATGACTATATAATACTTATATCACTGAGTTTTTAACTTTCATCTGTTTTTTATTAATCAGCAGCCTTAATCTTCAGCTTAAATAACATTCTTCAGCAATTCCTATAAAGCAGGCATACTGATAATTAACTCTCTTAGGATTTGTTTGGGAAAGTTTTTGTTTCTCATTTCTGAAACACAGTTTTGCCAGGTAATATGTTCTTGGTTGGCAGTTTTTTCCTTCAGCACTCTGAAAATAATCATCTCATTGTCTTCTGCCCTGCGGAGCTTCTGCTAAGAAATATGATGAAAGTTTCATTGAGGCTCCCTTTAATGTGATCTTTCTCTCTCTCTCTCTCTCTCTCTGTATATATATATATATATATATATATATATATATATATATATATATATATATAAAATATATATTTATATACAAACATATATATTTCATAATTCTAGAATTTTAATTTTTAAGACATCATTTTTATTTATGTGTCACTGCTAATTTTGTACATGAATTGTTTCCCACATTTTATTTATTTTTCTCCTAGTATATTTTTTGAGTTTTCTGAACTTCTATAAAAGGATTATTCTAAATTCTTTGTCAGTCATTTCATAGGTCTCCATTTCTTTCAGGTACATTATTGGATCATCTTTTGGTGGTGTCATATTTCCCGGTCTAAATTTCTTATGTTCATGCCTGGATATTTGAGGACATGGCCACATTTTGGCCTTTGCAGGTGTTCTTTCATGGTGATAAACCTTCACTATTTAGTCTAGTCTGGGATTCTTGATGGGTTGGGGGTAACAACCCTAGATAGGCAGACCTTGACATCAGGTTCTTTAGCGGGACTGGATTGCTTCCTGTGCTCTGAGGTCAAGTGGTACTACTGACTGTGCTCTGGTCTGGTAAGACCACTGACTGGATTCTGCCATCAGATGGAGCTTCTGGCTGGGCTCTGCAGTTGTCTGTAGGCAGGGTTATAGGTTGTCTCCCTGACTGGGCAGTGCTGTTATTTATAATCTGAAGTTGGACAAGGCTGTGTGCTGGGCTTTAAGGGTAGCTGAGGTCTCTGGGGTTGCAGCTTGGCCACATGGATTGAGCAGGGCCAGAGGCTATACTCTACAGATATGCATGAATTTAGACTTGATTCCTGGCCTATAGTAGGTTTAAGTAGAGCACCAGGGGTTGGTGGATTTGCTTGCTGAGCAGTTGGGGTTAGGTGGGGCCGTATGTTCCCTCCATGGATAATTGCTGAGCAACAGATGTCTCCTAACCTGGCAAACACTTAATGAGAGCACCAGGGTTTATATGGATTACCTGTTGGCCACTTGGATTAGACGGGGCCAGATCTTCCCTCTTTGGGCAATGGCTGACTTGTAGTTGCCTCTCAGCCTTGGGAAGACTTAATGAGAGACCCAGTGCTTTGTGGGGAAGCTAACTAGAGACTTGAACATGGTGGACTTTGGACTAAGCTTCATGCAATGCAATGCTGTTGGCTAGCCTCTTTGGTGTGGTGCTACTGTTGGCTGTAATGCAGAACAGTGGGCAAGATCTATATGCTAGCCACGAACCCTACCCTTATTCTTGTTTGTAACTGCCCTCAGGTAGTTTTGGCTTTGCTGGTACTCCCAATATTTCCTATAGGACAAGGTAGGAGTAAGCCTCCTGCGATGGGCTCCAGAATGGTGGGGAAGTTGAATGTCTGCCTCCAAATGACTTTTCCCACTGCATAAACCATAGATCCAGGGAAATCTTCTTGTGTGTAGCACTGTACTGCTTGGGGAAAGGGTGGCACAGTTAATGAGAACTGTTCCTCTTACGTCTCAAATTCAGCTTTTCTTAGTTCTGTGGTCTAAGGAGATAGCTCAGCCTCACGTTTGAGTTCTGGGATATCCATGAAGGTATTCTTGCCTACAGATAGTTGCTAGTTGGACTTCTGTATATGAGGTGGGGCGGGGGTGGGGATGAGTAAAACCAGAAAACTCCTCTTTTACTATCTTGCTTCATGCTACCACTTTTTTTTTTTTAAGAGTACAACTAGTAAGAAAGAGGGATTAGAGTCACCTTCTGCAGTTGATAATGTTTCATACTTATTTAAAATATTAGGACTTTTTCTTTTTCTCCCATACTTGAAGAACATAAGAGCCACAAGATGTATTAGTTTTTATGGTTCCTGAAGAATAAAATAAGGGTGAAAAAAGCTAATTTGCCAATGTGAATATAAAAATAAGAACTTAGAAATTCTTTGTGAACAGCCATGGAGAGAGTGGATGAAGAATTCATTTTGGACTTGGATAATGGATGAGATGAAATAAGGACCTTTAGAAGGAAAGTAGATCTCATAAAAATGGTAGACAAGTGCCCAAGGAAGAAGCAGACAGTAATTCTGTGGCCGAAATGGATGAGGTATCATAAAAATAATTAATATTCAAATTCAAGTTATTTATGGAACAAACTTTTTTCATATACTCAGACATCAATATAAGCCTGTTACATGACTGGTAATGCTTTAGGGAACAAAGGGGCTATGGTTATAGCATAGGGCAGATCAGGGTGAAAAGAGAATAGCAGTTTTTTAGGAGGTAGTTGGTGAGAGGGAAATGAGAATTGAGAAGAAATGTAAAATGTGATCACAGGTAGAAGGTAGGCTTTCTTAGTCCCTGTTGGAAATCTTTGAAAATATTCACTCAAGGTTATGGTATCAGTCTTCTCGTGCTTTATAGAATGGGAACTTAAATCATTTCATTTGATTATTAAGGGAAAGGCCACAGGAAGTTATAAAATTTTTAGGGTATTATAATAAGTGAATTAATTATCTACTGGGCAAAGTCCATAAAAACTTTCAGAATGGTTGCATTTCTGTAGAGGGTTGTGGAGAAATCACCTAGAACAACTCAAAGTAATGGTAAATTCTAGCTGATTATGAGTCTTATAACTGTGGGTTCAACCTGGAACCTAGAGATGAAAGGAAAGGGTTCTCTGCCTCAGAAATCTTTTTAGATATTTGCATAGGGAACTCTTGTGGGGGAGGTTCAGAGTATAATCTGCTGGAAATTGACTGCTACCTTAATGTGATGATCACTGATTCTTTTTCAGGCAAGTGTTAAACTTTATTGGTTTTTTCCAATATAAATATTTTATATATTTGTATATTCAAATATATCAGTCTTTTTCATGATGGCTTTTGTGTCTTCTGTTTTATCTAGAAGTTATAAGGAAATTCCTCATGTTTTTCTCTCCTACATACACATATGTGTTTCATTTGGAATATATATTGATATAAAAAGTTAAATAATAATCCAGCTTTATTTTATTTCTAATTTAAAAAATGGATAGCAGGTCAGCTAGCTCACCATTATCCAGTGAATACAATTCTCTCTCATTTAATATGATCATCTCTTTTTCATATAGTAAATCTTTGCATGTTCCTGTGGTTTTCAAACTATAGCGTTTGTCAGAATCACCTGGAGGACTTATGAAACTAGAAATTGCTTAGCTCCGCCTTTTTAAAAACAGATGATGCTAATTATGTTGGTTTAGAAATCACACTTTGTGAACAGCTGCTAATTCTGATTCTATTTGCATGGTTATTATGAGCTCAGACTTTGGCTTAAATGATGACTCAACCACTTAATGCTTTGGGCATATCTGTAATTCTCTTAAAATTTCAGTTTTCTCACTTTAAAATATGAATAATAATTGTGCCTATCTCACATAGTTGTTATGAGTATTATATGTATAGAGCCCTTAGAATTTTGTTTGGGAAATAATAATAGCTTCACAGCTATTTTTTATTATCATTGTTACCATTTGTGTATTCTTCTGTCAATAAACATAAAGCTTATTTCCAGCTTTTGCTACTATGAATTTTGCTGCCATGAACATTTTTGTACATTTTTCCTGGCACACTTATGCAAAAGTTTCTCTAATGCATATTCATAACAGTGAAATGTGAGATTGTAAAATATTAACAAGTTCAGTTTTGCTAGGTAAAGCTAAACTGTTTTCCATAGTGATTATATCACTTTTCATAGTCAACAGTAAAGAATGAAAATTTCTGTTGTTATATATCCTTCTCAATACTTGGTATTTTTCATTAAAGTTTTCCTTGCCAATCTTGTGAGTATGAAATTGTATCTTGTAGTTTTAATTTGCATTTAATTGATTGCTAGCAAGGCTGGAAGCTTTTCTTATATGTATATTATTATTCTTGTAGGCCATTTGTGTTTCATCTTTGGAGAAATTCCTGTTGTATCTTTTGCCCATATTTTAAAAAATTAGGTTTTTCCTCTTTTAGCGATTCTTTATATTTTTGGATACTGGTTTTGTTTTTTTGTCAGTATTGTGTTGTGAATATTTTCATCAGGATTAACTGCAGTTGTGTGAAGAGAGTGAGCAAAGGAGGAGGGCTTTTCTCTGGCGATGAAGCATTTTAAGGTTTTCCATTTTTGGGTGAGTGCCTCCTCTCAAAGCTTTGCTGTAATTTGGAGCTACCTTTCTCAGTTCCTGGTTTGATTCTCTCCTAGCTCTTGTGTATGTATTAGGAACCATATCTTTTCCTTTCTTTCTGCCCCCAACGAATAGGTGGATCCCCACTTTGTTTAAAGAACTAGCATTGTTGTATCATGGTGAAAATGGCCTAAGCAGCTGCCGTGTGTTAAAAAGGATAAGGATTGCAGGGTCATATGGAAGATCGATTTTTAGAACTTTTAGGAATTGCCACACTGTTTTCCACAGAGGCTATACTAGTTTACACTCCCACCAATAGTGTAGAAGTGTTCCCTTTTCACCACATCCTCTCCAGCATCTGTTATTTTTTAGTTATTGATGATGGCCATTCTGACTGGAGTTAGGTGGTATCTCAGTGTAGTTTTAATTTGCATCTCCTTGATGACTAGTGAAGTCGAACATTTTTTCATGTATCTGTTGGCTGCTCGGATATCTTCTTTTGACAAGTGTCACATTCGTATCTTTTCCCCACTTTGTAATGGGGCTGTTTATTTTTTTCTTTTCAGCACATTTGAGCTCCTTGTAGATCCTTATTGTTAGGCCTTTATCAGACATGGAGTTGGCAAATATTTTTTCCCAGTCTATGAGCTGTCTCCCTGCAAAATAAAAAATAAAATAAAATAAAATAATCTGAGGAGACTATCTTAATCAGCATAGATAAGGCAGTCTTTTAATTTATTGTTAATTGGTCTAGCGGTTTTCAAACTTTGCTGCATTTTGGAATCACTTGGGTCTTTAAAAAAATACTTATGCCTGGTTTCTGCCCCTCTAGTCTAGTTTAAATGGTAAAGGCTTTGATCTCTATATAGGGAGTTTTAAAATCTCTCCAGGTGATTTTGATTTTAATGTGCATTAGATGAGTCCTTGAGACTTAAAGTGTTATACATAGACCAGCAACACTGATATCACCTGGAGCTTGTTAGCAACACAGGATCTCAGGTCTCATCTCAGAATTTGTATTTTATTAAGAATCCTTGTATATTAAGTGCATACTAAGGATTTAAAGGCACCAGCTTATCCTTAGTCCTTTTGTTCTGATTGTTAACCCAGAATTTTAGCCTGGGATTCTGGTTGAAAAATTTTAAGGATTTTATTTTATTAGTAGCACTCAGCTGTCCTTACTTTGGGTTATAGTTTCTCTGCTCGGATCTCTCCTTTTTTCTGTTCCCATTAGTTTTAGATTCCAGAAAATCCTCAACTTTTCTCGTCCAGTCATGACTTTTTTCCTGTTTTACAGCATGGTTATGAATTCATTCTTTTTCTTATGTATTTTCTCTCATTTGTATGAAATTTTTTTGAGGAAGATTTGATATGTTAAGATGACAATACTGCAATACTCCCTAGAGTGATCTACATTCATCATAATCCCTATCAAACTCTCTATAGCCTTTTTTTCATATATGGAAAATTTATGTGGAATTATCAGGGATCCCAAATAGCCATAACAATCTTGAAAAAGAACAAAGGTAGCGGACTCACACTTTCAAATTTCAAATTTATTGCAAAGCTACAATGAAAACAATGTGGTACTAATATAAGGATAGACATATTTGTATATATATATATTATAAATGGAATAGAATTGAGAATGTAGAAATAAACTCATACATACATGACCAATTGACATATATCCCCAAGTGTGTCAATATCATTCAATAAAGAAAGGATAGTCTTTTCAACAAATGTGCTGGGACAACCAGATATTACATATTAAAAAATGATGTCTAACTCTTGAGAAACTTCCTCATATATTGTTGGTGGTAACATAAAATGGTGGAGCCAGTTTAAGCAACAGTTTGACAGTTTCTCAAAAATTAAACATAGATATACCATATGACGCAGCAATTCGACTATATAAAACATTTTGTAACATGGTAATCCCAAATCTGAGAGGGCTGGTGTGTAATGTTTATCTATTCCAGTGAAGTCACCTGGAAATCCAGCAGGGAAAGACATTGGTTTATTAAAACTTATAGGAGGCCAACAATGGTGGCCGATCTTTGAAGGATCCACACTTTGGGGCAATCAAATTAATCATTCACATCCCTATATAGTGTTTACAATTACATTGATTAAGTTTGATGACTACATTGTTTTCAGTTTTGCTTGGTCACCTGCATCCCATGACTCATACTGGGAATATGCATTTACTTCAGAGACCAACCTGGCCAGAACAGTCTATGTCTGGTCACTACCACATGTTGTTTGGCTAAAAACTTATCTACAAGTTCTCAAAGCAGCATTATTCATAATAGTCAAAAAGTGAAAACAACACAAATATTCATCAGCTGATGAAAATACGAATACAATGTGGTTGAAAACATTGTGCTAAATAAAAGAAGCTATACACAAAGGCCATATATTGTGTGATTCCATTTATGTGAAATGTCCAGAATAGGCAAATCCACGGAGATAGAAGATTAGAGATTAGTGGTTGCCAGGGCTTAAGGGAGGGGTTTCATTTTGGGGTGATGAGAATGTTCTAGAATTGGAGAGTGGCTACAGTAACAATATTGTAAATATTCTAAAAACTATAAATTAGACACATTAAAATCATTAAAATGGTGAATTTTATGTTATGTGAATATATCAATAAAAATTGTCTTGACTCTAATTTTATATTATATACAAAATTAACTTAAAGTTAATCAAATACCAAATGTAAGAGCTAAACTTTAAAACTCTATAAAGAAAATATAGGGGTAAAACTTCATAGCCTAGGATTTGCTGTGGTTTCTTAGATACAACAACAAAAGCACAAGTAACAACAGAAAAAATAGATAAATTGGTTTTCATCAAAATTGAAACCTTTTTTTTGCATCCAAAGGACACTTTAAAGAAAATGAAAAGACAATACACAGAATCAGGGATAATAATTGCAAATAATCACTCTGATAAGGATCCAGTATAAAATGTGGTACATATGCACACTGGAGTATTACACAGCCATAAAGAAGAACAAAATCATGGAATTTGCAGCAAATTGGATGGAATTGGAGACCATCATAATTAGTGATCTATCATAGAAACAAAGAATTGAATACCAAATGTTCTCACTCATAAGTGGACCTGAACATTAATCACATTAGCACAAGGGAGGGGCTGGCAGTTGATGGACACTGCTAGGGGAAGGAGGGAGGGAGGGGCCATATAGCATTACAAATGGTACCTGGTCCTATACCAGGGGAAATGAGGATCAGTTGGGAGTCCAGACTTCACCTACATGCAGCCTACTTGTGTAGCTAATTCTGACTTGTACCCTACATATCTATAATTTTTTTTAAAAAAAGGACCTAGATTAGAAATAATCATGGAATCAATTTATTGGGAATACAGAAGCTGACTAAGCCATGATAATATTAAATTAAATTAATAATATGAAAAATATTAAAAACCCCTCACAACTCAAAAGCAAAATGGCAAGCCAATTTTTAAAGTAGGTGAAGGACATAAATAGACATTTCTCCCCAGAAGATATACAATGAGCCAGTAGGGACAGAAAAAGATGCTCAACATTATGACACTACAGAAATGGGAATCATGTCCACAGTGGGATACTACTTCATACTGCTAAAATGTCTATAATTGTTAAAAATGGGAAAGAACAAGGTTAGGATATGCAGAAATTCTAACCCTTGTTTTTGGGAATATAAAATTGTGCAGTTGCTATGGAAAACAGTTCCTCAAAAAGTCAAACATATAGTTGCCACATGACCCAGCAATTCCTCTCTTTAGTATGCACACAAATGAAAACAGGTGTCCAAACAAAACCTTGTAAAGGAATGTTTATAGTAACACTATTCATTAATAGCCAAAAAGTGGAAACAACACAAATGTCTATCAACAGATGAATAAATAAGGAAAATGTGGTATATACTACAGTAGAATACTATTCAGGCATATACAGGAATGAAGTACTGATTCATGCTAAAACATGAATTAAACTTGAAAACATTATCCTAAATGAAAGAAGCCAGGCACAAAAGGCCACACATTGTATAATTTCATTTGTATGAAATATCTAGAATAGACTAAGCCATAAATACAGAAAGATTAGTGGTTTTCAGGGGCCGACGAAGGGAATGAGGAATGACTGATTAATGGGCTGGGCTTCCTTTTGGAGTGATGCAGATGTTCTGGAGATAGATAATGGTAACAGTTGCACAACACTGTGAATGTACTAAATGCCACTGAATTTTACACTTAAAGGTGGCTAAAATGGTGTATTTTGGGTTATATAAATTTTAGCTCAGTAAAGAGTATTCTGATTATAAGAGCAGACTGCCTAAATTTCTCATAAAATTTGTTGGGATTAATTAGCCATTTTTTTCTCTTGTCCCAATCTTTTTTTTTTTTTTTTGAGATGGAGTCTCACTCTGTCGCCCAGACTGGAGTGCAGTGGCCGCACCCGGCCACGCAGCCTTGACCTGCTGGGCTCCTCGACCTGCTGGGCTCCGGCGATCCTTCCCCCTCAGCCTTCCGAGTAGCCGGAATTACAGGCACGCGCTACCACGCCCGGCTGATTTTTTGATTTATTGTAGAGATGAGGTCTCGCTGCCCAGGGGGGTCTTGAACCCGCGGGCTTAGGCAATCCACTCACCTCAGCCTCCCAAAGGGGCGGGATTACAGGCTGAGCCACCGAGCCCGGTTTGTCCCAATCTTCAAATTGTTTTTTTTTTTTTAATTGTGATTTAAATAGTAAATAGTTTCTGGCTCTTATAAAATGAGAATAAGCAAATCTGTTCTATAATATTATATAAATCTTGACAAATTAAAAAATTCCTTATACTACACTGTACTAAATTATAAATATGATTAGTTCATTAGATTTGAGTTGTCTATTCATTTATTTTATGTGAAGGGGAAACATGTATTTAAAATCTTATTCATAAAGCAATGCTTAGGGTTGGAACATTTAATTTCTTGTAATTTAAGTATTATTGAGCCATCTGCTTTCAAATGAATTGTCTGATAGTTGCTTAATAAATACTGTACTTGTTAAATGGAAAATTAAGATAATATTTTAAAATATTGTTAACAGTAAGTAAACGTGTATAAAATGCTGAAAATTTCAAATGATATTCAAAATATAGTTTATATGTTATCACAAGCTCATGTTGGAAAATAGAAATGTGCAAACATTTAAATATAATGGCAAAGTCACTAAATCTTACTGGAATCCAAGTAACTCTGAGAGTTATTAGAAATAAAAGTATGCATGGCTTTTATGTGTAAACCAAAAATGAAAGTACTTAATCAAATTAGAAGATGTTTTTCAGTTGACTTTTTCCCTTAGCTTTTATTCATTGACAAATACAATAATTTCAAGAGGCAATAGTATACATGTAGAATTTGTCTGGAACATGTAGAAATCTGTACATTTCTCTACCATATACTAATATATCAATTTGAAATCTAGCTAAAACATTTAAGATGAATGCTAACAAAATTCAGATTATTTAAACTTCCTGATTGTATGAGGGTACAGTTGTCTTTCATACTGTATTTGGCAGAAAACAATTTTGACCCTAGTTTGGTGTTCTTGAATACTTGTTTCTAGCCTGAATAGAAATATAATTTTGTACATAATATGATACTAAAATGACTTCATTTCTTTATGGGTCTTTGGGTACAAATTTCAGAATATTCATTTGGGCTTGAGCAGGCAGGGAGCAAAATAAAATTGAGAATGGGATAGCTTAGTATTTGGGTATTCTAGATAATGCGCCTGAGGGCAGATAACTGTGATTTTTGAGTCAGACATGAATTAAGACTCCAGGTGAATAACTAAATCTGAAAATAAGCAGGCAAGCAGAATTTAGGTTATAGATACACCAATTGGATGATAGAGAAGAGAAGGCCAAAACTAGGTAGACAAGTTAGCAGAACTAGAAAATGAAGTATTATTAAAGCAGACACTTTAATCTTGACAGATAAATAATTCACAGGCACCAAAAGGCAATAGCTTACTTTCATTTTGTAGCAAGCTTTTATTAAGGGATGATGCTTTTCATAAGCTTCTTATTGATCCAAAATCCAGTCTCAGGTTTTGGCTTTTATAATTATTTTTGGTAGAAATAGAAAATAACGATTCAATATAGCAGGAGTAGGTAGGGTGGACTGTTGAGTATAAAGCCATATTTCAAATACTGTTGGGTTTATATTATACATCCAAATACACACACACACACACACACACACACACACACACACACACACATATTCATTTGATTTGCTTTTTAATTATTTTTTGCCTTGGGTGGATTTTAAGGTGCATGTTTCTGAGGTTTACATGAGACAGAAGTTACAAAATTTTGACATAGTTTGCAAAGCAGATAATTATTTTCTAATTATATATCTAAGTATTTTATTATTTCATCCTAATGGGGAGTTAAATTCACTTTATTTATTTAATTATTTTTTGAGTTGGAGTCTCACTCTGTCACCCATACTGGAGTGCAGTGGCTGCTCCTGGCCACCACAGGCTCGACCTGCTGGTCTCCGGCGATCCTTCCGCCTCAGCCTTCCGAGTAGCCGGAATTACAGGTGCGCGCTACCATGCCCGGCTAAGTTTTTGATTTATTGTAGAGATGAGGTCTTGCCAAGTTACCCAGGCAGGTCTCGAACCCGCGGGCTGAGGCAATTCACTCACCTCGGCCTCCCAAAGCGTGGAATTACAGGTCGAGCCACCGAGCCCGGCCTAAATTCACTTTAAAGGTAACTCTCAGAAAACAGTATGAGTGGTTTTCAAATTTTTATTTTTTCATCAACCTTTCTTCACATCATTCCACTATCATCATAGATTTACTACGTATCTACTATATGCCTGGCACATTCTAGGAATAAAAATATGAATAAACAGGAAATTGCATGTAACAGTTTAGCAAAAGACCTTATAATAAACATATAATTGATATGGATAGGTATAAATAAACTATCTTGCTATTTTTTTTGTTTGTTCTATTTGTTCTTTGTTCTCTTTCCTTTTTCTGTGTGCTTTCGGACTGTGAAAGTTTTAATTATGCCATTGTATCTTTGACCTTTGAACTATAATTTTTTTTAGTGTTTGCTTAAGCATTTACAAATTATTTTTTAACGTACCACAGTCTGCCTTCTAGTAACAATTGTCACTTTACAGATAGGATACGAACCTATAATAGTGTACTTCCATGTCCCCCTATTGTCTTTTGTGCTATTTTTGCCATATATTTTACTACTACCTATGCTGTATACTCTATACTACACTTGTATTATTTTTGCTTCAAAAAATTGTCTCTTAAAGAGATCTTAAAAATAAGAAAAGCCTGTTTTATATATACTCACATATTGACCATTTCCAGTTTACTTTGATTCTTTGTATAAATTCACTTTTCCACCTGATATTTTTCCTTCATCCTGAGTAACGCCCTTTAACATTTTAGTGATTTTCGGCGAGTAATGACTTGAAGATTTTACATTTTGTCAGAACTATTTTACATTTTGTTTTTATATTTTACTAAACAGCTTTATTGAGGTATAATTTGCATATCATAAATTCACTATGTTTAAGACTACAATTCAGTGATTTTTAGTATATTTAAAAAGCTGTGCAATCATCACCACATTTTAATTTTAGAGTGTTTTTGTCACCCTGAAAAGAAACTTTATTTTCATTTGCAGTCATTCTGCATTCCCACACCAGTCTTATGCAACCACTAATCTACTTTCTGTCTCTATAGATTTGAATTTACTGGATGTTTTGTATAAATAGAATCATACAGTATGTAGTCATTTGTATGTGACTTCTTTCACTTAACATAAAGTTTTTGAGTTTCATTCATGTTGTACCATGTATCAGTATTCCCTTATTTTTTTAAATGGCAGAAATGTATTGTATTGTATGAATATAGTACATTTTATTTATCATTTACCAGTTGGTGTCTGGCATCTGTGTTTTTTCCACTTTTTGCCCACTATGAATTTTGCTTCTATTAATATTTGCATACAATTATTTGTGTGGACAGGTGTTTTCATTTTGGGGGAGATACCTAGGTATGGCTGGTGGATTATGGAGGTGGGTGGATTCCTGGATAGATATATTGGAGTGGAATTGCTGGGTTATATGGTATTTCTGTTTAATATTTTAAGAAACTGCCAAACTTTTTAAAGGTGACTTGAAAAATATATGTGGGCTCCAATTTCTCCACATCCTTCCAACACTTGTTATCAGTCTTTTTGTTTATAGCTATTCTAGTGAGTATGAAGTGATACGTTATTATGGTTTTAATTTGCATTTTCCTAATGAGCATCTGTTAATGTGCTTACTGGCCATCATGATGTCTTTTGGGGAAAATATATAAATATTTTGCCCATTTTAATACCTATTCAAATATCTTGTCTTTTTTTTTTTTTAATCAGAATCTCATTTTGTCACTTAGGCTGGAGTGCAGTAGTATGATCATGGCTACAACAGCCTTGACTTGTTGGGTTCAAGTGATCCTTCCACCTCAGCCTCCCGAATAGCTGGGACTACAAGCATGTGCCACCATGTCTGGATAATTAAAAAAAAAAATTTATTGTAAAGGTGAAGTCTCGCCACGTTGTCCAGGCCGGTCTCGAATTCCTGTGCTCGGGCACTCCTCTCACCTTGGCCTCCCAAAGTGCTGGGCTTATAGCGGGGAGCAACTGCAGCTATCCTCTTTTTTTTAAATTATGGAGACTTAAAAGTTCTTTATATATTATGGACATGAGTCCCCTGTAAGTTCTATAACATGCAGATGTTTTCTCTCTGATTCTTGTCTTTTCACTTTCTTGATTGTATCTTTTGAAACACAAAAGTTTAAAATTTTTTTTTATTGCTTGTTCTGTTAGTGTCATATCTAAGAGATCATTGCTTAATCCAAAGTCATGAAGATTTGCTTCTATATTTTTTTCTAAGAATTTTAATAGTTTCAATTCTTACACTTTGGTCTATGATTTATTTTTAGTAATTTTATTTTTCTTATAGTGTAAGGCAAAATTTCAAATTAATCCTTTTGCATGTGGATATGTAATTGTTTAAAAACTATTTGTTGAAAAGACTATTTTCCCCATTGACTTGTCTTGGCATCTTTGAAATATATATATTAAACATAAATGTAAGAGTTTACTCCAGGACTTTCAATTATATCCCATTGATCTTTATATCATTCTATGTTAGTACCACACTATCTTTATTATAGCTTTATAGTGAGTTTTGAAATTAGGATATGTAAGTTCCCCAAACTACTTTTATTTCAAATATTGTTTTGAATATTGCTACTTTTGCATTTTCATATGAATTTTAGGATTGCCTTGTCAATTTATAAAAACAAAAAAGACTCCCGAGAGTTTGAAATAAAATGCCTCAAATCTACAGCAACTAGATTTATTGCCTTTGATTTATAAGATGTAATATTACTATCTTAACAAGATGGCATCTTTAAAAAGTCTTCTGATGAACATGGGATATCCCATGAACATGGGATATACCTCTTCACTTATTTAGATATACTTTAATTTCTTTCAGCAATATTTTGTAGTTTTCAGTGTACAAGTCTTGCACTTATTTTAAGTTTATTTTTATGTTCTTTATACTATTGGTATGAAATCATTTTCTTAATTTTGTTTGCTTGTTACTGGTATATAATAGTTTGATTGACTTTTTAATATTGATTTTATATTTTATAACCTTGAATTTGTTTATTCATTCTGGTAGTTTTATGTGGGTACCTTGGGATTTAGAAACCTTGGAATTTTCTCTATATATTTCATGCTATTGGCAAATAAACATAGTTTTACTTCTTCATTTCAATGTATATGCTTTTAACTTCTTTTTTTTTTGCTCAGGTGTAGTGGCTAGCATCTCTAGTAAAACATTAAATACAAGTGGAGACAGTGGACATCTTGTATTGTTCTTGATCTTAGGGGGAAAGCCTTCAAATTTTATCATTAAGTATGATGTTAGATGTAGGTTTTTCCTAAACATCCTTTGTCAGGTTGAGAAAGTTCCTTCTATTCCCAGTTGCTGTGAATTTTATTATGAATGGGTGTTGTATTTTGTTACATACTTTTTCTGCATTTCTTGAGATGATCATGTGGTTTTTGTCATTTAGTCTATTAACGTTGCATTATGATTCTTGGATGTTAAAACAACCCTGCATTTCTATAATAAATTCAACTTAACTATACTGATAATCCTTTTTATATGTTTCTGGTTTTGGTTTGCTAATGTTTTTGAGGATTTTTGCATGTATATTCATGAGGGATATTAACCTGGAGTTTTCTTTGTTTGTGATGCCTTTGGCTTTGGAGTTGGGGCAATACTGGCCTTATTGAGTTGTGAAGTGTTAACTCCTTATCTGTTTTCTGGAAGAGTTTGTGAATAATTCATATTAACTCTTTATAAGATGTTTTGTAGAAATTGCCAGTGGGACTACCTGGGTATGAATTTTCTTTGTGAGAAGATTTTAAATCATTAATTTAACATATTTTACTTGTTATAGACACATTCAGCCTTTCTATTTCTCTTGATTCAGATTTAGTGGTTTATGTCTTTCTCAAAATATGTCCATCTAATCTAAATTATCAAATATATTGACACATATTTAAGTATATATTAAAGTATATATATATAGACTATATTGTTCATAATATTTCCTTGAAATTTCTGTAAGGATAGTAGTGACATCATGTCTATAACTAAAATGATTAAGTATTTCTCTACCTTCTGAAAGTATGAAATATAATTATAATAATTGTTTTGTCTTTGCCTTACTAATTCTATTTACCTTTTTTATTTCTGAGTTTATTTTTCTTGGTTGATTTTTTTTTTTTTTTGAGTTGGAGTCTCACTCTGTCACCCAGACTGGAGTGCAGTGGCATGCTCCCGGCCACCGCAGCCTCGACCTGCTGGGTTCTGGCGATCCCTCCGTCTCAGCCTTCCGAGTAGCTGGAACCACAGGCGTGCACTACCACGCCCAGCTAATTTTTTGATTTTATTATAGAGATGAGGTCTCGCCAAGTTGCCCAGACGGGCCTCGAACCCGCGGGCTCAGACAATCCACTCACCTCAGCCTCCCAAAGGCACGGGATTACAGGCTGAGCCACCAAGCCCGGCTGGTTGATTTTTTAAAACCTCATTATGGGTTGTATTTTTTTGCTATTTTTTTTAATCTGACAATTTTTTATTAGTTGCTAGACATTGTGCATTGTACTCTGTCGAGTTCTGAATATTCTTTGATTCCTATAAATATTCCTGAGTTTTTTTTCTCTTTTTTTTCAGGGCACAAACTATTTAGAAATACTTTGAGCTTTCCAAACCTTGCTTTTAAGCTTGGTTAGGTAGAAACAGAGAAAACTTTATACCAGAGCTATTTTTTCCTTATTCCTGAGGCAATACATTTTTGAGCACTCTATCTAATGTCCTGTTAATTGCAAGGTTTTTTACTCTGACTGATGGGAACATGTAGTATTCCTGATTCTGCACAAGTTCTGAGGATTATAATTATTCCTCTACTTCTTTCAGGTGGTTTCCTCTGCCCCCCATCCCCTTAAACTCAAGTAGTTTCTTCACACACAAGGCTGATCACTAGCCAGTGGAAGACTGTGTATCTCCCTCTCTGCACATCCCCCTCCACTTTGGTATTTGCTTTGCCAACCTTAGTTACATAGGCTATCTAGACTGTCAGCTTCATTTCTTCAACTCAAGGAGGTCATCAGGCTCTGCCTAGATTTCCCCTTGTGCTAAGCCATTCTGTCGGCAGTAGCTGGACCACAGAGCTTACTTTGTTTTTTGCTTTCAGGGATTACTGTTATGCATTGCCTAATGTCAAATGTCCAAAAACCATTGTTTCATATATATTTGTCCAGGTCTTATGTAATTTCATTAAGGAGGGTAAACTGCATTACTGTTACTCCATAAGCTGGAGAAAACTTATATTTTAGTAGGAGGAAACAGTATATAAAAAGATGATTGATGTAAATCCAGATTTGGGTTGTTTAGAGAGTTTTCAGGAAAGACTGCCCTGAGGATGAACTTTTAGCTTGAACCCAGAATGGTGAGAAGGAACAGGCCATTCGAAGATCTGGAGGAAGAGAATTCTGGCATAGGGTAAAAATCTGGCTAGTGCAAACCCCCTAAATCCAGAACAAATGATTTTCCTCAACCCTAACATTTTAACTGCATCATTTAAATTGCCCTATTGTGACCCCATTATTCCAACAACCTTTTCAATCTCTTATTTATACCTCTGCTTTTCATTCCCCACTTATACCATTCCCCTAAATGAAAATCCTTATTAATCTTTTCTGCATCTGGACAACTTATGCCTTTGTTAGGTAAAACTAGTTGCCAGCTCCTTCATGGCATCTTCCCTGATAACCTCAGTCAGAACTGGTATTTTTCTTCTGAATTACTATAGCACTTAAAAAAAATTATCCAGAGTCCTAAACTCTCAGTAAATACCAGCTTTGGTACTTATTATATTCAGATTTTTAGGGGGGGTATTTTGTTTTCTCCTGAGACCTTATTACCCGAAGCAGTGCCTGGCATAGAGTAGAAAATTAATAAATGTTTGTTGGCTAAAGGATTACATTGTACTTATTTCTATATATGTCTTTCTTTGAAAGAGGATATTTCAATATAGCCAATTTGAAGTGGCCATTTTGTTGTATGTAAATAGTAAAAATATTTTTTAGAATTTAAGTAATGTGTGCAATACAACTAACTTTTATTCATCTACTAACTTTACTCTGTGCCTTGGTCCATCCTATTCCTGACCTCTAGCCAATTCGTCACTTCACTGCTGAACACGACTTCATAAATACATTTTGGTATCCACAGTAATAGGGTAAAAATGTTATGCATATTTCTTGGTCATTATAAACTTTTAATTTTACACTAAAATGAAAGATGTCCATTTTACAAAATGCCATTTAACAATATTAATTCATTCTAGTTTAAAAGGATGAGGAACATGCATTCATTGTTTAACTCCCAGAGTATCTAGCACTTTTCTTCTCAAAATATGGTTTGCAGACAAGCAGCATCAGTATCACGTGGGATCTTGTGAGAAGTACAGAATCTTAGGCCTCATTTCAGATCTACTGAACCAGAATTTGCATTTTAACAAGATTCCCAAGTAACTCATGTACACAGAGCATTGATTTAGTGTTTTTTAATTTTATATTTAGGGAGGATGAGAAACAAGAAAGGTTTAGCGTTTTATCCTTACATGGAGTTATCACAATGAATAAGTATTAGATGGCTATTAAAAAATAAACACCTGTTGAGAATATAAAGTTTCCAGGTCAAGAATAGAACAGAAACTTAATCAATTATGTAAGGTCATCCATTTTCTAGGTAAAGTAGTTCTGCAGACTCCTAACTCATCAGTTTTCAAGTTTTTTGAGTATATTTTATAAATATTCCAGTAAATGTCAAGATGCCCTTAGTATAGTAATTTTAGCATACAGTAGTGGTTAATGAACGAGGGCTGGATTTGGGTTCAGAATAATTATTTGCTGCCTTTTGACCTGGTGGCAAGACACTTGAGTTCTCTGAGTTTCAGTTTTCCTATAAAAATGTAATCAGTATGTTTCTGGACCTTGCCAGTCTGTGACAATAAAACAAAGCAACCACTTCTTTTAATGCCTCTATAAGGCAGGATTCTTTTGATAAGAGACAAAAATTCAGCTTAAACTAGCTTAGAAAAAAGCACTATTGGCTTTAGTAATCAAACCACAGGAAGTGCTAGACTGTATCTAGATCTTGAGAAGAATGATTATTTTGTCTCTCATTATATTTCTCCTTGGTTATTTTCTGTGATTAAATTCATTTTCCCATAGGCATTTTTCTTATGGTGAGCGACAGACTCCAGCAGCTCTAAAGCCTTAGATTTCCTCCATCAGAGAGACATGGAGACTTGGTTTGTCTCACATCAAGTTTAAGAATCCAGGGAATCCAGGTACTGTAGCTCATGCTTGCAATTCCAGCATTTTGGGAGTCCCAGGTGAAAGGATTGCTTGAGCCCAGGAGTTTGAGAACAGTCTAGGCAATATAGCAGACTTTGTCTCTACAAACAATAAAAAAATTAGCCGGGCACGGTAGTGCACACCTGTAGTCCTAGCTACTTGGGAGGCTGCGGCAGAAGAATCACCCGAGCCCAGGAGATAGAGACTGTGGTGAGCGATCATTGTAACATTGCACTCCAGTCTTGGCGACAGAGTGAGACCCTACTCAAAAAATAAAAAATAAAATAAAATAAAAATAAATAAATAAATAAGAACCTAAGCAAGGGAAGGATACTGACAGGCATATATGAGGTCAGATGCCAATACTGAAGCAATAGTCTAGCTGAATGAAAGGTTAGTGGGGACATTTTCCAAAAGAATGCAAGGACTACTATTCATGATTGATAGATTTCCAATATGATATCCAAAACATGCTCATAAACATTCATCCTACAGATAGGATAGTTAGATTTTTTTCTGCTAGTTTCTTTCACCCAGATAATGTTTGAGACTACCAAAGGGGTTTTTATATGTTCCACTAATTTGTCTTGTTGGTTCCTGATATTCTTTACCAGTTGTCCATACTCTGAATCATTGTTATTCCAGAGGTATATTGATGAATACAGACAGTTTCTTAATTATCCAAGCTATTTTTCCTCATATCAATTTGCTCCCATATTGCATCATATGGCAGGGCAAGCTCAGTCTTCATGAATAAGAAATCTATAGGAATCCTGGAACCAGAACTTTAAATCTTCAACTCTTATTTCAGAGAAGCTCTTTTTCAAGCCCAGTCAAAATCCTGTCCCATGATGACTGACAGAAATCTTTCAGGGGGAATTCTCACCCACATCCACATGTATGGTTTAATCTCCATTACCCAGACAAGAAAACTGAAATATTGAACATTATACTTCTAAAATTCTGTTATTTATACATAAATAACATCATGTGGCAGACATTAATACATATATAGAATACCTTTCTCTTGTTCTAGAAGTGCACATGTAGGCTAAAGATTAATTCAGTTTACATTGTTTAAACACCACACATCTGAATCTTCAACACCAACTTCATATTTATGGTAACTTCACAGATTTCTTAATGATGATTCTCTCCAAATATAGTCTTATTCTTAAGAACAGTAACTGATAGAAACCCCTAGTGGTAGTTTTGTTACTACAGGGACAAATTAAGTTTTTCTTTACCAGGCATATCCATGAGGCTAGTAATATGTTGTTTGAATAATCAAAATAGATACCATATTGTAGTCCTTAAAGTGTTCTATATGCATGGTATAAGTAGTGTTAGGTGTGGTATTTATTGTAGAATCAATTTATGAGGCTCTCCTATGCCTGTGATTTATTGTCTAGTATAGTTACATAGGGTTAAAATGATATTTATTCATTTACCTAATTTCTGCATGCTTTCATTCATTCACTTATTCATTCCAAAGTTTTATTGAATTCTTACTATGCATTCAGTACCATGAGAAAGCAGGGAACAAGACAGACTTAGTCCATACTGTCATGGAACATAGACTCTAGTGGGATCTTTTTAATGATGCTCCAAATCAATATCTTTTTTCACTCTGGAAAAAAAAAAACAAAAACAAATACAAGACTTCCATGCTTTCTGAAGAGAGCCGCATTGTTACTCCTGATGTCCTGACCTGACTCTGGGAATTATATTTAGTTTACCATAATGATTCATTCATTTATCCAGCTGAATGGCATTTTTTGCTTCCTGTCTCCAGCAGATCTATGTCTACCAGACCACAGGAATTAAAATTTCATGGTGAGAGAAATGATACCATGATACAGTTTAAAAATATTTGTGCATTTCTTATGTAATCAGGCATTTTAATAAAGGAAATAACTCTTATTTATTGCTGATTAAACTATTAAACTCTTTTTCCAGTGAATGTTCCATACTCCTTTACTGATAAAAAAGATTTACTGCTTATTTTATACATGTTCTTGAAATATTTTGAGGCATTATTGTTACACTGTTGTAATTTGACTTGGATGAGTCAAATATCTTCATTATTTTATTAACTTACTACTCAGAGAAAGTGAAGTAGAAAGAAACAGAAATAGGGTATGTAAAATAACTTGAAAAGACAAGAAAATATATTTTCACTTTACCTGTGTAATTTGCAAAGTAAACTATAACTGATTTCTTTTCTTTTTTTTTTTTTTTTTGGCCTACTTCATCCTCCAGTTCCTGCCCCAATTCTTTGTTCTTCTTTTCCAGTCTTTTGGTGTATAATTGTGATATTCCAATTTTTCTTCTCCTATTGTTTCTTAAATTGCCCTCTTCTACTCTGTTGAACTGCTCTTGTGAAAGTACCCTATAACTTTCTTGTTTCTAAAAACAAGTGCTATTCTCAGTACTCATCTATCTTGGATAATGGAAATGCCACCTTTCCACTTGCTCAGGCATCATCCTTGACTTCTATCTTTCTCTTATACCCCTACATTCCATCCTTCAGCAAATACTGTTGACTCTGTCTGCAGAAACACATTAGAATTCTACCATTTCTCACTGGTCCAAGCCTTTACCATCTCTTGCTTTTTATTGGTTTCTATGCTTCCTCCCTTGCTCACCTCTGTCAATTCTTCCCACTTGTTCTCTTTGGAAAACTGATTTTAGCCATATAGCTTCATTGTTCACTACTTCACTCCCTTACATCTTTACTCAAATGTCACCCCAGTGAGGTCTTCTCTGGTTACCCTAGTTAACACTGGAAACCCACACACTCCTTTTTCTCCTTTCTTGTTTTGCATTTCTTCTTCACATGTATTATCATCTTACTTGTACACCTATTTATTCTTTGACTGCCTCATTCCCCTTCTTCCAAGTAGAATTTTTGAATGTTTTATTTCCCTGATATATCCCTAGTTCCTAGGACAGTGAATATTAAGTACCTGGCATATTAAAAGTGCTTAAATAATAATTTGTTGAAGATAAAGAAATTTTATTATAATTAAGATAATTTTTTTTATTGGGTCAGTAATAGTCTGAATAGTTTGTTTTCTACAAACCTGGTTTACTGAGGGAGACTATCATGCTTTTGGATTCAACTGCAATTTTAAGATCAAAGCTACACATTGAGACAATAAAGTATTGATCTTACAAGCATTTTTTCTTGCTTTGGGCAATCTTAATTTACTTGGATTTAAATAGCACATTTCATTTTTATATCTTCCTTTTTATTAATGTGAGAATTGTTTTGAAATGACACAGTGCAGAGCTAGCTCCTTATCGTACAAATGCTTCCACAGGTGCCAGAGTTAACTGGAGCAGTGATACCTTGGGGGATGATAACTACTCACTTGTTAACCCAGCTGTTTCACTTTTTCTATATTACTCTCAGTGTCTTTTTTGTTGAATATTACATTATATTTTTTGAGAGCAAGGATCCTTGTCTTTGTGATTGCCCTTGCTTTAGGCCTTAACAGTATTATAGTATTTATTGAGAAAGCTCTGGTATTCTCTTTTAATATCTGTGAAAATGAATGGAAGCACTTTTTGACAATTTAATGCTAAAAAGTAGACTATTAGATAAGCATGTCAGAGAACACTGACTGAGACTGTGGCAAGCAGTGCCATCAGACAAGACAAAAGGACCTCTTCAAACCCATTTTTGGTCACAATTGTTTTGGGGGCACTAATGTTGCCTATGAGTTCCAATAGCTCTTAAACAGAAAACAAAATTGTACATGAACATAGAAATCATCAATAACTCTTCCATTATATGTGGGTGATATTTGTGTGTCAGTGAGGAAATGCTTTAGTACATATGTAGCCCTGTAGTCTTGTTGTAAAGGATGTGGCAGTTTTTTAGGAAGATTGAAATAGATAATAGTACATTAACATAGATTTATATAAATAACCATAAGAAGAGATTGTACTAATATTTATGAAGGGTTGACAAATACTATGTTTTATTGGAAAAAATATTTTTGTTATAAACTGAGACTTACCATTAGTTGAAATGAAAATGTAGGACAATTAGTGGATCAATGAGAAGTCTGGAAACCTTTTGAATGTTGGTGTTTCCTCAGAGATATACTCATTGAGTTCTTCTAACTCTCTACAACCTCTTAAAGAAACACAATCCGTACTTAGAATTTCTCCTGGTTTCAAATACGTATTTCTAACTCTTTTCTGACCATTTTCATATGGATATCCTCTAGCTACCTCAATCTCAATGGAACAATGGTAATAGCCACAATTTGTTGAGGAATCATCATTTTCTAAGCAGTATTCTAAATGCTTCATTTGAGTTAGCTGATTAAATCTTCAGAACAACTCTGAGTGGGTTCTTTCCTTAATTTTATAGATAAGGAAACAGACATTAGGAGTTTAAGAAACTTGCCCAAGGTCACATGGATATCGTGACACATCTGGGTGCAAAGTTTATATTCTTAGCCACTGTGACTGCTTTCAAAATAAAAATTTTCAGGTGTTCTCTCAAATTGCAGTTTTTCATGCATTGTTGAATGGCATCACTATCCATTAAACCAGAATCCTAGCCATGTTCCTTTTCTTCATTTGCTGCATCTGAATAGTCAGCAATTCATGTCTATTTTTCTTCCTGTATCTCTTAGAAGCATTTCCTTTTATCCGTCATTACTATAACTTCATAGTTCAGGCTCTATCATCTCTTATTAAGTTACTAACTAGTCTCTCTCTGCCACTAGTCTTGCCCTGACATTTTTCATGTTACAGCTTAAGTGATCTTTCTAACGGCTTAAGATTCTTAAAGAGTTTCCTTGCGCCTTTAGGTTAAAGTCAATCTGAGTATAACAGACAGGGAATTTATCCCTACTTTCATCTTTCTTTCCTACCACTTCCTTTCAGGCACCCCATGTTTCAATCATAGAAAACTTCTTATAGTTCTTGAATATATGGTATTCTCCCTGTCTGGAAGAATACTTTTCTTCTAGTCTCCCATATAACTTATTTCATGCCTTTATTACAGTAGTTGTCATGCAGAATATTAAATAAATGTTTATCTTTCCCCATTTCCAAGTACATTGTCTTTGAAACTAAATAAGAATTCATTGGAAATTTGTGAATTATCATGTCTAAAAAAGAGGCAGTGGCAGACATGGAGAAAGCATGCTATTTACTACTTGGCCAAAGGAAGACTTAAGCCACCTGACTCAGGAGATTACCACTGCAGGATTTCTCACCCTGACACAGTAGTTATCATCCCAGTTATTTTCTGTCAAGAAATAGGATCACATGCTTTTTCCTCAGTCTTTTCTCAATGAGCTTGAAGAAGGCTAAATATGAAGCAGTGTTTTCATACATCATTGGTGATAGAAGTACTTCATTTTTGGCCTGACCAGGTTCCTATTTTAAAACTTTCTGACCATAGTATCAACCCTGAGTGCTCTTATTCTTCTTTATGGTAATAAGATTTGAGGCAACATTTCATTGGCAATCTGAACAAATTAGAGATCAGTTATAGCATAATGGAAAAAATGCTTTGGAGACAGAGAGCCTGGGTTTGCATTTTGACTCTACTTCTTACAGCTGTGTGAAGTTCAGCAAATTATTTAACTTCTCTCATATGCAAATGGAGGTAAAATGTATGCGAGAGACTTTTTTTGTTTGTTTATCCAATGGAAAAAGTTCTCAAAGGGAAATGTTTTGCCCATGTGGAAGAGGTGAAACAAAAAATGGCAGAAGCACTAAAAGACATCAAAACTGATGAATTCAGAAACTGTTTTGAGCAGTGGAAAAAGCATCTTGATAGGTGTATTGTATCAAACGGAGAGTACTTTGAAGGTGACTGAAGTTTAAACATGTAGGGATAAATACACAATTTTTTATAAATAAATTTCTGGTTTTTGGGGGTCCTGCCTCAGACTTCTCATGGTTAATATGAGGATTAAATTAGATAATTATGTAAAAGACTTGGCATAGTATCTGAGATGTTGTAAAAACTAAATAAATGGTAGGTTTTTGTTTTTAGACAGTGGATGGCGTGTTAGGTCATTTAATATACGTGCTAATATAGTGTTATGTGTTGTCTTCTCAATAAGTACAGATATTTAAGCCAAGCGTTTTTCTTTTAAGAAAGATAAGGGCTGTAGTTAGAAAGTATGGAACTCAAATTTGGAATAGGTGATGCACAGGCCACCTGTATCAGAATCTCTTTTGAAAAAGACAATCCTTGTCCTCACTCTGATTTATTAGATTAGAATCTTTGGATATGGGACCTAGGAATCAAAAATTTTCAGAAGCACCTGAGATTATTCTGAGGCACATCAAGATTATTCTGGCAAATGCTTTTGTATATTTTAAAGTTGATCTCAGATACTATCTTCTCTGGAAGTCTTCTATTATATTCTCTGCCTCCACTCTAGTCTGGATCAGGAGCCCCTTCAGTTTCTTTCATTTACCTGTCACATTGTCCTTGAACATGTCTGATTGTCTCCCTTCCAGATTGTTAACTCCCTTGGGGTGGGACTTTGCCTTTTCAGTGGCTTGCACAATATTGATCCCATTAGGAGGTATTCAGTAAATATCTACTGAATGAACAAATCAATTTTTGTGTGTCTTTCTGGATTTGCGAGATGAATATGCACCTGAAAAGTGGCATTGAATTCGAACACTTAAATACAAATTAATTTTCTTATAGAAATAAAAGCAAACTTTAGTTGTTTAGTTTTGTACTACTTTATTAATATTAAATTAAGATATTTTTCTATCTCAATTAAGTTCTCCCCCTACATTTAAGTGCCTTGCATTTCTTCATTTAATTATTGGCATTTAAAGTCTCAGGATGGATAATGCAGTAGAAAATATGGCTTTTAGTTTCATTAGCCTACATCCAGTTGGACACAGTTTTCAAATAATTGCTTTGTAAGAAAAGATGAAGAGCCAGGCTGTCCATATCAGAAGATTCTCTGGAGTGGAGAAGAGGAAGAATTTGAAGGAAGTAAGAGTTTTAGCTGCTGATATGTATCCCTGAGTAAGGCCCATGTGCTCATTCTCCACTAGTTGATCCCTGGTTTGGGGTTGTGGAAAGAGTTTGAAAGTGGAGAGAACTTGTGTCCCATTCCCAAGTATAGGCTTTGAAAGTTTCCCTCATTCCTAATGCAGTCTTGGAGAAGTAGGACAGATATATTCTTATGGCAATAAAAGATCAAATTTAAGAGGTTATTTGGATATTCTGTTTTTTTAATCAGGGCTTTGATTTCATATTAATAACATAATCCCATTGCTTTAAATGTGATGGAAATAAAAAATGAGAAACAATGTCCACTCTACCTCTTGAATTGTCAAAAGGATTCTATAATAAAACATGCCAAAATATTAAGTGACTATCTCTGGTTGGTGGTGTTATAAATGACTGTCATTTTTGTCTTTCTACCTCTCTGAATTTTGAAACATTTCCAAACCATACTGTGGTTTAGATTTCATCTTTCCCCCTAAAACTCACTAGTTGGGCAGTGTATTCCTGCTCGATGCGCCTTTAATATTCTGGACAACTCAGTCTCTTATTACTATAGTATATGAAATAGTCACCTGTTTCCTTTTTTAGAGAGGCAGGGATTATATCTTATTTGTCTTTGTACCAACACATAGCACAAAATAGATGCTTAATCTTTGTTGAATTGACTAATAAAAAGGTCAATATAACATCATTTTATGGTTTGCCTATATTAAAGTTTCAGATATAATTTCGTCTCCATTAGGAAAAAGAAATCCTGTTTATAGATAAGTAATATGTAAAGACAAATGAAATGTGGAACTCTCTGAAAATTACAGTAAAATCAGAACAAAAATTCAGGTTCTTAGGTAATGTAAAATCATGTAATCTGTAAATGTACCTGAATACTTTTTGTTAACTAATAGTTTTGATTGCTTAAGATGAAGCTAAGAAATTTCTATATGTAAATTTTGACTTTTTTCTTTTTCCTATATTACATTTGTCATCTTTCTTTGACAAAGCACAAACTCAATAGTAAGCATAAAGATTTTACTTGTTTGCCATCATTTGAGAGCATACATAACATTTACACATGGAACATTGTAAATAATGATTATTTTATTTTTAAATAATGATTATTTTAGTGTAATTCTTCATAACTTGGTATAGAAAAAGAACAAGTTAAGGATTATTTAGCTATAAGACTAGCTCTGTAATAAGTGTGATATTGATTATTTTCAAGTTAGAAATGGAAATGATACACTCAGGACCATTTAACAGACTGATAATTGGGCTTAAAGGCTGATAGTTAGAGAAGTAATAAGTTGAGACATGCATATATTTCTTGTTTACATAACAAGCAAACGGAAATTATATTTTTTTCCACAAAAAGAAATTCCTTCTAAGGAATTCAGATCTCTACAGTAAGGGTGAGAAAAATGTCATTAAAAATTAGTCATTTTGTCTTTTGAGCTACCTCTGATTCTTGATCATTTAAAAATTTAAATAGCACTTTCCAAATGATATTATCTTTTTTTCTCTTCCAAACTATTACTTCTTTGAATGCAAAGTCCATGCCTTATGTTTTGTTTCTGTATAGTTGCCAGCACGTGGTAGGTACTCAAATTTTTATTGAATTGAGTTAAGTTGGATAAAGATGGTGCTCTCTAGTACTTAATCTAGAGAGTGGGTCTTATATGAGTTTCCCTGTAAGGGTATATTGGAGCAAAAAGTGAAAATCAGGTCTGTGTTCTAATTTCCAGGATTGGAAAAGCCAGTCGTGAATTAAGATAAGTGGGACTTGGAGGGACTTTTGAACCTGCACATTAACCCCAAATTGGAATGAGTTTCCTAATTATTTATTTAATATATTTCTTTTTTGCTAGTAAATGGCTAGAATCACTATCAGGTTGGGAACCAAGAACATCTGTAAACAAGGAGTATTATTTGACACCTCCTCACTTTTTTTTTTTAAAGAGACGGTGACTTTTTTTGCCATCCAGGCTGGAGTGCAGTAACATGATCAGAGTTCACTGTAGCCTTGACCTCATGGGCTCAAGTGGTCCTTCTGCCTTAGCCTCCCAAGAACCTAGGACTAGAGGCATACCTGGTTAATTTTTTTCTTTTGTAGATATGGGTTCTCACCTTGTTACTCAGGCTATCTCAAACTTCTGGCCTCAAGAGATCTTCAGCCTCAACTCCCAAAACTCTGGGGTTACAGGTGTGAGCCACTGAGACTGGCCTGATTTGACATCTTTAAATTTTAGTATTATGCAAAGAGGTTTCTTATGGTATGCTAGGTTTTTAAAAATTTTTTTTTTGTTTTTCAATTTTTCTTTTTTAAATTTTTATTTATTTTAAAGATGTGGGGGTATGATTCAGGATTAGGTATACAAATGGTCATTGTACAGGTAAAGTTTGGGTCTCACTTTGGTCCCCACATCAGCTGGTTTGAAATCAGGGGCCCTTATTGATGAAGTATGCCCCCCCCCAACCCTGCTCCCTTCCCTGGCAGTTTCTCACTACTGCCAATCCCTTATGATAATTGTTCAGGGTCCGCTTATGAGTGAGAGAACATGTGGTACTCAGTTCTTTGTTTCTGTGATAGATCACTGAGTATTACAGACTCTAAATACATCCAAGTTGGTATGACTGGTTTTGGAATGGGCATTCTTATCCTTTACCTTAGTGGTTACATGTTATTATTTTTAAGCTATCAAGAAAGAACATTTTTGGTATCTCTTGAGTTGGTCAAATTTCACTGAATATTTTTGGATTGATGTACAGTTGACCTTTGAACAAAATGGGTTATAAACTGTGTAGGTCCACTTATTAGCAGATTTTCTTCTACCTCTGCTACCCCTGAGATAGTAAGACTCCTCCTCCTCAGCCTACTCAATGTGAAGACAATAAGGATGATCTTTATGATGATCCACTTCCACTTAATGAAGAGTTAATATATTTTCTTTCTTATGATTTTCCTAACATTCTTTCATCTCTAGCTTACTTTATTATAAGAATACAGTATATAATACATGCAACATACAAAAGATGTATTAATTGGCTGTTTATGTTGTTAGTAAGGTTTCTGCCCAACAGTAGGCTATTGGTGTTAAGTTGTTGGGGAGTCAAAAATTATATGCAAATTTCTGACTGCTCAGAAGGTTGGTGGCCCAACTCCCATGTTGTTCAAGGGTCAACTATATTTGGCAAATCTATGTAGTATGCTTTAAGTTGTTCAGGCCATTTACATAGGTCCCAAAGGATTAGAGGTACAAAGGGAGAAAATATAAGTAAATGATATGAACAGTGCTATGATGCATTGTCATGTGTAGAAAATAGTAATATTTGAAATATTAATCTTGAGCAATTTTTTTTTTTTTTTGAGTTGGAGTCTCATTCTGTCTCCCAGACTGGAGTGCAGTGGCCGCTCCCAGCCACTGCAGCCTCGACCTGCTGGGCTCCTGCGATCCTTCCACCTCAGCCTTCCAAGTAGCCGGAATTACAGGCACACGCTACCATGCCCAGCTAATTTTTTGATTTATTGTAGAGATGAGGTCTCACCAAGTTGCCCAGGCGGGTCTCGAACCCGCGGGTTCAGGCAATCCACTCACCTCGGCCTCCCAAGGCGTGGGATTACAGGCTGAGCCATCAAGCCTGACCTTGAGTGAGTAATATTATCACTAGCATAGTATTACTGTTTAGAATATATTTCTGAACTTATTGCCAACCTAAAGTTCAGTTATTTTATGTTAAAAAGGGCTAAAGCAAGCCGGGCTCGGTGGCTCAGCCTGTAATCCCGCGCCTTTGGGAGGCTGAGGTGAGTGGATTGCCTGAGCCCGCGGGTTCGAGACCCGCCTGGGCAGCGAGACCTCATCTCTACAATAAATCAAAAATCAGTTGGGCGTGGTAGCACATGCCTGTAATTCCGGCTACTTGGAAGGCTGAGGCGGAAGGATCGCCGGAGCCCAGCAGGTCGAGGCTGCGGTGGCTGGGAGCGGCCACTGCACTCCAGTCTGGGAGACAGAATGAGACTCCAACTCAAAAAAAAAAAAAAAGGGCTAAAGCAAAGAACTTTGAGATCTAAGTCAGAAATCCAAAACCACTAGGACTGCAAGTATTTTCTTGAAATACCAGTGTTGGCAATAACCTTTAGAATACAGTGCTTTCTTCCAATACAATCAATATTAGATGGCCTTTTCTCTAAAATAAACATTATATTAATGTGCATATCTTAACCCCCAGGGCTTAAAATAGCAAAAGGAGGTAGGAACCGAAAGTACATTGAATCCATGCTGACTTGCATACTTAGGGGATTAGTAAAAATTGAGGTCAGCAAGAGTCCCAGGATGCAGGACGGATCAAGGAAGGAAGCACACCATGGTGGCTGTATTCTTTCCCTATTGGCCATGACATGGACAGCTGGAGAGGAAGGTGACTCCTGTTTAGCACTTTCTGTAATTTCTCTCTGTCTGTATGGTTGGCTTGTGGCCGATCCCTACTTTTATTTCATTCTTTAGAGAGGAAAATTCCACTTTAATATTGTTGGTATGACAGAAATAGCATCAGTAGCATAGTACCTCACACATAGTAGGACAGATTAAATAAAAATCAGACTATTGTCTCATTCTAATAGAGTGTCTGGAATAGATAGTTCCTTGGGCAGATTCAGTCTTGCAATACTTAACGTGATGTCTGAAATCACGGCTGTCAAATTGTTCTAATAGAATTTCATTGGATTTCTAAATAAGAACAGGTTACTATTTACCACCTATTTTTAATCATTTAGGATCCAAGGAAACTTTACTATAGTGGAAGAAGCTCTGGATTGGAAGAAATATAAAATTTACCTGGGAGTATTTTTCAAAAGGTACACTTACCTACTTCGTCTCCTAGTCCCTACCAAGGAAGGACATACCAGAATCTTTAAGGCAGATAATATGTAGTGGAAAAAAAGCTGTTTATACAATTTGGATTTCTTCCCATTTGCTTCTCTTCATCTTCAGAGTTTGAAAATCAACGAAGAAGCTGAGCTGTAAAATTAGATGATTTATTAGTAAAAATTCCTCTACCTAGTGATGGTTTTCTTCCTAGGAGCTATTAGTTCTATACTTATCTTCTTCACTGGGACTTGTTTTATATGTGGATGTATACTATCAGGCTGTGGGCATTAATTCTAATATACTCTATAAGATAGACTATATCTTACATCTGCTGCCCAGGCTGGAGTGCAGTGGCATAATCATTACTCACTACAACCCTGAACTCTTGGGCTCAAGCAATCCTCCCTCCTCAGCCTTTCAAGCAGCTGAGACCACAGGTTCATGCAAATATGCTGGCTAATTTTTTTTTATTTTTTGTTGAGACAATGTCTTACTGTGTTGCCCAGGCTGGTCTCAAGCTCCTGGGCTCAAGCAATCCTTCTACCTCAGCTTCCCAAAGTGCTGGAGTACAGGTGTGAGCCACTATGCCTGGCCAGCTCATTTTGACTTTTGAATAAAGAATCAGACTTTTTTTCTAGTTATATTTAAATTACTTTTGAAGAAATGTAAACAACGTGACTTAGGGCTTCTTAATGGCATGAAAACTATCTTTCTAAAGAGCAGTTACTATTTTTATTTTAACAAATTATTTCTGATTGTTGATTATGGTCATTTGAATGGGAAAGGAGCTTTTATTCATCAGTTTGTATAGAAAGTTAAGTTGAACTCCAAATCAGTAAATTCCTTGCCAGATATCTTGTTGCTTAAATCCTTGGTATCAATTCAGTGTGCTATACACAAAGTAGTTCTCAAATATATTAATCATTATGGTTAAAAAGAAGTCTTCTTATTAAAATACTAGAAGCTTATTGAAAAAAATTACATTAAGAAGGAAAACAGATAAAAATTATCTATATTTCCATCTGTGATGAGCATTATAGAAAATTTTGGTATATTGCTAAGATAATTTAATATCCATTCCTGCTGATTAAGAAGCTTTAAAACCCAGGCTGGAGTGCAGTGACATGCTCACGGCCAATGCAGCCTCAACCTGCTGGGCTTAGGTGATTCTTCTGTCTCAGCCTTCCAAGTAGCTGTAGCTGGAACCACAGGCGTGTACCACCGTGCCCAGCTAACTTTTTTGATTTATTGTAGAGACAAGTTCTTGCCAAGTTGCCCAGGCTAGTCTCAAACCCCTGGTCTCAGACAATGCTCTCGCCTCTGCCTTCCAAAGTGGGATTACAGGCGTGAGCCACCGTGCCTGGTGAAAATTTTCTTATTTAAGGTAAACTATCTTAATAACTTTTAGTTATTCTCTTTCAACCCCTGCAAGTTTTTTACCCCTCTTCCTTTGTAAGCTTCATATTCTCAGTCTGAGATCTAGTGATATATGGGATTCATTACTCTAGACTTTTAATTAATTTTAGGAAATATGTGTAGTCACTCAATTATCATTAACAACTATGTCTCCCTACAAAAGCACTTTTCTTACTTGTTTTTTTCCATAGATGATTTAGATAATCCCCTACCCCTCTTTTGTTGAGACTTTTAAGGCAAAGGAGTATATGCTTGGGCTACTTTTGTCAGATTCATTGTTTTTTCAAAGTGCTTTAGTATCTTGATTATTCCTCTTATTATTTTTGTTGGGAAATCATAGAAAAAACTGTTTTATTTTTAATAGTGGGTTACTTACCTAAGTTTTTCACTTTTCGTGTAATAAAAATCTGTTCAATTTTTTTGAGTCAGTAATGACTTAAATGTCTGATTTTTTTTGTTGTTAGTAAATAATTAAGTCTCACTAAGACATAACAATTTTAGGGTCATTTTCTCTGTTTTAAAAGACCCCAGGTACTCAGAGCAGGATATCTAGTAAACTTTCTTATTAACATCACCTTGTTTGAATTCTTCCTATGGGAATGAAGTGACTTGCCTCAAAGTGTCAAAATCAGGCTGAGCTAGTTGGAGGCCAGCTTGGACTAGTCTATATAAGTGAGCATTTTAGGTGAGATCTCAATGCCCATTAGACTTGCAGCATTGCAGGCTGTATTTTATACCAGTAGCCAGGTGTGGGCAGTGATACAGGGCTTGGGGAATCTCTCTTACCGGCCCAGGGATCCAAGGCATTCAGTGCAAAACCTGGCCAGCAGCCCGAGTGAGTAGGAGCCATGTGACTCTGGTGAGTTGGAGTGTGCAATTGCCTCCTGCTTCAGAGCTACCTGATTCGAATACTAAGCAGAGCGAGTGCCGGCTGAGTCTAAGACACTGAAGACACTGCAGAGCAAGGTGCTTATTCCAGAGGCATTACAAAACATGGAAATTAAAGACCAGGGAGCCCAAATGGAGCCGCTGCTGCCTACGGTAAGAGACAACCTGCTGTCAAATAGATTAACCGCGTTTGCTGCAAAACCTGTCAGGCAAGTGGTCTGCTAGCTAGGTGCAGCGAGTGTACTTTTGGGGGTGGTGGATAGCTCCCACGACATATGGACAGGGGTCTCCTCCCATCTCGGGAGACTGAAATGCATAAAGCAAGGCACATGATTCCCCCTCTCCCCCCCCAATATGGATGCACTACGGTGATGAAATGTCTCATGTTTGCTGCTGTTTGAAGAAATGGCTAGGTTTTAGCAGCAGGGGCAGTTGTGCGTCTCTCTCTCTCTGCCTGTTACTGCCTGTCTCTCTGTTTCTGAGGCTGTAGAGTGGTGATTTAAGCCCCTGCAAAGAAGCCCCCGTTTATCATATTTAATCCCTGTTAAATTTCCTTCCCCTGCCTCATCCCTGGGCAGTGAGGTGGGGGAATCTGCTGCAGTTGCAGCTCTGGAGATTTAGTCTCCGCAGAAACCAGGGTAAAGGAGAACAGAAGGATCGTGTGTGTGTGTGTGTGTGTGTGTGTGTGTATTTTGTCAATCTCTCGAAGGGAAATGTGTCATGGTTCTTGTACAAAGAAGGTATGCATTTGGAGGGGACAGGCACACAATTCAGATTTGAGTATCAGAAAGGTCCTTGAACTGTCATTTGGAAATTGTCCATCTGTTTATCTCCGGGTCCTTAAGCTGTATCCCTAGATTAATTTTTGTATAAGTGATTGATTTGCCTATCCTCTTCACAGTCTCTCTGTCTGGCTCACAGACTTTGGAGATCTTCAGGCAACATCTTTTTCAGCCTGAAGCAGCTGATGTTGCTGTGTTTAAGGAAAAAAGAAAAAAAAAACCAATATTTTCTTGACGCAACAGAGATGCCAAATGTAGCTTCCAGCCATCTATCAGCGCTACCACAGCAGAAATCCCCTCCCTGCACCAAACCAGACAGAGGGCTGTTTCTCAGCTCTCTGTCACTCAGGTTGGTGACCCACCTGGCACACTAGGGACTGCCGGTAAGTTGCCTAGGCTCTCAACACACCTTTGAATGAAATGCTATCGTAGGAGGAGTGGGCAAATTCTGGGCCACTGTATTTTCAGGGCCTTACCTCTCTTGCCGGACTCAAATGCCGCAAAAAGATTCCAGTTTGCATCCCCGGAATCAGCGGTGGCTACTGAGCATGCCCAGTTTTCCTCGGACTCCAGGTTTCGGCAGGGAGGGAGCAAGGGGATGGGAAGAATGCAGGAGTCCACACCAAGAATGGAGCCTAAATAAAGAGCAGGGACGATGGGGGGAGGGGAAAGGAAGTATGGCAATTAGCCTGAATGCTTAAAAATAGAGGTATTTCTTCGTGGAATCAAAGTGTAGTTATTACACAAAAATAAGAGTAAAAGATTTGTCTATCTTCTCAAACTTGAACAGATACATAAACTAGGATTCTGTAATTACTCAGAATAAATACTGTCAAGGGTAACAGAGTCATTGTTCCCTGGATGAGATAGAATAACTATATACAGGAATTGTGGTATGGAGATTTAGTGACAATTAGATATACAAGAAAAACACACACAAAAAAAATCAAGCCTTTTGGGGGGAGGGCATGTAGGGATGTTAGAACCTGTCCTAGAAAAGCAGGCTGAAGCCAGTTTGATGTGGCTTATGGATTGTCACTTGTGGGGAATAGTTAAAGGGTTTAGGACCAAATGAGGATTAACTGGAGGAATTTAGCAGATGATGGCATTACTGGGCTAGATGGGTAACCAATTTGTGCCTTAAAAGAGCAGGGAAAATACAAGTTTGGCCAGAAAAGAAGGTCTACAATAAGTCTGATGGAAAGTTTTGAAGGCCAGAGTCAAAAGTTTGCATTTCATGGGGATAATGGTTAGTACAGAATAGTTACACAATTTAATGGCAAAGGAGGATAATGTTAGCAGTTCATTATAAGAAAAAAAACCTGAAATGCTAGAAAGGATATTGAATTATTGGCCCAGTTTTATACTCATGTAAGTGTTTTCAACTTCCCCAATTGCTTTTATGACATTTTTTTTTAGTTTTCAAGACAAGTGTGTTATGTAAAGCAGACTTTTATTTTTATTTTTTTAAAGGTGAGAAATTGAGGCATGGAGGTCTGGATAGCATGTCTAAGATCACATAGTGATGGAGCCAGTAGTAGAATATAGGTCTTCTAAAACTGGTTCAGAAATTAAAAAAAAAAGGAATTCAATATTTTTTGCATTACATTCTTAGCCAGACTTAACATGATGAGTTTCTGGACTGTTTTTATGCTTGGAAGAGAGAGAAAGAAATAGCTTTGGGCCTTTGGGCTCTGTTTTAGAAAATTAATTAGATGACTTTGCAAATAATTATGTGAGAGACAATATGGCATAATATTTAAGAACACAGTCTAGTAAGTCCCAGTATTGCTACTTATTTGCTATATGATATTGAAAAAGTTATAAGCCTTAGTTTCTTAACCGAAGAATGGAAAGAGAATGATATATATCCCTAGGGTTTTGTGATGAGTAAATGAAATAACCTATATGAAGTACCTGGCATTTAGAAAGTGCTAAGTAAAAGTTAATTGCTGTTATCATTGTTAGTGTTGATATTATCATATTGGTATCATAAATATCTGATTGCTATATTCATCTCAATATTTCATATAGACATTGAGATGAATATGAAGTCTAAGGTTTCAGTTTTTCTATTTCATTTTGTTTTAAGTTGGTGTCTCACTCTGTCCCTAGGCTGGAGTGCAGTGGCACAATCATGGGTCACTGTAGTCTTGACCTCCTGGACTCAGGAGATCCTTTTGCCTCAGCCTCCTGAGTATCTAACACTGCAGGTGCACATCACCAAACTTGGCTAATTTTTTTGATTTTTTTGTAAGGATGGGTTCTTGCTATGCTGTCCAGGCTGGTCTCGAATTCCTAGGTTCAAGTAATTCTCTCACTTTTGGCCTCCCAAAGTCCTGAGATTAGAGGTGTGAGCCACTGCACCCAGGGATTTCAGGTTTTTATGAAAGGTGGTTTGTCAGTACTGGCTACTAAGAAGGAAAAGTGGAAAATGGAACACTGGAAAAGACTCCCTATAGTGGAGGCAGGGTTTGGGGTATTTTGGTTATAATGATGGAAACTTTGCAGTATGCTTGTAGAGCCGATTGAAATGGCATCAAAAGCCAATATTAGATACGGGACAGAAGTAGTCAGGGGGTAGATGGAGAAGTTAGAAAGAAAGAAAAATAGTAAGAATGGACAAGAATGTCAAATCAGTGAATGTATTAATTCTGATTCAAGTGAAATGGAGGAAAAGATTCTCATTTAAACCCCTCAAGGTTCACCTTCATTTAGTATGTATAAAGCACCTCTGAAAGGACATGGGTGGAGGAGGCCCTTCCAGTCTTTTTTAGGAAACTCAAAGATAATTTTCTTTTGCAGGACAAGCATCATTGCATTTTTTAGGTCCTCATCACTCTAAGAGTTAGAACATTCGTTTTTCCAGGCCCAGAATACAGTCTAGTTTTGTTAGCTACTGATTGTTATGTCTGAAGTTATAGACCAAGCCTGTCCAGAAAATTAATTCACTTATTAAGTGTCTACTATTGACCAAACATGTTCTTGGCACTGGGGATTCAGCAATGAACAAGTCAAGCAAAGACAAGCAAAAACTTTATGTTGAGCTCACAATCCAGGTAGTCTCAAAGTAGGACTCAATTTAACTTTTTAAGAGACTGCTGCTTTCTCCTCAAATATTTAATCATTTATATAAACTTTTTGAAATTGATGTATATGGAGAATATATGCAATATATGTAATATCATTGATATCACTTTAGTAAGGGTGGAATTAACCTTTTAAAAGTATGAAGCCAGATATTTAGGATTGTATTATAACTTCACATTTTTCTTTGATATTCGGTGTTGAATTTGCTTCTAGAAGTAACCTAACAATTTTTAAATTATCAGGTCATGGAAAAATCTTCTAGGAGAATATCTTTATAACAAGCATTTCCATCCTATGTTGTTTAATTATGAGTGATATATGGCGGGTCCACTTTGAGTCCCTTCTATGATTCTGATATCTTAAAAGGAAACAATTTTAAGTTGAACTTACCCATAAAACTTCCCTGATACATGGATAACAGTAAAGATCACTTTAAAAGGTAAACAGTGTAGGACAGATGGTGGGATTTAAAACTTTTAAAAAATGTGAATTCCAGATTTTGAAATGGCCCAGTTTATTGAATTGTTTTATTTGTGAGAAAAAAGTTATAAAAAAACTTCTGTTATTAAATTAGGGAAAGGAAACTGGACTAAAATTTAAAGTAACGAAAAGAGCACACAGATTAGCTAAGTAATATTGCTTTTTCTATTTTATTTCAATTTAAACTTAATTTAAAAATCTGAATTTAAAGAAAGCATACTACATCTGGTAGTCTGTAGGAAGTGAAATGCAGTACAAGGAAATCAATCCTCATTTCTACTTTAATGACTTAAATTGTTACTCTAGAATGGTGAGTATAGAAATAAAACATATTGTAGGATGCTAAGATTGGAATGAGTGGTAGAATCTAAAGGCTATTATTATTAAGTTTATTTATTTATTAATACTAAGTTTATGGTAAAACTATTAAGCTCAGATTAGGATGTGAGATAGTTTATGATAAAGAGTTAGAAAATGTCTGGGCCAAGGTCTGGAACTCAAATAGAGACAGAGAGCATGGTCAGAACCTAATCATACTACTAGTATATCATTTCTTTCTAAACTTGAATGATGGTTATGTTAGAAGTCTATACTGGGCATACATAAATTGCAGTGCATTACAATGTACTACAAGTAAATGGAGAAATGTGGGTGCCACATTTTGTGTAGAGAAACTTCAAGTCTTCCTTTCTCATATCCCATAGGATATATGACATTGATCATTTAACTTATTGTGAGGATGCCATTGTCAATCTATATAGTAAATATAGATTAACTATATATATTTAGATATATGTATCTAAATATATATTTAAATATATATTTACTAATATAATAAATATTAGTTGTTTTATGTTTTATTTTAAGATAAAATAAAATTAAAAATTTAAAAGATTCTCTTACCAGAAACAATTGTCTCAGATACTCCTTGAGGTATGTTATTTTTCTTTAGAAATAGGGAATAATTTGTATATGTTGCATCTTTTGTAGAATTACATACATGTATATTTTTTAATAGGTCATTTTTTAGAGTAGTTTAGCTCACAGCACAGAGATTTCCCATATGTTCTCTTCCTCTACACATTTATATTTTCCCCATTAACAACATGTCCCATCAGAGTTATATATATGTTACAACTTATGAATCTCCTTTATCACCCAAAGTCCGTGGTTTGCATTAGGACTTGGTGTTGGACATTCTGTGGGGTTGGAAAACTTTATGACAACATGTATCTACCATCATAGTATCATATAGAATAGTTCTACTGCCTTAAAAAAATTACTATTTTCTCTGCCTATTTATCCCTCCTCTCTACCAACTCCTGGCAGTCACTTATTTTTTTACTCTCTCCATAGTTTTGCCCTTTTCAGAACGACATATAACTGGAATTATAGAACATGTAGCCCTTTCAGATCTGCTTCTTTCATTTAGCAATATGCGTTGTTTCCTCCATGTCTTTTCATGACTTTATGACTCATTTCTGTTTATTGCTGAGTAATATTCCATTGCCTGGATGTACCCCAGTTTATTAATCCATTCACCTACTGAAATACATCTTGATTGTCTCTAAGTTTTGGCAATTGTGAATAAAGCTACTATAACTTCCTTGCGCAGGTTTTCATGTGGATGTAAGTTTTCAATTTCTTGGGATAAATACCAAGGAGAGTGATTACTGGATTGTGTGGAGAGAGTATTTAGTATTATTAAAAACTGCCAGACTGTCTTCCAAAGTAGCTCAGAAAAATACCTTTTGTATTCCCACCAGCAATGAATGGGAATTTCTGTTACTCCAGACACTTACCAGCATTTGATGGTGTCAGTGTTTTGGATCCTGGCCATTCTAATAGGTGTATAGTGGCATCTCATTGTCTTAATTTGCATTTCCCTGATGACATATGATGTGGAGCATCTTTTTATATGCCTATTTGCCACCTGGACATCTTCATTGTTGAGGTGTCTGTTAAGGTCTTTGGCCTATTTTTTAATCAGGCTTTTAAAAAAATTATGTATCTTTATTGTTCAGTTTTAAGAGTTTTCTGGATATTTTAATTAACAATCATTATCAGTTATATCTTTTGAAAATATTTTCTCTCAGTCTGTGACTTGCCTTCTCATTCTCTTGAGAGTGTTTCTTGCAGAACAGAAAATTTAATTTTAATGAAATTTAGCTCATCAATTATTTATTCAGTGATTCGTGCCTTTGCTGTTGTATCTAAAAAGATAGACCTGCCAGATCATAGGTCATTTCGATTTTTTCCTGTTATTTTCTAGGAGTCTTATAGTTTTGCACATCACATTTATGGTCTGTAATCCATTTTGAGTTAATTTTTATTAAAGGAATAATGCCAAAGTCTAGATTCTCTTTTTTCTTTATGTGGATGCAAAATGATATTTCAGCATCATTTGTTGGAAAGAATATTACTCTCCATTGTATTGTCTTTGTTCTTTTGTCAAAGATCAATTGGCTATATTGGTGTGGGTCCTATTTCTTGGCTCTCTATTCTGTTTAATTGCTCGTCTACTCTTTCACCAATACAACACTGTCTTGATTACTATAGATCTCTAGCAAGTGTTGGGTAGTTTCAGTTCTCCAGTTTTGTTAATCTCTAAAACTGCATTGGCTATTATAGATCTTTTTCTTCTTCATGTAAACTTTGTAATCAGTTCATTGATATTGACAAAATAACTTGCTGGGATTTTGATTGAGATTACATTGAATCTATAGATCAAGCTGGGAAGAACTAACATCGACATTTTTAAAACTTTCTATCCAATAACATGGAATATCTCTTAATTTATTTAGTTCTTTTTGATTTCTTTCATCAGAGTTTTGTAGTTTTCCTCATATAGACCTTGGACATATTTTGTTAGATTTATACCTAAGTACTTCATTTTTAGGAGTGCCAATGTAAACTATGTTGTGTTTTAAAATTTAAATTCCACTTGTTCATTGCTAGTATGTAGAAAAGCAGTTGACTTTTGTGTATTAATATTGTGTCTTACAACCTTGCTAGTATCACTTTTTATTTCCAAGTTTTTTTGTTGATTGTTTAGGATTCTCTGCATACATTATTATGTCATCTGGAAACATAGACAGTTTTACAGATTGGGAAGTTCTTTCTTCCCAGTCTGTATTTTTTTCTTTTCTTGTCATATTGCTTTAGCAAGGACTTCCATTATGTCATCTGGAAACATAGACAGTTTTACAGATTGAGAAGTTCTTCCTTTCCAATCTGTATTCTTTTCTTTTCTTGTCTTATTGCTTTAGCAAGGACTTTCAGTAGAATGTTAAAAAGCAATGGTGAAAGGAGACAACCTTGTCTTGTTCCTGATCCTAGTGGAAAAACTTTCAGTTTCTCACTATTAAGTACAATGTTAGCTGTAGGCATTTTGTAAGCATTCTTTCTTAAGTTGAGGAAGTTCCCCTCTATTCCTAGCTTACTGATTTTTTTGTTTTTGATATCACAAATAGGTTTGGATTTTATCAAATGCTTTTTCTTTTTCTTTCTTGTCTTTTTTTGTTATTGTTGTTGAGTTGGAGTCCACTCTGTCACCCAGGCTGGAGTGCAGGGGCATGCTCATGGCCATCCCAGTGTTGATCTGCTGGGCTCACATGATCCTTCCTCCTCAGCCTTCCAAGTAGCCTCTACTACAGGCGCATGCTACCATGCCTGACTAATTTTTTGCTTTGTTGTAAGATGAGGTCTCGCCAAGTTGCCCAGGCTGTTGTCAAACCCATGGGCTCAGGCAATCCCCTCACCTTGGCCTCCCAAAGTGTTGGAATTACAGGCTTGAGCCACCGTGCACGGCCTATCAAATGCTTTTTCTACATCTATTGATATGATTATTCAGTCTGTTGATATATCATGGATTGCATTAACTGATTTTTGAATGTTGAACTTGTTTAATTTACCTGGAATAAAACCTACTTAGTTGTGATGTATAATTCTTGTAATACATTGTTGGATTTGACTTAGTAATATATTGTTGAGAAATTTTGCATTTACATTTATGAGTTATGTTGGTCTGTAGTTTTGTTTTCTTTGAATATCTTTGTTTGTTTTTGGTATTAAGGTAATGTTGACCCTAAGACTGAGTTAGGGAATATTCCCTTTGCTTGTGTTTTATGAAATAGATTATAGAGAATTGATAAAATTTCTTTTTTAAAGGTTTGATAGAATTTACAATAAACTCAGATGGGCTTTGTGATTTCTGCTTTGGAAAGTTACCAATTATTGATACCATTATTTTTAAATACTAGAGTCATGTGTATTTTGACAAGATGACTATAGACATCAACTGGAAATTAGAGTTCAGACTGACTCCTTAATTTACAGATAATAAAATTGAGCATCAAAGATATAAAGAGAGATGCAACATGCTATAATACTTATACTAGTTAATGGCAGATGCAACTAGAGTCTACATCTCTTGATTCCTAGTTTATCATTCTTTCCACTATTTTATAGTCCCTATACTAGCATAGAGTCAAAATTTGAGTGCCAAATTAAAGAGACAATGGGACAATCTTTGCAAAGTAATAATAGATATTGTCTCAGGCTCATGATAGGTACAAATATCTATCTTTCTCATGATAATCTTGTAAGATTGCTAATGTTTTCCAGCCTTACAGATGAGAAACTGAGGCTCAGAGAGTTGAGTAAATTACCAGCATTCACATAGCTAATAAATACTAAGCTAGGATATAAAAATATTTTTATCTAGTTAATAAGTGACTCTAGTCCTTTGAAGTCAGTTAAACAATAAAAAGGAATCTCCTTACAAAATGAGATTGCACATCTACCCTTTCAGTAAAATATGAAATCACTCTGAAATAAGGTGCTATAAAATGTAAGGTATTGTTGGTCACATATTGCATGATTCCATTTATAGGAAATGTACAGAATAGGCAAATCCTTAGAGACATAAAGTAGATTAGTGGTTGCCAGGGGCTGGGGTGTAGGGAATAATTAGGAGTGACTGTTAACAGGTTCAGAATTTCTTTTTGAGGTATTGGAAATGTTCTGGAATCACATAGTAGTGATGGCTGTGAAACACTTTGAATATACTAAAACTGAATTATACACTGTAAATTGGTGAATTTTTTGTTATGTAAATTTTATTTAGAAAAATTGCAAAAAAGTACTTTACTGACAGGGAGAAAGTTGAGGATCTGAAAAATGGTTATATCATTCACACTTATATGAATTTAGAAAGGGAAAATAAAATATTTATAAAAATTAAAGATAAATTTACACACACCCACCCAAGAGTCTTCAGTAGCTATTTCTCTTTGTGATTGTAATGCTGAAGATTGGTCAAGGTTTCAGCAAACTGTTTTCAGACTTAAACCAGGCATGATGGCTCATGCCTGTAATCCCAACTTTTTGAAAGTCTGGGGAGGAGGATCAGTTGAGCCTAGCAATTCAAGTACAGCCTGGGAGATATAGCGAGGCCCTGCCTCTACAAAAATGAAACAAAATAATTTTCAGACCTAGAGTTATCTTGGAATATATCCTCAAAGTTGAGTTAAGAGAGTATATTTCATATTCTATGTACTAAAGAGGAAGAGAACTATTTTACTTGGGTCAAATTATATTTGGATATCTAATTTCTCATGGCAATGTTTTATAGTTTTGTCTTAGTGAAAATTTCTCTGCAGTGTATTGAGGATGACATTAATATTCCAGAAGTGCCATTTGTGTAGTGGTTTCTACATTGAGCTTCAATACTAAGCTCATGTTGAAATCTAAATAGTTCAGAATTCCAGAGGTGTTCTCTGAGAATGAAAATGGAGATTAATTTACAGACTTGGTTGGAGTGAAGATGCATCATAGCCAAAGACTCTCTGTATAGTTTTGAATAAATTAATGTCAAAATCCCTGTACCAGTATAAACAAAACTTGCTCATTCATCATGAAAATTACACTCTAAGGATCTATTAACCAAATTTATAAAACAGAATTTTCCCATTGCGTATTGAATGTGTTAGGTTGCTGGAGAACCTCCAGCATTTATTGTAAGTCTGCTTGTTCTTGCTAATTCTGAAAATCCAAAATTATTTAGAGCAGACTATTTCTAATGGCAAAAGAGGTAATTAATAGAGCAAATAGACAACCTACAAAATGTGAGAAAATATTTTCAAACTATGCATATGATAATGGACTAATAGCCAGAATCCCAAGGAACTCAAACAAATCAGCAAGAAAAAAGACAAACAATCCCATTAAAAAGTAGGCAAAAACAGGGACAGATATTTATTAAAATAAAATATAGAAATGGCCAACAAACATATGAAACAATGTTAAACATCATTAGTCATCAGGGAAATGCAAAATGAATCCACAATGTGCTATCATCTTATCCCAGACAGAATGATCATTATTAAAAAGTAAAACAAAATAGATGTTGGCATGAATGTGGCAAAAAGAGAACGCTTAATACAATGTTGGGAATGTTAATTAGTACAACCTCTTTGGAAAACAGTATGAAGATTTCTCAAAGGATTAAACTTGATCTATCATTCAATCCAGCAATCCCACTACTGTGTTTCAATTCAAAAGAAAATAAGTTATTATACAAAGAAGACACTGGCATTTGTATGTTAATCACAGCACAATTCACAACTGCAAAGATAGAACATCAAAGAAAGTGCCCACCAACTGATGAGTGGATATGCATACCATAGAATACTGCTCATCTATTAAAAATAGCAAAATAAGGCAACAACTTGAATGGACCTGGAAGCCATTATCTTAAGAGAAGTAACTCAGGAACAGAATACCAAATACTACATGTTCTCATTTATAAGTGGTAGCTAAGCTATGGATCCACAAAACCATGCAGAGTGGAATAGTAGACATTGGTAACTCAGAAGGGGAGAGGGTGGGAATGGAGTGAGGAATTAAAAATAGGTAAGAAAAGTAAGATTTTTCAACATATAAGTAACCTGCCAAAGTTGGCATATCTACTAATTAAAGCAGAACTTCCCAACTCCAAAATCCAAGCTCTGAACAGTTAAAATCTAATAGTGTTGCTGCTTAATATATTACCTATAATATGTTCAAGAAGAAGTTCCATGCACTTGTGCAAAAGCAGCACAAAATTATGTAAAATAGACTCTATTTTTAAAAACCAACACACTGATTGAAGCAACACATTATTTGTATTTGTATTTATATATAAGTAAAATAGTTTGTAAACCGGTGCTCCTCAACTTACCATGGGGTTAAGTCCAAATAAAACTATCATGAATTTAAAATATCATAAGGTAAAAGTACATTTTCCTCTTATGGTATTTTCATTTATGTGTTTATCCGGAAGCAGCCCCACCATAAGTCAAGGAGAATGCTGAGTGCACAATTGTAAACTTTAAAAATTATAAGTCAGATCATCATAAGTCAGGACCATCAGAATATATATTAATATATGTGTATATACAATATTGCAAAGTAATATGTAATAAATGCTAAGTAAAATGGGCAGTAAGCACATAATTGTCTAACTTGTTATGATTTATTAAAAGTGGCTGCCTTTGTTTTATAGCAAAATGTGGTTTGCCAAATTCTTACAGCCAAAATAATTTTAAAACAGACAATGATTTAAAAAATTTTGTTAATTTTTTAATACAAAAATTCTCAAGCTTCAACATATATAAGAATAATTTAGAGAGTTTTTAAGTGCTGTACTATTTTACTTTCTTCTGTGATATCATTGTTTTTAGATTCTACATCTGAGGGGACTTCAGAAAGTTAATAGAAAAATGAAGTTAAAAGATAAAAATAAAAATATAAACTTTATTTCTCAACATAAGCTATCTCAAGTCTAAGACACTTTTTTTTTTTTTGAGTTGGAGTCTCACTCTGTCACCCAGACTGGAGTGCAGTGGCCGCTCCCGGCCACTGCAGCCTCGACCTGCTGGGCTCCGGCGATCCTTCCGTCTCAGCCTTCTGAGTAGCTGGAATTACAGGCACACACTACCATGCCCAGCTAATTTTTTGATTTATTGTAGAGATGAAGTCTTGCTGCCCAGGCGGGTCTCGAACCCGTGGGCTCAGGCAATCCACTCACCTCAGCCTCCCAAAGGCGCGGGATTACAGGCTGAGCCACCGAGCCCGGCTTCTAAGACACTTTTGTAAGTGATGGTACCAGCTATTTAGTCCACTCCTGTAGCACTGAGAATCCTGATAATTTAACCATGTCCTTGCAGTTTTTTTTTAAACATTATTAACTGAAGAAAAGTGGGTGTTGTTTATAGATTTTTGAAGATTAGTAAAAAAAGAAAAAAAAGGATCAGAGAAAGCCTTATTAGGACTATAAAGTGGATGCCTAATGATTTCCCATTCAAACTTTCATAAAGTTACTCTTATTTGATGAGAGAATGGACAGGAACAGTGTCCTAGTGGAAAGGACTCTGGTGAAAATTTTCCAGCCATTTTTTGCTAAAGGTTTTGCTAACTTTATCAAAATACTCCCATAATATGCAGATGTTATCATTTTTTGACCCTCCAGAAAGTCAACAGACAAAATGCCCTGTGCTTTCCAAAAAACTGTTGCCATGACCTTTGCTCTTGATTGTACACTTTTGCTTTGACTAGACCACTTCCACCTCTTGGTAGCCATTGCTTTGAATGTGTTTTGTCTTCAGGATTGTACTGGCAAAGTCATGTTTTATCTCTTTTACTGTTCTTTGAAGAAATGCTTCAGGGTCTTGTTTAAAATTTCCACTGAGGATCAGTTGCTGTTGTCTGCAGATGATCTGGGTGAAATGGTTTTGGCATCCATTGAGTGGAAAGTTTGCTTAACTTTAATTTTTCATTCAGAATTATGTAAGGTTAACCAATTGAGATGCCTATAGTGTTGGCTATCATTTGTGTTATTAACCATTCTCTTAAATTAGGGCAAAAACAGCCTTAATTTTCTTCCTTGAAAATTGATGTGGATGGTCTGCACTGAGCGCTTCATTTGCTTTTTCTTTTTTTTTTTTAATTATAAAGATGTGGGGTACAATTCAGGGTTAGGTATACAAACGTTGATTATGCAGATACCCTTGTTGATGAGGTGTACCCCTCCCTCCCCTAGCAGTTTTCCTCAACTACCAATTCCATTCCCCTCCCCTGACAGTTTCCCACTACTGCCAACTGCTGTCTTATAGTATTATAATTGTTCAAGGTCTACTTATAAGTGAGGACATACGGTACTCTGTTCTTTGTTTTTGTGATCACTGAGTATGATCGACTCTAATTCCATCCAAGTTGCTGCAAAGTACATATGTTTGTCTTTTTATGGCTTCATAATATTCCATTTTGTGTATGTACCACCTTTTTAAAATCCAGTCCAGCTTCGATAGACAGCATGGTTGGTTCCAGGTTTTTACTATTTTGAATAGAGCTGCAACAAACACATGTGCAGGTATCTTTTTTGTAGAATGATTTGAGTTCCTCAGGATATATTCCCAATAGAGGAATTGCTGGGTCAAATGGAAGGTCAATTTCTAGTTCAGAAATTGCCACACTGTCTTCCAAAGAGGTTGCACTAATTTGCATTCCCACCACCAGTGTGGAAGCATTCCTTTTTCTCCACATCCTTGCTGGCACCTGTTGTTTTATTAGTGATGGCCATTCTTACTGGGGCTAGGTAGTATCTCAATGTGGTTTTGATTCGCATTTCTCTGTTGATGAGTGAGGCTGAGCACTTTTTCATGTGTTTGTTGGCTGCCCATATATCTTCTTTTGAGAAGTGTCTACTCATGTCATTTGCCCACTTTTTAATGGGACTGTTTGTTTTTTTCCTTTGGTGTGTTTGAGTTCCTTGTAGATCCTAGATGTTAGACCTTTGTCAGATATACAGTTGGCAAATATTTTTTTCTATTCTGTGGGCTGTCTCCCTGCTCTCTTAATGGTTTCTTTTGCTTTACAGAAGCTCGTAAGTTTGTGAGGTCCCATTTGTCTATCTTATTTCTTAAGGTATGGACACTTAGGGTTTGGAATAGGAGTTGGTTGCCAGTTCCAATTTCCATAAGGGTGTCTCTTGCATTTTCTAAAATTCTTATAGTTTGAGTTTTTACATTTAGGTCTTTGATCCATTTAGAGTTAATTTTTGTGTATGGTAAGAGGTAGGGGTCCTGTTTCAATCTTCTACACGTGGTAGGGGTCCTGTTTCAATCTTCAGCCAGTTTTCCCAGAGCCATTTACTGAATAGATTCTCCTCTCCCCAGTGGTTGTTGTTGGAGGCTTTGTCAAAGATGAGTTGGTTGAGAAATTGAGGCTTTGCTTTTGGAATCTCTATCCTGTTCCATTAGTCCATATGTACACCTGTTCTTGTATCAATACCAGGCTGTTTTGATTCCTACAGTAAAGAGTAAAGTTTAGAGTAAAGTTTGAAGTCTGGAAGTGTGATACCTCCTGCGTTGTTTCTTTTGCTAAGGATTGTTTTGGCTATTCGTGGTCGTTTATGTTTCCATATGAATTTCTGTATTGTCATTTCCAAGTCTGAGAAGAATGATGTTGGTAATTTAATGGATACTGCGTTGACTCTGTAGATTGTCTTTGGTAGGATGGACATGTTAACAATGTTGATTCTTCCTATCCATGAGCATGGAATATTTTTCCATTTGTTTGTGTCTTCCTGGATTTCTTTGAGCAATGTTTTGTAGTTCTCATTGTAAAGATCTTTCACTTCTCTCATTAGGAAGATGCTGAGGTATTTCATTTTTTTGGTTGGGGAATTATGAATGGGATTCTGCTTTTAATTTGCGTCTCTGCCTGCTTGTTGTTGCTGTGTAGGAATGCAACTGTCTTTTGCACATGTATTTTGTATCCTAAGACTTTACCAAAGTCCCTTATCAGTGCAAGCAGATTTTTGATAGATTCTCTTGGATTTTCAAGGTATAGGATCATATCATCAGCAAAAAGGGATAACTTGACTTCCTCTTTTCTTATTTGGATACCCCTGATTTCTTTCTCTTATCTAATTGCCATTGCTAGGACTTCCAACACAATGTTGAACAAGAGGTGTGAGAGTGGATAGCCTTGTCTTTTCCAGTTTTCAGGGAAAATGCTTCCAGTTTCTGTCCATTTAGCAATATGCCAGCTGTGGGTTTATCATGATGGCACTTACTATTTTGAGATATGTTCCTTCTATACCTAGGTATTTGAGGGTTTTTATCAAAACGGGTGCTGGATTTTATCAAAAGTTTTTTCTGCATCTAATGATATAATAATGTGAGTCTTGTTTTTACATCTGTTGATGTATTTAATTACATTTATGGTCTTGTGAATGTTGAACTAACCTTGCATCCTGGAGATGAAACCTACTTGGTCACGGTGAATGATTTTTGAAATGTGTTTTTGGATCTGATTTGCTAGAATCTTATTGAGGATTTTTGCATCTATGTTCATAAGGGATATTGGCCTGTAGTTCTCTTTTTTTTGTTGGATCTTTATGCGGTTTGGGTATCAGTGTGATGTTAGCTTTGTAAAACGATTTGGGGAGAATTCCATCTTTCTCAATTGCCTGGAATACTTTCAAGACGATTGGTGTCAGCTCCTCCTTGTATGCTTTGTAGAATTCTGCTGGAAAGCCATCTGGTCCAGGGTTTTTTTTTTTTTATTTTTGGTAGGTAGTTTTCTTATGACAGAGTCAAGTTCCTGGGTTGTTTAGTGTCTCAATGTCTTCTTGTTTCAACCTGAGGAGGTTGTCCTACATTTCATTTCAGTTATCATGTTTGTTTCCATATAGATGTACATAGTAATCTCTGATAATCTTTTGTATTTCTTCAGGGTCATTTGTGATTTGATTTTTTGTATTTCTGATTGTGTTTATTTGGGCTTTTTCTCTCTTTTTCTTGGTTTTCTTGCTAGGGTTCATCAATCTTGTTGATTCTTTCAAAGAATTAGCTTTTTGTTTTGTTGATGTTTTCTATGATATTTTTGTCTTCTATGTCCCATATTTAGGCTCTTATTTTGGTGATTTTGATTCTTCTGCTAAAGCTGGGGTTTTGGTGGTCTTTTCTTTCCAGCTCCTATAGATGATTTGTTAGGCTCTCAACTTGTGATCTTTCTATTTTCTTGATGTGTGCTTGTAGAGATATAAATTCCCCTCTTAGAACTGATCATGGCATCCTAAAAGTTTTGGTAAGACGTTTGTTAGATTTCATTTGTTTCCAGGAATCTTTTAATTTCTACTTTGATTTCAGTGTTGACCCAGTATTTGTTCAGCTTCATGCTGTTTAGTGTCCATGTCTTGGTGGGCTTTGGGAAAATTTTGTTGGTGTTGATATTTATTGCTATTCCATTATGGTCTGAGAATGTGCATGGCAAGATTTCAACCTTATGGAATTTGTTTATGCTTGATTTGTGGCCAAGGATGTGATCAATCTTGGACTATGTTCCATGAGGTGATGAGTAGAATGTACATTCTGTGGATGTTGGGTGGAATAATCTGTGGTATCTATTAAGTCCATTTGGTTAAGTGTCAAGTTTAGGTTCTGGATCTCCTTGTTGATTTTTTGCCTCAATGATCTATCTAGGAATGTTAGTGGGGGTATTCAAGTCCCCTGCTTTAATAGTGTTACAGTCAATATCTTTTTTTAGTTTACTTAGTAGTTGCTTTATAAATGCTGGTGCTCCTGTGTTGGGTGCACATATGTTTAGGATAGATATTTCTGTTGATGGATTGAAACTTATCATTATGTAGTGTCCTTTTTCATCTTTTAAAATTTTTGATAGCTTAAAGGTTGTTAGTTCTGATATTAAGATCACAACTCCTGCCTTCTTTTGTGATACATTTGCCTGGAAATCGTTTTCCATTCTTTAACTTTGAGTCTGTGTGCATCCCTTATGTTGAGATTAGTTTCCTGAATGCAGCAAATAATTGGGTTATGGTTTCTTATCCAGCTTGCCATTCTGTGTCTTTTCAGTGGTGCGTTTAGTACATTCACATTCAGGCTGATTATTGAAATGTGATTGTTTATCCCTATTATGAGGTTCTTATAAAGTTTTTTCTTTGCTTGTTTTCTTTTGGCTTTGGGGTTGATGTATGTATGGGTTTTCAAGTTTCTTGTTGCACTGTATTCTCTGTTTATCCTATGCTCTGCTGTTCTCTTGGGATGTGTGATCATTCTTTTTTTTTTCTTTCATCTGTGCTTACTACCTTTTTAAGTGTATTTGTAGAGCTGGTCTGGAAGCTGTATAATCTCTTAGGGATTGGATGTCTGGGAAGGATTTTAAATTCTCCATCCCTGATGAAGCTGAGCTTAGCTGGATAGGAAATTCTTGGTTGAAATTGTTTATCTCTGAGGACTTTGACTATAGGACTCCAGTTCCTTCTTGCTTGTAGTGTTTCTGCCTATAGGTCTGCTGCTATTCTGATTGGTTTTCCCTGGTAGGTAGTCTGACCTTTTCCTCTTGCTGCCTTTAGGATTTTTTTCTTTTGTGCCTACTTTGTGTAGGCAAATTACTATGTGTCTAGGGGTTGGTCTTCTCATTTGATGTCTTGTGGGGGTTCTCTGTATCTCTTGTGCTTGGCTAGTCACATCTCTGGTGAGATGGGGAAAGTTTTGTTGGGTTACCTCCTGGAATACTTGCTCCAAGTTGTTCTCCATTTCCCTTTCTTCTTCTGGGATGCCAGTCAGGCATAGATTCCACCTCTTGATATAATCACACATCTTTTGTAGGCTTTGTTCTTTCTTTCTGAGTCTTCTTTCTATGTTTTTTGCAGATTGGGTTAATTCCATGTTCTGCTCTTCGAGTTCTGAGATTCTTTCTTCAGCCAGAGTAATTCTGCTTTCCATGCTGGTCATCTCGTTCTTTATTTCCTGGTTGAAATTTTTTATGACAAAAATCTCTGTTACAAGGTCTTTCAGTTTTGCATCTTGTCTTACTTAAGCCTTATTCACTCTTCCCATCCATTCCCTAATCCCTGTTGTATTCTGGGGCCAGTCATTGATGACTTCCATTGTTTGGGCATCAAGGTATGATTTTTCAGGAGTTTTGTCTTTGGTGCACTTGAAATTGCCTGTGGTCTTTCTTTGGTTTTTCTTCATTTGTGACAGATCTCTTGTTTTTCTCTTTAGTTTCATTGGGAAAGGCTATCCCTTCTGATGTTTTGTCAGCCCTTTATTCTTCCCTGATCTGTGCTCTGGATTTGTTCTACTTTGAAATAGGATGGTGGATGAAAAGCTTTGCTGTCTCTTGTAGTTTTTGGAAGTTGAATAAAGTAGGGGATGGGGATTCAGAAACTACTTGCAAATTACAATGTTCACTCATTGTGGTATATGTTCTCCGACACCCACTCCCTACCACCATTCTGTATGCTTATGAAAAGCAGAAACCATCACAAAAAAAATTGAAAACACACATATACACAGACCATATACACCTCGAAACTAATTGGAATAACAGCAAAGTGAAACAAAACAAACAACAACAACAAAACCAAGAAAACTGAACAAACACACACACGCCTAGCACAAGTGAATGGAGAAGAAAAACAAAAAGATTGGGAAAAAAAAATTCAGATCGAACCCTCACACATATATTGACACACACCTTGAACTATAAAAAATGAAAATAAAAAGAGCAAAAAAGCAGAAACAAACCAACAACAAAATCAGAAGATTAACACTCAATCATTCCCATACACACATAAATAGAAAGCAATAAATCAAAGAAGAAAGAAACAGAAAAAGAAAAAAAAATTTTGGGGGGGATGCATATCAAATCCTTACATACACATTCATGCACTAAGGAAAAATATTTTTAAAATAGATGAACTTACAAACAAACAGGCAAAAAAATTAAAAATTAAAAAAAAACCCTGCCCTCCCTTGGCAGGCTCTGTATTTGTTCCTGTAATGAGGTCTCCTGCAGAGCCACCTCTTTCACTCTCTCCTCAGTGTCTGGAGCTGAGAAAGAGGAGGGGCAGTGGAAGTGGGTGGGGCTGCAGTCCTCCCCTCCCACTCTTGCATGGTCAGGGAGATTTCCTCCAGTGGGGAGGTGTGGGATTGTCACTTCCCCAGGTATGTACTCGTGGCTAGGGTGGTGCCCTAGCCAGGCCTATCCTGGAATGGAGTTCTCCTATTGCAACTGATGTCCAGGCTCTGCCTGGGTTTGTACCTCTCAGTCATGGCCCAGTTGTGTGGGTCTGATGTTCAGAGTATTGCTAGGGAGGAGGGGATTTGGGTCAGCCCCGGACTTACTACTGATGTCTTTGGAGTCCTTCCTCATCCTTTTCTGGCCATACCCTTTGTCCCACAGCTGGATCAGGGTAGGGGGTGGGACTCCTGGGACTCAGCACTTGACAGGTCCCTCCAAAGTTTGTACTTTCGGGATATTCCCTCTGGGTCATGATCAATCCCTGAGTAGTTGGCCCTCCAGCCACAGAGATCAGATCTGCTGCTCCATGGCAAGCAAACCAGACCACCTTCCTGCCCCACCTTCAAGATGGTGGGGGAGTGTCTCTCCAGTCCTCCTCCATAGGACTCTGCCTCTGGACTCCTTCTGCAGCCCCCACTGCCAGTACCCTGCCAGGCACTGAAGTGGTGAGGCAAAGCCTAGAGCCGGCAGTCTGTCCTGCTGCAGTGGTGAGGCAGAGCCTAGGGCATAGTCTCTCCCCACTGCTTCTTCACAGGAAAACTTTTTTCCATTAAAAAAATGGCACTCAGCTTCTGTGACCTGGGAAGAGCCAGGGACCAAGCAGAGAAACTGTAGCACCAGCTGTTGCCAGGCCCTGGCCATTTGCTCACGAGTCCCCACTTAGTCTCTCCCAACATTTTCTTCCCAGGAAGGGTTTTGTTGATTTAGGGGAAAAAATGGCACTTGGCTTCTGTATCCTGGGAATCACTAGGGTCCAAGCCCTGCAGCTGTGGCAGCAGCCCCTGCACTAGGACAGCCCTGGCTGTTAGGTCCCTAGCCCTCACTCAGTCAACCACTCACACACCCACTCACTCACAAAATTTTTTTTAAATTAAGATGGAGATTTATTTAGATTAAGAAAGTAAATCACAATTTACACGTGTAAAAGCTGACAAATATTAGAAACCTCACACGATCTACAAAATCCTCACAAAATGTTGAGTTAATTCACTACCTAACAAAACTCTGTGACACTTTCTCCCCAACATTTCTGAGGGGCTTCAACTCTTTGATAGCCTCTCAAATGCTGACAATTTTACCATACAGTATATGTTACAAAAGAAAGACAACATTAACTTCTCCACTATGATTGATAAGAGTTGATTGTTATTATCCGTCTGGGAAAACATTTCCACTTCACAATTCTTTGTTAGCAATGCCACATACATTTTTAGCAGAGTTGTTAATTTGGGGAACCATCTACCAAGTGTCTTTTAGACACAAGCTGTAAGATTTCATGGCCTTATATGTTCTTTTCTTTTTTTGGCAATGATTAATTTCACTTCTCTTTGAATAAGTGACATCATTAAGCCGTTGTCATTAATGTTTTCATTATGGTGGCATATCATGAATTTTATTGCATCTTCCTTGGTATCAGTTATTTTGTGTCAAATCAGCAAGAAACCTAGTATTTTTTCAGTGTTCACATGCATCATTAATTGTGGTTTCCAAACAATATCTGCAAGTCTTTGTATTACTTTTATTCAAAGTCTTGGGATCAAAGGGAGACCCAAACTTTACCCATGCAATGTCCACTTGTATATCTTGTATACCTAATCCTGAATTGTACCCCACATCTCTAAAACAAAAACAAAAAAACCCAAAAACCCAAATCTGCCTCTTCTTATGAATGAATTACTTTTCAGTGTCAGACTAATTTTTATAGATCTTATCACTCTTCTTTATCACATTTCCTATTTCATGTATTATGATCTGAATTTTAAAATGTTTCTTTAATAAACAGGCTTAAATATGATAAAAGGAGGTACCCTTCATATATACACCCAGATCATGAATCTGTAATTTGACACTTGTTCTACTGAAATATTCATAAATATTGAAACGTAAATGACAAATTGCAGTTAAATGTGATTAAATGTGATTGAGCTTCATTCACTTTTGAATAAAACAGTTTGCATCTTCTTTGTACCTATGTTGCAAACCTTGAATGCTTTATTTATTTATTATTTTTTTAAACAAATTTTTAATTTTAAAATTGTGGGGTACAGTTAAGGGTTAGGTATACAGATATGCATCATTCAGGCACCCTTGTTGATAAGGGGTGTCCCCCCATCACCAGACAGATATTGACTACTGTTAATCCCACCTCCCTTCCCCTTCCTGCCCCTCCATAATTTCCTGTCACTGTCAATCCTTTTCTTATAGTATTACAATGGATGTTCAAGGTCCACTTATGGGTGAGAACATGTGATACTCAGATCTTTGTTTCTGTGAGAGATCACTCAGTATTATAAATCTAGTACCATCCAGGTTGCTGTGAAGTTCATGATTTTGTTCTTTTTAATGACTGCGTAGTATTCCATCATGTATATGTACCACATCTTTTTAATCCAGTCCTCTTTTGATGGACAGCATGGTTGGTTCCAGGTTCTTGCTATTGTGAACAATGCTGCGATAAACATATGTGTGCAGGTATCTTTTTGATAGAGTGATCTGAGTTCTTTAGGGTATATTACCAGTAGGGGAATTGTGGGGTCATATGGGAGGTTGATATTTAGAGCTTTTAGGAATCGCCACACTGCTTTCCACAGAGGTTGCACTAGTTTACACTCCCACCAACAGTGTAGAAATGTTCCCTTTTCACCACATCCTCTCCAGCATCTGTTGTTTTTTGAGTTATTGATAATGGTCATTCTGACTGGAGTTAGGTGGTATCTCAGTGTAGTTTTAATTTGCATCTCCTTGATAATTAGTGAGGTTGAATATTTCTTCATGTGTCTGTTGGCTGCTTGGACGTCTTCCTTTGTGAAATGCCTGCTCATATCTTTTGCCCACTTTTTAATGGGGTTGTTTGTTTTTTCTTTTCAGTACGTTTGAGTTCCTTGTAGATCCAAGATGTTAGGCCTTTGTCAGACATGGAGTTGGCAAATACTTTTTCCCAGTCTGTGGGCTGTCTCCTTCCTCTCTTGATGGATTCTTTGGCTTTAAGAAGCTTTGTCAGTTTAATGAGGTCCCATTTGTCTATCTTATCTTTTATGGCCCATGCATTTCTAGATTTGTTCACGAATTGGATGCCAGTTTCAGTTTCCATAAGGGTGTGTCCTGCATTTTCTAAGGTTCTTATGGTTTGAGGTTTTACATTTAGGTCTCTGATCCATTTAGAGTTAATTTTTGTGTATGGGGATAGATAGGGGTCCTGTTTGAATCTTCTGCATGTGGTCACCAGTTTTCCTGCACCATTTCCTGAATAGGTTCTCCTCTCCCCAGTGGTAGGTGGTGGAGGCTTTGTCGAAGATGAGTTGGTTGAGAAATTGAGGTTTTGCTTCTTGAATCTCTATTCTATTCCATTGGTCCATACACCTGTTCCTGTACCAGTCCCAAGCTGTTTCGATGATTGTAGCTTTATAGTAAAGTTTGAAGTCTGGTAATGTGATACCTCCTGCTTTGATTTTTTTTTTTTGCTGAAATTGTTCTGGCTATTCTTGATCGTTTGTGTTTCCATATGAATTCCTGTATTGTTTTTTCTAGCTCTGAGAAGAATGTTGCTGGTGATTTGATGGGTGTTGCATTAAATCTGTAGATTGCCTTAGGTAAGATGGACATCTTCACAATGTTGATTCTTCCAATCCATGAGCATGGGATATTTTTCCACTTGTTTGTGTCATCTTTGATTTCTTAGAGCAGTGTTTTGCAGTTTTCATTGTAAAGGTCTGTCACGTCTCTGGTTAGGAAGATGCCAAAGTATTTCTTTTTTTGGTGACTATTTTGAATGGGATTGTGCTTTTTATTTGGGTTTCTGTTTGTTTATTATTGGTATAAAGAAATGCGATTGTCTTTTGCACATTTATTTTATACCCTGAGACTTTGCCAAAGTCCTTTATCAGTACAAGGAGACTTTTGACAGATTTTCTTGGTTTTCAAGGTACACAATCATGTCGTCTGCAAAGAGAGAGAGCTTGACTTCCTCTTTTCTTATTTGGAGTACACAAAATTTTGATACACTCACTCACTCACACTGGGACTTGCATAGTCCAACTGGCTCGGCCACCATCTTCCTGACTCCGAGAGCTTCATTTTCAATATCATCTAATCCCTTCTTGAAATGAGTTATCTATTTGCAAACTGCTGATTTCTTTGGTACATTGTCTCCATAAACTTTTCATAAAGCATTAATAATTTCACTATTCTTCCACCCGAATTTCACCATATCTTTCATGTTCATTTTTACTTCAACCTTAGGAGAATTCATAGGTACCATTTTCAAACTGCTGTCTTATCCTTTTTAGGGCCTCAGACTAAGTATTCTTTAGACATGTTATAACAAGTTAGTACAAGTTTATTTTGATGCAAAAAAATTGAAATCCATGCATAGTTTTTCAAAATACACATTTTTTTTCACAAACTTTTGAAGACCCATTATATAAGTGAGATCATGCAATATGTGTCCATCTTACTTGGCTTATTTGACTTAACATAATGTCCTTTAAGTTCATCCAAGTTGCTGCAAGTGACAGGATTTCATTCTTTTTATGGCTGAATAGTATTTTAATATTTATATTACTTTTAAAAAATCGATTTATTCTTTGATGGACACTTAGGTTGATTCCATTTCTTGGTTATTGTGAATAGGGTTGCAATAAACATGGGAATACAAATATCTCTCCAACATACTGATTTCATTTCTTTTATATGAATACCTAGTAGAGGGATTTTGGGGTCTTATGGTAGTTCTATTTTTAGATTTTTTAAGAATACTGTTGCATCATGGACCTACTAATTTACATTCTCACTAACAGTGTGTGAGTTCCCCTTTCTCTACATTCTTACCACCATTTGCTACTTTCTCTTATTTTGATAATAACCATTCTAACTTAATATATCTCATTGGAGTTTTGATTTGCATTTCCCTGATGATTAGTGATGTCAAACATTTTAAAATAAATTTAGCCATTTTTATGTCTTTTTTTAGAAATAAGACATTCAGATTTTTTGCTCAGTTTAAAATGGAATTGTTATTACTTTTTTACCATTGAGTTGAATTTCTTATATATTCTGCATATTAACCTTTTGTCAAATGCATAGTTTGCAAGTATGTTTTCCCATTCTTTAGGTTGTCTTTTCACTCTGTTGATTTTCCTTTTCCTGTGAAGAAGATTTTTGGTTTGATGCAATTGTACTTGTCTATTTTTACTTTGGTTGCCTGTGCTTTTGAGGTCTTATTCAGAAAAATACCTAACCAAACCGATATCAGGAAGTGTTTCATCTATGTGTTTTCTTCCAGTAGTTTTATAGTTTTAAGTCTTACATTGAAGTCTTTAATCCATTTTGAGTTAATTTTTTGTAAATGGTGAGGGATAAGGGTCTAGTTTCCTTCTTCTGTATGTGAATATCCAGTTTTCCCCATGTAATTTATTGAAAAGACTTCTTTCCCTAGCATGTGCTCTTGGCACCTTTGTAAAAAAATCTGTTGGCTGGATATACATGGATTTATTTCTAGTTTTTCTATTCTGTTCCATTGGTTTAAGTGTCTGTGTTTATGCCAGTACCATGATGTTTTGGTTACTATTTTTTGTGTAGTGCATTTTGAAGTCAGGCAATGTGATGTCTTTATTTTTGTTATTTTTGCTCAAGATTGCTTTGGCTATTCTGGGTCTTATGGGTTTCCATACAAATTTTAAGATTTTTTTTCCTATTTCTGTGAAGAATGTCACTGATTTTTGATAGAGGTTGCATTAAATTTGTAGATTCTGTGGATAATATGGACATTTTTGAAATATTAAATCTTTCAATTTATGAACATCAGATAGATATCTTTATTTGTGTCCTTTTCAAATCATTTCCTTGGTGTTTTATAGTTTTCACTGTAGATATCTTTTACTTCTTTGTTTAAATTTATGCATTGGCATTTAATTGGTTTTTTTAAAATATAAAATTGACAAACCTTTAGCTAGAGTCACTAAGGAAAAAAGAGAAATAACTAAAATAAAAACGTAAGAAAGGATACATTGCAACTTATGCCACAGAACTACAAAGAATCATTAGAAACTATTATGAACAATTATATGCTAACAAATTGGAAAACCTAGAAGTGAATAGATTCCTGGATACATACAATTTACCAAGAGTGAATTGTGAAGAAATAATTAAACAAACAAAAAAACTGAACAGACCTGTAACAAGTCATGAGATAGAATCAGTAATAAAAAGTCTCCCATCAAAAAAAGCCCAGGACCTTTTGGCTTCACTACTGAATTCTATCAGACATTTAGAGAAGAACTATACTGATCTTCTCAAACTCTTCCAAAAAATTGAAGTGAAGGGAATTCTTCCAAAGTCATTTTATGAGTCCAGCAATACTTAGATACCAAAACCAGACAAGGAAACAAACAAACAAACAAAAACAAAAAAAGAAAGAAAATTGCAAGACAATATCCCTGATGAACACAGATGCAAATATCCTAGGCAAAATACCAGCAAACTGAATCTAACAGCACAGCAAAAAAATCATTCACCACATAAGCGGGTTTCATCAGGGATGAAAGGATGGTTAAACATAAGTAAATCAATAAATGTGATTCTTCACATTAACAGAATAAAGGACAAAACCCATATCATCATCTCAAGTGATGCAGAAAAAGCATTTAATAAAATTCAACATCCATTTATGATAAAAACCTTACACAAAATAGGTATAGAAAATATGTACCTCAACACAATAAAGACGATACATGGCAAACCCACAGCTAACCTTATACTTTAATAGAAAAAGGTAGAAAAGTTTCCCTCTGAAATCTGAAACAACACAAAGATACTCACTTTCACCATTTCCATTCAAAATTATTCTGGAAGTGCTAACCAGAGCAATTAGGCAAAATAAAGAAATAAAGCATATTTACATTGGAAATGAGAAGTCAAATTGTCTCTGTTTGAAGATGACATGATCTTATATATAAAAAACCCTATAGACTTCTGTCGTGCTTCTATACATCAACAGAGAACTATCTGAAAAAACAATCAAGAAGGTAATTCCATTTATAATAGCTCATAGTGACAATCTAGTTCTCTTACTTGTCCTGCATTTAGAAATTGGAATTCTGTAGGGAAGAGCTGTTATTTCTTCTCCATTCCTCCATTCAATTGTCTATTTCAGTATGGACTCAAAGGTGTTTATTTAATTCTCTGGGTCATAATCCAATATTCAATTTATTTTGTAGTTCAGATTGTTTCATCTTTGGACATTGGGAACTCCTTCAATTGTCTCCCATGTTCCTTCAACATGCTTTGATCCTTTTGTGAGCACTTCCTTGCAATCTGGCACCACAAAGTTTTTCAGGATCATCTTGTATTTTCCCTGACTCAGCCCTGGAATGAATCCTATCATTTAGGAACCTCTAGGCTAAATTTAGAGGCTATTTATAAATATTGCTAAAATTCCTCCCAGAGAGATTGTATACCAGTTTTTACTTCCACTAGAAGCTTTATTGGTATTAAACAAACTTGTCAGTTGACCTGGTTAACATTTTACTAGCCCTTTCTTTTGTATCTTATTTCCAATGTTTTTTGCTATTAGTATTTCTTGATGATGTATTTTTAAATTTTTTTCTCTATTTTTGAGTTGGAAGTCACAAAAAATTTACCTCTTTGGTTAAATTTATGCATAGGTATGTAGCTGGTTTTTTGAAAAGATACAATTGACAAACCTTTAGCTAGACTAAGAAAACGGAGCAAGAACTCAAATAAAAACAAGATAAAAGATATATTGCAACTTTTGCCACAGAAATACAAAAGATCATAAGAAACTATTATGAACAACTATATGCCAACAAATTGGAAAACCTAGAAGAAGGGGATAAATTCCTAGACACATAAAACTTACCAAGACTGAACCGGATGGAGTGAAGTGGCTATTCATGGGCATGATCTTCATAGTGTACTGCAGCCTTCAGCTCCTGATCTCAAGTGTTCCTCCCACCTCAGTCTCCCAAGTAGTTGGGACTACAAGTACAGACCATCCTGCCTGGCCTTTTTTTTTTTTTTTTAAATCACAGTTTAAAAGAAACATTGAACTATTTGAAAAATTCCATAGTTTAATTCACCGGTAAGGTGAACTTCATGAGAAAACAGGTTATGAAATGCTGTATAAGACAATTACTAACTTATCTCTTGTGTACCTGGCTTTCTTGCAGAGTGAAGGTACAAACCTCTAGCTCTTCATTACAGATCCTCACTGGATACTACTTTGACCAGGACAATTTTCATTCTTTTTTGTGAATGAAATGGTTCCCCAGCTTTCTCAAAGAACATTCTTTTTTTAAAGAATAAAGTTGAGCTAGACTTGATTAACAAAGAGTTTATCTTATCCTTTTCCTCAGGGTTATTGTTTATTACTCTATGATAGACTAGATATGAACACTCATTTTTTAGGCACTCATTTTATTTGTTGTATTAAGATGATTTTTATGTATAGTACCTCATCTAATCACTTCTTATGAAGGGACTGTAATTCTTATTTGAACTATCCAATAACTTTTGTGTCATCAAAACCTTATTGAAGATCCTGATACATGAATATGATAAAAGTAAAATTGCTAGACATTTCTGTATGATGTTACTTAAATAAAACATGATGGTTTAAACCCTGCTCATATGCTCTAATTTAATAATTCTGCTTTTTATATTTGTGTGTTTGGAAAAGAGAAGTTCTTGAGAACTAAGATTAGAATTGATCTATATTAAATACAAGAATTTAATAATTGTTATACAATAGCAATTGTTTCACATCTGTTGTGGTGAATATGATGATACTTTCTAATTAGGTCTTTAACATAAATACTTATTGAAATATAGTTATTATAAAAATTAAGCAACAAATTTCTAACATCAGCTTTCTTAACTTGACAGAAATTATTTTTATACTAGGGCAAGACTAATAAAGGAAGTTTGGATTGCCAGTAAAGACCATTTGTGTGATATAAGCTAATATAATATTTTGCTAAATTTTTATGAGGACAAGAAATGGTTAACGTAATATCTACTTTAGTAAAAAAAAGAATCCATGTACCTGCCTCATAATTCAGGAAATTATAATGATATAATAATCATTTAAAATATATTGATCCAACAAGATTACAGCTTTAAAAAGATCAACCTTTTTTTATTAATCAATATTTTTTTATTATGGTTTTGTAGGGTACAGTTAAGGGTTAGGTGTACAATTACGTTTCATTCAGGCACCCTGTTGATAAGAGGTGTTTCCCATCCCCAGGCAGATATTTGCTACTGTTAATCCCATCCCCCTCCCCCCCATAGTTTCCCAGTCCCGTCAGTCATTTTCTTATAGTATTACATTGAAGGATCAAGGTCCATTATATGAGTGAGAACATGTGATACTCGGATGATTGTTTCTGTGAGAGGTCACTCAGTATTATAGACTCTAGTTCCATCCAGGTTGCTGCGAAATTCATGATTTTGTTCTTTTTTATGGCTGCGCAGTATTCCATCGTGTATATGTACCACATTTTTTAATCCAGTCCTCTTTTGATGGGCAGCATGGTTGTTTCCAGGTTCTTGCTATTGTGAACAACGCTGCGATAAACATACGTGTGCAGCTATCTTTTTTATAGAGTGATTTGAGTTCTTCACGGTATATTCCCAGTAGGGGGATTGCGAGGTCATATGGAAGGTCGATTTTTAGAGCTTTTAGGAATCGCCACACTGCTTTCTAGAGGTTGCACTAGTTTACACTTCCACCAACAGTGTAGAAGTGTTCCCTTTTCTCCACACCCTCTCCAGAGGCTGTTATTTTTTGAGTTGTTGATAATTGCCATTCTGACTGGAGTTAGGTGGTATCTCAGTGTGGTTTTGATTTGCAGCTCCCTAATGATTAGTGAGGTTGAGCATTTCTTCATGTGTTTGTTGGCTGCTCGAATGTCTTCTTTTGTGAGGTGTCTGTTCATATCTTTTGCCCATTTTATAATCGGGTTGTTTGTTTTCTTCTTTTCAGTACGTTTCAGTTCCTTGTAGATCCAGGATGTTAAGCCTTTGTCAGACCTAGAGTTGGCAAATACTTTTTCCCAGTCTGTAGGCTGTCTCCCTGCTCTCTTGATGGTTTCTTTGGCTTTGCAGAAGCTTGTCAGTTTAATTAGGTCCCACTTGTCTATCTTCTCTCTTATGACCTGTGGGTTTCGGGTTTTGTTCAGGAATTGGATGCCAGTTCCAATTTCCATGAGGGTATTTCTTTCCTTTTCTAAGATTCTTATGGTTTGAGGTTTTACATTTAGGTCTCTGATCCATTTGGAGTTAACCTATGTGCATGGGGATACATAGGGGTCCTGTTTCAATCTTCTGCATGTGGTCAGCCAGTTTTCCCAGCACCATTTACTGAACAGGTTCTCCTCTCCCCAGTGGTAGATGGTGGGGGCTTTGTTGAAGATGAATTGGTTGAGAAATTGAGGTTTTGCTTCTGGAATCTCAATTCTATTCCATTGATCTATATGCCTGTTCCTGTACCAATACCAAGCTGTTTTGATGATTGTAACTTTATAGTAAAGTTAGAAGTCTGGTATTGTGATACCACCTGCTTTGTTTTTTTTGCTGAGGATTGTTCTGGCTATTCTTGGACGTTTGCGTTTCCATTTGAATTCCTGTGTTGTTTTTTCTAGGTCTGAGAAGAATGCTGTTGATAATTTAATGGGTATTGCATTAAATCTGTAGATTGTCTTGGGTAGAATGGACATCTTAACAATGTTGATGCTTTCAATCCATGGGATATTTTTCCACTTGTTTGTGTCAGCTTTGATTTCTTTGAGCAGTGTTTTGTAATTTGCATTGTAAAAGTCTTTCACGTCTCTGGTTAGGAAGATGCCAAGGTATTTCATTTTTTTTTTTTTTGTGGCTATTGTGAATGGATTTGTGTTTTTTATTTGGGTTTCTGTTTGTTTATTATTGGTGTAGAGAAATGTGATTGTCTTTTGTACATTTATTTTGTATCCTGAGATTTTGCCAAAGGACTTTATCAATGTAAGGAGATTTTGACAGATTCTCTTGGGTTTTCAAGGTACACAATCATATCATCTTCAAAGAGAGATAACTTGACTTCCTCTTTTCCTATTTGAATACCTCTTATTGCCTCCTCTTCTCTGATTGCTCTAGCCAGGACTTCCAATACTATGTTGAACAGGAGGGGTGAGAGTGGGCATCCTTGTCTAGTTCCAGTTTTCAGGGGAATTGGTTCCAATTTTTGTCCATTTAGGAGTATGCTGGCTGTGGGTTTCTCATAGATGGCTTTTAGCATTTTGAGGTATGTTCCCCGTATGCCTAGATGTTCAAGGGTTTTTATCAAGAAGGGGTGCTGGATTTTATCAAAAGCTTTTTCTGCATCTAATGATATGATCATGTGGTTTTTGTTTTGACATCTGTTGATGTATTTAATTACATTTATGGTTTTACGAATGTTGAACCAGCCTTGCATGCCAGGAATGAAGCCTACTTGGTCATGGTGGATGATTTTTGAGATGTATTGCTGAATCCGGTTTGCTAGGATCTTGTTGAGAATTTTAGCATCTATGTTCATCAAAGATATTGGCCTGTAGTTCTCTTTCTTTGTTGGATCTTTACCTGGCTTGGGTATCAATGTGATGTTGGCTTCATAAAATGATTTGGGGAGAGTTCCATCTTTTTCAATCGCCTGGAATACCTTCAGTAGGATTGGTATCATCTCCCCCTTAAATGTCTTGTAGAATTCTACTGGAAAGCCATCTGGACCAGGGCTTTTTTTTGTAGGAAGTTTTCTTATTACATAGTCAATTTCCTTGATTGTTATTGGTCTATTTAGGGTCTCAATTTCTTCTTGTTCCAACCTAGGTAGGTTGTGTGATGTCAGAAAGTCTTCCATTTCCTCAAGGTTTTCAAGTTTGTTTCCATACAAGTGTACATAGTAGTCTCTAATGATCTTTTGTATTTCTTCAGGGTCTGATGTGACTTCATCTTTTGTGTTTCTGATTGTGCTTATTTGGTTTTTTTCTCGTTTTTCCTTGGTCAGTCTAGCTAGGGGACCATCGATCTTGTTTATCCTTTCAAAGAACCGGCTTTTTGTTTCATTGATTTTTTGTATTATCTTTTTGTCTTCTATGTCCTGGATTTGGGCTTTTATATTGGTGATCTGGATTCTTCCGCTGAAATTAGGGTTTTTGTGGTCCTGCTTTTCCAGCTTCTTTAGGTGGCTTGTTAGGTTGTGAGTTTCTGTTCCTTCCATTTTCTTCATGTGTGTTTGTAGGGATATAAATTCCCCTCTTATTACAGCTGTCAGGACATCCCAGAGATTTTGGTAAGATGTTTCTTCATTTTCATGTGTTTCCAGGTATCTTTTGATCTCTGTTTTGATTTCGTTGTTGACCCAGGAGTTGTTTTGCATCATGCTGTTTAGTGTCCATGTCTTTGTGGGTTTTGGGTGGACTTTGTTGGTGTCAATGTTTATTTTTATTCCACTGTGACCGAGAGGGTGCATGGTAGAATTTCGGTCCTTTTAAATTTGCTTATGCTTGATTTATGGCCGAGTATGTGGTCGATCTTAGACTATGTTCCATGTGGTGATGAGTAGGATATGTTTTCTGTGGTCTTTGGATGGAGTGCTGTGTAGGTATCAATTAAGTCCATTTGGTCCAAAGTCACATTGAGGTTCCGGATCTCCTTGCTGATTATTTGTCCTGATGATCTGTCTAGGGTTGTGAGTGGGGTATTAAAGTCCCCAGTTATGATGGTGTTAGAGTCAATATCTTTCTTTGGTTTTCCGAGAAGTTGCTTTATGAAAGTTGGCGCACCTATGTTGGGTGCATATATGTTTAGAATAGATATTTCTTGTTGATGGATTGAGCCTTTTAACATTATGTAGTGGCCTTCTGTATCTTTTTTGATTTTTAATAGCTTGAAGGTTATTTTGTCTGAAATTAAGATTGCTACTCCTCCTTTCTTTTGTATTCCGTTCACCTGAAAGTTTGTTTCCCATCCTCTTACTTTGAGTCTGTGGGTGTCCTTTCTAGTGAGGTGAGTCTCTTGAAGACAATAGATTTTTGCCTGATGATATTTTATCCATTTTGCCATTCTATGTCTTTTCAGTGGTGCATTTAGTCTGTTCACATTTAGGCTAATAATTGAAATGCATGAGTTGATCCCTGTCATAAGGTTCTTACAGAGCTGTTCCTGTTTGTTTGTTGTCTTTCTTTGGATTTTGGAGTTGGTTCATGTGTGTTTTTAATCTTTTGCCTGTACTCTTGTGAAGAATGCTGTTGTTCTTTTTTCTTTTTCTTCTCTGTTCAGTACTTTGTTAAGTGTTTCTTGTTGAGGTGGTCTGGTGGCAGCGTAGGTTCTTAGGGATTGGATATCTGGAAAAGATTTCAATTCTTCCTCACTAATGAAGCTTAGTTTGGCTGAGTAGGTTATTCTTGGTTGAAATTGTTTCTCTTTTAGAACTTTGAAGATAGGGCTCCAGGCTCTCCTGGCCTGCAGGGTTTCTGTGGATAAATCTGCTGCTATTCTAATTTGTCTTCCCTGGTAGGTGGTCTGGCCTTTTTCTCTTGCTGCCTTTAGGATTTTTCCTTTCATAGCTACTTTGTTTAGGCGAATTATTATGTGTCTGGGAGTTAGTCTTCTCATTTGTTGTCTTGCAGGGGTTCTCTGAATCTCTTGTGTTTGAATTTTTCATCCTTAATGAGATGAGGGAAGTTTTCTTGAATGGTTTCATGAAATGTTTGTTCCAGTGTGGCTTCTGTTTCTCTTTCTTCCTCAGGAAGCCCAATTACTCTTAGGTTTGGTCTCTTGAAGTGATCATTCATCTCTTGCAGGTTTTGTTCTGTCTTTTTGAGCTTCTTTTCTATGCTTTTGACAGTTTGGGTTAGTTCCGTGTTTTGGTCTTCGAGCTCTGAGATTCTTCTGCTTGGCTGATTCTGCTTTCCATGCTTATTAATCTGTTGTTCATTCCCATCACAGTATTCTTTACTGCTGTCATTTCTGACATCAGCTCCTTCCTATTTTCCTCTTGTCTCTCCTTAATTTTTAAAATTCTCTCCATTAATGTCTTGATGTCTGGGTTATTTGCATGTACCAGTCATTCTGGGGGATCTTCATTGTTTGTGTCCTAGAATCTGTTTTCTCAATGTCTGATTTCCCAGGGGTCTGTGTGAGACGTATATTCTTCTTTTGGTTTTTCTTCATTTGTGCGGTTTTCCCCCCTCCCTACTTTTTCTTTTCCTCTATGTCACCGTCTTCTTTAATTCTGTTATTCAGGGGTAAAGGGATTGGTTTTACTTCTGTTTGTTCAATCTCCTATTCTTTATGTATGCCCTCTTACTTTGTTCAATTCTGGAGTTGCACTGTAGGTTGGAGGTGATCCTTTTTGCAGTTTTGAGATTTACTTAAGGGGGGAGCTGTGATTCAAAATCTATCTGCATGTCCTGGTATTCACTGACAGGTGTGTGGATAATGTGGAACCCACTTCCCACTGCCCTGGAATCTGTCTGTGCAATGGGGCAGTAGGTTTACTCCCTGAAATAAAATGTGGTTAGCAGGGGGGAGAGAATGGAGCAGATAGTGGTTTGAAGAGGGGAGTGGAGAGATAGAGGAGTAAGGAGGGAAACAAACGAGTGAGCCAACAAATAGAGATAGAGGCCTATACTGAAACAGATAAAAACAATAGACCACAGCTACAGACAAATCGACTCTCATACAAAAAATAAAAAAGAAAAATAAAACATATAGCGATGCTAACATACAAGCTAACCAACCACCTTATTAGTGTCCTGTTTCTCTATACAAAGATATGGTTTACAGAGAGAAGAAAAGAGAAGAAAAGGAAAAGGAAAAAAAGAAAAAAGGGAACAATACAGTAGGAATAGAATTAAGTCATTAAACTAATAGAATCAATGAAGCACACTCTGAGACATTTCGTTTAAGTCCATTGTCCTTTCAGGTCTGATTTCTAGTTTTCTTTTCAAGCTGGTAAATTAGTTTGCAGTTAGGGTCAGTTGCCCTGGTCTGCTGTGAAGGACAGTTCAGATTACCCTCCCTTCAGCACTCTGGTCTATGTCTTTATCAAGCATGTTTCTTCTGTTTCGGTGTTGTTACCTTGAATCGCCAGCAGGTGGTGCTATCTCAGCTGCTCGCCCCAGAGTGGGTGAGGCTGGACATGAACAAGATGGCTGCCTGCCTCAGGGCAGACAACAGGAGACCCACAGCGGGCAGGCAGGACTTCTCGGTTGCAGGAGAGGTGGCAGCGATCTCAGCAGATCTTCCCTGAAGTGGCTTGAAGTGGGTTGCCTCAAGCCCGGATGGTACGATGTGCTACTGCCGTCACGGAGGCCGCGGCAGCTGAGGCGGTGATGGCGGCAGCGATGGCGGTGGTGGTGGGGGGGGAGGCTGCGGCAGCGGTGGTGGCGGTGGCAGTGGCAGCACCGTTTGCGCCGCAGTGACTGTCCAGTCCGTCGCGATGCCCCAGCAGTGGCAACGGCCGAGCTCCGTATGAAGAGCAGGCTGCGTTGCTGGGGTCCGTAGCCCCCCAGGGCAAGAGTCAGAGACCCACTGCAGATCTCCTTTGCAGAGGGCTTCACAGACCGCGTTGCCCTGTCGCCATCTTGCTGCTTCTCCTTTTTTTTTTTTTGAGTTGGAGTCTCACTCTGTCGCCCAGACTGGAGTGCAGTGGCTGCTTCCGGCCACCTCAGCCTCGACCTGCTGTGCTCCGGCTATCCTTCCTCCCCAGCCTTCCAAGTAGCTGGAATTACAGGCACGCACTATCACGCCTGCCTCATTTTTGATTTATTGAAGAGATGAGGTCTTGCCAAGTTGCCCAGGTGGGTCTCGAACCCGCAGGCTCAGGCATTCTACCCACCTCAGCCTCCCAAAGTGTGGGACTACAGGCTGAGACTCCGAGCCCAGCCAAAAATAAATTTCTAAGCCAAAGATCAGCCTTTTACAAAATTGTTTTTAACAGTTTTTAATTTCATCTATTTCTTTGTTATGATTTAAAAACATTATTCTACCTCTGTCTGCATACTTAACCCTCATTGTCTCACTTAGCAATATAATTCAGGATTCCTAAACTTTCTCATATATTTATCTAAACATATTTCCCCCATCTTTTAAGTTAGTATTATGGTATGGAATAAGACAAAAAGGATAGTTGTCTTTGATTCCTTAGGATACGGATATATCTCAGTGTAAGATTATCTAGTTACCTCAGCAACTCTTTTGAGTTTAGACTACATACTTTAAATTGAATCCTACCACCTAATTCTTATGGTTACAGAGAAACTTGTGGCATTAGAATCTGCTTTTCTTGGAAAAATACGCTTTCCTGATGTTTTCCTTCATTCAAAAATATCTTGAAAGGGGATAAAAAGGTTTTAACAGTTTATTGAATTTCAGATTGTTCCATAAAAAAATGATTTGATGATTATGTTTCAATAGTTTATCAACACCCATTTAATTTTTCTTAAAAAGAAACTGCATATTTAGAAAACAAGATGAAAGAATATTTGGCAAAATGCAATTGAAATTTAGGACAAATGTTAATATCTGGATGGTTTGTTTAATTTAATAAATGTAAAATTTTAATTGATTCCTTTTAATTTATTTATTTGCTGTTCTGGCACTGTTTTATTGAGCATGACTGGAGGGGCTAAATAAGTGATTTTCCTGCCTTTTAAGAAATGTAGTAGGAATTCAAACCATTTAGGAAGGTATAGTGGGCATAAGAAACATATTGCACTGTTTTGATCATATCTTTGTGTTGGTGATTCATGATTCATGATAACTAAGATCAGTATAAATAAATAAGACTAAGATTGTCTTTTTTATGTTAATAGTTCAAGCCTCTGGTTTCTTAAATATTTTACTAATATTATTGTAGAGAACGCAAGATACTTTGGTTCAAAGTTTCTTTTCTCCAGTCTGGGTTAAAATATTAAAGCTCTTGAGCTATGAAATCTTCTCATGGAAATCTCATCCCAATTCTTACTTACTTTTGTGGACCTGTATTTTATATCAAAACTCCCTTGAACATTTGTAAGTATTCTAACTAGGGTTGGGAGAAAGAAAAAATCCTGAGGAAAAGATAACATGTGTAATTTAATATAGATATCTTCCATTAATGCACCTGACTATTCTATGAATTAAATCATGCTTCTTTAAAATTTTGATATAAGCTTACATTTTCACTGAATTTAATAGCGAAGAATGTACTATTGAGCTATGAAATGACCAGAAATCAGTCAATTTTAGGAAGGCAAAGGTCAAGACTTTTATTTTTTTATTGCTATGCTTTGGATAGTTAGCATTTGACAAATTAATACTTTATTGAATATTAATTCAGAATGACCATATATTTTTAAAAAATCGTTTGAAAGTAAATTAATTTGAATTATGCATTCTAATAAATTCTTAGTACTCTTGGCATTTTTAGTTCAATTCAACTGGCTGTTCTTTACTTTTAAAGTGGCATATAGACTTTTGATAAAAACTGCATTCAACTATAAGTTGATATTTAATATTATTTTTTACATGGAAATGGTATGTGTCTCATATATGGCAAAAAAACTAGTTGTTTCATATACAATAACAAGATTTATTATGTTGAGGCTACTAAGGAACTGGCTGGTAACTACAGCTGGTTCTTATATGTGCAACTAATATGGTCTGTGTAAGGCAAGATATTTGAGTATTTCCCATTATTTTTAATTTCAAATATTTCCACATTTTTATTATCTGCATTCTATTCTATACTGAAGTCATTTAAGAAATACTTTTATTCATTGCAAGATAAAGTGAATTGATTCAAGTAGAATATCTGCTTTTGAACCCATATATTGGAGGGCTTGGGATGGCATAATTCATGTTTATGAAGGCATCACAGGTGTGCCTGCTTGTCTCTTTACCTTTCTTTTATGTCCTGGCTTATGAATGCTACACAAAGACACTCTTTCCTTTCTTTCTGGCTTCTGATTCTCCTTTTCTATTATTAATCACACTTATTAGACACTTATCTGCATGTATATAAAAAGTGAATTAAATATCTCAAGCATTTTTAGATACATGAAAATATCAAAGACTGAATACAAAATAATGATTCATAAAAATAATAACTACTAAATTAATGAATCAAAACTGTTTTACATCTGTGGTCAAGTTTATTATTTAAAAAATTCTGTTTTTGGAGTTACCTCATTAATCATTTTGAACAAATATAAATATTTAGTTTTATATAATTTTTTTATAGCAAGGTTTCAGGCTCAGGCAACATTTTGATGTGCTCATGTCAGTAATCAAACTATCCCTTCTTTGAACTAAAAAATTAATAACCTTTATAATTGTGTTTATGACTTTATTGTTTGTTCTGGTGATATCTTGTAGACACTCATAAGCTTTTGCTTTAAGCCAGAAATTTTCATTTCTGTTCACTATTCTTCAAATAAAAAAATTACACAAAACAGAATGAAATGAGTTTATTAAAACATTTTGAAGACTTTTGGGCCATAATTTGCAATGACAATAAAGTTAAAATAAAGAAAGAATATATCTTAACCTGTCTAATGCTTCCTACAATAAGTGATGAGGCATGAGAGAGTTAGAGACCATTTGAATTTCAGAAATAATCATTTAATAATAATAAAAGAGAATTGTAAGGGACTATATTTTATTTCTAAAGGTAAAATGGTTATGCTACATTAATCCATAAATTTTTCCTAGGGAGAAAATAGAAAGAATATCTCTAAGGTCAGGTGTGAACATCCCATGGTATTTATTGACATCCATGTGAGGGAAGGATTTGGAGAATTTACAATACTTTTTTTCTCTCTTAGTTTTATATTTTCCCATGACACAATGGGCTTTGATGGAAATTTTATTAAAAATTCCAGATAGGCCAGTAATATTTTTCATATTACAAGATTTCTTGTGATAATATTTGCTCATAGCTAATATAGTCAGGGTTGCGAGTTCATGCGCGTGCACGTGCACACACACACACACACATACAGTAACAAAAAACTTAGTATAAAGAGAAATGTATAAAAAAGACAGCATATAATTCTTATTAGACTCACCTTGATTTTTTTCCCCTGGTTTTTTACAAGTGAATTAGTAATTATTTCATGTTGGTGAGAATTTTAATTTCATATTCCTTCCTCAAAAGCTACTACAGTGGTTTTATATTATGTGAATTAAGATACAAGAGTTTGCTTTTGGTTATTTTGGATAAAGCCTACATGAGAAAATATTATCTTGTTTGAACTTTGTTATATTTTTGAGAAGCTAAAATTTTAAAAAAAGATAATATTACCAAATAATTTATAGTTGGCTGAGAATTCTAATTGAAAGCCAGGTAAAGAAATTTTATGTAAATCTGAAAGCCAGTCAAAATAATGAACAATGAACGTTTATTAAGTGCTGAGAGTATGTTTGGAAACTTCATCTTAATTCTTACTCACTTTTGAGGACCTGTGTCATATGCAAAATTCTCTTTAATTTTACTAAGCATTTATCTATGGATGGGGGAAGGGAAATAGCCTAAGAAAAAGGTGATAATATAATTTAGTATAGATAATGTCTATTAATGTACATCACTACTTTATGAATTAAATCATGCTTTTAAAAAGTTTGACCGAAGCTTATATTTTCACTAATATAATAGTGAACTATGTGCAAAATTGAGCTGTTGCACCAAGGATTTATAGCTTCTAGCTCTAGTGACTGTTTTTTTTTTTAAGTCTTTGTTATTTTGTGGTCTATTTATAATACAGATAAGCAGATACATTGATTAAGGGTCAGGTTCAGAATCAGGCGAGAAATACATGAGAGAAAAGTATGGTTATGGCTCATAATGACAACTTAAAGTGCTCTCTGCTTAGATTCCTTAGCTTAATCCCATTAAAGACTAGCTACATTTCTTTGTGATGTTCTTCAATTTGAGCAGCTAATTTGCTTGACAATGCCTTTAAACAAAATTTAAAAGATGTTTGCTAAAAATATACTAAAAATAATTAATACAAAAATTTCTAATTTGAATTATGCATTACAAATAAATTGGAAATAATCTTGATACTGTGAAGCAGAAACACCAGGCTAAGTTAATAATTTTCATACTATTATTTCAAATAGTGTAGAAATCTTTACAGCTACACTTTAGAGCTCAAATTCACCCTGAAATCAAATTCACCCATAAACTGATTTGAAGCTTCTATTTGTGAATCAAAAGAGATTTGGGGGGCATGTTTTCAAATGTTTAAATAAGTAAATATATATTTTGTAATCAGTACTACTGATATTGCTCTAAAACTGTAACTAGCACATAATTTCTCCTTTGTAAATTAAATTAATTTCTTCAAAATTAGACGTAACCAATGCCACAGATATTCTTATCCTTATGGAAAAACTTATGGAAAACCTCATTACTGTGATAAAATATTTCACATTTGTTGAAATCCTCTCTTTTTTTTAACCATTTCTTTTTTTCTTTCTCCCTTTTAATTTGATTTTATAAATGTGGGGTACAAGTCAGGATGGGTACATAAGTGGTCTACATACAGGTGAAGTTTGGGCCTCCCACTGGTCCTCACTTCCCCTAGTTCCTGGTTTAGGATCAGGTGCCCTTAGTGATGTTATGTGCCTCTAATCCCTCGCTGCCACGGCAGTGTCCTGCTACTGCTGATCCTTCCCTTATAGCTTGTGATTAATGTTCAGGACCCACTTATGAGTGAGAACATGTGGTATTCAGTTCTTTGTTTCTGTGATAGATCACTGAGTATGATAGACTCTAAATCCATTCAAGTTGCTGTGAAGTCCATAATTGTGTCCTTCTTCAAGGCTGCATAGTATTTCATCATGTATATGTATTACATTTGTTTAATCCAGTCCACTTTTGATGGAGAGCATGATTAGTTCCATGTTTTTGCTATTGTGAGTGGTACTGCAATAAACATGTGTGTGCAGTATCTTTTTTGTAGAATGATTTGAGTTCCTCCAGGTATATGCCCAGAATGAGGACTGCTGGGTCAGTTTCTAGATCTTTTAAAAATCACCACACTGTTTTCCATAGAGGTTGTACTAGTTTACACTCCCACCAACAGTGTAGAAGCATTCCCTTTTCTCCACATCCTTGCCAGCAACTGCTGTTTTTTGTTTTATTTTTATTTATTTATTTATTTTTGAGTTGGAGTCTCACTCGGTCGCCCAGACTGGAGTGTAGTGGCCGCTCCTGGTCACTGCAGCCTCAACCTGATGGGCTCCGGCAATCCCTCCGCCTCAGCCTTCCGAGTAGCATGTGCTACCACGCCCTGCTGATTTTTTGATTTATTGTAGAGATGCGGTCTCGCTGCCCAAGCGGGTCTCGAACCTGCGGGCTCAGGCAATCCACTCACCCCTCAGCTTCCCAAAGGCGCGGGATTACAGGCTGAGCCACCGAGCCTGGCTTGTTTTTTGTTTTATTAATGATGACCATTCTTATTGGAGTTAGGTGGTATCCCAGTGGTTTTGATTTGCATTTCTCTGATGATTAGTAAGGGTGAGGATTTTTCATGTATATGATGGCTGTTCATATGTCTTCTTTTGAGAAGTGGCTATTTATGTCTTCTGCTCACTTTTTAATAGGGCTGCTTGTTGTGTTCCTTTTGGTTCATTTGAGTTCTTTGTAGATCCTGGGTGTTAAGCTTTTGTCAGATATACAGCTAGCAAATATTTTTTCCCATTCTGTAGGCTGTCTCCCCACTCTCTCAATGGTTTATTTTGCTTTGCAAAAGCTTTTCAGTTTGATGAGGTCTCACGCATCTATCTTATCTCTTATGGCATATGCTTTTGGGGTTATAATCAGTAATTGGTTGTCTGATGTTTGGAAGGGTGTCTCCCGTGTTTTCTAAGATTCTTATAGTTTTGAGATTTTATGTTTAGGCAGATGATCCATTTAGAATTGATTTTTGTGTATTGTGATAGGTGGGGGTCTTGTTTTATTCTGCATGCAGTCAGCCAGTTTTCCCAGCACCATTTACTGAATAGGGTCTCCTCTCCCCCATCACTGTTGGTCGTGGTTTTGTTAGAAATCGAGGTTTTGCTTCTGGAATCTCTATCCTGCTTCATTGGTTTATATGCCTGTTTTTGTACTAATACCAGACTGTTTTTATTATTGTATATTTACAATAAATTATAAAATCTGGAAGTGTGTTACCTTCGACTTTGTTTCTTTTGCTGAGAATTGTTTTGGCTATTTGTGGTTGTTTATATTTCCATATGAATTTCTGTATTGTTTTCAGGTCTGAGAAGAATGATGTTGGTAATTTAATGGATGTTGCATTGAATCTGTAGCTTGCCTTAGGGAGGATGGATATCTTTACAATGTTTATTCTTCTAATCCATGAGCATGGAATATTTTTTCATTTGTTCGTGTCCTCTGATTTTTATATGCATTATTTCTGCAGTTTTTATCATCTTAGGTAGCAAGAGTTTTATGAGAGCACAGTTTCTAACTTTTTCCTCATTTATTCACAGTTTTAAAATAGGTACTATTCTTGTAGCAGTGGCATATCTATTATACTTAGAGATTTTAGCGTAGGCTTTTAAAAAATCAACTTTTTCTTTTTCTGGAATGATTATACAAGATCTTCTTAATTGAAGACTGTTAACAAAATCTGTTGTGGTTGCTCTCATTTGGGGAAATCAAATTATCCTGATTTAACTTTGAAACTAGGTAGTTCCTCAGCTGTCTCTGTAACCATGTAGTTAACATTTACATGCCTATCATGTTTAATAGTGTAATTCTTTAAACAGTTGAACAGATTAATTTCAGGTATGTCAACCTGTCAGGATGATTGTGAAGGAGGATATTTATTTTCATTTCCAAATGAGAAGAGATTAAACCACGAAGGATTTGATATATTAATTGTTAATTAAGATGCTATGTCCAAATTAATGTACAAGTCTCATTTTTTTGCACACAACTGTAATGATAAAAGTAACTGTTAAATGTTGTCTTTGATAATATTTTAGGACATTTAACACAAAATAATTTACATATTTAAAGTAGTGCAGACATTCACCTAAATTTGAAATTAATTTCAAAGACAATTTAGGATGTTCAAATTAATTTGATTAGGGAAAGAACTGAAGTATGAAAGCACAACATAGTTATGGAGTGATTAGTTATCCTTTGTGTTCTTGTTAGATTTAAAAAGGGAAAACTAGGTTGACTGAGCTAAAAAAAAAGTATTAGCATGATATTATTGAAATTTATATTCTCTTACAAACTGTTTTCTCTGTAGATTCAGTTTCCTTAACATTGGATTATAGGTAATTTCTACTTTTGGGTTTTATACATTATAAATCTTTCCATCATTCAAATGTCACACAGACCAGGCAAGTTTAGAGGGGTGGGTCCGGTCTCATGAATTGGTTCTTTACTACCAGTACTTGTCATAGAGTAGCAATACCAACCTAGTTAAATAGCATGATGACTGGTTTCTAAAAGCTCTTTAAAAGTTTTATACTAATAGTATAGCATCCATGCCATTTAAAAAAAATATTACCATCTCTATGATCTCATTTCTGGCTCTGCCCCCTAAATCTCTATGAAGTGAATATTGTGGGCAGCATTATTTTCCAGAAAAAATGATAAACAAATTCAGGATCAATTGGGTTGATTTGTTCATGATGCAGTAAGTTAGTGGCTAAATCAGGATTAGGACTCAGATGTCTTGAATCTTAATTTATCCAACTTTTTTTTTCACTCTGTGAAATGTCAAAGTTCTCTTATATTTTTGTTAGTTGAGGCTGCAGAATCACTAAACAGACTTCATTAGTGATTACTTACTCATTTATTTACTCCTTCATATATTTAAAAAAAATACAGTATATGCTATTGAGTGTTAAGGACTTAGCTCAGCTAATTTTATCGTCCTATGTATCCTTGACACTTGTTTGGTAAGAACTTTGAAGAGATTATATGATACTTATTGAAGTACTGTTATTGCTGAGACTCTAATAATTGATAAATGGGACCAAAATATTTTTTAAAAACTAGAAATTTCTGATACAGGTAATATAATTTACTTTTAAAAAATATAGAGGCTAAGGTTCAGGTTTCAGTTGATCACCACACTGAGTGCTGGCCTCCTCCATTCTCCCAGGAAATAACCACTGTTATAAATTTGGTAAGTATGCTTTTAGATCTGGCATGTACCCAGAGAGAATATATAACATTGTGGGAGATCCCCAAAATGGCATCATACTATTGCTTTTTCTATGTATGCAATATGTTTTAGAGATCTATACATGCTGGATAATTGATCTAATTGTTTATCTGATGCATATTTCAGTCTGTGACTATTTCATTATTGATGAGCATTTAAGTCAGTTGTTTTCTATTTTTTTTTCCTTTTGTAAGTAATACATCAATGAAAAATGTATGTATGTTCTCTGGGATAGATACTGGGATCTCTAATTGCATTATTACATTTATTAACTGTTGAGAAAATTATCCTCTGGATTGGCTGACCCCATTTTAACACAGTCTTTGAGATTTTTTTGTTAACTCATGCCTTTTCCCAAATGTGATTTTATAAGCAAGATTGTTTTTGCCAGTCTAATGGATGGAAACTGTTATGATTATTTTTAAAAATTAGATTTCTTTAGAATATATTTTCAAGTTTATTGGCCATTTCTTCTGTATACTGCCTATTCATAGTTTTGTCCAGTTAAAAATAGACAATTTTTCTTATAGAGTCTTAGATGTCTTATAGATTCTAATATTTTGTTTATTAATTATATTGTGAATCTTTTTTCCAGGTTTATTTTTTTAAATCAATTTTATTTTATTTTACTGGTTTATGTGTGATGTTTTTCTATAGAATTTTTTCACTGTGAAGTAGTCTGATTTATCAGTCTTTTCATTTGCAATTTTTGATTTTTGTATTTTACTCAAGTTTATATGTTCTCCTATATGTATATTATATTTTTAAAATTTTTGGCCTTTAACCTAAATAGACATTTTTTGTGGTGCTTTAAGACACGTGTTCAACCATATGATTTCAAACCTAATGACTTTAAAAAACCGATATTTTTATTTTAGGACAGGTTTATATTCATAGAAAAGAAGCAAAGATACAAAGAGTATCCATTCTTTACCCAATTTTCTCTAATACTAACATCTTATGTGGTGTATTTGCCCTAAGGAATTAACATTGGTATATTACATTCAATTAAACTATAGATTATATTCAAATTTCATCAGTTTACCCTAGTGGCCTTTTTCTGTTCTAGGACCTCATCCAGGATACCACTTTGAATAGAGTAGTCATGTCTCCTTAGTCTTTTCTGATTAGTGACAGTTTCACCCTTCTCTTGCATTTCATGATCTTGATACTTTAAAGGGCACTGGTCAGAGATTTTGTAGAATGTCCCTCGATTTGGGATTGACTGATGTTTTCAGCATGATTAGACTGGGGTTATGTGAATTGGGGAAGAACACCAAAGAGGTAAAGTACCTTTCTCATTACATCATGATATGTGGTACAAATCAACATGATTTTTCACTTGCTATTAACCTTGCATACTCGATTAAAGTAACATCTGCCAGTGTTCTCCACTATAAAGTTACTATTCTACCCTGTTGTTTGGAATCCATTCACTAGGTCCAGTCCATACTCAGGGGGAGGGGAAGCTTCACCTCCTGGAAGGGAGGAAATACCCGTGTACATTATTTGTACTTATTTTTCTGTGAGAAAAACTTACCTCTTCACTCCCATTTATGTATACTTAATCATTTATTTATATCAGCATTGACTCATGCATTTTTACTTCAGATGTTGGATTATAATCCAATACCATGTTATTTATTTTGTTTTGCTCAAATTGTTACATCTTTGGGCATTGGGAGCTTTTGGCTGGCTCCTAAGAACTTTATTGTCACTTTGAGGAATCATGGTCAATGAAAGGGAAAAGATATATACATCATGAATTTAAAAAAACCTAAGAAATAATAACATATACTAATACACTTTTTAATAATATATTTATTTTTTCATTTGAAAATACTTAGGACTTAAAGTGATACAGAACATTTCACTTTTCAGGAGTCTCTTCTTTAAAATTTTATTTTATAGTGGTAAGAAACAACATGAGGTCTTCCTTCTTAAATTTTTAAGTGTAAACCGGGCTCGGTGGCTCAGCCTGTAATCCTGCGCCTTTGGGAGGCTGAGGTGAGCGGATTGCCTGAGCCCGCGGGTTCGAGACCCGCCTGGGCAGCAAGACCTCATCTCTACAATAAATCAAAAAATCAGCTGGGCATGGTAGCGCATGCCTGTAATTCCGGCTACTTGGAAGGCTGAGGCAGAAGGATCGCTGGAGCCCAACAGGTCGAGGCTGCGGTGGCCGGGAGCGGCCACTGCACTCCAGTCTGGGTGACAGAGTGAGACTCCAACTCAAAAAAAAAAAAAAAAAATTTTAAGTGTAAAATACAGTATTGTTAACTACGGGAACAAAGTTGTGTAGAAGATCCCTAGAATTTTTCAACTTGCATAATTGAGATTTTATGACCATTAATTAGCAACTTTCCATTTCCCCCTTCCCACACTCCTGGAAACCACCATTCATTCTACTCTGTTTCTATGAACTTGCCCCCTTTAAATACCTTATATAAGTGGAATCAATCATTGTTTGTCTTTCAGAGACTGGTTTATTTCACTTAGCATAATGTCTTCAGGGTTTATCTGTGCTGTCAAGTGTGACATGATTTTATTTTATTTTTTAAGGCCGAATATTTCACTTTAGTATATACCACATTTTCTTTATCCATTCATCCACTGGTGGATATTTAGGTTGATTCCACATTGTTGCTACTGTGAATAACGCTGAATGAACATGGGAATGCAGATATTTCTTCAGAAATATCGAGTTCATTTCCTTTGTGTATATACTCAGAAGTGGAATTGCTGGATAATATTTTATTTTTAATTTTTTGAGGAATTGCTATACTTTTTTCCTAACTACTATTTTGCATTCTCATTAACAGTATACAAGTGTTCCAATTTCTCTATAGCCTCATTCACAGTAGTTGTTATTGTCTTTTTGATAGTAGCTATCCTGACAGGTGTGAAGTGATCTCTCATGATTTGATTTGCATCTCCCTGATGTTTAATGATAATGGGCATCTTTTCATATAATGTTGGCCTTTGGTATGTCTTCTTTGGAGAAATGTTACTTCAAGTTCTTAGCCCATTTAAAATTGAGTAATTCATTTTTTTGATTGATAAATTGTAGGAGTTCCTAATATATATTGTGGAAATTAACCACTCTAGTATATGGCTTGCAATTATTTTCTCCCATTCTAGTTTGCCCTTTCACTTTCTTGATTGTTTCCTTGCTGTGCAAATGTAGTCTCATTTGTCTATTTTTGCTATTGTTGCCTGTGCTTTTCATAGCAAAGAAACCATTGCCAAAACCACTGTCGTGAAGCTTTTCCTCTGTTTTATAGTTGCTGATCTTACATTTAAGCTTTACATCCATTTTGGGTAGCTTTTGTAAATGGTGTAAAATAGGGGGTCCAATTTCATTCTTTAGCATGTGGATATTTAGTTTTCCCAGCACCATTTGTTAAAGAGGCAATTCTTTCCCTGTGTGTATTCTTGGCACCTTTGTTAAAGATCAGTTGATTGTATATGCATGAGTTTATTTCTGGGCTCTCTGTTCCGTTTCATTGGTGTATATGTTTATCTTTATGCCAGTACTATGCTATTTAAGTTACTGTAGCTTTGTAATATATTTTTACATCAGAAAATGTGATGCCTCCGGTTTTGTTCTTTTTCTCAAGATTGATTTAGTTATTTGGGGTCCCTTGTGGTTCCATATAAATTGTAGAATTTTTTTTATGTTTGTAAAAAAAAAGCCATTGGGATTTTGATTGGGAATGGATTGAATCTACTGTAGATGGCTTTAGGTGAGATGAACATTTAAGCAATATTAAGCCTTCCAGTTTGTGAATACTGAATGTCTTTCCTTTTGTTTGTGACTTTTAAAATTTCCTTCTTCAGTGTTTTGTAAATTCCAATGTATAGATCTTTCAATAGCTTGGTTAAATGTATTCCTAAGTATTTTATTCCTTTTGATGTTATATAAATAGGATTATTTTCTTCATTTCTTTTTTAGATAGTTTATTATTAGTATAGAGAAATGCAAATGATTTTTGTATGTTGATTTCTTGCAATACTGTTTATTAGTCCTAACAGTTTTTTGTGGACTATGGGGTTTTCTATATATAGGATTGTGTTCTTAGAAAACAGAGAAAATTTTACTTCTCCATTGTTTAATTTGGATGCCTTCTTTTCTTTTTCTTGCCTAATTACTCTGCCTAGGACTTTCAGTACAATGTTGAATAGAACAGGTAATGACACGGGGCAGGGGACCCCAAATTTGGTGTCCAGCTTAAGAGGCCTAGTGGGTTCTGGGCTTTGTGCAGGGAAGGATTCAAGAGCAAGCTGACAAAGTAAAGTGAAGAAAGTTTATTAAAAGAACAGAGGAACAGAAAGAAGGCTAGCTACTCTGTAGGCAGAACAGCCCCTGTACATTGCTGTAATTTTAGTTGGAAAATGAAAGCAAACTTATTGCTGCTCCACAGACAGGGCACCCAAGAATGGCCTCTAGGAAGAACAGCAGCCTTATATCACTCGAGTTCTATTTTTATAGCCATTTCTTGAGTGTATATTATACAATGAGTGGAATAGTCATGAGTTTCCCAGGAAAGAAGTGGAGATTTCTAAGAAATGAGGTACTACCCAGTTTGTTACTATAAATGGGGAGTGTTGGAACTGTCATGTTATTTAGCATGCTAATATATTATAATGAGCATATAATGTGGAGCAAGTTTGGATAGTGGGGAAATTAGTTGCCATCATGGTTCTAGCTGGCTCTAGCTGGTTCTCAACCAATTCTGTTCCCCCCACCCCACCCCCATGGAGGTCAGAAAACCAGGCCAGCTACCTGTTTAGAGAAACTATTTCAGGTACTGGTCTTGAAAAGTCAGCCTTGTTTAGCCTATGGAATGAGCCCTATTGAATTTTTGTCTCAGTAAGAGTGGGCATTATTGTCCTGTTCTTGATCTTAGAGGAAAAGCTTTCAGTTCTTCAGCATTGAATATGATGTTAGCTGTGGGCTTTTCATACATGGCTTTTATTATGTCAAGGACATTGAATTAGTCATCAGAAATCTCTCAACAAAGAAAAGCCCAGGATCAGAAATTATCACTGGTGAATTCTACCAAACAATTAAGAAAAAAATTGACCAGGCATGGTGGCTCACACCTGTAATTCCAGCACTTTGGGAGGCTGAAGTGGAAGGATTATTTGAGGCCGGGAGTTCAAGACAAACCTGGGCAGCATAGCAAGACTCCATATCTACACAAAATTTTTAAAAAAGTAAAAAAAAAAAATTAACCCAATCCTTCTTAAACTCTTCCAAAACACCGAATAAATACTTTAAAGCTACTTTATATAAGTCCAGCATTATTCTGATACCAGAACAAGACAAAGACACTACAAAAGAAAACTATAGGTCAATATCCCTTGTGAAGCTGTGGATGCAAAAATTATCAACAAGATATTAGCAAACTATATTCAACAGCACACAAAAATTATTTAAATACACTATGACCAAGTGGGATTTATCCTGGGGACGCAAGGATGATTCAGCATTTATAAATCAATAAATGTGATATACCACATTAACAGAATGAAGGGTAAAAATCACATAATCATCTCAACAGATGCAGAAAATGTATTTGACAAAATTTGACACCCTTTCCTGTTAAAAACTCTCAAGATTCTTTTGTATTTTAAGAAGTATCTCTTTGTTAAGTTGTTTCTATTTAGTATTACTGTCTAATTATATCTTAGTGTCAAAATATTTGATAATGGCTTGTTCACTGTATGTAAAGTTTGGTAATTTAAATTAAAAATAGTCATGCACAAGAAACATAGTAAATGACATCACTTATCAATTGCACAATTACTTATTTTTAAATAAGTGAGAAGGTGTAGAATGCAAAGGGTGCCAAAAAAGTACACACTTTTTAAGAAAGGAAGAACTGTATTAAAATTGTAATACTCAGTATATACCAATAACAAAAGATGAACACAAGTCACATTTGACTTCTGCAGTTACAAGAGATGCTCAAAGTAATTACCATCAGCATCCAGACACTTCTGATTACAGCAAACTATTATAGGACTTGTTGCTGTGTGAGGCCTCCTGGATCTTCCCGTGTGCACATTCCATACAGTACCTCGTGTCTCAAACTTATCACGAATGCATGCAATTGTTAGGCATGTTGGAGATTCTACTGTATACTCACACCTCCGTTGTCATTGTACTTCCCACAACATTCTTGAATTTCAAATACCACTTCAAAATGGTCTTATGCTCTTTGAACAACAACCGTGCTTCTACCATTTTCTTTGTCCTGTCTGTCGTGTGGTGATGCCAACATTTGTTGGATTAGTGCCATCTTTTGAGCTACTACACATTACTATCGTAATTCAATTCAACTTTGAAAAGTAATACATAGATAGCATCTCTTAAAATGTGTATATATTTATTTGGCACCCCTGATATATTCAAACAAACGTGATCAACCATTATTTATTTGGAATTTGAAATTTTTCAACTTTGAAACCACATTCTGATAATATGTATAAAATACAAATACAACTCATATAAAATCGAATAATAAACTTTTGCATAAAAGTGATAACTTTTAAATAATGTTTGGTCCATGAGTCATTTTAAACTTCCTAACTTGACTAATAAGCTAATAGAATTTAGACCTGAGAATTAGAAATTCTCTCATAAGATTTTTTTAAATAATGTGCTTTGTTTTATAAATATGTGGCTATATAATAAAATGTATTTATATTATTAGTTAACATAGGCTATAGGTTTTTATTTTAAGTCAGTTTTGGTTTCACATAATAAAAACCAAAATTGATTTAAAAGAAAAAAATTGGCTGGATATAGTGGCCTATGCCTATAATCTCAGCACTTTGGGAGGCGGAGATGAGAGGATGGCCTGAGCCCAGGGGTTTGAGACCAGCCTGGGCAATTTGGTGAGACCTGTCTCTACAACAACAAAAACACAAATCAAAAAATTATCCAGGGGCAGTGACGCATGCCTGTAGTTCCATCTACTTGAAAGGCAGAGGTAGAAGGATCGCCTGAGCCTAGAAAGTTGAGGCTTTAATGGCTGTGATAGTTCCACTGCACTTCAGCCTGGGGACAGAGTAAGACTCTGACTCAATAAATAAATAAATAATTTAGAAATATAAAAATTGAGGATATTATAAGCTTAAAATGGTGTTCTGAATATAAGGAAGCTATACTATATAGTCAAATTTGCCAAGATTTAGGATTTGATAGATTATAAGATATAATGTTTCAGGTGACATTCAAGTTATTTTATGATTTATCTTTCTACTTTAGACAGTGAATCTATCATCATTAAAATTGTTGTCAAATAAGTGTGGAAAGCTGTAATCATAAGCATAACAAAAATTTTAGAGTGCATTATTTTACTGACTGAATATTTGTTTGTTATTAATTAAATCTATATGAATACTGGGCAGAAAGATAAAGGTTTCTGAGTATTAACAAGCTTATTCTCTGAACCTCAACTTATCTATCTGAAAAGTAGAGAAGTGATAACACCTATTTTGCATGATTTTTATGGGGATTTTTGAGATAATATATTACAGTCATCTATCATAAAGCCTGGTACATAAAATTGATCCACAATGTTGATTCCTTCCTTTTCTGCTACACCAGATAAAATTTGTAAAAATTAAAGTTTTATAATTTATTGATCTGGATTTTTCTCTAGTGTCAAGCTTAGTCAAGTAAAATTATTATAACCTAATCCTTATATTTGATTCACTCAACTCTCTGCAAATACCTATGAAGAATAAATAAAAATAAATATTTCATCAGACTTATTATTTCTAACAATGGAGCAGCAGTTCATAATTGACTGGGAACATGTCTTATCAAGGAAATATAATAATACCAAATTTTAATTTTATATGATATGATGATAGGCATTTATGGTAGGTATGATAAATTTTTTAAAGCTATTTCTGTTATTAGGAAATTTTTAATGGGAGCAAATAAGATCTTTCTGTTATTAGGGAGTAAATAACATCTTTCTATGAAATTAAAGAGATAACCTAAAAAACTAAAATAGGAAATGATTAGACACAGGGGCAAATATGAAATCCTCAGGGCAAGAATAGTAAGTGATAGAGTATTTTGCTTGTTAATAACATTTTTTTTCTATTTATGGTGACCTTATGCCATAATATTTTACTTATTTTTTATTTTCCTGCAAGCAGTATGTGCTTCTAGATTTTAACTGACTTACTAATTTCGCATATATAGTAACTCTTTCCATCGCATAGATTCCTTTGCTGTTCTGCAAAGATTTAATATTCTTAGTGTTTGCTGTTTTGAATCTGTAATTTGATGTTTTTCACTAGTTTTGGGAACTTCTTAACAAGTATCTTTTCAAATATTTCTTTCATTTTTTTTCTCCTGTCCTTCTGAAACTTCAGTCTAAGTTAGGCCTCATCATATCATCTATGTTCTTTCTTCTATATTTTCTATGGGTTGTTACTCTTTTTTTTCTAAATAATTTCTTTTGACCTATCTCTTATCCATTGAGGTCTTCCTTTAAGATTTTAGTTCTATAACTATATATATTTTATCTATAGATATTTTAAATTTTATTTTATTATAAAGATGTGGGGTACAAGTAAGGATTAACTACACAAGTAAGCTGCATGCAGGTCAAGTTGGAGCCTCCTACTGGCCCCCACTCCCCTGTTATAGAATAGGTACACTTTGTGTTATTTGCTCCCTTTCCTCCTTCCCTCCCCTAGCAGTGCCCAGTGACTGCCTATCCGTCTCTTGTGCTAATGTGGTTCAGGTTCAGGATCTTTGTTTCTGTGATAGATCACTAAGTATGATGGTCTCCAACTCCATCCAATTCACTTCAGAGTCCATGATTTTGTTCTTCTTTATGACTGTGTAATACTACCACATTTTCTTTATTCAGTCCACTTTTGATGGACAGCATGTTTGGTTCCATGTTTTTGCTATTGTGAATACTGTGGCAACAAATACACATGTGCAGGTGTCTTTTTGGTAGAACAATTTATATTCCTCCGGGTATATTCCCAGGATAGGGATTGCTGGGTCATATGGAAGGTCAATTTTTACTTCCTTTAGGATTCACTACACTGCTTTCCATAAAAGTTGAACTAGCATGCACTCCTACCAACTGTGCAGAAGTGCAAAAGGCAAAGTCAAAAATGACCCCGAAGAAATTAAAAATATTATCAGAGATTACTATAACAACTTGTATACAAGTACAGTAGAAAATGTAAAGGAAATGGAGGACTTTTTGACATCACACAACCTCCCAAGGTTCAAACAAGAAGAAATTGAAACTCTAAACAGACCAATAACAATCCAGGAAATCGACTCAGTCATAAGAAACCTTCCCGCCAAAAAAAGCCCCGGACCAGATGGCTTCCCAGCTGAATTCTACAAGACATACAAGGAGGAACTGACACCAGTCTTATTGAAAGTATTCCAGGCAATCAATAAGGATGGAATTTTCCCCAATGCATTTTATGAAGCCAACATCATACTGATACCCAAACCTGGCAAAGACCTAACAAGAAAAGAGAATTACAGGCCAATCTTCTTGAAGAACATAGATGCAAAAATTCTCAACAAGATTCTAGCAAATCAGGTCAAAAAACACATCTCAAGGATTATCCCTCATTCCCCCTGGTATAGAACAAGGTACCCTTTGTATTGTTACATGCCCCCTTCCTATTACCCTTCCCTAGCAGTGCCCAGTGAATTTTACTTGTAGTTCATCCTTACATCTAGGATACAGCCCTTTGATATCGCAAATCACAATCACAAGCCCTCCAAATTTTGCTTTCTAACCTCAAGAGGCTGTCAGAAATACTGTTCAGTCTCTCAACCAGATCAGAAATGCCCAGAACATCAAGCAGCACCACATGCAGCCCTCATCTGTTTGGTTTCCCTGGTAATTCCTTACTATCTAATTAGCTCTCCTATGCCTTTAGAAACATGTTATCTATAGTTAACCCATATTTTTTTTTGTTCACATAAAGGATTTAGGGCTATCAGTGGGAGGATTAGTCTGAATTACCCAGCAAACCCTCTACTAGAAATATACCTAGAGGAATCAAATCATTCTATAGAAGAGATACCTGCACAACTGTTTATAGCAATACTATTTATAATAGCAAAAACATGACACCAACTGTGCTGCTTATCAAAACGTGACTGGATAAAAAAATGTGGTACATATACACAATGAAATATTATGCAGTCATAAAGAAGGACAAACATATGGACTTTGTAGCAACTTGGTTGGATTTAGAGTCTATCATATTCAGTGATCTATCACAGAAACAAAGAACAGAGTATCATGTGTTCTCATTCATAAAAGAACCCTGAACAATTACCATAATACTATAAGAAAGGGATTGGCAGTAGCAGGATACTGCTGGGGTGGGGATGGAGGGGAGACACAACCTCAGTAAGGGTACCTGGTCTCTAATCAGGCAAAATGGGGACCAAAAGGAGGCCCAAACTGTGCCTGTATGATGATCACTTGTATACCTAATTCTGAATTGTACTCCACATCTTTAAAATAAATAATAAATAAATATGTTTATATTGAAATTAAAATATATCTTTAGGTGGTTCTTTGCAAGAAAACTTGAAAGTAGAATTAAAATTGTATTCCATACTGAATTTTAAAAAATCATTTTATTATAGAGATGTGGGATACAATTGAGTATTAACTACATAAGTAGGCTGCATGCAGGTGGAGTTTGGGCTTCTAACTGGTCCTCGCTTCTCCTAATATAGAGCCAGGTCCCCTTCATGTTGTTACATGTTCCTCCCTCCCTCACCTCCCCTCCCCCGGCAGTGCCCAGTGACTACTGATTCCTCCCTTGTGCTAATATGATTAATGTCCAGGGCCCACTTATGAGTGAGAAATGTGGTATTCAGTTCTTTGTTTCTGTGATAGAGCACTTAGTATTGATGGTCTCCAACTCCATCCAGTTTGCTGCGAAGTCCATTATTTTGTTCTTCTTTATGGTTGTGTAGTACTCCATCATATATATGTAGCACATTTTCTTTATCCAGTCCTCTTTCTATGGGCAGTAGGGTTGGTTCTATGTTTTTACTATTGTGAATAGTGTGGCACATATGAAAAATTAGAAACAAGTCCTAATGGCTATTTTTGTTAGTTCAAAATGGAATCTATTTTTACTGAGTATATCTCAGAATAAATTACTACATGTGAATTCAGAACTTTGTAGGTATCCATATTTTTGATAACTCATTAACTTTTAAAACAATTAGTATATAGATGACCATACTGTTCCATTAGAAATAAATTTATAACACATGTTTAAAATTTGAGGTAGATTTGAAACTCCCTTTGCTCTGAGACTTTTTAAAGGTGAAACAATGTTCAGTGATGGAAAATAATTAGATTACATCTAATAAGAAGGTTAAAAATGTTAGTTCTTGTAATAAGATGTTCAATTTGACTTTTCATCTTCCCTTTGACAGCAATCATCCATGTGCACTGTAACTAAAATGTAAAAATCATTCATGATAAACTCCTATAAAAAGAAATATTTAGATATGCATTTAAGTATGATTTTATTTTTATGACAGTTTACAGGTTTATTTTTATAGGTGTAGAAGTAATAGGTATGAGTGAAGAAATATCTCTTTAATTGGTACTTGGGAGATTGTATTCATTAGCTTTTAGAGGGAGAGTATTTTTAATTATAACGTCACTTATTGCCAAGCATTATGTTCCTTTGTTCCATCTCCAGAATCCCATGGTTACCATATATGGATCTTAACAGAGTTTTATATGATCACAACACCTGCCTTCACTAGGAGTGATTTTACTGGTGATCATGTAGAGCAAGTCAGCAAGAGAGATTTTGGGCAGGAGAGGATTTCCTCAAGCTGCCTTTGCCATAGTATTCCTGTATATTGCTTATTTACAACGGGGACCAATGAGTAGGGAACCAAATGGGGCATACAAAGAAAAAATGCAAGTGACTAATTTGAAAAAATCTTAGTTGGTTGATATTTATGCATAAAGGAAATATTTACTATTTTAAATATTTCAAAATCTATTTATCCCTTAATAACAAAACATTTACCTTTTTTTGTTTTTTACTTTTTTGTTCAGAAAAAAATATTGAGTTAAAAACATTTGAATCTTATAAGTAATATGACTTAGAGATCGTTATGGACTTCTAGAACCATTTATCATAACAGAGGCATCTGAGTCTCTACAAGGATAAAGAATTTAAGAGGTTTAGAGGAGGAATTAGAAGAAAATATGTAGCAAATGGGAAGGGGAATGTTTGAAGATAGCTATGAATAGGGTAAGAATTAGCAAAAGTACATGAAAGGGCAAGGAGAATAGACAAGTTGTGGCAGTTACATTTGTGTGTCATTTTTGCAGAAGTCTGAAGAGAAATAAAGAATAGCAAAGGCCAAGGAATATACTGATAGATCCTGCAAGTAACACTGTATATGTGAATTGCATCTATTTTTTCAGGCTTACAAAAAGCAAACAAAAAAGGGACTGCATAGACTGGTGACTAGAAAGAATTCAGTGACTGATGCAGGTATGTAGAAGATGTAGAAGACAGGGCTTCATCACTGTTAAAGGACAACTGCAATCAGATTTACAGATGTGTTTTCTTTCTTTTTTCTTCCTCTTCCTCCTCCTTCTTATTCTTCCTTTTTAAATTCTTTTTTTTTTTTTTTGCTTCTATCCAAAGTGTTATGGAAAGTAGTATTATGGAAAAGGTTGGAGACCAGATGTCAGAAGGCCTAGGGTTTTATTCTCATTCATTAATTAAGTAACAAGTCAACCTCTGAATGGTAGTTTCTATATCTATAAAGTGGAAAAAATAATAACTGTATTACTATCTTACAGGGTTGTTTTAGGATAAGCTGACATATTTTTGAAAATGCTTTGAAAAATATATAAAATTTAGAGTAATAAGTATTTAATTAAATGCTTATGAGAAGCACTATGTTACAAAATTTTAATAGACCTAAGTGTTAACTCCTGGCACTACCCTCTCCCTTTCATCTGGTTACTTAATTTCTCTGGTTAGAAGTATTCTTATTTATACAACAACAAGATATAATAACTTCACCTTACAGGATTCTGAGAATTAAATATGATGCTATATGTGAAAAGTCTAGTCAGTCTTGGCACATAGTAGGTGTTTGAAAAGTGCTAGCCCCTTCCTTATCTCTAGTGACTTTAAAAATCTGTTCCATGTTGGACAGATGACTGGTCTCAGGTCTACAGATACCTAATAATGTCCTAGGGTTAGAAGAGAGAAGGAGGCTGTGACTACAGAGAGAACTCACACATCTGGAATCTACTACCTACAATGTGTGTGATCTTAGTCAGTGAATGTATCCTATGTACCTCAGGTTCTCTTCAATAAAGTAGGATAAATGATTTTTAAAAATCTGATCTGTGATAATTGGTCAATTTGTGTGGTTCCATTTCTTTACTTGTTACTTATACCTACCTTATTTGCAGTATGATGTATTTGTTGTTATGTTCCTTGTTATGTTATGTTGTTAAGTTTATATGCCAGGTACTATAGTTATTTGTATATTTCTGATTTTGCTAAGCTAATGAAGGATGGAAACCCATTTTGTTCACTTTTTATTTTCTACCATGCATAAATAATAGGCAGTTTGTCAATAAATGGTCACTATATTAGAAAGGTCATCAATTAGGTTCTGAATGAAGCTTCTGGGCTTGGTAATGTCTTCGGTTTGACTCTAAAGAGTGTGTAACATCTATATTACATAATGGATGGTTATTTAGAAATTCAAGCATTTATTTCTTCATCTACTTTTTGATTTTGTCCTTATGTAGGTACATGTAAGCATGTCTTTGATGACATTTGGTAGATGCTGTGTATATTTGCTATGTTGCTGCATTGAGTCTCTCATTTCTAGACCATCTTATAAAGTCAGGTTTTCCCAGAATAATTCCTTTTTTTGATCAATTTAATATTAATTAAGGGCCTTATAATATAACACAATAGTGGGAGTTATATTCTATCACTTTTTTCTCTTAATTTTTTTTTATTTTAAAGATGTGGGATACAATTCAGGATTAGGTAGATAAGTGTTCATCATCCAGGTAAAGTTTGGGCCTCCATTTGGTCCCCACTTCACCTTGTTTGAGATCAGATACACTTACTGATGTCATGTGCTCCCCCCATATTCTTTTGGTTAAATGCAAGTTACAGGTCCTATCCACACTCAAGAGGTAAGAATTACACAAATACGTAAATACCAGGGGGTGGGAATCATGGGAGTCATCTTAGGATTCTGCTTGCTATGATACTAATATAATTGTTGTGTCTCCAGTTGTAAATAATTTAACAAGCAAGGATTTCTATGACTTCAAAAGTTCTACTTTATGAGTGTGTTGACATTTTGCAGTAGAATTGCTTAGTCTGAAGTGATTACCTTTTAGAGTCAACATAGAACTTCAACTCAGAAGCAAATACATAAATAAATTTAAAGAAAAAGTCAGAAGAATAAAACCATTTGAAATAAAATAAATGGCAATGTTTGCCATGCTTTTACAATAGGTTCATGCCTTTTGTTTTTCTTAACAGAGAGCAGGAGATAAGAATTCTTGAAAAGTTTCTGGTTTTGTAATTCTTGCACTTTAAATCTGGCGATCAGTTTAATGGATAGTAATTTTTGGCAGAACTCAATCAGCAAGATTAAAGGGGAACTGGATTTGCATATAACATGGTGACTTTTTCTTACATTTTATTTATGCACATGACCACCAACAAAAGGTGTTAGGACACTTATAAAACATATTGACCACATGTTTAAAAATAGTCTCATATCTCTTTTTAAAATGAGTATTTAAAAATGAAATTGCTGCATATACCTATTGGTAGGAATGTAAATTAGTGCAAGCTCTATGGAAAACAGTATGGGGACTTTGCAAATAATTAAAAATAGAACTACAATTCCGTCCAGCAATCGCAACACTGGGTATCTACCCAAAGGAAAAAGAAATCATTATATCAAAAGCATATCTGCACTCGTATATTTTATTACAGCACTACACAATAGTAAAGATATGGGAGCAAATAATATGTGGCATGTATACAAAATGGAATACAAAAAAGAATGAACTCATGTCTTTTGTAGCAACTGGAGACCATTATCTTAAGTGAAACAACTCAGAAACATAAAGTCAAACACTGCATATTCTCACTTAAAAGTGAGAGCTAATTAATGTGTGTACACAGACATAGAGTGTGGAATGATAGACATTGAAGACTTGGAAGGGTGGGGTGGAGGTGGGTGAGGAGAAATGATTTAATGAGTACAATGTACATTATTCAGTTGATGGATACACTAAAAGCCCAGACTTCACCACTATACAGTATATCCATGGAACAAAATTTCACTTGTTCTTAAATTTACACAAATAAAAATTTTTTAAAAATGGAATTGCACAGGAAGACATGTGTCCACACAAAAAGTTGTACAGAAGTTTTCATAGGAACATTGTACATAATAAGCAAAAAGTGAAAAAAAAACCCAAATTCCCATCATCTGATGAATAGTTAAATGAAATGTAGTATATTAATACAGTGCAATATTATTTGATAATAAAAAAGAATCAAATACTGATACATGCTATAATATGAATAAACCTTAAAACATTATGTTGATCTAAAGAAGCCAGTCACAAAAGACCACATATTGTGTGATTACATTTATATGAAATGTCTGGATTAGGCAAATCCATAGAGACAGAAAGTAGATTAGTGGTTGCCTAGGGTAGAGGAGGGAGGAGGGTTGGTGAAAGAAGGAAAGTGACTACAAATGGGCACAGTGTTTATTTTTTGGGAGGTGGTGATGAAAATACTCTAAAATTGTTGTGCTGATGGTTGCACAACTCTGTGCACGTACAAATGACAATTATATCGCATACTTCAAATGGGTGGATTGTATGGTATGTGAATTATAGCACAATAAAACTGCTAAAAAATATAGAATTGCATGGCATTCTAGCAATTTGTTTTTTACCCATAGTAATGCTTTATTTAAGCTCTAACAACTAGTAGATTACGTTCTAGCGTTTTGATGCAACCAAATTATTAACTGCTTTCCTTACTTCTGACTTTATCTAAGCTTTTTTATTGTGGCATGTTCTATCTGCTAAGGCATGAGTATCCAAAATTGAAAAAATATAGTGATATATTATTGATGAATTTTCAGTAAGAATCAGTTGAAGTATATGAGAACATTATTGTTGTTCAAGAATTCTACCATATTTGGCCAAACACAGCATATAATCCTCTTGGATGAAAAGTAAAGGACAAAAGTACATTGTGTATTCATTAAAGACTTTGGTTTCTTTTTCTATGGAATTAAATTTAGCTATAAGCTCTGATTATATTAACAAAATTTCTGGAACACTCCAAATCACTTTGTTGTCAATTTAAAATTATAGTGTTAATAATTTTTAATTTATATTGTGTAATATTCTTTTCCCACTGCTTTTCACTAGGGTCTTTCAATTTTGTTTATCTTCTAGTGTAATGTGAACATCATAAAAAGGTAAGATAAGAATATTATTTAATGATAATGTTGATGAAAGAGAATGGGCGGAAGTATTTCTTTTGACTAGATTCTGTTTAGAAATCATCAGGACAGTTTGATACTTAGTTTCTGTTTGAAAATGCTTCATGGAATTTTACTGTATAAGATTTTCTTAAAATGCTTCTAATGTACTGCTTTGCCTTTTAGTATTGCTTGTTTATGGATCTCTGAGGAAATTACAAATACTTTTAGGGCTTTCTATTTGCTGGTTTCATACCCATTTTGCACTTTGAGTAATTCAAACATGATTTGTCCAAATTGTAGTAGGCAGTAAAAATGTGGAAATTTAAAGTTTCAGCAACCAAGTATTATTATTATTATTAGTAGTAGTAGTATGACTACTATTACTACTATTATAATAAGTGAATACTTTAGTACACTGGAATACCCTAGTTCAGGCAACAGAATCTTAGACTTGTCATATCTATAAGCTAAACATAGGAAGGACCTTGTATCTGGGACTTTAAAAAATTAAAAATAGTACTCAAGAAATATGCATTATAGAGATATTCTATTCATTGCCAATTATTTTAGAAATGAATAATATCCTGACCCAATGGAATTTTTATTTCTCTCTAATGCTATGACCTAATATGAATGTGTTAAGTAAGGTATACATTCTTCATATCATAAACTATTGTTAAGGAAACTAAAAGTTCATCTAGCCTCTTTTCTTATCTTTAGTTAGATTACGTCTAAATTTTTACAGCTTATTTTTTTTACAGTGAAAAACATATTACTTAAGTATTTACCTTTTGAAGAAAATAGTATTAAAAGCAACCAAACCTCTTTATTCATTGATTTGGGAAATACAGAGTGCTGTAGAAAGTGACTTACAGTTTTCTTAGAATGATAATGTATTATAATTAGTGTGTATCTAAAAGAATTTTCTCTCTAAGGAGATGCAGGTTTTTGTTTTTTTTTTTAAACAACATTATCTGCCTGTGACCTCTGTGACTAAAAATTATTCTACCTTATCAAAATAGGTAGCCTGTATTTCAAATGTAATGCCATAATAGTAGTAATAAAAACCAACAACTTTCTACTCGCTCCAAATTGCCTTGTTTTCCAGAGTTTTCCTTTCAGGCATTTTGATTCATGGTTAATTAGATTTCTATATGATTTGCTAATCATGGGGATGCTTATATTTAAAATTATAACCAATACATTTGAGCCTTGCCTACAGTAGGATCTTTTAAAATCATACAAATACAATATTTAAAAATTTACCTCTAGGCCTTAATACAGTTATATTTCAGAGTTGTTTCTGCGTGTGTGTGTGTGTGTGTGTGTGTGTGTGTGTGTGTGTGTGTGTATGTGTGTGTTTCCCTCTCAAGAACTGAAGTCAATAACAGTTACCTATTGGTCTCTAAGTATACAAACCATTACTATCTCTGCATGTGCTACGTAAATCTTGGAAGTGTCTAGTGTGTTTTGAAGTGGATATTAATGAAAGAGTAACTGGTTGATGATAGTGATTATTAGGTTGCCAGCATGTTTTTCTCTAACTTCCAATTGAAAGGAAAGACAGATGTGAACCTGGCAGTTTGGGTAGTGTGTGTTGTCTTCCTGCTCAGCTATGTGTCCTAATGGGTGCCCCATTAGGTAATTTGGTTATTTGCTCTAGTAAATTAGATGAAGGACTACAGTATCATGCTACTGCTTATAGGACTTGAGGCCTTTTGGATAATAAACAGCCAATTTATTAATATTCTATTTCATTTCTGAAGGGGCTAAAACAATTTTAAAATACTAGAACCAAGTTATTCAGAGGAAAACAGCCACTTAGCAAATCCATTTAAGAGAAATAAGAATATCAAACAAACATACAAAAAGCAAAAAATGAAACCTGAAGTGAAATATAAGAAATTTCTCTTTGCTTATTTTGTGTTTACACTCACTTATCCTTTTATTTGGTGATTTGGTGTTTGATTTCCATTTTCTCTATATAATTATTTAAAGCAACTATTACCCACTATTGTTTTTCTTTCCAGGTTCTCGCTTTACCTTTTAAAGGTAATATGTTAAGTTTGGAATATGATATTGTCAATTTGCACTTTATTAGAATGTAATATATCTAATATTCACTGTTAGTATATTTGAATCTTTACTTATTTCTTATTAACAAAAGAAATAAGATAAAAGGGGAAGAAAATGTAATTTTCTTTTTTAATTTACATTTTTTATTTTAAAATTATGGGGTACAGTTAAGGGTTAGGTATACAAATATTCATTGTGCAGGTACCCTTGTGAATGAGGTGTGCCCCCCTTTCCACAGACAGATATGAAAATGTATATTATAAAACTGTTTAGTTAATGAAGGTGGAGGCCAGGAAACTGTGGAGTAGGCACGGGAATACTAAAGGAGAAGCAAGATACTGTCTTTGAATGTGTAATTATATTATCTGTGTTCCAAGATATTGCAAGGTTGGAGTAGTAATAAAAGCTTGTTTCATCTGTGCATTATTTTTGTTTCAGTTTGTTTCCAAGGATGTTTATGAAACAATATATCTTTGTCAAATTATTGCTATACTATAACATTTTTTAAAACAACTGCTGGTTTGGTAAGAGTCTGATATTTATGTAGAATTGTGGAGACTGTGTATTTGATAATTGCAGAAATTTGTGCTAACAGATATTTATATCATTTGTTTTCTACCTGTGAAGAAAATTTCTGAGGCAAAGGAACATGATCTTGGAGAGCAAGTCTTAGTTTGCTTCAGATTCACCCTAGTGTAATGTTAGGTTTTATTTAGGAAATATTTTTAATAGTGGCTGTGGTCTACTCAACATGTAAAAACTAGAAACAAAAAACTCTGGGATTCTAACTCTCTCTCTCTTTTTATCTTGGGTGTAATACTATTTTCTTATTTTATTTTCTTTTTTACTTTTTTATTATAAAGATGTAGGGTACAATTCAGGATTAGGCATACAAACATTAATTATGCAGGTACGCTTGTTGATGAGGTATGCCCCTCCCTCCCCTAGCAGTTTTCCTCAGCTGCCAATCCCACCCTCCCTCCTCTGACAGTTTCCCACTACTGCCAATCCCTTTCTCATAGAGTACTATTTTATTAATAAAATGAATGAGAATTTTGGTTATCTCTTTGACCACATCACAAAAGTTAATGTAAAGCAATGAACAAAATTGTTGAACATTTTGTGTAATGTTATCATTGAACTCATACCTGAAAGTCACTTGGGCTAGCAAATAATCAGAATAGCATTTGTGTTTAAACAATTGCAAATTGTAGAAAGTTGATACAAAATAAAATTGGATATCTGATATCTAAAGAATGAAGTAAAAGGAAAGAATTTACAGGAGCTATTATGGATTCTATTACAATGGCTTGTTATAAATAAACTCTTCCTAGTATATTTAGAGGCTATGGCTAGGCTATACTAGACCAAATTAAATCACTTAGATGTGTAGTTTATATTTGAAAATGGACTTTTCCTATAATATTCTGTTTTTTAAAAGTGCTGTGAGATGAACATAAGGACTTAGAAAGAATGAAAATATTTATCAGAAATATTAACTTATTGTTTAAGTTTAATGGGGATTTTTTTCTCCTCTTGGTCTTTTTAATTTTTAAGGGTGTTGAGTTGATATAACGTTAGATGATTATATAGTACCATAGTTGCTTTTATGGGCAAAGTTAAATCCTTTAACTTACTGGTATTTTATTTACACATGGTTTTTTTATGGAACATATTTTTGTGTGAGTTTTTGAAGCTTTGAGAAACAGCCTAAGAAGCAAAGGCTACACCAAACACATTCTATCTAATATTTTTATTTTATTATACTTTAATGACTATGATACAATAGAAATTTGAAATATATGTCTTGAAAAATCTTGTATGATATTTAGTATGCACATTGTTTCAAGACTGAAGAATATATTTCTATAAGCCGTGTAACTGAAGCCATCCTATGAAAGTTGGGGTTCAACCAAAAAGATATCGCTTAGTAAAGGGGAGAAAAGAAGAACATCACTTGAAGAGGACATCATGTAATACATTTATTATATTTTACTACATTTTCCAGTTTTCTTTTAATTCTGGCTGTATACTACATAATCAATTGCTATTACAGAAATAAAACATTTTAAACCTTATAAAAAGAAAGATGGGGTTCAATCCAAAGGTAAGCTTTCGATAAGTGCTACTGTGATAAGTCCTTAGAATGAATACCTTTTCCCCTTGGAATTCATGATAAATGAAATAATCAGGTACTTTAACTTATCAAAAGAGATTATTTTATTTTATTAAATAAATTTAATTTGAGTTTTCAGGATCATAGATCTGAGAGGCTGTGTAGTGTAATGATGACAAATTAAGCTGGGCATGGTGGCATGCACCTATAATCCTAGAATTTGGGAGACCAAGGCAGGAGAATGACTTGAGACCAGGAGTTTGAGACTAGCCTGGGCAACAAAGGGAGAACCTGTCTCCACAAACAAATACAAAATTAGCCAGGTGTGTTGGTAGGCACCTGTAGTCGTAGCTACTCAGGAGATTGCTTTAAGCCCAGGAGTTCAAGGTTACAGTGATATATAATCACGCCAGTGAAGAGCAAGTCTGTCTCTCTCTCTCTCCCTCTTTTTTCTCCCCCCCACTTCCGTATCCCTCTCCCTCTCTGCAACAGTAAGGTATATACAGAGGATGCCAAAAAATGTATACACATTTTAAGAAAGGAAAAATTATATTAAAATTGTAATACAAAATATATGCTGATAACAAAAGATGAATACAAGTCACGTTTGACTTCTACAATTACAAGAGGTGCTCAAAGTGGTTGCTATCAACGTCCAGACATTTCTGAGTAGAGTGAACTAAAAGTGATACATAGATAACATCGTAAAATGTGTATACATTTTTTTTGGCACCCTGGTATATATATGGTAAGTATTAACAGTGCCCAATCTCTACCAAATACCAAATTTATACATATAAATGGGGGACCCCCCAAAACCCAGAATTATCTTTTGGAGGGTGGCCTCTTGTAGTACAGGCTTCCCTGCTAGGTAAGTGTTCTAGAAACCCATTGGCATAAGTGTACCAGCCAGTGTTGTTGGGAGAGGCTGTGTTCCAGTTCAGTGATTTTTGGGGGGTGATTCTTTCAATGTATTTACCCATTTCATGATGGATGATTTACTAGCACACCTGCCCACACTGCACTGAGTGTTCAGCAGTTTTAGACCCAAAATGGCATGACCCCTGTGCCCCATTCTCCCTATTCACCCAATCTTGCCTCCAGTGACTTTTTGTTTGTTTGTTTGTTTCTCTGGGGCAGGGGTGGGGGTATAGGGGGAGTCCTCAAAGGGAAATGTTTTGCAATGTGGAAGAGGTGAAACAAAAAATGGCAGAAACACCAAAAGGCATCCAAATTGATGAGTTCAAAAACTTTTGAGCAGTGGAAAATATGTCTCAATATGTATATTGTATCCAACAGTGAGTACTTTGAAGATGACTGAAGTTTAAACACTTAAGAATAAATACACAATCTTTTCTAAATAAATTCCAAGTTTTTTTGTCCCCACTTGTATATTTTTTATTTTTATTTATTTATTTTTATTTTCAAGAATAAACTTCTTTTTTTTTTTTTTTTTGAGTTGGAGTCTCACTCTGTTGCCCAGACAGGAGTGTAGTGGCATGCTCTCGGCCACCTCAGCCTCTACTTGCTGGGCTCCAGCGATCCTTCTGCCTCAGCCTTCCAAGTAGCTGGAACTACAAGCATGCGCTACAATGCCTGGCTAATTTTTTGATTTATTGTAGAGATGAGGTCTCACCAAGTTGCCCAGGTGGGTCTCGAACCCACGGTCTCAGGCAATCCACTCACTTCAGCCTCCCAAAGGCACGGGATTACGGGCTGAGCCACCAAGCCTGGCTAATAAACTTCATTTTAGTATAAATATTAAGGAATTTGCACAAGCAAACTTTCACATGTAACACTGAGCCATAGAAATGGGCTTGTGGGATTTAAATGGTAATATTTGAAGTAGCTAGGTAAAACTAGTAAGAGCCCAGAGGCCATCTTTTACTACCGTTTGCCTATTGATGTGTCTTGGGTATCCAAATGTTTGCTCTTTTTATGTTCAAATTCAGGTCTTCCTGTAGAAAACACTTAATACAAGTATACTCTTTGAAAGCTGTCATTCAACAGGAGGTTATTTTACTGAAATGAGACTATTTGCGATTTCTTTTGTCTTACCTACAAATGAACATACATGTTCTCAGGTATTTAAAATTTTAATGTTAAAATTGCCCATAATAATAAAACAAGGACAGGCATAACATATTTGTAATTTAGGCCAATCTGATTTGAGATTTTAAAAAGCTGTATTAGTCAAACAGTAATTGAAACATGAAATATTTTGGATAACATTAAAATTAACCTTGAGTTTTCTCATGTCAGAATATTATACTTAAGAAAATTTAGAAGCTTTAAAATGATACTTTCTTTGTTAGAGTGCCAGTTCCTTTGGTATGTGTTTCTTTTTGTCACCTGGGGCAATTTTTCCAACACGTAACACATGTGATTTTTTTTCTGTATTTGGAATAATCAGCTTTTCCCTGTGCTCATTATAGGAGGAAAAAAGCTGTAGCCAAGGTATTAGCACAAAACAAGGTATTAACAGTGCCCAGTCTCTACCAAACACCAAGTTCCTTTGTCTACAACCTAATTAACATACTTTAATGAGTGTACCAAGTTTAATGAATACTTCATGTAAAACTCAGCACTTTCTACCTCCTAGATTAATCTGACACCTGATGTAACGTATCTGGCTGATATTATGAATAATTCATGAGCTAGTATTTCTCAGATAACAAATAATAAAGAGTATGAAACATTTGATATGGAAGGCGTTCTTAAGGATTTGCTATATACTTACTTGAATGTACTATAATTCTTTCTGGAAATCTATTTAAATACATGTTCTGGTTAATAATAGCTTGAAAGACACAATGTAATTTATGTAAATATATTTCTGCTCATGCTAATGATTTTTAAAATGTGATGAACCATTTAATATTAAAACTCACCTCTTACAAATTATATTCTATAAATAGGCTTGGTTACTTTAACACTACTGTGTTAGTCTGCAAACTATTTTTTGGTTTTAAGAAGTGAATAATAAATATTTCTTACATTAAAAAATGACTTTTTGAACTGTTGAAGTTGGTAAGAGTATTCATAATGATATTGATAGTGGTTATTTATATTTTATTGATGAATTTCGAAATGTAGTTTGTGTGTTCACATCAATATGAAACATTTCATTTGCCATTATATTGGGGGTATAATTAATCTGGGAATTTTAAGCACTCTGTCTTAAGGTAATATCTGGGTGTTAGAATCTATTTTCCCTTCATTTTTTTTATCCTTCTGAAGAAAGGAGGGAGGAGAAATAATTGTTTGATTTTTCAAGAAATATTAGCAAACATTATTACTATGTTCCAGGTCCTGATTTAGGAGCAGGTAAAGCAGAAATGAAAACCAATGTTTTTGCCCTCAAAGGGCTTAGACTCTTAAGTTAATAATTGTAATAAAGTATGACAAGACCCATGAAAGATGTTAGCAGATACAAACACTTAATCTTATGTGATTTAGCAATAAGATGTAAGCTTTGATTTGACATTGCCTAGGTGGAACAGGAAGATGCTGTGCTTTCCGTAGTATTTTAGTCATACATCCAGTGTAAGCTATAACCAGAAGCTAATATGAATTTTTTAATGTTAATCAAAATGTACCTATCACAATGAGTTGTATTAGTTACTTTGAGAGAATATATTTATATATTGAATATATATGTGCATGTGTATGTGTGGAGGTATACACACACACACACATACACACACACACATAATTACTTCCATCACTCAAACTATTTTTGCTCTTCTTTTGGACTTTTATTTAGGTCCTATGACATACTGTTCTGACTGTATTAGCAGATTTTAATGCTTTGAGGTTGGATTTAGCTTTTCAAAAGAACCAGAAATTATCCAGAACAAAAGATGTCAAATATGGAAGGTATATAAGGTGAAATAATTCTTTTGGAAAAATAATAATAGAATAACAAATATACAATCACAAAAGAATATGACTATGAGACAATGACTCTAATTTTTTCTATACTTGTAAACTGACTCTTGTTTCAAAAAGAGTAGTTTTGAAGGTAGTTTCAAAAAAAAGTATTATCATTATGTGTTGCATTGTGGTAGCAATGCTGGTATGCTTGTATGTTGAGCTTTACAGTTGCAGCTTGTATATGTTAGTTCTCTAACAAATAGCTTTGATAATAAAACTTTGGAATACTCCACTGATTAAAGTATGGATGTCGGAATTTCATGAGTCCTGTTCTGGACTATATATACTTGGAGTTTGGCATTTACTAGAAATGCACCTAAGGGGAAGAGAAAGAAACTTGAACCTACCACTAGGGAATGGGTGAAGACATCAAGAAAATGTAGCCTGGAGAAGACACTAATTCATGAAGAATATGATAGATGCTTGAAATGATCTGGATGGCTTCCTTGGAAGAGAATTAGATTTACTCTGTGTGTCAAAAGAGGTCAAAACTAGAACTAGAGGTCAAAAGTGAATAATACAAAGAAACAAATTATTTCAAAATGGAGCAGGCAGCCTCAAAAGTAGTGAGTTCCTCATCACTAGAAGTGAGTTCAAAATTGTACACATGATCAATTTTGATTATACTGAGGAGGGGATTCAAAGATTAGATGATAATGTTTTTTCAACCTTATGATTCTATGATCTGAAGATGCTTCTTACCATAATAGATTTTACTGGTGCAGAGAATCCATAACTTTCTTTACATATATGTTCAATTATCATTTCTTGGAATATATTCAGGTTATAATGTAGTCTTTTGGAATACATTATTTCCTTTTTTTTTAATTTCAAGAGAATATGGATATGTACAATTTCCCCCTTTTTAGAGTTTTTTTAATATAAGATTTCTAAATGGATTAATATATCCTTTTTCCTGGTTCTCTATATTTAGTTTGTGCAGAGGGAGTTAAACCTGCATTTTCACCTCTCTGTGTATTTCACTTTGGATGTTCTACAAGATGTCTTAATTCATTATTAAATGTGCGTGGTGCCATGCTATCAAGTTCTAGTATTTCATGCTTTATGATAAGAATTTTGTATAGAAGGTCTTTTCCCTCTTTTAAATGAATTAGTTTATATCTGCCTCATGTTGAAGCTTGCCTTCTGTCAGTATTTGTAATAAATTAGCTTTTGAATATCATTTGAAATGCTAGGCACAGGCAGTATGACTATAAAACAATTTTCAGCATATCAGATGAAACCATTTGTTTTTAACACACTAGGATGACTGTCTTTTATTTTTATGAAGAAACAAGCTAAATTCAATGTCTTTGCTACCAAATTAGAATTATAGAATAATGTAGGATTTGTGGCCTTTGTAGGCAAACATTTCTTTTTTTTTTTTGAGTTGGAGTCTCACTCTGTCGCCCATACTGGAGTGCAGTGGCCGCTCCCAGCGACCGCAGGCTCGACCTGCTGGGCTCTGGCGATCCTTCCGCCTCAGCCTTCCGAGTAGCTGGAACTACAGGCGCGCGCTACCACCCCCGGCTAATTTTTCAATTTATTGTAGAGATGAGGTCTTGCTGCCCAGGCGGGTCTCAAACCCGCGGGCTCAGGCAATCCACTCACCTCAGCCTCCCAAAGGCGTGGGATTACAGGCTGAGCCACCGAGCCCGGCTGGCAAACATTTCTTATTCAGATACACTGAAGGATATATCCAAGTAAAAAGTCACTTGGTCTGTTTCATTTATTTAAAGTTTTATACACACACACACTCACACCCAGATATATATATACACATGCACACACGCACATATATAAAGCATACATAAGTATATGTAAGTATATAGTACAGATTAGTGTTTTCTTAGATTGCCTCTTTTTAAGTCCAAGCAGATTACTTTGGTAATGAAATATGCCATGATTACATTTGATGCAATTGATTTGGCACATAAATGCAATTATTATTATTATTATTATTTGAGTTGGAGTCTTACTCCGTCGCCCAGACTGGAGTGCAGTGGCCGCTCCCAGCCACCACAGCCTTGACCTGCTGGGCTCCAGCGATCCTTCTGCCTCAGCCTTCCAAGTAGCTGGAACTACAGGTGCGCGCTACCACGCCCAGCTAATTTTTTGACTTATTGTAGAGATGAGGTCTCGCCTGCCCAAGCGGGTCTTGAACCCGCGGGCTCAGGCAATCCACTCACCTCAGCCTCCCAAAGGCACGGGATTACAGGCTGAGCCACTGAGCCCGCTCATAAATACTAACAAGGCTAATGTGAGGAACACACTAGGATTTAGAGATCATTTTATAGTGGTGGGCAACATTTTATAATATTAAATTTGTAGTAATATTATGTGATATATAAACATAGGACACAGTTGATAACTTAAATGATTAAATCTATTCATTTAGGTTAGGCAGAGGAGTGTATACTACTCATTTTAAAGATAAAGCTTGTTGTTGCTGTCACTCTATAAAAAGGTAATGAGTTGAGTCGTTGTTTAGAATACCAATCCAGGCCTCCAACTGGGCGACCCAGTGAAACTGACTAGACTTATGAAACCATGGTTTGATATATTCAACTGTGGTTTTAGATATGCTGCAAAGGCTAAAGAAAACCATATCTTCTTTTTCAGGATTGTAAATGCAAGGTCTGAAGTCAAATGTTCTGTGTTAAAATCCTGGTTCCAATGCTTACTGTCTGGGTGTGTCTTGCTGTTTCTCTGATCCTCAGTTTTTGTATTTTTAAATTTGTTCTAATAATTATACCCACTTCTTGGGTTGTGGTGAAGGTTAAATACGTTAATACATATAAAGTGCTTATAATGGTGTCTGGCACACAGTAATAAATATTATTATTATTCCTGTTGCTAGGGTCTTTCACAGTATATCGTTTTCTGAGAAGGAACCCTTTAAGTAGCTATTTAGGGCTCTTTTGCCTTCCCTTTTTGCCTTCTTCCCTCCTTTCTTCTGTTTCTCCTTTTCATCTTTCTTTGCTCCACAGCATTTACTGAGCATTTGCTGTGCTCTAGGCATTGGGTATAAGGGGAAGACATTTTCATTTTCCCTGTTGATTAAATATGAAAAACCTGTTGTTCTAGAAAGCAGCTTGCAAGCCGGGCTCGGTGGCTCAGCCTGTAATCCCGTGCCTTTGGGAGGCTGAGGTGAGTGGATTGCCTGAGCCTGCGGGTTCGAGACCCGCCAGGGCAACTTGGCAAGAACCCCCCCCCCATCTCTATAATAAATAAAAAATAAGCTGAGTGTGGTAGTGCACACCTGTAGTTCCAACTACTTGGAAGGCTGAGGTGGAAGGATCGCCGGAGCCCAGCAGGTCGAGGCTGTGGTGGCCGGGAGCAGCCACTGCACTCCAGTCTGGGTGACAGAGTGAGACTCCAACTCAAAAAAAAAGAAAGCAAGCAGCTCTTTGAGTTGTTCAATCACTCAACACTGAATGATGCAAGGGGATTCTCAACTTTTCCTATATTTCAAGTTTTGAGTCTTTTCACCTCCTGTCCAGGTTTTTTCTCATGCCCATATAATTTATTCCCCTAGTAATCTTGTTTTTAGGTGCTAAGATCACAAGATTAACTTTGCAAGTATTTTTATAGTTTTGTTCAACCCAATTTCAAAAAATTATATTTTTATTTCTCTTGAGCATGTCTGCCTCAATACCTTTGCTCACATGATTCTACTTGGATATGGTATTTCCTGCAGCCAGGAAATTAAATTCTTCAGGGTCAAGATCAAATCTTATTCTTCTTTATAGCTTTCTCAAACCACTCAAACTACAAGTGTAAGAAAGATGTCTCTTCCTCCTCTAACAGCTTTTTGTATTCATCTCAGCTATATATATGGTCCTTGCTGAGTGTCCTTTGAACACAGGAACCATTTGTTGTATCTCATTTCCCTGAATTTTATACCGAACAGATACAATGATAACAGAACTTTGGTAAATATCAATGGTATGGTCTAAATGTGCCCCCCGTCAATTCATATGTTAAAACAATTCCAGTGTGATAGTATTAAGAAGTAGGGCCTTTAAGAGGTGATTATTTAAGAGACTGAGCCCTCATGGATGAATTAAGGCCCATATAAAAAGGGTTGAGAGAGGGGTTTCTTTTTCTTCCTACACTTCCATGATGTGAGGACACAGCTTCGTTCCCTCAGGGAATGCAGCAATAGGAGCCGTCTTGGAAGCAGAGAGACTGGCTGAACATGCCAGTGCCTCAGTCTTATACTTCCAGGACTGTGAGAAATAAATTTCTATTGTTTATAAATTACCCCGTCTCAGGTATTTTGTTATAGTAGCACTGTTAGACTGAGACAATCTACTGATTTGATTTGTTGACACAAGGAACAGTTATTTTATGTTACATATCTCAATGTTACATATAATGTAAATTCAAAAATTGTCTGAAAATAATTTAACTATGTTAAATCTTTTCATAGCGTTTCAGAGTTTAGGTAATTTATACCTAGTCATAGTGCAAGGTATTAGAGGGGTCAGAGAGATAGCTAAACATTTTCTCTGATCTTCAGTTCTTACAATTGAGAAAGAGAAAGAAAGAAATCACACAAGCATTACTTTGATTGCAGCCAATGATGGATTTATTGTGAGGGTCAGTTTCATCAGGTCAAGGTGTACTGTGACATGTCACGGCAGAGGAAAACAGGTTCTTAAGGAATGGGAAAGTAATGTTTTTTGGTGGTGTGGGAAAAGGACTATTTAATTTTGATTGGGTGAATTATGGACTGTTTCATCAAGAAAGCAGTTTTTGAGCTGAACTGTGACTCCTGAAAGGAATTTGGGAAAAAGAGAATGGGGATGTGGGCAAGTGTCATGATAGGAGTTTAGAACACATGGTGGGTGTGCTGAGAATTGTGCTGGGTGAAGTAGTTTGGGATCAGTTAATTAAAGACCTGATGGTTTTTGGGAAGTAAAATAACATGGTCTAATTTGTTAAAGCACAGCAGCTCTATTAGCCTCTTTAGAGATAAAATAAGATTTGAAAAAAGTTCAATTTTATTATAAGCAATTTTTCTACTTTATGCATTTTTAGAAACCCAGGAAATATATGAAGACTGCCTTTCAAAATTTAATGTTTAAAAAACCCCAATTTCTAATAGTGAATTAAATGACAAAATGTTCCCCCTCCTTTTATTTTCCAAGTTAGAGACCACAGTCCTCTGATTGACTGAATTCTTTCTTTGCCTTACTGATTTTCTGCACTAGTTTTTACTTTGAGGGATGGTAGAAACAAAGGAACATTTTGTGCAGCATTACTTATCTTTTTTTGCCAATTAATTTGTATTCTTTCAAAACTGTATATAAACCAGCAATTCACAAGTCAGCAAAACGCTTCATAGGAATTAACCTCATGATCCAATTTATTGATCTAATTCTGAGTCAGTATTAAACCCAGTGCTAAATTACATCAGGGTGTAGATCTAATTTCACTTCTTTAAGTATAAAGAATGCTGTGAATGTTTTGTTTTTTTTTTTCATTTAATTGTAGTTATTTTTACAATATGTGTTCAGTGGTACAAGGTAAAAGAAAAACATTTTGAGATGTTCTGGAAATGAGGACAGTTATTTTAGGTGATCAAATAAAGGTCAAATCATTCTGGAGCTTTCTGAGACCAACACTTATATCATGTGGGTATGTGAACGCAGCTTTATTGCACTAGGAAATAGCCATAGGCAGGAAGTTGAGGAATTAATTGTACACTAACAGATACACTAAACTGTCCAGCTAACACTCTTGATGAAGAAGTGGAATAACTAAGAATAGACTTAGTTACAACATTCTTGGATGAGGGTTAAAAGAGTCTGAGGTTATATCTGTACTCTAACTCACTGTGTAGCACTGGGATTTTAGTTTCCCTGTCTCTAAAATAAATCACACAAGCATTGACTTGATTCCAGATGATGATGAATTTGTTGTGAGGATCAGTTTCATCATGTCAAGGTGTATTGTGAAGCATTTGATAGAAATACCTGAGTGAAATTGTAATCACGGTTCTTAATGTTGGTAGTATTTTTAAAATGAGAAATTAGCATTGTTTTTAAACAAATGGCTAGAAGTAGAGAGGGGAGGAATAGAATAAAAATGTTATTCAAAATTCTATAAAAGGTACAACCTGGTAAGATTTTCTTAGCAGTGGTGAGTATGATCTACTTTGACAAAGAGATTAAACAATTTACCTTTCTGTGTTTCATCAAAGTGCCGTGTAAAAACTAAGAAGGTTGCCTTAAAACACAAGAATCTTAGGTATAGACACAAGAATCTTGGGTATTTAAGTAGTAATATATTTTTAGAATGACAATGAGAAGTTTATTGTTTATTAGATATATTTGAAAAAATAAAATCTATATTTAAAAATAGATAAGTTTTTACATGACAATCACATTTATTATCAGCTGAAATTATTAAAAACATACTTGTAAAAAATTACTAATTGGATACATATTCCTTTATCAACTCATAAGGATTCAGTGTGGTGTAAGGAAATGATGTGGAATGTGACTTTAGCAGGTCAGAATTTGTAAACTAAATCTACTACTCCTAGATGTGCGACTTTAGAAAAATATCGTAACCTCTTTGAGCCTCAGTTTCTTTATCTGTAAGATGGGCAAAACATTCTTACTTCACAGCATTGTGAATATTATTGATAGTGCATTTAACACGGCACCTGGTAGGTACTAAATGACTGAGGTCTTTCAGTAAGTATCTAAAAGATGGTGGCTATTATTGTTATTTCTACTGCTGCTGCTGTTGCTGCTAAACACTGTTCTAGTAGTTCAGAATAAACATCTTTGGGCACCAAAAGAACATTGTTCTAATGAAAGGGAAACATCTGCTTGTCACCTGAAATTATATCACAAAATGTATGATTTTCACAAAATAATTAAAAATAGATGGCATTGGGTCAAGAGAAGAAATATATACATAGCCTGTTTATATATGTCCAATTTGGAAAGAAAATCGTCTTCATCCCTACCTTCTACAAATATACAAATACTTTGTTGAGCACCTATTTGATACAAGCTGCCATTTTATTTCTTGGGGATACAGCAGTGAATAAGACGGCAATGATTCCTGCTATTGAAGAGGTTATGTTCTTGTAGGAAAGACATACACAACAAAGGAAACTAATTTTGTTACATTCATTCGAGCATCAGGGGGGAAAACAGCCAAACCGAGAACTTTTAAGCATGACATTGCTAAAAATGGACATCTAGTACTTGTTTCTCCTTCCAAGTTACAGAAGCTTAATGGGGTTTTAATAAATACTTATTAACACAGCGGACCCATCTCATTCATTTCAATGATCTTAAAAAAGATAAAATCCATTTAGGACTAGAATTGTAAAGTTGCATTCAGACCAGTTTACCATAGCTGTAATTAATTTTGTGTGACAGTGGTCTGTAAGGTCAGAGCTTGCATTTATATGATGAGGGGAACTTCTACTTGGCCAGTGACTTAATTATGCCCTTGAGTCCTTCTTGAAACCTCATGAGTTTCCTTCCACTCTATTTTTGTACTTCATCCTCCAAAGATGCCACAGATGACCTTCTTCATGGTGATTATCTTTGTGATGGAGGAAGGATGGATGAACCTAATGTCTGCTCACACAGTGTCTGCCCAACTCAGCGAACTCTTTGTATCAGATCGCAAGGAAATGACACCCAAGGATTCCCAAGTTCCATGTCTTGCCCTGGCAGCATTTTTCAAATAAAATTTTTTTCCAATACTCAAAAAATTTGCTTGATGGATGTTTTTTATTTTGGAAGACAGTTACAGGATTTTAAAAAATGAGATATGAGTGAAGAAACCATATATGCCAAACATGCTAACCATGTGACTTTTTGCAAGGCTTTTTATCTCTTGGGGGTTCCTTTTTCCTCATTTATAAAATAAGAAAGCCGGGCTCGGTGGCTCAGCCTGTAATCCCGCGCCTTTGGGAGGCTGAGGTGAGTGGATTGCCTGAGCCCGCAGGTTCGAGACCCGCCTGGGCAGCGAGACCTCATCTCTACAATAAATCAAAAAATCAGCCGGGCGTGGTAGCGCATGCCTGTAATTCCGGCTACTTGGAAGGCTGAGGCAGAAGGATCGCCGGAGCCCAGCGGGTAGTGGCTGCGGTGGCCGGGAGCGGCCACTGCACTCCAGTCTGGGCGACAGAGTGAGACTCCAACTCAAAAAAAAAAAAAATAAATAAGAGTACTCAACTAGATATTTTGTCCAGTATCTTTTTAAACTTTAAATAATTCTTTCTTATATTTTCTGTTTAATAATTTCTATGTTTTGTTTAAATATAAAATAATAATTCATTTTAGAGGCAATAGTTATTTCTCTTCACTTTTACTGAAATTCATGAGAAACATGCAGCATATGCTGTTTATTTTTGAAAATTATTCACAATAAACATCATACATCTTGGCTTTGCTTTTCTATGTCTATTTTAAAATCTTCTGCCACAAGTATTTGAAACTCTCAATGTATTTTTTTCTTTTGGATTTTTACTCAAAATCAGAATTTTGTGTTTTAGTCAAGCTGGCTGGGTAAACACCCTTTGTGCTAAACTGCTAGACTAGAACCTGAACACTGGAGACCATGGGGAGGTTTTAAGTGTTCCATGAATCACTTGAAATTGTAGGTACAACACTTTGTGGATGTGCCTTGTATACTTATGTGGGCAGAGAGCTGTCATCAGATGATCAAAGGAGCCCATAATCCACTACAAGTTAAGAAGTATTTTCTGCATCTGGCAGATCGACCAAAAAAAAGTGTTACTTTAAGTGATTCTTGGTAGCCTTTATTAATATAACATGGAGTCAGAGTGGATGGGAACAATCAGTTTATGATCCTTTTGAAAAGAGTCATGGGCTGTGGATATAGATGCTGAAATGCCATTTAAAATACTTTGAATGAATAATTCAAAATAATTTGTTGCCTTTTGGCTAGTCTTTTGTTGGTATCTGCATGTCAAATTTCTCGTTTTCTTACTTTTACTTCGTGTTTTATGCAAAATTTAGATGGGAAAGTGATGTTTGGTTATCTTTGCTATCTAAGAAACTCTCTTTGTAGCTGAGACAGATTTTCAAACTATGTTATAAAGCAAATGAATTTGTTTATACTGATGCTAAGGCATTTAAGTTTTTTGGTTTTTTTTTGAGTTGGAGTCTCACCCTGTTACCCAGACTGGAGTACAGTGGCTGCTCCTGGCCACTGCAGCCTTGACCTGCTGGGCTCCAGCGATCCTGGCATTTAAGTTTTAAGAAGAACTATATTGACATAAATTAAGTGTAATTAAGTGTTACAAAATGAAATGGGCTGTCTTTCTACTTTGAAGAGTTTAATTTTTTATTTCAATACTTTGAAAATATTGAAATCAGAAATTGACCTTGATTCAGAGTTTCTGAGTATTACTTGTAACTTGAGTTGCTTCACAGAAAAATATTCAGATATATTTAGAAAATGCAGGACTGCCATGCTCTGCACTTTTATTTGTAGTTCTGTGATGCTCTCTGGGGTTGTGCTGTATGGTGATCTTGGATAAATGCTATAAATATATCTCCTTTTAGCCTGTTAAAGTTTCTGAGGATTGTATAACAGTTTTAGTTTTGTTTATTCGGTCGCATAACTTTTAAAACTATTTGATATTACTATGGTTTGGACATGGTTTGTATGACCCTGTCAAGTCTCATGTTGACATTTGATCCCCAGTGTTGGAGGTGGAACCTGGTGGGAAATGTTTGGATTGAGTGGGCAGATCTCTCATGAACAGGCTTGGTGCTATTCTCATGGGAGTGAATAATTTCTGTCTTAGTTCTCTTGAAAACTGGTTGTTGAAAAGGGTCTGATACTTCCTCTCTTTCCCCTGTGATTTCCGTACCTGTGGTTCCCCCTTTTCTTCTGTTATGAGTGGAAGTAGCCTGAAGCCCTCACCAGAAACAGATCCTGATACCATGCTTCTTGTACAGCCTGCAAAACAATAAGCCAAATAAATCTTTTTCTTTATAAATTACCTAGTCTCAGGTGTTCTTTTATAGTAACACAAATGGACTAAGGCAAATATCTATTAATACTGGATGAGGAGAGAGTTTTGCAGAATACCAGACAATTATTGCAAATGCATCTAACCTTATTCTTGAAGTACAGAATGTTCCACACCTTGAAATACTCACTTCAGTTTAATTGATTGGGCAGACAACCAGACAGTTTTTCCAGAATCTGTATAAATTTTTAGTCAAGTAGTAGGAGATAACATTTATCGGCTGGGCTCGGTGGCTCAGCCTGTAATCCCAGCACTTTGAGAGGCTGAGGCAAGTGGATTGCCTGAGCCCAAGGGGTTGAGACCAGCCCAGGCAACTTGGCAAGACCTCATCTCTACAATAAATCAAAAAGTAGCCAGGCGTGATAGTGCGCCTGTAGTTCTGGCTTCTTAGAAGGCTGAGGCAGAAGGATCGCCGGAGCCGAGCAGGTTGACACTGGGGTGGCCATGAGTGTGCCATGGCACTCTAGCCTGGGCGACAGAGTGAGACTCCAACTCAAAAAAAAAAAAAATTATCAAGCACTTGTTATGTAGAAGCCATTGTCATAGTGCTTTGCATCAGTGATCTCATTTAATCCTTAAAATAAGTCATATGATAGATACTGTCATTATCTTTATTTTATATATGATAAAACTGGCACATGGAGTAATAGGTGACTTGACAAGATTTGACACAACCAGCAAGTGACAGTCAGAAATGAATGTAGACAATTACATGATGGCACATGGGACTTCTCTGTCTCTCAAATCTTTGATTCTTATTGTGGCAGTACAGTGTTACTTTAAGAAGAGGTCATTGATGCAGAAAGGGCAAGAGGTATGTTCTGAAATCACTTGGCCTTTCCTCTCCTTATCTGTCCTGATGGTGGGGTCTCTCAATTTCCAAAGGCTTAGATGGGAGGCCTTTTTGCCCACCTCATTTTCATGCTTCTATCTTTTTTAATGTGCATTTAAAAATGTTAATTTCAAGCCGGGCTCGGTGGCTCAGCCTGTAATCCCGCGCCTTTGGGAGGATGAGGTGAGTGGATTGCCTGAGCCCACGGGTTCGAGACCCGCCTGGGCAGCGAGACCTCATCTCTACAATAAATCAAAAAATCAGCCGGGCGTGGTAGCACATGCCTGTAATTCCAGCTACTCGGAAGGCTGAGGCGGAAGGATCGCCGGAGCCCAGCAGGTCGAGGCTGCAGTGGCCAGGAGCGGCCACTGCACTCCAGTCTGGGCGACAGAGTGAGACTCCAACTCAAAAAAAAAAAAAAAAAAAAAGTTAATTTCAGATAGATACATCTTTCCTCATAACTTGATTTCCTTAGGCCCAACTGAATTCCTCTGATGACCCAAATCTGTCCTAATCTGGATGATCAGTTTAGCTAAAGAATCTGAGGAGTTAGGAAGTGACAAGATACAAAATAGGAAGAGAGCATTGCATTTAAACTCTGAAGACCTTCTTTAGAGATGAAGGAGGTTCTTTGCCTACTTAAAACACTGTTTATTTTTGCTGTTTATAGAGAGGAATTATTGTCCACATGAAGCTGGATGCTCATCAGGTCCCCTTAGAAATGCTTTAAATCAGTACAGAAAAAGATGTTTTTTAGTAATGCTAAAGTGAGGGAGAACACATATATTTTTAAAACTTTTATTGAGGCCTGGCTCGGTGGCTCAGCCTGTTATCCCAGCACTTTGGGAGGCCGAGGCAAGTGAATTACCTGAGCCTGCGGGTTCAGGACCAGCCCAGGGAACTTGGCGAGACCTTGTCTCTACAATAAATCAAAGTTATCTGTGTAAGGTAGCGTGTGCCTGTAGTTCCAGCTACTTGAAAAGCTGAGGCGAAAGGATCGCTGGAGCCCAGCAGTTCAAGGCTGGGGTGGCCGTGAGCGTGCCACTGCACTCCAGCCTGGGCAATGGAGTGAGACTACAACTCAAAAAATAAAAACAAAGAAACAAAAAAAACTTTTATTGAGTTATGCACAATAGGCTACATTAAGTTTAGATGTACAGTATGTGAATGTTCACATATGCGTTTGTCTATGTAACCATCACTGTGATCAAGATATACAACTGTTCCAACACCCAAGAAGACTATCTCATACTTCTTCCAAGTTAATGCACTTTCTCACCCAGAAATAATCATTATTCCAATGTCTATTACCATACATTACTTTTACCACCTCCTGAGTGATGTATACATGGAAATCACACAGTATATATTCTTTAGTGTCTGACTTTTGCTTATCATTATGTCTATGAGATTCATCCATGTTCTTGCATGTAGCAGTTTACTCTTTTTTCTGTGTAGTATTGCATTATATGAACATACCACAATTTATTTATCCATCCATTTTATTTTTATTAGACATTGGATTAATTCCACTTTTTACCATTATGAATAAAATTTAGATAAAAACATTCGTATATTTCTTTTTATAGACATATGAAATCTTTCTTTTGAGTATATAACTAGGAACAAAATTATTGGATCAAAGGATATGCATATATTTAGCTTAATACCTATTGCCAAACAGTTTTTTAAAGTGGTTTTGTCAGCTTACATTCTCGCCAGTAGTGTACAAAAATTCTAGTTGCTCCACATACTTGTTAACCTCTGGTATTATCAGTCTGAAATTTATTCATACTGTGTTTAGTGAAATAGATACTTTATGCACAGGGGATTTTAAGACTGTAGTTTGTTTTTTAGTTCAACAAATATTTGTTCCAAGCTTATTGTGTTTAATATTCTCCAATGTACTTAATGCAGGCTCATAATCTAAGGTAATAAGTAATATTTTGCTTAATAGAGCACAAAATCTTTCATTTAGTAGATATTTGCTAACACTTGGTAAGTACCTAATAGTGTGCTAGTGATGGAAAAGATACAAACATTAAAAGTGGAAGCCCAGTCTTTGCCCTCAATGATTGTACAGTCTTTTTAGAGCGGTAAAAACAATGTATATAAAATGAGCAATCCAAAATGACATGATGACATGTAAATGCTGAATCATACGCAATAGACTGCAAGTAATAATGTAAGAAGAAGGAATTGATATTAGTGTTCCTCACGTTATCTTTAGAGGCTCTCTTCTTCCTAAGTTTCCCACATTGAATCCATCACTATGTGTTATAATTTCCGCTTTCTAAGTCTCTGGAATCTATCTGCTTTTTCTACTGCACCTGCAGTTCAACTGTTGTTTTGTGTGTGTGTGTGTGTGTGTGTGTGTGTGTGTGTGTGTGTGTGTGTGAGTGTATGTGTATAGTGTATTAAAATTGCCTTCTAAGTGGTTTCTCAGCCTCCATTTTGAGTCCTCTTTTATTATTCATTCTCCTATTAGAATGTTTCTTTTTTTAATAAATAATATTTTGTATTATGATATTGTGGGGTACAGTTAAGGGTTAGGTATACAAATATGCTTTGTTCAGGCACCCTTGTTGATAAGAGGTGTCTCCCCGTCCCCAGACAGATGTTTGCTACCATTAATCCCATCTCCCATCCCCTCCCTTCCCCCCCCATAGCTTCCCGCCACTGTCTGTCATTTTCTTTGGTAATACGTTGGATGATCAAGGTCCACTATATGAGTGAGAACATGTGATACTCAGATCTTTGTTTCTGTGAGAGGTCACTCAGTATTATAGACTCTAGTTCCATCCAGGTTGCTGCGAAATTCATGATTTTGTTCTTTTTTATGGCTGCGTAGTATTCCATCGTGTATATGTACCACATTTTTTAATCCAGTCCTCTTTTGAAGGACAGCATGGTTGCTTCCAGGTTCTTGCTATTGTGAGCAATCCTGCGATAAACATGCATGTGCAGGTATCTTTTTTATAGAGTGGTTTGAGTTCTTCAGGGTATATTCCTAGTAGGGAGATTGCAGGGTCATGTGGGAGGTTGATATTTAGAGCTTTTAGGAATCACCACACAGCTTTCAACAGAGATTGTACTAGTTTACACTCCCACCAACAGTATAGAAGTGTTCCCTTTTTGCCACACCCTCTCCAGCAACTGTTATTTTTTTGAGTTATTGATAATTGCCATTCTGACTGGAGTTAGGTGGTATCTCAGTGTGGTTTTGATTTGCATCTCCTTGATGATTAGTGAGGTTGAACAGTTCTTCATGTGTCTGTTGGCTGCTCGGATGTCTTCCTTTGTGAAATGTCTGTTCATGTCTTCTGCCCATTTTATAATGGGGTTGTTTGTTTTTTTCTTTTCAGCATGTTTGAGTTCCTTGTAGATCCAAGATGTTAAGGCTTTGTCAGACCTGGAGTTGGCAAATATTTTTTTCCCAGACTGTAGGCTGTCTCCCTGCTCTCTTGATGGTTTCTTTGGCTTTGCAGAAGCTTGTCAGTTTAATGAGGTCCCACTTGTGTATTTTACCCCTTATGACCTGGGGGTTTCAGGTTTTGTTCAGGAATTGGATGCAAGTTCCAATTTCCATGAGGGTATGTCCTTCATTTTCTAAGGTTCTTATGGTTTGAGGTTTTACATTTAGGTCTCTGATCCATTTGGAGTTAATTTTTGTGTATGGGGATAGATAGGGTTCCTGTTTTCCCAGAACCATTTACTGAATAGATTCTCCTCTCCCCAGTGGTAGGTGGTGGAGGCTTTGTTGAAGATGAGTTGGTTAAGAAATTGAGGTTTTGCTTCTGGAATCTCAGTTCTATTTCATTGATCTATATACCTTTTCCTATACCAATACTAAGCTGTTTTGATGATTGTAGCTTTATAGTAAAGTTTGAAGTCTGGGAATGTGATACCACCTGCTTTGTTTTATTTGCTGAGGATTGTTCTGGCTATTCTTAGTCGTTTGTGTTTCCATATGAATTCCTGTGTTGTTTTTTCTAGGTCTGAGAAGAATGTTGCTGGTAATTTGATGGGTATTACATTGAATCTGTAGATTGCCTTAGGTAAGATGGACATCTTCACAATGTAGATTCTTCCAATCCACGAGCATGGGATATTTTTCCACTTGTTTGTGTCATCTTTGAAGATAGGGCTCCAAGCTCTCTTAGCTTGCAGGGTTTCTGTAGATAAATTTGCTGCTATTCCAATTGGTCTTCCTTGGTAGGTGATCTGGCCTTTTTCTCTTGCTGCCTTTAGGATTTTTTTATGACTACTTTGTTTAGGGGAATTGTTATGTGTCTAGGAGTTGGTATTCTCATTTGTTGTCTTGCAGGGGTTCTCTGAATCTCTTGTGTTTGAATTTTTGCATCACTGATTAGATAAGGGAAGTTTTCTTGAATGATCTCATGGAAAGTTTGTTCCTGTGTGGTCTCTGACTCTCTTTCTGCCTTAGGAAGGCCAATTACTCTTAAGTTCGGTCTCTTGAAGTAATCGTTCATCTCTTGAAGGTTTTGTTCTGTCTTTTTGAGCTTGTTTTCTGTGTTTTTAAGAGTTTGGGTTAGTTCTATATTTTCGTCCTCAAGTTCTGAGATTCTTTCTTCTGCTTGGGTAATTCTGCTTTCCATGCTTATCAGTTTGTTATTTATTTCATTCACAGTATTCTTTATTTCTGTTATCTCAGATATCAGCTCCTTCCTAGTTTCTTCTTGTCTCTCCTCAATTCTTTTTAATCTCTCCATTAATGTCTTGATATCTAGGTTTGTAGTTTGGGACCAGTCATTCTGGGGGCTCTTCATTGTTTGCATTCCGAAGTCAGTTTTCTCAGTGTGTGCCCTCCCTGGAGTCTGGGAGAGACCTATATTCTTCTTTTGGTTTTTCTTCATTTGTGTAGATTTTTCTCTCTCTCCCCCTTTCCCCCCCCTTCTTTAATTCTATTTTTCAGGGAAGGTGGGGTTGCTTTTGTTTTGCTTGTGCAACCTCCTGTTCTTCCTTATGAGGGTCCTCTGGCTTTGTTCACTTTTGAGGTTGGAGTGTGGGCTGTGGGCTGTACATTGTGTAGTCTTGAGGTTTTTGAGGGGGAAGCTGTGATTCAGAATCTATATGTTAATTCCAGCATCCACCAACAGGTGTATGAGCACACTGGAACCTATTTCCCACTGCCTTGCAATCTGTCTGTGCAGCGGTATGTAGGTTTGGTCCCTGGATCAAAAGGAGATACAAAAGAGGAAAATAATGGAAGAAGGGGGGTCAATAGGAAATTAGAAAGAGAGGAGAGGGAAAATAGACATGCATACCAGCTAACAGGTGAAAAAGAGACACAAGGCCAGAGAGAAGTGAAAAAAGCACATGAGCAAAATTGCCTAAAGGATACTGGTAGCTACACAGAGACAGACCAATAAAATCATGAAACAGATAGTGTAAGTCAGAAAGTAAACAAAAGTAAGCAGAACAAACAGTCAAAATGATAAAATCAAAAGTCAAAATAAGAGATCAGACTAGCTCTGGAATCTTTCCTGAGTGTCTAAAGTCTCTTCAGCTCTGATCTCCAGCCTCTCCCATTTGTTTTTGATGCAGGCAGCTAGATTTACTCGCAACTCACAGCTTGGGTTTGTTTTTTTTAGCCTGCTGCCTGGGAGGTCTGCCACACTTGGTTGCCTTTGTCTGATTCAGGTAGGGGAGGAGCTTTGTCTCCTATTTAGTGACAGTTACCTTAGGAACCGAGGTGGAGGCTGCTGACAGGTGGGTGGGACAATGCGAATCTCTGCCTGGAGAATGGCCGAGGTGGCAGCTTCACTTTTGTGGATCTTTTCTCTCTGCTCGTCTGGGTCCCTATTTGATCCACTCTGATGGACTGTGGTGGTGGGAGCCACCAGGGATCAGCTGCACAGCTGGGCGCTGGATCCGGGGTGCTACCAGCAGGCTGGGATGGAGGAGGGGGTCGGGAGTTCCCTCCTCTGGAGCTGAGAGCCTCTGATCAGCACCTCCTTAAGATATGCTTTTCCCTTACACAAGCATGGGTTGCATGCTGCATGCCTCAGCCAGGGTGGGCGCAGAGCTCCGGAGCTCCAAAGCTTTAAAGGGCAGACGGTGGGCAGTGAGAGTGGCCCTGGGTCCCTCACAGGGTACTTCAGCCTGAAATGGGACTGGAATCTCTGAATGGCGGGTGCCCAGAGGCTCTCTGGGTGACCGGCAGCTTGGTGCTGGGTGCTGGGTGAGATGATGTAGCCAGGGAGGGAGCCAAGACCCGGGACTCCCTGGCAGGCGGGAGTCAAGTACAGTGGAGCAGCAGCAGCTGGGGGCTGCAATATCCGGCCCTGTGTGGGACCAAAGGTGCAGCTGGTAGTGGGCAGTGGGGTGGGGGAAGAAAAGTAAGAGTCTTTTTGGGAACTCAACATTTGGAGAATCTCGCAAATCCACCTGTGCCTTCGCCATCTTACCAGGACTCCTCTAGAATGTTTCCAAAATCTGGATCTCATCTCTTGTGGTCCCTCTCCTACTTAAATTCTTCATTTGTTTCCCATTGTTTTGGGGGCAAAAATCAAAACTCTTCAGCATGTCACCTAAGACTTTATCATATTGTAGCCCTGGCCTGTATTTCTAGCCTTAGATCTTGCCACCTATTGCAGGTATCCATGTGATTTTTCACATATCCTGAATTATTTCCATTTTTCTGAACTTGCTATGATATTTCATGCCTTATCATATGGTGTTTTTCCCACTGTGGTTGTTTTCAAAGACTTGGTTGATTGTTCATTTACTCTAGGAAGTCATTTCTGGTTTATCATCAATGTCTAGTTTAAATACCTCTTCTTTGAGCTTTCACAGTACTCCCAAGCATTTTGCTCACAGAGTGTTGTAGTTGTTAATTTATTCATTTTTTCTAATGTACAAGAGAATGGCAAAGTTGCTGGCATTCATACTTAGTAGTCAGTAAATATGTAGTTGAGTTTAAATTTTAGCCATCTATTGGTGTATGCATAGGATTTCAATAGATGCACAGGATGGGATGAAATATTTCTAAGATGTGGAACATGCAGAAAAAGCATGGTCTGCAGAATAAGTTTTAGAGGAAAGGTTAGAACTAGTGAGATCAGGTAGAAGACTTTCATGGTAACCCAGGTGAGGATGATAGGAACTTAGCCAGTGGCAATGGCGGTGCAGATACAGAGGAAGAGATAGGTACAAGTACTACAGGAAATAGGAGAGAAAAGTGTGCCGGGCTCGGTGGCTCAGCCTGTAATCCTGCACCTTTGGGAGGCTGAGGTGAGTGGATTGCCTGAGCCTGCGGGTTTGAGACCCGCCTGGGCAGCAAGACCTCATCTCTACAATAAATTTGAAAAAAAATCAGCCAGGCGTGGTGGTGCATGCCTGTAATTCCGGCTACTTGGAAGGCTGAGGCGGAAGGATCACCAGAGCCCAGCAGGTTGAGGCTGCGGTGGCCGGGAGCAGCCACTGCACTCCAGTCTGGGTGACACAGTGAGACTCCAACTCAAAAAAAAAAAAAAGAGAAGTGTGGGGGGAGGAGGGTATATGGGAAATGTTGCCTGTGTTGGAAGTACTGGATTTAAGTAGACAGTTTATGCTAAAGAATTTGGGAGTGAAGGCTAAAAAGGGAGATGAGGTCAGATTATCAAGGGCCTTGAGAGTCTGATAGCAAGGTTTAGACTTGATATGGATAGCAGGAGGGAGCCATTCTAGGTTTTTGAACAGGGGAGTAATGCAATGAAATCAAGTTTTAGGGTATATCATTTGATGTATTATTTATGCAATCTTTATTTTCCTCAGCTTCATTAAGTTATAATCGACAAAATTTATAAATGTTAATGGTATACAATGTATCATTTTACTATATGTATACATTGTAGAATGAATGAGTATTATTTATTATTTATTTTTTGGAGTTGGAGTCTTACTCTGTCACCCAGGCTGAAGTATAATGGCACACTTATGGCCACCCCAGCGTCAACCTGCTGGGCTCAGGTGATCCTTCCCCCTAAGCCTTCCAATTAGCCAGACTACAGGCATATGCTACCATGCCTGGCTAATTTTGTTTTTAATTGTAGGCTGGTCTTAAACCCTCGGGCTCAGGCAATCCCCTCGCCTCGGCCTCCCAAAGTGCTGGGATTACAGGCTGAGCCACTGAGCCCAGCCAGGAGTATTATTTTAATAGTGGTCTGCAGAATAAGTTTTAGAGGAAAGGTTAGAGCTAGTGAGATCAGGTAGAAGACTTTCATGGTAACCCAGGTGAGGATGATAGGAACTTAGGCAGCGGCAATGGCAGTGCAGATACAGAGGAAGAGATAGATACAAGTACTATTTTAAAGGACAAATTTTAAAGGACAAATATTTTAAAGGACTTATCAATAGAAGGAACATCATTTTTTTAGTTTTCCTCTGGTAAGAAGCTAGGGGGTATTGATTTACACAGTATTACATAATGAATATCAAATGACAGGCTTTTCTCTTTTTCATCTTGCTTAAAGTCAAGGCCACTTACTTCAAATTCTTATTATCCACTTGAATCCATTTATAACTACCATAGAGAACATAATGGACTTCCAGTCTTCCTTTCTCTGCAGTTGACTGCCAACATTCATGCTCATGACTCATAATTCCTCACTGTTACCACTTCACATCAGCCAAGCAGAGTTAAAGACTTAGTCATCATGTGGCACTAATCCATCTAGAATCAGAGGCACACAGAATTCTGAAACCAGGTAATATACAGTTCATATGCATTTTAGATAAGAAGATCTCAGGCTAGAAACATTAAGTAGCTTGTCTCAGGCTAGAAACATTAAGTAGCTTGTTTAGCACATCTAGTTGGTTTAGTTGGTTCTAAGTCCTCTAAATTTTCATCCAATATACTTTACTTTAATATGTATTTTATAGCTCTAAATTCCTATGTTCTAAAACATGGTTAACTGTTTCTTAGATCAAAACTTTGTAAATTTGCTTTTGTATTTCAGGATCCCTGCCCACAGGAGAAACTTTATTAAACATCTTCTGACCACAAATCACTCCTTTCGTCTGAAGGACGTCTAAAGCTATTTTAATACTCTCCTTAATAATATGCTAAGTTTCCCATATTTTAGTATTTTGATATGATCACTGTAACTCTTTCTTACTCCTCTCAATTTTGTGTTTATCTTCCTAGAATGAAAATGTAATTGAGGGGAAAAAGAATGATGGAATTATGCTGACCATGCCCAGCTAATTTTTTGATTTATTGTAGAGATGAGGTCTTGCCAAGTTCCCCAGGCTGTTCTCAAACCTGTGGGCTCAGGCAATCCCCTTACCTCAGCCTCCCCCAAAAATGTGCTTTTCAATGAATAATTGCAAAGACTGAAATAAACCTAAATGCTCATCAACCAATCACTGGATAATGGAAATGTAATATGTATATAAGTGTGTGTGTGTGTGTGTGTGTGTGTGTGTGTGTGTGTGTATATGCATATATACATACATACACACACGCATACACATACCATGGAATACTATTTAGCCATAAAAAATGAAATCATGTATTTTGCAGCAACTTGTATGGAATTGGAGACCATTGTCCTTAGTGAAACTATGCAGGACTGCAACATCAAACACATGTTCTCCTTTATAAGTGGGAGCTAAACTAAGGACTACAAAGGCATTTGGTATGGCATAACAAATATTGAAGACTCAGAAGGGTGAGAGCTGGAAGGGGGTAGGGATGAACAATCACTTATTGGGTACAGTGTGCACAGGTGGGGGTAGAGGGTGCACTTAAAGCCCATGCTTTTTCTGCACTATGCAATGCATCCATGTAACCAAGAATCATTTGTACCCTATAAAGCTATTGAAATAAAAAACAGAAAAAATAAGCAAACAAAAATGTGCTTTTGCCTGAGTACACATGGATATAAGGATGGAAATATCAGACATCGGGGAATCCTAAAATGGGGAGAAAGAGGAAGGGGTTAAGGGCTAAAGAAAATCTACCCATTGGATATCATGCTCACCACTTGGGTGTCAGGCTTATTAGAAGCCCAATCCTCACCATCATGGAATATACCCATGTAACAAAGCTGCACATATACCCCTTGAATCTAAAAATAAATAAGTTAAAATGTGCTTTTGCTTTGACTTTTGATAAAATGAAGACCTTCAGCTCTAATCAAACTTTTCCTCTTTTTTCTCTGAACTTAATATGTAACTTTTCCTTACTTTGTCCATTTTCCCAAAAAGACATTCTGAAAATGTATTTAATAAAAAACTGATCTCATCAAATACCTTGTGGAAAAAGGATTCCATGTTGAGTATGCTTGGGAAATATTTATTTTATGTCCCCCTCTTGAATTTAACAGGCTAAATAGCAAAGTCACTGAGAAATCTAGTAATAAAGGCAGGCTTATAATTTGATTTAATTCAGAGCTTTAAAAACTTACTTGTCTATTGAACTGTTTTGTTCTAACATTTATTTATATCCTTTAGTACTAGTGTATCATAAAATGAGTGAGTATAGATGCTGTTATTAGGGCTCTATGCTTCTGAGATTGCTAAGTACTACAGGGGAAAAAAAGTTAAAGTATTTCAAGATGGAACTTGAATGGGAAGACAAATGAATTCAGTTTTTAGTTGTTAAAATTGAGATGGTGACACATAGGTGGAATTTTACAAAACTTGAGTTTAGTGAGATGCTCTTTTTCATTGCTGCATAATAAAACACACTGAAATTAACAGTTTAAAACAATACTTTTATTTGCTTGCAATTCTGCAATCTGGGCTGGGCTTATCTGTATGGCTTTTTGGCTGTTCTTGAGGGTTCTCACTCATGTGGTTGCAGTCATCGTGAGCTGACTGGGGGATGGCTTAGTTGAGATGCTGGATGGCTGTGTTTTCTCTATTTCCACATAGCCTCCCTCAGAACTTCTCCCCCTCCACCTGACCTCTCCACATGATGTCACCTGTAGGGTAGACAGACATTTTACATGGCAGCTCATAGCTTCCAATAGTGCAAAAGTCAAGGCTGCCTGGACTACTGACAGCATAGAATTAGAATTGACATAGTATAATTTATAATACATTTATAATATGTAAATGTTATAAAATTTATATGTATTACATAAAATTGATATATAACATAAATATTTGTAATATATAAATGAATTTATAATAAAATACTGCTTTCTTTTGCTTAAAGCAAGTCACAGGCTTAGCTCAAGTGAGAGGACTACAGAATTGTGAAAATACAGGGTACACGGTTAATTGGGGTCCACCATGCAGTAGATTGCTACAGATGCCATATGGCAAATAGAGTAGAAAGTAGATCAGCTTGAAAAAGAGTTCTTAAATTTTCTATTATATGTCTGTTTCCCCACTAGAACACTGAGGAGGCAAGGACTGTATTTGATTCACTATTATATTTGTAGCCCTTAGCACAGTACCAGGTACTTAGAAGGAATTCAGTAAACTTGTGTTTAATAAATGCTTATATAAAAGAGAAAAGCAGAAGTTGAGTACTGAATATTCCTTCAGAAATAACTTACAGGAAGGGTCTTTAGGGTACAGTCAGAAAACCAAGACAAAGGGAGATTTTCAAAGGAAGGAATAGAGGTTATTGTAGCAGTGGAAGGGAGAATAGGGTAGAGAAAAAGCCTGCAGGCTTTTATTTGCATTCCTTAAATTTGCAGATATCATTCCTTATTCTGTCTTCTTTTGTTGATTGGTTGAAATGTTTGGGTTTTAAAATCTGTAGCCAAATTTTATGCTTTTAGCTACTTTAGAGTGTAATGGGCCCAGTGAACCTAATGGTAATGAGATTGAAAGAGGAATAATGTTTAACATAACATTTTTGTAAAATACCAATTTATAAAGTCTTTAATAATATCTAAGGAAAATAAAAACAAAACAAAATTAGTAATATCGGAAAAGACAATAGACTCTGAAGTTATTATCAGAAGCAGAAATCACATTCAATTTTTTTATTGAGGTAAAATATGCATTACATGAAATTTACCATTATGAATATTTTTGAGTGTTCAATTTTGTGTCATTAAGTATGTTTACATTGTTATGCAACCTTTACCACCATTCATCTCCAGCACCTTTTCTGTCGTTTCACATTGAAGCTCTGTACCTATTAAACTATAACACCCATTCCCTTCTTACCTCTGGTCCTGGCAAATACTATTTTCCTTTCTTTCTCTATGTATTTGACTAATCCAGTTAGCTCATATAAGTGAAATCATACAGTATTCAATATTTGTCCTTTTTTGAGTGGCTTGCTTGGCTAAGCATAGTGTTTTCAAGGTTCATCCATGTTTTAGTATGTATCAGAATTTCATTCCTTTTTAAGACTGAATAATATTTCATGTATGAATATCACGCATTTTGCTTATTAATTTATCTGTTGATAGATATTTGGATTGTTTATACCTTTTGACTGTATGATTTTTTTTCTGCACAATCATAGTAATTTTGCATTTTTCCCTCCTTATAGTCTATTTAAATTCTCTATATTCCCTTTTCTAGTTCTGCTTATTTAGGAAAATTTCTGGAAAAGTGCCCCGAATAGGTCAGTGAAAGACATATTTTCAGCTATAGGTAGAAAACAGGGCCATGCTTTTTTCATAGTTGAAGAAGGCATTGAACAAGAGATTTAGGGAGGAGGATAATATTTGTCTTGGGTTAGGATATTATATAAGGAAAAGGAAATAATTTTGCCACTTAAGTAACTATGCAAAATTGGGCAATGTACTTGGTCTGCTTTTGTCTCATTTTCCTCAACTGTAAAATATAGAAATAATATCTATCTTACAGTTTTTGCAGGGATTAAATGAATGCTCACAGGAGGTTAATAAATAAAATGGTTGGTAGATTTTCACAAATTTGGGCTGAATGCTTAGAGCGACAACTGAAAATACAAGTTGTATCACAATCATTCAGGGGATTGGGGATGGTATATCCTGAATCGGGCAGTCATCTTCCAGCGTTGCTGATTCTGAGGTACAAAGAAAAGCTGGTTAGAGGTGGGTCACATGATAAGTATGTTAAGACACTGTGGGAAGATAACTAACAGCAGGTTTGCATATAGACATAAATGCATAAGACCAGATAGCCTAATTGTAAGCATAGATTTGCAATTTTTAACTGCTTGTCACCTGGGCAGCTCAATTTTGCTGGATTCAGGGTGATTACCAGTAGGGATTTTTTTTTTTTTTTTTTTTTTATATAATCAGTATTTTTTATTATCGTTTTGTAGGGTACAGTTAAGGGTTAGGTGTACAATTACGTTTCATTCAGGCACCCTATTGATAAGAGGTGTTTTCCCAGTCCCAGATAGATATTAGCTACTGTTAGTCCCATCCCCCCCCCCATAATTTCCCAGTACCATCAGTCATTTTCTTATAGTATTACATTGGATGTTCAAGGTCCATTATATGAGTGAAAACATGTGATATTCTGATCTTTGTTTCTGTGAGAGGTCACTCAGTATTATAGACTTTAGTTCCATCCAGGTAGCTGCGAAATTCATGATTTTGTTCTTTTTCATGGCTGCGTAGTATTCCATCGTGTATATGTACCACATTTTTTTAATCCAGTCCTCTTTTGATGGGCAGCATGGTTGTTTCCAGGTTCTTGCTATTGTGAACAACGCTGCGATAAACATACGTGTACAGGTATCTTTTTTATAGAGTGATTTGTGTTCTTCAGGGTATATTCCCAGTAGGGGGATTGCAGAGTCATAATGAAGGTCAATATTTAGAGCTTTCAGGAATCACCACACTGCTTTCCACAGAGGTTGCACTAGCTTACACTCCCACCAACAGTGTAGAAGTGTTCCCTTTTCACCACAGCCTCTCCAGCAGCTGTTTTTTTTTGAGTTGTTGATAATTGCCATTCTGACTGCAGTTAGGTGATATCTCAGTGTGGTTTTGATTTGCATCTCCCTGATGATTAGTGAGGTTGAGCATTTCTTCATGTGTTTGTTGGCTGCTCGAATGTCTTCTTTTGTGAGGTGTCTGTTCATATCTTTTGCCCATTTTATAATGGGGTTGTTTGTTTTCTTCTTTTCAGTACGTTTCAGTTCCTTGTAGATCCAGGATGTTAAGCCTTTGTCAGACCTAGAGTTGGCAAATACTTTTTCCCAGTCTGTAGGCTGTCTCCCTACTCTCTTGATGGTTTCTTTGGCTTTGCAGAAGCTTGTCAGTTTAATAAGGTCCCATTTGTCTATCTTCTCTCTTAAGTCCTGTGGGTTTCGGGTTTTGTACAGGAATTGGATGCCCATTCCGATTTCCATGAGAGTATTTCCTTCCTTTTCTAAGGTTCTTATGGTTTGAGGTTTTACATTTAGGTCTCTGATCCATTTGGAGTTAACCTTTGTGCATGGGGATAGATAGGGGTCCTGTTTCAATCTTCTACATGTGGTCAACCAGTTTTCCCAGCACCATTTACTGAATAGGTTCTCCTCATCCCATTGGTAGGTGGTGGGGGCTTTGTCGAAGATGAGTTGGTTGAGGAATTGAGGTTTTGCTTCTGGAATCTCAATTCTGTTCCATTGATCTATATGTCTGTACTTGTACCAATACCAAGCTGTTTTGATGATTGTAACTTTATAGTAAAGTTTGAAGTCTGGTATTGTGATACCACCTGCTTTGTTTTTTTTGCTGAGGATTGTTCTGGCTATTCTTGGACGTTTGTGTTTCCATATGAATTCCTGTGTTGTTTTTTCTAGGTCAGAGAAGAATGTTATTGGTAATTTAATGGGTATTGCATTGAATTTGTAGATTGCCTTAGGTAAGATGGACATCTTTACAATGTTGATTCTTCCGATCCATGAGTATGGGATATTTTCCCACTTGTTCATGTCAGCTTTGATTTCTTTGAGCAGTGTTTTGTAATTTGCATTGTAAAGGTCTTTCACGTCTCTGGTTAGGAAGATGCCAAGGTATTTCATTTTTTTTGTGGCTATTGTGAATGGAATTGTGTTTTTTATTTGGGTTTCTGTTTGTTTATTATTGGTGTAGAGAAATGCGATTGTCTTTTGTACATTTATTTTGTATCCTGAGACTTTGCCAAAGGCCTTTATCAATGTAAGGAGGCCTTTAACAGATTCTCTTGGGTTTTCAAGGTACACCATCATATCATCTGCATAGAGAGATAACTTGACTTCCTCTTTTCCTATTTGAATACCTCTGATTGCCTCATCTTCTCTGATTGCTCTAGCCAGGACTTCCAATACTATGTTGAACAGGAGGGGAGAGAGTGGGCATCATTGTCTAGTTCCAGTTTTCAGGGGAATTGGTTCCAATTTTTGTCCATTTAGGAGTATGCAGGCTGTAGGTTTCTCGTAGATGGCTTTTATTATTTTGAGGTATGTTCCCCGTATGCCTAGATGTTCAAGGGTTTTTATCAAGAAGGGGTGCTGGATTTTATCAAAAGCTTTTTCTGCATCTAATGATATGATCATGTGGTTTTTGTTTTGACATCTGTTGATGTATTTAATTACATTTATGGTTTTACGAATGTTGAACCAGCCTTGCATGCCAGGAATGAAGCCTACTTGGTCATGGTGAATGATTTTTGAGATGTATTGTTGAATCCTGTTTGCTAGGATTTTGTTGAGAATTTTAGCATCTATGTTCATCAAAGATATTGGCCTGTAGTTCTCTTTCTTTGTTGGATCTTTACCTGGCTTGGGTATCAGTGTGATGTTGACTTCATAAAATGATTTGGGGAGAGTTCCATCTTTTTCTATCGCCTGGAATACCTTCAGTAGGATTGGTATCAGCTCCTCCTTGAATGTCTTGTAGAATTCTGCTGGAAAGCCATCTGGACCAGGGCTTTTTTTTGTAGGAAGTTTTCTTATTACGTAGTCGATTTCCTTGATTGTAATTGGTCTATTTAGGGTCTCAATTTCTTCTTGTTCCAACCTAGGTAGATTGTGTGATGTCAGAAAGTCCTCCATTTCCTTGTGGTTTTCAAGTTTGTTTCCATACAAGTGTACATAGTAGTCTCTAATGATCTTTTGTATTTCTTCAGGGTCAGATGTGACTTCATCTTTTGTGTTTCTGATTATGCTTATTTGTTTTTTTTCTCGTTTTTTCTTGGTCAGTCTAGCTAGGGGACCATCGATCTTGTTTATTCTTTCGAAGAACCAGCTTTTTGTTTCATTGATTTTTTCAATTATCTTTTTGTCTTCTATGTCCTGGATTTGGGCTTTTATTTTGGTGATCTGAATTCTTCTGCTGAAATTAGGGTTTTTGTGGTCTTGCTTTTCCAGCTTCTTTAGGTGGCTTGTTAGATTGTGAATTTCTGTTCCTTCCATTTTCTTCATGTGTGTTTGTAGGGATATAAATTCCCCTCTTACTACAGCTTTCAGGGCATCCCAGAGATTTTGGTAAGATGTTTCTTCATTTTCATTTGTTTCCAGGTATCTTTTGATCCCTGTTTTGATTTCGTCATTGACCCAGGAGTTGTTTAGCATCATGCTGTTTAGTGTCCATGTCTTTGTGGGTTTTGGGGGGACTTTGTTGGTGTCAATATTTATTTTTATTCCACTGTGGTCCGAGAAGGTGTTTGGTAGAATTTCGGTCCTTTTAAATTTGCTTATACTTGATTTATGGCCGAGTATGTGGTCGATCTTAGAATATGTTCCATGTGGTGATGAGTAAAATGTGTATTCTGTGGTCTTTGGATGGAGTGTTCTGTAAGTATCAATTAAGTCCATTTGGTCCTAGTCACATTGAGGTTCCAGATCTCCTTGCTGATTTTTTGTCCTGATGATCTGTCTAGGGTTGTGAGTGGGGTATTAAAGTCCCCAGTTATGATAGTGGTAGAGTCAATATCTTTCTTTAGTTTTCCAAGAAGTTGCTTTATGAAAGTTGGTGCACCTATGTTGGGTGCATATATGTTTAGGATAGATATTTCTTGTTGATTGATTGAACCTTTTATCATTATGTAGTGACCTTCTGTATCTTTTTTGATTTTTAATAGTTTGAAGGATATTTTGTCTGAAATTAAGATGGCTACTCCTCCTTTCTTTTGTATTCCGTTCGCCTGAAAGATTGTTTCCCATCCTCTTACCTTGAGTCTGTGGGTGTCCTATCTAGTGAGGTGAGTCTCTTGAAGGCAATAGATTGTTGCCTGATGATATTTTATCCATTTTGCCAATCTATGTCTTTTCAGTGGTGCATTTAGTCCGTTCACATTTAGGCTAATAATTGAAATGCAAGAGTTGATCCCTGTCATAAGGTTCTTACAGAGTTGTTACTGTTTATTTGTTGTCTTTCTTTGGGTTTTGGAGTTGGTTCAGGTGTGTTTTTAATCTTTTGCCTGTACTCTTGTGAAGAATGCTGATGATCTTTTTTCTTTTTCTTCTGTGTTCTGTACTTTCTTGAGTGTTTCTTGTAGCGGTGGTCTGGTGGCAGCGTAGGTTCTTAGGGATTGGATGTCTGGAAAAGATTTTAATTCTCCCTCACTAATGAAGCTTAGTTTAGCTGGGTAGGTTATTCTTGGTTGAAATTGTTTCTCTTTTAGTACTTTGAAGATAGGGCTCCAGGCTCTCCTGGCCTGAAGGGTTTCTGTGGATAAATCTGCTGCTATTCGGATTGGTTTTCCCTGGTAGGTAGTCTGGCCTTTTTCTCTTGCTGCCTTTAGGATTTTTCCTTTCATAGCTACTTTGTTTAGGCGAATTATTATGTGTCTGGGAGTTGGTCTTCTCGTTTGTTGTCTTGCAGGGGTTCTCTGAATCTCTTGTGTTTGAATTTTTTCATCTTTACTGAGATGAGGGAAGTTTTCTTGAATGATTTCATGGAATGTTTGTTCCAGTGTGGCTTCTGTTTCTCTTTCTGCCTCAGGAAGCCCAATTATTCTCAGGTTTGGTCTCTTGAAGTGATCATTCATCTCTTGCAGGTTTTGTTCTGTCTTTTTGAGCTTCTTTTCTATGCTTTTGACAGTTTGGGTTAGTTCTGTGTTTTGGTCTTCGAGCTCTGAGATTCTTTCTTCTGCTTGGCTGATTCTGCTTTCCATGCTTATTAGTCTGTTGTTCATTTCCATCACAGTATTCTTTACTGCTGTCATTTCTGACAACAGCTCCTTCCTATTTTCCTCTTGTCTCTCCTCAATTTTTTTAATTCTCTCCATTAATGTTTTGATGTCTGGGTTTGTTGCATGTAGCCAGTCATTCTGGGGACTCTTCATTGTCTGTGTTCCAGAATCTGTTTTCTCATTGTCTGATCTCCCAGGGGTCTGTGTAAGACCTATATTCTTCTTTTGGTTTTTCTTCATTTGTGCGGTTTTTCCACTTCCCTACTTCTTCCTTTCCTCCACGTCACCGTCTTCTTTAATTTTGTTTTTCAGGGGTAAAGGGACTGGTTTTACTTCTGTTCATTCAATCTCCCATTCTTTATGTATGTCGTCTTACTTTGTTCAATTTTGAAGTTGCACTGTAGGTTGGAGGTGGTCCTTTTTGCAGTTTTGAGATGTATTTAAGGGGAGAGCTGTGATTCAAAATCTGTCTGCAGGTCCTGGTGTTCGCTGACAGGCGTGTGGATAATGTGGAACCCACTTCCCACTGCCCTGGAGTCTGTCCGTGCAGTAGGGCTGTAGGTTTACTCCCTGAAATAAAATGTGGTTAGCAGGGGGAGAGAATGGAGCAGATAGTGGGTTGAAGAGGGGAGTGGAGAGATAGAGGAGTAAGGGAGGAAACTAACGAGTGTGCCAACAAATAGAGAGAGAGGTCTATACTGAAACAGCTAAAAACGATGGACCACAGCTACAGTCGAACCAACTCTCATACAACCACAAATAAAACATATCATGATGCTAACATACCAGCTATCCAACCACCTTATTGGTGTGCTGTTCCTCTATACAAAGACATGGTTTACAGACAGAAGAAAAGAGAAGAAAAGGAAAAGGAAAAGAGAAAAAAGGGGAACAATACTGTAGGAATAGCATTAAGTCATTAAACTAATAGAATCAATGAAGCACACTCTGAGACCTTTCGTTTAAGTCCAATGTCCTTTCAGGTCTGATTTCTAGTTTTCTTTTCAAGCTGGTGAATTAGTTTGCAGTTAGAGTCAATTGCCCTGATCTGCTGTGGAGGACAGTTCAGTTCAACCTTCCTTCAGCAGTTTGGTCTATGTCTTTATCAGGCTTATTTCTCCCGTTTCGGTGTTGTTACCTTGAGTCGCCAGCAGGTGGTGCTATCTCATCTCCTCGCCCCAGAGGGGGTGGGGCCGGACAGGAACAAGATGGCTGCCTGCCTCCGAGCAGGCAACAGAAGCCCCACGCGAGCTAGCAGCACAATCTCAGACACAGGAGATTTGGCAGCAATCCCTGCAGATCTTCCTTGAAGCCGATTTGTGTGGATCTCCTCTCGGGCCGGGTTGTGATGAGCTGCGCGGGCCGAGCGCCGGGGCTCCGGGAGCGCCGGGAGCGCCGGGAGCGCCGGGGCGGGAGGCGGGAGCGCCGGGCACCAGTAGGGATTTATTTATTCAATAATGGTTAATGATTCTTCTAAGTAATACTGGGTAGGTCAGTTAAACACTAAAAATAGCTACTATTTACTGAGTATTTATTATGTTCCAGATCCTGGGCTAAGCACATTACATGTCATTTTATATAATTCTCACTATCATTCTGTAAGGTATGTGCCATTACCAATCCCACTTTGCAGATGAAAAAATTGAGTTTTAGTGAGATTAAACAATTTGTCCAACATTGCATGGCCTGTAAGTGGCAAAGTTGCTATCTGAGCTCAAGCACCTTGACTTAACTGTGCTTGAACAATTGCACAAAGATGAATTTTCTCCTTTATGTTCTGATAGCTGTATCATCCAAGGTTATTTGACTTAATTCCAGTTACATTTACACAGAATTTAAAAGAAGCTTCTCAATTATTAAGATGTAAAAGGTGTAATCTGAAAGGTTAAAATGAGAAAAAGATTTCTATTTTAGTTAATGTTGATTTTCTCTTAGCTGAGAAAAAACAATCTGAAGAACTCCCACATTTCCACAAAGGGAGGTCCTAATATATCAAAATGATTCAAGGTGCAAGATGTTGGGGTTAAGCCTGGACAGAAGTCACTTAATATTGTATTTTTCAAGTAATATTATTGTTAATAAGAGGCTGTTCTCTTGAAATTGCACCAGAACAAAGGCATAGTCTTTCATTTTATTTGTTTAGTAAATACCAAACACCTGCTGGAGATTATGTACTATAAAGCTTTCCAGTATTAAGAAAGGCATAGATCCTGTCTTCAAGGAGGTCATAGTCTGGTGATGAAAATGGAATAGTAAGTCCTATAATGAAGTCCAAAACCCTGAGGTCAGAGGAGTGAACCCTCAACAGGAAGGCAGAGAAAAGAAAGCCAGAGGAGAGACAGTCAGGTTGAAGCTGAGTTGCCTAAGAGTCAAAGGGAAATGATTGAAAAGAGAATAAATAAAATTAAAAGCCAAATGTCAAACGTGGAAAAAGATTTACAGCATATCTTAAAGGGTTGATATTTTTAGTTTAGAAACAATCTTAAATTCCTTAGGGATTTGAGAGAGGAAGTTTTCAGAGCACACTAATAATGTAGTTATGGATAAAGAAATAACAAGAAATTCTCAAAAGAATTAAAAATGAATATTTGCCAACTGTCAATCTGACAAAGGCCTAAATCCAAGAACTTAAATGTGCCGAAAGGAAAAATACAAACAACCCTATAAAAACATGGGCAAAAGATATGAATAGACACTTCTCAGAAGACGACATATGAGCAGCCAGCAAAAACATGAAAAAAATGCTCAGCCTCACTAATCATCAAATAAATGCAAATTAAAACCACACTGAGATACCACCCAACTCCAGTCAGAATGATCATAATCAATAACTCAAAAAACAACAGATGCTGGAGAGGATGTGGGGAAAAGGGAAAACTTTCACACTGTTGGTGGAAATGTAAACTAGTACAACCTCTGTGAAAAACAGTGCGGCGATTTCTAAAAGGTCTCAAAATTGATCTTCCGTATGACCCAGCAATCTCCTTTCTGGGAATATACCCACAGGAACTCAAATCACTCTACAAAAAAGATACTTGCACAGTCATGTTTATTGCAGCACTATTTACAATAGCAAAAACATGGAACCAACTGTGCTGTCCATAGAAAGTGGACTGGATAAAGGAAATGTAGAACATCTACATGATGGAATATTATGCAGTCATAAAGAAAAACAAAATTATGAACTTCGCAGCAAGCTGGAAGGAATTAGAGTCTATAATATTCAGTGATTTGTCACAGCAACAAAGATCTGAGTACCACATATACTCACTCATAAGTAGACCCTGAACATTTATCATAATACTATAAGAAGTGGGTTGGCAGTAGTGGGACACTGCCAGAGGGGGAGCACACAGCATCAATTAGGGTACCAACCTTTTACCTGTATGATGACCACACATGTACCTAATTCTGAATTGTACCCCACATTTTAAAATAAATAGGCCAGGCTCAGTGGCTCAGCCTGTAATCCCAGCACTTTGGAAGGCTGAGGCGAGTGAATTGCCCAAGCCCGCGGGTTCAAGACCCACCCAGGCAACTTGGCAAGATCTCGTCTCAACAATAAATCAAAAATTAGCCAGGTGTGGTAGTGCACACCTGTAGTTCTGGCTACTTGGAAGGCTGAGACGGAAGGATCGCCGGGGTCCAGCAGGTAGAGGCTGCAGTGGCTGGGAGCGGCCACTGCACTCCAGTCTGGGCGACAGAGTGAGACTGCAACTCAAAAAAATAAAAAAATTAAAAAAAATTAAAATTAAAAATTAAGAAAATTAAAAATGGTTGCAATAGTAATCAAAATTACAAATTAGTGCAAAATTTAGACCATTTTTCAAATATTAATTTGCCAAATATTAAAAGATTGATTAGAGCCAGTATTTATGAGATAAAGATAAGGGAAAGGACACTATCACTCTCTTACAGGCACAGATTAAATAGTTTCATCTTTCTTTTCTTTCTTTCTTTTTTTTTTGAGTTGGCATCTCACTCTGTCACCCAGACTGGAGTGCAGTGGCCGCTCCCGGCCACTGCAGCCTCGACCTGCTGGGCTCCGGTGATCCTTCTGCCTCAGCCTTCCGAGTAGCCAGAATTACAGGCATGCGCTACCACGCCCTGCTGATTTTTTGATTTATGGTAGGGATGAGGTCTTGCCAAGTTGTCCAGGTGGGTCTTGAACCCACGGGCTCTATCAATCCACTCACCTCAGCCTCCCAAAGGCGCGGGATTACAGGCTGAGCCACGGACCCTGGCTCAGTTTCGTCTTTCTTAAAGAATGGTTTGACAATTTATTGGGAGAATTCATTTCTTCTGTCAGAGAAATTTTACTTCCAGTAATTCATTTAAAAAATCCAAATAATCATAAGTCTTTACAAAATCATATTTAGATCTATATTGCAGTACTTTTTACGATAGAAAAATACTGAAAATTGTGTGGGTTAATTAATTATGTTTGTCCTCACAAAAGATTGATATCCTTCCATTAGCATTAGATTGAGAAGACTTAAAGAAGATATCAGAAAATGTGCATGATAAAGTGCTAGGTAGAAAACAAAGTTAACACAAATATATACAATACGATTCTATGTTTGTGTGTTTAAATATTGATGGAACATGCATTAAAATATATGCAGAAGCTTCCTGAAAGTGTTAAAAATTTGGATGAATTATTCTCTGTGTTCTTTGTGTTTTCCATGCTTTCTGTAGTAAACAAGTATTATTTTAGGAATTGAAAAAATAAATATAATTTTAAAATAATGTCCTGGATTTATAAAATAGAACAATCATTATTCATCAAATGTCTTTCTTTTTAATTGATGTTATTAAGTGAATTATAACAATTTAAAACTGTAATATAGTTAGTCTTTCCTGCTTTCACTGGTTTTTCTCTCTATATTGTTTCCAAAGAAAATGTCTTGTAGACATTTGTTAAGCAATTTATACACATTAAGTCACATGGCAAGCAATGTTCATCTTTTTGCCAGTGTGATTATTTTTACTGTTTGTACTTAAATAACAGTATAATTATATTTTATTCGGTGATAACAATAAAAGGAAATGGACTTAAATTAGAATTTTTGTTATTGCCAAAGAAAACACTAAATACTGTTACCAAAGAAAATGTATTCACTCTCTATCTTCCCTAAAAATAGGATAGAAAAATCATGTTTTACAAGGTTTAAGTGTTGAATCTTTACTGAGACATAGTGTGGTAAATTAATAACCTCTTGCTATCACTTATAATGTCATTTTATAGATTTGAAGAAAGAATATTTCCTTAACATTTTTAGTATACAATAGTGAATAATATTTCCAGATGCAATGATTATAAAGTTATTGACCTAAATGAAGTCTCTAAAATACATCTCTTGTGTAGAATATGAGATGCATTAGTACTCACTGAGGTTAAATAGTTAAGACCACAACTATTACATAGTTTCATTTATTAGTTCTTGAAATTTGTTAGGTAAAACTGTTTTATAATCAAAACTGTAATTGAAAGATTTATGTTTGAGAATTATTTCTTTAGTCTAAGTTAAGGAAAATTTTTTATTGGGTAGGAATAAATGAAAGTATATCTTTTGGTATATTTATGTCCTTTTTCAGTCTTCCATTTACAGCTAAAGAATAATTTATATTCACAATTTTTAATGTAATTCAGTGATTGACTTTTTTAAAGGGGAAGATGAAAATAAATAAAGTACTTGTCCTACCACAAATTATTGATTTTCTAGTACAGTCATGTGCCATATAGTGACTTTTTGGTCATTGAAGGACTGCATATAACACAGTGATTCCATAAGATTGTAATGGAGCGGAAAAATTCCTGTCACCTAGTGATGTCTTAATGATCCTGATCCTATGTAAGCCTACGCTATAATGTGCGTATTTGTGTCTTAGTTTTTAACAAAAAATTTAAAAAGTAAAAAATTGAAAATAGGAGAAAGTTTATACAATAAGGATATAAGGAAAGAAAATATTTTTGTACAGCTGTATGGTGTGTTTGTGTTTTAAGCCAAGTGTTGCTTTTATAAGAGCTAAATAGCTTTAAAAGTTTGTAAAGTAAAAAAGTACGCAAAAGTTAAGAAATATTTTTTATATACAAACTTACTGTAGCCTAGTGTCTACAATAGTGTGCAGTAATGTCCTAGGCCTTCACATTCACTCATCACTCACTCACCCAGAGCAACTTCCAGTCCTGCAAGTTCTATGGTAAGCACCTTAGACAGATATACCATTTTAAATCTTTTATACTGTATTTTTGTTGTACCTCTCAATGTTTAGATAAACAAATACCATTGTGTTACAGATAACTACAATATTCAGTACAATAACATGCTGAACAGGTTTGTAGCCTAGGAGCAATAAATAGGCTGTACCACATAGCCGAGGTGTTTAGTAATCTGTACCATTTAAGTATACTCCATGATGTTTGCACAAGATGAAATTGTCTTATTAATTGACATATGACTAGACTTTAGTTAGTATTTAGAAATCATGGTCTTAAAAAATAAGATTTTCATTCCACAAAAAAAGATACTTGCACATGCATGTTTATTGCCTCACTATTCACAAAAGCACAAACATGGAACCACTCTACTGCCCTTCAAAAGTGGACTGGGAAAAGGAAATGTGGTACAAATACACAATGGAGTATTACACAGCCATAAAGAAGAACAAAATCATGGACTTTACAACAAATTGGGTGGTGTTGGAGACCATCATACTTAGTGCTATATAACAGAAACAAAGAACTGAATTCCGCATATTCTCACTCATAGGTGGAATCTGAACATTAATCACATTAGCACAAAGGAGGGATCAGCAGCCACTGGTCACTGCTAGAGGAGAGAAGGAGGGAAAGGGAGCAAGTAACACAAAGGATACCTGGTCCCTTACCTGGTAGTGAGGGCCAGTTGTAGACCCAAACTTCACTTACATGCAGCCTACTTGTGTAGTTAATCCTTACTTGTACCCGCATCTCCATAATAAAATACAACTTAATTAAAAATAAAGATTTTTCCAGATGTTATCTTTTCTATTAATGCTTTTGGACACCAACATTTTCTGCTAGTTAAATCAACACTTTTAGTGGGCAAAACAATCATGCAATGAGCACAGCAGGCTCTTGGAAAAAACATGAAGTAAAGAAAATACATCTTTGGACCTTTCACCTTTTCTTTAAGTGCATTTCCATTCAGATTCTTTAAAGTTCAGATTTGTTTGTCATGCTCTGCCTTTGAGCACACCAATCTCCCAGACTCCTTAACAATTTCCTGTTCTCTAAAGAAAATAGTGGATTCATAATATATACTAATCTTCAAAATGAATTTAAAAGTGTCATCTAAGAAACATAATTTCATAACATAGTAAAATAATTTAAGTTTCTTATAGAATGGCAGCTGATGCTAAACATTTCAGGCACTGCTGGCATTTCTCCCAGATCTTCTCAAATCACAGTATGTGAGTTTGCCTAATCGGTCAGCTCTGTCCCCAAGTCCACTCATACTGAACCTGGCTTGCTTATTTGGTGTCCTTTTAGCAGGTGCCATTTGTTTGCAGAAACATCTGGGATCAACACCATGGAAAATGAATTTTTTAAAACTGGAATTTGAAACAGGTGATGACCAAATTATGTCTATAATGTAGATGATATTTATGTACAGGTGTTTTTTTTTTCTCCAAACATACTCTACGGTGCCTAAGACCAGGGACATATTTTACTTCTTTTAGAACTCAGTGTGAAAGCGGATACATGATAAAATTGCTTCATGAATGAAATTATAGTAGTTGTTTTAAAAAAAGTTTTTTTTTTAAAGAACAGAGTCCTGTTTCTGTGTATACTGTACTTTTTTTAAAAAGAGAGAACTTTGCATTTGAAGTAACGGGTTGAGGGGGAGGACTAGCATGGAAAGGATCAGGGCTTCAGTGAAAAAAACATGAAGACATAACAAACTATTTTGTTTGAGGCTAATTGCCAGAATAATACAGACTCTTGTTTGATCTATGTTCTTTAGTTTGCTAGTTCTCCTAATTAATTTAAACCAGGGTTTAAAACTTCTTAACCTAATTTTAAATTTAAAAGGTAACCATTAGTCAGCAGGAGATAGAGTTGCAGAATTCTCTTTGGAAGAAATATTAACACATCCCCTTCTGACACTATTATTTTAGTTTAAAATTACTGCCAGATGTAAATTATATTGAGAGATTATTTAAAAAATCTTAGTATATCAACATTGAATGATTTTTTAATATATTTGTGTCCTGTAGTCAAAGTTATTATGATCTTAGGCTAAATTTCAGTAATCCACTTAATTCTCCATATACACTAAAAGACTAAATGTGAAATTGTAACTAAGCAAAAATATTTGTATATGTGTATATGATGTAGTATTACTTTTTGTCCTCAAAGTAATAACAGTAAGATATCTGGAGTTCAGTAAAATAGAGATTAGATAAATATTATAACTTTAAAATACAGAGAAATTAAGAATTCTGAGGTAAGTTGAATAGAGAATTAATTACCTTTTCTCCCTTCCCTTGTTTCTGTGTTTCTGGTTTTCTGTCCTGTCCATGGACTGAAACTGATTTTTAGCACACTGTAAGCATTTATATTGATATTATTTAAAAATCAACTTTTTGCTAATGTTTCATTTATATCACTTAATTTGTTCTTATCTACCCAAGACTTGTTCTTAGAGAAAAGAGAGAAGAGTACAGTTGGTGATTGTTAAATTTCATTTTCCTGATACCTTGTATACAGTTTTATTTTCATCCTTCAGGAGGTACAATTTTAGCCATTCCCTTGATCTAAAATACCACTGATATCAACTGTTACCTGTGGCTCTTTGAAGACTTTTATCTACACATTTATAAGTAATTTGTGTTTAAAAAAATATGTATTAATTAATGTTTAGAGATTTTCTGATATTGTACAAATACTGTTGCCAGAAAATCATTGCACTTACATTTTTGTGCTATTTTTATAGACTGTATCTCCAAGAGTTAAAATATTTAAAGCTATCATTGACCTATTTAGAGTCAGTCTTAAAAAAACTCATCAAATTTCAGAGTTTCTTAATAAGCTAATCCCTGCACTCTAAAACTGTAAACACTAAAGAGAACAAGAATTAAATGGAACAAATAATTTGGTGATAGCAATTGCATGACTACCTAACATATATCATATTTTTCTTGTTTGAGTCATCTTTGAAACTGCCCTTTTATTTGCCATTAAGAATACTATATCAACTTTTAAATAGTCATCCCAGCATAATAAATTATATTTTAGTGACCTAAAAAATGACTTCATTTTCTTATTGATTCTATACATATTTTTAAGGACATACTAAGTTCAGAAAATTGTATTTATTAGTTATGATGGGGGATATGAAAGTGAATCATATATAGACTTTGTCTTAAAAAAAGGCCTAAACTTTACCTGTACAATGACCATTTGTATACCTAATCCTGAACTGTACCCTACATCTTTTAAAAAAAGTGGAAAAAATACTTAATAATTTAAATTAGAGGTAAGATTAAGTTTAAAATACAGTGAGAGTGTTTCAGAGAAGTCAGGAAGTTAAAGTTGAGGATTAAAGAGTTGTAAGAAATTGAGGTAAGACCAAGGGTATGTAATTAGAGAAGTTTCATGGAAAATGTGTTTTGTTAAGCTTGATGGATAGATAAGATTTAGAACTGTGGAGAGAAGGGATAAAGGCATGCATTCTAACAACACCAACCACCAACATTTGTTAAGTACTTATTTTCTGGGTAGGAGGCACTCTGTTAAACACTGTGTATTTTTAATTCATCTAATTTTTCAAAAATGCTAGGTAGATATGTACTGTTATTTTTTTCCCTTTATTGATAGAGAAACTGAGGTCCACAGAATTTTTGTACTTATAAAATGGCCTACAGTTAATAAATGGTAGCACCATTTGCACACCCTAAAACTACTGAAATAAAGAATAAATAAATAAATAAGTGGCAGCACCGAGATTTGAACCAAGATTCAGATGTAATAGCATCAACAAAGATAGAGACCTTGATTCAGTGTTTGACTACAAAGCCATTGGAAAGTAAAAGTTGTACAATAGCACTGAATTTTTTAAAAGCATGTTCTGTTTCACTAGATCTGGAGTGTCTATATTACCATTCTCAGATCTTGGAAACTGCCACTCAATCATGTATAAATGTTTAATTATCTCATAATTTTATTTTATACAGTTGGTTATTCCTTTTTAAAAAATATACTATAAGTAGTCAATCTTTTTAGAATGGTAGTAGCAAACATTTATTCATTAATTACTCTGTGCCAGCCACTGCTTTACCTGCTTCCTGTGAATTAATTACATTTAATCCTTGCAACAACCCTACTAGAGTTATCATCATTTTACATTCAAGGAAACTGAGGCAGAAAGAATATATATAGTTCCCAATGTCAAAACAAGGATTTTAACTCAGTAGTCTACTTCTATAACCTGTGCATTTAACCGGAAACCTATGAGTCCTTTGACAAATAGATGAAGAGTAGGTTTTGAGGTATTTTTACCTTTTTCTTTTGAATTTTTTTTGCTGTTTAAAATCATTTATTTATGATCTATTAACCTGTCTACATTAGAATTTTAAAAGACAAACCTGTTTTCAGTTTTCTATAACCATCACTTTACATGTGATTTAGTATTACATTTTTCCTTGTCACACTACTTTTATTTTAAAATTATTTGTTTCAAAAAATTATTAATAATTTTAAAATTTATATTAACAGTTGTACAAATTTTGGGGATATATTTGCTATTTTGATATATGTATACAATGTGTAGTGATCAAATCAGAGCAATTGGGATATTCATCATATCAAATATTTATATTTTGTGTTGGGAACCCAATTCTTTCTTTTTCTAGCTATTTTAAAATATACAATAAATTATTAACTATAATTTCTTACAGATTGAATACTAGAATTTATTCCTTCTGTTTTAATTCTATCTTTTCACCCATTAACCAACTTCTCTTCATCCCCTCTTCCATTTGCCTTTCCCAGCCTCTGATTACCACCATTCTACTCTCTACCTCCATGATATCCACATTTTTAGCTCCCATATATGAGTTAGAAGTCATTGGCAGATAAGCAATTCAAAACCACAATGAGAAATCGTCTCACTCCAGTTAAAATGGCTGTTATCAAAATGAAAAAAAAAAATATGCTGGTGAGGACGTGGAGAAAGGGAAGACTGGTACGCAGTTGGTAGAAATGTAAAGTAGTACGCTACAATAGAAAATTGTATGCAGGTTCCTAAAAAATTAAAAATAGAACTACCATATGACTCAGAAATCCCACTGCTGGATATCTATCTAAAAGAAAGAATCTTGAATATATACCTGCACATATATTGAAGATATATTTGCACTCCCATGTTTATTACAGCACTATTCACAATGGCCAAGATATGGAATCAACCAAAGTTAAATATGAGTTATATGAGAATAAAAAAGGAAAACTGGGCATACATTAACACAAAGGTTAAAATTAAGTATAAATAAACCAAATAGAGTTATGTTTGTAAGTTTTCTAACAACAAAAACCTAGGATAAACCTTCCTTGTTTCTATGCTTATAGACAAAGATGTAGTGTTGGTTCACACCAAAGTGTCCAACCACAGATGAATGGTAAAGAAAATGTGGTATATGTAAAAAATGAAATATTATTCAGCCATAAAAAGAATGAAATTATGTCATTTGCAGCAAAATGGATGGAACTGGAGGTCATTACATTAAGTGAAATAAGTCAAGATTACATTTTAATGGTAGCTAAGTTTATTAGAAAATTTTTCTTAAAGGATCATTATTTTATTGGTTTTTTTTTTTAGCAATGAAAACTTTTAAAGATTAATCACATTGTGGATATTTAGTTATATTTCCCCCCATTGACTCAGCACTGAAATGGTGCTAGGAGAGAATAAGTTGATACACTAAAAAATATATTGCCTTTGTACATGGTATTTGGGAGCTTTATTGGTCCTCCGGAGTGGATTCTTGACTGAAAGTATATATGATAATCTTTTGAAAGGCTTCTTAAGGCCATAAAAATCTGTCTTTCTGTTTCAATGAGTAAAATAGCACTACTTTGGGTAAATGATGTCCCTCTCTAGGTTTATGCCTTTCACAGATGTCACAGAGGAAAAAAAAGATTTAATCTGCATTTATCATTGCATTTGGTTTTTAATTAGTCTCTTTGCCATCTTTTAATAACTTCTATTCAAAGAGTGGCTTTGCTTTATAATCCTAAGGTACATTCCCTGTGAACCAACACTACATCTTTGTCTATAAGCATAGAAACAAGTAAGGTTTATCACTAGGTTTTTGTTGTTAGAAAACTTACAAACATAACTCTATTTGGTTTAGTTATACTTAATTTAAACCTTTTTGTTAATGTATGCCCAGTCTTCCTTTTTTATTCTCATGTTAACTTTTTGAGACTGTTATTCTACATAGTCTCTTATACAGACTATGTGATAATCCAATTTTGGCAAGATGAGGAGGAAACAAGACATTTCTGTTGGAGACTGTACGTGGATAACCCTTTTGGAAGGAAATTTGGCAATTTTTACCCAAAGTCTCAAAAGTATTTATATCCTTTGATTCAGTAAGTTTACTTATTGGAGTTTATTCTAAGAAAATAGAGGATATATGTAAGGCTGTGTACACAAAGATGTTTATTATACTGTTATTTATTATACTGAAAAATGGAAAAAACTGAAATGTCAAAAAAATAGGAGATTGGTTAAATAAAGTATGGTACTTCTATTTGATAGAATACTATCTAGTCATTAAATTTTATGTTGTAGAAAGATAGTTATTGACTTAGGAAAATGTTCACAATATAATACTTGGTAGACAAACAGTTTAATATAATTGTAAGTATATATTAATTAAAATACTAAAAGTAAAATATTAATAATTGTTATCTTTGTATAATGAAATTTTACATATTATCACCCCCATCTTTTTGATCTTCTGGTTTTCTATTGTCTGTAGAGATATACCAGTTAGCCTAGCTACTTTTGTAACTGGTATAAAAAGTTAGCCAAATACAAAGTCAATATTATCCAGAAAATTATTACATATTTTATTTTGTTTCATTGTGTGACCTACTATAGAGTTTTACTAATGATGATGACATTAGAAAAAATGGAATCTGATAATAACTGGAGTTAAAAAAAAGACATGGTGTATTATTAAAGTTTGGTGTTATCATTAGCATATTGAAAAGGTATAATCTCTTTCCTTGTTTAGAAACAAAGTAAAGGTAAAGGTAAAGGTGTTTTTTTTCAAGGCACAAATACTTCATCTGAACTGACCCTTTGTATTGTGGCACCCCACAACTTCTACCCATCAAGAAGCAGTGATTATAATAATAATTAGGATTTCAACATAAATGGTCAATTTCCTCACAATCTATAATGTTTTCAGTCCTAGCAGTTTTGCTGTTCACTATACTTGGTGGCCTATGTCTCCAATTTCAACCATATTCTTTGTAAAAGTGAAAATAAGACAGCTTCACCATGTCTCAAAAAAGAGAGGTAGGTACTCTTGAGTACTCACAGTGCTTCCATGTACAGCTATTTGTGAAAACCACTTTAGGTCAAACCATAATGACTAGTCAGACAAACAATGACACAAAGTCATGCCACACCATTTTTCCCCCTTTTTAAAATATACAACACTAAAGCTAAACACTAAAATTAGTGGGAGCTAATTTGTACAAAAAATCTGGACCGGCTTTATCTTAATATAAAGTGTGAAAATAAATAATCATCACAGACATAATAAATAATATGCAAAGCATAGAAATAATTACTTTTAAAAGTTTAGATAATCTAGTAGAAATATATTTGAATATTTTTATGAAATTAGAGCAGAAATATGAGTAAAACATTAGAAAGACTGAAATTTGAGGCATTTTTTAGTGTATGAAAAAAGGAAGTACATGCTAAACAGGGGTATCTGTTTAACTATCAAAATACTTCTTAAAAAGTAGTTGCTATTTTTAGAAGGAAAACATGAAGTCTGTAGGTATTTATTTATTCATTTACTTTTGAGTTGAGGTTTCACTCTGTTGCTACAGCTGAAGAGCAGTAGCATGATCACAGCTCACCACAGCCTCTACCTCCTCAGGCAATCCTCTTATTTCAGCCTTCTTAGTAAGTGGGACTACAGGCATGCACCACCATGCCTGGCTGATTTTTAAATTTTTTGTAGAGATAAGGTCTCACTATGTATCCTAGGCTGTTCTTGAACTCCCAGGCTCAAGCAATCTTCCTGCCTTAGCCTCCCAGAGTGCTGGGATTACAGGCTTGAGCCACCATGTCTGGCCTGTAGATATATGTTTATAAGATGAGTCATATTGAGGACCATCTGTTAGAAATTTGATATTTTGTCTATTTTTTCAGTATATATTTTGCATAGTTGATAAATATATTGGGATTTTGTTTCCCATTGAATACTCTATTATATATATTTTATTTTCTCATTAACATTTTTATTCATAATATTCAGTAATTACATGGCATTACATTATAATAGTACTGTAATGTAATTTTTCTTTATTGTTTCCATTTTTTTCTCTTCCAAATAATGTAACACTAAACATCTTTGAACAAAATCTTAATCTGCACTACTACTTTCAGACAGATTCTACAAGCTGAAAATACTGAGGCAAGGAATTTAAAATTTTTAACAATCTTAATACATTTTGGCAACTTATTTTGAAAAGTTGAACCATTTTATCCCCATGCATTAGTATATAAAACAAAATGAATTGCTTTCATTTTCTCTGAAGTAACTCATTTTTGAATATAAATAAAAGGTAAATGCTTTATGATAAAAATAATCTATTACATAGAAAATTTTTGATTCTTATAGAATTTCCTCTGAAATATTTACTAAGTTTCTCAACCTAACAACATAGTTTTAAAATATTAAAATGAATGTTATTTTAATTAATACAGATATAGCATATTTATACAAAAATATAATTAAAAGACAGTGATTTATATTGGGAAAAACTAGGAGACAGGAATTCTAAGTTCTGGCCTTGGCTCTACTACTAATTGACCTTGGGCATGTCATGTAGTATCTCTAAATTTTAGTTACTTCATCTGTAAAATGAAATAATTGGATCACATAGTCCCTGAGAGATAAAAAGTGAGAGCTAAACAGATGGCAATAATTATAAGGTTCTTGCTCTTTTTAAGATGTTGATTCTTTATTATTAGGAATGTTCTGATGTTCAATTAATCATTACATGATAAAGTTACCCTTGATTTGTGCTTATTATCTGCTGTATTTTTGTAGCCCAAAGTTCTGATTTTGAAAACCCTGTTACCAATATAATGGTATTAAATGGGGCATTTGGGAAGTGTTTAGTAGATCATGAGGGCAAGACCCTCATAAACAAAATTAGTGCCCTTAAGAAAGAGGTTCCAGAGAGTTGCCTTGCTCCTTTTTCTGTCATGTGAGATTGCAGCGAGACTTCACAGCCTCCAGAGCTGTGAGAAATAAATGTGTTTATAAGCTACCTAGTCTATGGTATGTTGTTATAGCAGCGTAAATGGACAAAGACACTCTCTGTTGGCTTTCTCTTCATTCAATTCCAGAATGTTCTTCTACTAGGTTTTGACTACTCTTCATCCCTGTTACCAAGCATTTGTTAGACAGACCTGTTAGGGAAAGTGCAGAGGCATTCTGTTTTACTATTATGAACAAACCTTAATAGTACTTCTATTAGTAGCATACTGTATGAATAATTTTTTATAGAGAAATAGTTATCTTAAAACATAGTTATCTTATAGTTTCAATCGGTATTCATGTTAAATTTATATTAAATGGCTCAAGTAATAGATTGTTAATGAATAATTTTATGATTTAAAATAGATGTTAATAACTAGATAATAGAGAGATTAAGAGCTTCTTTGCAGTCGAGTTTGGTATTTTAATTTCAAAGACCAATTAAGTGTGTTTTTCAAGAAAACACTGAGGAAAATTAGATTATATGAGCTAATTAATAACATTCAGAGAATGAAAAACAAAGTTTGTATTCATGCTGTGACAAACTACCTGAATGAAAAGTTCAATTTTCTCATTTTCCATTTATTTATTCATTTGATAACTTTGTCCAAGATTTGTACATTATGAGAGGACACAAAGAATGTAAACCAAATATTTCTTCTCAAGATTTTCCAGCTAGTTTATAAAAAGTAAAATTATACACATGAAAAGGATAAATAACAATAACCAGAACATGTGCTGAAAGTAGTTTATTGTAAAATGAGATATGTAATAGTATAAGCGATTAGGAATGAGCCTTGACATTTCTCTTTACCTCCTTTCTCACATTCAGTCCCTCTAAGATGTTATCAGGAACCTATTCATTTCTCTCTATTCCTACTGCCACCTCTTTGGTTCACGCCATCATCATCATCCCATGACTGAAATTATGTAACATCCTCCTAACTTGTCTCTCTTCTTCCAGTTTCATTTTACTCAATTGATTGTCTACAATGTAGCCAGTATAATCTGTCTGACACTACAAAACTGATTATGCTGATGGCTTCTCATTCCTGTAGGATAATGTTCAAACTCTTTAAATGGTTCCTGAGGCTTAATGTAATTGGACTTTGGCTTCTCATCTCTCTCCTCTCTGTTCTTATACTTTACCATCTAACCATGCTATATTTACCATTCCTTGACTGTGACCTGCTCAGGATCTTCCCAGTTTTAACTGTGTCTCCCTTGAGAGATACTTTTTGATCCTAGATTAAGGTACGATACCCTGCTATTGCTTTTATATCTCCTTTTAATTCTTCAGTAATAACAAAGCATACTTGTTTAATTATATGCTTTCTGTGATGGTAAGTTATGAGTTGTCGTGGAGTTCTTAGAACCTGTACAGTACCTGACACATAGATGTTCAATATTTTCTGCATGATAGAATATAGAAAAAGAGATGGTGTAGTTTAGGAAGGCCTTATTGAGAAGATAGGTCTTATGAGTACTGATATTGATTACAATAAAAAGGTAAATGCTGCATAGAAAAATCATGTTTTCTATATATTATTTTTCATTCAAGTATTTACATACAGCCAAAATACCAAGCCCTATGCTTGAACTTATGCAGTTAGAGGCAGTCATTTTTCTAAAGGGACAGAGTGGATCAGGCTACTAAATAATTCAGTCTCTTAAGAGTCATGTCATGAGTCTCCATGATAATAATGTACTCATCAAAAGTTGTGAGTGGGAGGTGGGAAGTTACACAGATTTATTATTAGTCTACATTTATCTAAAACATTTTCTGTGTAGCACTTTAGCTATCATCAAATTTCAATTTCGTTTATTCACAGGTATGTAAATAAAGTGTTCATACCATCATTAATCCTGTCAGCTAGTACATGTGAGGGATGTTTTGGGATAATATGTTGTACTTGGTGTCCTAATTTTACATTTAGTTAAATTGACTATAATCTTAGTCTCTTTATTTTCATTTTCTTTATTCCTGAAGCTCAAGGTTTTGTCATATGGTAAAGAGATAACATTTCCAATTTTAATTTTAGAGAATATTGATTCTGCATTATTAGACTACTTTATCAGTTTTAATATTTCCTGAGCATCTATATTGTAAAAGAAAGCATTATTAGAACCTTTATGAATAAGACATGGTAAAAATTCATAATAAAATTGCCTATAATTTATATAGGTTTCATTCCTAGATTTAACCATGCAGTCTTGGGAATTTGATAATGGCACATTATCTTTTTCATGTTAAACTCTTCGGAAAAAGATATTAAATAAAAATATAAAATGTATATTGGTCTGAAGAATCTGACATGTAAATGAATTTCCTGAAAATTAGACCCCATGAATATTTATTATTGTACAAAATTATCAAAGATTGCCAGAAAAAAAATTCTTCATTTTTAGGCACCTGTAATTTTGATGGGTTGGCTAAGTGATGATAGGGATATTCCTTTAAGAGAGCGATTGTGTTTGTTAAATCGTAAAGCTTACAGCTTAGTCATGTATATAGAAAGTTGCCTAATAATTAAGAATTCACATTTTAACATGGTATTTGCAGCAGACACACTGGATATTTAATTCAATAGAGTATGGCTTATTTTTAAAGAACTGAATAACAGATCAAACTCTTTTTGACAGGTGAAATCTTTATAGTAACAGAAATGGGAAACTTGAAGGATATGGCCAATTTTGTTTGGATGATGCAGAATTGCTCTAAGCAGTAAGCTTACTGTTTTCAGACAGCTTTAGCAGCATCAGCAAATACAACTGTGTCAGTCTCTCTTAGTACAGGGTGTTTGTAACTGCACAAGGGAGAAGATAAACAGTAGATGAGATTTAATATCTTGATGATGGCTTAAACAGATACTGATGGACAGATCTGCTGTTCGATATTTTCTTCAATAGCTCTGAAGATGCTGAGAGATAGAGATGGCTGTGATTATCTTTTTTACGACAAGAAATGCAATCTTTAGGGGTTCCTGGAAATAAAAAAGTCATGCAGTCTGGGACCTGTGAGCCTTTTCAATCTCTAAGTCATCAGGTATGACTTCGTGAATTGTAATGATACTATTAGAATGTAAGGTGATTGTTTTTTCTAGTTCTTACTCATTTGGAATATATCCATTAATGTAATTGTTTGTCAGATTTTCCTTAGGATATTTGAACGAGTAAGATTTATAGTAATGAGCAGCAGCTAAACAATATTAATTTCAAAAATTTGTGTGTATGTGTGTGTGTGTGTGTGTGTGTGTGTGTGTGTGTATGTACCTGTGTGTGTGTAAGTATTTGAGTGTGTGTTTACTCAAGCTTTTTGGGAGAAATGGGGAGTAAAGGGAGAGATTCTCTGGATATGATTAGAAGCAAGGTTTAGGGCTCTTCAGATTTTTCCAGATTAAGCCTAAATAGAGTCAATTTTTATCTTTTACCTCAAGTAATAAAATTAGCATAGATTAATCAGACTGACATGGATACATCATAGTTAGCTGCTTACAGGTAGTGATACATTACGAATATTTTTATTATCTGAAATTTCTTAAGTATAGAATTCAGTGCTGCTACCATTGTAGTATGCCACACAGCAATAAAAGTTTGGCAGGTGGAATCATGTTTATCAGCATCTGAGCCAAAGGCAAATTTCCTGAAATTTATGTTGTATTATTTGAGTTGTTTTAAAGTGGATTGATAGGTCTCAGATCTGTTGAGATATTGATGCTTTTGTTGCTTTTAAAGTAGTTATCTGCTGAAGCATTGTTCATAGATGAAAGCAGACTATAAATCTGTTTCTCATAAAGAAAGCTTGTGACATTTAAACTTGTTGAAGATTTTTTGACCCAGAGAGCTTCAGCATTTGCTTACTTTCATTTTCAAACTGAAAAGATTTGACTACGTTAACATATTAACTACATAGAATAGGGAATTGTCACAGCCAAGAATTTGTATTTATGTATCCATTTTGACCTGAAGTTCTATTTATCGTAAACTATTTTTATCTATCAAGTTATAATGCATTTAAGTTTGTTTGTTATAGCATATCCTCAGTTACATACTTAGGTAAGAAACTATGTTTATATATTTTGAAGAACATATATTTTATTTTTTATATTATACATACTTATCCCTCAATTTTAAAGAATTTTTAGATACTCCATATTAAAGGATTTCAAAGATATAAAAATGTTGCAGCATTTCTCAACAGAAAGCTAGTTTTGTCTTTATGAATCTGTACCATGATTATGATTTAATGCCTCATCAAATGAAATGACTGATTAAATAATAAATATACTTAAGGAAGCCTGAAACAGTGAATTGACTCAGTAAAAGGGTTTCTCCTTTTTAATTAAAAAACACTGAAAAAATTCTACCTACCGAAATTGGCTATAATTTATATGTTATTCAGACTACTTAGCCAGCTTATATTCTTATTAGTAGGGAAGATTGCCATATTCTTAAGCTTGATTAAATTTTGGAATAATTCGAATATACCTTTTAGTTGCTACAAAAATCTGTTTAATCTGTTAGAATTTATTTCCAGTATTTGCATGTATTAGTCACCATGAGTACATTCTGTTTCTTGGCATTACTTTGGGATTCCTCTAGGTATTGTTTTCACAGTATTCTGCTATTATATTTATGACCTTTCAGAAGAACCAAATCATAAAGATTGTTGGTTATTTTCCTTTAGTGGCAAATATCATGAGGATATTTCAATAATGTTGTAAGGTGGGAAAAAATGATTGTTTTAGAGTTGTCATTTCCTTTTCAAATCACAGATAAATTTCTCTTTGTTATTATGTCAAAATACATTACATTAAAAAAAATAAAGACTGGTTAGAGTGTAGCAGACATTTAAATGTAATGTCAAACTTTCTTTCTGTGTGATAAGATTATCTTGACCTTTTGAGTGGTAAAACTGTTTGTAAACCCGCCAGTAATGATTGGTCTTCTTCCTTTTACAAAAGTTGCTTGTCTATACAATTTTAAACATGTATTTTATTATACATCATAAAGGTTTCTATCTATAACAACATTTGAGTAATTCTTCAAAACATATGTGAAAGCTGATCATTTACATGATACCATATATATTTGGTGTTGTGAGGAATACAGAAAGGAAAACGTAATTTCCTGCTTTCAAGATTATGAGGAAATGTATATAATTAACTGTGCTCACATTTTATTATTTATTTATTTATCTAATTTTTTATTTTAAAGATGTGGGGTACTATTCAGGATTAGGTACATAAGTGGTCATCATACAGGTGAAGTTTGGGCCTCCCATTGGTTCTCACTTTGCCTGGTAGAGGGTCAAGCACCCTTATTAGTGTTATGTGCCCTCCACTCTCCCTCCCTACTGCCAATTCCCTTCATGTAGAATTATGATAAATGCTCAGGATCCGCTTATGAATGAGAACATGTGGTACTCAGTTCTTTTTTTCTGTGATAGATCACTAAGAAGGATGGACTCTAAATCTATCCAAGTTGCAGCAAAGTTCATAATTTTGTTTTTCTTTATAGCTACATAGTATTCCATCATGTATATGTACCACATTTTAAAAAATTCAGTCCACTTTTGATGGGTAGCACAGTTGGTTCCATGTTTTTGTGGTTGTGATTAGTGCTGCAATAAACATACGTGCACAGGTATCTTTTCTGTATAATTATTTGGGTCCTCTGGGTATATTCCCAGAATGGGGAGATGATGGTCATTCTGATTGGAGTTAGGTGGTATCTCAGTGTGGTTTTGATTTGCATTTCTTTGATGATTAGTGAGACTGAGCATATTTTCATGTATCTGTTGGCTGCTCGTATATCTTCTTTTGTGACATTTCTATTCATATCTTTTGCCTACTTTTTAATAGGACTGTTTGTTTTTTTCCTTTCAGCACGTTTGAGTTCCTTGTTGATCCTGGATGTTAGGCCTTTGTCAGATATGCGCTCACATTTTAAATTGACTTTTCATAAGCAGTAGGCTACAATCAATTTTAACTTAATCTATAAATTTATGATTCCTAGGATGAGTTACACATAACTCTTTTTTCTCATGTAAACTTCTTGGAATTAGAAAAATAAAAATTTGGGTCAAACTGTACAATTATGCACCCCATAATTTTATTGATAACTGCATTAAATTTTTTAGAATGCATAATTTGTTGAACCAGGGTTTTCTAAACTATGAATCAATAAAATAGCTTTGTATGTTGTATAAGTCATCATCATAAACTTATTTTGAGAGTGAAGGTGGACCTAGTCTATGGGAAGGAGGTGGAAGCAGGGACCCAAGAATCAGCTCAAAATAAAGATGTGACTAATCCTGCCTAATTCTAGGCTAGGTATAGTTAATTAAGTATTATGGAGGGGTGTTTTGCCCTCATAGGGGTTAAACTTTGGAAATAAAGTATAGCAAGTATAGAAGTGTCTCATACTAACTAGGTCAATTGGGGAGTCCTTTTAATAGAATGTGGGAATAGGATTCACCTCAGGTTCTAAGAAAGGTACAACTAGTATGGAAGTAGACCTTAGTAGCTGCCTGATGGATGGTTGGGAATTACTGTCTTGTCTTTCAAACCAGTATGCTTGCTGAAAGTAGCAGGGGAGTGGGTACAGTAGATGCAAAACCTTTGTTTCTACAGAATCCCAAACTGAGATAACCTGATAGTACCTCCAGTGTGTCTGTTTTCTTGTATTAGAGCAACAGAAAGTTGATTAGCAAATTCTTCCAGTTTGTAACATCTGTCTGCTGCAATAAGAGGTTATATAGCATTGATGGTTCAGTGTCTGGACTGCCACATTCACTGTGTTCAAATCTTAACTATACCTCTTACCAGCTGTTTGATCTTGGCTTGTTTTCTCATATATAATATGGGAATAATAATGGCCCCTATCTCAAAGAGTTGTGGTGGAAATTACATGAATTAATGTATGTAAAACACTAGTAAAAGTACCTGATATATAGAAAGCACATTATCATCAACATCCTTTGTTGATAGACGTCATTATACACATTCTAAGAAGTAAAAAGGACTAGTGGCAAGCCTTTGTAACAACAGTCATGCAGTTAATCTTCTTCCCTCTCCCTTTCCTTTATCAAATAAGAAATTCAACCAAAAACATATGCTACATTGAAATAAAGATAGTTACAAAAAAGCAAAGAGCAATATGCAATATCCAACTAATTCTAATTTACTGACAATAAGAATTGTGACTTGATGAAAAGTTTTGCTTAAAGTTTTGCTTACTAGGCTGATTTATACTCTCTTAGGATTTTATGTGTATATATCATTATACAATTACTTTATTTATGACAAAGATTACTAGGACTTCAAGAAAATTTAACAGCAATTTCAGGTCTTCATTACTTATTGTTTAAGATTAAAATTAAGGGATAAAAGTCAATGTTTAAATAAAACAAAAGGGATAAGTTTACATATTTAATCATCAAAAATGTCCTGAATGAAAAATTTCACTGAGAGTTAAACACAACTTGTTTTAGTAATTTTATTTATTAGTATTTTATTTTAGGTTAAATACTAAAATGAATATGTTATAAATAGAATCTATACATGAGTAAAACAATTCAAGTTCCTATTTAATAGAGTATACTATTTTGCATTTCTGGTGATTAATATTAAAATTGTCAATAAGCTCCTAAGTACAAGTGAGTAATTTGATATTTAGATGAAATTTAAATGCTTAAATGTTACATTTTGTTACATCTTTGAATTTCAGTTCCCTTCTCTGGAGCAATTTCCTCAACATTCAGGTATTTCCCCAAAATTGACACAGAGTCAACTGAATCTCAGAATAATGCAACTTGTTAAAACAAACATGCAAAACTCTGATGTTCTAGCAAGCACTGTACTGGGCAAGGACATAAAAATCAGTAGGTTTCTGCCTTGAGGAGGTTGCAGGTAGTGAGTTATAAACACTAAATATAAGTTCCTATAACATAATGTGGAAAGCCGTGAGAACCATAGAGATTCAAACAAAGAGATTAAATAGGTACAAATTATTCTGCTGGAATTCAGTGGACAGAGTACTTCCAGCTAAGCGGGGAGATGAAAGGAGAGGCTATGGGGAGTTAGAAAAGTATGTAAAAGGAAGCACCTGATAGACCTTAAAGACTGGCCAAGATAGGCAAAAGGTCATTTCAGGCAGAGGAAACAACATGATTAAAGGGAGGGAGGCCTAAAGCAAATAACATGCTTGGGTAGTCTAGAATAATTCGTTTTGTCTATAATCTAGCGGGGTAATTCAGACTAGCATGGGGACCAGATAGTGTCGCATCTTGAATGTTAAATTAACGATTTCTAAACTGAGAACATTTCTTTGCTGATCTATGTATTCCTGGGAAAAAATAAAATAAAATATAAAAGATCAGTACCTATATTTTGAAGTCATTTTCAGAGCTCTAACCCTCTTGAGACTTTGAAAATGAAAATTAAATTCCTGAGTAGATTTAGTAGTTAGTAGACAAGGTAGGGGGTAGAAAGAAAATAAAGGATTTTAATAAAATTCTCTATCAAAATTGCACGTGAGAGCATTTCTCAGTCTATCCACAAGCAATCAAAAGTCCTAGACTCCTAAGAGACCTAAGATCCTAAGAGACCTCCTGCTTGTCCCTGATATAAACTCTATTTTATTGGTAGGTAATCTGATTTAGCTTTGGCTTTGTTTTTGACATTTCCGACAGCAAGGACAATCTAGAGGGATCATTTTAATACAATGAATACTCATGTCACTATGGTGAATTTTTGGATGAAAAAGACTTTGTCTTGGGGAAAATTGGAAAATAAAGATTACTATTTCTAATCATGGAAGCCACAGAAATTTTAGCTTTGCTCTTTGTTCATTTAGAAATGATAAAGTAAACCTTTACTGATAATACTTTTAATATCACCTTCTACTCCATACACTAGAGATATTTGCCTGAGGTTACTAAAAATATTGGATACCATCCAAGAGCAGATTTCCTTTAGATGTGACAGCTGGGATGTGACTTTTGGTATTAGATGCAGGAAGATGTCATTTGTACACGGTAATTGTAAAAAAAAATTGAAGTCTAATACTCTCACTTCATACGTCATTCATAAAAAGTATGTATGCCAGAAGTAAAACTCCTGGAATTCCTCAAAGGAGAGTTTAAATAAAATCAGACACAGGTGCTTTTCTCACTCTATTTTTAGAACAATAGGAGATCCATATAACAGAATACTCTTTCTTCCTGTAGAAACCTGCATTATTTGAAAATCTTATTTTATAGACGATCTTGTAAAGTTGTTCTTATTAATTCTTATAACTTTACATTGCCTGGGAAAGAGCTATACACCTGAAGAGAGCCCAACAGATTTTCAGTACTTGCTTTAGCATCATAGCCCTATTTCTGGAAGAAAACTTGGATATTACTGGGCTTTGAGTTGCTTTAAAATGTTTAAACATTTAAACACTGTTTTCTTTCTCAAAAAGCAGATAAAAAGCATTTAAGAAGAAAAACTCCTTTCTTTACCCCAAGCCTTTAAAAAATGATAATGCAGTAATATAAGAAAAATAAGTTAAAGTCTAATTGAATGTTTCTCCATCAAACTCCAGTTTCTAAAAGGCAATAGAGAATGTTTCCCATGAAGTATATTGCAGATGTGCTGCATATAAATGTATACAATTATTCCTACCCATTTCCTTTTGTTTCCAAGTTCAACTCAATCTCATAAGAATTTATTGAGTCCGCTGTATAGTATGGCAGGAGAAGGTATAGCACAGTAGTGAGGAGCTAGCGTTCTAGAGCTGGACTCCTGTGTGCAGATCCCATATTTTCCACTTTACTGGCAATTTTTGTCTTAGGAAAGTTACTTAATCTCTCATTTCTTCAGTATTGTTGTCTACAAAATGAGGACACTAATACACTAATCTCTAGTGTAATAATGAAAATCAATTGAATTAATAATTGAAACAGTGCTTATAGTGAATGATGTCTAGCTTAATAAACATTAGCAATTATAATTATCCCCACTGAACTGGGTAAAGTAGAGGAGAAAGTTGCCAGTATTTTGTGTGTGTGTGTGTGTGTGTGTGTGTGTGTGTGTGTGTGTGTATACATACACATATAAGAATATATACATATGCACACATATATATTTAAAGCATATTGGATATACACATGTTTACTATGTATGTTTGTGTATAGATGTACACACATACACACATTCTACATTAAGTTTATGTAATATTCTAAAAAGTAAATTTAGTATCACAATGATACAGGATTCAAGCCAGGAAGTCTAGCTCTAGAGCTGTTACTCTTAACCATTGTGTTATACTGGTTAGTGTATAGATACCTGAATTAGGTAGCCATGTATGAATTAGTGTATCCCAATCCAAACTGAGACAAGCAATATCAAAGTAAACTGAAACTACTAGGAAGACTTCATGGAAAAATTGTGACTTGACTTTCATTGAGTTCATTATACTTCTTTCTGGTTTCCCTTCCACTCAATAATATATATAAAGTAGCACAGTTTCTGCTATAGGTTCTTACTAAATTGTACTTGTTATTATTATCTTAATCTTTCTGATAATTTCATCTCAATTTATCTTAATGGGTGCAACCTGCTATTTGGAGAACACAAATCTAATCTATACCCATGACTTAAATTACCCATTGGTGATTCTTAATTGTGATTATACATTTGAATCAAATGTGCAGCTTTTTAATAACATTGATGCCCCAAGTTTATCTCAGGAGCACTGGTCTATGGAGATAGAACCCAGGCTTCAATATGTTAAAAAAACTTCCCAAGTGAATCTAATTATCAGCCAAGATTGAGTATTGTTGCTTCACATACTGATGACCTCCAAACTGTAGCTCAAATCTGTATCTTAGCCTGTTCAGGCCTTGCATCCTGTAAGACATCTTTGCTCATTTCTTATAATCTCAAACTTTGTATATCTCAAACTGGATATCCTGTTTTCTCTGGAAAACCTCTTTGTCTTTCATAGCATGACAACTTGACAGTCATTCTCAACTTATTTATTAGTATCTCAACCTCAGATCTAATTAATCAGCAAGTTAAGTAGATTCTTGCTCCGAAGGAGTACATAATCTACCCCTTCTTTCCATTCCTCATCTTCTTGGCCTTGTACTATTGCAACCATTTCTTAACTGGTCTTTCTTTTTCTTCCTGTTAACTATTCCCAAGCGAATTCACTCACCACTCAGCTGCAAGAGTACTCTTCAAAAAATGTAAACCGGGAACAGGTATTTGCTTACTTACACTCATTCAAAGGTTCCCTATAACCTTCAAGGTAATTTTCAGAGTTCTTTGCAGTGCTTATTGGTCATCTCCTGTTACATCCCTTCAATCACTCCATCTATGCTGTGGCATTTGTAGCTTCCTCACATATTTATTCACTATTTACACATTTACTAAACAAGTACTTAGTGAACACCTATTATGTCCTTATGGCTGGAGGATCCATAGTGAACAAGATAGATGTGATCTTTTTGTCTAATAGGGAAGAGAGTCAGTGAAAAATTAATAAAAGTGTGAGTTTCACAAAAGGAATGAAAGTTAAAGTTTCTATGGGAGTCTGAAACAGGTAATTTACCAAATCTGGGGGTTATCAAAAAAAAAAAAAAAAGCTTCTCTGAGGAAGTGATTTTTTAAATGTAGCCATCTTTAGTTCAACTTCATCTTAAAATCTACTAGCTAGGTAGAAAAAGACTGTCTTGTGCTTTTAAAAATGCTGTCCCTTCTGTCTATAATGCCTTTGGTTCTTCATTTCTCTTTGTTTTTATCTGGCTGACTTTTAAAAAATTTCTTAAGATTTATTTACATTAAGTATCACATTCCTTTGAAGCGTTTCCTCATCCCTTCAAAGTGAATTAGGGTGTATTTTCCCCTATGTTCTTGTGAATTCTAGGATTTACCTCAATGGAAGTACTATATATACTGTATTATAGTCATTAATTTTCTTATGTCTCTACTATGAACTGTTTAAGGGCAAAAGTAGTATCTTTTATTTCTTGAAAGTCAGCACTACTACAGTGCCTGGCACATGGTAACTGCTTACTAAATTTTTTGTTGAATAACAAAATGGGGAATGAGAATTAAATGTTCATGGAAAATATGGCCTAAATTACTTTGAACAGTAGTAGAAATTCACATTAACTGAGGCATATAAGTATGATTGGAACAGAATGAAGTGTTTTAAAGTTAAATTGAGGAATTTTATATTTTATGCCTAACTAGTACTTTTGTAGTATAGCATATTGGCTAAGAGCCTTGATCTGTCTTCAAACCCAGCTTCCATCTCTTGTAGCTGAGTGCTCCAGGGAAAGTTTCTTAACCTCTAAGGAATCAACCGTTTCAGAATGTAGAGTTAGAATTTTCCAGTGATTGATTATTTAGATGGCAATCAGAAAATCAAATTTTATTCCTCTTTCCAGCTCTGCTATTGACTTGAATGTATCTTTCTCCTTCAAAACCTCATGGTTAAAGTACTAGTATTATGCTTTCCTCACAAGGAAAGTGAAATTATTTTAAATTTCCAAAGGAAAAAAGCTGTCAAATTAAAGAGAGTGGGGTTTTATATCCTTTGAAGTCACTGATACCACCATGCTTTAGCCCAAGCTTTGCCATCTGTCTGGAATCCTCTATTCACCCTGATAATCCTGTTTGTCATTTAAGTCTTGTTTTTAGTATAAATTAGTAGGATTAGGTGCTCAATTATATATACCCCATAGAATATTAAGCCTACTTCTGGGACAACATTTAACCATGTATAACATTTAAAAGAATACATTCTTGCATATCTTCTCCCTTAGAATATGAAATCCTAAAGGCAAGTATATCTTTTAATTCAGTATCCACACTACCTAGTATAGATTCTGGCTCACGTTAAATGATTAGTAAATATTGGCTCAAAATAGATTATATTTTATAAATTTAAGAATATTGAAAATGCTTTAGGGCAAAAAAAGCTCATTGAGAGGTTGTTTACTGTGAAGCAGAGATAAGAAAAATGTGTTAACAATTATAGTGAATAATAATAGCAACATAAATATTAGAGTCGAATATTAAATATAGAATAATAATGATAAAAATAAATATTACCCGGCTTGCTAATTGCTCTTAAAATATAATAGAATTAAAGATGAAGTAAAATCAGAAGATTTTAGGTAAAATTAGCAGATACAACACATACAACTACTTTTTATTTCTCCAAAATTTTTATTAAAATGACAACTAAGGGTATTTTTAAAACATTTCTCTCTCTGAAAACTAAGTAAGTATGGGGAGAATGGAAGAGGGAAAAAACAGTGACAAAATTTTGTGATCAGAAAAGCAGAATGAAAGTGGTGCTTGCCCTACTGAGAAAACAGAATTACAAGCTGGTGGTGGCAAAATCTGAGAACCAATCCAATTTACACTGATGCATACTGAAAATGCACCAGGTACTTCTGTAAGAGAGAAACTGGTTTTTAAAGTAAAAAACATTGTTTAAAAGTTAATCATATTTTCAGATCCTCTTTCTCCCTCACTTCAGAAAGCCAGGCAAATCTCCCACCCTTACTTCAGCAGAAGACCGAATTTTATTCTCTGGAGAGGGCTAGAGTCTCCGCTGTGGTCTAGATAACCATGTAGAGTTGAGGAAAGAAAACAATATATTAAAAACAGCTGGATTCAGTGAGAATACTGCAATCCCAAAGCTATTTCTTTATTTTGCTCCTAGAAGTTAGTAGCCGGGCCTTCCACTACCAGACAGGATATGGGAGGATTCTTCTCTGTGGAATCTAACCACATGAGGAAAGCCTCAAACATATTGACATCAAGGTTCCCCAGGAAACAGCCAAACCAAATCACTTTACAGTATGTTCAAAGCTGACAAGCCCCCTTCACACACTAAGGGCTTCCAGTGTGTTTTTAGTTTCATACTATTTTATTTTAGTTGTGGGGTAATATGTGAGAATGTACTACATAAATTGTGTGCAGCCCTCTCCCTCCTCCAATAGTGTACCTGGTACCCAGTGTGCAGTTTTGTGCCCCATATCCCTCCTCTCTGTCTCCCTCCTTTAGCAGGGCCCAGCATCCACCTTTGTGCCAAGGAGAATTCCTTCCTTCGCAGTTTCCTGAGATATTTCAAAGGATTGGTATCAGCTCTTCCTTGTATGTTTTTGTAGAATTCAGCTGAGAAACCATCTGGCCCAGGGTGTTTTTTGTTTGTTTGTTTGTTTGTTTGTTTGTTTGCTTTGGTGGGAAGGTTTCTTATAACGAAGACAATTTCTTGGATTGTTATTTGTCTGTTTACAGTTTCAATTTCTTCATGTTTCAATCTTGGGAGGTTATATGATACTAGGAATTTCTCCATTTCCTCTAGATATTCTAGTTTATTTGCATATAGATGTTTCTAGTAATCTGATTATCTTTTGAAATTCTTCCCAGTCAGTTGTGACATCACCTTTTTCATTTCTAATTGTGTTTATTTGGTGCCCCTCTCTCTCTCTCTCTCTCTCTCTCTCTCTCTCTCTCTCTCTCTCTCTCTCTCTCTCTCTCTCTGTCTTTCCCTGTCAATCTGGCCAGGGATCTGTCAATCTTATTTATCCTTTCAAAGAACCAGCAACTTTCTGTCTTGTAGATCCTTTCTGATATTTTTGGACTCTTATTTCATTCATCTGTGTCTTTATTGTAATAATTTAAATGATTCTACTAATTTTAGGATTGGATTGCTCTTGACTTTCCGGCTCCCTTAGGTGCGATGTTGGACTGTTTATTTAAGGTTCTTCTATTTTCTTGATACATGCATGCAATGTTATAAGCTTCCCTCTCAGCATCTCTTTCATGGTATTTCAGAGGTTTTGATATGTTGTGTCTTTGTTTTCATTTGTTTTCAAATGTTTTTATTTCTGCTCTGACTTCTTTGTTAACCAAAAAGTTGTTTAGAAGCATGTTTAATTTCCATGTATTTGTATGGGGGGTTTTGTTGGTGATTATATCTATTTTTCTTACACTGTGGTCTGAGAAGATACCTGATATGATGTCACCCTTTTGAAATTTGTTTATGCTTGATCTATGCCTGAGAATGTTGTCTGTCTCAGAGTATGTTCCATGTGCTGATGAGAAGAATATATATTACGTAGCTGTTGAGTGAAGTGTTGTGTAGTCTATTAGGTCTAATTGGTTGAGTATTGAGTTAAGGATCCAGATTTTCTTGTTAGTTTTTTGCATCGATGATCTGGCTATGGCTGTTAGTGGGGTATTAAAGTCTCTGACTATAATTGTATGACTGTGTATGTTCTATCTTTGTTTAATTAGCAATTGTTTTATAAATCTGGGTGCTTCTATGTTGGGTGATTATATATGCAACATGGATATTTCTTGCTGGTGAATTGAGTCTTTTTATGTAGTGTGCTTCAGTGTCCTTTTAAACATTTGTTGGTTTAAAGTCTGTTTTGTATGATATAAGAATAGTTATTCCCCATCTTTTTTGTTTTTTATTTTCCTGGAAGGTATTTCTCCTGTCCTTTACCTTGAGCCTGTGAGTGTCATTTGCAGTGAGATGAGTTTCCTAAAGGCAGCAGAAGACTGGACCATGTTTCTTTATCAATTTTTCTTTTGAGTTATGTGTTGTCCATTCACATTTGAATTAATTATTGATATGTGAGGTTTTATTCCTGTCATATTGCTATTAAGAGACTGCTTTGCTTTTTAGGTTTTGTGATAGATTTTTATGGTCTGTTAACTCTATGCTTTTGTGATGGGTGGAACTGTTCTTTTGTTTCTTAAGCATTTCCTGAAGGGTTTATCTAGAGATGTCATTACTCTTAGGGATTGGATGTCTGGAATAGATTTGTAATTCTGCTTTAATGAAGCTTAACCTGGCAGGTTAGGAAATTCTTGACTGTAACTAATTTCTTTTTTTAAAGAATGTTAAAGGTGAGACCCAACTGCCTTCTGGCTTGTAGGATTTTTTGCTGAGAGATCTGCCGCAATTCTGATGAATCTTCCCCAGTAGATGGTCTGTCCCTTCTCTCTAGCTGACAGGATTTTTTAATTTCATGCTCACCTTGTGGAGACAGATTATTATGTGGCTTGGGATGGTCTTCTCGTGTAATAACTTACAGGAGTTCTCTGGCTGTCTTCCATCTGCATGTTCACTTTTCTAGCAAGAAATGGAAAGTTTTTTTGAATGACCTGTTAGAAGACTTGTTCCAGGGTGTTCTCAGTTTCCCCTCCTGTATCAGGGATGCAGATCAGTCATAGATTTGGTCTCTACATAATTTCAAACCTCCTATAGGTTTTGCTCATTCTTCTTGTGCCTTTTCTCCTTGTTTTTGTTGGACTGGGTTAGTTCTATATTTTGATCCTCAAACTCTGATATTCTTTCCTTTGCCTGGTAGATCCTACTGCTCAGGGTTGTCATTGTGCTTTGAAATTCCAGGAAAGAATTCTTCATTTTCAGAGTTCAGCTTGACCTTTTCTTATATTGGCCAGCTCAGCTTTTATTTCCTGCTGTTTTTGCTGTCTGGATGATCTGTGCTTCCATCTTCTTGTAGCTTTACTTGATTGTGTTTTCCATTCATAATCTGGATTCTGTGTTGTCATCACGTTCTGTATGGGTTCCATTGTTTGGAATCTGGGAGACCACTTGTGGATGACATCTCATTAAGGCTTTGGAGATTGCGGATAGTTTTTTTCCTGGCTCTTTTCTACCTGTGAGGACAGACTCTTCTCTTTTCATTTTTTTGTGTTGTTGTTTATTTAGTTAGATAAGGTTGCTACAGTTAGAGTGACCTCTTATGGAATTAATTTTTATTATTTTTTAATCTCATAGGTTGCTTCCCTGTTGTATTGCACTCCTCCTTCCCCTGGTGGTGGTATTCCGTGAGGGCCCGTTCGCTACTAAATCCTGGTGTTCTTCTGGGTCTAGCTGCTCAGGAGGTGGGCACCATTTGGCTGGTTCTGGAGGGTGCCTGCAAGATATTTTGTGATGTGAAGACTCAGGGATTGAATTCTAAGGGGAGTTTGTCATTGGTGTCTCTGGAGGACCCACTGGAGAAGTTCTCTGGTGACTCAGTCTATGGACACGTCTGTGGGATGTATGGTGGCATGGTCTTTGTTCTTATCTCCTTCTCAAGTGCTGTATTACTGTCTCAGACATTTAACCTCTTTTCACTGATTGATATTGTGTAATCATACAATATACATCATCATAATCCATTCACAAATTTTAAATAATAGACATAACCAGTTCTCTCTTCTGTCATGTCTACGGGCTGCTCATGGTTTGTGCCAGTGATTCAAATGAATCTATGTAGGAAAATAAATGTTTCTCTTCTTTGCACACTGTAAGCCCTGTTGCCTCTCTGGTGAGCTGTGGGTTGTGCTGGTGGTCTCATTCCTCTCTGAGTGCTAAAGCACTGTCTCTATTTTGGTTTACTGTGTGAGAGGCTCGTGCTAGCTGTCCATACTTTTAACTATGCAGACAAACAAAGGTTGTGAGAACTCTGAAGAAAACTTCTAAGATAAAATATAAAGGCCAAAACAAATAGAAAACAAAGAAACCTTTTGGGAGCAGAGAGTAGGATGGGAAGGATACGAAAGCAAGGATATGTACTCTTACTACTCTATTCAACATAATAAAAGAAGGTCTAGCAAGGGCAATAGGCAAGAAAAGGAAAGAAAAACCATAAAGTTTAGAAAGAAAGAAATAAAACTGCCCATATCCACAGACAACATGATTGTTTATATAGAAAATCTCAAGGAATCTAAAAACAAATAAACAAAAAACTCATAAAACTAATTTAGCAAAGTTTCTGGGTACAAGTTCAAAACACAGATCTTAACACAAAAATATGTGCTCAGAAAGGGATAGTGTGAAAGAATTATGGGGTGATAAAATTGTTCTTTATATTGACTGTGAGGATGGTTACAGGAATCTATACATATGATTACCTTATAGGACTATAAACAAAAATTTAAAAAATACAGAAGATTATAAGATTTACAAAATACACTATAATAGTAATAAATGCAAAAATAAATTCTTATCATAAGTTTTAAAATAAATTCCAAAAATACAGTATATTAGAAGTTTCATCAAAAAATTATAAATAGGATCACTATATGAAGGGGGACTCCAAAATATCCCAGAATTTATTTATTAAAAAATATATTTATTAAAAAATTTTGTATTTATTCTTTTTTTTTTTTTTGAGTTGGAGTCTCACTCTGTTGCCCAGACTGGAGTGCAGTGGCCGCTCCCGGCCACCGCAGCCTCGACCTGCTGGGCTCCGGCGATCCTTCCACCTCAGCCTTCCAAGTAGCCGGAATTACAGGCATGCGCTACCACGCCCGGCTGATTTTTTGATTTATTGTAGAGATGAGGTCTCACTGCCCAGGCGGGTCTCGAACCCATGGGCTCAGGCAATCCACTCACCTCAGCTTCCCAAATACGCGGGATTACAGGCTGGGAAAACCGAATACACACACACTACACTAAATGTAAAAAAGTAAACAGAAAAAGGAATGCAAATCGAACCCTTACACATACATTCACACACACATTAAACTAAAGAAAAGAGGAAACAAGACAAAACAAAAAACCTGAAAGATGAACACTCAATTATTCACGTATACACATAAACAGAAAACAAAACAAAACAAAGCAAAACAAAAATGAAAGAAGAAAGAAAAGGAGAAAAAGACAAGGTAGGGAGGAATCCCAGTTGAACCCTCACATACACATTCATGCACAAAGGAAAAATAAAAAAAAAATTAAAAACCAAAGAACAACCTAAAATCCAAATACAGCGTGCCCTCTTATGGCAGGTTCTATAATTGTTCCCCTCAGCTGCTCACAGGAAGTCTCTTGCTGTCTCCTGTGGAGCTGTGGCCTCATTCACAGTCTTCCCAGTGTCCAGCCCAGGGAAGTAGGAGGAGGGTGTGTGGTTGGGTTGGGCTTCAGTCTTCCCCTCTTGCTCTCATATTTTCAGGGGGATCCCCTCCAGTGGTGAGGTGCGGGATTGTCTCTTCCCTAGGTGCTGGCAGAGAAGTGCCCCAGTCAGGCTTATCCTGGAGTAGAGACTCCTATCATGGCTAATGTCCAGGCTCTGCCTGGGTTCATCCCTCTCAGTTGTGTGGGTCTGTTGTTTCAGAGGATTACTGGGTGGAGGGGTTGGGTCAGTCCTGGACTCATTGTTGATCTATTCAGGGTCTTCTATATCCTTTTCTGGTCATACCCTTCGTCCCATGTCTAAATCAGGTGGGGCACCTGAGACTCAGCACTTGTCTTGTCCCTCTGGAGTTTGTGCTTTCAGGGTATACCCTCTGGGTCATGATCAACCTCTTAGTAGTTAATGTACCAATCACAGAAATTGGGTCTGTCAGTTCATGGTAAGCAAGCTGGAACACTTTCTTGCCCAATTTTCAGGATGGTGGCAGGGTGCCTCTTTCTTTTTCTCCTGTGGGGCTCTGCCTCTGGCTCCCTTACTGTGCTCCCTCTGCAACCCTTGCTTCTAGTGTATGTCCAGTTGCTGCACTGGTAAGGCAGAGTCTGGAGGTGGTAGTCACTCTCGGCATCTTCTTCCTGTTTAGGGCTTTGCTGATTTTTTTTAAATGGTGCTTGACTTCTGTGCCTGGGAAGTGCTAGGGTTCAAGCAGGGCAGCTGTAGCACCAGCTGCTTCACTAGGAGAGCACTGACCACTTGCTCCAGAGTCCCTACTCAGTCAGCCACTCACACACCCACTTACTCACAGACATGTATGCAAAATTTTCCATACATTCACTCACACTGGGACTCACATAGTCCAACTGGCTCCATTGTCATCTTCCTTTGCCTGTCTAAGTAGCTTTTAAACTAGACAAAATTATTTTTTAATAAATACACACTTTTATATCTTTATAACTATTTCAAACCAAAAACATGACTTGTTTTTCTTAAACACTCTATATCTAGAATTGTTCTTATATTCAGTAGTTTATATTACTTATAGTAATTTTAAATTTAGCTCAGTAACCTTAGCTTATATTGAAAACTTAAGAACTATGTAGTTTTTAATGTTTTATATTAGTACTTATAGTTGAAAACCACTTAATAATTTTTTAGAAATATTCTTTTTTTTTTTTTTTTTGAGTCAGGATCTCACTGTGTCACCCAGCCTGGAGTGCAGTGTTAAAATCATGGCTTACTGCAGCCTTGACTTCCTGGGTTCAGTCAGTCCTTCCATTTCAGCCTCCAAAGTAGTTGAGACTATAGGTGCTACCATCATACTTAGCTAATTTTTGTAAAGATGAGTTCTAGCTATGTTGCCCAGGTTGATCTCAAACTCCTGGGCTCATGCAATCCTCCCACCTCAGCCTCCCAAAGTTCTGGGATTATAGGGGTGAGCCACTGTGCTTGGCTAGAAATATATTTTTAGAAGTATGTTTGTTAACATATGCCAATATATTTAGTTTTCTATGCCATCTAAAAATAAAATGTCAATGTATATAAAATTAAATTTATGTTTAATAATGAATGTTTTCGTATTTAAGCTTACTTTTAAATAACTCAGAAATTTTATGATTATCTATTACCTAATTTATTATAATATGAATTTAGGATTCTAAATTACTAAAAAGAATTTTGAAACTATCACACAGGTACCCTTCCTAAGGTTTTTCTCAGTCATCTTTGGTCTCAAGTCACTACATAGCTTCCAGGACAGCTATGAAGGTCAGGACCTGTCTGCATCTTGAATTTATATACCATATGTAGAGCTCAATACAGAAGAAAGCTGTGAAGATGGTGCTGGAGGATCCAACCCTTTCCCAAATGGCTGGAAGGCAAAGCTGTGTCATGGAGGAAGGGGCTATATGTGGCTTGAATCTGTTCTGTAGCTGATGATCTAGGTGCTGAAGATATGTCCCAGTTCTCTCCATGACCATAAGTCTAGGTGTCAGAATCTAGAGGTTTAAAACTAAAAATATAAACTCATAGTCAAATTAAGTACCAACAATATTACAGAACCAGTAGTCTGTGATCTTAAAACATGAATCAGAGACAGTATAAACTTGTCTGATGAATAGATCCAGGCAAAAATGTCTGAATTATAGATAACTGAAAATTTTGAAATCATTTTTATGTTCTTTTGCCAATACTTTAAAAATTAGTATATTTATCAGGTGTTATTGCATACACATAATACATATAGACATACATATATAAGATTTTATCATTTTTGTGCCAGAGCATTATACTTTGGAAATTGATTTAGTTTAATAGTTAGTATATTATCTTAGCAACTGTTTTTTTGCTAAAATTACTGAGCACAGAGTGGAGCCTTTTAAGAAATAGGACAAAGAAAGCATTTTTTATGTCTGGACTCAGCATATGTATAATTGTGAAAAAGGAGTAAGGCTATTCTACATGAGGGTTTACCTTTTATAAATACTTTATTCAAGATAGCTTTTTTTTTTTTACCTTTGGAGTGAATTTTCGTTGTTTTTTTTTTTGTTTTGTTTGTGAATTGGAGTCTCACTCTGTCACCCAGACTGGAGTGCAGTGGCTGCTACCGGCCACCACAGCCTCGGCCTGCTGGGCTCTGGCGATCCTTCCACCTCAGCCTTCCAAGTAGCTGGAACTACAGGCATGCGCTACCACACCCGGCTAATTTTTTTGATTCATTGTAGAGATGAGGTCTCAGCAAGTTGCCCAGGCGGGTCTCGAACCCGTGGGCTCAGGCAATCCACTCACCTCAGCCTCAGGCGCGGGATTACAGGCTGAGCCACCAAGCCCGGCTGGAGTGGATTTTCTATTTGAACGTTCTATCTGTCATTGAAGGTAGAGTATTGAAGTCCCATATGATTTTTGTATTTCTGTCAGTTTCTCCTTCTAGAACTGTCAATATTTATTTTTATATACACTGGTTCTTGGATGTTGGGTATCTATAAATTTACAACTGCTATATTCTTTTGTTAAATTAATGCTTTTATCGTTATGAAATGACTGTTCATATCTCTAGAAATAGTTTTGGACTTAAAGTCTACTTTGTCTAATATAAGTATAGCTGCATCTGCTTTCCTTTGACCATCATTTGTGTAAAATATCTTCTTTCATTCTTTCAATTTCAGCTCATATATGCCCTCGAATCTAAAAATGAGTTCCTAGAAGACAATGTACACACACATATATATATTCATGTTTTATGGATCAAAAGGTTGGGGACTGCTGTATATAGATTTTTAATACAGCAGTCCCACAACCTTTTTGGCATCAGGGACCATTTTAATGGTAGACAATTTTTCTGCTGGGGGACGGGTAAAGGGGTGGGGAGTACGGGGAGAAGGGTGATGGGGAAGGTATCATCAGGCATTAGAGTCTCATAGTGTGCAACCTAGATCCCTTGCATATGTAGTTCACAATAGGGTTTGTGCTTCTATGAGAATCTAATACCCTTGCTGATCTGACAGGAGGTGGAACTCTGCTCACCCCTCATTTCATGTTGGGTGTGTGTGTGTGGGCAGTGGTTTGAGGACCCCTTTTTTAATACATTCAGCTATTCTGTATCTTTTTAATGTGCAGTTTGACTCATTTACATTTAGAGTAATTGACAATAAGAAAGCATTTACTGTTGTCATTTTGTTAACCGTTTTCTGTTTGTCTTTTGTTTCTTTTGCCCCTCTTTTTTTTTTCTCTTGCTGACTTTTTAATGGTTTGCTGGTGGGGGTTGTATTGCTAAGATTTGATTCCTTTTTCTTCTGTGTAACTACTACCGATATTTTCCTGTGACTAACAGGGTATTTACATAAAATATTTTTTAGTTTTGACAGTCTATTTTAAGCTGATAACAACTCTTCTGCATGTAAGAACTCTCCGCTTTACTATTCCCCCAATTATATGCTATCGATGTGACAATTCTCAGAAGTAATTGATTATGTGTAGATATTTATTAAGTATATTCATGGAATAGGGAAAATCAGGAGCCTCCTATTCTGACATATCACTAACATTGCTATTCCTCACACATTTTGTATTCATTTTCTATTACATTGCAAATACCTTTTATCACAGTCTAATCTTCTCTTTTGATTCCCTTGAAAAATGTTTTAAATTATATAGTGTCCTCTCCTTTCTTTTCTTAAATGAACAATCAAATGTCACAGACGGTGCAAAGGAACATGTAATCCAAATAAGAGTTTTAAAAAATGCATACAAAATTTATTAAGTGCATACCTGTTTATTCATACACATCTTTATATAATCCTAAGCTCCCCAGGTTTCAGACCTTTTGTTAATAAATTATATGAATTGATTAGTTTAGAGAGAGGCCTTAGCTAGTTATACACAACGTTGGTCTACTTTTTCTTAATCACCCAGTAAACCTGGAACGTTTTGTGTTGGCAAAGAAAAGGAGGTTTGGGTTAGTATTTACATTTTAAAATCTAATCCTAAGTGTTAGTCTAGCTTAAAAACATACTAAATTTTCAGAAGAGAAGTATACATTATGTTAAGCACTGACCTATCTCACTTGAATAGATTTTACATACACTTTCCATAGCTTACTACTGTCTGGTTCCACAATAGCCAAGATAAGGAATCAACTTAAGTGTCCACCAATGGATGACCGGATAAAAAATGCATTATATAAACACAATGGAATTATATCCAGCCCTAAGAAAAAAAGTAGGAAATATTGCCATTTATGGCAACACAGATGAACTTGGAAGACATTACATTCAGTGAAATAAGCCAGGCACAGAAATACAAATACCACATGATCCAACTTACATGTGAAATATTAAAAGTTGAACTCATTGAAACAGAATATAATGGTGGTTACTAGTAGCTGGAAGACTGGAGAAGTGGAGAGATGTTGATCAAAGGATACAAAATTCAGTTAAACAAGAGAAACAAGTTCAAAAATCAATTGTATATCAATCTATTTTATACTTGAAAATATAGTTTAATAACAATGTATTTTATACTTGAAAATTGCTGAGTATATTTTAAGTATATGAGAGGTAATGCATATGTTAATTAGCTTGATTTTGCCATTCCACAATGTGTACATATATCAAAATATTATGCACACTATAAATATGTACAATTTTATTAGTCACTTAAATAAGCAAAGTTAACAGCCATAAAGCAAAAATGTACTATTTCTTCCATGTGAAAAAAATAATTTCTTTAAAAGCATTAAATTATAAAACAAACCCATAATCTTTTCTTATGATATGAAATATGTGAGTCACACAATGATATTTATTATGTGGATATACCCTCACTTTCCAGCTTCATTTTTATACTTTTAGTGGGCATGTACTAAACAATTGGAGTTTCCCAGTTAAGCAAACTTTTTTCTACACCTTATGTGTGCAACTCTAACTGACTCATTTCCCATCCTCCTCTCTGTTTGAAAACCTATCTATTCTTCAAAACAGCCTGATTCAACTTCTCTGAAGATTTGTTTAGGCAAATAACATAGGTTTTGGAATTAAGCAGATCAAAGTTTAAATTTAACTACTTTTATATCCTGGGCAAGTTACTCAGTTATTCTAACTTACTCTAAGCTCAGCTTCCCCATTTGTAAAGTGGGGATAATATCCTGTAGGTTTAGTGAGATGACATTTGAAAAGCTCCTAATATTTTCATGGCCATTATTAGTTGTAGCAGTAGTGATCATCTTACCTTTTGTTGAGTGATTGATGAAAATATCACTAAACTTTTCTGATTTTTTAACTTCTGTAAACCACATAAATCTATACATTGCAAGCAGAAGTTCTTATATAAAACTCTTAAGCTCTTTGTAAAAACTAGCCCTTTCATGAAATACCAAGGTACTTCCATCGTTAGCAGTTCATTTTGCTGACCTCTTGAATTATATTGTCTTCTAATTGTGCAACCTCTGGTATAAAATAGACTGTAAATAGATTTGGTTTCTTAGTGGGAGGCTGAATATAATGCTTTTAAAATTACAAAATTGAAAGTTTTCCAAAAAGAGCTCTATGACAAAATTAGAAACCAAGAACAATAAAATTAAGTGGGGGTAAAGGACTTCGGAAGGAACAGTAAATATCTGACTATATGACATTGTTTCACATATATAGTGTATAATATTTGTATGTAATATTTCTGTAGAATTTGGCTTTTTTGTTTTTCCTGTTCTTCTTTTCTCCTGAAACATTCTCTAGAAACTTAGGAATAAATTAGATATATATGCAAAAATATTTATTCTTTTTCAAGTTACTAATATGTAAGAAATAAAAATACCTTCATGTATATAAAGTTCATGCTTTATCTATTAAAATAAATTTATTCATTGGAAATAGTACATAAATAACTGAATTTATTTTTAAATGTGTCACATTTTTAATTGCAAATGCAACTACTATATGCTTAATGTTTAGGAATTTCACATGTTAAAAGCAGGCAATTTAGCATTATCATATGAAGGCGAAAACTTAAACATAGATGCAGAACTAATATAATTAACAAACTTTTTATATTTACTGAACTCATTCTTTTTAGTGTTAAGCAGATATAAAAGATATATTTTTAATTAACTCAAACAAAAATAAGTTACATATCAGACTCATTACTACACAAGGAACACACCTTTTGCTACAAGGAATTTTGCTTAATTAGTGTGCATTTTTCCCCTAAATTTCTTCGTCATTCGTCCTCTGATTTTTCTTTGTCGTCATCATGGGCTTCTGAAAACTGATTATTTCCCTAAATGAGAAAAGCTTATCTTAAATATCACATTAATTCTTTACTTGGTTTTTCCAAATGGAGACTGATTTTGTTCACAGACTATAGGGGATAAAGTAATCTGAAGTAGAGAAGAAACAGAAATTATATTGTGTGATTAATTGGCTTAACCTTTTGAGAACCAAAGTTTTCACATCTTTAAAATAAGGATCGTGAATTAAATGATTTTCAAGAGTCCTCTAGTAGCCATATTCTAAGTCCATTATCCTAATATTTCTATTTTTGAATTTAAACCAACATCATCCTTTTATCACATGCTCAAAAATATCTGTTGGGAACATCTAGATTTGTTTTTCTCATTTCTTCTCTTCCCATAGTATTGATCCTCTCTTTTAGCTAGTTTTCGTCTGTCTTCTTTACTGTCTGTGGTCTTAACTCATTCCATTAAAATACTTTTAAAATACCATTTAAAACATATGCTCTGCCATTTGACTGCATTTTAATAAAGTACTTTTAAATAAGTACCCACCTATGTACACTGTTATGATGCGGTAGACACCAAAGATAGTAATTTACTTATCCTCTACATGTTTTTGCTATTTTTTTCAGCATTTAATCTCTGTAAATATGGATATTGTAAAATTACTTATATCAGTAAGACATTAGATAAAAATCTAAGGAAGAATTAAGCAAACTATATGACATTAACTTGATAAAATATTCTGTAGCAACTATAAAGTATAATTTTGAGAAGTATGAATATGAATATATTTGTTTTCTTATTAGCCAGGATAGGTTAAGTTGTTCTGCAATAACAGCTCCAAATTCTCAGTGGCTTAATAAGAGTATTGCTTGTTTATACTACATTTCCAGGGTGAATCAAGGCTAAGAATGGGAACTAATCTAAACTTTACTGATTTTTTCACTTTTCTTCTGTGGGTGACATAAATCTATGTATGCAAGCAGAGGTTGATATATAAAATCTCACACAGTCACTCAGGATTCATACTGACAAAGGCACAGTTTTATTTCTGGACCCTCTGATCTCCTTGGTTACTGCACCTGGAAAGACAGTAATATAAAGAAGTTGCACCTGCTCTTCTGTACCTTGCTTGGCTGTGACACACTACATCACTTTTGCTCATAACTCTTTGGTCAACATTAGTAACAGCAAGAGCCCAAGAAATTTCTTCTGACAATACAGGAAGGGAAAGAGGACAGCATGATATTGTGAGCACTAATAATATTAACCATAATTGAAGATTAAAAGAATCAAAATGCACAAATGTATGTGCAAATATGAGAAGGGGACCCAAAACCTCTGAATTATCTTTTTAGAGGGTAGACCCCTTATAGTACATGCTGCCCTCGCTAGGTAACTGTTCTGGGAACCCATCAGTATCGGTGTACCAACTAGCATTGTTGTTAGAGGGCATGTTGGGCATCAGTGAAATTTTTTGGGGGGGCAGATTCTTTCAGTGCATTTGCCCACTTCATGATGGGTGATTTACAAGTGGACCTGCCCATACTGCCTGAGTATTCAGCAGTTGTTGACCAAAAATAGCATGAACCCCATTCCCCACCCTCCCTATTCACCCAATCTCCCCTTTAGCGTCGTTTTTTGCTGTTTCTTTGATGAAAAAGGTCCTCAGAGGAAAATGTTTTCTTCATGTGGAAGAGGTGAAACAAAAAATGGCAGAAGCACTAATAGTCATCAAAATTGATGAGTTCAGAAAGTGTTTTGAGCAGTGGAAAAAGCATTTCACTAGGTATAATTCATCAAACAGAATATTTTGAAGATGACTGAAGTTTAAACATGTGAGAATAAATACACAATTTTTAATAAATAAATTCCTGGGTTTTTTTTTGGTCTCCCTTTGTATATTCTTATAGACAGAGTAGAGAAAAATATGGAGGATTGTAAGATTTGAGAAGGAGGGCTTAAATGTCATTTAATTTTTTCTACTTAAAATTTTTATTATTGTTACTGCTAATGTTATTTATGGGGTATGTAAAAATTGCAGAAAAATGGCTAAACTTTTTTTTTTTTTAAATACTTCCTCATTGGTAAAAGACAAGATAAACTACTAGGCAGGACACTTGGATTTTGCCCTTGAGTTTTATGAAAAAGCTATGTGACTCTAACTAAATCGTTTGATCTTATACTGTTAATTTTTTAATTAGTTAAGTGTAATTGGATCACTTAATCTTAAGCTTCAAAATGGCTAAACTTTTTTTAAAAAGAGGCAGTGTGTGGTCATATAGAACATAGCTTTTAAAGTCAGATAAAATTTGATTCAAATGCTAATACTGCTTCATATTTCTTTGGCAAGTTATACTGTTAGACAAGTCATTTAATATTTTTTTAACTGGGTTTTAGGTTTCTCATCTCTGAAGTGGGAATAAAAATACCTACATTCTAGAGCTCTGGGAGGATTAAATAAAATAAAGTATATATATTTATTTAACTGACATTAATATAGAACCCCAAGGTAAACTTTAGCAATATGTAACTCATAATTACTCTTCATAATCACCATTTGTAGTAAGATAATTCTCATTTTGCATACAAGGAAATTGAGGAATAAAGAGCTTGTTCAAAGTCTAATGACTGAGTGTTAGAATTGAACGTGAATCCAGGTGGTTTAGTTTCAGAGTCTTTTTTACCATAAATCTTAGCTTAGTGCCAATTGCTTGCATAAATTTTTTAAATGGCAGCTATTTATAGCTGTTGTGCTAGCTATAAATTAAATTAGCTTTGGCTGTTTATATTAGGTGCTAATATGATTAATTACATATATTTTCAATAACAAGTTCTTCTAATAGAAGAAATTTTAACATCTCAATTTCACACAGATTTTTAAAATTTAATTAAAAAAAATTTTAGATTCAGAGGACCAATTCATGTTTATCACATGAATAAACAACGCATATTGCATGTGTTGGGAATTGGGCTTCAGGTGTCCCCGTTCCATAAATAGTGAACATTTTACCCAAAAGGTAGCTTCTGAACCATCACTCCCCCTTCCCTTCCCCCCTTTTAGTGTTCAGTGGTGTCTATTATTTCCATCTTAATGTCTGTTTAACTTCCACATATAAATGAGAGCATGTAGTGTTTGGTTTTCTGTTTCTGAGTTAGTTCACTTTGGATGTTCTCCAGCTCCAACCATGTTGCTGTGAAGGGAATGATTTTGTTCATTTTTATGGCTATGTAGTATTCCATGGTATAAATATACCACATTTTCTTTATCCAGTTTATCACTGTCTATGGAGCACTTAGATTAGTTCCGTTACTTTGCTATTGTCAATAGCTGCAATGAACATGAGTGCAGGTTTCTTTTTTATATAATTACTTATTTTCCTTTGGGCAGATACCCAGTAGTGGGATTGCTGAGTTGAATGGTATTTTCATTTTTAGTTCTTTGAGAAATATTTATATTATTTTCCATAGAGGTTGAACTAGTTTACATTCTCACAACATATGAGCATTCCCTTCTTTTCTCATCCATGCCAACATCTGCTATTCTTTGATTTTGTAATGATATCCATTTTTTCCTTATAAACATTTTATTTTTTTACTTACTTTTATTTTTATTTTAATTGAGATATAAGATAATATCCCATTGTGGTTTTAATTTGCATTTCTCAGATGATTAGTAATGTTGAGCATTTTTTCATGTTTGTTGGCTGCTCGTGTGTCTTCTTTGGAGAAGTGTCTATTTATGTCTTTTGCCCACTTTTTGGTGGGATTGTTTGTTTTTATTTCATGTTGAGTTGTTTGAGTTCCTTGTAGATTCTGAATATTAGTCCTTTGTCTCAGGCATAATTTACATATATATATCACATTCTCTTTATCCATTATCCATTGATGGACATTTAGGTTGTCTCCATATCTTGGTCTTTATAAATAATGCTGCAATGAACATAGCGATGTTCATATCTCTTTGAGATACTGATTTCTTTTCCTTTGGATATATACTTAGAAGTAGAATCTCTGGATCATATGGTAGTTCTATTTTTAATTTTTTTGAGAAACTTCTGTACTGCTTTTCATAATGGATGTACTAATTTAAATTTCTTTCAACAATGTACAAAGATTTCCTTTTCTTCACATTCTCACCAGTACCTATATCTTGCCTTTTTGATAATAGCAATCCTAGCAGGTGTGAGTTGTTATTTTTATTGTTCTTTTGATTTGAATTTCCTGGATGATTAGTGATGCTGTGCACCATTTTATGTATCTGTTGAGAATTTTTATGTCTTCTTTGGAAAATGTTTACTTAGGTCCTATGCTTATTTTTTAGTTAGACTATTTGGATTTTTCCTTAATCTTTATCAGATAAATTGTTTGCAAATATTTTCTTCTATTCTGTAGGTTGCCTTTTAATTTCTTGAATGGTCACTTAACTAGGCTTATACTTCTAAATTAACAACAAAAAAATTTTCCAGACACTTGATGATATTTTATAGTCTTATATTTTTGCTATTTTGTTATTATTGGAGGCAATTATTTTATCTTTATTCCTTAAAAAATGTGACATTCTTCAGCTTTTCATGGTCTGTATAGGTATGAATTTTTCTTTTAATTATTCTATTTGTGATTCATGTGATTCCTGAATATGAGGGTTCATGTCTTCTATCAATTCTGGAAAATTTTTACCTATTATTTTAAAATAGTACTTCTTCACTTTCTCTATTCTTATATTCTAGAACTCCAACTAGGTATAGCTGGACTTTCTCATATCCTTCATCTTTTCAGTTATTTCTTTTGAACCTTTTTTTTTTCTTTGTCATTCTGTGCTATGCTCTGTGTAATTTCTTCAGATCCTTTTTGTTTGGTTTCCTAACCCTTTATGTCCAGTTAACTGTTTTCCCCATTCATGGGGCTTTTAATTTTAAGAATTATACACAAACACAGACACATAATTTCACAAAATTCTTCTTTATTCACATCAAAATTTTCAGTTCTGTCCCATGTTTTGGGAGGAATTTTCTTTCCAGGCATTGGGATTATAAAGAGAACCAAATCAGTAGCTTGTCAGATTAGGAACAAGTCAGTCTTGCTCTGAGTCTCACTCATGTCTTTCATTTTTATTCAAATAAATAGACTCTTGTTTCAATGCTTATGGCCAAACTACTACTTTGCCCACTTCTCAGCATGGCAAAAATTCATTTATCTTTTAAAAATCAGCTCGAGTATTTCTTTAGTGGAACCTTTACTGCCTTTCTTGGAGAAAACTAATAACCTTATTGTTAAGTGTCACCTGTATGTATTTCTTTCATAATACCATTGTACTATTGTACTTACATGAAGTCTGTGATCTCTTTGAGGAAAGAAACCATGAATTATTTATTTTTGTGGTCCTAATAATACCAATAATACAAATAACAACAATAATAAACATTTATCGAGAATTTACCACATGCCAGGCAAATTCATGAGCTTTCTATGTATTAATAAATTAGTCAAGGCACAAAGAGAATACAAAAAATTTTCAAAGTCAAATAGCTAAAAATTCACTGAAACAAAACTTACAACCAGATATTGTGTGTCTGCACGTACAAACTCTTGGTTTCTATACAGCACTGCCTTTCCGATACTTCCACAATGGGAGAATCAGCAACAGAAAGTTAGGTCATACCAAAAAGAACATGAATTTGGGCACCAAAAAAAAAAAAACCAAAAAAACACCTGGGGGAAATGGCAGATGATGAGGGAAGGACACAGTGGAACAAATAAGAGAAGGCCTACCAGACAGATGGAGCCTTGTGATAGGGCATTTATGAGCAAGCAACATGAAGAAAGTAAAGACAGCATGAGATAGCAATAAGGGAATGCTCTGGGTACAAAATTGGATTCGTAGGCAGAACAGAGCCTCCAGAAGGACATAAAAATAAGTCAGGAATTAAGTCCAGAATTAAAAACAGACAAACCTGGTAGGCAAATAATACTGGTATCACTACCCTTTACAACACTTTTGTCTGATTAAACTGTTCTTAACTTCTCAAACACATTTTACCCTTAAATTATCAGCTATCAGAGATAGTATTCTTTAGGCCACAGTGGCAGTCATAAGTGTAATACTGTATGCTGTGATGAAATTAATTCTGAGTCAGAAGTAGCCTCAGCGTTTGAAAACTTTCACCTCTGAAACTTTCTACTGCTCCTGAGTCTGCAGTATTTCATTTGAACAGATCAGAGGCTCCCTGACTTGATGATGTGGTTTCTCAATTGGTCTTTTAATTTTGTATGGGTGGGATTTTTCAAGTAAACGAGATGAGAATAATCTTGAAGTTTTTTTTGCTTGATGGTTTTGTTCATGTCTTATTGACACTATTCCCACAACAGAGCATATTACTCTTCCGTTCTTATTCTCAGTCCTATTTTTTCTTGCATGTGTAAAGATGAAACAACACATTTACTTTTCATAATTTAATGAAACCTAACTTGACAACTTTACAATTAGGAACTTAAGAAGGGAACTCAAATTCTTCTTTAATAAAAGTATGTAAGAGAGGAGAAAGAGTGATTTATTGGGCTACTTTAGAACATGTCTTATATATGATTTAATTAATACAATATATGAGATGGATTTAACTCATTATTATGAGATGTATCATTTTTGTCATAGAATAAATATAAATTAAAAAATCTAATTTCAAAGCAACATTTTAATAAAAGAGGTGGGCTCATTTATTTGTGAAACGATAATATCTGTAGTGAACTGGAAGTTGAGTTATGCTTAGATTTCAGTTCAGCTAGTATTTATTGAAATCTTATGACACACCAATTTCTGAGCATATGACAATTTTAACATATATTTTCTATTTAAAACAACATAAAACAATTAGAGATTAAGCAGTTGAGCTTTTTATATTTGTATTGTACTTTAACCTACATGGTAATAAAAAAGTGGAATGACTTTAGAGTAAATAATGGATGAATATGTTGAATGTTAATATTGAATGCAAAATGCAAATATTAATGTTCAATTTTCTTAATTCACAACTTAAAATAAAAGTAAGGAGACTGATAAGAAAACTAGTAAGTTAAAACCTGCATCTGGTATTTATTGAAACAGTAAGAAAACATTATTAATGCTGAATGAATATAATATGGCCTGTGAGATGATAGAAATCGGCAAAATACATGTTTTAAAATAGTGAAATGAGTAAAATCAACCTTAGTTTTCTATGTACTGTTTTAACATTAATGAAAATTAAAAAGTTTGGAGTCTTTGGAAATAATGAATATGTTTTTTAAAAACTAGCTTTTAAATCATGATTGTAAAATATATGTGTCCATATATTTCTATTGCTCCTTAAATTATCATTAAAATATTTTATGCATATTAACCACAACACTAATTTATAGTTGAGAGAGATCATACATTCCTTGAGTTATGGGGAATCTTTGAAAATGTCCCATACTAATATTTTATAATTCACTCTTGTTTACTTTCTTTCAAACATCCAGAAATATATTCTATATCCTCTTTTTAATTTCTAACAGAAATTAAACATTTTTTAGTTTGTCATGCTGTTGAGAGTTTTTGATGATCCAGAATCTCTTCCCTACCATTTTTTTTTTGAGTTGGAGTCTCACTCTGTCGCCCAGACTGGAGTGCAGTGGCCGCTCCCGGCCACCGCAGCCTCGACCTGCTGGGCTCCGGCGATCCTTCCGCCTCAGCCTTCCAAGTAGCTGGAACTACAGGCATGTGCTACCACACCTGGCTGATTTTTTTTATTTATTGTAGAGATGAGGTCTCGCCAAGTTGCCCAGGCGGGTCTCGAACCCGTGGGCTCAGGCAATTCACTCACCTCAGCCTCCCAAGGGCTCGGGATTACAGGCTGAGCCACCGAGCCCGGCTCCCCTGCCATTTTTTTTTAACTTACCCTTTCTTTAGCAGTATTTTTTGATAGTGTTTCTCAGTGAAAGTCATATATGTAGATGCCATTTTAGTTGCATGTCCATTTCCACACAATTTGAAGTCATGAATTTTTAGTAATTAAAATAAATGACACATATTTATAAGCCAGAGTCACAGCAAGAAACAGATGGTCATTCAAAAGTGATGATAAAAAGAATTTAATGAAGGGACTATTCATAAAGGTGTGGGGAGGATAAAGAGAAATCAACTAGAGTTAGTGAAATCCTGGAGACCTGCAACAGCAGGAATCTGTTACTACCCATAGGCTTTAGGGAATGAGGTGTGAGAGCAGTTAATGAACAATGGTAAGAGCTAGAGGTGTGTAAGAATCCTAAGGCAAGAGCTTTGGTTTTTGATAGAAGAATGCAGTCATTGCCAAAATACAGTCCAATAGGGCCCATGCTTCTCCCCTCCCATTCTCCAATCCTCTGTCATCGTCTCTTATCAGCGAAACTTAATCACAAGCTAGAAGGCAAGGAACCTGGTGATATAGTCCATAAAGACAGACCATATTGGAGACGAGTGGAAAGCAGATCTGTGAGTTAGTGGAGAAGAGACAGTGCATTATATTATCCTAATATCTAACTAGAATACAGAAAAGGTGGTTGCTTTTAATTGATATAATACAGGGGAATATGGCCCTTATTGAGGGGAATTTGGAGCCTCTGGCAGAATTGCAATTCATCTAATCTTTGACACGGCAATCATAAATTCTTGGAATTTATCTAAAAAAATAAACTGGCAAAATATAAAATGGTATATAAACAAGGATATTCATTGCCAATAATGGTCATAGTGAAAGAATAGAGACAATCCAGATGTCTGTCAGTAGGGATTAGTTGAATGCATTATGGTGCATCCATTAAATAGAGTATTATACAGCATAAAAATTAATAAGAAAAAGTTTCTACTATAGAATAATTTCCAGGATATGTTGTTAAGTACAAAAAGGAAGGTACAGAAAAGTGTTTCTAGTATACTATCTTTCTTTTAATAAAGGAGAGTATATTAATATATAAACATAATTGCTTAGATTACCAAGTAGTAATAACGGAAGGATAAAGCAGAAATCAGCAAAAAATGGGTATTTATACAAAGAGAAAAGGAACAGGGTAGAAGGGCAGGTTTGGAAATAGTTCTAGGGAAGAAAGTATTTTCAATTAAAAATTAACTGCTTTGTCCTCTATAATTCATTCTAGAATGCAAAGAGAATTACTGAAAGGATAACATAATAGACTTGAAAAATTTGAGATTTCCTACTCATGGCATTATTGTTAGTCTTATTTTGTAAAACTGGAAAAATTGTATTTCATTGAGGACTGTAGACAAGAGTTATGGCAAATCAGAATGATCCTTTTTTTTTTAACCTATATCCATAAGAGCTTAATGATATTGACAAGCAATTCTAGAAAAAATTGTTAATATTTTTATTGAACATCTTAACAGTAAAATGTGCTGGACTATATTAGTTGCTCATCCGTGTGTGAGTGCATGGGTTCAGAAGTGAAAGCTGAGCTAGCAGCCTCTTTTTTCTGCTATTTTTCTGTAATATTTGTTTAGCAAAAAATAGCAGCAACAACAAAAAGTCTTACTTTTGAAAGTCTGTATGGAGGTAGAAATGTTTCCAATTTACATTTATGTACATTTGGATGAAAAACACAAATGTTTTACTGTTCAGAATTATTGAAGTGGAAGAGAATCATCGAATGCTTTGGTTATGCCAGTTATATGGAGTACAGGACTGGATAAAAAATTGTGGTATGTATATATGATGGAATATTACACAGCCATAAAAAAGAACAAAATTATAGACTTCACAACAACTTGAATGGATTTAGAATCTACAATACTCAGTGATCACAGAAACAAAGAACTGGGTACCATATGTTCTCACTTATAAGCGGACCCTGAACATTTACCATAATACTATAAGAAAGAGATTGGCAGTAGCTGGAAACTACCAGAGGAGGGAGGATACATAACATTAATAAAAGTACCTAACCTCAGACTAGACAAAGTGGGGACCAAAGGTAGACTCAAACTTTACCTGTATTATGACCACTTATATACCTAATCCTGAATTGTACCCCAAATCTTTAAAATAAAATAAATTTAAAGAGAAAAAATAGCTGAGTACAAACTTTATTTACAAATAAAATAAATTTAGTTACAAATAAAATTTATTTAGCTATATTAGTTATAAGCAGGGATCTTGATAATACCTTTTGTTCCTCATTGAGAAGGCCTGGGTAATATGTACTTTAGTGGAACTAGGAAGAGCAAGCTATTATTCTCTTAGTGAAAGGAAGAAAGAAAGTGAAATTCAACAAAATATGTATAATTTATGCAATTATAAATTATATATTTCCAAACTTGAAAATATTACTCCTGAACTTTTGACACTTCAAAAATATAAACTTGGAAAGAAACAAATTATAGTTTGTTCATCTGGTTAGCAGTCTATGTAAATGGACTTAAGATGTGGTTTCTGTGTGGATTAGTTACTATTACTTTATTCTAGAGCATAGTCTTTAACAATGCTTTTCAAATTGCAGATGACAAACCATTATTAAGTCCTGAAATAAGTTTAATGGATAGTGACTAGTATTTTTAAGTGAACGAGAATGCCATACAATAGCAAGTATCAGAGTGCATTGTTAATAGTAAAAGTATTGGTTTGTGAAACTTATATTGATTACACATATATGAATATGTGACTATGTTGGGATATAAAATTTCTCACTATGAGTCATGTCCAAAACATTGTCCTATCATACTTTTTGGAATTAATAATCTTATAAATGTTTACTCAATGGTATAGCAAGGATAAATTGTATTGAGGGCAATCTAATATACTTACATATGTGTTTTCTTCCCTACACAGTGCTAAAACTTGTTTCTAAAGGAACAAATACATGTGGAATTTAGGATGCATTAATATGATTTATATTCAACAAATCTATAGCATAACAACTTAATAGTAAAATTTATCTTACTGGTGTATTTGGGGTAACTCAGTGCCATATGTCCCTTTATATTCCCTTCATCATACTCCATGTTTACTTATTCTTGTTAACAGGAGGGAAGGAAAATGTTCTATTAAAAAGTCTTGAATAATAGTGAAATTACCTACTTCTACAAAATTTCACTTTATATTGATATCTTTCCATTATCTAGTCAATGGAATTATCTTTTGTTTGAGGATGGCATACATGCTTTATATAATAAAGAGAAAAAACATTTTGTATAAGTTGAAAATTAATTCAGGTCCTTGAATAAAAATTTAATGTTTTATTTTTACAGAGGAAAACATCTTACCTTCCATGTAAAGCTTTCCATTTTGCAATTTTTAAAGAGAGTGTCATTGTAAGATATAGTAGAATAGTGCTTCTTCTGACTTCTGAGCATGGATGCATGACTTAGCTTTTCGCATTCTGCCTAACAACACCCCAGAGAGCAGAGACACATTCCAATGTGACATATATTTGAATATGTCTTCCACAAAAAATAAATTTACTTTGTAAATATATCAATAGCAGAGTCTAATTAGGCTGCAACTCGTATTTGTCTGGTTCAGGAAAGTTATGTAAAGCCCACTTCTAGTTGTTTCTATTGCTTTTAATGTTCATATCAACAGCTATATTTTTAAAACTTTGCCCAAGAGCAGAACAATGGCCACTGAATCCTATTTTTATTTTTATTCTCTAATTTTCTTTCACTCATAGTGTACATTTCTTTAACTCTGATTTCTAACACTTTGTCCTGACCCATCTCAACACGTTGACAGAAAAACATAGGGCTACAGACTAAAAAACCTGTAATTCTACTGTATATTTTGCTGTGTGTGAAGCACAGGAGAGTTGATTTTCCTAGGTTGAAATATACCCAGAGGAACTCAAATATTCCTACAAAAACAGATACCTGCACACATGTTTGTTGCAGCTCTATTCACAATAGCAAAAACATGGAACCAACCCTGTTGCTCATTGAAGCTGGACTGGATTAAAAAAATGTGGTATATATACACAATGGAATATTATGCAGCCATAAAGAAGGACATATATATGGACTTTGCAGCAACTTGGATGGATTTGGAGGTGATCATACTCAGTGATTTATCACAGAAACAAAGAACTGAGTTCCATATGTTCTCACTCATAAGGTGACCTTGAACAATTGTAATGCTGTAAGAAAGTGATTGGCAGTAGTGGAAAACTGTCAGGGGAGAGGGTTGGGACTGGCAGTTGAGGGAAACTGCTAGGGGAGGGAGGGACATACCTCATCAACGAGGGTACCTGCATGATCGGTGTTTATATATCTAACCCTTAATTATACCCCACATCTTTATAATAAATGAATAAATTATTAAAAAAAAGAAATATGTCTATAACCCTTTACCTGAAAATATTGATTTGCAAGACATGGAGGTCAATTATTTACCAAGATTATGTTTAGGAATTAAAAAGCATTTATATATGTAAATAATTCAAACTTTTTCATAGACAGAATTTTAAAACTTTATTTGATATAAAACATGATGTGTGTTAAGTATACTTTCCCCCACTTTAGAAATCTACTGTCAGCATTTTAACATAGCTATTTATTCCATTCTTATAAATAGTTGGGAAAATAGTTAACCATACACCTCCGATTTCATTTACCAGTCCAGTATCTAATTCCCTGAAGACTTTTCTAAGAGACTAGTAAAAAATTAAAAATGCTAATTGGAAACAGAATATTAATGTCTAAGTATGGTGCAACCTGCTATACTCTGCTCTTACAGGGGCTGTAATTGTCTTTAATGCTTTATCCAAAGGAAGTAGAAAGTATTGTGGTATTTTTTTCCCCTTAAAATCCTTTTCCTTGGTCACTTCAAATTAGAGCAGATGGAAATAGTTATGTGTTCTGATTATCCATAAATAAATATTCCGGTAATGTCAAATAGACTGTCATTCTCAAAAGGGATTTGGAATTTTTACTTTTCTCAGTGGCTCAGTTCCTTTATGTACTCATTCTGTCACTGATGGAAGATATATCACCTCTCAGTTTGTCTCCAAAGCAAAGTCATCTAATAGAAGCTTTCTTACCTACTATTTTCTTTGTTTCCCCAGAATATCTCTAACTATATAACAACCTTCCTAATCTTCTCTCCAAATCTCAGAACAAAGAGAGTCCCCCCAAAGCCTAATTATTTGTTGGTCCCTTTGGGGAAGGCTGTGAGAAAGACTACAAACTTTTGGCAGTGTAGCAGGATCTTCCTCAAGTGGACCTGGCCTCTCCTTCATTTAAGGGGTTCTGGGTCTGTAAATTGGCTCAACTAGGACACTTGATTAAGAGACTGTGATTCTCTCTTTTTATGATTCAAATTAGATCTCTATTCACTTAACCTAAAACATTTTTGCTTTTATAGATCACGTACGAAGTTAGTAGACTGCTCATCTATTTCACTTCTAGTGACACCTTGATCAGCTAACCAATATCATAGGTCTTTGGGATCAGACTATTCTGATTACTCTTTTGACCCTACTGGCCACACGGTAACCACATACATCTTGTCTTTGTGTTAAGTATTATTTCTTGGCCTCTGCTTCCCTGGGATCTAATTATTCCCAATGTATTTTAGAATCCCAGTTTGATAGCAGCAGTTACCATTGTAATTCCTGACCTACAGAAGAAAGAGACCACAGAGCTCATACAAATGTGAAGGCTCTTATCACAAATTTATTTCTCACAGTCATGGTAAAACATGTGTCTTCTGGAACCTCCTGGTATGGCATACCTTAAATGGTAAATTTACTCTAACATTTTGATCTCCTTAAGCCTTTGTATATTTTCCTGTATAGTATTTGAAAGCTGTTCTGGAATTTCAACTTTATTTAGTGTAGCCCACTTTCTGATCCATGTTTTAGCCAACTTAGCAAACAGAGTACTTTCTAACCCTTTCGCTAAACATTAAGTCTAGAATCTCTGTGTAGTGGGCCCATATTAATAAATTCAGTGTGAGCTAATTTTATATTTCTTCCACTATTATCCTATACCCTTAATATCCATTCCCACACATATTCTCTGAATTTCTATCTATACAAATTGAAATAATCTTGCACTTATTTTGGACTATAGCTTAACTCCTTGTGAGTCACATTTTTGCTTGTCTTTTGAGGTTTCCTGGAACTGAAGTCTAGTTATAGGTCTCATAGCAAAGAGAAGTTGTGGGAGAAAGTCTTGATGAGAATCAACTGTTTTGGGGGGGTTTTTTGAGTTGGAGTCTCATTCTGTCACGCAGACTGAAGTGCAGTGGCTGCTCCCGGCTACCGCAGCCTCAACCTGCTGGGCTCCAGCGATTCTTCTGCCTCAGCCTTCCAAGTAGCTGGAACTACAGGCGTGTGCTACCACACCCGGCTAATTTTTGATTTATTGTAGAGATGAGGTCTCACCAAGTTGCCCAGGCTGGTCTCGAACCCGTGGGCTCAGGCAATCCACTCACCTCAGCCACCCAAAGTGCGGGATTACAGGCTGAGCCACCAAGCCCAGCTTAACTGTTTTTTTATAAGGTCTGTATGGCGTACTCTTTCCTAATTTCTTCACTATAGACTACCTCATTAGTTTTTCTTGATTCGATTTTGCCTGTGGCATTTCCCCAATATTTTCTCCTCTCAAGGTTACCAATGATCATGTGTAGTCCAAGTACAACAACACTGGAAAATAATTTTGCAGTTTTAAAAAGTCTATGTGTAGCTTGTCATTACTGATTCTTCATTTATGTTTCTTCACCTTACTCCAATTCTTCGTGCACCTTATTTGCAAGAATTCTCCAAAGTTGAGATAATGGAATATTTTTTTCTCCCTCACTCTGTTTTATTTAGTGTCTTAAATGAATGATGATTTCTTTCTTTTCCAGATTCTAATAACTCTTATTTTAGTACTATGTATTATGGTACTTACCCAAAGATTATTTCCTGAATGAAAGCAAGTCAGATCCCCAGTGCCTGATGGTCCCATGTCTGATGATTCAATGTAGTCAATGGATAGAAAAAGATTTGTGCCGAGAATGTCTGGTCTCAGACCAAAATTTCAGACATCAAGGTATTGATGGAGAGGATTAATAAGACCAAGAAAGGCAAGAAGAAAGAATGAAAGAGTTGATAACAGAGATGATGGCCATAAAAAATACAGTGAACAAAATAAATAACAAACTGACTAGTATGGAAAGCAGAATTAACCAAGCAGAAGAAAGAATCTCAGAGCTTGAAGACCAAAATATGGAACGAATCCAAACTGCTATAAATATAGAAAGGAAGCTTTAAAAGACAGAACAAAGTCTCTAAGAGATGAGCAATTATATCAAGAGGCCAAACCTAAGATTAAATGGAATCCCTGAGGTAAATAGAGAGACTACCGGAACAAATATTCTATAAAATTATACAAGAAAACTTCTCATCTCATCAGAGATGTGACCATTCAAGCACAAGAGATTCAGAGAACCCCTGCAAGGCATCAAATGAAAAGACCAACTCCCCAGGCACATAGTAATTTGCCTACACAAAGTAGGTATAAAAGAAAATAACCGAAAGGCAGGAGAGAGAAAGGTCAGATTATCTACTGGGGAAGACCAATTAGAATAGCAGCAGACTCATTTATAGAAACACTACAAACTAGAAGAGACTGATGTCCAGTCTTCAGTGTTCTCAAAGATAAATAATTCCAACTAAGAATTTCCTACCCAGCTAAGCTAAGCTTCATCAGCAATGCAGAATTGAAATCTTTCCCAGATATCCCTAAGAGATTATGCTGTTTCCAGACCAGCTATAAGAGATGCTTAAGAAGGTATTAGGCACTGAAGAATGGAACAAAAGAATGACCATACACTTACCAAGAGTACAGGAAAACACAGAATCAACAGAATTCATTGTGATTGCAGTCTTGAAAACATACACATACATCAATCCAAAAGTTAAAAGAAAACAAACAAACTTTATAAGAGCCTCATGCCTGGGATAAGCTCACATTTCAATAACCAGCATGAATGTGAATGTACTAAATGCACCACTGAAAAGACATAACATGGCAAACTATATAAAAAGCATGATCCAACAATATACTGCCTCCAAAGGACACCCACAGACTCAAAGTTAGAGGACGGAAAACAAACTTTCAGGCAAATAAAAAACAAAAAAGGGCAGGAGTCGAGTTTTAATATCAGACAAAAGTCTTCAAGATATCACGTTGTAAAAAGATATAGAAGGACACTACATAATAATGAAATGTTCACTCCATCAATAAGAAATATCCATTTTAAATATGTATGCACTCCAAAGAGGAGCACCTGGATTTATAAGGCAACTACTAAGTAAACTAAAATATGGTATTGACTCTAACACTAACTGAGGACTCAAATACTCCACTAACAACCCTCGATAGATCATTGAGGCAAAATATCAATAAGGGGATCCAGAGCCTCAACTTGATGCTTGACCAAATGGACTTAATAGATACCTAAAGAATATTCCATCCAACAACCATGGAATATCAATTCTACTCATCACCACATGCAACATACTCCAAGACCAACAACATCCTTAGCCATAAATCAAGCATAAACAAATTCCATTAGATTGAAGTACTACCATGCACTTTCTCGGACCACGGTGGAATAAAAATTAATATTGTCACCAAGAAGATCCTCCCCAAACATAAAAAGACATGGACACTAAACAGCACAATGCTGAACAACTCCTAGGTCAACACAGAAATCAAAAAGGGAAGTAAAGTTTTGTGGAAACAAATGAAAATAAAGATACATCTTACCAACATCTCTGGGACACCATGAAATCAGTACTCAGAGGGGAATTTATAACTCTATAAACAAACATCCAGAAAACATAAAACTTATGAGTCAACAGCCAACAAATCACCCAAGGGTAAAGACAAGACCACCAAAACTCTAACTTCAGCAGAAGAATCCACACCACCAAAATAAAAGCCCAAATATGGGACATAGAAGACAAAATATTACAGAAAAAAATTAATGAAACAAAAAGCTGGTTCCCTGAAAGGATAAACCAGATTGATGTACCATGAGCCAGATTGACCAAGAAAAGGAGAGAAAGAGCCCAAATAAACACAATTAGAAATGCAAAAGATCAAGTCACAGCTGACACTGAAGAAATAAAAAAAAGATTATCAGAGATGACTATGCACACCTGGAAACAAATTTGGAAACCTAAACAAAATGGAGGACTTTGTGAAATCACACAACTTCCCAAGGTTGAAACAAGAAGAAATTGAGAACCTAAATATATGAATAACATGAAAATTGACTTTGTCCTAAGAAAACTCCCTTTAAAAAAGCCAGATTTCTTTCCAGTAGAATTCTACAAAACATAAAAGGAGGAGATGATACTAATCCTATTGAAGGTATTTCAGGCAATTGAGAAAGTTGGGACTCTCCCCACATCATTTTATGAAACTAGCATCACACTGATACCCAAACTGAACAAAGACCCAAGAGAGATGGAGAACTATAAGCTAATATCCCTGATGAACATAGTTGCAAAAATTCTCAACAAGATTCTAGTAAATTGGATCCAATAACTCATCTCAAAAATTACCTACCATGATCAAATCACTTCATCCCCAGAATGCAGGGGTGGTTCAACATCTGCAAGTCCCTAAATGTAATTAAATACATCAACAGATGTAAACACAAGAACCACACAATTATATTATTAGACACAGATAAGGCTTTTGACAAAATCCAGCATCCTTTCTTAATAAAAACACTTGCACACCTAGATATAGAGGGAATATCAATCAAAATAGTAAGAGCCATCTACGATAAACCTACTAAATACTACTAAATGGACAGAAATTGGAAGCATTTCCCCTGAAAACCAGAACAAGACAAGGCTGCCCACTATCACCCCTACTATTCAACATAGTGCTGGAAGTCCTAGCTAGAGCAATCAGCCAAGAAAAGGAAATCAGGAGTATCCAAATCGGAAAAGAGGAAGTTAAGTTACTTCTCTTTGTGGATGATATGATCCTATACCTGAAAAACTCAAAGAAATCTGTCAAAAACCTCCTTGCACTTATAAAGCACTTTGGCAAATTCTCAAGTTTCAAAATTAATGTGGAAAAGTCAGCTGTATTTTTATACACCGACAATAAATAGGCAGAGAACCAAATAAAAAGCACCATTCCATTTACAGCAGCCACCAAAAAAATGAAATACCTTGGCATCTACCTAACCAGAGAAGTGAAAGATCTTTACAACAAAAACTACAAAACACTTCTCAAGGAAATCAAAGACAAAAACAATGGAAAAATGTTTCATGCTCATGGATTCGGAGAATCAACATTGTTAAGATGTCCATCCTACCCCCAGGCAATCTACAGATTCAATGCAATACCCATTAAATTACCATCATCATTCTTCTCAGACCTGTAAATGACAATACAGAAATTCATATGGAAACAAAAGCAACCATGAACAGCCAAAACAATCTTTAGCAAAAGAAACCAAGTGGGAGGCATCACACTCCCAGATTTTAATCTTTATCATAAGGCTACAGTAATCAAAACTGCCTGGTATTGGTACAAGAACAGCCATAAGGCCCATTGATGGAACAGGATAGAGATTCTGGAAGTAAAACCTCAATTTCTCAACCAATTCATCTTTGACAAAGCCTCTACCGGCAACCACTGGGGAGAGGAGTACCTTTTCAATAAACTGTGCTGGCAAAACTGACTGACCACATGTAGAATGAAACAGAATTCCTACATATCACTATACACAAAAATCAACTCTAAATGCATCAAAGACCTAAATGTAAAACCACAAACTATAGGAATCTTAGAAAATGCTGGACACACCCTTACAGAAATTGAAATGGGCAACAAATTCTTAATGAAAACTCCAAAAGTGTATGCTATGTGAGATAAGATAGATAAGTGGGACCTCATCAAACTGAAAAGCTTCTACAAAGCAAAAGAAACTTAAGAGAGTGAGGAGACAGTCCACAGAATGGGAAAAATATTTGCAAACTGTATATCTGATAAAGGCCTAACATCTAGGATGTACAAGGAACTCAAACGTGCCGAAAGGAAAAAAACAAACTGTCCTATTAAAAAAGTGGGCAAAAGACATGAATAAACAGTTCTCAAAAGAAGACACATGAACAGCCAACAGATACATGAAAAAGTGTTCAGCCTCACTAATCATCAGAGAAATGCAAATCAAAACCATATTGGGATATCATCTAACTCCAGTAAGAATTGCCATCATTAATAAAACAACAACAAAAACAACAGATGCCAGTGAGGATGTGGAGAAAAAAGGAATAATTTTATACTATTGATGGGAGTGCATGCTAGTTCAACCTCTATGGAAAACAGTGTGGCAATTTCTAAAGTAACTAGAAATTGGCCTTCCATATGACCCAGCAATCTGCCTTTTGGGAATATACCAGGAGGAAATAAAATCATTCTACAAAAAAACAAAAAACCTGCACACATATGTTTACTGCAGCACTATTCAAAATAGCAAAAGCATGGAACCAATTGTGTTGCCCACCAAGAGTGAACTGAGTTTAAAAAAATGTGGTATATATACACAATTGAATATCATGCCACCATAAAGAAGGACAAAATTATGGACTCTGCAGCAACTTGGATGGATTTAGAGTCTATTGTACTCAGTCATCTATCACAGAAACAAAGAACTGAGTACCACATGTTCTCACTCATAAGTAGACCCTGAACATCTAGCATAATACTACAAGATAGTGATTGACAGTATCAGAACACAGTCACGGGGCTGGAGGGGGGGCACATTACGTCAATAAGGGTTTTTGATCCTAATCCAGGTGAAGTGTGGTCCAATGGGAGGCTCAAACTTCACCTCTATGTAAACCACTTATATACCCAATCCTGACTGGTACCTCACATCTTTAAAATTTTTAAAAAGAAGAAAAATATTTTCAAACAAAGCAAAACACAACTCCCTCTTCGGCATACTCTCTGACTTTCAAAGAAAAAACAAAAATCTTTTTCTTTTTAATAGTCATATGTTAAAATAGACGGGAATAGATCTCGGAAAATTCATTAATCTTTAGTCTATCTTTTAATTTTTCCTTTTGTGTTCATTGTCCACTTTAAGGGTAATTTTTATATAGGTGTTGACATGGGATAAAAATTGAAAATACATTAGCTTATATTTTACTTCTTTCAGTATTTTGTATTTTTTCCATTCCTGTGTGGTCAAAATGGATTACACTCAATGCTACCTCTATTGTTTTATGGAATACTGAATTAGTGAGAGTATTGTCTTGAGCTTGTTCAGAGATCATGATCTCTGCCCAACCCTTGAAATGAGTAAATATATATGCATATGTAAACTAAGGTTTAATGCACATGATAGTAATTTACTGTTTAGTTGGAATAAAATGCATTATACAGAAGTCAAGTAATTAGAGTTGTTGTTTGCCTAATAATTGCTACTAATTGCTTTCAGGGGATTAGCTGCCCCCCAACCCCATTTTTAATGGCAGGGAATTATTTCACCCTGCCATAGCATTAGTGGCATTAGTAGTAATGATTTCTTTATTTTCTTTGTATAGTTCAAAATGTCATCTTGTTAACAAGAATTCCTTACCAGGGATAAATATACATGTTACTAAATTGACAGGATAATAATTTGTTTTTCGTTTTCATCTCATTAACAAATGATGCCAACTGATATGTTTGACTGCTATCAAAATTATGAAGAAGCAAGTGACATTTCTTCTCTGAATATGTGGTCAGACTTATTTTAGTCTCCCTGTTTAAACCAACACTTGATAATCAAATAGACTACTCATGCACAAGTACATTTAAGTGACTGATTTAAACCTTAAAATATTAGGTCACATTAAAGTTTGCTTTTTGAAATTAAGAGATTATATGTGTTATCATTTCATCTTCTTTCTCCTCATTCTACAGAGAAATGATGAAGAGGCAGTTGTGGATAGAGGTGGAACTCGTTCTATTCTCAAAACACATTTTGAAAAAGAAGATTTAGAAGGTAAGACCTTTTTTCTTGGGATAGCTATTGGCATGGTTTCCTAAAGCATTTCAAAGATAAATGTAAAGTTTGTTACATTACGGAGAAATGCAAAAGTCAGAGTAACGGTGGTGCATTGATGGGAGTAAAATATGATTGTTTCAGCGCAGTCTAGAATGCCAATTGCTTAGCATACCTGCAAGCAATGAAAAACTATCATTCATCCAATGATATTTTTAAAATTCATACTATATTCCAGGCACTGTGTTATGTGGTAGTCTTTCAGTGATTCTTGCTTCAAGGAATTAGAATCAATTGGGAAATGAAAGAAAAAATGATAACAAGTCAGCATATCAAGTGCTATGAGAGGTGAATGTAGGACAGGAGGGGCATTTAGCTCAGCCCATGTTGTCAGAGTAGGCTGTCACTAGAGGAGAGTTATGGACAATTGGAATTCTAGTTTTACTTAGATATAAGTAAAAGAGAGCTGAAGTCATTGTTTAGAAGGACAATCAATTCAATAGAGAAGTAGTATAGTCTAGTAGTTAACTGTATTGACTCTGCAACCAGACTGCACTGGGTTCAAACACCAGTTCTTCCCCTTATTTGCAACAGGACATTCAGGCAGTTAGTTAACTTCTCTGTACCTCAATTTCCTGAACTGTTAAAGTGAGGATAACAATGGAATATGTTTCGTAAAGTTGCAATGAGAATTTAAGGGAACAGTACTTAGAATAGCTCCAGGCATACGCGTTACATGAGTATTGATAATTATTTTTACACCAAAATTTAATGTACATACAGGATTAGCTCACTTTTATTATTTAGCTGGAAATTATTACTAGTGAGATAAAAGGCATATAGTATTTGTCATCTTTTAATTAAAAAGTGAGACCAAGGTGATCTTAAGTACAAGTATTCAGAGAAAATGTTTTTTTTCCCTTCACTTTAAATGTTGTAATGTAACCATTTAAATCTCAATTAAATTCATTGTTTTTGGATCTTATTTTTAGCCACAAAAATTACATAACAAGAGAATTAATATAACACTTAGAAACAACTTTCAACTCACCAACTATACCTACTCTGTGCCTGACATTTTGCTTGTTGCAGAGAAAAAACCTGGGTCAAAGAAGGTTATATTTACTGGATGGGCTTTGTGATTTGCTGTGCTATCCACATTCATTACATACACTGAAGAATGTAAATTGGTAATGGATTATATAAAAATAATTTCTCTTTGGGTTTGGAATTCCATTATATTACATTTTTAATAACCTATTTACTTATGTCAAGCTATGACAAGCTATCAACTTATGTCATGCTATGACAAGCTACCCTTCACTAAACCCACACCAGGAAAAAACCTAAGAAAGCAAGAAGTTAGCCTAGAAATATACTCAATTCCAGGAAAAGCCATTTAGTGTTTAAAGATTGTGATGGGTAATCCACAGATTATTGGAAATTAACAGTTAATAATTTATAAATAATTACAGTAAAATAGTGAATACATAATACACAAATGAGGTTTACTAAGATAAGTTTAATTGTTACATCTACATATATTACATACATTTTTCTGGGCATCATTAGGAAATACAGGTGACAGTGTACAGTGCTTATTAAAAGAGATTTCTAATTCTTAGACCACAATTGAATTAGACAGATTTTGATCTATTTACTATGTCAATAGTTGGCATTTTAACCCCAGAAGCTAATAATTATGACTAAGTAATTGGCGATTGAAATTAATTAGAAATTTGAATTAGAATTAGAAATTTGAAGGGAAATAGGAAAAACTTTATTTATATTAACTTTCTCATATTTTTTCTGTCCCCAGCCCATAGGAAATAGATAAACAATCTAGCACTTGAGGATGCTGTGAAGAGTGTTGTTGTAATGCACACAAAGATTTAATAGATCTATTAGTGGTTCTGGATTGATTAGCCAGAATTAGAAAATAATGGAGGGCGATGTGATGGATGTCATGGTTCAGCCAGAATCAGCTGGCGACAGGGTATCAAATGAGTAAGTGGGAAAGTGCCAATGAAAAAGGTAGCATTACTGAGTTAATCGTGGTGGTAATTCCTCTTCTGTTTTGTTTTGTTGTAACAGAATACCACAGATTGAATGGATAATTTATAAAGAAAATACATTTATTTCTCACTGTTCTAGAAATTGGGAAGTCTAATATCATGGGGCCCATATCTGGTGAGGGTCTTCGTGCTGCATCTTCCTAGGGTGGAAGGTGGACGGATGAGAGAGATTGAACTCACAGCCTCAAGCCCTTCTATAATCCACATTATGCCTGCAGGGCGATAGAGCCCTTATGACCTAAATACCTCCTATAAGGCCCCATCTCCTAACACTCTTGCATTGGAAATTCAGTTTCCAACACATACTTTGTGGAGGGCACATTGAAATTATAAGACAGTATTCTCCTTCTGTGAAATTAAAGGAAAAGAACAGAAAACATTCCACTTTTTAAGGGCTTCTTTAGTAATGTAGATAATACATTAAATATTTTAAATAACAGAATTGGGAATTGTTACTGCAGACACGGTTTAAAAATATAAACATCTTTCTATTAATATTTTAAAATAGGAAGTTAGTGTTTATCAGGATTTCTATGTATATACTTAGCTAATGAAATTACTGGTATAATTTAGCATCCGAAGTACAGCTTCTAGAAATGCCAGGTAGTTAAAAATATCTATAAAGTCTCAGGTGCACTATATTTAATGGAAAATGACCACCTGCTCAATAACAGCTTGGTATAATATATTAGTTAATTTATTTACATATTATACATTCTGATATCATATCATTTTCTCCTTCCAAAACTATTTATTTTACATGTATTTTGTACCACTTCCATGTCTTCTCCTATTACCTAAAATCAAAAGAATACAATTTTATTAGATTCTGTTCTCCTATTTTTGTACGCCATGCAGTCATTAAGTTAATTTAATCTACCTCAGTGGTGCCTCTTCTCATCCTCTCCCTTCCATTCCCACTGCCACTGCTCTAACTCTTTCCCTCTCTGTGTGCTGTGTCTTTCCCACAGTCCAGCCTCTAATATTGCTAGAGTGTTTCTTTTAAACCGAATTCTTCTTTTTGTGGTAAAACATAGTGAAAGGCATTGAATCCTACTCAGAATTCTGAGTAGAACAAAAATTGTTGAGGTTAACCAATTTCTGTTTTTTCCTCCCATGTCAATGTGAGATTAGAACTATCTAAAGTATAAGATTGCAAAATGAGAAATACATTTAAACCTTTAAAATTCTTTCTTCTACTTACCCTTTAATACAAGTCTGATAGAACATAAGATGCCCAGTTAAATTTGAATTTTAGATAAATAATACGTTTTTTAGTACAGGTATGTCTCATGCAATATTTTTATCTGGTAAATCTGGAAGCCCCAGTAATAAATATTATAATGGCCCACCAAAATTCCCTTTAAGGATTAAGGTATTTATTTCCCCAGTTGCCAGAGGTATTGCCTGCTGATGGCTTACACTTATATTCCTCCCTAGAAATTATCTTCAGCAAAAGGGAGCTGCCTCTTGCCTATGGAAGCTACCTCCTGTGTGGCATACTGAATTTAATGAATTATTAATAAAGAAGTACAAAAGCCTGGTCTTCTTGCCTCAATTTGGGACAATTCTGAAGAGCTGTTCCAGCTTCAGAGTACCCTTGTGGAATCTATTGAGGCCCCTATTGCAATTACATCATAATTCAACTTCTCCCTATACCAATCGTACATCCCATAATCATTCACAGGTGTGATTGCTGACAGCTCCCTTTAAGAAACTCCCTGAACACAAATCTCCATCTCAGGCTGTTTTGTGGGAAACCCAAACCTCTCATTAATCATTTTTCTCATCCCTGAATAGTACCACTAGACATATTTGGTAGTTGGCAGGACCCCTATACTGATTACTTAGCTTGTAGAGTTAAGAACTATTGCAGTGTGTTAGAGGACTCTAAAACTACTTGAGTTGGTCCATGATAGTAAATGAAAAATTAGTACTGCATCCGAGAGGAAATGGCAGAGATTAGTGCTGCCTTTAATGATCCAAAGTACACATCAACCTGACGACAAAAGAAACTTGTCTGACTCTTATCAATTGGCAACATCAATTACAGCTGCTGTATCTGATATGGGATCTTTGCTAGAGCAGATTAACATGGCTTCAGGAACGTGGTATTCAGCTATTGATCTGGAAAATGCATTTTTTTCTTTTGTTACTATCTAGAAGGAGTACCAGAACTACTTAACATTCCCTTGGGAAGTACAACAGTATACATCTGTGGTCTTGCTCCAGGGCTATGTTCATTCACCTACCTTCTGTTATAATAGAGTTCAAAATGATAAGGATGAATGTTCTACTGAACATCACATTGGTTTGCTATATTGATCAAATGAACAAGTGGAAAGTATATTGGAGGTCTTGGCAAGAGAGACACATTTCAAAGTCTGTTTCTCAATGAATTAGATAAACAGGTAACATACAAGAGACTGCTATACTACACTGAGCCTGAAGGTGGGGTCAGTTTTCACGTGGACACAGTGTCCCTTAAAAATAACCCAATATTCCTTCAGTTGCTCTTATTCACCTCATTTATCTCTTCTTTGTAACCTTTGTCCTATCCAGCTTTTCTCAGAATGAATCACTACACTTTAAAAAATTTAATGAATATTTTATTTTTTCAGATATGACCATTATTGTATCTTCTGCAGGCATAAGGGTAAATTAATGAAGCAAGTCACTAAAATAGTATGTCTTATTAACTAATTAGATGATCATAAAGATAAAAAAATTCAGTAGCTAAATGTGATATGTTACCATTTAACCTTTTTGACTGAATTAATCAATTTCCAATCAAGGCAATAGTGTCAGATAACTAGATTTTTAAAAAATTTCCTAAAAGTATTTTTCACATTGGTCAAAAATGCATAATGCAAAGTATACCATCTTAATCATTTCTAAGTGCAGTTTGGTGGTGTTAAGTGTATTTATATTGTTTTGCAACCAATGTCCAGAACTTTTTTCATCTTGTAAAACATAAACTTTATACACAAAGAAATCTTCCCCTTTCCCTTTTCCTCAGTCCCTGGCATCTACCTTTCTACCTTTTTTTTTATAAATTTGGCTATTTTAGATACCTCATACAAATTGAATAATAGTATTGGGGAACAGGCCCCAAGGGAACAGATGGTTCCTGACTGGTCAGATTGCCTGAGAAAACCTGAGGCCCTGAGGCTGACTGCACTTTGACACTCAGATCACAGATGACCTAAGTCCAAGGCGGAGCTGGTGTTGCACATTACCATAGCAACTTCTCCTTCCCCTTTGAACTGTTTTGGGCCTGCTCTGCCTAACGGTGTTATTCCAGTGGCCTAGGACTCCCTCCCAATTCCTACTGGGGCAGCTAACAGTGCATGCTTGTGGGGTTCTTCAGCTCCTTTTCCCAGCGTTACCTCAGAAGGCTAAAAACAGACAGAAAACTTGGGAAATTCCAAGAGCCCTGCCCTTAGTCTAGGCTGGCTAGGCATTTCCTTGGAGAAATACTCAACAAGGAGAAACCCTACAGCTACCATCACAGCCGACTTTCTCCGACAAGCACCACCTTCTGGGCAGAGATCAGCAGTACAGCCAACCACATTAGATACAATACATCATTTCTGTGGAAGGCCTGATTCCAAATGCCAGCTAACAACATTTTCCAAGCCACTCTGGCCACTCAGGATGCTGTAAGCCTGTGCAAATACACAGCACAGGGCTGCTACCACTGGCAGTTGGGAAACTTACCACACCAATGCTATAATAACCAAGGGAACAGTTCCTACATCAGACCCCTGTCAACCTCAAAGAAAGCATTTACCCAAATGAGAAGGACCAGAAAAATAATTCTGACAATATGAAAAAACATAGTTCTTCAACACTCCCAAAGGACTACACCAACACTTTAGCAGCATACCCAAATTAAAATGAAAACTTTGAAATTCCAGACATAAAATTCAAAAGGTTGGTGACAAAATTGGTCAATGAACTTCAGGAGAAAACAAAACCAACATAAAGAATTTTTAAAAACTATTCAGCACATGGATGAAAAATTCTCCAAAGAGATAGACACCTTAAAAAAATACTAAGCTGAAATTCTCAACCACAGTGGAATAAAACTAGAAATTAAGAAAAACTTGCAAAGCCAAACAAAACATGAAAGTTAAACAGTTTGCTCCTGAATGATCTTTCGATCAATAATGAAATCAAGATGGAAATTAAACAATGAAAGACAACAATGAAACAAGTCATTAAAATCTCTGGAACACAGTCAAAGCTGAAAATTTATAGTGCTCTCTCTTACATTAATAAGACAGAGGCTGGGCTCAGTGGCTCAGTCTGTAATCCCAGCACTTTGGGAGGCCGAGGGGAGTGGATTGCCTGAGCCTGCCGGTTCAAGACCTGCCCCGGGCAACTTGGCGAGACCTCATCTCTACAATAAATCAAAAATTAGCTGTGAGTGGTAGCGTGCACCTGTAGTTCCGGCTACTTGGAAGGTTGAGGCAGAAGGATCGCCGGGTCCCAGCAGATTGAGGCTGCGGTGGCCGGGAGCATGCCACTGCACTCCAGTTTGGGCGACAGAGTGAGACTCCAACTCAAAAAAAAAAAACAAAACAGAAAGGTCACATATTGACAACCTAACATCACACTTCAAGAAACTAGAAAAACACAAACCTACCAAACCCAAAACAAGCAGAAGAAAAGACATAACAAAGATCAGAGGAGAACTAAATGAAATTGAAATAAAAAATACAAAAGGTCAATAAACAAAAAGTTGGTGCTTTGAAAGGATAAGCAAAATTGATAGACCACTAGCCAAATTAATTGAGAAATGAAAAGACTCAAATTTGCTCAATTAGAAATGAAAAAAGAGACATTACAACTGATACAACAGAAATTCAAATGATCATCCAAGACTATTATGAACACCTCTATGCAAACAAGTAAGACAATCTAGAGGAAATGGATAAATTCATGGAAACATATAATCCCCCAACATTGAATCAGGAAGAAACAGAAACCCTGAACAGACCAATAACGAATAACAATAATTAGAAGTCTCTCAACAAAACAAAGTCTAGGACCTGGGGCCTCGGCTGAATTCTACCAGACCTTCAAAGAATCACTGGTATCAATTTAATGAAAGCAATTTCACAAGATTAAAGAGGAGGGTACCCTTCCTAACGCATTCTATGAAGCCAGTATCACTCTGATACCAAAGCCAGGAAAAGACACAACAAAGAAAGAAAACTACAGACCAATCCCTCTTATAAACATAGACACAAAAATCCTCAACAAAACATCAGCAAATTGAATTCAACAGCACATTAAAAAAATATATACCATGACTAAGTGGGTTTTACACCAGGGATACATGGATGGTTCAATATATGCAAGTCAATAAATGTGATTCACTGCAAAACAGAATTAAAAACAAAAATCATGTGATCATTTCAATAGATGAAGAAAAAGCATTTGATAAGATCCAGCATCCCTTTATGATAAAAACCCTCAGCAAAATAGTCACAGAGTGAGGATTCCTCAAAATAATAAAAGTTATATACAACAAACACATAGCCAATGTCATCCTGCATGGGGAAAAATTGAACACATTCCCCCTCAGAACTGGAGCAAGGTAAGGGTATCCATTTTTTACCACTACTATTCAACACAGTACTGGAAGTTCTAACCAGAGCATCAGGCAGGAAAAAGAAACAAGTATCCAAATTGGAAAAGAAGAATTCAAACTATCTCTGCATTCCAGGACTGATTGGTGGGGGTCTTCTCCTGTATGAGACCAGTTTATGAAGACTAGGAGAGAAAGCTACTTTTTCTAATGCAAAGACAGAGCATCAAGAAAATAATTTGACAAAATTTAACATCCTTTTGTTATTAAAAAACATCTCAACACATTAGGTACAGAAGGGATGTAGTTCAACACAACAAAAGTCATATATAACAAACCTACAGTTTATATCATACTCTGTGATAAAAAGTTAAAAGCTTTTCCTATAATATCAGGAACAAAATAAGGATGCCTACACTTTCTACTTTTTTACAAAATTGTATTTTATTTTTTAATTTTTAAAATTTATTTTATAGTTGTGAGGTACATGCTCTCACTCATAAGTGGGCACCATACATCGGTCATGTGGACACAAAGGCAGGAATAACAGATGCTGGGCACCACTAAAGGAAGGAGGAAGGGAGGATGGAGGAGGGGCACATGACTATCCATTGGGTACCATGTTCATTGCTATCAGGGGAGAGGGCTCACTAGAAGCCCAAACTTTGCCTTAATGCAATTTACTTATATTACTGCTTCTATTTAACATACACTGGAAGTCTTAGAGCCAGTATATAAGAAAAGGAAATAAAAGGTATCCAAATGGGAAAAGAAGAAGTAAAATTGGCCTTGTTTGCATATGACATAATCTTATATGTAGAAAACACTAAAGACTGTAGCAAAAAACTGTTAGAAGTAATAAATTCAGTCAAATTGCAGGATACAAAATCAGCATATAAAAATCAGTAGCATGTCTAAACACTGAGTTGTGAGAAAAAGAAATTAAGAAAATAATTTACAATAGCATAAAAATATTTAAATTAACCAAGAAGGTGAAAGATCTGAACACTAAAAACCATAAAACATCAATAAAATAAATTTAAGAAGAAACTAACCATGGAACGATAGTTCATGTTAATGGATTGGAAGAATTAATATTGTTGAAATGTCTACACTATTTAATGTGATCTACAGATCCAGTTCAATACCTGTCAAAATTTCAATGGCATTTCTCACAGAAATGGAAGAAACATTCCTAAATTTTATATGGAGCCACAAAAGGCCCAGAATAGCAAAGCAATCTTAAGCAAGATAAACAAAGCTGGAAGACATCACATCACTTGGTATCAAAATATATTACAAAGCTATAGAAATCAAAACAATATGGTACTGGCATAAAAACTGACAGAGACCAATGAGACAGAATAGAGAAGAACCCAGAAATAAATTTGCACATTTATGGTGAATTGATCTTCAACTAAGATGCCAAAAACACATGATGGGGAAAGAATAGTCTCTTCAATAAATAATGTTAGAAAAACTGGATATCCATATGTAGAAGAATAAAATTGCACCCTTATTGCTTACATAAAAAGTAGATTTATGACTTAAAGGTAAGATCTGAAACTGTAAAACTTATAGAGGAAGCATAGCAAACAAGTTTCATGTCATTAGTCATGGCAATGATTTCATGAATATGATGCCTTAAAGTACAGTCAACAAAAACAAAAGGATAAGTGGGACAACATCAAACTAGGAAGCTTCCAGGGCAACACTTTTTCAGGTCCCCTCCATCTTGGGAGGTTTTTTTGTCTTCTTAGTAAACTCCTGCTTTCTCACCTCAAAAAAAAAAAAAAAAAAAAAGAATAAACTTCTGTACAACAAAGAAGATAATCATTCATCAGAATTAAAAGGCAACCTATGGAATGGGAGAAAATATTTGCAAACTATATTTCTGATAGGGGATTAATTTCCAAAGTATATAAGGAACTCTTGGAACTCATAAGCAAAAAACTAATATTCTGATTAAAATAAGGTCTAAAGACTTTAATAGAGCTGTGCTTGGTGGCTCAGCCTGTAATCCCACGTCTTGGGAGGCTGAGGTGAGTGGATTGCCTGAGCCCACGGGTTCGAGGCCCGCCTGGGCAACTTGGTGAGACCTCATCTCTACAATAAATCAAAAAATTAGCTGGGCGTGGTTGCGCATGCCTGTAATTCCAGTTACTTGGAAGGCTGAGGAGGAAGTATCGCCGGAGCCCCAGCAGGTTGAGGCTGCAGTGGCCGGGAGCGGCCACTGCATTCCAGTCTGGGTGACAGAGTGAGACTCCAACTCAAAAAAAAAAAAAGACTTGAGTAGACATTTCTCTAAAGAAGATATACAAATGGCAAACAGGTAGCATGAAAAGATGCTCAATATCACTAGTTATTAAAATTAACAAAAAATACACTAACAGATACCAAATGTAGACATCTAGTGAATCCATAAGTTCAAGTAAATATAAAATAATTTAATTAAAATAAAACAACTAATTGAATTCATACCAATAATTTATTAGGGATGATGATCTATGATGTGTCTTTTGGTAGACACTGTGGGATGGTATTTTAGATATAGATATACTTTTAAGTGTAAATAAGATGCAGCTTCTGGTCTCAAGATGCTTGCATATAGTTGGAAGTTTAAGTATAGTTCAGTATGTTAAAGAAGCATAGTTGTACATCTCTTCATGATGGGGATATGTACTATTTAGTACTATTTTCCGTCTATCAAAGGCACTATAGAGTAATTGATGTATCTGCTCTTTAATGTGACATATGACATATTCTCTGTGAATAAGGAGAACTGTGTGTGTGTATATGTACATGTAAAATTTTCAGCCAATTACTATTTCAGAGATATAACAGATGAAAACAAATTTATTTTCATCGCATTAAATATAATCCTATAATATATATTCATTGCATTAAATATAATCCTTTAAATATTAAGAGGAAATTTTATGGCAAGAAATTATTCCTTTATCCTTACATATTTTTCTTGAAAACAAGCCACAAATGACCAAAGCCTCTTAATATTTACTACATAGGTTTATATGAACTCTATATTTTTGTTTTGAATTTTCGAGATATCTGAGACTTAAGTGTGTTCATTATTTAGGCCTACAGGTTAATGGTGTAGGAATAATACTGTGAAGGTAACATTGTAAAGGAAGCCAATTTAGTCTACTTGATTAAATTCTGAAATCTCTATGTCATTTGTTAATCTCCCTCCCTAGAGCTATCCTTTAGTTCCTAAGCTGCACGTGGAACATAGCCTTCAGAGGTTTTTTGCTACATTCTGCAGGATCCTCTCGGAATATAGGAAGGGGTAGCTACTGGTCAATTAGGACATTTCCTGGGAAGGTGGCAGCATTCACTAGTATTACTTAAGAGCTAATGGGGTATTTAGCCAAACACTGATGGCGTGGAGTCAAGTTTCTATTTCTTGCTCTTTATTCTGCAAAGGAGGTTTAGAGGCTTGTGCTGTCAATAGGGCACTTTAGTTGCAGAATTCATTTGGAGAAAATTATTGTGGTCATTTTGCACATAAATGTTTCCATTTAAAATATCAGTTGATATGAATACTGATAATAATAAGTACTAAATGCTAATTGAAAGTGGCGATGTTCTTGATTTGGGGTATAATACACACCCATAAATTTAAATTCCAGAGTACTAGAATCTCTGTAACCCTAAGAGAGTGAATTCCATTTGGGGTATCAGTATTCTGAGTGTTCTGAATGTGCTATTCTGAATGTTCTCTTTTATGTTATCTCCCAGTGAATTTGTTTCCCCATTCTTTCAAAAAAAATTTTATTTTTTAAAATTGACAGATAAAATTGTACTACATGATATTTTGAAATATACATATACACATATATGTGTATATATATATATACACACACACACATATATGCATTGTGGAATAACAATCTAGCTAAACATATGCATTATGTCACAGAGTTATCATTTTTGTGGTGATAGTGGGTACACTTAACATCTACTCATGTAACATTTTTCAACAATACAATATATTGTTATTAACTATAGTCACTATATTATACAATATCTCTTTAATTTAGTCCTTCTATCTTACTAGAACTTTGTATTCTTTGACCAACATCACCTCCACCATCCTCTCCTGCTCTGTAAATGCCGGTAACCTAGCTCCTGGTAACCACCATTCTACTCTTTAGTTCTGTAAACTTGTCTCCCTGTTTTATCTTTCCCCTTCCCTAGCTACTTCATCATTCCTACTTTCCACAGCATGTCAGAACTCCTGAAAGTACAATTACAAAGTCTGATTCTCTTTCCTCCCCCTCTCATTTACTTCTACCCCTTAGTGAGTTTCAGGTGAGAAGGAAACCAAGGTGTTTGGAATCATGATAAGATAAGGAAGAGTTTTAATTTTCTGCTGGTAAGATAAGCTTTTGCCTGGTCTCTGGGGCAGGAATATTACGAATATTCTTTTTTGTTACTTTCAAACTGCTTCTAAATACTATAGGTGCATTTATTAAAGCCTTATAACTGAAATAATTTCTAGTTTTGAGCTAAATTATATAATCCTGATGTTTTTCCTTTGCATAACTTAATTTGTTTCTTGTAATGATAAATTGCCATGAGTAGATTAGATAACAATATAGGAAGAAGCACTTTATGACATAACATAAAAGCTTTTTATTATGAATCCAAAACTGCAGCAGCACCAATGAAGTTAACAAAATTGGTCATGAAAATAAAGATCATGTTTATAAAATTGAGACACTATTTTTATGTAAAATGTCTTACTTCCCTCATGCTATCTCACTAATTTTCTCTTAAAGTTATTATTTTTTTTTATAATCAATATTATTTATTATGATATTGTGGGCTACAGTTAAGGGTTAAGTATACAAATATGTTTCATTCAGGCACCCTTGTTGATAAGAGGTGTCTCCTCATCCCCAGACAGAGGTTTACTACCATTAATCCCATCTCCCTTCCCCCCCCACCCAATAGTTTCACACCACTGTTAGCCATTTTCTTATGGTAATACGTTGGATGATCAAGGTCCACTAAATGAGTGAGAACATATGATACTCAGATCTTTGTTTCTGTGAGAGGTCACTCAGTATTATAGACTCTAGTTCTATCCAGGTTGCTGCAAAATTCATGATTTTGTTCTTTTTTATGGATGCATAGTATTCCATCATGTATATGTACCACATTTTTTAAATACAGTCCTCTTTTGATGGACAGCATGGTTGGTTCCAGGTTCTTGCTATTGTGAACAATGCTGCGATAAACATTCGTTGTGGGTATCTTTTTGATAGAGTGATTTGAGTTCTTCAGGGTATATTCCCAGTAGGGGGATTGCATGGCCATATAGGAAGTTGATATTTAGAGCTTTTAGGAATTGCCCACTACTTTCCACAGAGGTTGCACTAGCTTACACTCCCAACAATGTAGAAGTGTTCCCTTTTTGCCACACCCTTTCCAGCAACTGTTATTTTTTTAGTTATTGATAATTGCCATTCTGACTGGAGTTAGGTGGTGTCTCAGTGTGGTTTTGATTTGCATCCCCCTGATGATTAGTGAGGTTGAACATTTCTTCATGTGTCTGTTGGCTGCTTGGACGTCTTCCTTTGTGAAGTATCTGTTCATATCTTTTGCCCATTTTATAATGGGGTTGTTTGTTTTTTTCTTTTCAGCACGTTTGAGTTCCTTGTAGATCCAAGATGTTAAGCTTTTGTCAGACCTGGAGTTGGCAAATACTTTTTCCCAGACTATGGGCTTTCTCCCTGCTCTCTTGATGGTTTCTTTGGCTTTGCAGAAACTTGTCAGTTTAATGAGGTCCCACTTGGCTATCTTATCTCTTATGGCCTGTGGGTTTCAGGTTTTGTTCAGGAATTGGATGCCAGTTCCAATTTCCATGAGGGTATGTCCTTCATTTTCTAAGGTTCTTATGGTTTGAGGTTTTACATTTAGGTCTCTGATCCATTTGGAGTTAACCTTTGTGTATGGGGATAGATAGGGGTCCTGTTTGAATCTTCTGCATGTGGTCAGCCAGTTTTCCCTGCACCATTTACTGAATAGGTTCTCCTCTCCCCAGTGGTAGGTGATGGAGGCTTTGTTGAAGATAAGTTGGTTGAGAAATTGAGGTTTTGCTTCTGGAATCTCAATTCTATTCCATTGATCTATATGCCTGTTCCTATACCAGTACCAAGCTGTTTTGATGATTGTAGCTTTATAGTAAAGTTTGAAGTCTGGTAATGTGATACTGCCTGCTTTGTTTTTTTTTGCTGAGGATTGTTCTGGCTATTCTTGGTCATTTGTGTTTCCATATGAATTCCTGTGTTGTTTTTTCTAGGTCTGAGAAGAATGTTGCTGGTAATTTGATGGGTATTGCATTGAATCTGTAGATTGCCTTAGGTAAGATGGACATCTTCAGAATGTTGATTCTTCCAACTCATGAGCATGGGATATTTTTCCACTTGTTTGTGTCATCTTTGATTTCTTTGAGCAGAGTTTTGTAGTTTTCATTGTAAAGGTCTTTCATGTCTCTAGTTAGGAAGATGCCAAGGTATTTCTTGCTTTTCTTTTTTTTTTGTGGCTATTGAGAATGGAATTGTGCTTTTTATTTGGGTTTCTGCTTGTTTATTATTGGTGTAAAGAAATGCGATTGTCTTTTGCACATTTGTTTTGTATCCTGAGACTTTACCAAAGACCTTTATCAGTGTAAGGAGGTTTTTGACAGATTCTCTTGGGTTTTCAAGATACACAATCATGTCATCTGCAAAGAGAGATAACTTGACTTCCTCTTTTCCTATTTGGATACCCCTGATTGCCTTCTCTTCTCTGATTGCTCTAGCCAGGATGTTCAATACTATATTGAACAGGAGGGGTGAGAGTGGACATCCTTGTCTTGTTCCAGTTTTCAGGGGAAATGATTCCAATTTTTGTCTCTTTAGGAGTATGCTGGCTGTGGGTTTCTCATACATGACTTTTACTATTTTGAGGTATGTTCCCCGTATGCCTAGATGTTCGAGGGTTTTTATCAAGAAGAGGTGCTGGATTTTATCAAAAGCTTTTTCTGCATCTAATGATATAATTATGTGGTTTTTGTTTTGACATCTGTTGATGTATTTAATTACATTTATGGTTTTACGAATGTTGAACCAACCTTGCATCCCAGGGATGAAGCCTACTTGGTCATGATGGATAATTTTTGAGATGTGTTGTTGAATCCAGTTTACTAGGATCTTGTTGAGAATTTTAGCATCTATGTTCATCAAAGATATTGGCCTGTAGTTCTCTTTCTTTGTTGGGTCTTTACCTGGCTTGAGTATCAATGTGATGTTAGCTTTGAAAAATGATTTGGGGAGAGTTCCATCTTTCTCAATTGCCTGTAATACGTTCAGTAGGATTGGAATCAGCTCCTCCTTAAATATCTTGTAGAATTGTGCTGGAAAGCCATCTGGTCCAGAGCTTTTTTTTTTTTATAGGTAGTTTTCTTATTATGTAGTCAATTTCCTTGACTGTTATTGGTCTATTTAGGGTCTCAATTTCTTCTTGTTTCAACCTAGGCAGGTTGTGTGATGACAGAAAGTCGTCCATTTCCTTAAGGCTTTCAAGTTTGTTTCCATTCAAGTGTACATAGTAGTCTCTAATGATCTTTTGTATTTCTTCAGGGTCAGAGGTGACTTCATCTTTTGTGTTTCTGATTGTGCTTATTTGTTTTTTTTCTCGTTTTTCCTTGATCAGTCTAGTTAGGGGACCATCTATCTTGTTTATCCTTTTGAAGAACAAACTTTTTGTTTCATTGATTGTTTGTATTATCTTTTTGTCTTCTATGTCCTGGATTTGGGCTTTTATATTGGTGATCTGGATTCTTCTGCTGAAATTAGGGTTTTTGTGGTCTTGCTTTTCCAGCTTCCTTAGGTGCCTTGTTAGGCTGTTAACTTGTGATCCTTCCATTTTCTTCATGTGCATTTGTAGGGATATAAATTCCCCTCTTACTACACCTTCCATGGCGTCCCAGAGATTTTGGTAAGATGTTCCTTCATTTTCATTTGTTTCCAGGTATCTTTTGATCTCTGTTTTAATTTCATCATTGACCCAGGAGTTGTTTAGCATCATGCTGTTTATAGTCCATGTCTTTGTGGGTTTTGGGTGGACCTTGTTAGTGTTAATGTTTATTTTTATTCCACTGTGATCTGAGAAGGTGCATGGTAGAATTTCGGTCCTTTTCAATTTGCTTATGCTTGATTTATGGCCAATTATGTGATTGATCTTAGAATACGTTCCATGTTGTGATGAGTAGAATGTGTATTCTGTGGTCTTTGGATGGAGTGTTCTGTAGGTATCAATTAAGTCCATTTGGTCATGAGTCACATTGAGGTACCAGATCTCCTTGCTGATTTTTTGTCCTGATGATCTGTCTAGTGTTGTGAGTGGGGTATTAAAGTCCCCATTTATGCTGGTGTTAGAGTCAATATCTTTCTTTAGTTTTCCTAGAAGTTGCTTTATGAAAGTTGGCATACCTATATTGGGTGCGTATATATTTAGGATAGATATTTCTTGTTGATGGAGTAAACCTTTTATCATTATGCAGTGGCCCTCTGTATCTTTTTAAATTTTTGATAGCTTAAATGGCATTTTGTTTGAAATTAGGATTGTGACTCCTCCTTTCTTTTCTGTTCCATTCGCCTGAAAATTTGTTTCCCATCCTCTTACTTTGAGTCTGTGCACGTCCTTTCTAGTGAGATGGGTCTCTTGAAGGCAGTATATTGTTGCCTGGTGATATTTTATCCATTTTGCCATTCTATGTCTTTTCAGTGGTGCACTTAGTCCATTCACATTCAGGCTAATTATTGAAATGTGAGAGTTCATCCCTATCATAGAGTTCTTATAGAGTTGTTGTTCTTCCACTTGGTTTTTTGTCTTTCTTTTGCTTTTGGGTTTGGTTCATGTGTATTTTATTCTTTTTCCTATACTCTTGTGAAGAACGTTTTTCTTTTTTCCTTTTCTTCCGTGTTTAGTACTTTCTTAAGTGTTTCATGTAGAGGTGGTTTGGTTGCAGCGTAAGTTCTTAGGGATTAGATATCTGGGAAAGATTTTGATTCTCCCTCGCTGATGAAGCTTAACTTGGCTGGGTAGGTTATTCTTGGTTGAAATTGTTTATCTTTTAGGACTTTGAAGATAGGGCTCCAAGCTCTCCTATTTTACAGGGTTTCTGTAGATAAATCTGCTGCTATTCTAATTGGTCTTCCATGGTAGGTGATCTGACCTTTTTCACTTGCTGCCTTTAGGATTTTTTCTTTTATGCCTACTTTGTTTAGGTGAATTACTATGTGTCTAGGAGTTGGTCTTCTCAGTTGTTGTCTTGCAGGGGTTCTCTGAATCTTTTGTGTTTGCATTTTTCCATCACTGATTAGATAAGGGAAGTTTTCTTGAATGATCTCATGGAAAGTTTGTTCCAGTGTGGTCTCTGTGTCTCTTTCTGCCTTAGGAAGGCCAATTACTTTTATGTTTGGTCTCTTGAAGTAATCGTCATCTCTTGAAGGTTTTGTTTTGTCTTTTTGAGCTTGTTTTCTGTGTTTGGGTTAGTTCCATATTTTGGTCCTCAAGCTCTGAGATTCTTTCTTCTGCTTGGGTAATTCTGCTTTCCATGCTTATCAATTTGTTATTTATTTTATTCACAGTATTCTTTATTATTGTCATCTCAGATATCAGCTCCTTCCTAGTTTCTTCTTGTCTCTCCTCAATTCTTTTTAATCTCTCCATTAATGTCTTGATGTCTAGGTTTATAGTTTGGGACCAGTCATTCTGGGGGCTCCTCATTGTTTGCATCCCGAAGTCAGTTTTCTCAGTGTGTGCCCTCCCAGGGGTCTGGGAGAGACCCATATTCTTTTTGTTTTTCTTCATTTGTGTAGTTTCCCCCCCCTTCCCTCCTCTTCTTTAATTATGTTTTTCAGGGAAGGTGGGGTTGCTTTTGTTTCACTTGTGCAATTTCCTATTCTTCCTTATGAGGGTGCTCTGGCTTTGTTCACTTTTGAGGTTAGAGTGTGGGCTGTGGGCTATACTTTTTGCAGTTTTGAGGTTTAATTGAGGGGGAAGATGTGATTCAGAATCTATATGCTGATTCCAGCATCCTCCAACAGGTGTATGGGCACATGGAACCTATTTCCCACTGCCTTACAATCTGTCTGTGCAGCTGTATGTAGGTTTGGTTCCTGGATCAAAAGGAGGTGCAAAAGAGGAACATAATGGAGGAAGGGGGGTCAATAGGAAGTTAGAAAGAGAGGAGAGTGAGACGGAAAACCGACATACATATCAACTAACAGGTGAAAAAGAGACACAAGGCCAGAGAGAAGTGAAAAAAACACGTGAGCAAAATTCCCTAAAGGATACTGGTAGCTACACGGAGACAGACCAATAAAATCATGAAACAGATAGTATAAGTCAAAAAGTGACCAAATGTGAGCAAAACAAATAGTCAAAATTATAAAATCAAAAGTCAAAATAAGAGATCAGACTAGCTCTGGAATCTTTCCTGAGTGTCTAAAGTCTCTTCAGCTCTGATCTCCAACCTCTCCCCTTTGTTTTCCTTGCAGGCAGCTAGATTTACTGGCAGCTTGGGTTTGTTTTTTTTTTTTAGCCTGCTGTCTGGGAGATCTCTGATGTTGCCTTTGTCTGATTCAGCATGGGAGGTGATTTGTCTCCTGTTTAGCAATGTTACCTTAGGAACCGAGGTGGAAGCTGCTGATAGGTGAGTAGGGCAATGCAAATCTCTGCCTGGAGAATGGCCGAGGTGGCAGCTTCACTTTTGCAGATCTTTTCTCTCCGCTTGTCTGGGTCCCTGTGTTATCCACTGTGATGGACTGTGCTGGAGTAGGAGACACCGGGGATCAGCTGCACAGCTGTGCTGGGTCTGGGGTACCACCAGCAGGCTGGGGTGGAGGGGGGTTGGGAGTTCCCTCCTCTGGAGCTGAGAGCCTCCAATCAGCCCCTCCTTAAGATATGCTGTTCCTTTACACAAGCATGGCATCGCATGCTGATTGCCTCAGCCAGGGTGGGCCTAGAGCTCCAGAGCTCCAAAGCTCCAAAGGGCAGACGGTGGGTGGTGAGAGTGGCACTGGTTCCCTCACAGGGTACTTCAGCCAGAAATGGGACCGGTATCTCTGAGGAGCGGGCGCCCAGAGTCTCCCTGGGTGACTGGCAGCTTGGTGCTGGGTGCTGGGTGAGATGATGTAGCCAGGGAGGGAGCCAAGACCCGGGACTCCCGCGTGGGCAGGAGTCGCATATATTGGAGCAGCAGCAGCCATGGGCTGCAATATCCGGCCCTGCATGGGACCGAAGGTCCCTGGGCCTTGGACCAGTGCAGCTGGCAGTGAGCAGGGGAGTGGGGGAAGAAAAGTAAGAGTTTTTTGAGAATCTCACAAATCCACCTATACCGTCGCCATCTTACCGGATCCGATCTCTTAAAGTTATTAATCTGCATTCTGACTATTAAAATATTCCTCTGAATTGCCAACTCTAGTGGCCCTCTGTTCTCAACCCTTTGGAATTTCTCTGTGGCTTTTAAAAATTTTAACTGTGCTTTTATTTCTTATTTATTTATTTTTTGTGATGGGATCTCACTCAAGCTGTAGTGCCCAAGCTGAAATGCAGTGGCAGAAATATAGGTCACTGCTGCCTCAAACCCTAGGCTCAAGAGAGTCTTCTTCAACCTCCTGAGTTGCTGGGATTAGAGGCATGTGCCACCACAACTAACTTATGCTTTTATTCTCAGATCTCTCTTTTCTCATCTCTTTTTCCATAGCTTCTCTTCTCAGACCATGTCTTCCTTGATATTTTTTTCTATTTTATCCATTCTATTTTACCTGTCCTGCAGTTTCTATATTTTTCTTAAAAATTAAAATAATTTTATTGTTTAAAAATGTATTAAAATATTAGACAGTCAGTGAAAAAAGAATCCCAAAATATAGAAAAGTGTAAAGAAGACCAAAAAAAAGAGAAACAACAATCTGGAAAATCTACCACCCAGAAGTTATTATTATTAATATTCTCAACAGAATAATAACAATTAATATTAAGAACAGATTATTAATTTAATTATGTATAATAGACATAACTGTAACTAAATTATATATAAATGGAATATATTTCATCTTTTAAGCAGCTCTCTTTTCATTTTAAAAAATCAACAACTTTTCATGTTGATAAATGTAGCTATTATCCATTTTAAATTCTACTTAGCATTTTCTTACATATTGTACCCTTCTTTGTTTAACCAATTCCTTGTCAATGGATTTTAAAAATTATTTCCTGTTTTTCTCTTTTAAACAAAGCTGCTATGAACATTACTGTATGTGCATCTCTGTGCTTTTGATAAACTTTCTGATGTAAATTTGAAGAAAGAAAGTTACTGGATCAAAATGTTATAAAGTTACAATTTTGATACATGTTTTATACCATTTTCAGAATGATTGTACCCATAGGCTCTCCTATAAACATAATGTGAGACGTTCTCTCTATTTCTTTAAAACTTTACCAACTCTCACTTATCTTTTAAATGTTGGTTTCTCTCCACATTTGTCTTTGATTTTTTAATTCTTATTTTTTGTGCTCTCCCTAGATCACTTACTTTCTGGAATGTTACTTCTACCTGTAAGTGCAGTAGGAGTACACATGGGCAAACCCAAATTACTCCAGTGTATCCTGTGGCCCTTTGTACATTTAATATACCTAAGGTTGATAAACTGAAGAGGATGGATATAATTGCAGTAGAGGTCTAATGTACTAGCCTTATTAAGGTAAATTGACCAGACCATTTTTCCATATAGAAAATTGTCAGCAAGTGAAAATGTTCCATCCTTGGGTCCCCACCAGGCACTAGACAGTGGTCTAATCATCCTCCTGCTCTTCCCCCTTCACTTTCTGCCTCCCTGCTAGCCCCAACTTATAACATTTGCCAATTTCTGTGGTTAGGTATTTTCTCTATGCAGATTTCATGCCACTGAGGTGTTTTCACTGAACACAGAGTTAGGAAGAGCTGTGTACAACTCACTCAGGTGAGCTGGGCTAAGTCAGCCAGCTCCAATGCACCACTGCTATCAGGTTATCTATGGTAGAGTGCAAGCTGTTGTTTTCATCAAAAATTTCCCATAAAAATCATTGAAAAGTCGGGCTCGGTGGCTCAGCCTGTAATCCCACGCCTTTGGGAGGCTGAGGTGAGTGAATTGCCTGAGCCCGTGGGTTCAAGACCTGCCTGGGCAGTGAGACCTCATCTCTACAATAAATCAAAAAATCAGCCGGGCGTGGTAGCACATGCCTGTAATTCCGGCTACTTGGAAGGCTGAGGCGGAAGGATCACCGGAGCCCAGCAGGTGGAGGCTGCGGTGGCCGGAAGCGGCCACTGCACTCAGTCTGGGCGACAGAGTGAGACTCCAACTCAAAAAAAAAAAAATCGTTGAAAACAATAGTTTCTGTATGTCAGCATAAGTTCATTTTTATTGCAACACGTGTTTAAGGAGATAAAAATTCTTCTTGATACAAACAGGTGAATTATGTTAATATATGTCCTTGGGCCCTCTGTGTTCCTCCCTTTACAAGGCATGATGTTTTCCACCTGTCAGTGCAGAGCCTATCTTCCTTAAAGGGCTATCTCTTCTATAAGTCGATTTTTAGTCAAAATGAAAAAGGCTTTAGATTTGGTACATTTATTCAAGAAGCACTTTGAAGTTTTAGTATGCCAGATATTGGGAATATTAACATAATGAGACAGACCATGTTACAGCCTGTATGTATAATCTACCATAGACATTATACAGCTGATTATACAGTGTTATTATACTGAAATTTTGAAAAGTTTTATCAGTGCTAAGAGAGGGTATGCTGGCAGTTATAAATGATAAAAGTAGATGTGGTAGGTCTGATTTTGAATTTTGATTCAGTCTCTGTGAGGCTTTGGGCAAGTTGCTCCTTTGGTTTAACTTTATTGAGGGATGACTGGCATGTAAAAAGTTGTACATATTTAATGTATACACCTCAATGAGTTCAGAATAAGCTTACACCCATGAAATTGTGACTGGTATCAAAGCCATAGGCATATCCATCACCTTTCAAAGTTTTTAATGTCCTTTTTATTGTTATTATTTTGTGTGTGTGTGGGTATGTGTGTGTGTGGTTTGTTAAGGCATAGCATAAGATCTACATTCTTAGATTTTGAGTATATAATATAGTATTGTAGCTACAGGCACTATAGCTATATAGTATGATACATCACTAGAATATAGTGGCAAGTTGTTTTTTTGAACCTCAGTTTCCTTATCTGTAAATTGGGGAAAGTAGTCCATAGTTCACAGAAATTTTATGATTAAATGAGAAGATAAAATGAGAAAATGGAAATAAAACACTTGCCATAGTAGATGGTACATTTTAGGTTCTCTCTAAAAGGTAATGTTTTTGTGGTTTGTTTTTGTGTGTTTGTTTTTAGCTTTATATTCTTACAGATATCTCAAGCACCAAACTAGTTTGCACTTATTTATATCCTGCCTTGAATTTTGTTTTTCTTTTCTATTATCCTTAACTTGTACCCTTATGCAGGTTCTTATATATGGTTTCTTATCCCTATTAACATTGGTCACATTATAGAATCAATACCTTTGGATTCTTGGTTCTTAATTTGCTTTCCCATTGAGATGTCTGCCGTTAGTTAATATTTTCCAATCTGAATTTCTTCCCTCTGTTTTTTTTTTTTTCTTTCTTTTTGTGTTGGGGTCTCACTCTGCTGCCCAGGCTGGAGTGCAGCAGCACACTCACGGCAACCCCAGCTTCGACCTGCTGGGCTCCAGTGATCCTTCTGCCTCAGCCTTCAAAGTAACTGGAACTACAGGTGTGTGCTACCACGCCCAGCTAATTATTTATTTATTTATTGTAGAGCTGAGGACTTGCCAAGTTGCCTGGGATGGTCTTGAACCTGGGGGCTCAGGCAATCTACTCACCTTGGCCTCCAAAAGTTCTGGGATTACAGTAGGCTGAGCCACCGAGCCTGCCCCCTCTGTTTCTTTAAATACCATATTTTATATCCTGTCTATCCTTCTTTTATAATTTCTTAATTTTTCTTCCAAATAATTTTTGTCACTCTGCTATGTTGCATAACAAACCATGGAAATGGTTTGTTATGCAACATAGCAAAATGGTTCCCGACAGCAACCATTTTATTTAGGTCATGATTCTCTGGGTTATCGGTTTGGGTTGGATTTAGCTAGTTAGTTCTTCTGATCTCAGTGAGTGGGCTCCTGCATCTAAGGTCAACTGATGGTTTGGTGGCTGAGATGGATTGGTTAATGAAGTCCTCAACTGGGTAGCTGTCAACTAAGGCTTCTCTTTGCATGATCTCTTAACATTCAGCTAGGCTGCACATGTTTACATGGTGGCATGAGTTCCAGAAGCCAGAGGGTAAGAAACAATGCATAAGTACTCTTCAAACCTCAATTTGTGTCACATTTGCTAATGCACCATTGGGCAAAGCAAGTCACAGAACAAGTCTAGATTCAGGTGTTGAAGGAATATATTCCACCTCGTGATGGAAGAAGCTGCTGAAATATTGTGGATATTTAAAAAACTCTACCACATTATTTATTTCCCAAGTGTAAACATCTATACAGAAATGCAAGTGTGCCTTATCTTTGCTTTCAGATGTTTGTTTACCCCTTCAGTTTCACAGTTGAATTTCATCAACTTTTCTTATAGATACTTCCTGTTTTTCTCTTCAGCAACTTCTCAGTTTTTCCAAGCAAGTCTTTCTGTTCTTAATTCCATAATTTTCAGAATGAGCTACTTTCTGCTTGTGAAGTTCTCTTTTCAGTTAAGATAATGTAAAACTAAATCTGGAAAAAGTTACAGTTTTACTTTTTTTGTTCTTTTTCTAACCTATTTCCCTAAAACAAAGTGCCAGAACTGTTCAGAAATCGAAAATTAATTAAAATAAGACTGGGGAGATAAGGAAACACCACTTTATCTTTTGCACTCAATTTTTAAGGATCTCAGAACATAAGCTGATCTATTTTCTCTCTCTTCTTGCAAAATAAAACAAAACATTAATGTTTAAAAATAATAGTAAATGGCAAACTTTTATGATTATTAACATATATATGCTGTATCTTACCTTGTCTATTATCTACAGCACTAGCATGAACTTCACATTATCCCCCAATTGCTCTTTTGTTTTTGTTGACATCATCTTCTTTTTTTAAACTTCTCACTCCTCTGATATACTAAACCCTAATTATTGTATAAGACAAACTTAAGTCCAATTCATGAAACTTTTACTGATTGTCCAGGTTATCCTTGATTTTACTCTGTTGTGAATGTCTACAGCATTTAATGGCTTATATCAGATAAGAATATTTGTTTTATTACAAATTGATATTGGCTAATGCATTTATATATATTCAAATATTTTTATTTGCTGCTTTTTAACAATTACTGGGCTTGATTCATTATCCAGTTTTTTGACTGAGTTGAACTCCAGGCTCTCTGAGCAAGGTAAACATGCAGCTTGAAGCTGTTTTACAGCCTAGCTTGTTTTTTTTTTAAAGGCTTGATTTTTCTTAGAAAATACATATTATTAGGTTTCAGTCACTTGTTCAAGAAATGTTAAACACTTATTATGTTCCAAGACTAAAAATAACACTGCTATCTCAAGATACAGAGTTAATCTAGTTGCTATGTATTACTTAAGACAGTGTTATAAACTTGTTAGGAACAGCATTTTGAAAGTTTGCTACAGTACTTTCAAAACTAGTAAATCTTAGACTATGGCTCTTCTGATGAGCAACTGTAGGACTTTTAAGATTTCTACTTCCTGTCTAGAACATTCACAGTCATGAGACCTTTTGTTTTGTAACAATTACAAATACTGTCCTAAGGTCAGGTGACTGTGACTAGCACTGATTTAACATTTCTTTCTATTTTAACAAAACAACACAAGAAACCAAAGTGCAGTAGCCTAATAATATCTCTGCTATCAACACACTCACTCATACCCTCTTGGTATCTTTTTTTTCCCCCTCTCTGTTACTCTCCCTTAGCAGAGAATTTCTTTGCTATATTATGACAAATGATGCCTGTTATGTTTTCTGACTCTGTTAGAGTCTCCATGGAATTAAAGATTATATGCTTATTCAGCTGAATGTACTTGACCTTTTCTCATGATTGACACATCTAAATTTCTATAGCAACTCAGTAATTATGCACCAGCTGTGTTATATTTATTTCATGTAAAAACCGACACAATTTTCTTCAAGAGTAGATAGCTTGACCCTTTCCCTGCTAGCTTAATATAGAAGTAGTTTGTTAACAGTGTTATAAATTATGGTGTCCAGATGTATCTCTTTCCTAAACATTCAGTATACCACGAGCACCCAGTCACATCAAGAATCATTTTAGTACTGGTACTTATTATATAATTAAAACATTTTCAATAATTCTGAATCTGCTCAATGCAATAACATCCATACAACTTAAGAGTCAATTATTAAGAATTTGTTAGTAAGATTTGTGTTAAGAAGGTAATATTTACAAATCTTTGTTTTTCCTCATAGGAAAATTATATTTTCTCTCAACTGACATATATATCTTTAACTTAAAAAGAAAAAAAGGACTTAAGATTCTGAGACTTTTCTTATCAATGTTGTATTCTAACTGCATTTATTTTTCTCAGATTTCATTATGAATTCTGTATAAGCCTTTGGAAACCAGATTTTTCTTTCTAACAGGAATTCTATAGGGAGAAGTGTTGATTAACTGTTTGAATGTTACTTGAATATGGCATTCTAGAAAGATGTTACAAGGCAAAAGAAAAGAATCATCTCATTTTTAGTTCTGAGCCTGAATTGTAGGAATGGTTCTAATTGCAAATAAGTTATGAATATATTTTAGTGTTCTACACATATCTCAAAAAAATTTTTCTTTAAATGGCATGGTTCCATGCTCACTAATGTCAAAGCATAGTCATATCTAAATAATCCTATATTTTAAATTAAGTTTTGGATTTTTAGCATAATGTTTTATTAATCTAAGAAATTTCCATTGAAATAATTCCCTCTTTTAAGTAAATTTTTTGCCTTTATTATAAAATAAAAATTGTTATCTATAAGGGGACCACCCCAGAAAACTAGAATTATCTTTTGGGGAGTGGGCCTCTTGTAGTATACTCAGAATTTGTTCCTCCAGATCAGTCAACCAAGGTTTTTATCTGGAAGTTTTGAAAAGGTTGCATCACAGTTTATGGAAGAAACATCCCAAGTTGTGGCAAACAGGTGACTGGTTTTTCCACAATAACTATGCACCTGCTCAGACCACTGAGTCTTTGGCAGTTTTTGACCAAAAATGGCATGACTCCTGTGCCCCCTCCTTATTTACCTGATCTTATCCCAAGAGACTTTTTTGTTTCCCCAGTGAAAAAAAGTCCTCAAAGGGAAATGTTTTGCCAGTATGGAAGGGATGACAAAAAATGACAGAAGCACTAAAAGGCATCAAAATTGACATGTTCAAAAACTGTTTTTTGAGCAATGGAAAAAACGTTTTGAAAGGTATATTGCATCAAATGGAGAATACTTTGAAGGTGTATGACGTTTAAAGATGTAAGAATAAATATACAATTTTTGTGAATAAATTCCAGTTTTTTGGGGTGCCCCCTCATATATAATCTTGAAAAGTAATTCAGGTTAGGATTAATGATTGTCAAGTTATTTAAGAAAAATGACATTTATTATTAAATTTCTTGAATTCTTTTTTCTTAAGTGATGGCTACCAAGGTGAAAATTTTATTTATGAACATAATATAGTTAGAAAAATTGATGGCAATATTAATATGGAAATGCTATTTGTATACTACTGTTTATGGGATCTGAGGTGATGCTCTAGTTCCTTAAACCAGTGTTAATATAGTTGGGTTAGAAAAGTTGGTAATATGGAGAGAAACAGGAAGACAATGAAATGGAATAGGAAAATTTCCCCCTTCTTATTTATCTAAGCCACTAGCAGTGTAAAGGGGAAAGGAATTAACATGTGTTAGTATCTAGCATGTAGCAGGCATTGTCTTCAATATTTTATATCTACTATATTATATAATTTTTGTAGAAAATCTCTAAATCCACTGGTAAATTTTAAATATCTATATTTATTTATTTTGTCTTGGAAACAAATGAGGTTTTTGGATCAGAGGTGGACTGTTATTATTACTTGCAGCAATGACCACACTGGTTTTTCATGTCCCATTCTTCCTCTCAGGTAAGAATACATAGTCATGTGCACAGGATAGGAGCCCTGAAATTTTGCATCTGAGATTTTCTATAGGAACTGCTACAAAACTGTCTTCTTTTTTGAGAGACTAAGAGAAACCTTATCTATTGTATGTAAGAAACCTTACATACAATAAACAAATCTTCTTGGGAAGAGAAGGAAAATGTCCCCAGTTTTTAAACCCTTTGAAATGTAAATTGGTAGCTTTGGGATTTTATTCTCCTTTGAAATGTAAACACACAGCTCTAGAAGATGTGTCTTTGTATCTCTGGAGGTCTCTATTCAGTCAACCTTTAAGCCAGATTTCAGTTTTTCTTGCTTTATAAGTCCCTAATCATGCAGAAACATGAAAACATTTTCTCTACAGTTCCACACCCATGAATTATGGCAGTTCTATTACTGAGCAGTTCTATTACTGTTGCTATGAAATTGTAACCATTAGCTTTGTTTTCATTATTTTCTTAATGTGTTTAGTAGCATAATGGATTATTATGTCTGTTTTCTATATGTTTTGCTTAAAAATCATTCTCACTATGCAAAATATTTTATTTAATAAATATTTATTGAGCAGCAAAAGCTATCAAGTTCTGTTCTAGGTATTTAGGACACATCAGTGGACAAATCAAGGATTACTGCTTTTCTTACTATAAACTTTTAGGGAAAATAAAAATTAAACACTAGATACAAAAAGTAAATTACATAACAGGGGATGCCAAAAATGTCTGCACATTTTAAGAAAGGAAAGCATTGTATTAAAATTGTAATAATATATACCAATAACAGAAGATGAATACACCTCATGTTTGACTTCTGCAATTATAAGAGGTGCACATTGTTTGATAGACTTCTATGATGAGCGTTTAAACTGTCCCAACACCATAACAGAAAAAGTGGGACTTGTTGCTGTGTGAGGCCTCCTAGTCTTCCCTTTGCACATCACACAAAGTACCATGTGTCTCAAACTTATCACGAATGTGTGCACTTGTTAGGAATGTTGAAGGCTCTGCTGCATACTTATGCCTCCATTGTCATTGTACTTCCACAACATTCTCTAATTAAAAATAACACTTCAAAATGGTCTTGCACTCCTCAAACAATTGTGCTTCCGCCACTTTCTTTGACTGTCCTTCATGTCACATGGTGAAGCTAGCATCAATTTGATTAATTCCATCTTTTAAGCAAATGTCAAACTACACATTGCTACTGTAATTCAATTCAACTTCGAAAAGTAATAAATAGATAACATCTCTTAAAATGTGAAAACAAATAAAAGAAAAGTAGGAGGATATGAGGGACATGAAGGATTCAGTGTAATATTAAACAGATGTTTGGGGTATGTTTCACTGAGAAGGTAAAATATGAGTAAATACTTGAAGGAAGTGAGAATTAGCAAAGTGGGAACAATGTTTCAGGAGGTGAAAAAAGACAGTGGAAGGTCTCTAAGGTGGCAGTGAGAATAGTAGGGAGGCCAGTGTGACTGAAGTGAAGTGAAGGGGAAATTAGCAGAAGAGGAGATCAAAGAGCTAGCAAGAATGGGATGGGATGTGTAGATCATGAAAGATTTTGTAGAGCAGTAGAACATCTTCAGTGTTTTTTTCTCAGTGAAATGACAGAAGTTTTAGCAGAGAATGGCATTATCATACTTAGATTTTAAGAAGACGACACTGGCCGCTGTGTATAGAGTAGACTGTAGGGGTGAATGGTAGACTTAAGACTTGTTAGAAGGCTATTGTACAATTCAGGCTGGGGATGACATTGGGCCTTACCAGAGGTGTGCAGTGAAATGAGAGCTGAATTCTGGATAGTGCTGAAAGTTGTCCTAACAGAGTTCTTGATGTATTGGTTAAGAGAAAGGGAGGAGTCCAAATGATTCCAGGGTATTTTGTCTGAGTAACTAAAAAAATGTTTTGTCGTCAACTGAGATGGGCAAGGATTATTGGAAGGGGTTGTGAGTGAGGAAGATTAGTTTAATCTGGAACATGTTTGGCTTGAGATGTCTATTAGATATGCAGTGGAGGTGCTGAGTAAACTGTTGGATGTGCCAGTTTGGAGTTTGGGAGAATTAGAACTGGAGATACAAACGTGTGAGCTGCCCACACATAGATCATGTAAGGGGCAGATTTGGGTTTTGTGAGTCCCAAAGCTTGAGCAATTTTGAGGCTTATCTTTACGAAAAAGATTTCAAAATTTGAGTACGTGTTAGATACAGAAGTGAACATTTAAGATAAAAAAATAAAAATAAATATTGATTTGGGAACTGGTAAATAGCATGAAATAAAAAAATTGGAGAAATAGCACAGTGTTTTAAATAAACTGCCTAACATACTTCTGTAATTTCCCCCTACACGTTTTACCTTCAATGCCAGTAATTTTGTATTATTATTTTATGTTGAGAATATGAAAAAATAAATTAGTCTTTTCTTTATCATAAGTGACTAAAATTTATCTTTTATTAATGATAGTCTACAAAACTTCCTTTCATCTTTACAACTTAGTTATAATTTCATGAACATTTTTTGGGTTGCCTTAAAATTTAAGAAAACTTCTATCAAACTTTTTGCATATATGACCTGTAGGATTTGGGATAATTTTCCAGAGACTAACTTTTGGCTTGTACAATTCAAACCTTGCTTCTTCTCCACTATTCATATGCATATACTGCCAATGCCAGGCAGATTATGATATCTCTTCATTTTGTAATACCACTTCCAGCCCTATACCTTTGAGTCATGATGACAGGTTAATTTGGCACAGTGGATACTAGTATTCCTGAAAGCTATTTCTACTCTAGGAGAGCTAACAATAACTTATTTATGGAAATGACTGTGAATTACATAATATATTCCACTATACCCAACTAAATGTATCTCCAACTCGACTTCCTTACTTCCAAGTGTCCACAGATGCTTGAGTGCCCTCCATCATGAAGAGAAGTGTGATGAAAGAGAAATAGAGACAGTGGGTTTAGGTAATTGTGGTTAATGTTTCTTGCATTCACAAGTTTTTCTAAAATATGTGTCCATGATAACACAGTGCTATCTACCCCCACCCGAGGGCTTTGGAAAAGGCCATTCAAGTGAGGGTACCTACAACTAGAGTGTCAAAAAATATTATAGAGTAGTTTCAGAAAGTTAATTAATCAAAATATTGTTTTTTCCTGGATCTTATGATGCTTGTGTTATTTACCAACTTTCTAAAACATGCAATTTGTTGTACTATCTTTTCTCAGTCTAAATACATAGTTATTGTCTTATCTAATTTTATATTTATAACTTTATTTTTTTTTCTAAAGAAGGTCTCTAACATTGATTAAGCTTCAGATCCCAAACAATTTGGGTCTTACTTTGAAGTATTAGTGGAACTGAAGAATATTTGAGAAAAAGATACCACAGGGCATGAATTATAAAGAAAGGACATAGTGGAAGAGATTATGGAAGGGCTGCAATTATTGCCAACGAAAGGCCTAGAATGAGAAGATCATTGCAAACAGAAGTTCAAGGAACTAAAAGGCCAGAGTGTCACAAAAATCATCTACATGTGCTTTGAAATCTCATGAATTAAGGCAGGAATAATGCTGAAGAGAATGAAAATAAGCAATGAACTCCACTCTGAAAAGTGAGTGTGAATTACCCACACCAGTGCATTACAGCACCCATGAGGCAAAGCATATACTGAGTGTATCTACCATGAGATTTAAATCTGAGAGATTTTAGGAAAGATATAGAAAAATGGTCTGAAATTGTCAGAAGAGAGCAAAGGAACACCACCTTGCCTATTCCAGAGGCAGTAGGAGCAAGAAAGACAAATTTCCCATCTTGCTTGAGAACTATGGGAGAGAAGTAGCCATCACTGAGAGGTTGCGGGGGAAACAGTGTCCTCTAGAGAAATACAGGTTTGCTTTTGAGCTGGAAAAGTAAAGGAAATAGATAACTGCTTTTTGGTTCACTGGATAGGTTTCTGCTATGAAGGAGAAATGGGAAAACAAAGATAATTTTTACAAGTTTGTAACTTCACATATGAAGGGACCCAAAAAACCTCGGAATTTATTTATAAAAAAATTGTGTATTTGTTTTTACATGTTTGAATTTCAGTCACCTTCGAAGTACTCTCCATTTGATGCAGTACACCTATTGAGACGCTTTTTCCACTGCGCAAACAATTTTTGAACTCATCAATTTTGATACCTGTTAGTGCTTCTGCCATTTTTTGTTCTACCTCTTCCACATTGTCAAAATGTTTCCCTTTGAGGACTTTTTCATTGGGAAAATTAAAAAAAACACTCAGGTTGAGATTGAGTGATTAGGGAGAGGGGTCATGCTATTTTTGGTCAAAAGCTGCTGAGCACTCAGCTTGGTGTAGACAGGTGTGCTCCTAAATCACGCATCATGAAATGGGCAAATGCATTGAAAGAATCTCCAAAAAAGCCCACTTAAGCCAGACACAGCCTCTCACAACAAAGCTAGCTGGTACACTGATGCCAATGGGTTTCTAGAACATTTGACTATTGGAAGAAGACTGTACTACAAGGAGCCTACTATTCAAAAAGTAATTACATTTTGGGAGGGTCCCCCCTCATATACTAAATGTGTTACAAAAATAATAAAACTTACTTCTACTTTATCTGATAAAATAGCTAAAGGTGTCACCCGTAATCATTGTTACCATATTTCCTGGACAATTTTCTCATTCTTTTAAAATTTTTTTACTTTCTTCTTAATTCTTGTTTTTCTTCTATTTATCATCTTGCTGTATGATTTATCATTTTCTGTCTTTTCATATCGTATTTACCTCTGAATCATTTCTTGCCCACTTTCTCTCTTACTAATTTTTGTCCATTGCTACTTCTCTCATTGTTCTATTTTATAATTATACTGTCTGCTGTCTTCTTCTACCCCTACACCTTGCTTTAGCTGTAGTTGGGACTGTGCAGTATGCCACTGCAAAGGTAGTACTGATTTTGACAGGTAGTCTCTCTGCCTCAAACAAAGAAAGCTTTAACCAGAAAAGAATTACAGGAGGGTAGGCTATCTTCCAGATTCAGGAGGGACATCTCCAACTGATGCTAGCATTGCTATCTACACTTTCAACACTTTTCTCCTCAACACTTAAGAGGTATCCCCAGACTCCCTGCGCTCTGTTGATCTGGCTTAAACTCATAAAGGAGTTGAGTAATTGTTAATTAATTGTGGGACTTGAAATATGACTTCACATTTTGGATCTGTTTTTTCTTTCTTTCTTTTTTTTTTTTTTTTTGAGTTGTAGTCTCACTCTGTCGCCCAGACTGGAGTGCAGGGGCCACTCCCGGCCACCGCAGCCTCGACCTGCTGGCTCCGGCGATCCTTCCGCTTCAGCCTTCCAAGTAGCCGGAATTACAGGCATGCGCTACCACGCCCAGCTGATTTTTTGATTTATTGTAGAGATGAGGTCTTGCTGCCCAGGCGGGTCTCAAACCCACGGGCTCAGGCAATCCATTCACCTCAGCCTCCCAAAGGCGCGAGATTACAGGCTGAGCCATCGAGCCCGGCTGATCTGTTTTTCATGAATGATAAAAAAAGAACTTTCTGAATGATATAGGTACTACTATTTTTATTTTATATATAAAGTTAAAGATGAAGTAATTATTTTTAATGTGGCATAAATATAAATGACAGACATAGGATTTGGAACCAAGTATTATATTCAATCTCAGATCATTCTTTTAATTACTACTCTATACTTTCACAAATAGTATAGCTTAATATTGTAATAAATAAGATAAATAGGGCCAGACACATTGATACTGAGTCACTTCCCTTTATTTCCTTTGTCCAAAATCGAGCCATTTTTATTGGTAAGAAGTTTTTGTGCATTTTAATGATTTATAATCAGTTAATTGAACCATTACCATTTTTCACTTGCCTGCGTGGATTCATACAGAACAGAAAGATAGAAGCTTTTAGTTTTCTATATGATTGATTTATAATTATTTTTAGGGCTGGCCATTGCTTTGTTATACTCTGGTATGTCCACGTGGCTCTTTGAGCTAGGGTCACCATATAACCTAGCTTTGGCCCCTCCCCTACCTTGGGGATGTGAATCTCCTCTCCCTCCCTCTCTCTCTCTCTCTCTCATTTACTTTCTAAATAAACTATTGACCTATAAAAATTATTAATAAGGCTATAAGAGATTAATAGTACCCTTTAAAAAATATGTCTAACCTTGGAGTTTATTTCAGCAATAGAGGAATAACCAGTTCTTTAGTTTCCAGCCAGTCTACCTCCAATCCTGCTAGAATTTAGACCCAGTCTTACAAAAATAAATATATATTTTTAATTTTAAAATTACATAATTTAAGTACAAAATAACCACCAAAGTAGACACATATATTTTAGTAGAATTCAATTGTCCCTTTCAAAGAAACACCACTAGCCTAAATGATATGTATTGAATGTTTTATTTTTTTAATTTTAATTAATTAATTATGTTTGAGTTGGGGTCTCACTCTGTCATCCAGATTGGAGTATAGTGGCATGATGACAACTCACTGCAGCCTTGACCTCCTGGCTTAAGCAATCCTCCCTCTTCAGGGTCCTGAGCAGCTGGGACACACCACCATTGCAGTGGCACACTGAAGGCCACCCCAGCAATCACCTGCTGGGCTTCTGTGATCTTTTCATTTCAGCCTTCCAAGTAGCCAGAACTGTAGGTGTGCACTACCACACCTGGCTAATTTTGATTTATTGTAGAGACGGAGTCTCACCAAGTTGCCCAGGCTGGTTTCGAACCTGTGGGCACTGACAATCAACTCGCCTCAGCCTCCCAAAGTGCTGGGATTACAGGCTGAGCCACCGAGCCTATCTGATTTTTTTGTAGTGCCAAGGTCTCACTATGTTACCCAAGTTGGTCTTGAACTTCTGGGCTCAAGCAATTCTCCTGCCTCCCCCTCTCAAAGTGCTGGAATTATAAGCATTAGACACTGCACCCAGCAGACTAGTCCTTCCTTGCTGTAGTGGTCAACTGGGGCTGCCATAACAAAATACCATAGACTAGTAGCTTAAACAACAGACTTTAATTTTGTCAGAGTTCTGGAGGCTGGGAAGTCTAAGACTAAGATCGCTAGCTAGGTTAGGTCTCATTCTAAGGACTTTTCTCCTGGCTTATAGGCAGTTGTTCTCTCTTTGCATCTTGTGTGGTGTGTGTGTATGAGAGAGAGAGAGACAGAGAGAGAGCACAAGTAAGGGAGCTCTTTGGTGTCTTCTTATGAGAACACTAAATGAATGTGGACCTACCCTTATGACCTCATTTAACATTACCTCCATAAAGGCCCTCTCTCCATTTGTGCCTGTGGCTTCAAAAAATGAACTTGGAGGAGACATAAACATCCAGTCCACAGTACTACCATTATAGTATTGTGTACTATTTGACATTTGAGAAAGTAAGATTTTTTAAAAACCTAGTATATTAATGTTTCTTAAAGGTTTCTCCTGATACAGTCCTCTCTTAAATGTAGTCTACTTGCTGACACAAATATTCCCTTATTGGCTTATAATATTGTTTTCTCATAAGATAATTTTCTTTATAGCTACTTAGTACTATAATATCTATGAATTTTGACTTTTAAAAAATTGACAGGCTTTAATTTTTAGGGCAGTTTTAGATTTACAAAGAAACTACACAGAAAGTAAAATATTCCTATATATTCCCTCTTTCTTGCTGCAATTTCCCCTATTATTAATGTTTTGCATTAGTGTAGTACATTTGTTACAATTGATAAACAAATATTAATAAGTTATTATTAACCAAAGTTCAGAGTTTCATTAGGGTTTACTGTCTCTCATATAGTTCTATGGGTTTTGGCAAATGTATAAAAAATATGTATCCACTATTACAGTATTATACAGAATAGTTTAGCTTCCCCAAAAATACTCTGTGGTCCACCTGTTCATCTCGACACCTTCCCCCAAATTCCTGACAGCTACTAACATTTTTAATGTCTCTATAGTTTTAGTTTTTCCAGAATGCCATATAATTGGAGTCATATAGTATTTAGCTTTTTAAGACTGTCTTCTTTGACTTAGCAATATGCATTTGAGTTTCCTTCATGTCTTTTTATGGTTGAAAGCTCATTTCTTTTTTCCAGTATCCCCTCCTTACCTGTAAGGAATACCTTCCAAAACTCCAGTGGATGTGTGAAACCACAGATAGTTCAGAACTCTATATATACTATGTCATTTCCTATATATACATATCTATTATTATGTTTAATTTTAAATTAGGCACAATAAAAGATTAACAACAACAATAATAAAATAGAACAATTATAACAAATTGTCAGCATCACATCTCTTGCACTTTGGAACCATTATTAAGTACAATAAGATTACTTGAACACAAGCACTGCAATACCATGATATTTGATCTGATAACTGAGATGGCTCGTAAGTGATTAATGGGCAGGTAGCACATACAACATGGATATAGTGGACAAAAAGATGATTCATATCCTGGGCAGGATGTGGTGAGAGAGAACAGGATGGCATGGGAGTTCTTTATGCTTCATAAAGAACAGTTTAAAACTTATGAATTGTTTATTTCTAGAATTCTTTATTTAATGTTTTTAGAACTCAGTTGACCTTGAGTAACTGAAACTGCAGAAAGTGAAATCATGGATAAGGGGGAACTACAGTATTGCTGAAAAAATACAGTTGTTAATAATACTGTATTGCTGAATAGTACATCCATTGTACCATAGCTTGCTTATTCATTTACCTATTGAAAGACATCCTGCTTCCCGTTTTGGACAATTTTGAATAAGGTTGCCATGAACATTTTGTGTGGACATTTATTTTCAACTCATTTGGGTAACTCATGAATTAATTAGGTATTAAGATTATAATCTAGACACATTGAATATTTAGATTAGAACCTAGACACAGACTTTATATCTTTCATAGACATTAACTCAACTGGATCAAGACCTAAATGTAAAACACAAAACTATACAACTTTTAGAAGAAAATAAGAGAAAATCTAGGTGATATCAAGTTTGGCCAGGAGTGGAATGCTATAGACTGAATGTTTATACACCCCCTAGTCCCTAAAATTTGTATGTTGAAACCCTAGTCCTCAGTGTGATGGTATTTGGAGGTGGGGCTTTTGGGAGGTAATTAGTTCATGAGAATAGAACCCTTGTGAGTGGGATTAGTGCCCTTATAAGAAGAGATATGAGAGAGATGATCTCTGTGTCTGCAATTTAAGGATAAAGCAAGAAGGCATCATCTGTAAACCAAGAGGCCCCTCACCAGAAACCAAATAGCTTGACCTTTGCCTTTCCAGCTTCCAGAACTGTAAAAAATAAATTTCTGTTTTTTAAGTCACCTAGTCTGTGGTATTTTTGTTATGGCATCCTGAACTGACTTAGACAACTTAAATATACAAAGAACACTCAAAACTTCAATGATGTTACCAAATGCCAGGGGTTTGGTTGGGGTTCTGTTGCTTGCCACACAGAAAGCTGATCACTGGATGAGTATTGCCAGAGAAGGCTTTTTATTAGGGTGATCTCAGCCAAGGAGAAAAGGAGATTCATTCTCAAATCCATTTCCCTGTCTCACTGATGTCAGGGGTTTATGTGGAATATAGAAAACAGGAACTTGAGAAGGGTAAGAAAAAGAAGTTGGAAAACAAGTGGGATCTGGCATCTCATTGTCTAGATGTCATGATCTGGTGAGTTTCAGTCTCTTGACACTATAAGCCTAAGAGTTGGTTTCCTGAGAAAGGAACTCAGATAAGACAAATTTTCCATCTTTAAGGTCAGGAGGGTCAATTTCTATGTTTACTAAAACAAACAAACAAAACTTTAACCATTAGTTCTATGGGGGAAAGATAGGCTGTTTTCTTTTCTTTTTTTTGAGTTGTAGTCTCACTCTGTCACCCAGACTGGAGTGCAGTGGCTGCTCCCGGCCACCTCAGCCTCGACCTGCTGGGCTCCGGCAATCCTTACGCCTCAGCCTTCCAAGTAGCTGGAATTACAGGCATGTGCTACCATGCCTGGCTGATTTTTTGATTTATTGTAGAGATGAGGTCTCACCAAGTTGCCCAGGTGGGTCTCGAACCCGCGGGCTCAGGCAATCCACTCACCTCAGCCTCCCAAAGGCGCGGGATTACAGGCTGAGCCCCTGAGCCCGGCAAGGCTGTTTTCTATAAGAAAATAACCAACCCAATTACAAAATTAGAAAAGTTATGAACAGACACCTCATCGAAGAGGATATACAGATGGTAAATAAGCATATCAAAAATTACTTCTATGTAGCAACCTGTTTGCACAGCCAAATACAAGATCTTAATCCCAAATAGCATCTCCTTTGAATGTTTGCAATTCTGTATGCAGGGACAGCCTCAGTCCTACCTTTTTACTTCTTCTAAATCTGTTTAACAGTCTCCTTGGGGCCTTCAGTTCCTTGATGTTTTCTGTCTTCTGACTTCTGCCTCTTCATCCTGGATTCTGTGGTTTACCATTCCAGTTCAAGTCTTTCCTTTGATAACCTGATTTTCTATTAACTTATCTTTACTAATCTCCAATCCCATGTAAGAACAGAATTAAGTGAAAGCTGAAAGATGTGAGAACACTTGGTTATTCAGATATGAGGGAGCGCACACTTATGTATGTGAGTCAGGTTGTATTTAGAGGCCTGGCTGGAGAAATAGGCAGAAGTCAGGTATTGTTTGGAGTTTTAAAATATTTAGATATTTTGTTTTAATATCTAAAATATGTATTAAAATATTCAGATATTAAAATTTTTATTCTATAGTCAACAAAGAGCAATAAATGAGTTTAAATCAAGGGAGTAATATCGCCATATTGTATTTTTTTTTAATCAAAAAAGGCATCAGCATTAAGGGTAGATAAGAGATGAAACAAAATTGGGGGTAGAAAAAAAATGATAAGGAAAATATTCTAATAGACCCGGTGAGAGATGATGAGTGACAAAACTAAGATAGTACCAGTAGCGAAATTGAAGGGGGAATTGTTTTAAGAATTGTTAATAGTTGGGACTTGATGAGCTTTGAGATAATTGGATAGATGGCTCGTTTACTAATAGATAGATAGATAGATAGATAGATGATACTTGGGAGACAAAGAAAAGGATAAGTTCCATAGGCATGTTGAGTTTGACATGCCTGTGGGAAGTATATCTGGGTTAATATCCCTAGTAGGTGGATGGATATGAGGTCTGGCATCAAGGCATAGGTCTCAGAGCTGCAGCATATGTATAGTGGTTGAAATTATGGGGTCAAAGACAGGATCCTGGGGATCCTTAACCTTGAATGGGTAAATAGAAGAAGAATCAGCAAAGAAAGTAATAAGAATAAAACAAAGAAAGATGAGGAGGAGGACCAAGAGAAAGTAATATTATGGAAAAGAGAGTGGTCAATATCAAGTGCCAAAGACCTTGGTGAAATCTATTTTATTAAAGGTAGTTACTTTTTTTTCACATGATTAACTGTGAAGGGAAGGGAATTGGTGAGATAATTGAGGGTAAAACAAAATTTTTTTCTAATGAAGCTAGTATAATTAAAGTATGGGAAATAGATGCAGAGAGATTATAAAGATAGTTAATAAGTTAGTAATGATTACAAAATATATAACCAAATAATTGAAATTATAAATATTTGTGATAGATCTGTGGTAGTCCTACTTAAGTATAATTCTGAAATACAATGCCAAGCTTCAAGATTTACATATCATAAACATGCAAAAATGATTTGCTGAAGTGAATTAATTTGAGTTTCCTTTAACATGTAAATTGTCATCTTCGGTGCCCTGGAATGATTCACAGTTTAATTTGTGTATTTACTTTCCAACGAAGGTCATCGAACACTATTTATTGGAGTTCATGTGCCCCTGGGAGGAAGAAAAAGCCACCGACGTCACAGGCATCGTGGCCACAAACACCGAAAGAGAGACAGAGAGAGAGATTCGGGATTAGAGGATGGAAGGGAGTCGCCATCTTTTGGTAAGAATCTTCTTGTTTTTATTAAATTAATTTTTGTTATATATACTTGCTTGCATAATTTATAATTAGCTGTAATATCTCATACTCATAAATCTGTTTATTCTGTTCCATTTGCTTTGTGAAGACTAATTATCTGCATGTTGGGCTTCTAATGTCTGCTCTTTGTCCTTATTATCTATAATGTTAGTCTCTTATATTACCATTTGATTATCTATAGCATAAATTCTGCATTTTACTACTTTTATCATGGGTTTTGATTTTGCTGTTGCATTTTTGTTTTGTTGAGTTTTTCTGATCTCATCCTGTTTTTCATTTTTCTTTTTCTTTTTTTTTTCCTGTATTTTCATGTTTACTTTTTGTTTTTCTGCTTGATGGAATCTGTACCCAGCTACAGCTATTTTGGGGCATCTTCTTTTTGATCCTGAAGTAGTTTTCAGCATTATCATCTTCCTTTGGGCTGTCAGATTATTTTTACTCTCCATTGATGTGTAATATTTTTACAGACTTCCAGTGTTTTTTTTCTTTTTACTCATTTTTAGACAAGGCAAGGTATATCCAGACTATATCTACCAGCTATATCCTAAGATTGGTTGGTGAGCCTGCTACTAGTATACTCCTTGTCTCCATCACTATCTAAAGTTATAAGTATTAAAATTCTCTAAATAGCCTGTACTTCTTCCAGGGGCAGAATGGTTGTTGGTGGAACACAGTGTAAAGAAAAATACTCTGGGTGTTCTGTACCAGCATGATACAAAGCTGATTGTCGATGAGTCAATGGGTAGAGAATAGAGGTTGTACTATTATCTCCCACATTTTCAGGTGTTTTCTGCTAAATAAGGTAGAGTCTTGGAATGTAATAAAGAGATAATTGGTTAGATTTTTCTCACTCGGACTCCATCTTCTTAAAGTTGGTAGAGACTCCCTCTCAGGACTCCCTTTTCCCATCATTTTTCTAATATTTTAGTAAATACATTTACATCATCTTAGAAATGTTTAGTAAACAAATAAAAATACAAGGGAGGACCCCCCACATGGAATTATTTTTTGTAGGGCAGGTCCTTTGTAGTACAGGCTTCCTCTTCTAGTAAGTTGCGTTCTAGGAACGCAAAGGCATCAGTGTACCAGCTAGCATTGTTATGAGAGACTGCATTTAGCATCACTGAATTTTCTTTGAAGATGCTTTCAATGCATTTGTCCATTTCATGATGGGTGATTTACAGGTGCACCTGCCCATACCTCACTGAGTGATCAGCAATTTTTGACCAAAAATGGCATGACCTCTGTGCCTCACCCTCCCTGTTTACCCAATCTCACCCCAAGTGAGTTTTTTTTGGTTCGTTTTCCGGATGAAAAAAAGTCCTCAAAGGGAAATGATTTGCTGATATGGAAGAGATAACCACTCCCCCCCAGAAAAACAAAAAAACCAAAAAAAAAAAATGGCAAAAGCACTAAATGGCATCAAAATTGATGAGTCCAAAACTATTTTGAGCAGTGAAAAAAACATCATGATAGGTATAGTATATCAAACAGAGAGTACTTTGAAAGTGACTAAAGTTTAAACATGTAAGAATAAATACACATTTTTTATAAATAAATTCTGGGGTTTTCAGGTCCCCCTGGTAAGTTATGTTTAGCATCATTTACTTGTTCCCTCCTTCTTCTGCCTTTTTCTTTTATTTTTCCATAGCTGGATGCATTATATAAGTTTTTCTAGAACAGTGTTTCTCAATATAGAGTACTTGAGAATTCTAAAAAGAGCTGATGCCCAATGCCCAAACCAATCAGATTCTCTGCGTCTGGGGCTCAAGCCTGGGTATTTTTTTTTAAAGTACCCCCAAGTGATTCTACTGTGTAGTCAAGATTGGTATCCATTTTTCTGGAAATTTTACTATTCAGAGTGTTGGTAACATGTTTGAGCTTGTTAGAAATGCAGAATCTCAGGTCCCACCCAGATCTCTTGAATCAGGATCTGTATATTAACAATATCCTTAGTTAACATATATACATGTTAAGGTTCCACAGGCAATGCTCTAGAACATTGCTTATCAAACCTTGTTGCAAGTTTGAATTAACTAAGGAGTTTTTAAAAAACATTGCTGCTGGGCCCCGCCTTCAAAGACTTTTATTTAATTAATTGTGTGTGTTTCTCTAGGCACTGCTATTTTTTTGCACTTTATTTTTTAGAATTGTGGGGTACATGTGAGGATTTGCTATGTAAATAAATTGCATGCAGTTGAGGGCTCTAGTGAGCCCTCTCTCCCCCTGTAGTGGACATGGTACCCAACAGAGCACTGTTGTTGTTTTTTTAAAGTACCCCTAAGTGATTTAATATCCACCTAGGATCAAGAAATCAAGAATCTTTGATCTTGAGAAACTTCTGCCTCTCTATTTGGTGAAACTTGAAAATAAGTCAGGTGCCCTAGATTCTTCCTCTGATGTTAGCTGCTATTTTTGGATGCCACCTACCTCCTTCCTCCCTTAACCATCTGAGTATCTTTATTGATATTTAGACCTAAGATCTGGTTTATCAGGGACAATTGTTTGGTGGTTTATAAATAGTGGAACTTCCTAGATTTCACTTTTTTCACTTTCTCCAGGACTAGTCATCTGCCTTTATTTCTATTCCACAGTCAGTTCAGTTCCTTGACAGTGAAGTAATCAGTCACACACTGAGATGGAAACCATGCCCTAAACACCATCCACTTGATTTGGGCTTTGATATTCGACATGGTGAGGATATATGAGATTTGTATGCTAAAGACATCAAAGAACATTTCTGTTCACTTAATAAATATTTGTTTTATTTATTTATTTATTTATTTATTTATTTTTGAGTCGGAGTCTCACTCTGTCATCTAGGCTGGAGGGCAGTGGCACGCTCCTGGTCACCGCAGCCTCGACCTGCTGGGCTCCTGGGATCCTTCGCCTCAGCCTTCCAAGTTGCCGAAACTACAGGCGTGCGCTACTACACCCAGCTAGTTTTTGATTTATTGTAGAGATGAGGTCTCGCCAAGTTGTCCAAGCGGGTCTCGAACCCACAGGCTCAGGCAATCCACTCACCTCGGCCTCCCAAAGTGCTGGGATTGCAGGCTGAGCCACCAAGCCTGGCCTAAAAATTTGTTTTATTTGTAAGGATTTCAGGGAAAATATTTTGAACACATCCCCGCAGGTACCCCAAGTTTTTCAAGATTCAATTTCCAAGGAGGTGCAGGATAGAGGAGAAAACAAGAGAGCATCAGGTACCTTTGTTGGGAACCTGGAAATTATGTTATAAATTGCAGTATAGGTTTGTGAAGTCAGGAATAATTTGGGTCTAAGTTTTTGGAGGAAGCATCAATTTAATTAAAAGATTTTGGTGGAAATATTTAAATTGTGGCACTCTTAAAAAGCTTTGTCATTCCAGTAGATGAGCAATATCTACTGCTGATATGAGATGTGTTAAGAGCCTGGTTCTATTAGTGCTGCATTCCAGAAAATGCATCACTACCACTTCGGCTAGCACTCCAGAAGCCTCTTTTGTGCCTACTTACCACCACAACTTTCTCCCTCCTCCTTACAAGGATCTCAGGGCCTTTCTTATTACACTGGATATTTTGCTTGTTTTTTTAACTTTATATAAATGAAATAATGAAGGGGACATTTATTGTTCAATATTCTGTTTGTGGAATTCACCAATGTTTTTGGATGTAGCTTTAGTTTTTTCACTTTTTGTTATTGTGCAGCATATTAATATACCTGTATATACCATGCATCCTACTATTATTGATGGGCGTTTGGATCATATGTAATTAGGAGCACTATGAATAATGTTGCTGTGAACATTTTTGTATATGTCTTTTTGGTGCACATATACTATATTTCTCAGACCTAGGAATGAAACTATCTATTGCTGAGTCATAGGATATGCATATTTTCAATTTTAGTAGATAATGACAAGTAGTTTTCCAAAATTGGGGTATATATTTACACTACCACCCGCAGAGTGAGAAAGATTATGTTTTTTACATTCTTTTCTAATACTTACTAATTTCATTCTTTTGACATTAGCTATTGTATTAAGGTGTGTAATGATATCTTGTTTTTAATTTGTATTTCTTAATTACCAGTGAGGTTGAACAACTAATTTTGCATGTATTTTTTGGTCATTTTCGATATCCTCTTTTGTGAAGTACCTATTAAAGTCATATGCTTTTTAAATTGTAATTTTTACTTATTAATTTGCAGAAGTTTCTCTATATATTATGGATATAAGTCCTTTGTTGGTTTCACATGTTTTAAATACCTTTTCACAGTTGTAGCTTATGTTTTCACTTCCTTAATGGTGTGTTTTGATATATCTTCAAATTCCAAAAGAGGCTGCTAGGAGGCTGAGACCATTACTCTCTAGGACAATTTTTCCATGTTGTCATTTATTTTAATTATATGTCTTTGTAAATGTAGAAGTGGAGTATTATCTTGATCTACCATATTGTTGACTGCAGTTTGTATAACAAAGCTCTGTGTTTTCACTATCGCAAAATAAATAAAATATCTATCAACATAGGATAAATATTTATTTTCTTTTATTTTTATTAACTTAGAAAATTCTTTCTGACTTGGATAATAATGAAATCTACATGACATATATAATAGTATTATAGGACGTCTATTTTTGATAAACATGAAAAAATAGGTATTGAATTTAAAAGTTTGAACATTTTCTATATTGAAACATAATGAGTTTTTCTTTAAGGTGCTAAAAATATGTTAGTAGAATGATCATTAAAGGTCTTCTGAAAACATAATCTAATATCTATAAAATTATTTCTATTTTAAAGAATGAAGAGCCAGAGTCAGAGAGCCATATGTTATTTTGAATCCAAATAAAATACCTCTTGTCACTGAATAGATTACCCTACTTTAATAAAGTATCATTTTTGATACCATTGCTGTTACCACTGTGTTTTAGAGAAGTCTTAAGTACCTGATACACTATCTCACACGTTCAAATCCTCTTTATTCATAACTGTAAGGGTGTTATTTCCTCATGTTTATTTAATGACTAGTATTTTAAAGGTGTGTAGTGAGTAATCCTCATGCTTTATATGGGGAAATACTAATAAGCCTTAAAATTAGCACTCATGTGCACAGCAATTGAGTTTTGGGTTTTGGATGTGTGATATTATAGATACCTATATTATTGATGTAGAGTTAAATTGCAATAAGTCATTTGAAACAGTGATAAGATAAAATGTTTCAGAGACATGAGACCATAGTACCAATGTTAAGGCATGGCTGTTATGAGGTACGGTCTTTGACAAGTGATAAGACTGTCAGAATAGGCAGTCATACAACACAAAACAGCTAGGTCTGCTCACATTGGGTAAGTCTAATAGAAAGATCTGATTGATTTCTTAGCATAACTTTAAAATCACAATTTATACTTATATCTATTTAAAGTATGGATTTGTTTTTTCTAGAACAGTCAGCCACAGAAATAATACACAGATTAGAAATATAGTTAACCCTTAAATGACATGGGTTTGAACTATGCAGGTCCCCCTGTATGCAGATGTGTATTTATGTGTTTGTGTGTGTGTGTGTAAATCATGTATATAAATTATATTTGAATAATTTAATATAAATAAATAATTTCATATATATAGTTCATATATACATATACACATATATAGTTCATATATACATATATATAATTCATATATACAAAAAACTCCAGAATTTATTTCTAAAAAATTGTGTTTATTCTTACATGTTTAAACTTCAGTCACCTTCAAAGTACTCTCCATTTGATGCAGTACACCTACTGAGAGGCTTTTTCCACTGCTTGAAAAATTTTTTATCTAATCAATTTTGATGCTGTATAGTGCTTCTGCCATTTTTTGTTTCACTTCTTTCACTTTGAGGATTTTTTTTCATCCAGGGAAACAAAAAATGTCGTTTGGAGTGAGATCAGGTGAATAAGGAGGGTGGGGCATGGAGGCCATGACATTTTTGGTCAAAAACTGTTGGACACTCAATGTGTTGTGGGCAGGTCCATTGTCATGGTGGAGAAACCAGTCATCTGTTTGCCACAACTCAGAACATTTCTTCTGCAAATCATGACATAATGGTCCCAAAACTTACAGATAAAAACTTTGGTTTGATCCAGAGGAACGAATTCTGCATGTATTACAAAGGCCCCATCTTCCAAAAAATAATTCCAGTTTTCATTTCATAAAAATGAATTTTTGTGACAATTTGAAAAAACTCACAGTTGAACCACGTAGCCTAGAAATTAAGAAAAAGGTATGTCTCAAATGCATAAAATATAGGTAGATGCTAGTCTATTTTCTTATTTACTATCATAAAGTATATACAAATCTATTATAAAAGTTGAAATTTATAAAAACTTACATGCACAAACACTTACAGACTATATATGGTACCATTTGCAGTTGAGACAAAAATAAACAAATGCAAAGACACAATATTAAATCATAACTGCATATGATTAACTGTAACACACATTGTACTACTGTAATAATATTGTAGCCACCTCCTGTTGCCATTGTGTTGAGCTTAAGTGTTGGTAGTTTCTGTTTAAAATGTCCTGTGACACTAATCATCTCTATGTGAGCAATTCATCTCTTCAGTAAATAGCATATCACAGTTAAAAATGATTTTTCATGTTTCTCATGCATTTTCAGCTTATTTAGTGCATAAACTCTGAGTAAAACCATGGGACCCACGCGAAGTGCCACTAGTGATGCTGGCAGTGCTCCCAAGAAGCAGAGAGAAGTCATAACATTACGAGAAAAAGTTGAATTGCTTGATATATGCCATAGTTTAATGTCTGCAGTTGTGGTTGCCTATCATTTCGGACAGATGACATAAACAGAGGGCGTAAACTTACGGTATCAATAAAGATAGTTCAGTACTGTAAATGTATTTTCTCTTCCTTTTTTTTGTGAGGAGAAAGGATATCTGCCTGATTAATGCAGACAAAAGTGTCCTAGTCTGGAAAAAAAATGTCACAAAGGACATTTATTAGTAAAAAAGAAAGCATCAAGATATAAGGTAGCAAGGGGGGGTAGGTTAATTCTATTGTTTGGTGCAAATGCAGCTGGGTTTGTGAGTAGAACTGTCCTTATCTATAAAGCTGCTGAACCCCGATCCTTGGAGAGAAAAAATAAATATCAGCCGCCAGTCTTTTGATCGTACAAGAGTGCCTGGACAATGTAAACACTTTTCCTAGACTGGTTCTATTGGCGCGTTGTCCTTGAAGTCAGGGAATACCTTACCAGTAAGTAATTGTCTTTTAAAGTTCTTTTGATATAAGAAAATGTCTCTGGTCACCCAGAACCCCATGAATTAAACACCTAAGGCACTGAAGTGGTCTACTTTCCCCCAAGCACAATGTCTGTTAGTCAGCTCCTAGATCAGGGAGTCAGAAAGAGAGAATGTGGAATGCAGAATCGTCTTAGATCTTGTCTAAGAGGCTGCCACAGAGCACCGAGAAGGACCTTTAAGACTTATTACACATGGTACTCTACGGAAAAGATTGTCAGTGCTGTGGAAGAGAGTCCCAATGAAGAGGACATGAAAATATGGAAGAATTACACCATTGAAGATGTCATCATTGGTGTAGAAAAAGCCACATAAGTCATCAAGCTGGAAACAATAAGTTCCTGCTAAAGAAATCTGCTTCCAGATGTTGTACATGACTTCACAGGATTTACAATCAGGTCAATGAAGGAAATTATGAAAGAGATTGTGGATATGGGGGGAAATGGTAGGGAGTGAAGGGTTTCAAGATATGGTTCTTGGAGAAATTCAAGAGCCAATATATACCACAACAGATGAATTAACAGAAAATGACTTAATGGAGATGAGTGCTTCTAAACCAGTGCCAGAAGATGAGGAGGAAAACGTAGGAAAAGCAGTGCCAGGAAATGAATCGACATTAGACAATCTGGCAGAAGAGTTCTGATTACTCAAAACTGCTTTCAATTTCTTTTACAACATGGAACCCTGTATGATTTGGACACTGAAACAAAAGTAAATGGTGGAAGAAGGACTGATACCTAATGGAAACATTTCTCAAGAAATGAAAAAGAAAAAAAAGACAGAAATTACAATGTATTTCCATAAAGTTACACTAAGTTTGCCTGCCTCCCCTTTCATTTCTTCTGCCTCTGCTGCCCGAGACAGCAAGGCTAACCCCGCCTTCTCCTCCTCCTCGACCTACTCAAAGTGAAGATGATGATGAAGAGTTTTATGATGATCCATTTCCACATAATGAATAAATATATTTCTCTTCCCTATGTTTTTCTTAATAAAAATTTTTCTCTAGCTTACTTTATTGTAATAACAGCATACAATACATAGGACACACAAAATATGTGTTAATTGACTCTGCTATTGGCAAGGTAATTCTTGTCAACAGTAGGCTATTCATAGTTAAGCTTTTGGGGAGTTAAAAGTCACACACAAATTTTCAGCTGTGTGAGGAAAAGTCAATGTTCCTAACACCCGTGTTGTTCAAGGGTCAACTGTAGTTGCGTTTCTTTTATTCCTTCCTTGAACTTTTCCTTGCTCTAGATCCTCCTAAATCTAGTTTTCAATCCTTCTTGGAGCATAGGAAGTGAGAACTAATGGGGGTAAAGCAGGAGAGTTCTTACTTCACTACTACTACTGCAAGCTGATGTCACACTTCCTAAGTTTAGCAAGAGTTTGAGTTAACTTATACTATTCTGGATAATTTGTCACCTGTACTCTCTCTTGCCTTAGCATTTATTCCGCTTTATCCCCATTCAGTTAGACTGATAGATTCTCCCTGCTGAAGTCTTCTAAGTGCTTTGTGGCAGGCTATTAGGATCTCATGATTCTATATTCCTCTCACTCTCTCCTTTCCTCCCTCTCTCCTTGTCTCTTTTACCCTCTCTCTCCCCCTCATGTGGCCCATATGTGATTCACAGAAAACACACACACACACACACACACACACACACACACACACACACACACACACACGCGTACGCACGCACACACACACACACACACACACACACACACACACACACACTGTCCTGATAAATTCTGATAGTGCTTGCTATTCAAAGCAGCAATATCAGCTGTCAGTAGCTAGGTGGACTTTACATTTCTCAGGCAAGAATCATGTCCCAGTCCATTGCAGGAGACATGTCAAGCTCTTCTGGTGTCCTTGGGGCTCTACTCACTTGGGAGACACCCCTACTGTCCTTTCTTTTTGGGAGAGTAAGGAATGGGACTCATGTCCCAGCTCTCTCTGAACTAATCTGCTCTAAAATGTGTCTACAGTTTCCAACTCATGCCCCTTTTATAGCCTTGGTATGGATGAAGAGTTAGAGTTACATAACTAGGTTTCTAGGAACATGGTTTGTAAATTCTGCCTATAATCTTACATCCCATTTGGGGAGAAATATCTATTGGTTTTTTGTTTCAGCTGAAACATTCATTTTATCAGTCTATTGTTCTATTGCAAAATTACTACTTAGCATTAATAACAATGATACTCAATTATATAAATTAATTAAAATGTGGGAATTCAGATGAACAGATTATATATGACATTCAAATAACTTAAGCAAAATTTTATGTTCAATTGAAAATGGAAAATATTGCCGGGCTTGGTGGCTCAGCCTGTAATCCTTCGCCTTTGGGAGGCTGAGGTGAGTGGATTGCCTGAGCCTGTGGGTTCGAGACCTGCCTGGGCAGGTGAGACCTCATCTCTACAACAAATCAAAAAATTAGCTGGGCATGGTAGCACGCGCCTGTAGTTCCAGCTACTTGGAAGGCTGAGGCGGAAGGATCGTCGGAGCCCAGCAGGTTGAGGCTGCGGTGGCCAGGAGCAGCCACTGCACTCTAGTCTGGGCGACAGAGAGACTCCAACTCAAAAAAAAAAGAAAAGAAAAGAAAAGAAAAGAAAATGGAAAATATTATTGAGCTTCAGGAAACCAGAGACATGAATTTGAAACACAACTTGCCATCATTTAATGATTTCATAAGATAGGTTATCTGAAGTGTAACAGAGATAAAGAGGAAGAAAAGTGTCTGTGATCTAGAAACACATGATGGTAAACATTTTGTGAATTGTTTCCTCAAGCTAAATGCCATAGTGTATGAGGCTTCTGTACTTCATGACCATAAGATCACATATTAAAATGGAAATTTTCCAATTCACTTCTGTCTTTAGATTTGTTAGACTGGCATGATGATATATGTCTTAACATATTTGTTGACTATTGTTTAGAAAGGGCCTGAAAGATAGAGAACTCTTGAACAGGGCCTGCAAAAAAGAGTATTTTCACTGATTATTAGGAACCATCTCTTTAAGATACTTGTTAATTAGTATGTGAATTATTTAAATGATATGAATACCATAGCTAATAATGCAAAGATGAAAGTTTGCTAAGAAATTTGCTTATTTATAAAATGAGGATTCTACTAGTGGTTTTTTGGGTTTTAAGTATGCCTGTCACCCCTATTACTGCACATTGAACCTGGTAGGTGATTTTTTTCATCCCTCACTCGCTTCCCACCTCTGCCGAGTCTTCAATGTCCATTAACCATTCTAAATACCTTTGCAGACCCATAGCTTATCTTCATTTTGTAAATGAGAATATGCAGTATTTGGTTTCCTGTTCCTGTGTTACTTCAAATAGGATAATATCTCCAGTCCCATCCAAGTTCCTGCAAAAGACATTATTTTCACTCTTTGATGCATAGATTTCCAGTGCTATTGTTTCTTTGCCTCTTTCTGATAACTATGTTCCTGTCTTGCAACTAGGTTTCTTTTTAATGAGATTCCTTTTGCACTCCAGTTTTCCTATGATTGAATCACTTTGCTTGAGAAGGTCTGAGTATTTGAACTTCCACTGATGACTTGATATAATCCGGTTAAACCTAGTTGTTGGACTTCATTTAATTTTTAGAAAACAGTATTGATGACATACTTGTTCCTTCTTGCCTGTGTAGTTATCTCCTGATTGCGGATCCACTTGTTGGAATTTCATGCTTATAGTACTGACCCTTGGATTTGCTTGCATAATTAAATTACTGGGTTTTTCCAAATATGTGAATTCCAGTATTGACAGATTCCAGGTTGGTCCATCCTAATTTGAACCAATCACTAATTATGAAAGATAATCCTCATTTATAATTTTATCTTTATATATTTTAATTATGTATGATATGTTTATATGTGCTTATCTTTATTTTTGTGTATAAATATATATGTATATTTTATATCCAATATAGTATACATAGATGCACAGATCTTTTTCTTGTATCTTAGCTTTGGACTTTTTATTTTTCTTCTGTCATTTTAAAATTCTTATTTTATTCAGACAGCCTGGATACTGTTTTACTGCTTGCCCTGACTCTTATACTTTAAGTATGGCCAGATTCTAGCTTTTCCTTGGTTCTGACTCCTGTCCCAATTATTTACATTATCTATATATAAGGACCTTCTTTAGAACATGCAGCTGAATTCAGACCTGCGGTTTCATCTTGAAACTGCTTCTGAGATGTTTTCTTGCATAGTTCTATTTCTAAATCCATTGCTTAACCAAACCATTGATTTTTATCTCAGTAATCCTGAATTTTTTTCTTTACTTTATAGCCAAAAATAGCATGTTCCTAATGCTGATGAGGCCTGGCTTAATCCTGCCTCTCTTGTGAAATTCTACTTGACCATTGTAGACTTCATTTATTTTTACTGCTCCATACTCTTATACCACCAACCACCAAACATGTTAGTGTTTAATTATTATTGTCTTGTAGTAGTTGCTATTATATATTCATCTTATAAACAATTTAAGAACAGTAATTGTGCTGTAACATTTAAATGAACTTAAGTAGATACTTAATATCTAAGGTTAATTAATTAACTAATCAAAGTACAGACAGGCCAAAGACTGCAATATGTGATTTTTTAAAAAGATATTACTTTATTTTTTGAAAAAAAATTCTAAGAAGAAATAAGTCACACCTTTAAAAAATTTTTATTTTTTAAAGTTATTTTATTTTATTTTAAGGATGTGGGGTACAATTCAGGATTAGGTATACAAGTGGTCATTGTACAGGTAAAGTTTGGGCCTCCCTTTGGTCCCCACTTTGCCTGGTTTGAGATCAGGTACGCTTATTGGTATTGTCTTCCTCCCCACCCCCATCCCCACCCTGGTAGTATCCTGCTACTGCCAATCCCTTTCTTATACTATTATGGTAAATGTTCAGGATCCGCTTATTAGTGAGAACATGTGGTACTCTGTTCTTTGTTTCTGTGATGGATTACTGAGTATGATAGACTCTAACTCCATCCAAATTGCCCCAAAGTCCATATGTTTGTCCTTGTTTGTGGCTGAGTAATATTCCAATATGTACATGTACCACATTTAAAAAATTCAGCTCAGTTTCAATGGGCAGCATGATTAGTTCCATATCCACCTTTAAAAAAAAATACACACAACTTTTCTGTTTATCATGTGGTCAATTGGCCAGTTGTAGGATCCTCTTGGCAAATAAAATAGCAAAATTGTCATGGATCCTTATGAATCTCAATGAAATTGATGTTCTAATTTATCAAAATTGTTTTACTCTCTCAAAAGTACTATTTACAGTAACTTCCTTCCACTTGAATAATAAAAGAGAATGATTTTTCACATTACATAAAATATATTATTTCAGAATATTTTGGTTGTTTTCCATATTTCTATAGATATAATGTGCATTTATAATTGATATATATATATATATACATATATATATATGCTAAGTGCTTTGCAAGCTTCTGGTTCAAATAATGCATATTATAAGAACTAAACACAAATAAAATAATGACAGCATTAAAACAAAAGCTAGGGCAGTTTCACTGAGTTAGGTAAAGGATATTTTCTCCCATATTTTAATAACCACATCTAATCTTATCTGCCTTACTTAAAGAATTTCTTTTCTTCTCTAGTACAGTTAGCTAATACTGTTTCTTATACAGTGGCAGTCTTGACTATTAATGCAAACATATTTTTTAAAAATAAAATTCCTGTGTTATTTAGTCTAATAGACCAAGAATACCTTTCATATTGACTATATTTATTCTGAACTTCTAGCTCCTTCTTAAGTATATGAGATTTTTTTACTCTTACTGTAATTATTGTTACAGAATAAAATTGAAAATTTTGAGCAAGTTTATTTTCTCCTTTTAACACCATTAAGAAAAAACCTCACAGACAGACAAGCTGATATGTTGATCAGATATATTTTGTCACCCTATTTCATCCAGAAGCAATGCATACAATAAGATAATTAAAAAAAAAACCTTAAATGTACAAAATAGAGCTTGTCTAAAATTAATTAATATCTCTAAAGTGTTTTCATTCTTTGAGTAAAAAAAAATTATTAAGCTTTTGGCATGTACTGAGTATATAGCAATGAATAAAGCAAACATGGTTTCTTCTTTTATATTTCATAACTCTAGCAGAGGAAAAAGACATGCAATCACTTATTGTACATTTAATTATTTAATTACAATTGGGATAAGTTGAACAAGGAGAAGTATAGAGTGCTATGAGTTAGAATAACAGGGGACTAAATTGTTTGCATATGAATATGCTTATATGTGGATATGTGTGTTACAAGAGTGATTAGGTGGGTGTGCCAAATATATTACATTTAAGCAGAGAGTGTATATAGTAAACTGCTAGAATACAATGTATGTGCAAAAACCCTGAGGTGGGAAAAAGCATGATATTTTTAAGAAACTGAAAGAAGGCAAAGGAATCCAGAATGTGATAGCAAGGGAAAGAGTGGCAGAAGATGAGACTAATAGGGTAGGCAGGGGTTACTACATATATTTATTTATATGGAAGTATGGCACTATATTATAACTGTATATTTTCATCTTTGCTCTCTGAAATCCTCTCAGTTGTGACTTAGTTATAACCTAATCCTTTCAATAATGTATTAGCTGGTTTACTTTCATACAAGAACTGTTTAATATTATGGATTTCAATAATTATTATATACTTGTTACTGATTTACTTATTCTGTTGTATTTTAAATATGCTTAAAATATACCAGATGTTTTATCGGACTAACATTGAATTTATAAGACTTTTTTCATTATTAAGTCTTTCTATTAATATATATTCATTCATTTATTCGGATCTTCTTTTACATCACTTGATAAAGTTTTATAATTTTCATTACAAGTGTATTGCATAATTTCATTGGGTTTGTTCCTAAACCACCTTAAACTTTTCTTGTGAAGTAAATGGAATTTGTTCCTATTAGACTTTCTAATAATTTTTCATGCCATATGTGATTCATATGAATTTTGTATTTTGGGCTTGTATCTGGCAACCTAGTAGTAAAGATTTATAGGTAAACACTAACATAATCTTTAAAAAATCTTGCCCAGGTGCAGTGGCTTGTACCTGTAATCCCAGATCTTTGAGAGGCTAAGGTGGATGAATTGCTTGAACCCAGGAGTTCCAGATTAGCCTGGGCAACATATTGAAAACTCATCTCTTAAAAAAAACTAGCCTGGTGTGTGTGTGGGGGGGGTACTGCCTGTAGTCCTAGCTACTATGGATGCTGAGGTGGAGGGATCACCTGAGCCAGGAAGTCGAGACAGCTGTGAGCCATGATTGTTGTGATCATGCTACTGTACTCCAGCCTGGGTGACAGAGTTAGACCCCAACTCAAGAAAGAAAAAAAGCAAAAACACTTTAAAAAATGTAAATGAAAGAGGAAATAATGATAAAATTTCCAGGAATTCTTTTGTTTGTTTAATCCCCAGAGAGTGAATTAAAGAATAGGAGAATAAAATTGGGAATATTTAGAGGTAGAGACATGGTGAAAACTTTCACTAAGAAGTTTCAATTTCAGCAAAAACGCTTTTCCTGAAGCAAAGATTTTTCTTCTAAGAATGGTTAGAATGGCTATTGGTAGACAATTCTTCATAGATCGATTTCCCATGTTCCTATATATCTTGGGAGCAGAGACAATAACTGTCTTTGTGCCTGTCTTTGCAAGGATGCTTGTATAGTGAACAGACTAGGAAAACAGAGATCATGTCTCTCTCTGGAGCAAAGGGCAGAGGTTTGTTTACTGTATTTAAAAAGAAAGATAATGTATCTATGTGAAGCAAAAATCAGGAAGGGTTACCATCCATTATGAAAGAGTTGGGTTCCCTGACCTTGTCCTCTCCTGTAACACATCCCACTGCATGTATAGCATCTCCTGGCCTTTTGCATATCCTTCTGTGGAGTTGGGGTTTAAGGAGCACCACAAATAATAATACTATTCTGTGAGTAACAAGTTGTTTTTTGTTTCTGGCACAAGAGTTCATATACTTTGCCTGAATCCATATAACTAGCAGGGTAAATGCTGAAGCCTTTCACAGTTCTTAACAGTTTCGGCAATGAGGAAAGGATGCTGACAGAGGCACAACTCTTGGAGAAAGAAGGATAAGGACCTCACAGCTGATTAATGGGATCTGAGATAAGTCCATTGGTATTGATAGCAAACTTGTTGACCAAATTGTGTAGTAAACAAAGCAATAAATGTTTCTCTACTTTACTGCCTGTTAATGAGAAAGAATTGGGTAGGTAGTTGCAGGCTGAGAACCAGGGTATAGATTTAAAGACCAACTGTATAAATGGTTGCTGTTAACTCTTTTCTAGGCAGGGAGATTGACAGTCTGACAGCCTACCTGATTGTAACAATCAGTACTTAGATTTATTTGAGTTGCAGGGTAGGGAGAGGAGGAGAGAAACAAGTCTGCATTTTCTTTCAGACAACAATATCAGAGATGCATACCTACACTGAGCATGAGAAGGAAATTCATGACTATTATGTCAGAAACCAGGTAAATAATGAGAACTTTGGCTGGTTTTCTTGGGAAATGAAAGAGGTGGGTCATATAATGCTGGTTACAGAAGAATGGCTACAGCTGGGCCATCTTTTTGCTTAGACCCTTCTACTGTCAGGCCAAGTTTGAATCCATTTGGGGATGACAATAAAGGTCATGGAACTTTCTGCAGTGAATTCTGCTACAAGATAATTTGGACCTTCTAATAGAGATTCTTTGAGTAATATAAAATCAAGGGGGAAACCACAGATGAGGCATTGATTAATATTGGGTTTTTACTGCCCCAGACAAGTGACCCATTGGAGAATTAAGAAGCCAACCAAAGAATTTTAGGTAAATTATCGTGGTCAGCCTGCAGCCCTGGAAAAGTCCTTTAGCCTGTCTATTTAAACCAGGCACAAACTTAATAAATGTTAACTTGATAGTATGGCAGCAGATAACTCTCTAAAGTAAGGTTTTGATGTTGCTGTTCCAACTTGATTAGCTCATTCTAGACATACCATTGTATCCCTTGAACCTAATCCATGTTACATATTTAGCTTTATGAATTATTTGCAATCAGACAGTCATGTACTTTTTATCCCCAAAGCTACTCAATAGTGAGCTGACAGTCAAGGTATCTGATAGACCTTTCACATTTCCTGTAATCTAGAGGCATCTGGTATGGTGCACATATATTAGTAAGGTGGTTCATTCACTGAATATGGCTATCTGCAGAAAGAGGTAATATCCTCTCAGCCTTTATGTGGATAGTAATCAGGATAAAAGGGTTAAAATTTTATATAACCTTATCTTGAAAATTTAGAATTCCACCATGACCATTTCTGAGCATAATGCATTATTTTTTCTTCTTACAGAACCCTCAGGCCAGCCTGATTAGTACACCCTCCAAATGGCAGTCCAGCTAAGTAGGGGCCTCAGGAATACATACTTCATTCTTATTTAGTCACTTGGATATTCTTATTGACTTGACATGGTCCCAGATTGTAAGAATAATAACCATTTTGTTGAATACACTGCTTTCCAAGTCTTCCTACAGTGGTCCAAATGGCCCACTAATGTGGGGGACATAATGGGTCTCTATCAATTTTATAAAACTGTTCTTTTTCTCCTTACTTCTGACCCTTTTCAGAAAAAGGTCTGGCCACGAATAGGGGATGATTAGGGGAAAAGTTGAAGTTATAATTAGTGGAATGGAATGTACTTGGTAGTTAAGATGAGGGAGTGAAACAGTGAAATTAATGATCTTTCAGAATCTCCCTTGGAGGCTTTCTCATAAAGAACACATCTTGGTGTGGCTCTCCCAAAATGTGGCAAGTGCCTTAAATCTAATTTACTGTTGTCTTGCCATCCATTCTTCATCAGATGGCTCTTGTCATTAGTTGATAATCATTGGTTTTAACCTTAAGGAGAAGTTTATCTCAAGCAGAAGGTATAGTCCTAAGTTCCTTCATCTCTTACACAAAAAGTCTATTAACACCTTTGGATATCTTCCTTACTTCCATTTCTATAACCATCACCCAGTCATTCCATGAGATGGATGAATGCCACCTTGTGGGTGGCATGGACAAACAGATCAAATTGGACTCACTGTCCTCAAGTAGCCCCTCTAAAAACAGGTATAATCTCAATTATCCTAAATGAACTGAGCACCCTAAAGCTAACTAGCTGGCCTGAAGGCCATGTTGGATACACTGCTAACCTGTGTCTTCCAACTGACATAGGTCCTTTTTGGAGGCCCAAGCCATTGTAAACAATACAGTCTTTCTAGGGATACCATGTGAACTCTTAAGACTATGTGTTTTGTATCAAGCCACACATTATTTTGCTTCTTTACCAAGAACTGAGTAACTAGAGCCATAGGGATGGTCAGAAGAGACCTTTGTGTAAACAAACACCACTAGTAGACTATCTAGGCCTCAGATGATTTTGAAGATTTCTATAAAGTAAGGCTACACTTGATTGTGAGGGTGAGTTTCTTGGAGGGATAATTGACTTACTGTTTGTGTGCCCAAAGGAATTATTCCTATAGTGAGAACCAAATTAGAATATAATTGGTAATACATTCATTTCCAAATTTAGCTTAAAAGATTAATGACATCATTACAATCTTCTTTAGCCTCAACTCACTGGCTGGGTTTTCATGGATGATAGGATTGCCTTCAACTGCCTCCTTGTAGTCCAAGGAAGAAATTGCTCATTCTTCCTTCTCTACCTGAGCTACTGCCTCAGACCAAGTAGAAAGATTAACAAAGAAACTTAAGAAGAATGTCACATGGCTTTGTAAGGTAGACCTTTATGATTTGGAGAATTCGCTGGATTGAAGAACCTGGCAGCATGATTGAGGTATATTAGGCTGATACCATTCTTCTGCTCTGAGTCCTGTTGATGGTAGCCTTAAGTAAAGATATGTATGAGGCAAAGCGAATGAATTTGTTTCCAACATCCGTTGGTTACATTAATCAGAGTAAATAGTAACATAGCATACTTATGGGAAAATTTGTGAGAGAAAAGATGATGTCAAAGCAAGGGGTGGATGTTGTTGGTGAGCATTCTCAATTGGTCCTCCTATCAGATTATCAGAAGAAGAGAAAGAGCATGAAGAAAAAAAATACAGAAGAAATAATGGCTGAATAACTTTCTAAACTTGACAAAAAACATAAACTTATACACTCAAGGAGCACAGTGTTCTCAAACAGGATAAATGCAAAAATAAACACAAAATCCACATCCAGAAATATTATAACCAAGCCTCTGAAAACTAAAGACAAAGAAAACATTCTGATAGTAGCCAGGGAAAAATGATATATTTCTATCGGGATCAATGATCCAAATGATTGCAGATTTATCATCAGAAAGAGAGAAAGTTTGTAAAGGAAGAAACAAAATTGTCCATATTCACAGATGAAATGATTGTCTACATAGAAAAGTCCATGGAATCTACCCCAAAATTTTGGAAATAATAAAGAAGTTTAGCAAGGTTGCAGGATATAGACCTTCACATAAATCAATCATATTTTTCTATATAAGCATTAAAAATTGGAAACAGCTTTTAAAAATACAGTTTATAATAACTATAGCAAACTAGGTATAAACTTAACAGGTGGAAGATCTGTATTCTAAAAATGACAAAACTTGGTGGAATAAATGATTTGTAATGAAAGATGACCTAAATAGATGAAGATACATAGTTTCCATGAACTGGAAAAATCCTTACAGTTAAGATACCATTCTCTCCATATTGATCCATAGATTTAATGCAATTTCAATCATAGTCCCGGAAGGAATGTTATAGATACAGGAAAACCAATTCTAAAAGTTGTATAGAAAGGTAAAGGGAGCAGAATAGTAAAGCAGTTTTTAAAAAGAAGAGCAAAGTTGGGAGACTCATACCATCCAATTTTAAGAATTACTCTAAGGCTATAGCATCAAGAAAGTATGATATTTTTACTTTTTCTCCATTTTGTATTTTTGATGTCATAATTTGCATCATGTTTGTAATGTGTATACCTTGACAATTTATAGTAGCTATTGTTATTATTAATAAGTTTGTCTTTTAATCATTGTATTAGAAATAAAATTGCTTTACATGCCAAAAAAAGTATGGTATTGACAAAGGAATAAACAATACAAAGCACTGAATGTTTATGTTTCCCCCACCCCACACTCATATGTTTAAAATTTAATCTCCAATACAATGATATTAGAAGGTTGGGCCTTTGGGGGGAAATTGGTTCATGAGGATGAAGCCCTTACGAATGAGATTAGTTCCCTTATAAAATGGATCTCAGAGAGCTCTCTCATTCTCTTCCATCAAATGGGATTACAAGGACAGTAAAATAGTCTGCAACCCAGAAAAAGACCTTCACTAGACCCAACCATGCTGGCACTCTGATCTTAGACTCCCAGCTTCCAGAACTGTGAGAAATAAATCTATATTGTATATAAGCCACTCTGTCTCTGATGCTTTGTTATAGCAGCCTGAATAGACTAAAACAAATATCTAGATCAATGGAACATACTAGAAAGTTCAGAAAAATAGTACAAACAAATAAAACCTATTGATTTTTGAAAAAGATGCAAAGACAATTTAATGGAGAATACATCTTATCTGTGTTTTTTATAAAAAATAGTGTGATGTTGGAATAATTTAACATCCATGTGCCCCAAAAAAGGAACTTTGAATTAAATATCACATCTTATAGCAACTTCCCAAAATGGACTATAGCTCTTAATATAAAATATGAAACTATAAAACTTTAGAAGAAAATATAAGATAAAATCTTTGTGGCCTTTAGGCAAAGAGTTTTAAAATTTGTTGCCAAAAGCATAATTCATAACAGAAAAAATGATAAATTTCAGTTCATCAAAATTTAAACTTTACTCAATGAAAGATGATATTAGAAGAATATAAAGACAAGCTACAGATGAGAAGAGAAAATATTTGCAAATTATATGTTCAACAGTCTTCCATCTAGAATATATAAAGAACTCTCAAAACTCAAAGATAAGAAACAACCTAATTAAAAACAAGCAAAATAGTTTAACAAACACTTTGCCAGAGAAGAAATGTGGATGTCAGATATACACAAGAAAATTTGTCCAAAATAGTCATCAGATAAATTAATACCATAAGGAGGTATCACTACATAGAATGGCTCAAAAACAACTGATAATACCAAGTGCTAGTAAAGATCCAGAGTAACTGCAACTCTCATGTATTGCTTCTGGGAATGCAAAAGGGTACAGCTATTCTGGGAAGCAGTTTGGCAGTATCTAATCAAGTTGAACATACACTTACCATATAACCAGCAATATCACTTCTAGGTATTTACTTTAGAGAAATAAAAACAGATGTTTACACAAAAACCTATATGAAAATACTAATAGCAGTTATATTTATAATTGCCAAACACTGGAAACCAAAATGTCCTTCAAAAGGTGAATGCATAAGCAAACTTGTACTTTCCTACAGTGGATTCAGCTATAAAAAGAAAATGAATTACTGATACATACAATGACAGATAAATCTCAAAGGCATTATTCTAAGTGAACAAAGGCAATGTTAAAAGGTTATAAGCCTTGTTTTCACTTACATGACATTTTGGAAAAGGCAAAACTGACAGCAGAGAGCAGATTAGTGGTTGCCAGGTGTTAGAGAAATGACACGGGTATGACTACAAAGGTGTATCACAAGGGAGTATTTTGGTAAATTTTATTTAGCATAGTTTTAGTACAAGTGAATTTTATCACTGACTATTCTTCTGAAAATTGCTCATAAAATATAGCACATATGATGAGAGACAATGTGTATTATGTGTGTAACAGAAATAGGAATAGTTTTTATGAAGAGTGTTATAAATAATAAAAAATAATCATATTTAATTTTATTTTTGAGAATGTATATTAATATTTACATTGTACCTATTTATGCTCCTTAATTATTCTAGATTTAATGTAATGATAAGTTGAGTTTAAATTCCTAAGTCTACTCTGAACGAATGTTGCAGTGAGGCCCTGGCAGGGGAGTTGGTGTTGAAGGCAGTCACTGGGACATTTTAAGCTCATACTCATGATAATACATGTTAATGTCTCTGATTTTCCATAGATACCCCATCACAGAGGGTACAGTTTATTCTTGGAACTGAGGATGATGACGAGGAACACATTCCTCATGACCTTTTCACAGAACTGGATGAAATTTGCTGGCGTGAAGGTGAGGATGCTGAATGGCGAGAAACAGCCAGGTAAGGACTTTTGTTAAAGGGTGAAGGTATACTAAATAATTTTCCTGTCATTAGAAAAAGAGATTTTTGATGCAATGATCTTGCAAACATTCGTGATTCCTGCTGATTTCAGAAGTTGCTCATCTGGCCCAGGCATATCCTATAATGGGATATGGGTCAGAATGAAATCTGAAGGCAGTAATTATAGTAAGCCATGACGCAGAGCCACCAACAGCTGTAGTCTTAAAGATAAACAGTAACATAATTTGTGTGTCATCAACAAAACAATAGAAATCTAAAAGTAATTTATTTCTACCTTTTTAGCTGCTGACTTGCACCCAAATTTACTGATATTGTGTGGTAACTTGAGTATGAGGCTTTTTTTTTTTTTTAAGAAAGAGCAAACATTGTAATTAAGGTTTTATGTAGAGTCCTGGATTTCATTTACTCTTTGGTGAGGATAACAATATTTTGTAATGTGCTTCTAGGGCATGTGGACTTTTCAACATGGTGGTTTTTCAAAATATCTTTAAAAATTCTTTTTTTTATCATTTGTGATAAATATTTTTCTATTGCTATATAATGATAGATTTCTAGTAAAAGTTATGAATTAAATTGCATGTTTACTTTTCACTCATTCTTTCTCATTTGCTATTTAGTTATCAAACAATTATAGGGTATCCATTATGTGCCAGGTGCAATGGATATAGAACAACAGCAAAAAGCATAGAGCTTGCCTTTAAGAATTTTTCTCCAATTTAAACAAATAAGCAAAGTTGTAAATGCTGAATAATGAATGCTGTGATATAAGTGTGCACAAGGAACTGTGGGTACATTTATCAACTGCCTCCCGAATTTTTAACTTGAATACAAATGACCTGGGGTGTTAACAGTAGGTTTGATAGGTCTCAGGCACACTGCATTCTAACAAGCTTCAATTGATGTCATATCAAATGTTTTTGTTTGAGGACTGTACTTTGCATAGCAAGTGTCTAAACACAAGGGTGAAAGAGAGGGGATCAGGATAGCTTCCCCAGAGAAGGTGATTCTTGAGCTGACTCTTGTCAGTTGAGTTGGAGTTAGCTAGGAAGAAAAGCAGAATGGGCAGTATTCTAGCCAGAGAGCAGGAATTTCTTTTTTTTTTTTGAGTTGGAGTCTCACTCTGTCACCCAGACTGGAGTGTAGTGGCCGCTCCCGGCCACCCGCAGCCTCGACCTGCTGGGCTCTGGCGATCCTTCCGCCTCAGCCTTCCAAGTAGCTGGAACTACAGGCGTGTGCTTCCACGCCCGGCTGAGTTTTTGATTTATTGTAGAGCTGAGGTCTCGCCAAGTTGCCCAGGTGGGTCTCGAACCTGTGGGCTCAGGCAATCTACTCACCTCAGCCTCCCAAAGTGAGGAATTTCTTAAACACATCATTGACACAGGTTTTACTCTGTTGTTAGGCTATCCCTTCCATGGCCAGATAGCTCTGTTAGAAATTCTTTCTATCCACAAGGTTAGCTGCATAATGAACAGTTGTATACCTAACCCTGAATTGTATCCCACATCTTTAAAATAAAAATAATAAATTTTTAAAAAGAAAGAAACTTTTATCAAATATATTTGTTAGTGGTCCTCAGATTATAAAAGCTATCTGAAAGCTACAGTCCTCCATTGAACCACGTTAAACTTGTGGCTGTATTTATCTCCCCAGAGTATATCTTCTCTGAGTGTGGAATTAAATGTTCAATCATGATAATGGATATTGTGAGTTAAGTGCTGAATTATGATAATGAATATTGTTAATAATAATAACCCAGTTAATTATTGTTTGATATGATTTGAGTAGTCTTATAGCTCTTCTTTCTTTAAAAAAAATGCTAAAAGTAAATAGAAGAATACTAAAATGGCTATCATCTGCTTCTACCCTATAACATTTAAAAAAACTACTAATTACCAATATTTAAAATTCAAAAAGTACCCTGAATTGTACCCCACATCTTAAAATAAAAAATAAAGAAAAAAATTAAATTTAATTTAAAAAGCATAGTAGAAATGTGAAAGCATTTCTCTACATTTATTTACAATACCTCTTTTCAATGGTAATCTCTGTTAACAGTTTTTTGTGCATTGTGCCAAAAAAAATTTGAATACCTGAAACTGCATGTAGTTTATGCCTCTTTTAACTTGCATAACAGGGATTATATAATAGAGTGTTCATACCTTACATTTTCACTTAATATATTTGGATCATCCACCATGACCAAGCAGGCTTCATCCCCAGGATGCAAGGCTGGTTCAACATTCGCAAGACCATAAATGTAATTAAATACATCAACAGATGTAAAGACAAAAACCACATGATTATATAATTAGATATGGAAAAAGTTTTTGATAAAATCTTGCACCTCTTCTTGATAAAAACCCTCGAACATCTAGGCATAGATGGAGCATACCTCAAAATAGTAAGTGCCATTTACAATAAACTCACAGCTAACATTGCTAAATGAACAGAAACTGGAAACATTTCCCCTGAAAACTGGAACAAGATAAGGCTGCTCTCTCTCACCCCTCTTGTTCAACACTGTGTTGGAAGTCCTAGCTCGGGACAATTAAACAAGAGAAGGAAATCAAGGGTATCCAAATAGGAAAAGAGAAAGTCAAGTTATCCCTTTTTGTTGATGATATGATCCTATACCTTGAAAATCCAAGAGAATCTGTCAAAAACCTGCTTGCACTGATAAAGGACTTTGGCAAAGTCTCAGGGTACAAAATAAATGTGCAAAAGACAGTTGCATTCCTATATACCAACAACAAGCAGTCAGAGACCCAAATTAAAAGCACAATCCCATTCACAATAGCCACCAAAAAAATGAAATACCTCAGCATCTTCCTAGCCAGAGAAGTGAAAGACCTTTACAATGAGAACTACAAAACATTGCTCAAAGAAATCCAAGAACACAACCAAATGGAAAAATATTCGATGCTCATGGATAGGAAGAATCAACATTGTTAAGATGTCCATCCTACAAAAGGCAATCTACAGCTTCAATGCAATACACATTAAGTTACCAACATCATTCTTCCCAGACCTGGAAATGACAACACAGAAATTCATATGGAAACATAAACAACCATGAATAGCCAAACCAATCCTTTGCAAAAGAAACAAAGCAAGAGGTATCACACTTCCAGACTTTAAACTTTACTATAAGTCTACAGTAATCAAAACAGCCTGGTATTGGTACAAGAACAGGTATATAGATCAATGGAACAGCATAGAGATTCTGGAAGCAAAGCCTCAATTTCTCAACCAACTCATCTTTGACAAAGCCTCCAACAACAACCACTGGGGAAAGGAGAACCTATTGAGTAAATGGTGCTGGGAAAACTGACTGATCACATGCAGAAGATTGAAACAGGACCCTTCCCTCTCACCATACACAAAAACTAACTCTAAATGGATCAAAGATGTAAATGTAAAACCTCAAATATAAGAATCTTAGAAAATGCAGGAGACACCCTTATGGAAACCAATTCCTATTCAGAACCCTAAATGCCCATACCTTTAGAAATAAGATAGACAAGTGGGATCTCATCAAACTAATGAGCTTCTGCAAAGCAAAAGAAACCATCAAGAGAGCAGGGAGACAGCCCACAGAATGGGAAAAAATATTTGCCAACTGTATATCTGACAAAGGCCTAACATCTTGGATCTACAAGGAACTGAAACACACCGAAAGGAAAAAAACAAACAGCCCCATGAAAAAGTGGGCAAGAGATATGACTAGACACTTCTCAAAAGAAGATATATGGGCAGCCAACAGACACATGAAAAAGTGCTCAACCTCACTCATCAGAGAAATATAATCAAAAACACATTGAGATACCCCCTAACCCCAGTAAGAATAGCCATCATTAATAAAACAAACAACAGATGCCGGTGAGGAGGTGGAGAAAAAGGAATGCTTCTACACTGCTGGTGGGATGCGAACTAGTGCAACTTCCTTGGAAGAACTAGGAATTGACCTTTCATATGACCCAGCAAGTCCCCTATTGGGAATATACCTGAAGGAACTCAAATCATTCTACAAAAAAGATACCTACACACATATGTTTATTGCAGCTCTATTCACAACAGCAAAAACATGGAACCAACCATGCTGCCCATCAAAGCTGGACCGGATTAAAAAAAAAAAGTGGTACATATACACAATGGAATATTATGCAGTCATAAAGAAGGACAAACATATGGACTTTGCAGCAACTTGGATGGATTTAAAATCGATCATATAGCTGGGCTCGGTGGCTCAGCCTGTAATCCCACGCCTTTGGGAGGCTGAGGTGAGTGGATTGCCTGAGTCCGCGGTTCGAGACCTGCCTGGGCAGCGAGACCTCATCTCTACAATAAATCAAAAAATCAACCGGGCGTGGTAGCGCATGCCTGTAATTCCGGCTACTTGGAAGGCTGAGCGGAAGGATCGCGGGAGCCCAGCAGGTCGAGGCTGCGGTGGTTGGGAGCGGCCACTGCACTCTAGTCTGGGCGACAGAGTGAGACTCCAATTCAAAAAAGTAAATAAATAAATAAATAAAAATAAATAAAATCGATCATACTCAGTGATCTATCACAGAAACAAAAAACAGAGTACCATATGTTCTCACTCATAAGTGGAACTTAAACATTTATTATAATACTATAAGAAAGCTATTGGCAGTAGTGGGAAGCTGTCAGGGGAGGAGTGTTAGGATTGGCAGTTGAGAGAAACTGCTAGGGGATGGAGGGGCATACCTCATCAACAAGGGTACCTGCATAATCAATGTTTGTATAACTAACCCTGAATTGTACCCTGCATCTTTATACTAATATATATATACATAGGGATATTTTCTATACCAGCAATACAGATTTATGCAATATTTTTAATGACTACATTGTATTCAGTTGCACACATTTTTAGTTATTTATTTATCCAGTCTTGATAAATATTTTGGTTGCTTGATTTTTATCATAAAAATTGATACAATGATCATTACACAAATATTTTTTCATTATTTTGTAGGTTTTTATATCAAGTAAATTTCTAACAATGGGACATATGAAACAAAGAGAGAAGACTTTTTTACTTTGATAGATATTGCAAAATTACATTTATAAAATTTTTTGGTAGTTTACACTTCTAACAACAGTGTATGAAAGTACTTATTTCCCCCAAATCCTTGCCACATTTAATTATCAGACTGCTTGATTTTTTCTCAAACTACTAAATTTTTTTCAGTTTTATAAATAAAATGTAAATATTATTGTTTTAATTTGATATCTTTAATTATTAGTGAAGTTCAACATTTTTTACACGTTCTTATTTTTTCCTAGAAACTATTTATTTCCTTTCCATTTTATGACAAATTATTCATTATTTTCCTTATTGCTTGTTTGAATACCTTAAATTGGTGGCATATCATTCTGTGTGAACTACTTTTATAATGAAAAAGTTTACATAAATCAATTTCCCTTGTGATGCTTTCTATTGTAATATTTTAAATATAGAACTAAATTTAAAACAGTTTTTATATAACCTGGTACATTCTAAGGTTGAGCCTTTTACTTTACTTTTTTCATTCCAACTGCATCAAAACTATGAGTTAAAAAATACATAATACATGTGCTCAGCTTCTTTATCGGGTGACAAAAAAGCAACATACGATCATCTCCTCCACAAATTAGTGATATAACTTTTCTTTCATGATTAAAGAGTTGTGGATAGGGAAGTTAAAGTGACTATCTCCCTGTTTAAGGCTATAAGCATCTGTCTTCCACTGGTAACAAGAAACAGGTATTCTCAGATGACTTGGAGGAAAAAGATCTGGTTGTTGTGATGACTAGACAGATCTAGTTAGTTAGAATCTCTTTAATCTATTGCTAAACAGTACATTTTTGAAGTATTTATTTATTTATTTTTACCCTCGTGTTGCATAACAACTGGGAAGAAAGGTTTGAATCTAGAATTTGGCATGATCCCTTATTCTGGTGGGTGATTTTTCGTCTTTCAGATCAAGTAGTGATCCATTTCTTTAACTAATAACTTTCGTGTAACTTGCCACTCTCATAGAGCTAGGAGATAGCAGAAGCTTCTAGTAGAACTTAGAAGAATCTAGTTCTTTCACTCTGCCACAATTGAGCAAGTAGTATGTCATCATGTTCCATTCTAACTGGAATAACATGTTTAACCTAAACCACCAAAATGTAGTACTGTTTACATATTTAAAAACAAAAGAGACAATACAGTTAATTAGTTGCACATTCTCCACTGTTATTAGATAGGACCTGTGTTCTTAGCTATGCTTCTGAAACCTTATTCATAGACAGCTGTTTGAGATTCAGAGAGACATCTGATGCAATCAAAATAGTAACAGTTGTTGAAGAGGAGGGTGGATGAATTTTGGCTGAGACACAATACTTCAGGGAAGAGTAGAACATATTTATTGAGGAATTAGAAAAGTAATGGGTTTTATTTTTTTTTAATTTTGGGATACAATTCAGGGTGAGGTATACTAGTGGTCATGGTACAGGTAAAGTTTGGGTCTCACTTTGGTTCCCACTTTACCTTAGTAATGGATTTTAACGTATCAGAAGTAATTTTATTCTGGTTGCCCTTGTTCATTGAAAGGTTAATTTTTTAAAATTCACGACTCCATCTGATTTTTCAAATGCAATTTAATTCTAATAAATCATTAGCATAAACATTTGAAGCACTTCTTTCTTTTGGTTAGTATTCCAGGTGGGATTAATAATTTTCTACCATAATAGAACTAAAAAGGATATTTTATCAGCACATTGCACCTGCCACATGTCACATCTTGAAATATGTCCACTGTCATTGCCAAGTAAAACTTAAGCAAAGTATTAGATTTTGAAGCTAAATTTTTGAATCATAATTATTTAATAAATGTTTGTGAAAAACAGCTTTTCACTTTTTAAAACTCTAAAAGAAACCATATGAAAAAGCTAATGAAATCTACACGATTACAATGGTCCTGCTAGTATAATGCTATTAACAGAAAAGTGAGCAAAGCTACCACAGTTGTGCAATTGTGAAGACAACATGCTTGACCACTGTGATTACTCTTTAAAATTGCTTTCCACAAATGAGCTCAGAAGAGGCAAAGCAGGAAGTAGCTGGTAATCCTCTAATATATACACAGTAGTATGGAAAAGGATTATTACAACAATGTTATTAACATTGTGAAGATATTTGATATTCAAAGCTAGTATAAGTTTAAATCATCTGGATTTTTCAGGGGAATGTAAGGTGTGAAAATAATATGGATTAAGAATAGCCAGTGTGGCTGGGCGTGATGGCCCATACCTATAAACCCAGTATTTGGGGAGGCTGAGGCAGGAGGATCACTTGAGGTCAGGAGTTTGAAACCAGCCTGGGGAACATAGTGAGACTCCATCTTTGCAAAAAGTAAAAAATAAAAATAAAAAAAATTAGCCAGGCATGGTGGTGGGCTCCCGTAATCCAGACTACTTGGAAGGTTGAAGTAGGAGGATAATTTGAACCCTGAGGCTGCAGTGAGCCATGATCATACCACTGCACTCCAGCCTATCTCAAAATAAATAAAGTAAAATAAAATAAAGAGTAATTAATGTCTATAAACAGTAGGTTTGGATGTATTTCAGTTCTCCTTAAAATGACTATAGGCATTCTATGATTACATTTTATTTTCAGTCCCAGCCTAATCGTGTGCCTCTACCTGCCATCTCTCTCAACTCTCCTAAAGGAGATTTTTTGTTTTTGAGGCATCCATTACTTCCTCCAAGGCTATTATTTTGGATAATATAGTAATTTCTTCTTGTTTGGGTAGAATTAGAGAATGAAAATTTTTATTAGAGAATAAAAATTCTAATTAACAGTGAAAAGTTAAACTGAGCTAGTGGAAATAGAACACATAGAAAAAGTTAAATTCTCTAGAAAATGTCATTTCTAATTGGCAGAATTTTATTTTGTATATTTTTAATATGAATATTTCAGAGGAGATTATTATCAAACTAATCTTCAAAGAATTCATGAAACACCTATTTAACATTGCTTAGTAGAAGGAGACTCCAATGTACTAATTTTGTATGAAAACAGATCCAGACATATTGAAGGAAGTGAGTATAATCTGCTCAGGGTTTAAATCCTGTCCTAAACCCCCGCCCCATGAAAAGATCATGCTATTGGCCTACAATTTTGATTTTTTTTTTGCATTGTACATCATATCTCATTCATGCTTTGAGACTTTTGTTTGCTTTGATTTGCTATTCAAACAAATGTCAGCAGAGTTTATTTGAAAACTGGAACAAATTGCCTCCCTTTAGGTCATTAACTATAATAAGGCATTTGCAACTGACAGTATATTCAGTGACTACAAATTTTGAAACAGAATCTAGAGTGTTCCCAGATCTGTTAATTTCTATCTTTGAAGGATGAAATGGAATTAAAAAAAAAAAACAGAAAAGAGAGATATAGTTATGTATTTATGTGTATACATATTATTTTTAATAGCCTCTTAAAAAATATTCATTTAAATATCTTTCTTAAAGCTTTTGGCATCACTTCGGAGCTGGCAAAAAGCACTGAGTCTTGAAATGTTTAGTATCTTTAGTAACTTGATATTTGTAACTTGTGGGTTCCTTTTTATGGAAAGTACCTTCTGCTTCCTCTTATAATACTCTTAGAACCTATGGGTACATCAAACCATCCGTGCATATAACTTATATTTGGTCATTTTAGCTACCAGACTGCTTGGTATGCTCTGAAACTTCATTCTTTTCTAATAGAACCAAGCATCTAATTTGAAGAACATTATTCTAAAGAAAGAATTACATATCTTGGATTTGTTTTTAAAATGCCATTTCAGATAGACACAGAGGTCACTGCAACAGAAGAGAGAACCAATAAATAGACCAACACAAGTGCAGCTAACTGATTTTTGACACAGGACAAAACTATTAAAGGGAGGAAGAATAATCTTTTCAAAATGGTGCTGGACAATTAAACATCTATGGGCAAAAAAATTAACCTTGGTCTAAATCTCACAATGTACATACAAATTAATTCAAAATAGATCATAAATCTAAATGTGAAACATAAAGTTATAAAATTTTTAGAAAAACATAGAATAAATCTTCAGTACCTAGGGTTGTAAGATTTTAGATGTAACACCAAAGCACAATCCCTAAAAGAAAATATTCATAAATTGGACTTTACCAAAACTAAAATATTTGTGTTGTGAAAAATCCTATTAAGAGGATAAAAAGACAAGCTACAGACAGGGATGAAATATTTGCAAACTATATATTTACAAGCTATATATATATATATGGGATATATAAAGAATTATCTAAGTTCATCAGTATGAAAATAAATAAATCGATTAGAAAAATGGGCAAATGACACAGGCATTTCATCAGAGAAGAGATACATATGACAAATAGCTCATAGAAAGTTGTTCAGCATTATAGTCATTAGGAAAATGCAAATTAGAACTCATGGTAGACGTATTACTGTATACCAGATAGAATCACAAAAATAAAAAATAGTCATAATAGCAAATGCTGGTGAGGATATTAGGAAATTGGATCTTTTATACATTGCCAGTATAAATGTGAAATGGTACAACCACTATGGAAAACAATTTAGCAGTTTCTTATAAAACTAAATATGCATTTACTATATGACCCTGCAATTGCACTCTTGGGCATTTATCCCAGAAAATTAAAAACTTATGTTTACATAAAACTTCTGCATGAATGTTCAGAGTATATTTATTTGAAATAGCAGAGCCTGTAAAAACCCAAATGTTATCCATGAGTGAATGGTTAAATAAACTGATACATCCATTCATATAATGGAATATTTCTCAGCAATAAAAAGAAACAAAATACTTATATGTACACCAACTTGGATAAATCTCAAGGGCATTATGCCTACTGAAAATAAAAGTCAATCTAAAAAGGTTGCAAACTGTAAGATTCAAATTAGATACTCAAAATAACAATACTATGTTGAAGAATAAATTAGTGGTTTCCAGGGGACAAGAACAGAGTGAGGGTTGAGAATATAAAGGCACACACAAGGGATTTCATTTGTGATTCTGGAACTGCTGTGTATCTTGATTGTGATTGACGTTCCATGAATCTACAGATGAGATGAAAATGCATGAAACTACACACACACACACACACACACATACACACACACACACACACACACACACACACACACACACACACACACTCATATACACACATATTCCACATCTTATTGAGAGTCTTTAAATTTAAATTTTACTTTCAAAGGAGCCAAGATGAAATGATGTAAATGCTTTGCTACCTATTTAATTTTCTTCACTGTTATCCAGAGGTAAAATTTAACTATAAATTTTTAGATATGATTTGATCATTTTATATACATTAGGAGATCCATGAATATTTTAAAACAGAATTTATTATGAATGTTATTGCAACTTACAAACAATATTGTCGTATGGGTAAGTTCACAGGGTTGTACTTAAGTAGTTAAGAAACAACATGATTTTTTTAGTAATGTACAAATACTCTTTTCAGGGTTTTATACTTGAGTAAAATTTTTGAAGACAACATTTTAGAAATAATTTTATATATAAGGATAACAGACAATACCATAGCTCCAGAAAATTTAATTGAGGACTTTTTTTTTCCACAGAGAAAAATATTTTTTCCCCAAACACTATTATACCCTTCTGGAACCCCAAGTCATCTTTGCCACCTAATAGACTGGAAAGTAGATTTGAGATACAAAATGTTCTTCAGTCAAAATTACACTAGCATAAGTGCTGTTATATAGTTTCCCCTTGTTTTGTTCTTTTTGTCTGAAAACCACATCATATATCAGTAGTATACAGAGTGATAGAAGATTTAATAAAAATTGAATACACTTTCCTGGTGCCACTTCCCTGTGGAAAGTTTTATTACAGTCCTTCCAACAGAATAGAATGTTTGAGTCTTATTCACAAAGGAAAATCATCTATTTTTTATCTAGCACAGCAGGTAATAAAGAAAATAAGTATGGGTAATGTAAAATGAAAAGAGAAGAACAAAGGACATTTTTCAACTTGAGATTGGTTCCAGACAAGAATGAAAATTAAATATTAAATCAATTTTTCTACTGTAGGCATTAGCATAAGAGCTTTGAGTTGAAAAGGACCGTAAATTCAACTCAAGTAATTGTATTATGTTTGGAAATGGCTATAGGTTCTGGAGTTAAAATTAAAAGCAACTTGGGATTGAATCAGTGTCCCTGGCTAGGTGATCTTATGCAAATTATTCAATGCGTTGATTTGAAATAGCAAAATCTGTGATCAACCCAAATGTTCTCCATAGGTGAATGGTTGAATTTGTCCTATTGTTTTACAGATGAGAAAGCTGACTCAGAGAAATTAAAAGACTTTCCTTTGGATATATGGTGATTTCGCTGTAGAGTACAGACAAAGTCTAGATTTCCTTTTTTCTTAACTAGTCCAAAACACTTTCTACAATCCTATTCCATTTCAAATATCTCCCAAGACATTTTGTGATATTGACATTCATGATGTGGCCACAGCCCTATGCTTATATCTGGCATGAAATACTAATTTTTTATATTTATTAAAATCATGTTTGCTCTCATAATTAATTCTAACTAGAATTTTTATGCTGGTATTAATAGCTACACGGTGAACTAATATTAGTTGGGATAGGCTAAATTATGCTATAAAAATATTCTGAAATCTCTGGCTGGGCATGAAGGCTTGTACCTGTAGTCACAGAACTTTGAGGGACCAGGGCAAGAGGATTGCTTAAGGTAAGGAGTTTGAGACAAGATTTGGCAACATAGTGAGACCTTGTCTCTACAGAAAATCAAAAAATTAGCTGACCATGGGCGTGTGTGCCTGAAAAAACAAAATTCTGCAATCTCAATGGCTTAAAACCCCAAAGGTTTAGTTATGGCTCATGATCCATAGTCGTCATGGATCAGTGGATGCTCTGTTCATCTGTGCACTGTAGTTACTTAGAGACTACTGATAGAGCAGCCACCATCTTGAACATTGCTGTTTGTTATGTTGGAGCAAAAAGAAAGCTCCAGAGAGTCTCATCTTGGAAATTAAATACTGCAATCTGGAGTTACACACATATAAAATTTTTACTTCCGACTCATTTCCAGAACAAGTTACAGACACATGGACTCACCCAATTAATAGGGAGCCAGGTAGTGATGTCCTTACCTTTAACTAGGAAGAAAGAATCAGTTGTGGTTCATGAGCAATACTGATGATCATCACATGATTTATGAGGCTGACTAAAAAACTGTAAGAATCACAAATATGAAAAATTCCTATATAGACAAAAATATTATATAAAACTATCAGCCCTGAAGAGATATTGTCAGTAATTTGTGGCTTAAATATGTTATTTTCAACGTCCATGTGTTCTGTATAGGTATAGCTATTCTTCCCTATTGATTTCCTCTTCACTTCCTAACTTTTTTCCCCTCCCTGAACACTAGAGACAAATTCATAGCTTTTTAAATCTCTCTTGCTACTCTGCACATTATTCATTTTGACTAGCTTTTTTTGGTTCATTACTTTTGGCTAGTTCACCAGATTCCCTAACTAGTTACTCCCACATATTTGTTGTATATTAAATGAAGTTGACTCATTTGATTACATAAAACAGTAATATAATATCATAAAGAGAAATTGAATGGCATTGCTCAGAGTGAGAAAATAGGGCCAAAAATGAATAAGGAGAAAAGGAATAAGGGAAATGATGGAGATGGAAGTCAGTGGGAAGAAGGCAATTAAAGATAAGGTTCATTAAAAATGGTGGAATGATGATGGATGCTGGAAAGACTGTAGAAGATCCAATTGTGCTATGCAAGTCCAAGTGTGAGTGAGTGAGTGTATGGGAAATTTTGCTTATGTGTCTGTGAGTAAGTGGGCATGTGGATGGCTGACTGAATGGGGACTTGGGAGCAAGTGGCCAGGGACTTCCTGGTAAGCAGCTGGTGCCATAGCTGCTCTGCTTGGACCCTAGCACTCCCTTGAGGGCACAGAAGCCACATGCCATTTTTTAAAAAATCAGAAAAGCCCTTTCTGGGAAGAAGCTGCAAGGAGTGACTGCTGGCTCCAGGCTATACCTCACAACTGCAGTGCCTGGCTGGCTATTGGCAGCAAGGGTTACAGAGGGAGCATAGCAAGAGAGTCAGAGACAGAGTCCCACTGGGGAAGACGAAATAGGTACCCTGCCACCATCTTGAAAACTGGGCAGGAAAGTGCTCCAGCTTGCTCACCACAGAGTGAAAAATTCAATCTCTGTGACCAGAGGATTAACTACCGAGGGGTTGATCATGAGCCAGAGGGAATATCCCAAAAGCACAAACTTCAGAAGGACAGGACAAGTGTGGAGTCTTAGTTGCCCCACCCCCTACCCTGATTCAACCATGGGACAAACGGTGCAATCAGAAAAGGTTGAAAAAGACCCCCACAGAGATGAAGGGTGAGTCTGGGGCTGACCTAAGCCCCTCTTCCCCAGCAATCCTCTGAATGTCAGACCCACAGGGCTGGGACACGACTGAGAGGGATAAACCCAGGCAGAACCTGGACATTAACCATGATAGGTAGACTCTACTCCAGGATAAGCCTAGCTCAGGCACCCCCACCAGCACCTGGGGAAGAGACAGTCCCAAACCTCCCCACTGGAGGGATCCCCCTGACCATAAGAGACTGGGAGGGGAGGACTGAAGTCCTACCCACCCCTACCACCTTCTCCTTCTTCCCCCAATGGACACTGAGGAGATTGTGAATAAGGCTGCATCTCTGCAGGAGACAGCCGAGTGGCTCACCCGTGAGTAGCTGATAGGAACAATTACAGAACCTGCCACAAGAGGGCAGGTTGTTTTTTGGCTTTTGTCTTTGTTGTAATTTTTTTTCTTTTTCCTTTGTGCATGAATGTGTATGTGAGGGTTCCATCTGCAGTCCCCCCACCACCTTCGTCTTTCTTTTTAGATTCTTCTTTTGTTTTTTGCTTTCTGTTTATGTGTGAATGTGAATGATTGTGTGTTCATCTTTCAGTTTTTTGTTTGTTTGGGGTTTTTTTTGTTCTCTCTTTTTAGTTTAATGCGTATGTGAATGTATGTGGCAGGTTTTGATTTGAATTTATTCTGTCTTTTTCTCCTTTCAGTTTTTTGTTTGTTTTGGTTTTCGTTGTTGTTGTTCTCTCTTTTTTAGTTTGATGTGTTTGTGAATGTATGTGGCAGGGTTTGATTTGAATTTATTCTGTTTTTTTCTCATTTCATTTTGTGTTGGGTGTGTGTGTGTGTTAAGTTTTCTTTTTTTTTTTTTTTTTTTTTTTGAGTCGGAGTCTCACTCTGTGACCCAGACTGGAGTGCAGTGGCTGCTCCCCGCCATCGCAGCTTCGACCTGCTGGGCTCCGGCTATCCTTCCGCCTTAGTCTTCTGAGTCGCTGGAATTACAGGCATGCGCCACCACGCCCAGCTGATTTTTTTGATTTATTGTAGAGATGAGGTCTCGCTGCCCAGGCGGGTCTCGAACCCGCGGGCTCAGGCAATTCACTCACCTCAGCCTCCCAAAGGCGCGGGATTACAGGCTGAGCCACCGAACCCGGCAAAATATTTTTTCTATAGGCCTCAAATCATACTAGCATAATGAATATTTGTACACCTAACCCTGAATTGTACCCCACATCTTTAAAATTAAAAAAAATTAAAAATATTTTTTCTATAGGCCTCAAATCATACTAGCATAATGAATATTTGTATACCTAACCCTGAATTGTACCCCACATTTTTAAAATAAAAAAATTAAATATTTTTTTCTATAGGCCTCAAATTATACTAGCCTCCCTAAAAATCTAAAGAGAAAATTATCAGAAGAAACAAATATTCTTGTTTAAGACCTACCATTAAAGTGATTGTTCTTTCCTTTTCGTTTTCAATTACCATTAACCATGAAGGAGTATACTCTCTTTATTAATTATACAAAAGATTTACTAAAATGTGTCTTTAGAGCTAGACAAATTAACAAAATAGCAAGAGTTTTTCTTTGTTTTTAATTATCTTTCATTTGCAATAATAATGCTAGTTAAATGGAATTTAAGTGAAATAAATAAAATGGATTGAGATAACTTTAATGTACTTCAAAAACCTATGGAACCAAGAAGCAACATGAATATATTTCTGTTTATATCTTTTATTGTTAGAATGAAGGATCATTCATCTACACTATAATAGGCAATGTGCTGATAATACTTTTTATTTGTATAGGTGGTTGAAGTTTGAAGAAGACGTGGAAGATGGAGGAGAAAGGTGGAGCAAGCCTTATGTAGCTACTCTTTCCTTGCACAGCTTGTTTGAGTTGAGAAGTTGTATTCTGAATGGAACTGTGTTGCTGGACATGCATGCCAACACTTTAGAAGAAATTGCAGGTATATATTTTTCCCCTTAGTTTATTTGACTCTCATGGGTACAGCTACTTTTTATTACTCTCTTTCCCTTATAATTGCATATATATGTGAACTTTGGAAAACACAATTCTCATGATTAGCCTTCATTTGAGATAAAAGAAAAATCGAATCTCAGAGAAATACGGTCGAGTTTGTCAAAGGCAAGTCTAGGACAAAGACCTAGATATCCTGACTTCCATTCAGTATTTGTTTTTCACTGTCATATTTAGACTGTCACCATTAGAAAATTGAAGGTGAAACCCTTAAAGCTACAGATTCATTTTCCAACATTTACACATATGAAAAAATGCTGGTTTAGAACAAACACAAAATAGTGTGACCATTTATTTTATTTTATTTTATTTTATTTTATTTTATTTTATTTTTTTGAGTTGGAGTCTCACTCTGTCGCCCAGACTGGAGTGCAGTGGCCGCTCCCGGCCACCGCAGCCTCGACCTGCTGGGCTCCGGCGATCCTTCCGCCTCAGCCTTCCGAGTAGCCAGAATTACAGGCATGTGCTACCACGCCCAGCTGATTTTTTTTTGATTTATTGTAGAGATGAGGTCTCGCTGCCCAGGCGGGTCTCGAACCCGCGGGCTCAGGCAATCCACTCACCTCAGCCTCCCAAAGGCACGGGATTACAGGCTGAGCCACCGAGCCCGGAGACCATTTATTTTAAACTGAATTAAAACTCTTGAATTCTGGAGGAAACCAAGTGATTCAGTTGAGATTTGTTTTAATTTAGCACTATAGCCACTTGGATGAATGATTTGTATTAGAATCCTACTATGTCTTATAGCATAGACAGTTGTACTTAGGAAATATGTTACTATTGTGGAAATGAAGTCAGAGAACTCATATCTTTTGATCTGAAAGACAAACATATTTTCGTAAAAACAAAATAATACAAAAACATACAATACTAATACAGTAATGAGTTTTGAAAGCATGTAAATGAAATGATTGATGGATGTTTTAAAAATAAAAGCAAAGAAAAGACAGTTTAAAAAATTCCTAGTTTGGGGGAAAAAATAAAATCTATTCCATAAGATTTTTTTTTGTGAAGAGAGACTTCAATATTTTAATTATGTTGTAGAGATAGAGAAAGAAAAACCTCCAAAACTCTGTAAGTGTGGTTTTAGATCTCACAAATAAGATAATAATGTATTAGAAAAATGATATATCTAATTTAATCTTAGAACAGTCCTTTTAAGTAGTTGTCATTCTCATTTTTCAATGAAAAAATAGAAACTCTAAAATTTTCATGGTCCAGATTTCATCCAGGGCCTCTAACTTTAAGCTCAGAGTTTTTTCTATTACACTACAACTGCTCTCTGAAGAAAAAGAGATGTCTTGAAATGGATGTCACTCAAATTTTGGTGGCATATTGATTACTTAAAATTTTTTTATTTGGTCATTGTTGTTGATAGTCATGTGCACATTGCAATATGTGTGAAAGGAAAACTAAGTATTGAAAAATAAATGGTTAACTTAGAAATTAGCAAACTTCTTAAGAATCCTGAAATAGTAGCTGTCCATCTCGATTTCTTAATGTTACATTATAGGGTCTTGTTGATACCCAATAAACATTTTAATAATTTAATTAGGAATGAAATGGCTGGGCTTTTCATAATACTTTGAAGTTTGAGAAGCTGTTACATTTATACATTATCTTTTTGATGCTCAAACCTGTGACTTTGTATTATTACTGTTATCCGTATTTCATAAATAAAGAAACTAAGGAAACTAAAATGCAGAAGGTTGAAAGTGTTGCCCTAAAGAATTTACTTCCACTGGTTAGCTCAGTGGTAAAATTATCTTTGAAAATAGATTTATTCGAGTAAGTTTTGAACCAGGTAATGAATCTTGTTAAATTCCTCAATCTGGCAAAACTAGCTTCAAAATATACCCTGTATACTTTTACCAGACTTTAAATTTCTTAAAGTAAGTAGTTTTAAATGCCTTCCTTAGGAAGTTATTTCTATGAGAAAATTTTCTCCTAGTAATTTGCCTAAAACTGTATTCATTGTATCACCTTAGTTCAGTTTTGTTATCTAAAAATATGCTTCTTTTTCTTAGCCATGCCCCTCATCCCCAAGCTCAATTCTGTAGAATACGTGAAGGTTAACTGTGTTAAATCTAATTTTTTCAATTAAATTACATTCTTTAAGTTTATCCTTACAATGAAAGTAGTTCAACTGAAGTCTTGATGTCCCAAATGCTCTTTAGTATTCTCTCTGTTCATCTAATTAGTATGTATCTTTCTGACTCCAAAGTAGCACAACTTGAATGTCCCATTTTCAGCATAGAGCAGCCTGTAAAATGACATTCAGAATATATCAGTAGTTAGAGCTAGCATCACATAGAAAAATATAATTATAATTGGTTTTGTTTATCATTGTAAAAAGCAATGTTATTACAATGTTAGATTCCTTAACAATAATTAATAAGAAGAGATTCCTTCTCATCGAATAATTGTAACTTGATTTTATTTAAAATACAAGTTATTTATTTCTGCTTTCAATAAAATCTCATTAAAACATTTTCACTATAGCTTGTAATTATTTTTTATTTTCTACTATTTTCACTTTATTAAACTTGAGCTGCACTACTAAGTGAGTAATAAATATGTTTTCCATTTTTAGGACTTCTAATTTTGCAAAGTATTTTTACATCCATTATTATATTTTATTATTATAGCAACTTATGAAATAGGAAGGAGGCTATTTTTCCCATAAACAGATAAGTAGAAAGTGCTATATCAAAGATGACATTTGCAGAAATGAAAATAATTTCTTTTGATAATCTATAATTATAAATGTTGTTTATAATTGTAACTGAAACTTTTTCCTTACCTCTCATTTATCATTATTTTTCTATATGTTAGGTAGTTACTAACGGGTATTAGTCACTAGTTTCAATTTTTCAAAAGCTAGATCTGACAGTTTACCTTTAAGTCTTCTGATTCCTAGTAGTTCATGAAAGCACAAGCATTAGTGTTTTTCAGATATTTCCTATAGAAGAATATGACCCAGATATTTTATAGTAATGATCAAGGATTTTTATATCAATGTTCTGATACGTTTTTAACAGACTCATAATTTCTTAAAGATATTTTTGTAGACTTAGTAGCAAAAAATTTCTTTTGTTTCTGGCAGGTCTGTCAAGAATTTTTGGTATAATTAAAGTAGGATTTTCTTTTGAATAAAGTTAACTTAAAATATATCTACTTCTCAGTGTTTCAGGAAACTCAATAAATTTTATTTATTTTATTTTTTAAAATTATTTATTTATTTTTAATTATGAAGTTGTGGGGTACAGTTAAGGGTTAGGTATACAATTGTGTTTCATTCAGGCACCCTGTTGATATGGGGTGTTTCCCCGTTCCCAGACAGATATTTGCTACTGTTAATCCCATCTCCCTCACCCCCCCATAGTTTCCCAGTACTGTCAGTCATTTTCGTATAGTATCGCATTGGATGTTTAAGGTCCATTATATGAGTGAGAACATGGATGTTTAAGGTCCATTATATGAGTGAGAACATGTGATACTCGGATCTTTGTTTCTGTGAGAGGTCACTCAGTATCATAGACTCAAGAAACTCAATAAATTTAAACTTCATCTTTCAAAATATTACTTAACCTTTAAAATTCAAAAATCTCCAGATATATTTTCTTATCATGATTTACTCTGATACAGAGATTAATTGTATTAAAATATTTATTAATTATATTCATGCAAATCACAGGCAATTTTATGGTCTATGCTAATCTCTTTGAAATTAAGCATTATAAAGATTAATGATGGAAATGTTCTCTCAGTAGTGTATATACTTTAACCTAATTCTGACAATGGGAGTTAGGAAGAAATTAAAACCAAACTAAAATTAATACCCATGACAAGTGATCAATCTTTGTTGTTTAAAATCTTTCATTGAAGGAAAAGTCTACAGTTTGTTCCACTGAATGAATTTGTAGATTTGGGGATATGAGAATAACCATATATTTTTAAACATGCCTATTCTATGGTAATCCTTAGTCTGAAAATTATGTGTTCTGTGGTAGTTTATGTCTTTAGTTCACACAATCCTGTTAACACTGGCAACCAAACCACAAAATTTAGAAACTTCATATTCCCCACTCCTCCTATTTATATGATAATCTTTAAAAAGTCAGAGATTTATATCAGATCTGCAAAATCTCATGATCTCTGGGGGCTTTCACTCAAATAGATTATGATAAAATAATTACTTGATTAGTATAAACAATAAATTTTCTACGGCTTTTTTGCACCAATGTGACTAATTTTTCTAGAGCCTGCTTGGTATTAGAAGAGTGTGACCTATTTATCCTGTTGTTTTTTTCTTTTTCTATTATCATCCAAATCCTGACATTGTGCTTTGACAGGCTAGATTGTATTATTTAGATTTCATAGCCTGCTGAGATTGCAGGACTTGATGCTGGGTCCAAAGCCATTATAGTCCATTATCTTTTCCTACTTTCAAGTTAATCCTGATATATATTGAAGTGGTAAAGAGAGCAAAGTGATTATTGAATCAGATTCCCTTTGGTACTTAAATCATACTCCAGTATAGGTTATATTTTTAAGCAAAATGATTACTTTTCCAGTTAATCAAGATATTATTTGATACAGTTATACTTTGGAGGAGTTTACTGCATATTTCTGTGTGAATAATGAACAGAAGAGTTTTTTTAAAATTTACTTTTCCTTGCATAACTATCTCAAATAGAGAACTTATCTCTGAAAAACTGTAATGTCCGCTACCTGTGGGTTTGTAGTGTTCAATCCTGAAAATAAAATTGTGCCTTAGTAGAATTTAAAAATCATAAACATGTGCAGAGTTTTTAATATGATTACTTTTGATTCTAGTTAGAATACCAAAGTGGGGATTTATAACATGGCTTTTGGATGGAACAGCCTTATAATTATATCATAGTGGTGTTTCAGTAACCTACTTTACAACTTCTATTATGAGGTATATAATGTATTTATATACATTTTTCATCTTAGCAAGGTTTCAGTGTAATATCATATATATTGATAATTTATTAGTTACATTATTCCAGATTAATTCAGGGGTGTTATAATTACTGATCTTCAAAGAACTTTAAAATAGATTTAAACATTATTCTATAGTATCATGCAATTTCAGAATGAGAAGGGACCTTTGAGGTAATTTTTGTGGCTAACTTTCAGACACATCCTGGGTATCTATTATGGCTGACTCCCAAATATTTATTCTACTTCTTTCCATCATAAACAGAAAAATGATAGAGCAAGCCATACTCCTTGAGCCAAAGATTGCCTACTGCCTGATTTTGTAGAACTTTTGAACTAAAAATAGTGCTTCAATTTTACATGGTGGAAAAATAATAAAAAGGATATTAATATATTCTTATGTGAATATTTTATGAAATTCAGATTTCAGTATCCATAAAAAGTTTTTTTTTTTTTTTTTTTTTGAGTTGGAGTCTCACTCTGTCGCCCAGACTGCAGTGGCCGCTCCCGGCCACCGCAGCCTCGACCTGCTGGGCTCCGGCGATCCTTCCGCCTCAGCCTTCCAAGTAGCTGGAATTATAGGCATGCACTACCACGCCCGGCTGATTTTTTGATTTATTGTAGAGATGAGGTCTCGCCTGCCCAGGTGGGTCTCGAACCCGCGGGCTCAGGCAATCCACTCACCTCAGCCTCCCAAAGGTGCGGGATTACAGGCTGAACCACCGAACCCAGCTCATAAAAAGTTTTATTGAAGCTTAAAAATAGTCAGTTGTGTACATGTTATCTCTGGGTGCTTTTGTGCTACAAAGGTAGAGTTGAATAGTTGTAGTAGAGATCATATGGCCCACAAAGCCTAAAATATTTATTATCTGGCTCAGCTCAGAAGAGCTTGTCTACCTCTGGTTTAGATAATTAACTCTAGAGTAAAGGGCAGTTTTGATTAGTCTAAGTCAATCATGTGAATCCCATCTCCTTTGCCAGTGATTGGTTCAGGCTGGGCAGCAATAGGTCAGTTGGACTTAGGATAATTATTAAGAGAAAGTCACAAGAGACCAATATATTTATCACTGGATATGAAACAAAGACATATATTTCCTTTTTGCTGCTGGAAGCCACCTTATGACTGTAAGGAAAATCAGCCTGAGGTTACAGTTTACATCAGAGGAGGAGGAAGCTGACAAAAAAAACAAAGAGAAACAGAATAAGAACTAGTCTAACTTTTGGTATTTCTGTGATGTATGCCAATAAAATTAATTGTTTTAGCTAGTTGGATTTTTTATAGATGGACTTCTGCTCACATAAAGAGGAAATGAGGAAATTATTCTGTACTATATAATATTAAAATATACATATAAAATTTTCAATTTCAAACATACCAATTAATTTAATATTACTCCCACAGCTACTTCTTCCCACTAGTGTGAATAATAGAGAAATAAAGAACTCTCTTCTCAATGCAACTATTTGTAAAATAATACTGCATAGAAATTATATATTTGAAATTGAATGATTTATAATGAAAATTTACCAGTCTTTCTTGTGCAACATTTTTATAAAGGAAGATAGATTTTTGTTTGTAACACCATAGAGATTTTTTAAAGAAATTGTTTATATTTTACGATGAATAATGTTATTTAGAGCTTGCATAATTAGACTCAGTGGTTTGCTACTGACAGATGCAGGGTGGGAAAATGAGCTTATCTCTTCTTCCTGGCATTTCTCTTCAGACATGGTTCTTGACCAACAAGTGAGCTCAGGTCAGCTGAATGAAGATGTTCGCCACAGGGTCCATGAGGCATTGATGAAACAGCATCACCATCAGAATCAGAAAAAACTCACCAACAGAATTCCCATTGTTCGTTCCTTTGCTGATATTGGCAAGAAACAGTCAGAACCAAATTCTATGGACAAAAATGGTAAGTGTTTCTTTATTGTGGTCCTTATTTATGTCTACTCTAAAATATCAAAGTGCTTCTAAATCTTTTAAAATGCTTTCTTTGAAAATAATTTTTTGAGAATGCTATTGTTGTAGGATAATTTTTCATATGCATATATTGTCTTATTATCAAACACCAGATTCTAGAAATTTTAACAAGTGTTTTAAGTCTCCTGAAATGTTCATGACAAAATGCAAAGAAAACTGTTATCCAATGAGAACTTATAGATTTGAACGCAGCAAGCATATATGGAAAATTTATTGCATACCAAACAAGGTCTTAGTCTCTGTCTCATAGCTCGAAATTGTAATGCAATGTTTTGAGTTATGCCATAGACGGTCTGTTAGTTAAAAGAATAAGAAACTTCATCTAGTGTTTATGGAAAAAGACACTGGTTTCATGTTGCTGATAGTCTACAGAGTCCATTAGAGATAATGATTGAAAAGACCAGACAGTGCATTGGTTGTGGCTCTGTAGATATTAAGCCTGATTCAAGTTTCATAGGCTCATTGCTTTTTATAGTACAGCATCTTCAACATTCATGGAGCAACCCACTTACCATCCTCACATACCAACATAGATGACCACCACCCTTTCCTAGCAATCATGACTTACTATGATTTATACTTCAGACTATTTTATCTTTCCCGTACTTTTTGTACTCTCCTTGCATCCGTTTAACCCTTCATCATTTGCACTAAGGAAGTCACTTAGGAATCTCCTATTATCATCCACCCTTCCATTAGTCTCTTGAAGGAAAAAAGTTTCCATAAAGATGATGAATTTATTAAATTTCCACCAGCTATAAAAGTTTCCAGTTATAAAAGATAAAAATTAATGAAAAATATTTTTGAATGCTACTGGAAAGACTCTGATTTCCACAGCTGGACTGAAGCACATATATTGACAACTTGGAATATTATGATTTCACTTTTATTTTAACAAGCTTCAGAGATGCCTTAAATACAAATGTATGAAAATGCATTTTCTCCAGACTTTGCTTTATATGGGAATTTTTACTAGTTTTTCATACTACTGTATCAAATATATGCAAACAAATATAGAAGAAGTGATTTAATAAATAGATGAAGATTATGTGTCAATTTGTCTCAGAATATAGAACTAGTTTTTTGTTGTTTTTTTTTTGAGTTGGAGTCTCACTCGGTCACCCTGACTGGAGTGCAGTGGCCACTCCCGGCCACTGCAGCTTCGCCTGCTGGGCCCCGGTGATCCTTCCGCCTCAGCCTTCCGAGTAGCCGGAATTACAGGCATGAGCTACCACGCCCGGCTGATTTTTTTGATTTTATTGTAGAGATGAGGTCTCGCTGCCCAGGCGGGTCTCGAACCCATGGGCTCAGGCAATCCACTCACCTCAGCCTCCCAAAGGTGCGGGATTACAGGCTGAGCCACCGAGCCCGGCTAGAACTAGTTTTTAATGGCAAATTTATTTTAGAAATACTTTTTTGATTTTTAAGACTGTTCAATGACTGCATGTGTCATTGTTATATAGCTGTAGCTGTAAATACATTAAGTTCACTAAAAGTGTTATAAAATGACAAAATTTGAAGCACATATTGTAAAAATGGAATTTGTCTTCATTTTATCACTTTTACTGGAAATCAGGCAGTAAGATATATGTCTATAGGAAAGATATGCCTCTTCAAAGAGGCAAAGATCTTGGGCTGTGAACTAGTTACAGTTTATACCTCAAATTCCATTAGGGACAAAGTTTACTATATAAATAATTTCATTGCATTCTCTTTTATTGAAGGAAGAGGGTAGATAATTTATTGGTCCAACCATTTATTATAATATCATGCAGAGCTAGTTATATTGTTCACTACCTTAAACCTCTATTTAAGCTTAAGAAGAGACAATAGAAGTGTAGCCATGAATCACAAATATACATATAGATGCAAGGTTTTCTGAGAGTCTGCTTTTTACCTTATTTAGGAAATGGCTTAATTTTCCTGAAAACTAGAATCTGAGTGGTTCTGAAGTGATTCTATCACCATCTGTATAATCAGCCTTTATCTGAACACATACAAACCATTTCAAGACATATATAAGGGTAATAAAAACTTGGAAACATTTCTAATAAGATTCATATACCCAATTAAGTATTGTTGTAGCGTGTGTTGTTAGAGTAGCTTTCTAAGCCTAGGCTTATAACACCTCCTTATGACTCTGTTTTGCTTCCTCACTCACTTTGCATAATTATGTGTGTTGAGAATTCTGAAAATATGTATAGACTTCACCAATTTAGAAATAAATCTCCCATCCAAAAGTGAAAAAAAGTGTGAAAGACCTTTACTACTAAGGTTCTCATTTACTTATGAACTCTAAAACCTGAAAAACTATAGATAAATAAACAAGTTGAAAATAATAGCCATACATATAAATTTGACATTTTGTTCTAAATATGCAATAGAGATTTAAATTGTTTGTGAAATAGTACAGAGAGATGCAAACGGATTTTAAAATATCCAAAAGAGATAAAATAATATTCTTATTATTTAAACAAATATCATCAATAAAATATTTTTTGCAAAGAGATCAAGTTTTTTTTTTACATTTTTAATCAATTTATTTTAAAGATGTGGGGTACAATTCAGGATTACATAGATAAGTGGTTATTTTACAGGTAAACTTTGAATCTCCCATTGGTCCCCAGTTCGCCTGGTTTGAGAACATGTACTTTTATTGATGTAATGTGCTCCCCCCTCCCCTGGCAGTTTCCTGCTACTGCCAATCCCTTTCCTATAGTATAATGACAAATGTTCAGGTTCCACTTATGAGTACATATGGTACTCAGTTCTTTGTTTCTGTGATAGATTACTGAGTATATAAAAAAGATTATAGAATAGGAATTAAATAGGCCAAGAGTTTTCTAGAAACTTTAAAGCAGAATACATTTTCCTTCCCAAGCACAGGGATAAAAATAAGTCTTCTCTCCTTGAATGTGTTTTTACTTTGGAGGCAAAGCAGTTGAAATTCCCTTAAAAACAAACTGATACTTGTGTAAAGAAGTCTGAAAGAATCATATAGAATAAGGCTTCTTCTTTCTTAATTAACTTGTTTCTTGAACATGCTACCTTGGTAGGACTTCCAAGGGTTACACATTCACACTTTGTATTTCAAATGTGGCTCTTCCTCCTTTTATAGATTAGATTAACAAGATAGTGTATTTCCTTGCTCCTCTCCACCCGAAGTCTACACTCTTTTGTCTTGTCTTTGTTTAGTGATTTGTGATACTTTGTTAATCTCGTCTCTAAATACACTAGTTTACTATTTTGTGTAATTTCTTTCTTGGTATTCTGAATTTTCTTCAAGGCTAAAATGCAGGATGCTATGGATTCACTATGCATTTTTAATGCCACCATGCTGTGTTTAACTTTCACTTTTCATTAAGCATCAAAACTGTGAGAATTAAATGCCTGATTCTGATGTTTCAATAAAAAGTGACAGTTACAGTTGGCAAAACAGCAGACAAAATAATAGAAAAAATAATGTCTACTTTGACATTAGAACCCTGAAAAGAATATGAGTGGGAAAGCACTCAAAATAAATATATCAAGAATGTTCAAATAATTCTTTGAAACTAGAAAAATTTTCTAATGCTAAAAATAAGACTTTTGTGTTAAGTGATTTACAAAGCAAAATATATCAGTATCTGTGCTCATCATTTAGGTCATATATTCAATTATATTCTGAGACTTTTAGGTTACAAATCTATTGCAAAATTTTACTACCCTTGTAAATTATATTTTTGAAAATAATTTGGAATTTTTCGTTTCCTTAAATATATGGTATCTTTATTCTGCCTTTACTAATGATTTCTGGGTTTTTTTCCTTCATATATCTTTTTTATCTCTTAATTTGAATACTATCCAGTTGTACTTTTTATTTAGGATCTCAAAAGGAGTAACAGAGCAGAAAGTCTCTAATTTATTGGTCAAAGTCATGGATTTCTGAAGAACATTTAGTATTTGAAGAATAAGATATGAGTTCACTCTTTAGGCCTGGGTAGATTTCCACCCTTAACAATGTACATATATGTATTGTGTATGATTTTTATTTATGGTTTTGGAAATCAGATTTATTACCTTATGATCACTTCTTTTACAAATGCTGTACTTTTTATTTTCAGATGCATGATTGAATACATAAGAATACCCAAGTTTAAAATTTATCCTCATAATGTTCTACCTTTGCAGAAGAAAATAAAGCTAGAATAATAATTCTTACAATTGCTTGAGAGAAAAACATATTAAAAGATTTATATATATGAAATAATTAAGCATTGTTTAATAAAGATGGTATTTTCCACCATTTCAAGAAAATTAAGATGACATTGTTGACCAACTCATTGGTCTTCTCACAGGCTGTATTGTTATTACTGAATTTTGGAATGTCGAGACTAGATTTTAACAGCAAACATATTTCTAGTATGATGTGTTTAAATTGGCTATTTCTTATATTACATTAATTATTTTCAAGCATACTAATTTTTCTCCAAGTTTAATTGTGTGCATACTTTTCATGTTTTTGAAGTGTAGCTCACCTAATCAACATTTTCTGAATATTTAGCCCTTCTTTCTTCATGTTTTCTATTCCCATGAATAAATGTATTATTACTCATGTATGTAACTTTGTCATTCATCTTTATATTTCTTTATTTTGCTCTGTCTTGTGTCTGTCTCTAACAGGCTCATCTCATCTCTGTACCTCCCTCATCTCCTACCCCTTGGGTACTCTAAATGCGTTGAAGGTTTCTGAGGTAGTGTAAACCAGCTTGGTCTTGAGGTTAATAGTAATGTACCTCCATGTCTTCATCCCAGTTTCCTTCTTGTGTGCATGATTTACAGTGGATTAAACAGTAGCAAATAATGATACATTTGCATAATATATATTTCTATTGATTTGAATTTGGCCAATATAAATTTAAAAGCTGCTATTTTATAATACATATGTACATAAAGAGAATTATGGGTAAAGAGAAATGTGTTAATATACTACTCATAAGGGTTTTTGAGAATATTCAATTGTTTCGATTAATGAGGTGCTTTAATGATACTGCATTAAAGTAATGAAATAGTACTTTTGATATAACCTCATATTCCTCCCCCACAATTTTAGGATGAAGGAAATGACTTTGCCAGTCTCACCATAGACAATGAAAAACTTATGGTTTAACAAGAAGAAAAGTAGAACTTCCATTTTATAGTTAGTAGTTTCTTGAAATACTCTCAATTTTCTGCCATACTCGCCCACATCTTTTATAACTTGCCCTAGAAAAATATATGACCTATAATAAATTTTTGTCTGACTTGTATATGTGATCCCTACAAGGAAGTCCAGGAAAAATATCAATTCATGACTCAAAGGAAAGTAACTCAGGTGCCAATATGAATACTCTATAATATGCATCTTAATTGGTGAGATGTCAAACAAATACTAGAATTTCAGATTTAAAATGAAGAACTCTTTGAGTTTAACAAGTTAGAAAATAAACATATGTAGTAAATAGTGAAGGATGATATTAGATTTCTCAAATGTTTACATTTAAATAGTCACAGACACCAATTAATGTTAATGATATAAACTTTCATCAGTTTCTAAATAATTTACCCTAAGTGTAGTAAGTTTACTAAATTAATAATTTTTTATAGTCATCTTCATGCCTCAAAATTTGCTCGATATCATAATAACAAAGGTAATTAAACATTCAATGACATCCACTTATAGGAAATATGAATTTGGGCAGTGATCAGTGAACAAAATGAAGGTAACATAAAGAAATAAGCAAAAGTATTTATGTTTGTAAATGTGTCATAGTGATTAGAAAAATTATCATATACAATTAAAATTCATAAAGCTTTCATATATATATATGAGTGCTACATTCTAACTTTTGTCCTGGAAGGGAAAATATTCTAGCAAATTATTTGTTATTCTTTTAGGGAACATATTCACTTCTGGCTGAAGGTAAAATCCTGTACCTGAAAATTGTCATTCTGTGAACTAAAATTGTCCTTTTATGAACTACTTTAGACATAAACAAGAAAATAAGAGATGCCCTTTCAAAATCTGAATTTATTGATCTTCTTATATAATAGTATTTGAATTAATGAAATTCATTTAATCCTATAATCTTCTTCTGAAAAGTGGTAATAGTGTAAATAAACTAAATAAATATGTATTTGAATAAAGATTATAATTGATAACAGAATTATGAATATTATTTTAATGTATGAGTTTCTATTAGTGCTATGGACTAGAATTCTTTTATAACAAGTGAAGTTTTAAGCTTTTTAAAAAAGGCTTCTGTGTTTTCAAAATAATGCAAACCAATCTTGTTAGTTTAATTTTTAAATAATATGTAGACATTGTTCTATATTCTTAAGTTTTCAAAACTGCCTTGATACACATTTAATGTGTATTGTCTCACTTTAACAAATTAATGTACATTTTAAAAAATAATACCAAGATTTGAAATGCAATTTAAACTTTGCAAGACTATTGATGTTCTTATAGTATTTACTAATATTTACTACTATTATTTACTATTCTGAAATACAAAGATATAAAATTTGTGGTTTATACTTCCATATTATAGACTGGGTAATTTTATGCTTTTTTCCTGTATTAGTGTACATTCCATGCATATGTCTAGAATATAAAACTAGCAATGAATTTACTGCCACCTAGTATGTCTACTGCTAGTCAAATATTCTCAATAGGTCACTGTCAATATCACTTAAGATATTTATAAAAAAGAGTTTCTAAATCCCTTCTTGATTGTCAACTTTTAAGGTAATATTTTATAAAATTTTTATTTTAGAACAAGAATAGCATAGAATAATACATCTCAAAATATATTATTACATATAATATGAATATATTAATTATTAAAATTATTTACAAGAGGAAATACTAGTGCTAATGTTTTAAATATACTGCTTGAGCTGAAGGTAATTTATGAGATTGTCTGCTTAAAGTATATAAATGTAAACATACGATTCAATTTCTTCACATTTTAAGTTTCAGTGTATCTTCTATAAAACTCAGTATCTTCAAAATTGATAGTTTTGCACTGGGTTGACTCTCTTTTTGGATGTGTTTGCTGATAGAATTAAGTAATCGTTCTTCCCTAAAATTTTATAGCACATGAAATACATTATTATAAGAAAACAGATACATGTTTATTTAATTTTTTCATGACTTAAATTTTACCAATTTTACAGAACATTCAATAAATTTTGGTTCAAATATATTTAATGTTCTAACTCATGAAAATATAGGGAAATGATGTGAAACTGGTGATTGAAGACATCTGTTAGTAGCACAAATGCATTATGTAAAAGGTTTTTAAAAATTGCAGTTATTTTGAGAATGGTAAATTGGCTGCTAATGAATAGTTCACAGTCATAGCTGCACATTGTAGCTAGAAATGGGAGAATGAAAATAATGTATATAGTTTGTCTGTCATTATTCTGAAGTTTATGTATCTCCCTGGAATATTCTATAAACAAAATTTGTGAACGTGGTTTGTTTGTTTAAACATTTTATTTATTTATTTAAAATTCTTTTTAATTTCAACACATTTGGGGGATATAAATAGTTTTTGGTCAGGGCTTTTAGAGAACACCATCCCCACCTGTGCACGTTTTATCCCTTCACCCTCTAGCTTTATCAGATGATTTATTTTACATTGCTTAGTGAAAACAGTGAATTATTTAAGTTCTAGAAGAATCTTTTACTTTTACTTTTTGATGATATAATAATTTTGAATCATAAAAATATCACTATTAATTAATGGCCCTTGCCTTTATAACTTAATCATCCAAAAAGAAAAATTATAGTAATATTGGGAGTAAATAGTGTTTTTAATCACACTTGGTAATTTTTAGATAACAAGGAATAAGTGGGTTTTCAGGAGAGAATTTAAAGAAAAGAGGTTTCTTTTGTTTTGTATTTACTCTAGGAGTTTAGATAAGTTTGATAGAGATTGTATTATAGTATATTAGAGTATTTGGTGAAGATGACACTAAAGGTGAACTTAGAATAAAATTGAGATTTAAGTAGGAAGAGGGAAGAGCTTAACAGAGAAATTACTTCCAATGTCTAAAACTGATGAGAATAAAAGCATTTTGGAGCCACTGAGTTATGATCATAAATATGGTCAAGGCTTAAACTTTGGTCTGCCATTACTTATCTTACAGCAAAAATAACAGTAAAGATGGAGAGGGTTTTTTTTCATTTCATTACTAACTATGAACAAATTTCAAATGATTTGTGATTGCAAAGAATATTTCATATTTAGTTAATTACTGAATTTAATCATTTCTAGCCATTGCCAGATTCCCAGCTCTACTATCCATTTAACTAATATCATTATCTTCCCTGTAATAGGGAAAATAACAACTAAAGAGTTAAAAGTTTGGTTAGTGTTAATGAAAAACTAATGCAGTTTATCTTTTCTTGTATAACAGACTAATATTAGTATGCTTATGTTATAGAATAGTCACAAAAATAAAATTATGTTCAGTGTTCATATTGTTTTAAATAAAGGTATTTCTGACCCTTATATATATATTTGAATCCCTTATATAGAAATCTCTAAAAGTTGTTGCCAAAGAACTTTTGCTCATTGGTTTGGCTTTTTAGATGCAACAGAAACTAAAAATAAACTGTGTAATTTTCAGATAAATATTCGTCTTTTTAAATGCTTTACATTTAAACTTTTTCAATCTGAGCTTAAATCTTGATAGAGATCTATCTTGTCCTTTTTTTATACACCATTAATTTTGGTTAAAATCTAGAAATCAATGATGATTATTCAAAATCATTGTTATATTTAGATATTTTTGTAGGCGATCTTTTTAAAGAATAGCATTTTAGAATTTTTATCTGAAAGCTGGTTTAAATTTTTTGACTGAATTCTCCCATTTCTATCTGATAAATAAGAATTTTTATTAATATAGATATTTATATTCACTCTTTATGCTTACATCATAAACTCATTAAGAATTAAAGTTCATATTTCACTCACTATGTCTAGAACTATGTAAGTAATTGTTTGTATTCTGTACTAACAATCTCTTTTAGCAGGTCAGGTTGTTTCTCCTCAGTCCGCTCCAGCCTGTGTTGAAAATAAAAATGATGTTAGCAGAGAAAACAGTACTGTTGACTTTAGCAAGGTAAGCTTTTCTCCCTCTCATATAAATAAGCTGCTAAATTACTACTAGAAATTACTACCCATCTTAATAGGTGTTAACACAATATTTTGCATGTACTTTTTTTGTTTCTTAAGTCAAAGCTTGAATTATTATATTTAATATTAGCATTAAGTTCACATTTTGCTTATTAATAAAAAAGGAACATATAAGTTTTATGCATAATCTTCAGGTTTCAGCCACTTGGTATAATGTAACTCTTTAAATAAAAAGAATACTAGACATCACATGGAATTTAACATAAGTTTAATATATCATTTACAAAATTTTGCTAGTTTTTGTTCAGAATCACTTTTCCTCTATCTGTGCAAAAGCTAATCATATAAAGAAAGCTTCATTGTCACTAATTCAGAGAGAGGCATTAGTGGAGATAAATACTAGAAAGATAAAGTAAAACTGAACAGAATTTTGAATCAAAACATATTAAGGACTGTGTTGAGGGATACATCTAATTGGAGACAATTAAAATGAAATCATTAACTTGAATGTATTCTAAGAAAATAATGAGTCAGTGAAAATAATGTGATTTTGCTTAGCAGCTTCCTGACATTGTATATGTGCCATCGTAAGCTATGGCAAAGTTACGGTTGAATAGAAAAGAGGAGGAGTTTCAATACTGGGAGAAAATAAAAGAGGGTCAGCAATTCTCTTTATCTGAGTGGCTGAAACAGTAGTAACTCAGAGCAATATTTTAATAAAACTCCTAGCACTGGCTATGATGGTAGTAGTGGGAGAAGGTGGGAATGGAGGCAGCAGCAGAGGAATTAACCTGAAACAAGATTAATAGTGAACAGCCCCTTGAACCTGTTTCAAAATCCCTCTGACAATGCCTAAATGACCTAAGTCTAGTTATGTGCATGCTCTCCCTCTGGTGTCTGGCGGAGTCTCTGTGGGGGCATGGTGTACCAGCTTAAGTCTGTTAATTATACGTGCAGGGACTGGGAGGCCAACAAAAGGGGCATACTAGTCCATGTGGGATGAAACAAAGGCATGAAAAAGGACCTCCACACCAGCAAGAGAGAGAGGTGAGGGCATACTCGGCTATGTTTCTACAGTGGTTCAAAGCTCATTTCACTGTATGGAGGCATGTGATTCAAACATTAAGTCAGTTCAAATGTATTCCATCTGCCACTCTAAAAACGCTCTTTTTAAAACATTACATCTTCATTCATCTGCAAGTTGGAATAAAGTTGCCACAAACTGCCACACATTTAATTTCTGATATTCTTAATTTGAAGCACTATCTTAAAAGCAGTGACATAACAAGTTGCTTATTTATTTATGCAAGCATTAACAGTATTACAAGGACATATTTAACATCATCAAAAACAATAATTGTGAACATATCTTATCCTTCCAAATAAATTACTATTTAACTTTTAAAAAACAATACAACCCTTATACAATGAATTTTATATCTCAGTATGGTTTTACTTTTAGTTGTATATACCTATTTTTGTAGCATTCGAAAATGTTTCATCACATATGAAAGAAAATGAAGACTGCCAATTAGAGACAGTAGTCTTGTCTTCAGGTCCCCCAAACAGTTAAAACTATAGAAGAGTGAAATGTAGATTTTCTTTCTTTCAATCCTTTTCTTTCTCAGTGCATTTCTATTCACTGGCCTATTCCATCTTTTCTTTTTTTTGAGTTGGAGTCTCACTCTGTCGCCCAGACTGGAGTGAAGTGGCCGCTCCCGGCCACCGCAGCCTCGACCCGCTGGGCTCCGGTGATCCTTCCGCCTCAGTCTTCCGAGTAGCTGGAACTACAGGCGCATGCTACCACGCCCGGCTGATTTTTTGATTTATTGTAGAGATGAGGTCTCGCTGCCCAGGCGGGTCTCGAACCCGCGGGCTCAGGCAATCCACTCAGCTCAGCCTCCCAAAGGCGCGGGATTACAGGCTGAGCCACCGAGCCCGGCAGCTATTCCATCTTTTAATAGGCAAGTTAAATTTCCTGAGTCCTCTACTTAGTGTTAGCCATCTGTATTCCTCAGTCTCTTGTTTCTAGCATGACACATTGGAAAGAATATGGCTTTTGAGAAAGAGCATGAGATCTTAAATGTTGACTCCAGAGTTTATATACTATCTGATCTTGGAAAGTTTTCTGTACTTCAGCCTTCTCATTTGCAGAATAAGAATAATAATACAGTTTTGTTGGGAAGATTTAATGAGATAATATAGAGAGCCTGGTGCTCAATAAAAGGTGGTTACTCTTATTATTATTGTTAATATTAAAAATGGTAATATCAAAAATAAATACCAGACCAGAATTTAATATGTTTTGGTCTCCATTGTATCTTTAGTGTCTTGAGTAGTGTTTGGGATGTGACTATTGAATGAATCCTGCATAATTCAACATAATTTAAGCCTTTAGTTTTAGAATTAAAACAGAGTAACACTTCTTACTTTATAACCTGAGAAGGCAGAGAAATAGGGTTTGAAAAGATCAGCTGTGATTCATCACTATGAAAACAAATTTTAGTGCCAGATTTTGCAGGTGCATGACTTAAGTTTCTTTTTTTTTTTTTAAATCAGCCTTATGATTTTAGTTTGGTAGTGAATTTATCAAAGCTCACCTAGTCTCCAGATTACTTTGTTTATTTAAATATTTTAAGTTTTAGTATGTAGTATCCAAAGCCCAGTCAAACTTTGAGATGCTAAGGTCTTTATCATTTCACATGATTTAATCATATATTCTATATATTGAATCTACATATTTTTAACTTTTCAGTGACTAGACTTATCAAATTTATTCACTTAAAAATTATTTAGGACACAACTTGAATTGTCAGGTGTCAACTTTCTGTAATGCCTTAAAAATCACATGTGTATCTACTTTTCAAAACACTGTGTATCTTTGTTTTTCAAACTGAAAGTAGAAGATGGCTATTTTTTGTTGGTGTTGTTTCTTTCATTTCAAGTGACCCAAAGAAGGCTTCACATAATTTTCTATGTAGAAAGAACTTTCTAGCCTTAGTGCATGAACCATATTACAAAGTCTTATTAAATCCTAGAACCATAGGAAATCTTAGACATCTCCTCATTTAGTCAACAGGAAAGCTGAATCCCAGTGAGATTAAGAGAGCTACTCAAGATCACTGACTAGTTAGTGTCAGGACACCATTTCTCCCCAGAAAATTCCTATTAATTTTCTTGTACTTTCTCTAATGGGCTTAAGATGTAAGCTTTCTTTCTAAATTTCCATCTGTTTTTTCTTCAACTCTTAGTGTGTCGTTTACCCAGAAACTTTCAGTTTCACCAGAGAGTTCTATCTAATCTGGTTCCCTAGAGATGTGACCATTTCTTGCTCACAGCTCAAGTACCAAATGCCCCCCAAAAGAATATTTGCTTTCTTAGCATAAAGGTGGAATCTGGGGAGCCCAGAAGCATAAGTGTGATTATAGACCCGGAAGAGTATGGCTTGATTCCTTCAAGATCCCATTCAGAGGACCAGAAACTTCCAGAATTTCTTCACATTCATTCCAAATATTTGAGCCCACTCAAGGATTATTTCAGGATGCAATTCAAACTAGATCCCCAGAAATGTTTTAAGTAGTTATAATTTTATAAGAGGTTAAATTGTATTTATGTATGATCTTTTGTCATATTAGAAGGTAGTTTGGTTGCCAAATAAGGTTCTTTATGAATTATATAGTATCAAATACAAAAATGTAGGGCTATCCCAGAAAGAATATAATTATATATCCTACATAATACCATAATTAGATAACATATTTTATAATTTGTTACTCCTCAAATATATGACTACTCCAAGAATAATATAATGTAATGAGTATAATATAATGGCTTACCCCGATATATGTTATATAACTCTAATCTATTTGCTCATCCTGAAATTACATTCTGTATATCTTAATGTTTTCTAATAACAGGCATCAATGATATATTAGGTATTATGTAATTTTAAAAATCATGTGCAAGGATCACATATTTCCTTTCATAAAATTAAACTATTTTAACATACTATGTGCTTATTGATTTAATTAAATTTCATCTTATAACAGTTATGTCAGCCGGGGTCGGTGGCTCAGCCTGTAATCCCGCGCCTTTGGGAGGCTGAGGTGAGTGGATTGCCTGAGCCCGTGGGTTCGAGACCCGCCTGGGCAGCGAGACCTCATCTCTACAATAAATCAAAAAATCAGCCGGGCGTGGTAGCGCATGCCTGTAATTCCAGCTACTTGGAAGGCTGAGGCGGAAGGATCGCCGGAGCCCAGCAGGTCGAGGCTGTGGTGGCCGGAAGCGGCCACTGCACTCCAGTCTGGGCGACAAAGTGAGACTCCAACTCAAAAAAAAAACAAAAAAACAACAACAAAAAACAGTTATGTCTATGGTTGCCACCTGCCTCAGGCACAGACTTTAATAGTTAAGACTATGGCATTTGTCAAGCATTAAAAGTGTTTAAAGAAAGTTTTTCTAGGTGGAATTTAAATGTCAGGTATTATCAATATAACTTGTATTGATGATCAATTATGGATTTTCTTTAAAATATATTTTCATATTCTAAATTTTGTTACAGAATATTAATATTGTATCCCTGTTCTTCCCATTGAAGGGGAAAATATATTTCTTATTCTTTTCAACTTTGAAAAATTTGTTTTTCTCACAGGGCTATTCCCTTCTTAGGAATTTTTGCATTATAATGAAAATGTAAATCATGACTAATTTAAAGAGTTTTTAATGTATGCTTTTCTCCTAGGTAGAAAAATACATACAACCGTACCACAAAAAATTCCATAAAATGTAATTTTACTTATTAAAGTAAACAAGTACTTTTGTTATTATAAATTAAAAGATTAGAGTCTACAAAAGCAAAATATTTGCCATATAATCCAGTTTACATACTTTACGAATTTACACATTTATTTTGGGGTATATGTTTGTGGGCTAAAACTTTAGAATTTATAATAAATGTCATGTATTTTATTATTTTATTTTAACAATGTGGGGTATAATTCAGGGTTAGGTATACAAATGTTCATTATGCAGGTACCCTTGTTGATGAGGTGTTGATGAAACTCCCCTGGCAGTTTCCCATTACTAGACAGTTTCACTTTGTTAAATCATTCCTCTTTATTTAAAATAAAATATTGGTTTTGTTTGATTTTTTTGATGGAATATTGCAGATGATTTTTATATTTAAACTTTGTGATATATGCATATACTGTGTGTTATGTTTTGTGGCATCCTTATTCTACAAAAAGATTAATTAGTTATAAACCTTCCAAATAACTACTGAAGTCTTGATTTCAGAAAGCAACATGTTTAATGCAGTCACTAAAGTATTACTGTGGATTTTCTATGGTATTCCTAAAAGTTAAAAAAAAAATTTTATTTTAAACTTTTGGAAAAATTATTCTCAAATCATTAAACCTGCAGAAGAACTATCTAGTCTAAAAATTCTTCTCCGCCTCACCCATATTTGCCAGAGCTCTTTCCTCTCTCTCTTGGCTATTTCTACTTTGATCATTGTTCCCACTTCATTAACATCAGGGCATAAAATAAATTACTAGAGCAGATAAATTCTTATTTCCCTAAGAACAAAGTTCGTAAAAAGCAACTCAAGTGAACCAGAAACAAGAAACAGGTCTTGTAAAATCTATTTTAAAGTCACTGCTTGTCTTTCACTGAGGCCCTGCATAAAAAATGATATTTATTTTTAAGGCTATTTTACATTCATTTGCCAGACTTCACCCTCTATTCTTAACATTTCTTCTTGTAAATGAACACTTTTGTTTTGTGTGCATTCATTTCAATCACAGACATCTCATGTCAGAAATTCAACTATGACTCTTCAGTAACTACAAATGTTAATACTTTTATTCTGATTTTTTCTTCTCTATAATTTCTAAATTCTATGATGAAAAACTAAAATTTAAGAATTATCAGGCCAGATATATAATGTGAAGAATATATAACAACTAGAAAAAAGATGAAGGCTAAAGTCATATTTTATACTGTAAGAAGAAATATGACTATATTTCTTTAAAAATGAGCATATTTGAAAATTAATTGAAATGCATTGTTTACAAATGAAGGCAATGTAGTATAAATATTAAATAAGTTGGCAAATACTAACTATAGTTATTTAATTGAACACATATACATCCTCCCTCTAAAATTTCAAGATTGTTGATGCTAAAGAAACTTCTTTGAAAAATTATGAGCAGAAAAACTAGCATATAGTTTATTGATGACAAATTAAAATAATTCACAAGTAAAGAAAAATTTACTATAGAAAAAGGCAAATGAGATGTTTACCTATGTGTATTTATTTAAGCTATATTTATTGATGAATTATTATATGTCAAGCGCTGTGATAAAATATAATTTGCTCTTTTTTCCAGTTTTGATTACCTTATTTACTTGGTGATGTTTGCAGGTTGATCTGCATTTTATGAAGAAGATTCCTCCAGGTGCTGAAGCATCAAATATCTTAGTTGGGGAACTGGAGTTCTTGGACCGAACTGTCGTTGCATTTGTTAGGTTGTCTCCAGCTGTATTGCTTCAAGGACTGGCTGAAGTTCCAATCCCAACAAGGTAAAAAGTATAAGAGCATCCTTTATATTTTTCTTAAACCATCTTTTGTAGGGGAAAATGAAAATTAAATTTCTTTTGAGTTTTGAATAAAAACTAACATAAAACTCATAAAATTATAGCTTTTTTGTTTGAGGAGGAAGAGAATAAGTGCAATACAATTATTCAATCCTTTTAAATTTTCTTTCAAACTTCTTGGTTTTATTTTAGGCATGCTCAAGGCACCCTGAAACCCTGTAAATTCTTTAAAAAGCTTTTTGTAAGATAAATGATAGAGTGTCAGGATTTTCCCAGAGATTACATTAAACAGTTTGCTTTAGAAAGTTAGGATTCTGTATATGAGTGTGGTCAAACCCAAAAAGAACAAAGTTTTTAAGGTTTGGCTTATAGACCTTCAAAATACATTTAAATGCCGTCGTTTGAATAGCTCCTGCCATATGAAATATATTCTACATTTCAATGCTAAGCACAGTATGCCTCCCACACAAGGGGTCTGCAGAATCACTGGTAGAAGTATTACGGCAGTGTGGTTGAATCCGAGTTAAAAGCACAAATTTAATTTGGTTACCTGAACTTGTTTTTTACTTAACTATGCATAAAAACTAATAGCTTAGGGATAATACAGGTTGAATTATGTTGTTTATCATTTATCCTTATTTTATAGAATAAGGCTGCCCGTGGTAAAATTGAGAAAAAAATAGAATAATGACTTTAGCACCTTAGGTTCCTAGCCATTTTCCCAGGAAACTTGTTTTCTTCTCTACTTTTACCATTAAATGTTATTTCTATATGCAGATAGCCTTCTCTCTGGTCCTATTCTCATGTCAGCAAAACATGTCTGTTTAGGGCTCCATTTCCCATACGACTGGTGCCCTTTGATGTTACAGTTGTCTCAGATGCTGTTAGTATGCCTCCTCTTCCAAACACTGAATGCTTTAGCCAAATTAAATTGATAAAAAGTTCAGATGCTGTGGCAACTGACTTTGTAAAATGTTTTTTCTCTATGGATCTTTTACCTTAACTCAGAACAGTGGATTACATTGCCCCACACTTTGATTATAGATAATATATTCCAAGACTAAGGAATAGTGCACCCAGGAGAGGCCTCATTTTTTAAGAGCTCAGCTGATTGGAATGGGTTTCGGTGTTTGGGTTTTAATGTCTAACTCAATAGTTTGAAGGAGGAACCTAGTTACCATTTAGGTTATAGGAAGAAGTTTCTGTTTATCCTGTCTGATGGGTAGTGAGATTTCTGATACACATCGATTTTTATTTAAAAAGGGAAAGAGTGAACTGAGCACATAAAAGTGGCATCTTATTGTATTTTTCTATACACAACATATTACCTTTCCAAAGTTTCTGGGAATCTAGGTTTCAGATGTAAGATGTGAAATTTACTAATTGCAGAGGTATTTTTTTAGCTGATTAAAATTCCTTTTCAGTCCTCCATGCAGTACGTCTGTGTTCCACCATTTAGGAAAGTGGTGAACTATGAATAAATGATGACTACTTATAACAATGACCGTTTCTTTATTTTCATAGGAAAGAAAAGAAAAATTCCCGTGAGTAGAGAAAAGCCATAGTGGGGTTATATATCCTCACTTTGAAAACTACCAGGTTTAGGCAACCTCATTTCATCCTGACATAGCAAAATATGTGTAGAAGAACAGTGGAGGAAAAATTGGATACTGCAGAGCAACTGTATAAGGAGAGATTCAAAGACTAGACTGTGTATTTAGGAAAGGTGAAATGGAAGATTAACTGGAAAAATAGAATAAAGAAAGCCATTCAGGGGTTCTAATTATCCTTTCTTAGAAGGACAAAAAGGCGTCCCATGAATATAATGGCAACCCATAGTAGAAATGTCAGAAAATAATTTTTTAGAACTTTATAAATAGCCTATGGGATGGAAACCCGAAAAATAGCAAGATACACATAGGTTAGGCAATTTCTTTAAAAGTATTATAGTTGATAAAGTATCTGCCACCACATTAAAATATTCTTGTTTTTGTTTTTGTTTTTTTGAGTTGAAGTCTCACTCTGTTGCCCAGGCTGGAGTGCAGTGGCATGCGCTCATGGCCACCACAGCCTCCACCTGCTGAACTTAAGTGATCCTTCCACCTCAGCCTTCCAAGTAGCTGGAACTATAGGCGTGCGCTACTATGCCCAGCTTATTTTTTTATTTATTAAGAGATGAGGTCTCACCAAGTTGCCCAGGCTGGTCTCAAACCCCTGAGCTCAGGCAGTCCTCTTGCCTCGGCCACCCAAAGTTCTGGGATTATAGGCTGAGCCACTGTACCTGGCCTATTCTTGTTTTTAATGTACAGTGAACATTTCTATATAGGAAAAAGTGACTTGACTTCAGTTACAACTGACATGAAAAATTAATGTCACATCTTCTAAGACTGTGTAATATATTATTCATGTAAAAACGTGCAACTCCTAAGGTTTATATCTAAATGAAGGGTAAAATAGTAGTAACTACTTTAGTACACCTTATAAAAATGCTTAGTCCTTATACTTAATAGCATAAACCATTTAGCAAATTAACACTGTAGAATGATACTGCAGAATTCAGGGCATTCTTTAATTTTCACAATTTCCTTGAAGCATTGACCTTCTCAGAGACAAAGCTATTACCAGTCTGCTAAAGTTAGAGTATATATTGATTTCTTTAAAAGCGTCAGTTGTGTTGATGAATTTGCCAAACCTTCAACCTAATTTAGATGGGATATTATTGTGCTGCTGCTATTTTTATTTCTCTAGTGTTGGAATTAATAGATCACCAGATCTTCATTTTCTTCCTCCTAACTGGTTTGGATTCCTGACAATAATTTTTTATATTTTGATAAAAATTTATATACATGTATTTGCTGTTTTTTACTATATAGTGTTTGTTTATACTATTATATTACCCATTTTCCCCTTTGAACTATTCTCCATTTTGTGTACAAGTGAGTTTTTCTTTCTTCCAATTTAGAAAGGTCTAATCAGATTTTGGTTTTTCCACCTTCCTTCTTTGAGGATTATGAAATCCTTGGAATTTCCAATAACAACCATATAGGCTGTATAAATAACTTAATGGGGAAACACCGAGATAAAAATAACCATGCATTCCCATTGGTCAAGGATCCTAAGCATGAGAGTCAATCATTATAAAATATTTCAAAATAATAACGAATTGTGAAAAACCATGAAAATATTTACATCAAAATCCCCATTTTGAATAATTCCTTTGAGATGAGTGATTCTGTACTACTAAAATTATTTTTATATTTCAACCTGAAATCATTTTTTTCTTCTTAATTACAGATTTTTATTCATTCTTCTGGGACCCCTGGGAAAAGGTCAACAGTACCATGAGATTGGCAGATCGATTGCAACCCTAATGACAGATGAGGTATTTATTCAAATTTATTGGAAACATTTTTCCCCCACTAATTTTGGAAGTCCTGCTTTCAAGACAGTTTGCTGTGAATCTGACTTCTCTATATTGTATCCCATTCTCCCATGCTTCCATGATAAAATTTCCTTTGGAAAAATTTGTTCCAAAGAAATATTAAATTAAACACATGAATATTTCAAAACATCATATTCTAAAAATATGTGTTTAGTGGTATTTATGATATATTATTAATATTCTCCTATACAGTATATGTGCTGTCAAAGTTTGCACCATTGTTAATATCATTGCAAATCTAGTTTTGGATAAATAATTTTAAAGTCTAAAGAAAAAAAACAGTTTATCTGAATAGTATACATAACACCAAAAAGCCATACATCTTTCAATTCTCTGCAATTGCCTGAATATAGATCTTCTTAAGCTGAGAGTCTTTGGGCTATTAGAGGAGATGTAGGTAGATTTCAAGGGGCTTGTGATCTCCCTGATATAGCACACACATTTTTCTATGTAAAAAATGTATATGTAGAATTTTTTTGAACTGAAGGAATCTTTCAACAGCTTTTCAAAGAGAAGCGTATCTCAAAAATGTAAGACCATAAAAAGTAGCATCATACAACTATTTTCTTTGACTATGCCCCAACACATTATGGAAATTTGTTCTTATTGTTGAAGGGAAGAGAAGATGTAATAGATCACAGAAGGGCATTAATTCAAAATTCAGTAGTAAATGAACAAAAGGGACATACACTTTCTAGTATATCATCTAAATAATTTAATGATGTATTTGTTGAAATACATGATTGCAAGTACTTGAAAATTCTGGAAAAAGAGCCATTGGTATCGTGTACTACTTCTTTTTCTAGGTTTATGAACTCTGAAAATTTGAACTTGTGTTTGGAGTTCAATAGTATTCTTTTTTTTTTTTTTTATAAAGCAGGATTTATTGAGAGAACAGAGAAGCTCCCACAGTGGGAGGGGACCTGAAGGGGTTGCCCCAGTATTAATTCTTATAACTCTCCAAATTGCTTTATGATTTTATATGAATTAGTAATTGATACAAATAGGAAATCAAAAAAAATTTTATCAGTTTTCAGAAAAAACCAACTGAATGAGAGTATTAGTTTACAATAGCTGCCATAAGAGATTACCACAAATTGGGTGACTCAAAACAACAGTAATTTGTCTTCTCACATTTTTGAGGCCAGAAATCTGAAGTCAGTTTCTTTGATTTATGAGAACTTACCAAATTTAAGAACAAGCATCAACCATCTAATAAAGTTTAGAACATGAATCCTTTAGACTTGAAAGTTTAGAGCACAGTTTTAGTGCAATTTGTAATTCTTTGTGGGTCACAGGATAGAGAAGCAGAAGCTCAACCAGAAAGTTACTCTAAAAGAAAAGAGGTGATAATTATAATGGAATATCTTAATTATAATAGGACACTGATTGAACATCAAATAATATTTAAATACTTTTGAAAGAGGACACTTTTTTATTGTTCAAAGCCTAGATGGGGTTATTGTTCTCTTTATGTAATTGCTTTGAAAGCTATTGAATAATTATACTCATTAAGGATAAAATTTAATATGTTGATTCACTAAGTTTACTTTGGTTAAAACAGCAAATTAGATTGTGTTATCAAACTATAAATTTCATGAGAGCATTTATGACTCAATATTCATTTTTTTGTTCAGTTTGATATTATTGAGTGTCCCTTCTTGCTTTTTTTCCCCATGAATAACAGCTAAAATTTGTTGTGTGCTTTGTTTCAACACTAAATCTCTAAGATTTCTATTATTTATTACCTTGAGACCATGAATTTACCCTTCTATATTGTGTTCAATAAGTTTTGTACCTTTATCACTCATATCTAAGTTTTTGATGTTATCTGGAATTGATTTATGTGTGGGATGTGGGTAGAGATCCAATTTAATTTTTATATTGATAATCACTTGGCTTAGTACCATTTATTGACTACTCCATCTTTTTTCACTGGTTAGCAATGCCTTCTTTCAAAAATAATTTGTCTCTATGCCAATGTCATGGTATCTTTATTGTAGTAATTTAATAATGAGTCTTGATCTCTAGGAAGAAAAGTACCTCCTCTCTTTGTTCTTTATTCATTCATTTATTCAATATTTATTGGATGTAACCTAGTTATCAGGCACTCTTACAGATATTGAGTATATAGGAGTAAACACAATGGTCAAATGCTTTTTCTTTCATTGAACCCATAGTCTAATAGAGAGACAGACTAGCATATAACAAGTAAAATAAATGGCCCATGGTGATAAATGCTATGGAGGAAAACATGAAAGCAGAAGAGGCGGGGTGAGAGGAGTTACGAGTTAAAATAAAGTGGTCAGCGAATACATCACTGAGGAGACATTTCAGCAAATAACCTAAAAGGAGAAAGAGGGCAAGCTATGAAGATACCTGAGGGAAGAGCTTTCCAAGCAAAAAGATAAGCAAAGGCAAAGTCTTCGAGACAAGAGTGTGTGGCTGGAATATCTGGTGAACAGCAAAGAGGACAATGTGGCTGAGCAGGAATGAGAAAGAAAGAGTAGGCCGTGAGATCAGAGAGATAAAAGAATAGAAGCCATCCTGTATTGGGTATTTGTAGGTCATGTAAGGATGTTGAATGAGTTGCAAAGCAAATGAAAATCTTTTATTAGAGAATTGACATGATTTAACTAACATTTAAAAATTACCACTTGGCTGCTATGTTCAGAGTAGATAGTAGAGGAGCAAGGGCAAAAATAGGGAGACCACTTGAGAGGCTACTGCTACAGTCCAGACAAGCAGAGCTGGTAAGAGAGAAATCAATACAATTGCAATTTAAATTCGAACAGGATTTATAAAGGAGCTAGAAAAGTTTATTCTGAAAAATATCTGGAATAACAAAGGTCCAATCATAGTAAAAAATCGGCATGAAGAGAAAAAAACCTTATATACTGGGATTTCTTCCTAATTCCTTGCTACTTCTTCCCAGTCTCCTTTTCTGGGTCCTTCTTTTTTCCCACCCACTGAATTGAGGAGAACTTTGCTTCTTAATTATTCACTCTGACTCCTTCATCATCAGTTTCTTCCTCATGTCTACCAGCTCACAAAGATGATATAGAACCTCTTATCTTTTAAGAAAATGAAAGGAAGGGAGGAAGGAAAGAAAGAAGATAGGGAGGGAGGGAGAAAGGAAAGGTTATTTCTAGTTTTATGACCTTAGACGTGTTAAATGATCTCAACTATCTCTGCCTGATTTCCTCATTTTTAAACTGGCAATGATTATAATATTACTTATTTCATGTTAATATGATAAATATATTCTTATTGTATACTATATGTTGGAGATAAAGTGGTAGAAATTAATAACTGGCCTCATAGAACGACCCTGAAGTTATCCTTGACTCCTCTATATCTCTAATGTCCCAAATCCAATCTGTCGGTAAATCTTCCTAGCTTGACTTTCACAATATATCTAGAAGGTTTCACAATATATCTATCTCGCTTTCTGCACAATTACCTGGCTTTCACTGTCATCACTTGGTCCATGTCATCATCATTTTTTTTATTACTGTGGTAGCCTCTTAGTTGTTCTTTCTGCCCTTGCCCCACTTTATTCTATTCTCAACTCAACAGCTGAAGGAATTCCTATTCAAGACCCTCCCATGGCTTCTTATCTCATTGAGTAAAAGTTAAAGTTCTTATGATGACCTACAGTCCTGAAGGAAATTCTTCCGCTTCTTTCACCTTATTGTTTGGGTAACCTCTTCTGCTACTCTCCCTCTTGCTTGGTCCTCTCCAGGAATTGGCCTCCTTGCTACTTCTCAAACATGATATATATACTCTACACTGGTAATTCCATCTGACTGAAAACTCTTGCTCCTGATAACTACATGATATGCATCCTTACTCCTTCAAGTATTTGATGAAATATCGACTCGTTGAGACTTCTTTAATCACTGTTTAAAATTACAGCGTTCCCCAGTCATACCCTTATTCCCCTTTCCTGCTTTATTTTCCTCCATAGCACTTTCTATCACTCGCCAAAATATATTGTTATTTATAGTGTTTAATTTTGGTCTCACTCTTCTCTTAGAATGCAGACTCCATGAGGGTTTGGATTATTGTTGAATTTGTTTACTGCTGTATCCCTAGCACCTAAATAGTGTGATAAATAATTGTTGAATAAATGTTCAGTAAATGAATGTTTTAGCAGGAAATGGGCATTAAACAATGAATTATATACATAACAATTAATTATAATTACAATGAAAGCTATCAAGAATAAGGAGAAGGTGTTAGGAAAGTATTAACAAAATGCATCAGCTTGCTTGAGAGGAAGTCAGGGAAGGCTTCTCTGAGAAGTCAGATCTATGTTGAAATCAGAATGTAAGGTTAGTTCGATAAAAAGAAGATAGAAGAGTAATTGGACTGGATAAAAAAATGTAGTTCAGATAATACATGATAGAATATTATGTAGCCATAAAGAAGTACAAACATATGTACTTCACAGCAACTTGGATGGACTTAGAGTCTATAATACTCAGTGATCTATCACAGAAACAAAGAACTCAGTACCCCATGTTCTCACTCATAAGTGGACCTTAAACAATTATCATACTACTACAAGAAAGGGATTGGCAGTGGTGGGAAACTGCAGAGGGGAGAGGGAGCACACTTCATCAATAAGAGTTCCTTATCTCAAACCAGGTAAAGTGGGGAACAAAGCGAGGCCCAAACTTTACCTGTACAATGACCATTTGTATACCAAACCCTGAATTGTACCCCACATCTTTAAAATAAAAATAAAGTAATTAAGTTATTGGTGAAATTGGTGATAGAAAAACAATAGTAAATACTGTTTATAGTTTAAAAATCAAACAAATTGTGCTGTCTATATCTTTAAGAGGTTTTAAAATAACACAATTGGTTATCCTGGATGAATTTGGAAATTCATCTATATAAAATCTGGACTCATGTAATCTCTCAAAGCAATTTTTTAATTAAATGAGATTAAATCAAGAAAGATTTCAAGAGAATTGCTACTAACAGAAAAAGAATGGAGTAGCTAAACTCTCATTAAAGATTAAGAATATTTGCACTTCTAAGGTATTCAGATTAGGTCTCAAGGCTGTGAGATAATTTTTGGAAGAGGATATTTTGAGCCATAAAATCGATAGTTTGTGGCTGGGAAATCTGTGTTTTTAATATTTAAAAAATATCTTTCTCAAAATACAACAAAACCATTAATATATCTTTGATTATTTTCATATTATCTTAGCAAAGACTATATATTTATCACACTGGTGATATTTTGTGATGTGTTCTTAGTCAGAGTGTCAAGAAAAAAGACATTTAAAGTGATTATTGGCACTTCCTCAGCAGTTTAGATTGAGTATCATACCAGAAATGGAAACAAATTGTCTAAAAGTAGAATAGAATATTTGAAAGCAGAATTTTCCTGGAAATTTTGAGATATTGAATCACTGTAATAAAGGCCAGCATAAATGATAATTAGGAGCCTTTAATCTCTGCTACATTTCATCTTTTGTGAAATACAAAATTATCAGAAATATTTATATTTAATTAATTTTTCCTGTTTATTCTATTTTTACTTTCCCCATTTGTACTAAGCCTATCATTCCTGTATTTGTTCATTAAGAGAGATTAGGTTTGGGTGCAGGAATAACCAACTAAAATCTTAGTGGCTTTAAACAACAAGGTTTATTTCTACAATGCTGAGTGTCTACCACAAGCTGTCAGAGAGGCTTTGCTCATTATGATCACTCAGGCACCCAGGCTCATAGAAGTTCTATCTGGACCCGTGTTTTCTCAGTCTCTAAACCAGAAAATAGTAATATGCTAAGTTACATGCTGGCACTCATCACTTTTGTTCTAAAGTAATATATGCACACCTAAGTAGAACACACCTAATCCAAATATCAAAAAAGGCAAAGAAGTGCAATCCTGCCATGTGTCTAGAGGAGGATCTAGAATGTCTGTGAACAGTCTAAATGTGTACTCAATGTGTGTGTGTTCATCTTGCTTGAAAGGGATGTGCGTGTGTGTGTGTGTGTGTGTGTGTGTGTGTGTGTGTATGTAGGAGGGCTGGGGAATAAGTATAACATATAATTTATACTTTGAATGGAAATATACTTTCTGCCCTATGTAGATATAATATACAATTGGTCTTTCATATCCACAGTTTCTGAATCCTCAGATTTAAATTACTGGGAATCAAAAATATTTTTTAAAAATACAATAATAAAAATAATACAAATAAAAACTTTATATTATCACAATGATTTACATAGCATTTACATTGTATTAGGCATTATAAGTAATCTAGAGGTTATTTAAAGTACAAACGCTCCTCAACTTTCAATGGGGTTGTGTCCTGATAAACCCATAATAAAATATCTTAAGTTGAAAGTATATGTTTAAATTTGATAGTTTCAACTTATGATAGGTTTATCCAGACATAACCCCACTGAAAATGAAGGAACATCCTGAATGTGTATTGTTTTCCCATAATCATAAAGTCATAAAATTGTAAGACAAACCATAAAAAACTTGGGGACCCTGTTTTACACATTTTGATGTGGATAGGTTATATGCAAATATTACACCAGTTTCTACAAGGGACTTGACCATCTTAGGTTTTTGGTATCTGCAGGGAGTCCTGGAACCAGTGTTCTGTGGATACAGAGAGACAACTCTATATCCAGAAAGTACTTACTTATAAACTCATTACTATTTTCAAAATTGAAACAAAATTAACCTTTAAAGTTAGTTTATGTATACCAGAGTATAAGTATTGATTAAATTTTCAATACATTTTACAAATTTTGATTTGTATTTTTAAGTAAGGGCTTCCTCCAAAATGTTTGATTTTCACAAATATAAATAATCTTTGCCTATCTTAAATGATTACATCTAGTTTAATAAGTTTCCTTTCATCTTTTTCATTTCTGTTACTCATTCCTTCTAGAAATTTCAACATTAATCTGGCATCCTAAGAAAAATAGATATATGTGTGGATTCATAAAATAAGTTATGATATTTTACTTTACAAACTTTCTGAGATTCAGAGCTTCCTGTTTCTTCAAATTGTTATAATCGCATGTAAGATAACTGGATGGAAACACTGAGCAAATAGTACCACATGTTCTCACTTATAAGCGGACTTTGAACAATTATCATAATACTATAAGAAAGGGATTGGCAAGTGGGAAACTGCCAGGGGAAGGGGGTAAGAGGGGTAGAGTGGGTTTGACAGTAGTGGGAAATTGCCGGGGTGGGGAGGTGGGGCACACCTCATCAACAAGTGTACCTGCATAATGAACATTTGTATACCTAACACTGACTTGTACCCCACATCTTTAAAATAAAAAATTTTAAAAATAAAATAAATAAATTTTATAATTATTTTTAAACTATGAATATTTTTATTTCTTCTAAAGGTATTTCATGATGTTGCTTACAAAGCTAAAGATCGTAATGACTTGGTATCAGGAATTGATGAATTTCTGGATCAGGTTACTGTTCTCCCTCCTGGAGAATGGGATCCAAGCATTCGAATAGAGCCTCCCAAAAATGTTCCTTCCCAGGTATGTATATTTTAAGCCATTCTAAAAACACAAACAGATTTTAAAAACACATTATTTTATTGTCTTTTAAATGCCTGTTTTAAAATTGCATTACCCATCAGAAAAATTTAAATGATAACCTCTAAGAAAGCAGGGGCATAAAGCTACAAAAATTATTATATTTGTATTAGTTTTGTGTAGATGTGTGGCATAAAGATTGTATTTTACTCATCATACAATCCAGAAAGATAAAAATATACATATAGACCATTGCTAGTTTCTGGGGTTATATATTTTTTATTATTTCAGACATTACTGTTAAGAGTGATAGCCAAATGTTAGGTAAGCGCATTCCTCCTATTAGCACCTCTACTTGTACTGAATGTGCCTCCCACAATGTTCCCAAGTTGTAATGTTCTAAGCTTTGCCTTTTGTCCATGTCCTGTGGAGTCTAGCTGGGTCTGACCATGCTGCCTTATTTGAAGCCTAATTGACCCAACCTTGGACTTAGAAGTTTTTCTGGTTCACCATAGGTGGGCAAGGAATTAGGTGTACCACTTAACAAAGTCACCTCAATCCTACAGTCAATTTAATGAAAATATACTGATATCTCATTTCTATGTTTTCATTCTGAAGTCATTTCAAAATTATTAAAGACTATTTACTTTAAAAATTACCATTTTTTAGCCAGGCTCGGTGGCTCAGCCTGTAATCCCGCGCCTTTGGGAGGCTGAGGTGAGTGGATTGTCTGAGCCCGCGGGTTCGAGACCCACCTGGGCAGCGAGACCTCATCTCTACAATAAATAAAAAAATCAGCCGTTCATGGTAGCGCATGCCTGTAATTCCGGCTACTTGGAAGGCTGAGGCGGAAGGATTGCTGGAGCCCAGCAGGTCGAGGTTGCGGTGGCTGGGAGCGGCCACTGCACTCCAGTCTGGGTGACAGAGTGAGACTCCAACTCAAAAAAAAAAAAAAACTTACCATTTTTGATTCTATAACTGTAGTCATATATTTCAGTTGATCAATTACTAAAATAAAAGCAATTACTTAAAAAGTAATTGTAGAGGTTGTAGATATTCTCATTTCTCTTCTAGCATATATTTGTACTAATGATATTAGAAAAGGCAATATAATGCATCTTGAAGTAATAAGATAGGAACTCTTTAACTGATGTTATCTGGAGAAATTCTGTGAAAATATTAATACATTGAGAATGAGACTTTGATACCAATTAATTCTTCAAATATTAAAAGTTGAAGTTTTTGAAAACACTTTATTTTTGAAGAATAATATTTTTGAAGCAAGTTGAGGGATAGGAGGTCTATCTTTTTTATGTAACCCTATAAAATCAGAATTAATTATTGGATTCTGGATATTGAGAAACTGTAGTAAAAGAAACATTTAATTAATATATCAAGGCATCAGGGTTCTGTTATTTTCTATTTGTATAAACTTGAACAAATGCTTTAACCACTCTTCTGATGTTCTATGTCAACATTGTCCAATAGAGCTCTACAATGATAAAAATGTTCTATTTTTATCTATCTAATAATCAAGCCACTATTGAGCACAAGAAATGTTGCTACTGCAACTGGAGGACTAAATTTTTAATTTAAATTAACTTAAATTTAAATAGACATCATGGTTACTGGCTATCATCTTGGACAGCATGTTTCTATACAATGAGTTTAATTAGAGATACTCTCTATGCTTCTTTTCAATGTTAATGTTTTAAAAATGTATGTTGTAGCCGGGCTCGGTGGCTCAGCCTGTAATCCCGCGCCTTTGGGAGGCTGAGCTGAGTGGATTGCCTGAGCCCGCGGGTTCGAGACCCGCCTGGACAGCGAGACCTCATCTCTACAATAAATCAAAAAATCAGCCGGGCGTGGTAGCGCATGCCTGTAATTCCGGCTACTCGGAAGGCTGAGATGGAAGGATCGCCGGAGGCCAGCAGGTCGAGGCTGTGGTGGCCGGGAGCGGCCACTGCACTCCAGTCTGGGCAACAGAGTGAGACTCCAACTCAAAAAAAAAAAAAAAAAAGTATGTTGTAAATGAATAATAGATATACGATGCTATATTTTCTTTTATTAGATAGAATAAAATGAATTAGTATGTATTAGGGCACTCTGATTTCATACTTATTTAAATAATATTTTCCCCTGTGGAATAATTTCCATAGTTTTTACTCTTTTGAAATATGCAAATCATGGCATTTTAAATATTTTTTCTTTTTAGTTAAGAGAATAACTTGTCACCCCAAAGGATAATCCTGAAAATATTCATTAGAACTTTGTGTCAGTCATTAAAATCACTCCCTTGTGTACACCTTCAACTTTGTTTTTCTCTTATGTTATGCACTTTCTTGTCAAAATTGCAGCCCTGTGAGAATTCAGCTCTTTATTCTGTACTTACATTGATGTAGCTGAAACTAAAGGAAATCATATAACTACACTGACTGACTTCACATAAATTCATGACCACCTATCTCAAGGGGGCCCTTGATGTTGCAAGTTCATCATACCATACTTCCCTAGTCCAATTATTCTCACTTGATGACTGTTTCACACCTATAATTCTCTCCTCTACCTCCACACATTGTTTCTGATTCTTATTCTCATATGTTGACATGTCTCTTACTTCCCTGAGAAATGTGAAACTACCAAAAAAGAACTTCATACCTATCCACCTGCCAGCATCTCCACCCACCTACTCTGCTTTCCTATGTAGTATTTTAGATGAGTTATTCAAAGTCAGTCTTCTACTTGTGTACTAGATCTCATCTGTCTACACCTACTCAAGAATAGTCCTCTAGCAATTCTTCTCTTTCTCCTCTATATCACTACTTATTTTGTTTCTGTATAATAACATTTTTCTTAGCATAAAACATGCAATTAATTCACGAATTTAAAAAAATTGTCATGATACTACTACGTGACTAGCTACTCTTCTTCATTCTTTTTTGCAACAGAAGGCCACAGAACAGTTTTCTGTATTACCTGCCTCCGATTACTCGCCTCCAATTATCTCTTAACACTTATTCTGGCAGGCTTTTGCCCCAACCACTTCACTAAAATACCTTTGAAAGTTACCAGTAATCTCCATGATGGTACATCCCATGGCCCATTCTTAGTTTACATTTTACTTAACTTGTTAATCAGCAGAATTAACAGAGTTGATGACTCCCTTTTTCTTGATATACTTTCTTTGCTTGGCTCCCCAGACACTAGACTCTCTTGGTTTTATTGTTGTAAAGTGTTAACTTATCAGGAATAGTTCTCCAGAAGACCATATAATATTACTTGCTTTCTGAGACTTGCAGAAGCTATGAAGTATTCTCCTGGGTGGCTAGGAAATAGGTATTGAGGGCCACTTTTAAATCTCTTTAATGTATCCTATTTGCCTGTAAAGACAGTTTCTTCATCAGTTGACAAAAGTGTTCTCTTATTTGTGAACTTCAATCTTATTGTATCTACCCATATGCCTTGAGAGATTGCAAAAATATTAAGTAATAAACTTTCCTATATGTATGTACAAAGGGGGCCAAAAATCCTGGAATTTATTTATAAAAATTGTATATTTATTCTCACATGCTTAAACTTCAGTCACTTTCAAAGTACTCTCCATTTGATGCAATATATCCATCAAGACATTTTTTCCACTGCTCAAAAGTTTTTGAACTCACCAATTTAGATGCCTTTTAGTGCTTTTGTCATTTTTTTGTTTCATGTTTTCCACATCAGCAAAACGTTGCCCTTTGAGAACTTTTTTTTCATCCAGGGAAACAAAAAAAAGTTGCTTGAGGTGAGATCAGGTGAATAGGGAAGGTGGGGCATGGGAGACATGCTGTTTTTGGTCATAATCTGCTGAACACTCAGCGTGGTATGAACAGATGTGCTTGTAGGTCACCCATCATGAAGCAGGCAAACATGTTGAAAAAAACTCAAAAAAAAAAATTTACTGAAGCTGAATGCAGCCTCTTACAACAATGCTAGCTGGTACACTGATGTCAATGGGTTCCTAGAACACTTACCTAGCAGGGGAAGCCTGTACTATAGGGAGTCCACCCACCAAAAAATAATTCTGGTTTTCTTGGGGTTCCCCCTCATATTTCAAAACCTGTTTTCTTATATTTTAAATCTGTATAATTCCATCTAAGTGTTCCATTGTATGTAAGAACTGTTGATGAGTCATTTTTGTTCTTCATGTATAAATATGAAGAATATACTAATTCTATTTTGGAATAGCAGTCAAATAGATATTTTAATTGCACAACTTAAATTTTTTTATTATCCTTTGTGTTTTGGACACATTGGTATGCTCTAAGAGCACTATAGATAGGATTTTACGTTGGACTTTCTGAATTCTAAAAAAAAAACAAACTCTGTCACAAATAAAAGTGCATGGAAGAGACCTATGGGAAAAACAGCACGTACCTAAATTTCTATTAATTTGTCATGGATTAAATTAGAAGACTCCTTTTCCAATAGTTTTTTGGGTCTCTATGAGACGAAAAACCCCATATTAGAAATTATTTCCTGAGTGGAAAGATATCTACTGGAATCATAGTAAGAAATATAGTTTAAAATTAGTGATATTGTTCATGTTTATTGAACACTTAAGCTATGTTGGGCATATAACAGCACCATACCTAACACCTTCTCAGACCAATCTAATTCCATCCGGATTGTTTTCCATCCCCTTGTCTTACTTCATTTTTCTTCATAGTTTCTTTCTTTACCTGATATTAAAGATTTATTATCTCTTTCCACTAAGAGTGCTTTTTCTCGCACACTTTTGCTACTCTAGCATTCATAAAAATGAATGGCACATACCAGGCACTCTAAGTATTAGCTGAAGGAAAAGTAATTGTTTGAAAAAATAAATGCTCATCACCTCATTTAATTTTCTCAGCCACACCAACAGTATTAAGATAGGTACTATTGTCTCTCTCAGTAAGGAGGGAACTAAAACTTTAGGAGATTAGATAACTTCCAAAAGTCAAGCAGCAAATAAATAAGAGCCTGGGTTCTTAGCCACTCTGCATATTGTTTCAAGGAAACAAACTGTTATTGTTGTTTACAATTAACACCTGAAATTAAAACAAAGCAACTTGCAAAGCAAACTTCCTGCAGGAGAAGAGGAAGATTCCTGCTGTACCAAATGGAACAGCAGCTCATGGGGAAGCCGAGCCTCACGGAGGACATAGTGGACCTGAACTCCAGCGAACCGGAAGGTTAGTGAAAACCACTTGTATGGAACTTCAAGAACCAAATGACATGCCATTCTTGTTTGTCAGAAATTGCTATTTCAAAATCCAATCTATCTTATATTTTTAATACCTACTTTTTGGGGAGTGAAAATGCCAATTAACTTGATTTCTCTGAAGTTACTAATGATTATCATTACTGTTAAACCAAAACAGTGGATATACCATTCCATTTTATCTTACCTAGTCTTTCATTTTGCTGTGCATAAAATGCGTACCCAGGTTCTTAGAATGAATAAGGAAACTGTTAATTGGCTCTTTCAAAAGAGCCCGTTGAAAGTTTCAAGTACAAGATAGAAATAAAACTAAAACCAAGAGCTCAGCCTTGTAGACCCTATTTCATTGAATCCAAGTAGCATGTATATAATAATATTTTTTACCTTTATGGTTGTTGAAAGAGCTATATGATTTATTTTTCTAATCACACATCTTTGAAGAGATGAAAGCTTCAATTTATTTCTTAAAATGGTTCTTTATGGTTTTCTGACAGCTTGTCTCTCTCTAAGCAATGTGTGAGCAGAAGCCCTTGGGTGGGTGTCTCTTCAGGGAATATGTGTTTACAGCCTCCATTATAATTAAAGGCAATTGCAAATGCGCTGTAGGATTCGTGTTCCCCTCTCTTCAAGGCCATTTCCTGTACTGCTTGCAATGTGTCCTCTAAACTGACTTTCCAGTTCCTGACAACTCTGCATTTTAATTCTGTGTTCTTTTCCTTTATCTGTGTTTTGTCTCTGAGGAAATGTCCTTTAATGTCTTCCTCAGACTTGACACTTTATTTGAGATGGTTCGAACAATTTTTTTCCTTTTCCCTTCACTGGAAGCTGTGTTAGTCATTCTGTTTGCATACATACTTTCAAATGCTGTCTTTATTTTTGGTGGTTTTCTTTTCTTTTTTTTTTTTCCTCTCTCTCTCTTTCTCAGGTATACATGCCACATAGCTTAGAGTTTTTTCGAAGTTCACTTTTCCTTACTGCTTCCTAAATCCTCCCAGGTCACCAATATCCGGTATCTTCGCTTCTCCAGAGTTCTTCCACAGATTCTGTTGCTGACATGACTTGAAGTATCCATTACTCATCTGCTCTCCTGGAGTTGCTGGTGTACATCTGGGCTGCTCTTGCACTGTTCTCTGTAATGAACTCCCACTTCTGGATTTAGATTTTTACTGCTAAAAGCACATTTATTACACAGTAGTATGACAGCTATTCAGACTAATGTATGCTCTAATAAGTAATTAATTGGAAAGCAATGGTCTAATATAAAGTGCTATCGAAGCTATAAATATTAATTACTAATTAATAGCTCTTAACCACCTCAAATTCTTTTTGGGATTAGTTGGGATATAAATCACAAATGAATGCATCAATAGAGTAGTAGAGTAAATCTGTTTTGAATTGTAACTTTGATAAGTTAACAAATTATTCAGAAATGATCTCCCAAATTAAATATATATATACTTAACCAAACACAAGTAGAGATACCCAAGGTGATATTTGTGTGTGTGTAAATTTCACAGGTTCTCTGCAAGCTTCTCTGAGCCTCAGATATTATTTTTTTCAATTGAAATTTTATTCTTCTCAACCCTCTCCTATTTCATATCTCTCCAATGGAAGCAATGACTAGGAAAACATAATGATTTTATACCCACATAATTTAATAGTAATATAGTTACTAATATGTAACTATTATGTATAAATCAGGTCAGGAAAATTAAAAATAATGATACAATTTTTAAAATTATTCTGAATATGTACATTTTTCAAGGCAAGCCAGGATTTGTTTCTTAAAAGAACATTCATTTTTGAAGTGATTCTAGGACTTCCAAATGAATATTTCTACTCATACAATAAATAACAAAAGTGTAACATTTTTGTACAATCCTAGTATATTCAGCATGCTGGCAGTATATTGACGCATAATATATTTTTAAAGAATAGACATAATAGGTTTTATTCACCATTAACTTTTATGTAGCAACTTAATCATAATTGTATTCATTTTTATTTCACATCTTTATTCCATAGAACACAAAGAACTTTCAGTAGTCAAATGTTGTCTTCATATTATAATTAAATGTTGAAAGAATGAGAATACTGTTTATTAAGTTCTCATTTCTAATAGACTAAAAAAAAATTTAGTGCCCAAATTTTAAGCATCATTTTACAGTTTAATACTTGCCCCCCTCCCAAAAAAATCCTCTTTGAAGTGCTTTAGAGTTATTTTGGATATATTTGGAATAAATGAATTTATACCAAGTAAGGTCATTATTGTAGATAATAGATGATGGGATATGTTAAGACAATAGTGGATTGAAATTACATTTATCTAATTTAGTTATTATAAGCACCTTTCTAGTTTACTAAAAATGAAAACAACTCTAAAACCTATCTGTCTTTACTAAGTATTGCTACGGTTCATAAGGCTATTTAGATGTCTACCTGAAACAATATCTGGTGAACATTCCTTTTCTTTTCTTTTCGGTTTTTTTTTTTTTTTTTGGCAGAGAGAGTAGTAACTGGACCCATAGTTAAACACTGCTTTTTCTCTCTAGGGTGATGTTCACTACTGGAATATACAAAAGCCAGTTAACCCTCCCTTCTTTACTTTCTGATATGCTAAATGAAATGTAAACAATTAGAAAATACTGCCAATGATTGAGGATGATAGGCCTGAGTTTAGGAGGAGTAGGTTGATGCAAAATGACAAAGAGATTATAATAATCATTGAATCTCATTATTTGAATTTTGATTGATGAACAGCTCTGAACCTTGTTTGAGAGAACCTGGGATTTTTGGTAGTTGACACAATATTTGGTTAGGAATTGAGGTAATATAGTGGTGCAAAGCTGTCCCTATAGATCACTATAATACAACATAGCAGGTTAATGTGGGTCTTACCTCTGCTGATGGAAAACATGTACTGTGGCCTGGCAACAAAGCAAGTGCACATTTTGATTTGTGTGTGTGTTATATTTGGGTTTCACTATTGTGTTTTCCCCCCTGTCTTAGGATTTTTGGGGGACTTATTTTAGATATCAAAAGAAAAGCTCCATACTTCTGGAGTGACTTCACAGATGCTTTCAGCCTGCAGTGCTTAGCATCTTTTCTATTTCTCTACTGCGCGTGTATGTCTCCTGTCATCACGTTTGGAGGACTGCTGGGAGAAGCAACTGAAGGGCGTATAGTATGTATTATGCTTTCCTCTGAACTGTGAAACTTAATCCATTTTTAAGATCCATAGTTAGATAAGTGAGCATTTAATTTTGGATTCCTTTATGTGGAGAGATTTGATGTATGGTCTGGCAGATAAACCTCAGATGAATTTCCTGGATGGCTAATGGAACTGGTAAACGGGAATGGACTATCTCAGAACAGCTAGTTCTGAATCTGACACAAGGTTCTGATCTGATGTCCTGCTTCCTTTTCCCCAAGCCTATGCAACTTTAGGCTCTATTCTTACCTGACAAGAGTTCCATTTCCCATATATCCAGCTCATGTTTCTGTTCAGACGCTAATCCTGAACACACTTAAACCTTTTGTAACGCAACAGAAACATGAGATAGGAAGGGAGAGGACACCTCCCCATTTGCTACCATCCATTTTCTGCTTACTGTCAGCCTTTTCCTCGCCCTCCTACCCCACATGCCAGGCTTTTCATAGTGAAGAAGAAAGCACATACCCATGTATTTTAACATTTTCTCCCTAGTTACAATGGCTACCTGTACAGCGTAGGTAATGGAACCATTTATATCTCTACACAGAGTGCGATCGAATCTCTCTTTGGAGCATCCATGACCGGGATAGCCTATTCTCTCTTTGGTGGACAGCCTCTTACCATATTAGGCAGTACAGGACCAGTTTTGGTGTTTGAAAAGATTTTGTTTAAATTTTGCAAGTAAGTGTTATATATTCTTGGCCCTTAGCCCTTTTCTTTTTTTAAAATTGTATTTATACTTCTCCCAGTATTGCTTTTGGAGGTCTAATGGTAGAGGTGGGAGTGGCTGATTTGATTCAATTTTGTCATTTTTGTCTCTCTGTGAAAATAGATGAAAAGTGCAAGATTTGTGTATAATGTTATGTAATATTTATAAAAAGTAAGACTCAGCTGGGCTCGGTGGCTCAGCCTGTAATCCCGCGCCTTTGGGAGGCTGAGGTGAGTGGATTGCCTGAGACCGCGGGTTCGAGACCCCTGGGCAGCGAGACCTCATCTCTACAATAAATAAAAAAAATCAGCCGGGCGTGGTAGCGCGTGCCTGTAATTCCGGCTACTCAGAAAGCTGAGGCGGAAGGATCGCCGGAGCCCAGCAGGCGAGGCTGCGGTGGCCGGGAGCGGCCACTGCACTCCAGTCTGGGTGACAGAGTGAGACTCCAACTCAAAAAAAAAAAAAAAAAAAGTAAGGCTCAGTTCTAAGCCCTGAGAAATGCTTTTTAGTTTTGTCATCTTAGATATTCACTTCAGACAAAGTCTTGAGTTCAGATACTCATGGGATGTGAAGCTTATTTTCTTTCACTTCCTGAATTAGCTTACTTTCAGTTATTTAAAATAGTGGCAAGCTGTTAAATGACCTTCTTTCCACTATTCTTTCCTTCTCCTCTTCTTAGAGAATACGGGCTGTCATACCTATCTTTAAGAGCGAGTATTGGACTTTGGACTGCAACCCTATGTATCATACTTGTGGCTACTGATGCAAGTTCCCTTGTCTGCTATATCACCCGGTTTACTGAAGAAGCTTTTGCTTCTCTAATTTGCATCATTTTCATTTATGAGGCCCTGGAGAAGTTGTTTGAACTCAGTGAAGCATATCCAATCAACATGCATAATGATTTGGAACTGCTGACACAATACTCGTAAGTACCATTTCCCCTGTTGTCTGTGGGGCTTTTCTTTTTACAAATATTGCTACTGTTATAAGACATATGAGGAACTTACTTAGCAGAGAATATGCCTTAAGTTGATTCATGACCTAAATCCTGGACTTTCAGAATTGAACAGGATTTTAAAAGTCATCTAATCAGCTACTCATCTGATACTTGCATCCTGATTATACCATCTCTGAGTATCTTTTTCAAGTTCTATTTGTCAAGTATGCTCTAAAATAGAGATAATGAACCAAGTCAATTTTAATATCTACAGATTTTACTTTCACAAGCTATATACTATTCTGATGTTCCTTCAGGGTCTTTTCAATTTGCTACAATTCAAAGAAATATAGTTATGAAAATATAAGATTTCAGATTTAGAGTAGTATGGTAAAAAAATCATTGGGTTTAACTTTTACTAGCTTGATATTTGAAAGTGTGATAAAAACATAAGTCGCTGGATATCTATTTAATTTTGCTTTTGGAACTTGTGGCATTTATGTTGGAAATACTCAGGTATTACTTGTTGAAGCTGATATTACAGTTTGGGATTAAAGATGTGATTGGATCTGTTCCTCTTTCTAGTTTTTGTATGCCAGCAGTTTGGAATTTTTTTCCAGGTTTGTCTGTAGATAATATGTGACCATTAAATAACTTTTGAATCTAATTTTAGGATTTTTTGTTGCATTTGTGAATAGATTTTTATGCAGCAATTATTTACAGCAATATATTCTTTATGAGACAATTTAACCTCTGCATCAACCACCAATGCTTTTCCTATAAACTGATTAGATATGGGCTCAAACCTTTTGAAATTTTTTAATCTTTACTTACTATTAGAGATTTAAATTGTTACAAATAGAGATAAAGTAGTGCAACATTATAACTTTGTTTAGAATGATATAATGATACAATGTTGAAAATAACATGGTTTTTAGTACATTGACTTTTTTGGTCTTTAGAGCTAGCTTTAATATACATATTTTTGGACAAGAAAAAAATCAAAGTATAAATATAAAATGACTTTTCCAATAAAAGCAAATAGTAAGAGTGTTGTGAGCAAGGTTAAGAAGGGTCACTCAAACAGCAGACAGGTGGAAAAAGCAGTATGATTAGAAACAGAGATAGCATTAATATATGTCTTTTCATTTATCTTTATCTAAAAAGAGAGTTACTGGATTTGGATATTCTTACTGGGATATATAATTATTTCTGGTTGGATTTTCAAACCTACTACATGCCAGGTATTATATTAGGTGCTAGGGAAATCATGATGAATAATATTCTATTCTTAATGAGCTTCCAGTTTAGTAGGGGATGTAGACAAACAGACAATATGATTAAATGAATGCTGTGTTAAGAACTTGGTACAGAATGCTATGGTTCCATGTCAGAAGAGCACCTAACCCAGATTTGGGGTTCAGAGAAGGCTTCCTGGAGGAAGTGACATAGAACAAAATTCAGTAGGGCAAAATTCAGTAGACATTGAAGAACAGGGCAGAAAAGTGGTTCCAACAGAGGACATACACAAGACTAGATGCAAGAGATTCATTAAGTCTTTGAAATATTTGTCCAAAGTCATAGAGATAGTGGCAAAACAAGAAATAAAATCCAGATTTTATTACTGATGTAATTTCCAACACACTTATAAATACAAATAAGTACTCCAAAAGAAATGATGTCGAGCAAATCCAACAGGTAAATGCAGAATTATTCTGTCTGAAATGATAGGAAGGCACCCATTGCCCACCCTTCTACCTGTTCTCTGATCCTTGGCAACTTCTTAAGTATTTCAGACTGAGAAACACAGTTTGAAATCTTTTGGTCTAGTATGGAAAATAATTGGAGAAGCAAGGACTGAGCCCTGGATAATGTTCACAGCTTCAAGGTAGAAGAATGAAAAATACAACCTATTGAGATTAAAAAAAAAGAGGCATCAGAGTAGGAGAAAATCATGGATAATATCAGGTCTTAGAAAGCAAGGGGCAAGAATGTATGAAGTCTTTAGAGAGAATAGTGTGTAGAGATCAAACAGAATAAGAAAAAGATTTTGAAAAGAGGTCTTTGTTAACTTTAGAAATGATATCAGGTTGACAGAGAAGGTAGGATGAGAAACTAATTTGCAAAAATCTAAGAAGGAAGTAAGAAGTAAAGAAATGTAGAAATTGTTCACAGGCCATGTTGGTGCCAAAGAAAATAAAAAACAGAAAATCTGTTGAAGAGGGCAGTGAGATCACAAGAATGGTAATTTGTGATAGAAAAGAGCTACACAAGTTTCAAAATAAGGACATAGAGATAGACGAAAGAGAGAGATAGAAATGATGGAGAGAGAGAGAGAGCAGATAAACATGGGATTGCAGCTTCCTAGGAATCAAAAAGTGATGCGATCATGACAAATAGTGTGACGTATGACAAATGCTCAAAGAATAATTTGAGAAGGAGAATAGCTTTATGTGTTCATAATCCCTGTCTGTCATGGTGACCAAAAAAGAAATGGCAGAGGTACTTTTTCCATGTTTCCATCTCTGCTTTTAAAAAAGTAACTGCACAAATTTTTTACTCTATCAGTGTATTTGAAACCTAATTGTTTAAAGCCTGAGCATGAATGTGTGTTGATCACTGTGTTCCATTGCCTGAGTGACCTTCTCCACCAACATTGAAGAGAGAGAAAGAATAGAAAGGCTGATTCATCCTAATGGGCAGTGAGGTTTTAGTGTCATCTATCACCTGAAATGGGTATAACAGAAACAGAATTGACAGCCTCCCTGGGAAATGTGGTACCGACTAGATACCCTTACCACATTGGTTCTTCACTTCAGTTGTTACACGATGATTGGCCACCAGTACCAGTCATGTTGTATACATCAATCTGATCAGGTATTGCCATTACTTGCTCTTTGGAGAGGGAAAAATCAATGTTATTCATATTACACATATATTTATTAGTGTACTTTTAGTTATGTGCATAAAAAGTACATGTTATTGCTAATAGCAGCTATTTTAATGTATTTATAATTTCACTTTGTATAAAACATTTACTCTGTCTCATGTGCACTTCATGAGTTTACACAACACTTTTAGTGACTTTCTTTTTACTGTGACTTTTTCACACTAAATCGGTTTTTGAGTACTAATATAACAATGTCCACCAAAAGTTTTCTCTTTCAGATATGCTTTCACAGTCTGTTAGAATAGTTCCTAGAAAATGTTACAGCTAGGATATAAAATATCTGAAATTAAGATCTCTGAAAACTGAATATGCCTATAATGCCACATATTTTGTTCAGGTGTGAGATACTTGAAAAGTAGTATCATTTTAGAATCTACATTTCAGATAGTCTTTATATTTGGGCTTCCTATATTCAGATTTTTTAAAATTCATAGTTTTTCAACCAAATAACAAAATGTCTTTGACTTTTAAAATAGTTTTTTGACTCCTCTGGCATCCCAGCCTTATACTGTGGTAATACGTAGACCTTATAATTGAAGATATAAGATTTTCTTTCATTGTGCCAAGAGCAAGTGTCAAGATAATCTATTTAGTTTTGAGAATATATACATTACACCAGACGATCAAGCTGAATATGTCAAGTTAGCAATACGTAATGAGTTTTGTGGGAATAATTTTTTCTTGGTTCTTTGAATTTAAGAAGTTGCAAAAATAGAATGAAATATTCTTCTTGTTAAGATGTAATGTTCCTTCAATGTTCAGTAATAATCCAAAGTTCTCAAAGATGGCTAGCTAAAGAAAGATCACATATGTATATATTAATGTTTTGCAATTTGTGGGTCAAAGCAGTATGGAGAGTCTGACTATTGTTCTAATTTTGATATGTATGTTGACTAGAGTTTAATAAAATATAGTGATTACCAAGCTATTGAAGGAGTGATTACACTGACCTTTTATGATAAAAATATTTGTTTTTTTCTATCTCTTTTTTGTTTCTCCAACACCCAGCCTTCTACATAACCCCAGATAGTGACCTGGTCTGAATAAATATTATTTACAGATTTATATTATACTCATAGAAGAATATCTTCTTTCTCATCTCGACTATATTTGAACTTTCTTTAAAGTACAAACATGCAATAATTTTATCTCCCATAATCCCCAGAATAATACTGTAATTTTATCTCCCATAATCCCAGAATAATACTGTAGACATGGGTAAGTCATACTTAATGTATATTGATTATGTTGCAAAACAATTGACACCACTTGACCAATCTGGTTTGAAGAGTAAAGACAATTATGCTTATTTACATTATCTTTAACAGTGCTCAAGAATTTCAGCTACAAGTTTTGAATAAATTTGACACATTATGAGAATCTTAACAAGGTATAAAGGTATATAAATTTGAATTCATAAGACTATTTCCTCTGTAATCCTAGCACTTTGGGAGACCAAGACAGGAGGATTACTTGAAGCCAGGAGTTTGAGACCAGCCTGGGCAACATAGTGAGACTCCCATCTCTTGACAAAAAAATTAAAAAAATTGCTGAGTATGGTGGCACATGCCTGCAGTCCCAGCTCCCTCTGAGTGGGAGGCTCACTTGTGTCCAGGAGGTACAGGCTGCAGTAAGCTATGATCACACCTCTGCACTCCAGCCTGGGTTTATAGAGTGAGACTGTCTTAGTAAAAAAAAAAAGAAAATAAAAAAAATGAAATCCAGATTTTTCTGTCAAATGGCTATGAAACACAGCAATTTACAAGGGCACCCAATATCAGAGGGTGAGTGCTAAGCAGGTACTGGTGGTTTCTTGGTTTCTTTCTTACAGATGCATTCATTAGCTATGGACATGGCCATATTTTAGTGAGATGTGATAACTGTTCCGAGAGAGTTCACAGTCTTTGAAGTACTGACCCTATTTCTCTTTGCTTTCTGAAATGACCTAGATTTAAGAATATGTTCTGAAATATTTAAACTGGAATGTAGTAATGCTTTAATTTACATTAAAATACTTCAACGTAGATACTATGATCATATGTGTGTTAGGTTAAGTTATAGCCATAGACAGCTAGTATTCTGATCAGGGTCCAAACTCTAGTTGTGGTGGTCAGATAGCATTAAAGCAGACTGGCTACACTCCAGAAAAAGCTACTGCAAACCCTATGGTTATTAGCCATATCTTGGTCAACACTGAGGCTTTACTGTATGTCAGAAATGGATTTTCATTGGCAAAATTAGTGACCTGTCAATCAGCATACTTTGAAATGCACTCAAAAGGTACTCAAGATATGTGGATTGACATTATCTCTAACAGTACTCAAGAGCTATGACCATAGAATGTTCTTGCAAAGTAAATTTCTCCCTTTTCCAGAACTGTATATAGTTCTTCTAGTTTGGTCGGAGGAGAACCTAAGAATATAGCAAGTGAATCCTGTAGTCTCACATCCTAGAGATGTACTCTAGGCTTAATTCATAAATGATTCTGTGTCTAGCCATTTTTGGTGACTGATATCACTAAAACAGAAGCAGAATCTTATTTGTGGAATATTGTCAAATCATTTTTAATAAATCTTTCATGCAAGATGAAGCCAAAATGCCTAAAACAAAAGAACTCGAACTTTAATGAGCAGGTGAAACAGGTTATAGAAAGCACTTTGCCCATATTTCCTAATAAATGTTTGTTTAATTATATGTTTGTGTATGTAACTAGAAAAATAGTACTCCTTGTCTTTGCTTTTCTGAGACACATTGGAGCACAATTTACTTGCAGTCTGTGAGCTCATCTAGCTTCTTAATATTTCTTACAAATACTAGAGTTTTAAAACTTTTTTAAAGTACTGTTTCTCAATTACTTATACACATACCATAAGTGAAAAGTAGAAGTCTAAATAAACAACAGTTGTTTTTCTTAAGCAAGTATTTATAATCAAATGTGCTTCCAAAAATTTCACTGAATTTTTATATCCTTAATATACATTGTAAATTAAAAATATAATGAATATTAAAGTTACATAGATATTTGACAGAATAGATTAAAAAATATAGATATAAAAAGTTGTGAACCATTACTCTAGTATGTTGCAATTCAGTTTCTAAAACAACAGTCAAAATAAGTTCAAACCTCATTAAAATTTTAATTCCAGAGAAAGCACTTGTTTCAAAGTCCCTCTGAATGGCCGGAAGCGGCCACTGCACTCCACTTTGGGCGACCGAATGAGACTCCAACTCAAAAAAAAAAAAAAAAAAGAATTTTTCTTTTTTTATTCACTGAAATCTTGTAAAGCAGGTAAGATTTGTTTTATAGAACAAGTTAATGACTTATGACTTACCAACAGTCAAATGAAGTATAGTGAAGAGTAGAGCCTATTTTTAGATGGTATAATCTCTGTCTTCCACTCAACTTTATCCCACCTGTCAGGCATATTTTCATGGTTTCTTTATGAGATTAATGTAATGCATCGTATATGGTTTGATAATTTTACCCAAGGTATCTGCCATATCTATTGAGTAATTTTGAGCAAATTATTCTTGTTCATGCAAAATGTTGACATGTTTTTCATTCATTCACCTTTACTGAATATTTTAAGTGTCACTGCTACATACTTTATAGTATTAGTCATGCTAAATGAATGCTTAGAGACATTGCCAATAACTTGTTTTAGTGGAAGAAACATTTTCCTTTAACTATAGAAATTAACAAGTTACTTGCTCTGAGCACTATTCTTACTAGATATTTATAGAACTAGCCGAATTCAGTTAGCTCAGGATATTTTTTTCTATGTATAAATGCAACTTGTAATTTTGATGATATAAGGCCTTCAACATGTATCTTTTACATACATTATTTAAATACTGGGAAACATCAAGGTAAGAAGTATATATACAATTCTGGAAAAAGAAGAAATTTACTTTGTGAAAGCATTCTATGGCCATAGCTCTCAGTTGTAGGCAAAGCAGTTTTTAATACCACCCCAAAACACTATAATTATTAATACTATCTCTACATGGCCGTTCAAATATAATGAGAAGGGTCATGAAGTATCTTCTATAAAGAAATGTGCATTGCCAGTCTCAATGAAACTTCTGTCCAGGCCAGTTCTGCTTTCACTTCCCCACTATGTCACTTATCTCTTCATTATGCAGGTACCTGGTGTCTTCATGGTATATCAAAACTTACTGTAAAGATGATTAGTAGGAGGTAATTTTATTTCTTCTGGAAACATTGCATTTCAATATCTCCCATCCAAGTACTAACCAGGCCCGGCCCTGCTTAGCTTCTGAGATTAGACAAGATCAGGTGCATTCAGAGTGGTATGGTTGTAGACTGCATTTTGATATCTAAATGAATATTGATATCTAAATGAATGAGATACCACGGTAGACTTTTCTTCTCCTAAGAAACATGTTTTTAGGAGATAGCTGGGATGTTTCTACCTTCTCTGAAATCATATCACTGATTGTTATGAGGTGAATTATGTCCCTCCCAAATTTATATGTTAAAGCCTAGCCCTCAGTACCTCAAAATGTGACTGTATTTGGAGATAGGGCCTTTGAAGAGGTGATTAAAGTTAAATGAGGGATATCCTAATCCGATCTTGTTGGTGTCCATCTAAGAAGACAAAAGTTGGACATGCAAAGTGATACTAGGGATGTGCGCACACCTGGCCTTCTGCAAGCCAAGGAGAGAGGCCTCAGGGGAGACCAAACTGCAGCACCTTGATCTTGGACTTCAGAACTGTGAGAAAATAAATTTATGTTGTCTAAGCCAGGCAGTCTGTGGTATTTTGTTATGACAGGCCTAGTGAACGAATCCACTGATAAATGCTTGTAGTTTGGTACTACTTATGTTTGGAGTTACAAGCAAACTCTTATAACTCTTTCTACTTCAGTTAATGACACTACCATCCTTTCAGCTGTTAAAACAGACTGAAAAACATGGGTTTATTCTTGCCTACTCTCATTCTCACACATCCAGATTTCCCAGCAAATTCTAGCAGATCTCTATATAGAATCTGAACACTTTTTACCACCCTTTCTACCTCCATAATCTCTTGTCCAGATTATTGCGGTTGCCTTCTAACTGGTGTTCCTAATTTTACACTTGCTCTTCCACAGACTGTTCTTTATGAAGAAACCAGAATTATCCCTTTAAAACCCAAGTTAGATCATGTCACTTTGTTTCTCAAAGCCTAGTGATGGCTTCCCATGGCACTCAAGGTGTCGCTTCACCTGTTCCCCAGTACCTCTCGGCTCTCTCTTCCTGCTGCTTTACCCCTCTGCTCCAGCCACACTGATCTGATCTCCTTTTTCTTCCTTAAACATGCTTGTCATGTTTCTGCCCCTAGGCCTTCATAGTGGCTTTTTTTTTTTTTTTTGGCCTGGGTCATCTTTCCCAGATACCTGTGGCTTCTTCCTTCATTTCCTTCAAATTATCTACTTATGAACTTTCTATCTAAAATTTCAACCCCCTTCTCTCTCTCCCTTTCATAACATATTATGTAAGTTATTTACCTTTTTAAAGTAAAGATTATTGAAGTATCATTTACATACAATAACATTTGCCCCTTTAAAATATTTCTTTAAATGAGTTTTGGCAAATGAATACCACCATAATTGATATATACAGCACTTCCCAAAAATGTTTTCTCATGCCCCTTTGCAGTCAATCTCTCACCCCTATCCCCTGGCCAATGGTGATATGACTTATATCTCTAAAGTTTCATCTTTCTAGAATTTCACATAAATGGAATCATAGAATGCCTGGCTTCTTTCACTTATCATAATGCTTTTGATATTCACCAATTTTAAATGTATCCATTTGTTCCTTTTTATTGCTGTGTTGTATTTTACTATATGAATGTGCCACAATTTATTTATTCAATCACAAGTGGATGAACAATTGGGTTGCTTCTAGTTTGGGGCTATATTGTGTCGCATGCAAGTCTTTATTTGAACTTATGTTTTAATTTTCTCTTGGGTAAATACCTAGTCACATGATGGCTAGATTATATAGAGAGTGTATGGTTAACTTTATAAGAAACTGCCAAAGTGGTTGTAGCTTTTTGTATTCTCATCAACAATATATGAAATCATATCCCAATTTCTCTGCATTATTACCATCACATTGTATTGTGCTGGTGTGTAGTGGTACCTCTACTTATCAATCTAATTTATTTTCTGTCTCCTACCTAGAGTGAAAGGATTATTAAGGCAGAAGATTTAGTCTGTTTCGATCATCACTTCCCAGTGCTCAAGTTAATTCCTGGCACTAAATAGTTCAATAAATATCTGTTAAATAATGAATGAATTTTGAATGAATATCACCTATATTTTGAGCTAAAAAAGCAAACCGAGGTACAGCAGTGTTTATGGCTTGCCCAAGTGGAAGACCTAAAGTAGACCCTAAGACATTTAGCACTTTGCTGAATACTTTTGACACTGCACTGCACTGTAGGTCACTGGTTTATACTAAGTAATTTTTATGATAATATTTAGAATATAGGAAAGTTTTCATAAATTATCCTTTTGCATATGTCTCTTAAAGGTTATTTTCAAGCAGCTTTAAATTTCTAACAAAGTAATAATATAAAAATAGAAGGATTTAAAATATAATTAAAATAATATTATACTTAGGAAAACTAGATTCTTGTTTTAGAGCTTATTAGAGCATAATAATGCATATTTTGATTATAACAATTCCCCACTTTTAGGTATGTGACAAGAAGGGGAAAAATATCTTGGCTAGGGATGAGTTTTGCTACATCACAGGGAAGCCTCACTTCACAGTGTTCTTTTAAGAGTCAAAGTAATAACTTGGCTTAGCTGTTCTTAAGGTCTTACCCAAGGCCACTAAGTGGAACTCTAAGAACAGCCTTCTAGAGATAATGTATTAACTAAAACAAAACAAAAAGCCATCATAGGAAGACTATAAGAAATACATAGGGAGTAAGAAGTCTGGAAGTATATACCAAATTTATAATACTTACAGGATAAAAGAAAGAGTTGTGAAAGGTTTCACCATAGTGGTGAAGGAGGTCATTTACTTTTTATTGTCTTTATATTTTGAATTATTCAGTTGGCATTGTATGCATGCATTATTTTATAATTTATTTCTAAAAATGAGTTTTGTACTAGGAAATTCAAGTCCTATAACAAACCACAGGATGTACTAAATTTGGGCCAGGTGATGCTTTTCAAATCAGTTTGCAAGTAACAAAATTTATGTTCCAATACAGGAAAGTAGCATGAAACTCAAAAGTAGAATAGGACATACTGTTTAAAGAATTATAAGTAGACCTGCCATTCTGTTCATATATTTGCTTACTCATTCACCCACTCAACTCATTCCTTTAACACCCATTGATCTTTCTTGCACATGTTAGTGCTGATGGTATAAAAATGAATACAATATGGTTCCTGTTCTCAAGGAGCTTAGTGATGATCAGGCAGGGTCTAGAGATGTCCTATGGACATCATACTGTAATTGTCATGACATAGTGCTCAAATATTATTGTCGAGTTAATAAATGGGGGAGGATCAGAGGCTACACAGTCAAATAACTGCAGTGTGACATAATAAGTATTATATTAGAGTTATGTATAATGGCTTAGGAGAAGCGATGACAAACTACCCCAAGGAACTCAGAAGCATTCACAGAGAAAAGAAACTCAAAGTTATCCCTCCATCTCTATTGTACTTGCCACTTGAATTTATTGTACATGGTGTACCTATGTTTCTTACTCTCCTCATTTTATTTCTCCTCAAAGACAGGGACGGTCGTATATTTCTGTGTATCTCCAATATGATTTAGCATAGCACTCTGTACAAAATAATTTTAAATTGTTAAATTAATCAATGGACAAATAAGGTTGCTTGCTGTGTAAGATACTTGAGTTTAAAAAAATGACAATATAGAGTTTCTGCACTCATGGAACTTATTGTCTATTGAAAGAGTCAGACATTAGATAGTACACAAATGAGTATTTAATTATTGTTAACATAAGTGTTATCAGGTAAAGGTGCAGGGTACCAAGAAAGTGAGAAATATTTCTGAATTATACATTTAGAGACAAAGCAGAGGATATGTCTATTTGAGTTGAGATGAAGTTTACATAAGAAAAAGTATAAGAATTTACTGGAGAGAGTATATTTTTAGTGTTAGTTAGTGGTGGTAATGTTTTACAAAGCTATGTTGCATATTTTTAACAGCTATTTTCCTTATAATGTGATATATGTTTAAATGATATCTGAGAGAGAAAGTATAAGTGCTTAGCAAATCACTTGTAAGAATAAAATCCAAAATATGGAAATAGGTGTATTTATAAAAGACTTCCTTCTGCATTATTTAAATAGTCATTTTGATAGGAAATAATTGAATTTTAATAATAGAAGAGTAAGTAAACTATATTGCATGCCTTAAAATGATGGTTCTGGGCAACCTCTATGGGTCCCCTCCCACTGTAGGAGCTTTTCTGTCCTCTCAATAAATCCTGCTTTCTAAAAAATAAAATAAAAAATAAAAATAAAAATGATGATTCTGAGGGGTAATGTAGTAACATGAAAATGCTATATAAGCAAGATAAGAATATTGTATGCTCATAAAAATATGTTGAAAATATACATAAGAAGAACTACTGAAAGAAATATACCAAAACTGTTTAGCAACTATGGTGGAAAGACTATTAGAGAATTTTAAGTTTTATCTTATAAATATTTTGTAGTGTGGCTTTATTATTCTTTCAATTCAAAATACTTTTTTTAATAGAAAAAGAATAAGACATATTTGGCTTCTACAGATAGATACTGATTTTATGTTGTATGTTAATACCTAACTTGCTACACAGCACTCTGGGAGCTAATTTAGTCAATAAAGAGACTTTTAAAAAAATGAATCACAAACCACACAAGAAGGTTCTATTAATAACTACAAAGGCAAAAGAAGAGCATCTGCAATCCAGGGACTAAAAATAGTAATAATGTTGAAGGGAGTTCTACCAAATTATGTTTTCCAGAAGACAGCCACAGGCTCTTCTTGTGTAAGGAAGACTGATCACCTCCATTAGCTTTTAAACAAAAGCAAAGACTTCTGGATGAGGGCATTTAATTATAATGTTTATGTAATCACTCTGTAATCATTTATATAAACAAGATGGCTTAGAGCACGTGCTTTTCTGTGGGCAGTAAAGGGTAGTAGAGAATGTATTTTATAAAAAGTATATTTTAAGCCAAAAACTCCAACACCATGAGTCAAAATTCTTGGTGTTTAAAGAAAAAACTAGTGTTTCTTAAAACTTAGAGAAGTGCAGATACTGCCCTTTATTTTTCTTTATGATTATTGGACTTTTTATTCTATGAGCTTATGATAGGAACAACAGTAAATAACCATAATGATGAAACCTAACACTTAATTAGCATTTGTTTATGCCAGGCACCATATTCTAGGTTGTTTTACCTATAGTAACTCATTTTACCTCATCATAACTCCAAGAAGTTGATTACTATCATTGTCTCCACTTTACAGATAAAATGCAACTAAAACATAGAGTGGTTAGATAACTTGTCCAAGGTCACTCAGCTAAATGCTTGGATTTTAATGGACATATGAAATATGACTGAAGATTCCAATGTTTTAAGCATGAAGCTATATTACGCACCCAATGTGTGTTTCTATTTTGCTTTTCTTTTCTTATCTTCTTTATCCTAAGCACTTTCTTTTTCTTTTCTCTTCTGTAATTTTTGTAGTTCTGAATTGGAGTGATTAGGAATAAATTCATCAATGTAGAGGAAAGACAGGAAAATGGGATTTTTCTCACTTTATTCTGGATTTATTTTATTTAGAATATCTGCTTCTGATGTCCAAGAGCATAAAAACTAAATATCCAAAAGCCTTCTTCAAGCTACCGAAGGTTGATACAGAGATATTTTCAAACTTCCTATACAACAGGCAGCTCCTGAAAACTATCTGTTGAGATTTCAGACATCAGATGTGTGGACTCATGAAAGAACAATGATTTTCTAGCTATACATGATATCTTTGCTGTATATCTTTTAGGTTAAAAACATATTTTCCACTTTGGGATTAATTTATAGATAAGTAATGTTATTAGCCAGAGATAGCCCTGACAAGGAGGCACGTAGGTGGCTAAGTCCACTTACAGACCTAACTCTTCAAAAAATGTCTCTCCTGTGACATTTGCACATCAGATTTCTAGCTTACCACTTTCAGAAAATCACTGTTAAAATGCAAATGTGAATATATGATTAGGAATGGAGTGACACATTATGACATTGTACTCACTGACACAGTTCAATCACTTTGGAAAGCAGAGACCATGTCCCAGAGGGAGTGGTACACATGGCAAGCAAAGTGACTGGAGAAGCCAGACCAGGTTTAGGTGGGGTTATGAGAAATAGGAAGCTGAGCAGTGCGGCTGAGTCTTAGGAGTGTTGTGGTTGTCATGGTGTGAGGACAGGGCTGCAAGATATTTTGGAGGAATATCTTAAAAGAGAGAGGCCCTGAAAGGGGAAGCAGGGAGGAGACCACACAGTAAAATATAGATTGTTTCATTTGTTCTGGACTGATCGCACTCCTCCAGCTATTTTAATAAAAATTGTTACATCTAAAGGCTGTATTATGCAACCTCTAGATGCTATAGTTACATCTAGAGGCTGCATATTATAGCAAAAAGAACAGGAGTTTCAGGGTCAAAAAGATCTGGATTGAACTCTAATTTTATGTTTGGCCTTGGATAAGTTATCAAACATTTAGTTTCTCCCATCTATAAAATGTAGAAGTTAAATTATTAAGTTAGAAAACATAGAGTGCCTTCTGCCATGCATATGGTAGCTATATGCATACCGTATCTATATGTATAGATATATAGTAGCTATAGAAAACACACATATGTACAAGGGGGGAACAAAAAAAATGAAATTATTCTTGGGAGGGCGAGGACCTTGTAGTACAGGCTTCTGCCACTAGGTAAGTGTTCTAGGAACCCATCGGCATCAGTGTACTAGCTAGCATTGTGAGAGGGTGCTTTCCGCTTCAGTGGTTTTTTTGTTTGTTTTTTGCGATTCTTTCAGTGTGTTTGCCCATTTTATGATGGGTGATTTACAAGTGTACCTACCCACACAATGCTGAGTGTTGAGCAGTTTTTTACCCAAAACGCATGTCCCGTGTGCCCCACCCACCCTATTCACCCAATCTGATCCTGAGTGACATTTTATTGTTTCTTCGGATGATAAAAGTCCTCAAAGGGAAACTTTTTTGCCTATGTGGAAGAGATGAACAAAAACGGCAAAAGCACTAAAAGGCATCAAAATTGATGTTTTGAACAATGGAAAAGTGTCTTGACAAGTGTATTGCATCAAATGAAGAGTATCCTGAAGGTGACTGAAGTTTAAACATGTAAGGCTAAATATATTCTGTTTTTTGGGGATCCACTTTTATATGTATACATACACATACATTTGTACATGGAGGTATTCATATACCTACTACAGTGCAATATTTTTCCCTTACTATGTTATTTCTGCAAGAGACTTTCCATATTTTATATTTCTTTAGTTCTTTATATTTTCTCTATTTTACATTTTAGTCTCATATATATTAAACTAAATATGTATACGTATAAACTTACTTTTTTAAAATTTTCAGAATATAAAAAAAATTTCCCTTTAAACTATAGTGCCAGTCCTTTTTTCTTCTGAGGTAAACTAACCAATTTGGGAAATTCCAGTTGTTAACTACCTCAAAAAGTAGAATTTTTGCTACTTGATATACAGTTTCAGACAATATATTACTAATTTACTTCAACAAGAAAGAGACTCCTGCTCCTAGTGATGATATAAAGTTGTTTTTTTTTTCAGTGCTACTATCTAGTGGTCACCTGTGAGATAATTATTTGAATTGATAACAATGCTGAGTTAGTATCTGAGGCAGATTCACTGTACTTCTTTGTGTTCAGATGATTTAAATCAGAACAATAGCATATCTAAGTGCTTTGGAAAATATTTAAAATAATATTCTATTCCCTGTAACAGTTTAAATATGTTTTATAATTTCAAAGGAGACTTTAGAGGGCATCTGGCAATTTCAACAAACCATATACATGTTCAACATGGACCTAAGTTTAGGATCCCTGACCAGTAGGTTAAACATTATCTATCGGGAGGGCCCTGAGTTTTTGCCTGGCAGATCTCCAAGCCGTTTTCTGCTTCCTCACCCCCACATGTTTAGTTAGTTGGGATTCCCAGTGGGGAGGCAAAAGTCGGTAGCATTTTTGTCCCTCCCATCACTGTACTCAGTGTACTTTATTCTCAGAACCTTCTCCAAGGATCTTAAAACTTCAAGAAATGGAAAATATCTCTTCCTCATGAGGTTGAAGACCCTGAACTTGAACTTTAAAAGATTTATTTATGTATTTTTTCTAATTCTCACAATTTATTTAGAAAATTTTGTTTGTTGAATACCTGACTTTTTTTTTCATATTTTTTGCTGTTTGTATTATATAGCAAGAATATCTGTAAGAATGAAGTTGTTAATGCATATTTTGTTGTCAAAGTATAATTTAGGAGACAATCATAAATCATTTAATTTGCAGACTAGCCCTGTTATCTTCTAACTTACCTAGTCTTTTTTGGAATAATAAGAGTGTAGGTCTCTTAAGACTAAAATCCATAGTTCCAGAATATTTATAGCTATCTGGTTCCGCTACAGGGAAATAAGACAATGTTAAGTAAAAGAACCTTCATTTGTTTTACTTACTTGTGAAGGTCTCCATTTGTAAAGAGTACAGACCAGAAATCATATGCCCTGCTGGATTCTTTCTAGGATACCAGCCTGTTGCTAAGCTTTAGTTTCTTAATCTTTAAAATAGGGACAAAAAATTATGTTCAACTACTCTCAGGAGTGATTTTTAGATTTAAAAAATTTTACAAATCTGCAAATTTGTATTTGTAGATTATGCCAAAGTTCTTTATAAGCATAAAATACAAACATATATAATGGTAGCTACTTTGTACTGAGCATCTACTGAATTCTAGGAATAGTGCTGGAAGATATATATATAATGTTATTGCCTTTAATCCGTAACACAACCCTGCCAGGCTGTTAAAATTATAGTCAATGAATGAACTATGATATAATAAATATAATTATATTAATTAATCATACAATCAATTAATAGAAGCTCAGAGGTTGGATGATTTGTTAAGATCAAATAACTGGAAAGGGACAGAATCAGGATTCAACTCAATATTACTTACAAATAGAGGCTTTACTTTTCTACTCAAAGCTAACATAACAACACTATTTAATGTTCATAAGAATGGTAGGCAGGATTAAGAAAGGGGGACAAATCACTGAATAACCTGTTCCTCCAGCGAAGCTGACAAACACTGATAAAATCCGTGCTCATATTTTATAACAGGTCACTTGAAAATCTCTGGGCAGCCGGGCTCAGTGGCTCAGCCTGTAATCCCGTGCCTTTGGGAGGCTGAGGTGAGTGGATTGCCTGAGCCCGCGGGTTCGAGACCCGCCTGGGCAGCGAGACCTCATCTCTACAATAAATCAAAAAATCAGCCGGGCGTGGTAGCGCATGCCTGTAATTCCGGCTACCCGGAAGGCTGAGGCGGAAGGATCGCCGGAGCCCAGCAGGTCGAGGTAGCGGTGGCCGGGAGCGGCCACTGCACTCCAGTCTGGGCAATAGAGTGAGACTCCAACTCAAAAAAAAAAAAAAAAAAAAAGAAAATCTCTGGGCTTCATACATTTTTAATAATTTTTACATATGTATCAAGCATGAAGTTAAAAGTGAAAAGCAGATGTTTTAAGTACAAGAAGAATATCCCAGCCACATTCAATTTTAGATTTTTCATAAGTTTCATTCTACTCATTATCAAGCAAATACACAAGTCACAAATGACATAAAACAGAATAAACATAAAAACTTCCCTTGCTTTTGGAAAAGCAGATGAAAAACAACAGAAAATTCTCATCAGAAATTGCAGAAAAAAAATTTTCATAGTAGCCAGTATGTCTTCCTTGACATTAAACTATATTTCTGTTTATAAGCTTTGTACAGCCATATTTTTCTTTATAAAAATCAAGTCACCCAGTAAAACAGAGTATTTCATCACACCAATCTTTAAATTCCATCAATAAAAATGTTATACATTCCAATTTCTAACCACTTAGAACATTTTATCCAATAAATTTTAGTCATTGGAATAAATAACTGTTCATAAAAGCAGGACTGCCTCAATTGCAATATGATTTGGTAGTCAACATTCTTGTTTTCCAGTACAAAGGAGATTTAATAAACAGAAACATTGAACTCCTTAAGGTTTCTTAGATCAATGGAGTATTTCTAAGCAGCTTCTGAGAAAGCATTGTAACAGATTGATCATAGATCTGGGGTCTTCATTCTTGATAATGGCACTACCAGACATAATCATGTTAGCTCTTGCCTCTGCATATTTATGGACAGTTACAGCATGCAATCTACCATTGACCTTTATGTCCAAAGACTGGAACTGGGTCCTCAATCTATAAACATTTGGCATGGACTTCTGCTTTCCAAACACACTTATTGTCCCACTGTCATAACCAAAGTCATATCTATCTGATTAGACCATGCTGCCAAATATTTAACTGTGGTTCCTGGTTTGATGGCAAGTCTAAATTTCATCTCATTCTCCCAAATGTTTTTAATCAAAACACCTGGGTTCTCAGTATCCTGAGATGAATGGTTACTGATTGGCTTCTGTTACAGCCATTGGTTTTAGTCCACTGTTCCAGCCTGGACACCATCCTGTGCTTTTCAAAGGAATCCTGGCCTGACTGCTTTCAGAAACTTTCTACTACAGAATAACCTAAGATAATGTTGGGAACAAAATGCCTGACCATTGCATCCAGGTGCAAATAATCAGCTCCGGTGTCCAGCATCTGGAGTTGCTTGGCACCTAAATTGGCCAAGTTGTTGTTGAAGATGAACAAAGCAGTCTTGTAGTTGGACACCATGATATTGGTCCCCAAGAGCCAAGTTACCCTAAGAGCTCTCAGGCATGATGATAGCATCACCCCAATTTATCCTTTTTCAATTATTTTTAAAATGTGCTAGTAATTTAATTTTTAAGCAGTGAATTTTCTATAAAATAAAGATTGATTTCCCCCATTGTAAATCAGAGTGAAGGTATGAATTGGAGTTTTTTTGTTTTTTTTTTTTTGAGTTGGAGTCTCACTCTGTCACCCAGACTGGAGTGCAGTGGCCGCTCCCGGTCACCGCAGCCTCGACCTGCTGGGCTCCGGCAATCCTTCCGCCTCAGCCTTCCAAGTAGCTGGAACTATAGGCGTGCGCTACCACGCCCGGCTTATTTTTTGATTTACTGTAGAGATGAGGTCTCGCCAAGTTGCCCAGGTGGGTCCCGAGCCTGCGGGCTCAGGCAATCCACTCACCTCAGCCTCCCAAAGGCGTGGGATTACAGGCTGAGCCATCGAGCCTGGCTGAATTGGAGCTTTTAAGAATTTATTTTAGAATCAGTTATGTCTTCAGTTTACAAGCCTACTATTCAAATGAGTAGAACTCATAATTTTCTTTGACTTTGTTACTTGGGGGGAGTAAGATAACTTAGAGAAGCTGCATTAGTGATTTTGCTAAGATATAAAAATGGAATAACTCCAGATCTCTATTGATTGTGACTTTGGTGCTAACTTAAATGGGATCAAAGGGCTAATAAATGTGTTTGCTCTCAACTTTCTTTTCAAATAAAATTCTATTGTATATTATAAAAGTATATATGCATATACACATACACACATTGCATATATACACACACACTCATTTGATGTATATCTATTATAATGCTAGTTCTCTCTTATTCTGTTACTCCTTCAAAAAGTTTTGCATATTTTCCTAATTTTGCATTTTAGTTTTCTTTTTTCATCAATAAGTTTACCTATATCAGCTTTTTAGAGTATAAAAATGTTTTCCCATCAAACTCCCATAGTGTTGGACCTTTTTTTTCCTGCGATAAAGTGCAGAGAGATCAATTTGGGGGAATTTCCCCATCAAGGGAACATACTACTCTTTACTAGTGAACTGGCTTACAGGCAGAGATTGGCAGATTCAGATATGAGCAAAACAGTAGTGAGACATTTGAAGACCTATGACCTTTGCTTTTTCATCTAATGCTTTTTACTTAACACTGTTATGTCTGTAAAACAGGAGCAAGAGATTAAGGACAAGACATTGCAGACCTAACTGGCAGTTTTCTTAGAGGTTACCATTAGTATAATCTCAGTTTCCATTTGGGGGAGAATCAAAGATCTGTGTGGATACATTAACTTCTACTTTTTAAAATAAGTAGTCATCTTATTTAAAACTAGTTAAAGTAAAGCTGGGAGCTTTACTCTTCTTAGTTCTTAGTTTAGTACCTGGATATCTTCATTAAGTATGAAAAGTTATTTCTATTAGAATTTGTCTCTGAGTCCTCAGGATCAAATCATGAGGTAGCATGCAGCTCTTATATGTGTGATAACATGATTAGGCATCTCTGGTGGCTTCAGGACTTGCAGGACTCACCTGATTTGCCTCCCAGCTTCTCTTTGACGAATGCCAGAGGTAGGGTTTTTTTGTTGTTGCTGTTTTTGTTTTTTTGAGTTGGAGTCTCACTCTGTCACCCATACTGGAGTGCAGCGGCCGCTCCCGGCCACCACAGCCTCTCCTTGCTGGGCTCCAGCGATCCTTCCGCCTCAGCCTTCCGAGTACAGGCGCGAGGTAGGGTCTTTTGATCACAACTCTTTACTACTGAGTTTGGTCCACTGATTCTTTTCAAAAGACCTCTCAGTTGGTGGAGGTTTTTTCTTTAATGCCATTTCTTGAGAGTGCAAGATGCAATTGCTCTAGATGTGCCTAGGTCTGATTTTTTTCTCCCACCACTCCCTGAGCCCGGCAGCTACTATCCTACTCCTTCCGTTAAGTTCAACCTTTTTAAGATTTTCCATGTAAGTGAGATAGCTGTGTGTTTGTCTTTCTGTGCCTGGCTTATTTCACTTAATATAATGTCCTTTAGGTTTATCCATGATACCTGAATGACAGGATTTTGCTCTTTTTTAAGGCTGGAAATTATTCCATTGTATGTGTATGCCACATTTTCTTTATCCATTCATTGGTTAATGTACACTTAGGTTGATGCTGTATGTTAGCTACTGTGAATAATGCTGCAGTGAACATGGGAATTCAGATATCTCTTTGCCTTAATGATTTAGTTACCTTGGGTATATATTCAGTAGTGGAGTTGATGGATCATCTGGTATCTCTGTTTTTAATTTTTGAGGAACCTGGATACTGTTTTCTATATGGCTATATGAATCTATATTCCCACCAACAGTGTGCAAGGATTTGTTTTTCTCCACTTCCTCTCCAACACTTGTTGTCATTTTTCTCTTTGATAATAGTCATTTTAACAGGTGTAAGGAGATAAATCATTTTGGTTCTAATTTGAATTTCTCTAATGATTCGTGATTTTTGAGTATTTTTCATAATACCTTTGGCTATTTGCATGTCTTCTTTCAAGAAATGTCTATTCAGATACTCTGCTCATTTTTTTTAGCCTTGTTATTTGTTTTCTCACTATTGAGTTGTTTAAGTTCCTTATGTATTTTGGATATTAACCTCTTATCAGATCTATGGTTTGTAAATATTTTTTTCCCATTACATTGGCTGTATATTCATTCGTTGTTTTCTTAGCTATGCAGAAGATTTTCAATTTGATATAATTACGTTTATCTATGTTTGCTCTTGTTGACTGTGATTTTGGGTTAATATTTTTAAAATTATTGCCCAGAAAGATGTCATGGAGTTTCCCCTATGTTTTCTCCTAGTATTGTTTTGTTGTTTTTTTTTTTCCCGAGTTGGAGTCTCATTCTGTGGCCCAGCCTGGAGTGCTGTGACCTGCTAGGCTCAGGTGATCTTTCCGCCTCAGCCTTCCATCTCCTAGTAGTTTTATAGTTTCAGATTTTTAATTGATTTTGAGGTGTTTTGTCTCCTAGTAGTTTTATAGTTTCAGATATTTAATTGATTTTGAGATAAGGGTCTAATTTCATTCTTCTGCATATGATTATTCAGTTGTCCCAACGTTATTTATTAAAGAGACTGTCTTTTCCCCATTGTGTGCTCTTAGCACCTTTGTCAAAAATTAATTGACCTCAAATGCATGGATTTATTTCTTGATTGTCTATTCTGTTCTATTGGTCTCAGTGTTTGTTTTTATACCAGTACTACTGCTTTGATTACCACAGTTTTGTAGTATATTTTAAAGTTAAGTAGTGTGATACCTCCAGTTTTGCTTTTTTTGTTCCAAATTGCTTTGGCTATTTGGAGTTTTTTGTGGTTCTATGCAAATTTTATGATTGCTTTTATGTATAAAAGTGTCATCAGAGTTTTGATAGGTATTGCATTCCAACTGTTGATTGCTTTGGGTAGTATGAGCGTTTTAACAACAATACTTCTTCCAATCCATGAACACAAGATTTAAAAAAAAAAAATATTGTGTCCTCTTCAATTTCTTTCATCAGAATTATTTTATAGTTTTTAGTATACAGTTCTTTCATGTGCTTTGGATTAAGTTTATTCCTAAGTTTTTTTGTTTTTTTTTTTGTAGCTATTTCAAATGGGATTGTTTTCTTGATTTCTTTTTCAGAGAATTTGTTGTTAGGATATAAAATGCTACTGATTTCGTACATTGATTTTATGTCCTGAAACTTTACTGAATTTGTTTATTAGTTTTTTGTTGGAGTCTTTAGGATTTTCTACATATAGGATCATGTCATCTGTAGATAGAGATAATTTTACTTCTTTCTTTCCAATTTGGATATATCATTTCTTTCTCTTGTCTAGGGCTTCCAGTACTATGTTGATTAGAAGTGGCAAGAGTAAGCATCCTTGTCTTATATCTGATCTTAGAAAAAAGTCTTTCAACTTTTCACCATTAAATATGTTGTGAGCTGTAGGTTTGTCATATGTGACCTTTATTGTGTTGAGGTACATTCATTCTATACTTAATTTGTTGACTTTTTCTATCTTGAAAGTTTTTTTTTCAAATGTTTTTTTCTGTATCTTTTAAGATGATCATATAGTTTTGTTCTTTATTCTCCTAATGGAATGCATCACATTTATAGATTTGTATATGTTGAACCATTTTTGCATACCTGGGATAAACCCCACTTTATCACAGTGAATGATTCTTTTAATGTGTTGTTGAATTCAATTTATTAGTATTGATTTTTTAAAAAGATTTTTGCATCTAAGTTCATCGGGGATGTTGGCCTGTAATTTTTTATTTAGTGTCATTATCTGATGTTGGTATCAGAGTAGCGATGGCCTCATAAAATAAGTTGGGATATATTCCCTCTTCTTCAATTTTTTTGGAAGAGTTTAAGACAGATTTGTATTAGTTCTTCATTAAATGTTTGGTAGAATTCAGTAGTGAATCCATTAGGTATTTGACTTTCTTTTCTTGGGATGTTTTTGATGATTGATTCAGTCTCCTTATGTGATATTAGTCTGTTCAGATTTTCTATTTCTTCATGATTCAATATTGGTAGGTTATATGTGTCTAGGACTATATCCATCTTTTCTAGGTTATCCAATGTGTTGGCCTATACTTATTTATAGAGGTCTCTTATGATATTTTGTATTTCTGTGGTATCAGTTGAAATGCCTCCTCTTTTATTTCTGATTTTATTTATTTGAGTCTTCTCTCTTTTCCTCTTAGCCAGCTCAAGGTTTGTTGATTTTGTTTAACTTTTTAAAAAACAACAACTTTTAGTTTTGTGGTCAACAAATCATGTTGCATTGTTTTTCTAGTCTTTGTTGCATTTATTTCTGCTCTGATTGTTATTTCTTTTCCTCTAATAATATTTAGCTTGATTTGTTCTTATTTTTCTAGTTCCTTGAGGCACAATGTTAGGTTGTTTATCTTTCTTTCTTTCTTTTATTTTGAAGTAGGTATTTATTTCCATAAATGTTCCTCTTAGGACTCCTTTTACTGCAACCCAGAAGTTTTGGTATGTTGTTTCCATTTTTGTTTATCTCAAGATATTTCTTAACTTCTGTTTTAATTTCTTCATTGCCCTATTCATTGTTTAGGAGCATGCTGTTTAATTTCCATGTATTTGTACATTTTCCAAAATTTCTCTTGTCATTGGTTTCTAGTTGTATACCTATTGTGGTTGGAAGAGATACTTAATATTATTTTAGCGTTATTCTCAGTTAATAACATGGACTTTATATGAGGGCTGCATAACCAACATTAACCACAAACCAAAGGCTTCTTAGTGTTTTTATTTTAATATTCTAAATACTTACCTGGCCTCATACCCCATCTCTTCTTCCATGCCTTCTACTTTAGCTACACTGACACTGTTTGCCCTCTCTAGTTCACCACCCCCACTTCCCTGTCCACATTGTGTCTTACAAAATTTTGTTCCTCTTTTTGATCTGTTTTCCTTGAACAGCTAGACTTAAGGTATGGCTCTCCTTTTGTTGCTTAGCAGCCTGGACTTACTTACAGTATATTTCACAAATATATTAAATTAATTATGTAATTGGTTGTTTAATATTTCTCTCCTGAATTTAAAGAAAGCCCCCAGGATTATGTCTGTCATATTCAGTACTATAGTTAGCATGGTATCTTGCATGACACTGATTAACATTTTATTGAGTTAATTGAGCATTGTGCATAATACCTTGATGACTAAGCTTTCAATAGATTCTTTTTTTGTATTGCCAGACATATGCAACAAAACATACTGTAATCTAGATTCCCTTAATAGGAGAAACTAAGATAGAGGCTTGCTTGAAGGTTATTTTATCTTAAGCAGCAGAAGTGAAGAACAGGGAAAGTTGTTGTTATAAAATTAATTGTGCTTCACCCCCACCAAATTTATATTGAATCCCTGTTGATTAAAGAAAAAAAAATTTTTTTAATAATTAAAGTCAGTTTTATTCAGAAGTCCTACTGAAAACTATAGACCAAGGCTTATAGCAGACTGAGTCAATACAGCATTTCAATTCACAGGTCATCTATAGGTGGTGAAGATACAGTATGTATAAAATCACACCAAAGTTTTATTATGAGTAGATCTGGTTATAGATTACTTAAATAAATTTGGTTATAGATTGTAAATAGATAATCACTAACCCTATCAGATATTATCTTATGTGTAGGAAAAGACAAGGCTAGGGTCATTTACTTTTTTACGAATGCAGTAACTTAGGCAAGAGACATGGGGGGATGTAGGCTCTATCCTGTTTTGTCTTCAAAGCATCTTTCTGGAGAACTGCACTATGTCACACAATCAGAGACTTTGTGAAATTATGCTGGCGAGCAGAAATGAGCAAACATAGCTTCTTACGTTTGCTATTTTGTCTCATTGCCCTAACCATCAATATTACTGTTTTTGGAGATAGGGCCTTTAGGAGGTAATTAAGGTTAAATGCAGTCACAAGAGCAGGACCCTAGTCTAATAGAACTGTGGCCTTACAAGAAGAGAGAGATCTCTCTCTCTCTCCATCATATAGGGCACAGTAAGAAGGCTGCCCTCTGCTAGCCAAGATGAGAACCCTCACCAGAATCCAACCATGCTGCCACCTTGATCACACTTCCAGCCTACAGAACTAGAGAAAATTTCTGTTGTTTAAATCACCCAGTCTATGGTATTTTGCTATGGCAGCCTGAGCAGACTATTATAATGACACTGGAAAGTAGGCAACACCCATAAGAAACCATGTTATTCAGTTGGTTATTGGTACATGTGACTAGTGACTGGTTTGATGGGATCTTTAAGAAAGTGAATAAAATGCAGCTCACAACCATTTACATTGGGAATGAGAAAGAAGAGCATATATATATCAGCCCCTATCTTTCATTAGTTAAGGGTGGCAGTAGCATGAGGGTAGCAAGCAAAAAACACATGGTATAACCTGAAGCAAGGCAATGAGGGATTATACCTACAAGTGACTGTTTAAGTCTGCACAAAACTGGTCACTGCAATAGAAACTGGAAGAAGAGATATGACCAATAGGATTTGAAGTGGTACATACATAGACCACCAAAAAATTAACATGTATTTAGTCTTTATCAGTAAATAATCTTGGAAAATTATTTTTAAATAATCTTCATAGTTTAATATTTCAACAATGCTTATTCTAGATGAAAAAAGAAATGAGGTAGTTTTTGTAAACCAAAGTGGAAAAATAATCATGGCTGCAAGTAAATGCTGACTCTAACATTATTTTAGTAATGTGTACAAATATAATCTTGAAACATCATTTCTAAGATGCCAAAATACATGATGATTATTAAGCATTATTAATCTCATAACTTGAACAGCAGAGATACACTGAGCGAATAACCAAAGAGAAAGTTTAACATGTTTTTTTTATCACAAAAGCAGTAAACTTTGAACTATAGTGAATTGCTCATTGAGAAATAACCTGTTTTTAAAAGTGCTAGAGACTGATACCACCAAAGATGTTCATTTTTTAAACTTCATTTGAAGATGTATAGGAGGAAAAATATTTTTTCCTTTTACTTATCTTAGGTTCATTGGCTGGGCCTCTTTATAAAAGACAGATTAATAACAGCAAAACAAACCAAAGGTCATTAACATGTATATTTCGTATATACGTGGGAGGTACCCAGGGAATAAATAATTCTCAAAGGGGTGATTCAGAACTTCAGCTTATATAGCATCTTTGGCAAAGAACAATACATTTTTAGAGAAGTGACAAGACAAAGGACAAGGACTTTGAGTCTCTAGAGATAGCAAATTTAGGGAAGGTAAATAAATGGTAAATAGCTAGTTAGTGAAGTTTGTTATGCCGATTCTTCTGGCGCTGGTAAGGGTCTAAAGTTGTCTGATGTGATAACTCTTTGTCCATTCATCCTTGTAGAGATTAGAAGAGGGACACTTTTATAAATATATGTCCTGCTTTTAGGCAAATAGGGGAAGACAGAGAGCTTTTCTTGTATCTACTTCTTCTCAATTGCCTTCAGCTCAAAATAATTCTTATGCCAAAGAGCCATATTTGAGGATTATGTGTTCTGGTTTCCTACAATGACATGATAAGCTGCTTTCTACTGTTAAAAATAATCTAAATATTTTGGGCATATAATTCTAATTGAGCAGGGCAGGGTATGCATATGGTAAGCTCTCCACTGGTTTCCCCATGATTGCAAATATTTCTGAAATATTAGAAAAGAAAGGAACTGTGAGATAGTTTGTGCACAATGAAATGAGAGAGTAAATTTAGGGTTGCCACAAAAGGAATCAACTATTTTTCTCAAGTACATTTTATTATTATCAAAATAATTCATGTATATCTTGAAAAATCACCAATAGTCTAGTAGAATTATAATTAAAAATACCAGTCCAATACGGAGCTTGCCGTTGCCACCGCTGGGGCATCGCAGCGGACTGGACAGTCACTGCAGCGCAAACGGCACCACCACCGCCACTGCCGCAGCCACGGCCATAGCACATCATACCACCCGGGCCAGAGGCGATCCACTTCAGTCCTTCAAGCCCGTTCAGGGAAGATCTGCTGGGATCGCTGCCACCTCTCCTGTGACAGAGACGTCCTGCCCGCTGTAAGTCTCCGGCTGTCTGCCCTGAGGCAGGCAGCCATCTTCAGCCTTTGCCGTTCGTGTCTGGCCCCACACCCTCTGGGGCGAGCAGCTGAGATAACACCACCTGCTGGCGATTCAAGGTAACAACACCGAAACGGGAGAAATATGCTTGATAAAGACATAGGCCAGAGTGGTGAACGAAGGGTGATCTGAACTGTCCTTCACAGCAGACCAGGGCAACTGACCCTAACTGCAAACTAATTTACCAGCTTGAAAAGAAAACTAGAAATCAGACCTGAAAGGACATTGGACTTAAATGAAATGTCTCAGAGTGTGCTTCATTGATTCTGTTAGTTTAATGACTTAATTCTATTCCTACTGTGTTGTTCCTTTTTTTCTTTCTTCCTTATGACAGGGATCAACTCTTGCATTTAAATTATTAGCCTAAATGTGAATGGACTTAATTCACCACTGAAAAGACATAGAATGGCAAAATGGATAAAATATCATCAGGCAACAATCTATTGCCTTCAAGACACTCACCTCACTTGAAAGGACACCCACAGACTCAAAGTAAGAGGATGAGAAACAAACTTTCAGGCAAATGGAATACAAAAGAAAGGAGGGGTAGTGATCTTAATTTCAGAAAAAATACCCTTCAAGCTATTAAAAATCAAAAAAGATACAGAAGGCCACTACATAATGATAAAAGGCTCAATTCATCAACAAGAAATATCTATCCTAAACATATATGCACCCAACATAGGTGCGCCAACTTTCATAAAGCAACTTATAGGAAAACTAAAGAAAGATATTGACTCTAACACCATCATAACTGGGGATTTTAATACCCCACTCACAACCCTAGACAGATCATCAGGACAAAAAATCAGCAAGGAGATCCGGAACCTCAATGTGACTTTGGACCAAATGAACTTAATTGATACCTACAGAACACTCCATCCAAAGACCACAGAATACACATTCTACTCATCACCACATGGAACATATTCTAAGATCGACCACATACTCGGCCATAAATCAAGCATAAGCAAATTTAAAAGGATGAAATTCTACCATGCACCTTCTCGGACCACAGTGGAATAAAAATAAACATTGACACCAAAAAAGTCCCCCCAAAGCCCACAAAGATATGGACACTAAACTGCATGATGCTAAACAACCCCTGGGTCAATGATGAAATCAAAACAGAGATCAAAAGATACCTGGAAACAAATGAAAATGAAGAAACATCTTACCAAAATCTCTGGGATGTCCTGAAAGCTGTAGTAATAGGGGAATCCCTACAAACACACATGAAGAAAATGGAAGGAACAGAAATTCACAACCTAACAAGCCACCTAAAGAAGTTGGAAAAGCAAGACCACAAAAACCCTAATTTCAGCGGAAGAATTCAGATCACCAAAATAAAAGCCCAAATCCAGGACATAAAAGACAAAAAGATAATACAAAAAAATCAATGAAACAAAAAGCTGGTTCTTTGAAAGGATAAACAAGATCGATGGTCCCCTAGCTAGACTGACCAAGGAAAAACGAGAAAAAAGCCAAATAAGCACAATCAGAAACACAAAAGATGAAGTCACATCTGACCCTGAAGAAATACGAAAGATCATTAGAGACTACTACGTACACTTGTATGGAAACAAACTTGAAAACCTTTCTGACATCACACAACCTACCTAGGTTGGAACAAGAGGAAATTGAGATCCTAAATAGACTAATAACAATCAAGCAAATCAACTACGTAACTAGAAAACTTCCTACAAAAAAAAAGCCCTGGTCCAGATGGCTTTCCAGCAGAATTCTACAAGACATTCAAGGAGGAGCTGATACCAATCCTACTGAAGGCATTCCAGGCGATTGACAAAGATGGAACTCTCCCCAAATCATTTTACGAAGCCAACATCACATTGATACCCAAGCCAGGTAAAGATCCAGCAAAGAAAGAGAACTATAGGCCAATATCTTTGATGAACATAGATGCTAAAATTCTCAACAAGATCCTAGCAAACTGGATTCAGCAATACATCTCAAAAATCATCCACCATGACCAAGTAGGCTTCATTTCTGGGATGCAAGGCTGGTTCAACATTCATGAAACCATAAATGTAATGAAATACATCAACAGATGTCAAAACAAAAACCACATGATCATATCATTAGATGCAGAAAAAACTTTTGATAAAAACCAGCACCCCTTCTTGATAAAAACCCTTGAACATCTAGGCATACAGGGAACATACCTCAAAATAGTGAAAGCCATCTATGAGAAACCCACAACCAGCATACTCCTAAATGGACAAAAGTTGGAACCAATTCCCCCGAAAACTGGAACTAGACAAGGATGCCCACTCTCACCCCTCCTGTTCAACATAGTATTGGAAGTCCTGGCTAGAGCAATCAGAGAAGAGGAGGCAATCAGGAGTATCCAAATAGGAAAAGAGGAAGTCAAGTTATCTCTCTTTGCAGATGATATGATTGTGTACCTTGAAAACCAAAGAGAATCTGTCAAAAGCCTCCTTACATTGATAAAGGCCTTTGGCAAAGTCTCAGGATACAAAATAAATGTACGAAAGACAATCGCATTTCTCTACACCAATAATAAACAAACAGAAACCCAAATAAAAAACACAATTCCATTCACAATAGCCACAAAAAAAATGAAATACCTTGGCATCTTCCTAACCAGAGACGTGAAAGACCTTTACAATGAAAACTACAAAACACTGCTCAAAGAAATCAAATATGACACAAACAAGTGGAAAAATATCCCATGCTCATGGATTGGAAGAATCAACATTGTTAAGATGTCCATCTTACCTAAGGCAATCTACAAATTCAATGCAATACCCATTAAATTTCCAACAATATTCTTCTCAGACCTAGAAAAAGCAACACAGGAATTCATATGGAAACACAAACATCCAAGAATAGCCAGAACAATCCTCAGCAAAAAAAAAACAAAGCAGGTGGTATCACAATACCAGACTTCAAAATTTACTATAAGCTACAATCATCAAAGCAGCTTGGTATTGGTACAGGAACAGGCATATAGATCAATGGAATAGAATTGAGATTCAAGAAGCAAAACCTCAATTTCTCAACCAACTCATCTTCGACAAAGCCCCCACCACCTACCACTGGGAAGAGGAGAACCTGTTCAGTAAATGGTGCTGGGAAAACTGGCTGATCACATGCAGAAGATTGAAACAGGACCCCTATCTATCCCCATGCACAAAGGTTAACTCCAAGTGGATCAGAGACCTAAATGTAAAACTCCAAACCATAAGAACCTTAGAAAAGGAAGGAAATACCCTCATGGAAATTGGAACTGGCATCCAATTCCTGAACAAAACCCGAAACCCACAGGTCATAAGAGAGAAGATAGACAAGTGGGACCTTATTAAACTGACAAGCTTCTGCAAAGCCAAAGAAACCATCAAGAGAGCAGGGAGACAGCCTACAGACTGGGAAAAAGTATTTGCCAACTCCAGGTCTGACAAAGGCTTAACATCCTGGACCTACAAAGAACTCAAACATGCTGAAAAGAAAAAAACAAACAACCCATTATAAAATGGGCAAAAGATATGAACAGACACCTCACAAAAGAAGACATCCGAGCAGCCAACAAACACATGAAGAAATGCTCAACCTCACTAATCATTAGGGAGATGCAAATCAAAACCACACTGAGATACCACCTAACTCCAGTCAGAATGGCAATTATCAACAACTCAAAAAATAACAGCTGCTGGAGAGGGTGTGGTGAAAAGGGAACACTTCTATACTGTTGGTGGGAGTGTAAACTAATGCAACCTCTGTGGAAAGCAGTGTGGTGATTCCTAAAAGCTCTAAAAATCGACCTTCCATATGACCCCGCAATCCCCCTACTGGGAATATACCCTGAAGTACTCAAATTACTCTATAAAAAAGATACCTGCACATGTATGTTTATCGCAGCGTTGTTCACAATAGCAAGAACCTGGAAACAACCATGCTGCCCATCAAAAGAGGACTGGATTTAAAAAATGTGGTACATATACATGATGGAATACTACGCAGCCATAAAAAAGAACAAAATCATGAATTTCGCAGCAACCTGGATGGAACTAGAGTCTATAATACTGAGTGACCTCTCACAGAAACAAAGATCCGAGTATCACATGTTTTCACTCATATAATGGACCTTGAACATCCAATGTAATACCATAAGAAAATGACTGATGGTACTGGGAAACTATGGGAGGGGAAGGGATTAACAGTAGCAAATATATGTCTGGGGATGGGGAACCACCTCTTATCAACAGGGTGCCTGAATGAAACGTAATTGTACACCTAACCCTTAACTGTACCCCACAAAACCATAATAAAAAATACTGATTAAATATTTAAAAAATACCAGTCCACTCAAATATAGCACTTGTTAACAAGTTTTAAAAATTATTTTTGATAGTACCTCTGAATCTCTAATTAATATGCTTATATTACTATTTCTTATTTTATCAGTGTTAAATGTGACTGATTTACATTTTGCTCTTATAAACATAGATTTAGCCCATTTTCTATATCCACCTCCAGCCTTCCTCCTTACTATACCTCCCTTTTCAATGTAACTATATCACATCTTAAGTTCTATCATCCCTGTAACTTCTGCAGCCATAAAAAAACCCACAAATATCATATGTAAATTTCCATTTCTTGTTCCATCAGTCACCGAGTTCTCTTTAAAAGAGGAGATGAATAACTCTCACTCTTCTGTACAACTCTCTGTTCCTCCTTCTACCTCCCCACCCCTTATTCTGTTATGATGGCTATTAACATATCTTTTAAGCTGTGGGGTATAGTTAAGGGTTAGGTATACAAATATTCATTGTGCAGGTTCCCTTATTGATGAGGTATGCCTCCCCTTCCCCAGACAGATATCGACTACCATTAATCCCACCTCCCTGCTCCTCCCTCCCCCCCGTAGTTTCCCACCACTATAAATCCTTTTCTTATAGTATTACAGTAGTTGTTCAAGGTCCACTTATGAGTGAGAACATGTGAGAGATTTTTGTTTCTGTGAGAGATCACTCAGTATTATAAACTCTAACTCCATCCAGGTTGCTGTGAAATTCATGATTTTGTTCTTTTTTATAGCTGTGCAATATTCCATTGTGTATATGTACCACATTTTTAAAATCCAGTCCTTTTTTGATGGACAGCATGGTTGGTTCCATGATATTGCTATTGGTGAACAATGCTGCAATAAACATACGTGTGCAGGTGTCTTTTTTATAGAGTGAGTTGAGTTCTTCAGGGTATATTCCCAGTAAGAGGGATTGTGGGGTCATATGGAAGGTCGATTTTTAGAGCTTTTAGGAATCACCACACTGATTTCCACAGAGGCTGTGCTAGTTTACACTCCCACCAACAGTGTAGAAGTGTTCCCTTTCCACCAGATCCTCTCCAGCATCTGTTATTTTTTGAGTTATTGATGATGGCCCTTCTGATTAGAGTTAGGTGGTATCTCAGTGTAGTTTTTCTTGATGACTAGTGAGGTTGAACATTTCTTCATGTATCTGTTGGCCACTCATATGTCATCTTTTGAGAAGTTAGTTCCTATCTTTTGCCCACTTTGTAATGCAGTTGTTACAAAACACTGCTCAAAGAAATCAAATATGACACAAACAAGTGGAAAAATATCCCATGCTCATGGATTGGAAGAATCAACATTGTTAAGATGTCCATCTTACCTAAGGCAATCTACAGATTTAATGCAATACCCATCAAATTACCAGCAACATTCTTCTCAGATCTAAAAAAGACAATACAGGAATTCATATGGAAATACAAATGACCAAGAATAGCCAGAACAGTCCTCAGCAAAAAAAAAAAAAAACAGAGCAGGAGGTATCATACTACCAGACTTTAAACTTTACTATAAAGCTGCAATAATCAAAACAGCCTGGTATTGGTACAAGAACTGGCATATAGACCAATGGAATAGAATTGAGATTCCAGAAGCAAAACCTCAATTTCTTAACCAACTCATCTTTGACAAAGCCTTCACCACACACCACTGGGGAGAGGAGAACCTATTCAGTAAATGGTGCTGGAAAAACTGACTGACCACATGCAGAAGATTCAAACAGGACCCCTATCTATCCCCATACAAAAATTAACTCTAAATGGATCAGAAACCTAAATGTAAAACCTCAAATCATAAGAACTTCAGAAAATGCAGGACACACCCTTATGGAAGTTGGAACTGGCATCCAATTCCTGAGCAAAACCTGAAATGCACAGGCCATAAGAGATAAGATAGACAAGTGGGACCTCATTAAACTGACAAGCTTCTGCACAGCCAAAGAAACCATCAAGAGAGCCCGGAGACAGCCCACAGACAGGGAAACAGTATTTGCCAACTGCATGTCTGGCAAAGGCCTAACATCAAGGATCTACAAGGAACTCAAACGTGCTGAAAAGAAAATAACATATCTTTTATTTTGTAACCATCGTTTAGTGTTCAGTAATTTGCCTAAAGATTGAGTCTTAAGAGTAAAAACTTCTAAAAATGTAAAAACCTGTACAGAATTATAGTTATGTAAATATTATTTACTTTAGAACCAAGGAGTGTGCAATGTTATGCATCCTTCTTCATGGCTCCAGTACTATGACTTCTATGACATTTCAAAAAGACTAGTTTGAGTATATACTTATAGGATGCTGATATAAGGAGCTCTGTAGACCCTCTTCCCAGTTAACCAACCATATTGATGACAATTATTTTAACAAGCAGTAATAAAGAGTCTCTGGAAATTTTCTTAAGTGTATACAGCAAGTGAATAACAATTTACCCAAAAAAATCTACTAGATCTTGGTAAGAACAATGCATCTGTGGCACTTGAGGCAATTCTATTTATCCCTTCCCAGCTCAGCATGACAGAAGCTTCATTCCGGGCAAGTATGGCCAAGGACACAGGGTTTCCTTTCCCTCAGCTTCCAGTTGAGGCCAGCTGAATATTTCTCAAGAGGTAAAAGCAATCAGCATTTCTTGTCTCTGCCCCACTTCTCCTCCAGAAGCTAAATTTTGGGTCAGTGAATCCAAGAAATTGGGGCTGCCTTCTTTCACTCAGGCCCCATTCACAGAGTAGAGACTCTATCTTAGGCATGGAACATTGGGACTACCAGGGTCCCAATTATTAACAAGACCCTGATGATTGTTCCTATTCAGCTCCCTGCTGCTAAAGCAAGGGAGTCACTAAAAAACCCACAACATTGCCCCCCACCCAGCTCTAAAGCCATGCTTCAGAGATCTTGCCCAGTGGGAACACTGAAGTTCTCTCCAAAGGAACTGACTTTATTTGAAACAGAATAAAGGAAAATTTAAAGTTTAAGCCTAAAGGTGCTCTCAAAAATAATGTGGAAAGTAATTAAAGGGAGATCAGTAGCTTCATGAGATATGCTAAACCATAGAGCAGCTTGGGTACCAGAGAGAACACAGGAAAGATGTAGCTTAAAAAAACCCTGTTGGGTCAAAATAAACCTCAAACACTGACTTCAAAAATTACCACGGCAAAAAGACTGGAATTTAATGGATCAGACTACCAGAGCACTCTATGTAAGTAGGGCATTATAAAAAATAATAGAACTATCAGCTAACAATTAGTAGAGCCTAGTAGCCAGATGTATGTGATAAACCCTACAACAACTACCAAGAAAATAACTCAAAAAAATATATAGTGAAAGAAAGTGACAATGTTCTTAACATCATCATCAAATGAATTCTTCTTTTCACACTTCATGAGAGGCTCATCATTATTTCACATTTTAATTGTTATCTCTGTATAGTTGACCAAAAAAGTAACAAAATCTATAAATTAAGAAAGGAGAGCTTTATTTCTAAAAGAGAGTAGTATCACAACCTGCAGGCTGGAAGCAGAGCCTCCAGCTAAAACCAAAATGCAGGGAGAAAAATTACACAGGCATTTATGCTGAATGGGTTGGATAAATATACATATTCAACAGGTTATAGGAGGAGCTGTGAAAATTCATGAAGGGACACACATGTTAGAAGTCTAATGTGTATGTTGCACATATCCTATGTTCACTCTGAAGTCCAAACTTAACATTTAAATGTATTGCCCTTTAGCTCTATATGTCAAAAGGTCAAGCTGAGGACATGAAGGTGCTCAGTATGCAGCCTTGGTAAACTGGCCAGAACCACTTCATGGTTGGTGGTCTCTTACTATAGCTAATGAAATCTCTGCCAGTCATCACCCAAAGCCAAAATGGAGAGACCAGAGATGGTGGAAGGAAAGTGACTTTATCAACATATGGAGAAATGACCAGGCTCACGCCTCAAAGAAACCATATTAGCTTTTCAGGCTGAGTGCAAGAGTTTTAAAGGGGAAACTTGGTATGAGAAACATGCAGGCACGGCACGGGTTATGTCTTAATGGCTTATCTTGGGTGGTAGTCCTCCCAGAGGTCTGGTTGGGGTTATCTTAGCTATAGTTATAGATCAACCATCTTGTGACTCCCCATTCCCCCTTCCCATTCCCCCGCCCCCCAGGAGAGTCCTGCAGTCAGGGTGTTTTAAGAATAACCCCTGGTTCTTTTTTTTTTTAGTTGGAGCCTCACTCCATCACCCAGGAGTCATTCTTCCACCTCAGCCTTCCAAATAGCCAGAACTACAGGCGCATGCTACCATGCCCGGCTAATTTTTTTGATTTGTTATAAAGATGAGGTCTCGCCAAGTTGCCTAGCCTGTTCTCGCAGGCTCAGGCAATCCACTCGCCTTGGCCTCCAAAAGTGCTGGGATTACAGGTTGAGTCACCGAGCCCGGCGATTGCCCCTGGGATTTCTAAGCGAGAATATGGTCAGATAAGCTGCATGGTGAAACAAAGTTTCTAAAACATGTTTCAAGGATTAAAATTAAGAAAGAGGGAAAATAAAACTTTAAAATATGTTTTAAGGCTGAGACACTGTACTCAGTTACATTATCAGGAAAGAATGCTAACCAATTGCTATGTCAAAACCACAAAAAAAGGTGGGACAGCTTCAGACAGTTGGTTGAAATCGGCAGTGAGGCAAATTTTTTGAAAGGGTTGGTTTCTATTTAACTCTTAGGAAGGAATGGCAGTTAGAGCGGGAGGGGGTATAACAAGGCATGCCCCACCTTCCATCCCATCATGGCCCAGAACTCAATTTTTAAGGTTTCTCTGGAGTCCCCTTGACCAGGTTGATCCCCTTGGTCTATTAAGTTGGCTAAGGGGGCTAGGATTTCAATTTTACATCTCAGGATTATGCCTTTATTATCAGACTTTTATTTTTCCTGGGATTGCTGTCTTTCTTTTCCTTTTGCCTTCGATTATTGAATGTCTTCAGGCTTTGCCAAGAATTTATTCATACTATTTTATTGACTCCCTTATTTTTTCCTGGGGTACGCCCTCCTGGAGGCTGATGGCATTCTGTAGAGAGGGTGTATGTGTATGAGTATAGTTAGTAGATTAGTTAGAGTATATAGAGGATTTCTGGAATAGACTGTAGTATGTTCAGATGCTCATGCTCAGTTTCCTTTTTTCACCTCTACATTTTATTCCACTCCTTCATTGAATGTGAGCCCTTTTATAAATCCAGAGCCTCTTTGGAATTATGCCGGGTAGATCAGGAGATACATATTTATATTCTAGTGATTAATTATTGACAGCTTAGTTTCAAATTCTGGCTGTGATTTTTGTATTTGTGCAACCTTGGCCAAGTCACTGTGCTTTATTCTTTTCACGTAAATAATACTATATATTTTAAGAATTATATGTAAAAGTACTATTGTTGCCATTATAATTGTTCTGTTATACTTCAGCTTTCGTATGATTTTTGTATTCTACTTGTTTGTATTTCTATTTTGTTGTTATCTCCCTTGGTATCTTTTTCTTTATATTAATTCCTTTGCTTAATGAATTCTAGATAAAGAGAAAATAAACACGTGTTCAATCCTTCATAGACTCCTCTAGAACCAGATTTGATTCTTAATTTTAGAAAATATTCAGTGATTTAATGGTTTTAGTGTTTTTTAAAAAATAATTTGATATCTTTGTTACTAAATTATCCTCTGTACTCATATATGTATATATTATCTTTAATGTACTTGCTTAGTGATCTAATGACTCAGACTCAAAATTAATCAGAAATTTTGCTTCTTACAATAGGCTATTTATGATGATAGAAAAATTGTTTTTTTAATACTGGTCAGAATTTAAGTCTCCTTAAAGTCTCTTGGAAGCAAAACAAAAGGAATAATTAGTGTATTAGAGAAAACTCTAGTGCTCCTTTTGTGTTATATCAAGGTGAAAATTGACAGTTTTATTATATTTTGTGAATGAATGAAGAATGAACCAGAAAATAATAATGACCACCATCAAGATGATAGCAGCTACAATTCCAAAACTACCTAAATGTATCCTAGGCACTTACTAAATATCATATATATATATATTTGCCTATTCTTCATAATAGCTCCAGTAAGTAAGCATTTTCATTCACATTTTACATATGAGGAAATCAAAATTTAGAGTGAGCAAGAAGTAATTTGCCCATGGTCACATATCCAGTAATTGATAGAGCTGTCTGATACAAAGGCCTATGTCCTATTACTATGTGCAAACAATCTGGGACTCAGGAACAACCTGCATTAATCATTATCTATTACTAAATTTTTGATGTCTTTATTTCCCTTTTGCTGGAGCGCCTACCCCTGCTACCGTGAAGGTCACTGCAACTGGCCATAGTATCGACTACTTTCATACCATATTCCTTTAAAACACTTGTCACCAACTTTCTCATTGGAACTTTCTGCCCTTAGAGGCCCAACCCCAAGTAAGCCCAGCTGAACACTCCTCTAATCTCCCTTAGTGAGAGCAAGAATCATGTCTGTCTGTACTGGCCAACTCAAGTAGTTTTTTATAATAATAGACACTTAATAACTAGTTGAATGAATTATGGCGCCAGAGTAAAGCAGTAAATTCTGGATATAGAAGAAAAAAGAGAGATTATTGCTTAAGCAGAAAATTTTACCAAGTAGAAACTATAAGATATTTTTCAAAGTAGTAATCTTAGAAATAGCAGGCTCTATAGTTCTATTAATATTACTACAAGTGCATTCAATGAACTTTCAAGTTATATAGTACATGTGGGTAAATATGGGAGACCTACCAACATTTATGAAATGCTTCTATAAGAAAATACTTCCTGAAGGTAAATAGCAGGTTTATGAATGAATTTTTGGAAAACAAACTATTGATAAATTGAGATTAACATCTAAAACCATTAATTTGCTGCTTATCATTGCTTGTATCTTCTTCTCATTGATTTATGAAGTTAAAAAAAATTGGATCAGAAATTGTGTTTTCTTTTTTTATTATTATAAAGATGTGGGGTACAATTCAGGGTTAGGTATACAAACGTTGATTATGCAGGTACCCTTGTTGATGAGGTATTCCCCTCCCTCCCCTAGCAGTTCCCTCAACTGACAATCCCATCCCTCCTCCCCTGACCGTTTTCCACTAGGGATTCCCAGTTTGCCAATCCCTTTCTTATAGTATTATAATAATTGTTCAAGGTCCGCTTATGAGTAAAAAAATATGGTACTCTTTTCTTTGTTTCTGTGATAGATCACTGAATATGATAGACTCTAAATCCACTCAATTTGCTGCGAAGTCCATATGTTTGTCCTAGTTTATGACTGTATAATATTCCATTGTGTATATGTACCACATATTTTTTATCCAGTCCAGTTTCAGTGGGCAACATGGTTGGTTCCATGTTTTTGCTATTGTGAATAGAGCTGCAGCAAACATACATGTGCAGGTATCTTTTTTGTAGAATGATTTAAGTTCCTCTGGATATATTGCCAATAGGGGGATTGCTGGGTCATATGGAAGGTCAATTTCTAGTTCTTTCAGAAATCGCCACAGTCTTCCAAAGAGGTGGCACTAGTTTGCATTCCCACCAGCAGTGTAGAAGTGTTCCTTTTTCTCTACATCCTTGCCAGCATCTGTTGTTGTTTGTTTTATTAATGATTGCCATTCTTACTCAGGTTAGGTGGTATCTCAATGTGGTTTTGATTTGCATGTCTCTGATGACCAATAACAACCCAGGAAATTGACTCTGGCATGCGAAAACTACCTACAAAAAAAGCCATGAGGCTGAGCACTTTTTCATGTGTCTGTTGGCTGCCCTATATCTTCTTTTGAGAAATGTCTATTCATGTCATTTGCCCACTTTTTAATGAGGCTGTTTGTTTTTTTCTTTTTGGTGCATTTGAGTTCCTTGTAGATCCTAGATAATAGGCCTTTATCAGATATACAGTTGGAAAATATTTTTTCCCATTCTGTGGGCTGTCTCCCTGCTCTCTTGATGGTTTCTTTTGCTTTGCAAGAGCTTGTTAGTTTGTCTATCTTATTTCTTAAGGTATGGGCATTTAGGGTTCTGAATAGGAATTGGTTGCCAGTTCCAATTTCCATAAGGGTGTCTCCTGTGTTTTCTAAGATTCTTATAGTTTGAGGTTTTGCGTTTAGGTCTTTGATCCATTTAGAGTTAATTTTTGTGTATGGTGAGAGGGAGGGGTCCTGTTTCAATCTTCTGCATGTGATCAGCCAGTTTTTCCACACCATTTACTGAATAGGTTCTCCTTTCCCCAATGGCTGTTGTTGGAGGTTTTGTCAAAGATGAGTTGGTTGCGAAATTGAGGCTTTTCTTCTGGAATCTCTATCCTGTTCCATTGGTCTATATGCCTGTTCTTGTACCAATATCGAACTGTTTTGATTACTGTAGCCTTGTAGTAAAGTTTAAAGTCTGGAAGTGTGATACCTCCTTTGTTGTTTCTTTTGCTAAGAATTTTTTGGCTATTCGTGGTCGCTGATGTTTCATATGAATTTCTGTATTGTCATTTCCAGGTCTGAAAAGAATGATGTTGGTAACTTAATGTGTATTGTGTTGAAGCTGTAGATTGCCTTTGGTAGGATGGACATCTTAACAATGTTGATTCTTCCTATCCATGAGCATGGAATATTTTTCCATTTGTTTGTGTCTTCTTGGATTTCTTTGAGCAGTGTTTTGTAGTGCTCATTATAAAGGTCTTTCACTTCTCTGGTTAGGAAGATGCTGAGATATTTCATTTTTTTGATGACTATTGTGAATGGGAAGGTGCTTTTAACTTGGATCTCTGCCTGCCTGTTGTTGGTGTGTAGGAATGCAACTGTCTTTTACCCATTTATTTTGTACCCCAAGACTTTGCCAAAGTCCTTTATTAGTACAAGCAGGTTTTTGACAGATTCTCTTGGATTTTCAAGATATGGGATCATATCATCAGCAAAGAGGGATAGCTTGACTTCCTCTTTTCATATTTGGATACCCCTGATTTCCTTCTTTTGTTTAATTGCCTGAGCTGGACTTCCAACACAGTGTTGGACAAGAGGGATGAGAGTGGGCTGTCTTGTCTTGTTCCAGTTTTCAGGGGAAATGTTTCCAGTTTATGTCTGTTTGGTAATATGTTAGCTGTGGGTTTATTGCAAATGGCACTTACTATTTTGAGGTATGTTCCTTCTAGATGTTTGAAGTATATTCCTAGGTGTTTGACGGTTTTTATCAAGAAGGGATGTTGGATTTTATCAGAAGATTTTTCTGCATCTAATCATGTGATATAATCATGTGATTCTTATTTTTACATCTGTTGATGTCTTTAATTACACTTATGGTCTTGCAAATGTTGAACCAGCCCTGCATCCTGGGGAGGAAGTCTACTTGGTCACAGTGGATGATTTTTGATTTTGTGTTTTTGGATCTGATTTGCTAGAATCTTGTTGAGGATTTTTACATCTATGTTCATAAGGGATATTGACCTGTAATTTTCTTTTTTTGTTGGATCTTTACCCGGTTTGGGTATCAGTGTGATGTTAGCTTTTTTTTTTTTTTTTTGACTTGGGGAGAATTCCATCCATCTCAAGTGCTTGGAATACTTTCAATAGGATTGGTATTAGCTACTCCTTGTACATTTTGTAGAATTCTGCTGGAAAGTCATCTGGTTCATGGCTTTTTTTGTAGGTAGTTTTCGCATGCCAGAGTCAATTTCCTGGGTTGTTATTGGTCTATTTAGTGTCTCAATGTCTTCTTGTTTCAACCCGGGGAGGTTGTGTGTTGTCAGAAAGACCTTCATCTCATTTAGGTTATCAAGTTTGTTTCCATATAGGTGTACATAGTAATTTCTGAGAATTTTTGTATTTCTTCAGAGTCAGTTGTGATTTGATCTTTTGTATTTATGATTGTGTTTATTTGGACTTTTTCTCTCTTTTTCTTGTTATTCTGGCTAGGATTCATCAATTTTGTTAATTATTTCAAAGAACCAGCTTTTTGTTTTGTTTATGTTTTCTATGATATTTTTGTCTTCTATGTCCTGTATTTGGGCTCGTATTTTGGTGATTTGGATTCTTCTGCTAAAGTTGGGATTTTTGTGGTCTTCTCTTTCCAGTTCCCTTAGGTGATTTGTTAGGCTCTCCACTTGTGATCTTTTTGTTTTCTTGATGTGTGCTCGTAGAGATATAAACTCTCCTCTTAGAACTGATTTCATGGCATCCCACAGGTTTTGGTAAGATGTTTCTTCATTTTCATTTGTTTCCAGAAATCTTTTAATTTCTGTTTTGATTTCAGTGTTGACAAGGTAGTTGTTCAGCATCATTCTGTTTAGTGTCCATGTCTTTGTGGGCTTTGGAGAAATTTTGTTTTGTTGATATTTATTTCTATTTATCTGTGGCCTGAGAAGGTGCATGGCAATGTTTCAACCTTATGGAATTTGTTTATGCTTTATTTATGGCCGAGGATAGATGTGATCAATTTTGGAGTAAATTCCATGTTGTGATGAGTAGAATGTATATTCTGTATTTGTTGGGTGGAATATTCTGTAGGTATCTATTAAGTCTATTTGGTCAAGTGTCAAGTTTAGGTTCTGGATCTCCTTGTTGATATTTTGTCTCAAATATCTATCTAGGGCTGTTAGTGGGATACTCAAGTCCCCTGCTATAATAGTGTTAGAGTCAATATCTTTTTTTAGTTTACATAGTAGTTGCCTTATAAATGCTGATGCTCCTGTGCTGGATGCATATATGTTTAGGATGCATATTTCTTATTGATGAATTGAAGCTTTTTATCATTATGCGGTATCCTTTTGCATATTTTTAAAATTTTTAGTAGCTTAAAGTTTGCTTGTCTGATATATATATATATATATATTTTGAGTTGGAGTCTCACTCAGTCACCCAGACTGGAGTGCAGTGGCCGCTCCCAGCCACCACAGCCTCGCCTGCTGGGCTCCGGCAATCCTTCTACTTCAGCCTTCTGAGTAGCTGGAATTACAGGCATGCACTACCACACCCGGCTGATTTTTTGACTTATTGTAGAGATGAGGTCTCGCTGCCCAGGTGGGTCTCGAACCCATGGGCTCAGGCAATCCACTCACCTCAGCCTCCCAAAGGCGCGGGATTACAGGCTGAGCCACCAAGCCTGGCTTGTCTGATATTAACATTGCAACACCTGCCTTCTTTTGTGATCCATTTGCCTAGAAACTCATTTTCCATCCTTTAACTTGGAGTCTGTGTGCATCCTTTGTAGTGAGATGAGTCTCCTGGATGTAGCAAATAATTGGGTCATGGTTTCTTATCCAGTTTGCCATCCTGTGCCTTTTCAGTGGTGCATTTAGTCCATTCACATTCAGGCTGATTATTGAAATGTGATTGTTTATCCCTGTCATGAGGTTATTATAAAGTTTTTTCTTTGTTTGCTTGTTTTCTTTTGGCTTTAGGGTTGTCGTATGCATGTGTTTTCAAGTTTCTTGTTACACTGTATTCTCTGTTGATTTTGTGCTCTGCTGTTCTCTTGGAAAGTGTGTGGTCATTCTTTTTTTTCTTTCTTCTGTGCTTAATACCTTTTTAAGTGCCTCCTGTAGAGCTGGGTCTGGAACCTGCATAATCTCTTAGGGACTGGATATCTGGAAAGGATTTTAATTCTTTATCACTGATGAAGCTGAGCTTGGCTGGATAGGAAGTTCATGGTGCAATTATTTATCTTTGAGGACTTTGAATATAGGGCTCCAGTTCCTTCTTGCTTGTAGTGTTTCTACCGACAGGTCTGCTGCTATTCTGATTGGTTTTCCCTGGTAGGTAGTCTGACCTTTCTCTCTTGCTGCCTTTAGGATTTTTTTATTTTGTGCCTGCTTTGTATAGGCAAATTACTATGTGTCTAGGTGTTGGCCTTCTCTTTTGTCTTGTTGGGCTTCTCTGTATCTTTTGTGCCTGGCTGGTCACATCTCTGGTGAGATGGATAAAGTTTTCTTGGATTACCTCCTGGAAAACTTGCTCCAAGTTGTTCTCCATTTCTCTTTCTTCTTCTGGGATACCAGTCAGGTGTAGGTTCAGCCTCTTGATATAATCGCATATCTCTTATAGGCTTTGTTCTTTCTTTCTGAGTCTTCTTTCTATGTTTTTTACAGATTGGGTTAATTCCATGTTCTGGTCTTCAGGTTTTGAGATTCTTTCTTCAACTAGATTCATTCTGCTTTCCATGCTTGTCATCTTATTATTTATTTCTTGGATGAAATTTTTTATTGCCAAAATCTCTGTTACAAGTTCTTTCAGTGTTGCATCTTGTCTTTCTTGAGTTTTATTTACTCTTTCCATCCATTCCCTAATCCCTGTCATATTTTGAGGCCATTTGTTGGTGACTTCCATTGTTTGAACACCAAGGCTTGATTTTTCAGGAGTTTTGTCTTTGGTACACTTGAAATTGCCTGTGGTCTTACTTTGATTTTTCCTCACTTGTGACAGATCTCTTGTTTTTCTTTTTATTTCTGTTATTCAGTGTCAGTGGGAGAGGCTTTCCTTTCTGATATTTGCTCAGTCCTCTATTCTTCCCTACTCCAGGCTCTGGATCTGTTCTATTTTGAAATAGAATGGTGGATGGAAAGCTTTGTTGTCTCTTGTAGTTTTTGAAAGTCTGCTAAAGTAGGGGATGGGGTGCTAGGATTCAGAAACTACTTGCAAATTACAATGTTCACTTATTGTGGTATGTGTTCCCTGAGACCCACTCCCCACCACCACTCCATATGACAATGCAAAGCAGAAACCAATGGAAAAAACAACTGAACACACACAGACACAGACATACACACACACACCCAAAACAAACTGGAATAACAACAAAGTGTAACAAAATTCCTAGCACAAAGTGAATAGAGTGATGTAACACATTACTAGCAAAAGTAAAGAGAGTGTAAAACAGAAAGATGGGGGAAAAAAAGGAATTCAGATCAAACTCTCACACATATATTGACAAACACCTTAAATTATAAAAAATGAAAATAAAAAACCCAGAAGAAAAAAAAGAGCAAAAACAAACTAATAACAACAACATTGACAGATGAATACCCAATCATTCATATACACACATAAACAGAAAAAGACAAATAAAAGAAGAAAGAAACTGAAAAAGAAAAAAAATTGGGGGGGTTGCAGATCAAACCCTCACATACACATTCATGCACAACGTAAAAATATTTTAAAAATAGATAAACTAACAGTCAAAGAATTTTAATAAATTTTAAAAAAATTAAAATTTAAAATTTAAAAAAACCCTGCCCTCTTGTGGCAGGCTCTTTAATTGTTCCTCTAATTAGGTCTCTCCTTCAGTGCCACCTCTTTCACTCTCTCCTCAGTGTCCAGAGCAGGGAAGAAGGAGGGGCAGTGGAGGTGGGTGGGGCTCCAGTCCTCCCATTCCACTCTCATATGGTCAGGGAGATCTCCTCCCATGGGAAGATACAGGGTTGTCTCTTCCCCAGGTATGTACTTGCAGGGGTGCCCCAGCCATGTCTATCCTGGAATGGAGTTCTCCTATTGTGACTGACGTCCAGGCTCTGCCGAGGTTTGTCCCTCTCAGATGTGGTTCAGCTATCTGGGTCTGACGTTCAGAAGATTGCTGGGGAGGAGGGGGTTTGGGTCAGCCCTGGTCTCACCACTTATCTCTTTGGAGTCCTTCCTCGTCCTTTTCTGGCCACACCCTTTGTGTTAGAGCTGGATCAGGGTAGGTGTTGGGGCTCCTGGAACTCAGCACTTGTCAGCTCCTTCCAAAGTTTGTGGTTTGAAGATATTCCCTCTGGGTCATGATCAGTCCCTGAGTAGTTGATCCGCCAGTCACAGAGATAGGGTTCCATATACTCACTCGTTCACACCAGGACTCGCATAATCCTAATGACTCGGCCGCCATCTTCCCCCTGCCTCCCCAGAAATTGTGTTTTCTATTAAAAAATAATAACATTATTCCCAAGTCTTTCTTTTTCTAGCTGTTCCCACCCCAATCCAGTATTCGGCATGGTACCTTATACATGTACTCAAAAAAAAATTGTAGATTGTATGATTTTTAGTAGGGCTACCACTCATCACAAAGAATAGTATATTCTCAGATATCTAGGTTTTTAACTTCAACATGGCCTTGATTTTGAATTATGTAGCAGTTATAATGATCTTTAGAATATGCATTAAATATCTCTTAATTGCTATGATTATACAATATTAAGTAAAGTATATTATAACAGTGGATTTGGATATTTATTATTTTTCTGCTAGGCTTATTATTTAGGGGAAAATGGCTGTCGTTAGGACCTCTCATCTTAGAAAACACTGTAGGATGGTCTATTATTCTAGCAACATATCTATCTTGATTTTTGGAAATAATGTGTATGGAGTAATTTAGGATGACCTAACTACTTGTCTGTCAGACAAAGGAGTACTGTGACTAGGGAAAAGGATCTCGTTTGTTTTGAGTACAGTGACAAAAAGCTACTTATTTCACAAAAGACACTACTTGTCTTTTCAGGTGTAACTGTGTGGAACCACATAATCCCAGCAATGAAACATTGAAGGAATGGAAGGAGTCCAATATTTCTGCTTCGGACATAATTTGGGAGAATCTAACTGTCTCAGTAAGTAAAACATTGAAAAATAAGTCATATTTTGAGTACTACTACTGTAAGAGCTCTTATTGACATTTTGAATCAATCATTGCCACCAAGGTAAATTTTTTGAATATATAATATTATAAAAGTGATAGTTTAATTTTAATTTCATTCATTTCAGATATTCATCAGTAAACTAGGGTTATATTTTATTATTAAATTAAAGATTTTCTAATAGGCAGTAGGCTTGAATTGCTCTAAAAGCCCATATATACAGTGTGATATAACTGAGATGAACTGAAAGTACATTAAACCTGAGTGGTGTTGACCTAAATGAAACCATATGGCAGAATTAAGTCTGCCTTCTGTGTAAAGAACCCAGAATGCTTTTACTTTACTCTGTAATACTGCTCCAGCTGTTCATAATATGCTGAGGGGGAGGGGATGTTTTTAATATTTTAGTGTTAATACTAAAGTCTTTGCAAAGAACAAACGTCACTTTTCTTAAAATTGTGGCATGCCTTTCAACAAGACTTTCTTGCTTCCATTTTATTATTATCTCCCACTCAAGAAAGGGAGTATTTTTCACCTATAACAGTTAAATCCTGGACCTTTGTTTTATTTTCTTTGGCCTTTCTCTATTTTGTGATTTCTTTTTTTCTTATAGCTGCATTTCTTAATTTTCCTTAATCTGTTATAATGCTTGTGCACCTCTTTTCCCAGCTATATTTGCATTCTTTACTTCCATTCTACACCATCTTGTAACTTGAAAAAGTGTCCTGCTTTTAATAAATATTAAATCTGACTATCCCTAGTGTCTTTTTTATCCCTTCCAGTTGTAAACATTATAGTCCAAAGTGATGTCACTATACCTATCCGTATAAGGTTACATTTTATTGTAAAAATCAGCACAAAACAATTTGAGTTCTAGTTCATTTGATCAAATTAGTAAGTGGTCCAATGAGAGGAACATAGAAATCTTTTTGTTGTCATAATCTGTTGCCTATTTTCTCAATTTCCCCCATTATATGTGTACTGTTGAATTGAAATGAAATTGCTTACTCTTTGTTTAAAATTGTACCTTTATCTATGTTTTACTATCTTTAGTCTTTCCCTCGTCCTTTACTCTAGAATAAATCTACATTTATTCTTGTTGTTTTATTTTGTTATTGTTAACATTTATTCTGTTTTATCTGTTTTGCCCAGAAAAATAACATTGCCAGGCTGCTTCTACTCAGAAAGCTATTTAAATTGAACAATAAAAGAATTGATAAGCTGATCAAGAAAGAATGCTATAGTTATTCAATATTTAGACACGGGAGTGTGGTGGATCCATTTAGTAGTGGGTCTTCTATCTATATTCCCCTTTTGTAAACTATATCATGTCTAAAAAGCCCCTTTTTTATTTCTCTTATCTGTATGTACCCTTGAATAGGAAAATGCAAATTATCACATCTCTAAATTATTTAACATAACTTATTCTGTGTTTTATATTCCCTGAATAATTTAATACTAAATAATAACATTCTATGTGTTAGCAAATCCTGAATATTTGAAGATTCTAACAGACAGACTTTCAGCACAGTTGATCTAGCTAGCCAAGAGTTAGAAATGAAAAGTTTTAGGGTCAAGCAGAGCACAGTGAAAAATATTTTGCAATCAAAGCAAATATAGCATTGCAGGGTTATTCCCCCCCACTTTGGTCTTTTTTTTTTTTAACGTTCTGTACTAGGTGTTAACATTCAGGCAGAAATTTTCATATTATTTTTTCATTAGTTAAAAGCAGTTTTTGCAATGGATAATTGCTAGTCTTGACCAGAAATAACCCTTATCGCCAAAGGGAATGGCATATAATAAAAATCTTGTAATTTTTAAGTCAAAGAAGACCATTAAAATTTTTTTCTTAATTGCTATGTTGTTTTTTTCAGTACAATCATACCACCATCAAAAAATTTTATTAATAAAGCAATAAGCTAGTGGTTATTATAATTAATTTTGTTCAAATGGTGATATAACATTTAGCTTGCATATTATTTATTTGACAGATCCTGTATTGTTTATTGAGTTGTTACATATCTCATGAATTGTAATTTATATTTTGTCAACTCTGCAAGGGCAAATAACTTAAGCTTTCTTTGATTCTCCCAAACTGCTATATGCATAGTAGGTGCTAAGTATTTAATAAATACTTAATGACTTTCATAAGATAGTTTCATCTTATTATTTAATGCAAATATTTATGGCCAGCTAGAATACTTCGATTTCTTTTTCTATAAATATTTTATCAGTATCTCAAAATCAGCCTTTATTAGAAATCTTTAGGCAAGGTTCAAAATATTCACAAGCAGTTAATTGACATTTGCATAAGAATTGTTTCAGTGCCTGAATGACAGATTTAGCTTGTACATATATAAGGGGCAAGGCACTAATGTTAACTTTAATTTCTTGTGTTATCAAACTTCGTATTTACCAACTTATAGAATTATTGAACTTTAGAATGTGTTTGAAGAGTAATTAGTAGAAATCAGTTTGTCAACAAGCATTTTTTGAGTAGCCATTGTAAGTGAAACCATATGTTAGACTCAAAAGAAGAGAGCAGAATTTGGATTTGGCTTTTACTTCTAAATTTCAGGACTTATTCTGTATGTGTATATGAGCTTGTGCGTGCTCGTGTGTGTGTGTGTGTGTGTGTGTGTGTGTGTGTGTGTTGAGGATACAATTAGTATAAACCTGAAAATAAATGTTGAATTTAGTAGGCTACGATTTTTATTTTTATTTATTTGTTTGTTTGTTTATTGAAAGCAGGATTTATTGAGAAGACAGAAAACTCCCACAGTGGGAGGGGACTGGAGGGGGTTGCCCGATTTTTATTTTTGTGTGTGTGTGTGTGTTTTTTTGTTTTTGAGTTGGAGTCTCACTCTGTTGCCCAGACTGGAGTGCAGTGGCCGCTTCCGGCCTCAGCCTTCCAAGTAGCTGGAATTACAGGCATGCGCTACCACGCCCGGCTGATTTTTTGATTTATTGTAGAGATGAGGTCTCGCTGCCCAGGCGGGTCTCGAACCCGCGGGCTCAGGCAATCCACTCACCTCAGCCTCCCAAAGGCACGGGATTACAGGCTGAGCCACCGAGCCCGGCGATTTTTATTTTTTTTAAATTAGCATCCTGTTTCTTCCAAGGGGAAGAAAAATTAAATGACATTTTCAATTTTGTTTTGAATTAAAGTAACTAGGCAGGCCATTGGCAATTTATTATAGAGTATAAGACAGTTATTCTTTAAATTGCATCTGTGTTCTTAAGAATTGAGAACAATGAGACCTACCTGAATCCAAGGAATACTTAGAAGGCATTTTAAAAATTTTATTTATTTTTAATGATCTATTTTAAATATGTGGGGTACAAATCAGGGTTAGATATACAAATGTTCTTTATACAGGTAACCTTGTTGATGAAGTGTTCCCCACCCCCCGTAGTTTCCCACTACTGCAAATCCCAAATCCTTCCCCTGCCCTCCCCTGGCAGGTATGACGGAGGATGCTCACAAATCTATAGATGATATATTTATCATAGAACTTGTAGCTCTTTGTATTTATCTATGTTGCTTACTCATTATGTTGCTTAGAAATTACTAGCATCTCTGGACAAGTGCAAGACAAGCGGCTGAAAAACACAAGGATTCATTTTTGTGACTTTATTTTTACAGAGTTTTGAGAGAAGAAAAATTAAAGGTATAATTAAGTTCTAGAGAATTTTTCTGTGATTTTTCAGTTAGCCAAGTTATTGTGCTCTGTATTAGCTTAACATGGATAATTGGAATTCAGCTTTAGCTATCAAGGAAGGTATTTGCAGTTAGGTTAGAAAAGGGAGCAGATTCTTTTGACATACTTTTAGAAATACTAACTATATTTCTCAATAACCTTAGGCTTAGGGTAACTAGCTTCTCCAAATAGATCTTACTAGTTGTTTTCAAGTGACTATGTAGTTATTTGTGATTTATTCTAGAATCTTTTGAAGGATATTTATTTTCTTCCATACAAGAATTCTAGGGGTTGAGATCTGATTCATTAGGCAGAAACTGGGTTGGTGATCAATCTATCAATCTATGGTTTTCTTAAAGATCTCTCTGTACAATTCAATTTCTCTTCAAACTATCTCAAGGATTAATGAGGCCACTAGATCATTTAAATCATTATATTCTAGTTTAGAAAATGTAAAAAACTTTAGTAACCTAATTTCTAATTAAATAAGAGAAACAAAATAGTTTAAAATATTTTTGTCTTTCAAAATATTTAATATTTAAAATACTCAGTTTTTCTTTTTGACTTTGCTGCCACCTCATGGCTAAGGCTGTAATTAGAGATGACTTTCCAAAAGCTTATACAGTACAGGAATAAACCAAACATGAAGAAATCATAGTAAATATGAATTTTGTCTTGCTCATGTAGTAATTTTGTCTCATTTGTTCTTTAATCCAAGTTCAGTAGTCCTGTCTTTGACTCACAATTTCATTTCAGTGATTATAGGTCATAGTTTTCTGTTGACTTTCTCATGTTTCTTGGTAGCTTTTGGGCTAGACAGTTCTACAAGAGCATTGTTCTTTAATATGCAATAATATACCCACCACAGAAATTGTTTGTGTCACAGCTGCCACCCAGCAGTGGGTAAGACTACAACAAATTATTTAACCTATCCACCACAGAAATTGTTTGTGTCACAGCTGCCACCCAGCAGTGGGTAAGACTACAACAAATTATTTAACCTATCTGTGCGTCAGTTTCCTCAAACATGAAGTAGAAATAATAACATCTACCTATTTTATTGAATTGGTGTGAAAAATAATTAAAATGATGTATTTAAATGGCTTGGCATATTGTCACTATCAAATATGTCATATTTGCTGGGCACAGTGGCTCACACCTGTAATCCCAGCAATTTGGGTGGCTGAGACGAGATGTCTGCCTGAGCCCATGGGTTCAAGACCAGCCTGGGCAACTTGGTGAGATCTCGTCTTAATAGTAAATCAAATTATTAACTGGGCATGGTGGCACATACCTATAGTTCCAGCTACTTTGAAGGCTGAGGCAGAAGGAACACTGAGTCCAGCAGTCAAGGCTGCAGTAACTGTGAGCATGCCACTGTACTCCAGCCTGGGTGACAGAGTGCGACTCCAACTAAAAAAAAAAGCCATGTTTTCAATAAATGTGGTATTAGGAACTTAGAGATACTAATATATATATACACACACATACATATATATTTTTATATGTACATAAATTAGTATGTAATTAGTTTTACAGATTTAAAGATAAAAAAAGTGGTTCATGTCCAATTTTACATACTATGAAACTTTGCCATAAGTATAAAGCTTCAGCATCTCAATAACAATTGATCAGAAGGTAGTCCTTTTCTGAAAGAAATGTGTTCAGTTTTGTCTTAATAGCTCCATTTGTTTTACTTCCTCTGGCAGGAATGCAAATCATTGCATGGAGAGTATGTTGGACGAGCCTGTGGCCATGATCATCCATATGTTCCAGATGTATTATTTTGGTCAGTGATCCTGTTCTTTTCCACAGTTACTCTGTCAGCCACGCTGAAGCAGTTCAAAACTAGCCGATATTTTCCAACCAAGGTACTTAGAATGTAATTTTCCTGATTTAGATGTAAACCAACATACAGCACGAAATCCTATGTATTTTAGGACAAAAGTGAAGTTGATGTAATCACAGGAGCCACTGAAAGGCTTTTTGTGTGAGTGTACTGCCAGGTTAGGGGTGGGGCAATCTGAGGGGACTGAAGAGAAAGCATTTTGTGATGCAGGTACCCAGGAGTGCACACACACTGCAGGCTTTGTCTTAACTGCAAACCACACAGACCAACTCCCACTATCCCACTGACGTTTTTGGAAATTCATGGCACACACTGCATTACTGATTGTCACTTTCTTGCCCAGTGAGCAGTGGGAACTATTCCAGCCTGACAGATACCTTGGAGGAACCTATGTTAATTATCTAATTGGGAAAGTCCTTGCAAGACTCACTGGAACATTATTCTCTTCAGTTTTCTAAAGCGTCAGCCCTCCCCCTAGCCCACCACGTTTGCATCTGCATATTTGGAAAGGAAAGTAAACAGAGAAACAGCTTAGTTCAATATTTAACACTGCAAAGTAACACCTATAATGTCTGATTCCGCCAAAAAAAGAAAAGAAAAGAAACAAGAAAACAAGCTTTTTAGGGATGAGCTATAGATTATAATCAAAATTCCACTCTGGAAACTGTTTCAAGAACCGTTTCTTTCAAAGAGGGCTTCTTTTTTTGTCACCTTTTCCTTCTCTAAGATGGAAAATTCTTTTATTTCTTCCAAAAACTTACTCTGATTTAAAAAAATTCTTTGTAAATTGAAACAATAATCTTAAGCATTTGTGTATGTTTGTGTGTATATCATAAGGCATCCTAAAAGAAACCAGATCTTGTTGATAATTGTATGAGGATATTTGCTCAAAATTGGCTTTATAAATGAGAAATGGATTTAAAAATTGGCTTACATAGAATAAATTTTAAATTTGCCCACTCTGTTGTGTATGTTCCCAACTGCCATACTTATATCCTAGATAAACTAGCTAAAACATTATGCTTCTTTGATAAAAATAATTTTATTTTATAGTGCTTCAGGTTTATCATATTAAAACATTACCTGTGTAAAAAGGAGCCCTAAAATTCAGCTAGATTCTGGCCATGCCATCTTATTCTGTGTTCTAAATATTCACACTTTGGGTTCATGATAAGCTTAGATTTTTAAATAAATATTGAAAACAGCACATCTACCATATAGCTATTCCATAATGCCTCATTCTGGAAAGTTGGGTGTGTACCAATCTTAACGACAGTGATACATAAATATATATCCAGGTTCTGACAGAGCTAATGGTAATCTTATAATATGCATAAATTATAATATTATGATATTATGTCATAAAGTGTTTTTAAAATCTGACTCTAGATTATGTTTCTGAATATTCCTTGATATTTATAGCTCCTTCAAGTGATAAGTGCTTTCATTATTTTTAGGTTCGATCCATAGTGAGTGACTTTGCTGTCTTTCTTACAATTCTGTGTATGGTTTTAATTGACTATGCCATTGGGATCCCATCTCCAAAGTTACAAGTACCAAGTGTTTTCAAGGTGAATTTATCACAGCACTCTCTCTCTTTCTGTCTCTCTCTCTCTCTAGCTCTCTAGGACTAATCTTCATTTAAATGATCTCTATAACCTTAGTACTTGGGATCTTCATGAAAATATGAAGAATATAGGTTAATAGAGCAGTAAATAAAATACACACAGCATGAATAGAATTTTGGTCTAATATTTTAAAATAAAGAATCATAAAACATAAAGATTGCTTGAAAAAATTTTCTGTCAACTATCCAGTTGAAATATCTATATATACAGCATTCCTAAAAGATAAGGAAGCATTTCTAAACTAAGGGAGATGCACTATCTTGATGCAGTATTGCACAGTTGATAAGGCTTGAAAAATGATAAAAAGAGATCTAGAATAGAATTCTGACCATGTTACTAATGAGATACATGTTCAGTATTATCCAAAATTTTGGGGACCGGAAGTGTCTGGGATTTCAATTTTTTCAAAATTTGAAATACTTGTAGATATATAATGAGATATCTTGAGGATGGTACACAAGTCTAAACACAAAATTCACTTATGTTTCATATACACCTTATACACATAGCCTGAAAGTAATTTATGCAATATGTTTGATAATATGTGTGATCTACCACGTGAGGTCAGTTGTAGAATTTTCCACTTGTGAGTCATGTCAGTGCTCAGAAAGGTTCAGATTTCAAAGCATTTCAGATTTCAGGTGTCCAGCTTAGGGTTGCCCATCCTGTATGGGACATTGGACCAGTTATTAATCCCCTCTAAGCCTCTACTTTCTCATGTGTCAAACAAGGCTTGAGACTTCCTCATAGGGCTGTTGATGGAATGTCTTCCTTTAAAACTCACCTCAGGCATCAGCCATGCTTGAAACTCTTCCCTGAACCTCTGATGTGACCTAGAGGTTTTTTTTTTCATTTTCCTGCAACAGCCTGTGCACACATTAAAAATAAGTTACAATATCACAGTGAAAACATTCTCTTTATATGTCTGTCTCTGATTCTAAACCGAAAGAAAGCTCTGATGTATTTATCTTTGTATCTTAGTTCTAGCACAGTGCTAATTGACATGCTATTTGTAAATGTAAATAAATCTACCATTACTTTATTTAATATAGGTATTGATTAAGAACACAGATTTTTGAGTCAGAATTAAAACCCCATCCCTACCACTTACTGGCTTTGGTACCTTGGGCAATTTATTTGATCGCTTTTTGCCTCAGTTTTCTTATCTGTATCATTTTCTTTAGTGTGTTATGAAGAAAAAAAATGAATTACATTTTTTAAAATAAAATATTTAAAGCACTTAGAATAGTACCTGCCACTTTATAAGTGCTTTATGTGGATTATTATTAATTATAGCTCACATAGTTCATCAGTTTATAAACAGGGCTTTCCTAGCAGCATCTGTAAGACTTAATTTGATTTGCTATACATTACTCCAGTTAATAACTATGTACCTTCTATTACTTTTTACAGCCCACCAGAGATGATCGTGGCTGGTTTGTTACACCCTTAGGTCCAAATCCATGGTGGACAGTAATAGCTGCTATTATTCCAGCTTTGCTTTGTACTATTCTAATTTTTATGGATCAACAAATTACAGCTGTCATCATCAATAGAAAAGAGCATAAGCTAAAGGTATAACATTCATTTTAACATTCATTGTAATCTAGATCATTCTGATTTAACTGCTATCAGTTCATTAGAACTTGTCTATATCTGTATTCACTTGTACAGTGAAATATTAAAATAATGTTTTTAGATTCATAATTTTTATTGTCTTACAAGATACTCTGTACTACAGTGAGATAAGAATTTTTCTGTTTATAGCATTTGGCTGAGCTCTAAAATCTGAGATTTTACCTTTAGAGCTTAAAATTTAAAATATTGTTAGAGTTCTAACTTTAGCAAGGCTACAACCTTACCAACTTGTCTTACATCTGGAATTCCTTTATATCTTTATTTGACCTAAAGTAGGTCTATTGCATTGAATTCATTATTGGAAAAAATATATCTTCAACTATTTTTCATTTTTTAAAATTACTATTCTGTCTACCTATAACAACAAAACCCAGCCACAAATGCTATAGTCTGTGACATATTTGGGTCTTACTGCAAATTTCAATAACTTATTTTTATAAAGAGAGTAACTAAATATGGATTTATCTTACTTATATTATGACCCACATTCTGCAATTGTGAATAAATAAAGTTGTTTACTGATATGCATTTGTCTGAGATATGTAATGTGAACACTGCCACTTACAGGAATATGTTAAGTAAAAATCAATGAAATCATAGAATGGTTGAAAATAATCTGAATCAAACCTTGTAAAAACATGTACAATCTTGTTTTGTTCTGGTGTCATAGGGAAATTGCCAGCTATCTTCACATACCTTCTAAGCCGTAGGGAGAAAAAAATCATTTGTCAGAGCAACAGAAATCATGCTTTATGGGATTTTATAACTATGTTCAAAAGATGAAAAAAAATCTCTGATTAAACTCGTTGATTTGGTATAATACCATAAATGTAAGAAATCACATTTATATGTAATAAGTATTACTAAAAAAGAATCATGTGTACATATTGGAGAGAATGTAAGTACATCTTAAAACAAAGGACTTTGTTCATTCTCTTTTGGAAAGTAACTTATGAGTCTTCAAAACCTTTTTAAAAAAGAGTTCATTCTGCTGGGCATCTTGGCTCATGCCTTCTGCAAAAGCAAATATCACCATGATTTTATTATTGAAGTTGCATAGTTAAATAAATCTATAAAACGAGTTTAAGTACTTTATGTTGAATATTGTGTTACTCTGCTACTCTCTATCTAAGAAGGAGGAAACATTTTCTTAGACATTAATTATAATTTTAAAACTGAAATCATCTCTATTTTTATGATTATAAGCTAATATAGAAAAGTTAAAAGACAAAACTGAAAAACATTATAATTTTATTACCTAAAGATAACACTGTTTGCATTTTAACATATACCCCAATATATTTTTTCATACTGTATGTACTGCTTGTATTTTATGTAAGAATATTATCATGGTAATCATCCCATATCAACAATAGGAAATGGAATTATCATTTTTAATGGCTGTATATGTCTCATTGAATGACACATGTTTTAAATTGAACTAAAAACTCCAATTTTAGGAAGAAAATAAGCCATATAATCATTGTTTACCTCTCAAAGAAATTTTTTTTTAGCTTTTATAATTAGGCAGAAATTCTAGTGGTTTAACTAAAAATTATCTTGTATAAAGGTTATAAACTGATTCAGGCACCATTTTTCTAAATATTAATTCAAATTATGTTCAAACAAAATATGTAGGTAAAAGAAAATGTGCATAGGAGATATTACTATTTGGCCCATTCTGTATTTGTGCTCTTTCTAGGTCTCTCAACTATGTGAATCACATGTCACTTGGTCTTGCTCCTTGTTCTTCATGAGCCCATATAGGCCCTTGACATTCACAACCTTTCCAAAGCTCCATCTTAACAAATACATGACTTTCTCCCTTTACATATAGTGCAAATAACGAAAATGTAGTGAAGTATTCTTCGAGTGGCCCTTTTAAGTACTTACATTTGTAGAATTAAATGCAGACCTAAAGCATTTGATATTTTTGTCACTGAAATAAACTTGAGGCTATGTTACTAAACCATTTTTATTGTACAAATAAGTACGTAGTCAAAATTTCATATTTTTGTCCCTTAACACCTTGGATTTAGTAAATGATAGAACAAATCTGGTTTCATCATAAACTCTGCTATATTGCCGCAAGTAGAATAATCAGTCTGTTCTTGGCCATTGTGAATCGCCACTCTCTCTTTCTCCTTGGATATGGATAATTTCTAGAAGGTTTCTTCCAGTAAAGACATATTTTATCTACATTGAAAATTTTGGGGGCTGATAGCCCTTGCCTCCTATAAATCTCAGTAGAAATGTGGTCTGATATTACTGGTTTTCCTGTTAACAACAACAAAATTAGCTTCTCAAAACATTATTTACTCAGAGTAGCAGTTTGTTCCATAGGTGTTCTTCCTGCCTGTTGCTTCACTGAAATGTTTGTAAAGTCTCCCTGGCTTTGGATAGTACCACATTTTTACTAAAACATGTATTTCTTGAATATATTCCCAGGCCATAAGTTAATCTCTTGCAAAACCATTTTCAGTTTTTACTATTTTTCTTTTCTTACTTGAAGACTCATTGTTGCCTTGGTTAGAGTATTCTCTGAAGTTGTTTAATTAACCATGTTTTTTTGTGGCTGTATCAAGCACCTGGCAGACGCTACATCATGAATCTAACTCTACATCATATATCCAAGTCAATTCAGAATTCTTCATTTTATTCTTTATCTCTACCAAACTTATATTTTATATTTTCGCTTTCTTTATCTCCATTGCCAGAACTAGTAGTTGGTTTTCTTTTAGACTATGTCTCTCCTACCAATAAAAATGTTTTATCATTTCATGAATGTTACTATGTACACAATAAAACAGTGTTGCATGTCATGGGCTAGGCCCACCTCACTAGCTTAGTGGCTTACTACTCCATGAGTATGAGGGAACTCAAAATGAGCAAAACTCCAACTCATTGTACCTCATCATCCTTTGAGCGGCTCAAGAGTAAATGAAGTTATAAATGTAAAAGTTGGAGAATGTAAGATATCATATATATTATATAGAGATATATACATGTAAATTCATGCTCTCTGTAGCATTTTGTTTGTTTTTTCTTCTTTAAAGAAGTGGAATAAGCGTAGGTTAACTGAATCACTTTAAAAACAGTAAAAATATCTGCTTTTTTAAAAAAGCACATTCTCTAAAAGTGAAAAGAAAGCAAGATATTATCTTGCAGAAAAGAAAGTTTCTGTTAAGTTACAACTCTGGGCTTTTCTACATGTTTCTGTAGACAGTTCAAGCTTCTTTTGACATCATTTTTAATAAACAGCAATACAATCCTGGATCACTTGAGTAAATGAATGCATTTGCAACATTCATTTGGCACCACATTCTCTTGATGATTATGGCATTTGATATGTTCTTTTTTGCCCTCTTTGTCAGCCTGGTTCTTCATGTCAATCTATAGTCTTTTATGTGGTTAACTTGACAGATGCAGGAAATTGCTGCCAAGCTTTGAAATGAATTTTTTCAGCAGTGGCATCTGGGTATCAGATGGTCCTCTTGGCTGGCCTCTTGTCTTGCTGCATGTTGGTTTTAGTGGGGTCTGGTGTAGCATCACCTGTTGCTATGCTCCCTTCTCCTCCCATATGTCCATTTCCTGTGATTCATAGATGAATGTGAGAATAAAAGCTCTAGTTCTGTCTTTATTTGAGAAAAAATCTACAGAAATATGTTAGAAGGTTCAGAGTGCTCTCTCTGACAAAGGGATACTTCCCATTGGCTGGCATGCCTGTCAGCTAATAATTTGGTTATAAAGACCAAGTTTTTAAAGACATTTTGAATGAAAGGCCAAAAGAATGCTGATTAATTAGTGGAAGTACCAGAACCGCTTTATTTCTTTGATTTGTATTAAATCAAGATGCTCCCATTCCTGTACAACATAATCATGGGAAATTTATGTTTTTCTTTTTAGTATATATTTATTACATTATAAAACTGGCTTTCGAAATTTAAAAAGGACATTATTTTTTCTGAAAAAAAGTCCACTTCCTGCAGTTCAGAATATCACTGTTTAATTTGTATTATCTTTTAAAAACATTCAATAAGAGGTATAAGGAAATCACTGTCATGACGCAGGCTTCCCTCATGTTATTAAGCTGTAGTGAACATGAACCCTGAGAAAATCTAGGCATACTCAAAAGCATAAGCTCAACTCTCAAGGCCCTCGGTCTTCTGCCCCCCTCTGACATTGGTCTCGCAACCACCACCACCTCTTACATATTCCATTATCTTTTAGCAGTACCACAACTGTGCAAAACACCTCCACAGGGCACTGTCTACATTGTACTTCCTCAGGGACAGGAACTCAAGTAGTTGGTCCTTCACTGTTGCATATCCTTCTCATCCTGGAGTTGCTAGGACAAAATACTTCTCAAATTGCTTAAGATGTTGTCTTTTGAAGGGACCAAAATTTAAGTTTTATTTTATGGAACCACATCTTCAAAAATGTTTTGCATTTTGCATTATGGCTCTCGGGAATTTTCTTCACATGCCTTTTTGATTATGCTGACACCAGGATAAGTCTTTTTCTACTCTCCAGCTCTTACAAATGAAATTCTTTCCTGAGTTACTTGCAAATAAAAGTTTCCAGAGTCATATACATCAGGGAAATGAGTTTAGACATTTTGGTGAACTGTAGCATTGCCCCAGCTAAGCTGACCCAATGAAGGGTACCACTGAATTGGTGACAAAAATGGGAAGAAAAGGTCCTTAGGTAGATATCTTCCATTTTCTCTTCACTATCTTCTATTGCACTTTTATAATTTGGCAGGAATAAGTAGAAAGAAAAGAAAGCACAACTGACTTTAACAAGTCAGTTTCTTAATAAGAAAACAATTAGCAAAACAAATAGAGAAGACACTACCATGACAAAAATGGAACACTCCATAAATTTCACACTCCAGTCTATATGAGTTTTCATATTAACTAAAACTACATCAAGTTTGATAAAACTGCCTCTAGGAAAGCCAAAACTATTCTTCTAGAAGAATTGGTAATTTCTGCTCATGATCATAACAAATTTAACTACTGTATTTAGTTTAATATTACTCTTTTAACTTTATTCCTGAGATGTTTTAATGATGCATATTTTATTTTTTTAAGTCAATCTGTAACTTTTATTGATTGCTTATCAAGTGCCAATGATTGTACTAAAAAACTATGGGAAACATGGAGCAACTATATGATAAGTTATCTGCTCTCAAGAAATATAGTTTTATGGAGGAGTCTTGAATCTAATGAGTAAAAAATAAAAACATTATTGTTTAACTGCTAGAATTTAATATTGCCTAACATTTACTAGGCACTTACTATAGTGCAAATTTTATTCTAAATTATTAGCAAAATTATATAATTTAATTCTAACAACCCTATGAGGTGCTTTCTACTATCATCATTTTTTCTGATAGGGAAAAGGAGGTGCAAGAGATTAAGCGATTTGCTCAAGGTAATTGAGTGAGCCTTCATTTAATTCCATGCTGGAACATAAAATAGGCCAAGCCTTTGGCTACCCCTGAGGCTTTACACTTTCAATTTCTACAGGATGTGAAGGGAGAGGTTAACAGTGTTCTTCCCCATCTTTGATTTTTCTTATCAAGGAGACCTCACCTAATCACCCTATCCAACCAACAAAGCAATCTTCACATACCCCATTGCACAAATTTTTTCTCTTTTACATTTCCTGCCTGGTCCTAGGAAGCACTTAAGTTTGCAACACCATGTCAGTGTTAATGGAGTGGAATCAGAGAGGAGACAGAAAGTACAAAAATTATCATTTTTAAAGAGAGGCTGGATTTTTGTAGTGCTGAAACTGAAACAAATGAGAACAAGATAGCACTATATTAAGATAAAAATACATATAAACATATAGGACATTTAGGCTGCATGATATAGTTCTTCTCAGTAAAAGTCACCCATTGAGACAAAAAAAGACACTTACTAAACTGAGTGTTTAAAAAGGGTTTATCTCCAGGAGATCTGATATGAAGGGCCTCTTGGGTATTGTCAGGAAGTGGTTTCTATTCATAATCCTTAACTCTGTTGTTGACACAGTTTCTATTCTTTCTTTCTTTCTTTTTTAACAGAAAGGTTGTGGGTACCATCTGGATCTATTAATGGTAGCTGTCATGCTCGGTGTGTGCTCCATCATGGGCCTGCCATGGTTTGTGGCTGCCACAGTCCTCTCCATCACTCATGTCAACAGCCTAAAACTGGAATCAGAATGTTCAGCTCCAGGAGAACAACCCAAATTTCTTGGCATTCGGGAGCAAAGGGTTACTGGACTTATGATTTTCATTCTTATGGGTTCATCGGTCTTTATGACCAGTATTCTAAAGGTAATGAAATCTGCTTTTATAAATCTGAGAGAAGGCAGAATATATTTATCATTGTTTTAAAAGTTTCATTTGAATCTAAGACATAAATTTATAAATATTGTATGGTGTGTGATAAAACTAATGAATTTTAAAAAACCTTTTACATAATTCTTCTTAACCTAAGGGAGAGAAATTATGTTTTATATTTTAGAACCCCTAACATAAAAATGTTGTCTGGCAAAGTAAAATTTGATGTGCAAATCATCACAATAATTTCGTGCTGGTGATCAAGCTATGGGAAAATTCACTTATTTCTGACTGACTTGACCTGAATTCACTGCAGGTCTATACAATGTAAAGTCTCGATTTTCTGATCAGTGGACAGATATATCAGCATTAATGTTACTTACTATAAGATAGAGATGCAGAGATGAGCACAGTCCTGGTCATGATCACATATGCAGCTTTGTATCTGAAATGATCCACTACTGCATGGACATCATCATTGCATGTACTTATTTTTTTCACACAATAGTTGAAATTCATTTTGAAGAGTTTAAAGAATAATTATTTTGTCATGTAATTTTGTCAGATATTTCCAAGGTATATTGATTTTGTTATAAATTATAACTCATTTTAGTTGTTTATCATTTGAAATTTTTAATTAAATTATTTAATCATTCACACAATTCTATTTGCATTTAATCATTGACACAGGTGCATTTGAAAAGAATTGATTCCTATGTTGTATAAGTAATTATCTTATGGACATAGGATGCTAGTGACTGTTACAATAAAAAAAATTAAACAATCCACATTTAAAATTATCTGGCATAATGTAGAAATGGCATTTCAGTGTTAGTTTCATTCTTGGTTTTGTTTTTTTTTTTTGTTTGTTTGTTTGTTTTTTTGGTTGAGTTGGAGTCTCACCTCGGTCGCCCAGACTGGAGTGCAGTGGCCACTCCTGGCCACCACAGCCTCGCCTGCTGGGCTCCGGCGATCCTTCTGCCTCAGCCTTCCGAGTAGCTGGAATTACAGGCATGCGCTACCACGTCCGGCTGATTTTTTGATTTATTGTAGAGATGAGGTCTCACTGCCCAGGTGGGTCTCAAACCCGCGGGCTCAGGCAATCCACTCACCTCAGCCTCCCAAAGGCACGAGATTACAGGCTGAGCCACTGAGCCCGGCTTCATTCTTTATTTTAAATTCAAATATCTCACCATTGTGAAACAAAATTCAAATTGTCTCTAAAGTAACGTAATAACAGTAAATATTATTGTTCACTATAAATCACATTTTTAAGTAGGTTTTGACCTATTAAATACTTATAACAACCCTATTATTATCATCGTCTCTTTTTAGATTTTGGGAAATGAAGGCTTAGAGAGCCTAAGTAACTTACCTTTTTGTTACACAGCTAAAAAGTGATAGAGCTGGAATTTGAACCCATGCCTTCCAGTTCTGTAATATACTGCTTTTTTTCTAAACTACCATTTTTCTGTTTTTCTTTTTGATGAGCGCAAAATATCATGACTGCATCATATTTGAAAATAACTTGTACCTTCTCTCTGGTTGTTCTTTTACAGTTTATTCCCATGCCAGTGCTATATGGAGTGTTTCTTTATATGGGTGCTTCATCTCTAAAGGGAATCCAGGTAAATTACTCACAATACTACAGGCACATCTGTGATGACTTATCTCAAGGTCTATTGATAAGTCCTGTGACAGTTAAGAAAATGACATCACCTGAGGAGCAATTTTTAGACCACAATTAAATTTCTTCAAGCTGGTCAGAGTTACAAAAATTAAAGACGATTCTGTCCAGTATCTAAGGTTAATAATCCAAGGGTATTTTTATTTGCCATAGTATGTTAAAACTGCAAGAGGTTTAGATTTTACAGCTTTTTCAAAAAATAGTAGCAGTATATTTCAAGATATATCCAAATATATGCATATAATCTTTGACACTCTAATAAGATTTATGGACATCTATCTATATGAATAGAAAAAAGGCCAGGCTCGGTGGCTCAGCCTGTAATCTCAGCACTTTGGGAGGCCAAGGCAAGTGGATTGCCTGAGCTGAGGGTTCGAGACCAGCCCAGGCAATTTGTTGAGACCTCGTCTCTATGAGAAATCAAAAATTAGCTGGGCGTAGTAGTGATCGCCTGTAGTTTTGGCTACTGGGAAGGCTGAGGTGGAAGGATCGCTGGAGACTGGCAGGTCAACTCTGGAGTGGCCATGAGCATGCCACTGCACTCCAGCCTGGGCGACAGAGTGAGATTCCAACTCAAAAAAAAAAAAGATATTCATTGTAACGCATACTATTAAAATATTGGAAATAATCCAATTACCCAACAGCAGTAAAATAATTAAGTAATCTATGGTGCATTCACTGAGAATTGATAATCATAATGACTACAAAAGTAACATCATAAAAATGCTCATCACAAATTCCAAAGTGAAAACCACCTACCTTAGATTTACATAGCTATGAGTTTGAGTTGTACTAAAAGGGAAATTAGAAAAATTTTTTAAAAAATTATTGGGATAATGAGAAACTGGGTGAAATTTTCCCCTTTATGCTTGTTTTTATGTTATCATACTTATAGAATTATTATTATTATTATTATTTTGAGTCGGAGTCTCACTCTGTCGCCCAGACTGGAGTGCAGTGGCCGCTCCCAGCCACCGCAGCCTCAACCTGCTGGGCTCTGGCGATCCTTCCGCCTCAGCCTTCCAAGTGGCTGGAATTACAGGCATGCGCTACCACGCCCGGCTGATTTTTGATTTATTGTAGAGATGAGGTCTCGCTGCCCAGGCGGGTCTCGAACCCATGGGCTCAGGCAATCCACTCACCTCAGCCTCCCAAAGGCGTGGGATTACAGGCTGAGCCACCGAGCCCGGCTATAGAATTATTTTTAAAGTTAAAATAAAAATAAAGGTATAGGGTAAAACAATTTCAAATATAAGGGAAACTTTATGCATTTTTTAGGTAAGTTGTGGCTAAATAAATATTTTAGGCACTGTATTAGTTTTTATTGCTGCATAACAAATTACAACTTGGTAGCTTTAAATAAAAAGTATGTATTATCTCGCAGTTTCTAGGAGTCATGAGTTAGGCTACAGATAAGCCAGGTGGTTCTGGCTCAAGATGTCTCATGTGTTGCTGTCAGGATGTGGACAAGAACCACAATATGTGAAGGGTTGGTAGGGCTGGAGGATGTTTCCAAGATGGCTCTCACACAGCTGTGGATCCAAGTCATCAGTTTTTTTCTGGTTGTTAGTAGGAAGGCTCAGGGTTTTTTGTTGTTGTTGTTGTTTTGCCACAATGGCCTCCTCATAGAATACTTATATGTTCTCACAACACGGAACCTAATTACCTCAGCATGAGAAAGAGAGAGAGAGAGAGAGAGAGAGAGAGAGAGAGAGAGAGAGAGAGAGAGAGAGAGTCACAGTGCTTTTTTACTTAATCTTTAAAGTCACACATAGTCATTTCCACTTTTTTCTATTTGTTAGAAGTGAGTCACTAAGTTCAGCTTGCACACAAGGGGAGGGAAAGAAAGGATTTTATCTTTTGAAGAGAAAAATATCAAATAATTTGTGGACACATTTTAAAACCTTCACAAGTATATTTTAAATCTTTACAGAAGTTGTAGGCAAATTAACTCTGCATCTTTCTTTTATGATATTGTTATGATTGAATAGTATTTCCTCAAAATTTATGTCTACCTAGACTCTCACATTGTGGCCTTATTGGAAATAGAGTCTTTGACAATGTAATCAGATGTGAATCTCAAGATGAGATCATCACGGATTTAGGGTGAGCTCTAAATTCAAGGACTAGGGTTCTTATCAGATGAGGAGAGGACATAGAGAGACACAGGAAAGAAGGCCATGTGAAGATGGAGGAAGAGATTAAAGTTTTGCTTCCACAACTCAAAGATGCCAGGAGCCTCTAGGAACTGAAAGTGACAAATTCTCTCCCCTAGGCCTTTCAGAGGCAGAGTGGTCTTGCCAACATCTTAATTTTAGACTTCTGGCCTCCAAGGCTGTGAAATAATAAATTTCTATTGATTTAGCATCAAGTTATGGTTATTTGCTATGGCAGCCCTAGGAAACTAATATAGATTTCTACTTAAATTGGCCTTTGAATAATCTTGCTTTATAACAACATTATATAGCCAAAACATTCTAATTTTCTTGACAAAGAAACTGGAGGCTCATTTTTTGGATAGTTTTTTTTTTTTTTGTCAACTGAAAAGAAGATACAAATTGCAGCTTTGTATATGACATAGCAAGACTCATTGCTGTTTAAAATATGTCAAAGAATAGTTACTTGGCTGAGGACAGGAAGCACAGTATCTCTGTTGCTGAATGTACTATGTAATGGCTTCTGACTTTGGTAGAAAAAGAAGCAGGTAGACCTTAGAAGGGTGCCTGATATCAGATGGAGGGAAAAGTTCAATATGAAGTAATTGTAAGATTACTAAATACCCAAAGTACAAAATAGTATGACTGAATCTTCATCCCAACACTGCGTAAAATTAACTGCGAGACGGAGATGGTCGAGAAGCGCTATGTGTTTAAATTTTGGTCGGATTTAATTTGCTCATTTAAAATTTCATGTATAAAAAGTATATTTTGATAGAACTGGTTTAGTAAGGCAGACAGGGAAGGGTATTGAAGAGATTTTATTTATTTGTTTTGCTTTTTTATTTTTATTTTTTGCCTTTGGCAAAAGTTCCACAAGTACTAATTTCATCTGTAAGTGAAAAGTATTTCTTATTAGGCCCCAGGCTTACATAAATACAGCAGCAGAAGTTTAAGAAATAAAATAAAATCATTTTGATAGGTTCCAACAGTTTTTTCTCCCCTAATTCCAGTCACATGATTTTATATCCAGGAGGTTTAGAATTAAACAAGAATGTCAAATTTTGGAATTATTTGGAGTGTGAATCTTTCAAATGAAAATTAAACAAAATAGTATCAAAGACCCATGAGTTAAGTATAATTAGTTTTAAATAACACAAATGAGACAGTAAGTGGGCCACACAAACAGGGTCTCATACTGAGAAGCAGAGTTTGTGAAAATTTAAGTGAGCCCAAAGCTCAGACAGTTGAAATTCATATTTAGAACTGTAGCTAACTGGTTTGAGGAAGTGTAATATTGATATCAGGACATGATAAAAGCCAAATGAAAAACTCAGAATATATTTTTCATGATTATTATTACTTAAACATGTGCAGAATATCAAGGAGTATGTTACTTTGTTACCATATAATATTGGAGGAATTTTTTTACCTGCTATATTTTACCTGCTTGTTTGGCAATATTAAAAAACTTATTATCTAGGCTTCTCACAGAAAAAACAGATCACAGTGTTCTCATGAATGCTGTTTCTGTATTCAGATATATAACCACATCTATATTCATTCTAACACTTCAGGAATCCAAAGTAAAGCAAATGTGCCATTTAAACAATAACAATTGAAGCACCCACACACTGAAGTACACTTATGCAATAACATAGCTTCACAAATGGAGAAATGGTGGCTGGGAAAAATTAGTTCTATAGAAAAGGAAATATTAGATTGTAAGCCAGAGGATTGTATTTTATTTCTTTCCTGTTCCCACCTCTATCATGTAACAAGTTATATTTGTTTAATGACTTCTAATTTTAAAAAAAAACATTTAGAAAATAGAATTAAAAAGACCTAATGACATGTATATGGAGAAAATGGAGAGAGGAATCAGAAATGAATTTAGCCTTCAGTATTGAGTAGATGATTCAATAATGTTTTGGAAGATATGTTTAAATATGAATAAATGAATGGTCAATGGATGAATGCATGTATGTATGATTCTGGTTTAGATAATTGAGGGAAGAAAGGTCATACCATGCTATCAAGCAGAGAACACATAAGAGAAGTTTATGATGAGTTTGGGATTCTTATTACATTTACAAGCAGATTTGGTAAAGCAGGATGTTTTGACTCTAACATTTTATCTCTGTAGACATTTGTCCCACTGCAAATTAGAGTAATTTTGACATATTTGAGAACTGCTTTATGCTTTTTTAATAAGTTAGCTAAGAAATAAAATCTAATATTACTCTTTTGAAAATGCATACTGGATTTTACTATAGAAATGGCATGAAATAAAACACTGACTGGCAGTGATTGAAACCATTATTTTCTGTATAATTCTGTCTTGTTGGAAACATTGAAAACAAAACTTGGCCTGAGAAAAATTAATAATTCATATAAAATAAACTAACAAGCAGGATACTTTGTAAGTAAAATATCATCACATATTTAAATTTCTTCTGAAAATTTAATTTATAAAAATCAAATAGAAAAAATTTGGTTTGCTTGATAAAGAAGATCTCAAAGTTAGTTATAACGATAATAATATGTTTATATTAGTATATATTATTATACATTATTATGATATTATTATATACACTATAACAGTAGTATTATGCAATATTAGGTATTGTCTTTATGGCAAAATTGAAACAGAAATAACATTGATTCAGATGAAAATTATTTTAATAAAATACACTTGAAAAATATAAATGTTTTGACAGTACTATAGGCAATTAATCAAGAAATTAAATTGCGTCAGCAAAATCAACTCTGAAAAACATTATATTAACAAAACTTTATCTTAGTTAAATCTTTGTGGTTAAGATGTATGTATTTATAAAGAAAACATTTAAACTTTTGTTGGAACAAAATCAAAACTGCAAAGTCAAAATAAGGAGTTAAAACATACTCATCAGCAGCTGGATATGGTTCTAGAACTCAGAAGCGAGAGAGAGCTGAGGCAGAAATCTAGGTCTGAGAGTCATCAGCAAGCATGTGAAGGTCAAAGCTATGGGTATGAATGAACTATTCCAGGAGAGAAGAGGATAGAGAATAGTAATCCAGGAAGTCCAATACTTGAGGGGCAAATAAACAAGGAGATTGTGATATGACAATGAAAAAGAAGATGGTATGATTTTATTTTGCCTCTCAGGTCTCTACTTTCCAAGGTAGCAATATTTAGCATTGGCCTTTACTATTTTTAAACTGTTCTAAATTGTAACACGACTTCATATTCAAGAAAACATGGGATATTATTGAACTGAAATTGTAGTATTTCAGAAGATAAGTATAGCAATCGTGTTGTCCTGATGCCCAAATATCAACTTCAGTGTAATTCAGATATGTCATGTAAACCTAAAATTTTGAACTATACTAAATATCGAATTGTCCTACTTTTATTGTTATTTTACTCCCAAAACCAATTTAGTCTGTTTAATCTTTTAGCTCTTTGATAGAATAAAGCTTTTCTGGATGCCTGCAAAACATCAACCAGATTTCATATATCTAAGGCATGTACCACTTCGAAAAGTCCATCTCTTCACAATTATTCAGATGAGTTGCCTTGGTCTTTTGTGGATAATAAAAGTTTCAAGAGCTGCTATTGTCTTTCCTATGATGGTATGAAATTTCTGTCAACCCTTTTGTCTTTCTTAAATTTTCTGGTCTTTTTGGAAACACATGAACTGACGTTGGAGCAATAGAGTTATTTTGAACAATTATTGGGAATTCTGGTATTATTTTTGGCACTAAAACTAGTGACTAGGATATCTATGAATTTGAAAATATCTATGAATTTCAGTGATTCATATTAGTTTATTCTCTGTCATTCTGAATGTTTGTATGGTTTGAATTAATTGAAACTAGAAGGGAAAATGAAGACTTACAAATTTTAGCATTAAAAATATACTAGCAAATATAAAAAGTTAAGATTTTTAAAAATAAAATTGTATCAAATGTTTAAGAAAAGTTTCAAATACTTCAAAAACTGTAGTGAATTTGAATAACTATAATTTTTAAAATTATAGTCTAGATAAGAATGTTCTAATGTTCATGAATATAATATAAACTATTAACTACTATATTTGAGGAGTAGTCAAATATGTATGTATTCAAAATTACTCCTATACTGACTAAAGTTATGACATTATTCTAGGGATATGGTAAGAAAAGGAAATGAAGGAAGCAAAAGACTAGACAATGTTTTATATATATATGTGCGTGTGTGTGTATGTATATATACATATTCAAATTTTACTTTAATCTTAGTTCTAATAGAAGCTGAATTATTACTATCAAAAAACAAACAAGCATCTCCACATCTCCCATTTCTATTTTTTTCTTTTCATTTTAAATACTTAATGATTTACTTCAGGTATTGGCCCTGGTATTTGTAAGAAAGCTGATGGACTTCTTGTTTACCAAACGGGAGCTCAGCTGGTTGGACGATTTAATGCCTGAGAGTAAGAAAAAGAAACTAGAAGATGCTGAGAAAGAAGTAAGTGAGAGCAAAACCAATGTTTTATAAAGAAAGAAAAAAGGTACATAATAATAGCTCTTTGCAAAACTAAATTATTGTTTTTATCTTTAGACAGTGATTACCAGCAACCACAGGTAAACTAGTTTGAAAGTTTAATGTTTAAAAACATAAATAATGAATAGAGAGCATGAATGTCTCATATGCGGAAACCAATCCTAACAGAATATACATACTTTGTAATTAATTATCCTCCAAACTGTAAAGCTTATTTTTCTGATTCCTTTCTGGATGGCAGAAATTTGCTGATGCCGAACTACTTCCAGATTATGGTCATGTGGTAACTGATTTTTGGTTAAATATGTCAGACGAAAAAAGAGACATTACTATTGTTGGCATTTTCCTAAAGAACAGAGTTTTAATAAAAAGATTCTAATGAAAAACTAGTTATTCTCGAAATAGGTAAAATGCTCATGAGTAAAAATGTTCATCTGATTTGGTTTCAAAGTGATTTAAGATTGACTAAATGTTATTTGAGAACATTTCATTTCAAATGTTGTTTGTTCTGGGATTTAAGTATTTCCACAGACTACTTGTTTATCCTATTCTATTTCATATACTATAACAATGCATTTTAAGTGTTATAGCATAAAGTTTGTTTGTAAGCCTGGATCTATTTTGTAGGCTATTAAATCAAAACTTTTTAAAACATACATAAAAACTATAAGAGTATAAGTAGGAAAAAAAATGACCTGTATAATATTTAGCAGAATGATTGAGCCCATACATTGTAAAACATAAAAACAAAACTTCCACATGAATAAAAGTGAAAATAAAAAATGTTTAATGAGAATTGTTCATTATTCTATTTTTCTTGCTCCTAGAGGTGGTCAGTAAATGTATTTTATCTTCAGAGTATATTCTATCTATAGAGTATCTATCTATAGACATCTATTTCTCTATAAATAGAATTCTGTGTCTATCCACAGAGTATTTTCTCAAACCATGAATATATTCCCCATTTCCTTTGGAGAAATCATTTGCAAATGTTTCAGGGGTCTTTGGTTTTGCTTAGTCTTTTAATGAGGCTAGATTTGGTCACAAAATCTAATGTGATTTCTGTTCAAAAATTTCTACTAATATGGCTACATAATGCGTGATCCTTTCCATGGTGTTCCATCACTGTCAGTGAATTCCCACATGTAGAGATGGATCATGATGATATATCTTAATTCTATATGAATATTTCAATTTTTCCAAATGTTGTAGAATGCATACTTAGAATCATATTTCTTATACTATTAATGTAGCACTAAAATAGTATATTATAACATTGTCATTATTTCTTTATATTTCTGTTTGGTATATTCTTATTTAGATATTAGCATTTAAAAAATAATACTTTAGGATATTTTGATAGTCTTCATTTCTTTTTAGGGCTTTAATAAACATTTGCTTTTATCCTCAGACACTATTTAAGAAAAATATGGCAGAGTTTGACACAAGTTAAATTTAATTAAATGGACACCAGAATATGAAAATTAAATGATCCATACTTTATGTAATTAAAATTATTCAGTTTGAAAGCAATTTTCAAAATGTTTATATTCCAAAGAAAATAATTTTGAAGACAAAACTCATTAGCTCTGAGTTTCTGCCACAGTCTTCCTGATAATTTTAGTGTAGCAGGTACTGGAATTACCTTGTTTTAATATAATGTTGGTAAAAAAAAAATGATTTCCCACCAGGGCCACTGTCTGTGGTTTGCATGTTTTCTCTATGTCTGCATGAGTTTTTTCTGAGGACTCCAGTTTCCCTCCACATCCCGAAGAGGTACACATTAGGTTCATTGGCATGTTTACATTATCCCAGTGTGAGTTAGTGTGGGTGTGAATACCCCCTGTGATGGGATGGCATCTTGGCCAAGGCTGCTTCCTGCTCCCTTCCTTGTACTCTGAACTGCTGGGATAGGCCCCAGCCACCCATGACCCTAAACTGGAAAAAGCATGTTGGAAAAGTAATTAATAAATGAATACAAATAATTTAAAATAAAAATTCAAGTATATGATAATCATACAAATGTACAACAATGAACAGTTCTATGTGAAAGTGTCTACCCATATTTGTCATTGTTTTTAACTGCTTGATGATAGGAGATGCTCCTTACAATTTTACTCTGTAAACATTTATTCCTTGGTTTAACCCACCACCTCTGCAACTGCCATAATTCACTGATTCACTAAAAATTGGGTTATTCATTATCTTACTTGTTTTTATTAATCTTTCTTAAATGTATTTATAGCACACTTTTATTTTAGTGTTTAATATTAAAAGTGTTTTGGGTCTTTAGAAACTTGGTAATGTTTTGGTGATCAGAAATATGCTGTAGGAATTTAACTCTTGTTTATATAAGCTAGACTATGGTAGAATTGGTTTTGTTATACATTTCACTTAATGTCACAGTTTCCACGAACCTATCAACAACTTTATATGAGGACTTACTGTATCATTAATTATACTCAAGCAGTAACTAGCATATTTAATTTTGCTTTATTTTCTGTCAAGTGTCTTTCTGCTTCTGGTGGAATATGCTAGCAACAGCCTCAGCCATCTAGTCATCTCTTCCACAGTATTCTTAAGCTATACTCATACCGTGAAACATTCTTGTCCTCAGAACTTCAGAAAATGAAGAATGATACATAATCTGTTATATGATGTTTAAATTCTTTTCTACTGTGATTCAATAAAAGTTTCAAGTTCTCCTTTTTCTGTGAAAAGGGAGAAAAAAGTTTGATTATAATCATAAATGTATTAGAATTTGCCATTTCTATTGCCCAGAACCACTCACATGGCCGTGCATGTGTGGTACGTGTGTGTGTGTGAGTGTGAGTGTGAGTGTGAGTGTGTGTGTGTGTGTGTGTGTGTGTGTGTGTGTGTGCATGCAAAATTCCATTTTGGAATTTATTAATCTCATAGGGCAGAGAGCTGTGTAATGAACTTCTAACACATATTATATGCCCACTGTACTCCAATGGAGTTTTAATATAATGCTTTAAAAGTTTTCTGATTATGAAGATAAAGATTTTAGAAGTATCTATTACTAAATTTCCTAAAACTGATGATTCTAAAAGGAATACATTAAAGATTTACTGGGGGCAGTTTTACAGCTAAATTCTTTAGATTCAAGTTTGAGGGAAAAGCCTTGTAACACATTAACCAGACAGGTTTACAGATCCTTAAAATCTCAAATGGATTAGTAAATGATACCTTCATATGATCCTCAGTACATGGAAGAAACAAGAGAACCAATAATACAGTCAGGAAATAATCCATTATTGAGCATTACAATATAATTTTGACTAGTGCAAAGATAACTAATTCTTCATTAACCTGGATAGAAAAAAGGAAGCTTAAATATGTTTACTTTCTAGCTTGGAATTATAGTAAATCAGTATGATCAGTCAAAAGAGTAAGAAGATTGAAGAAGAATTATGTTAAAACTTCAATTCCTGGTTGATTTCTACTTTTTTCCCAGACTTCAGTATTTTATTTTCTTGAGACTTATGGATTCCATAGCAGGATATGTTAGATACTACGGAGGTGTCTTATACCAAGGCCCAGTCTTTAGGAGATTGTGTGTTAGGATAGTAAATGGACAAGTTCTCCAGAAATGTTGCATTTCTGCAATTGCTCAAATTAATTGAGTAACTTTGATCATAATATGGCAAGATGGTAAATAGCAGAAATGTCTCAGCTCCCTGAAACTTGAATATAAAGTATGCTCACCTCTTGTCCTTTTGATGATAGTTACAAGCTTGTACCTTTATCCTCCAGGGTTTTCCTCTCAGTAGCCCATTTCTGGTTTTATGGCACCGAGAAAACATTCATTTGACCTTAAAATTCAATAATGAGTTAAGCAGAATAAATAGCTACACAGGCCAGTCCAAGGTCGCAGAGCTTCTGTTCCAAATTTTCATGTACTTCATGCATATGCATATGCATATGCTTCAGTTTTTAGAAAGAAAGGATTATAATCAGGGTAGAAATGAATATTGGAACCCTGACATTTTGCACATTGCTCTGTGTAAAGGGAAGACTGCAGAATCAAATTCTGGATGTCCAAATGTGCTCAGAGTACCAACATGCCTTCCTTCCTACTTAAATATTCTCTAGGATATTGTACACATTTGACAAAAGGCTACTGTTAAAAGCAGAAAACCCCAGCAGAATGTTTGCTCCCAGGCAGGGTGAAAAGGGGTTAATGGTAGATAAATCCTAGAAATTCAACTCTATGGAAGTGATCATGATATTGATACTTCTTAATTTACTGGGGGTTCACTCTAACATATATACCACAGAAGAAAAATAAAGAGGACAAGAGGGGTGCTGTGATCTGTATAAAGGATCATGAAAAAGGCCAAGAAAGCATAAAAGCAATCTGAAAAACAGTGCAACTAAACAACAGAGGATGTTTTACTGCTAAGAAATGTTAGAATTGATTGTGGACTTGGGAAGCACGGCTAAATTATTACACAGACAATTGTCATTTCTAATTGAATCTTAGGGTGGGGCAAACATATTCTCCTTCCTCAACAAGTCGTTCTCCAAAGTGTGGTTCCAGAATTCCAGAACCTCTGCCACATCTGTCAACATCTGGCAACTTATTAGAATGCAACTTCTTGGGCCCTGCTTCAGACATATTGAGTCAAAACTCTGGGAAGTGGGCTAGTCATCTGTGTTAACAAGACCTCCAGGTGATTCTGATGTAAGGTTTGAGATAAGCCCTTTCCTAAAACCATAGAATCAGACTCTAGAGTATAATCTTCTAAATGTAGAGAGACACTGTCAGAATTTTTATTTATAATAATTCATATAATTACCTAGAAACACTGAATCAAATATTCTCATGAAAAATATATCATGTCTATGTATTTATATGAATCCTATATGAACCCTTCACTTTTCTTTTTCAGTTTTTATTAAGTGAGTAGTTTTACATATTGGCTTTTAAATTCATTGGAAATTATACAAAATATCTCTTATAAATATAACATTTAATGTTTTTCAAAGACTATATGGATATATATTTATGTATGTAATGCTCACAGCATTATCTGTTCCATTTGTAATTGGGGAAGAAGATGGTTTGACACTTCTTACATTCTACAGGTTTTGTTTTTACTCTTGGATAAAATAAAAAGGTTCAGATTAACTTCTGATGTCCCTTCCTTTCCTTAAGATCTGTGAATTCTGAAATTGCTGAATCTTATCTCTCTCTAATTTTCTAAGCACCTTTGTGAACATTGTTCTTTGTACTTTGAGATATTTGAAGCCCCCTCATAGATACAGACTTTGCCTGAAAAATTAATATCTATTTCACTAAAGGTAATTAAAGGATAATATTATTTGCTAGGTATCATGACATATGAATTGTGAGTTTTGTGCCATCATAAATACAATTCAGATTCATGGTGTAATTTGATATATAACACCCTATTTATCAAAACAGCGAAACTTGACTTCAGTTTTATTTTCCACTTCTCCTCAGCACAGGCTTTTGGCTCCAGTCAGACCAGTTGTTTATTGTCATGCACATCTTATTTATTCCTCACATTTGGGGTCAGCCCACATTCTTTCTTCTAATCTAGAGTTTCTCCTTTCTTCAGTCTCCATTCCTGTACTTTTCATCTTTTACACTCCTGATCTTTTACATCCTCTGAGCTTAGGATTTATAGCTTTCTTTTCATTGTTGTAATCTACAGGTACCAGGCTACCTGTGATATAGATTGTGCTTAATACATATTAATTGAATGGATTGATTAATAACTCCTGGATTATTCTTCTTGTTAACTATGTGCATAGCACATAATATGTGCTCAGTTTGAGTGCTGTTGAATAGATTCATTTTTCTAAGCCTCAATTTTCCTGCTCCTTACAGGATATAGCATTAATTGTTCTTCACTTATTTTATATCTGAAAAGTGCTTTGACTATCTTAATTAAAAGATGGCATTTAAATCACAGTATAAATATTCCTCTAGTCAAATTGGCAAAACCCTTCAAATGTCCTTGGGTAAACTTTGATCATCATCCCCTTAACATTCTCCCCATGTTGTAGAACTCGGCATATTTTTAATGGACCCTGTGTAAATTAAATGCTTAATGGAGCTCATTTTAACTTATTTCTGACTTATAAGGTGGCGATTACCCGTTAGCTTTATGCTATCACTTTCGCTTTCTTTTCTGGAATTACTGAGATAACCTAGGTTGTGGTTGTCGTGACGGCTAGTTCCTGATTTGACTGCTCCTCCTCAGAAAGCCTCAATTTTTGGCTTCCTCACAGTACTGCCGGGATGCAGCCGGCCCTCCATCCCCGCGCTCCGGGGCCCACCCAGCTTCCTTCTGGCACTGAAGGCAGCGGCTGCTCTGCCACCCTTCTCTTCAGATAAGCATGGCTTGGAAAGCTATCTTTAGAGGTGATGAGTTTTTGTTTGGATAGAATTATGACTAGTATAAAACCCACACATGCTAACAAGCCACAGAGTGCAAAATAATTATTGAAAGCAATTTGAGAGAAAAGTGGAATATTATCTGAGGAAAAAACAAAATTGTTCACAAAGCTTTGGACCAATTTTTTGCTGTTAGATTGAATCTTGAGCCTTTGTTTTCTGCTGCCAGGTAATCTAAGCACTGAAGGCACTGCTCTTCTCTTCAGCTTTTTTTGGATTTTACTCTTTCTTAAACCCTTCTACTTGTCTCCTTGACATTTTATTTTGGATTGGCCAGAAAAGATACTATATATCAAGCTTAACCTTGCAATGGGCAACCAAGAAAAGAACAGTGTTTTGTTCGCATCTTAGTTTTGCCTACAGTACCTTTGGTATCACTGATTGTCTTCTCTGTGCAAAGAGGTAAACTTCCCTATAGCAAAAGTAACCTTTTCCACCTGAAATGATACATATGCTCTGCCGTGAACTACAGGATGTGCACATAAGTTTATTTGATGTCTGTATTATGTTCCATGTATTGTGACTAACCTAGTTGCAAAGCATGCTTCATTCTAGGCTGCACGTCAGCTCTGTTCAAATGTTTGAACGGGGAATTTCAGACCTGTGGTACTATCTACTCACCTTGATTTAGTTCTAATAGTGCTGCCAAATGACATGGGGAATTGGCATAATACACAAGTAATAGAATGCTTCTGATGGGCCCTAAAAGAAAAATTTTCCTTTTTTTAGCTGCCAAAGAATAAAATTAGTTCCTGGAATGCAGAGGGGCTGACACACATGCCATTAGAATCACAGAATGCAAATATAACTTTGGGTTTCTGGGGGAAAGCTTATAAGAGTATAAGTAGCAGGCACATGCATTCCCTGGCCTCTCCATTATTCCACAGCAGATGTTGGGCACAGAGATTCTGTGTGCACCACAGGCAAAGTCCCACAAAAAGAGACTTGCCTTGGCCAGAAGATTGGGAGAGTACTCCAAGAGTGAAGTGAGGCCTGCCCCCACACTGCATTATATGTTCATAGGTTAGCAGAAGAGGCACTAGGAAACAGTTTCTTTAAGTAAAAGGAATATGGCACGGATATTCAGACCAGAGAGTTTGTAAGTAGAAGGCAAAGGGCTGAGTGCCAAGGACCTTAGGAACAGCCCCGCATGCCAGGAATAATGGAATCAACCAAAGGTCATATCTCCCTGGAAGCTAGCTTAGGCCAGCCTAGCTCTGCTAAGCTACTCAAAGAGGGAAGGAGATGAGCCTTCAGGACCATTCTTGTTTTCTCTCATCAGTTTCCTTTTGGGCAAGAGGATCAACAGTTCTTCATGTCTATACATCTTAAGATTCCATTTCTGGAGTGGGAGCCAATATTTCTAACATTTCTAAATGGCCTCAAGTAATTCCTGGAACTTAAGCAATGCTAATTTGAAAATAAATGCATTAAACAAGGTCTATACTTCATGGATAATTTTTTTGTGTGTGCATGGATAAAGTTTGATAACATTATTTGAAAACTAAACCAGACTATCTCAGTATGGTAGCTGTGAGATTATCTTCATCTCAAAGATATAGTTTTTAAAATTATGAACTTTGCAGCAACTTGGATGAATTTAGGATCTATAATAATCAGTGATCTATCACAAAAACAAAGAACTGAGTATCACATGTTCTCACTCTTAAGCGAACTGTGAATAATTATCATAATACTATAAGAAAGGGATTGGCAGTAGTGGGAAACTGCCAGTGGGGGGACACACCTCCAAGATGTGCAAGGGTACCTGCATAATGAACATTTGTATACCTAACCCTGAATTGTACCCCATATCTTTATAATTAAAAGTTTTTAAAATAAAAATTAAAAAATAAAATTATGTACATGAAGTAATATATATATGACCATATAAGCATTTCTACCTTTTGGGGAATGGTAGAATATTGTCATTTTAAAAATAAATTTCACACATAAAGCAAAAGCCTAAAATACGTCCAAGTGGAGTCAAACTATTTTGTTTCTTCTTCATCAAGGCACACCTGTGTTTTTCCATGCAGAAAGATATCTTCTACTGTCTATTTCCAAGTCTCTAGAGCAGTGGTTCTCTTAGTCCTCAGACCAGCATAATTAATACTTGGGAACTCGCTGGAACTTAAAATTCTTACAACTTTTCTACTCCAGGCCTACTGAATCAGACACTCTGGGGGTAGGGCCTGGCAATCTGTGTTTTTAACAAGCCCTCCAGGTGATTCTGATGTAAACTAAAGTTTGAGAACCACTACTCTGAGTAGATCCTTCAGCACATTCTGGTAATGTAATTTCAACTTTATAACAATAAAACTGATTATATTACCATACTTTTGTTCTTGTAAAATTTAGATTAATTTTTTTAAAATCTGCTTGGGAATTAACATGTTTTTCATTGAATGACATGAAGGGGATTGTTGTTAGCATTTAAATTACTTTGTGTTATGAGACTCTCATTAATTACTTATGTTCTTGGTAGCTGATACTTTATTGAAAAGACCTGTGCTAACATTAATAAATGCAAACAGAGTGGAAGTTCCTGAGGTTAATGAGATAATGAAACATTAATCCGTATTTCCTCTTTAATGTAAAATGAAGATTCATCAGGTTCATTTTATATATTTTACATTTGTCTTTCAGGAAGAACAAAGTATGCTAGCCATGGAAGAAGAGGGCACAGTACAACTCCCATTGGAAGGGCACTACAGGTAAGATATAAGTTTAAAAACACATCAATTTAAATAGTGAAATGTGTTGATATAAACTCTATTTAAGAATGTAATACTGTGTAGATCTCCATTGAAGTTTGTTAAAGTTGTCTTAGAATAGAAAGTACTGAGACTAAGAGACTACCTGGGCCCCAGTGCTATGTTCTGCCAATAATAGCTGTGTGATTACACCCATATAGCATAAAATGAAGTGGGACAGGCAGCTGTTATTTGAAGTTTTTTTTCTCCTCGTGTTTTATAATGTATATGAAAGATCCTTTTTCATCTTCTCAGAAAGTAGCACCTGAAGACAGATCCAATTCACTTTTGTTATAAATGAGCTAGATATTCACTGAGTTCATCAGAGGTAAATGTTTTAATTCTAGAAATTTGCCCCTAAAAAAGGCATTTCCAAAAAGACAATCTGTTTCTTAAGTTGAAGGATTCAGTCATTTTCGTAAATATTTATGCAGTTCCCCAAAACCTGCTAACCTTTATGTCCAAAGATGTAGCAAAAAAAAAAGCAAACTCCTAAAAGTTATATTAAAAACTTTTGCAAGAATTTGGCCAAAAATTCTCTCACTCTATCTGTCTCTTGAAATAGTTTGGTTTACATAGTTTTCTTATACAATTATATTTCATGTACCATTTCATATCCAATTTTATGGTCTCAAAGTACTTAAGGAGTAATTTAAGACTATGCCAGTAAGACTTTTCTCTGAGGAAGAAATTTGTCGTAGTGTTAAAAAACAAAATAGGAGAGAATCTTCTGTATCTCCAGGGTCTGATTCTAACATCATATTTTTTTGAATTCTTAAAAATATAATTGCCATTAACGGTGAGCACAACTGTAGAAGATATTTCATCTTTTTTCGAATTTAAGTTTTAAAATTCTGTTGATTATTAAGTTGAATCAGCATATTCCCAAATGTATTCTGTAGAAACCTAGTCTCATGGGATACTACTCTAAAAAGGCAGTGTGATTAAATATGTTTTAAAAATGTTTCATACTGCATTCCAGTATGGAAATTCATAATGTATATTAGCATATAAAACAATCTAAGTAGTGCTGCATTAAAAAAAGTTTAACTTTGTTTATTCCAGTATTTTTAAAATTTGCTTACAAGACTGTTTGTCACATAATATTATGAAAAACTTGTATTCCACAGGATGCTTTTTTGGAAATTAGTTGAGCTTATGTTTTAAGTTACTAGAAAATTTTCTTTCTGGGAAGATCAATGGCTAAAGGGACTACAGGAATTAAAGAACACATTTATTGATTGGATAAAAAAAGATGTTTTGTTCTTCATAGTCAAATTTGTTGCTCTCTTGTGAACAACCACCAATGATGGTCATGTGAGGTCAGCTTAGGAGCTCTGCAGAATACTATTTTTTCATAGCAGAGTACTTTTCTTACATGTAGTAAAATGAATACTTTTTTTTCTTATTTACTGAAACTCTCTTGGTCTATGACTTATTGATGCTGCCATTGATTGTACTTCTAGCCCTGGGTATGTTTGGGAGCATCCTGAATGGTGCCATTTTAAAATTTGAAAAAGGTACCTGGCATAGTACAGGCCCTGATACTGTAGGTCCCCCCAGCCATTTGGAAAAACCTCTGTCAAATACACAGGTTGCATTTGCTTATTAAAGAAATATTTACCAAGTACCAAATGTTTGGCTCTGGGGGAATAGCAGTGAACAAATGGTCAAGAATCCTGGTCCTCACTAAACTTACGTTCAAGTAGAATAGAAGTAGAGGGAGACAGAACTTAAACAAATGAGCAATTAATATAGTAGAGTACTTCAGATGTTGAAACAAGCAATAAAACCAAAGAGATAGTAGCACTATGAGGTGATAGAACTAGCAATTTGAAAAGAGTGGTCAGTGAGAACATGTCTGAGAAGGTGACATGTAGACTAAGGAGAGACATGTGAAGGGACATTGTGAGCAGAGGGAAGAGCAAGAACAAAGCCCCAAGGTAGCAGCCAACCTGTAATGTTCCAGAATGTTGCATTATGGCTGAAGAGGAGTAAACGGGATGCAACAGCAGGTAGTGAAGTCAGAGGGTGGCAGGTGATAGAGCCTTATAAGCCATTGTAAGGATTTGACACTCTTGTGAGTGGGAGCCACTATAAGCTCTGAGCAGAGGAGGAAAGTGGTCTGTGATGCCATGAATGTCAGAGGCAAGAGCCTAAGCAATAGACATGCAGAACCTAACCTCTATAATTTAAAATGAATTAAGAACATTGCAGGCCAAATAATTTTATATTTTTCACAGTGGCTTTTTTTTTTTTTTTTTTTTTTGAGTTGGAGTCTCACTCTGTCACCCAGACTGGAGTGCAGTGGCCGCTCCCGGCCATCGCAGCCTCGCCTGCTGGGTTCTGGCGATCCTTCTGCCTCAGCCTTCTGAGTAGCCAGAATTACAGGCACATGCTACCATGCCCAGCTGATTTTTTGATTTATTGTAGAGATGAGGTCTCGCCAAGTTGCCCAGGCAGGTCTCAAACCCACGGGCTCAGGCAATCCACTCACCTCAGCCTCCCAAAGCACAGGATTACAGGCTGAGCCACCGAGCCCGGCTTTTCACAGTGTTTTTAATAGTTGAGAGCAATAATCCGTACTTCTCAACTTTTAATGATCAAAAATACTGTATCATAAAATGTGATATACACATACAATGGAATATTATTCAGCCTTAAAAGGGAGGATATTCAGGCATATGAGGGGAGACCCAAAAATAAAAGGGAATTATTTTTTGGAGAGTGGACCCATTGTAGTACCAGCTTCCCTCTCTAAGTAAGTGTTCTAGGAACCCATCAGCATCAGTGTACCAGCTAGCGTTGTTGTAAGAGGCTGTGATCAACTTTAGTAAATTTTTGTGTGTGTGTAGATTCTTTCAATGCATTTGCCCATTTTGTGATGGGTGATTTACAATAGCACCTGCCCACATGTGCTCGGTGGGTTCAGCAGGTTTTGACCAAAAAACGGCATGACCCCCATGTCCCACCCTCCCTATTTGCCTGATCTTCCCCTAAGTGATATTTTGTTGTTTCCTCAGATTAAGAAAGTCCTCAAAGGGAAAAATTTTGCAAATGTGGGAGAAGTGAAACAAAAATAGAAGCACTAAAAGGCATCAAAATTGATGAGTTCAAAAACCATTTTGAGCAGTGGAAAAAGTGTCTTGATAACTGTATTGCATCAAATAGAGAATACTTTGAAGATGACTGAAGTTTAAACATGTTAGACAATACACAATTTTTATAAATAAATTTTGGTTTTTTGTGCCCCCCCCTTACATGATGCAACATGGATGAACCTTGAGGACATTATACTAAGTGAAATAAGTCAGTCACAAAAAGACAAGTACTATATAATTCCATTTAAATGAGGCACTTGGAGTAATCAAAATTATAGAGACAAAAAGTAGAACAGAGGTTGCCAGGGGCTGGAGGATAAGGAAATGGAGAGTTATTGTTTAGTGAGTACAGAGTTTCAGTTTGATACGATAAAAAGGGTCCTGGAGATGGATGGTGGGGATGGTTGCACAAAATTACAAATGTATTTAATAACACTGAACTGTACATTTAAAAATAGTGAAGATGGCATACTTTATGTTCTGTATATTTTACCACAATAACAAAAATTGGGAGAAAATACTCTACATATACATATGATTGTCCTATATTTAGTTTCTATCATTGAATAACTGCAGTTACTTATTTAGTATTTATATTTTATTTTGGGTAAACTTGTATCTAGAGATGATCCATCTGTGATCAATATTTCTGATGAAATGTCAAAGACTGCCTTGTGGAGGAATCTTCTGATTACTGCCGATAATTCAAAAGACAAGGAGTCAAGCTTTCCTTCTAAAAGGTTTGATTTTTAAAATAATGAGAAGCTATACTAATTCCAATTGGTTTTTTGTCATATATAGCTAGCAAAAGAATAATATTGGTTTTCGTCAAATTTAGACCTAAACTATTTCAGATAATTACTTTTGATAGTGGGTAGAAATTATAATTATCTCAAATATTGGCATATTTTTGAACATCTCCCATTCCAAATCTATTACAGCGGGGGGACGTGGTGCTATAGTTGGGTCCCAACACATGAAACTTTTGAACATTCATTTCAGCCTACTGTTTTGAAGTATGATTTTATTTTATTCTTCATCACCCACTTCTCAGAATCCTCCCAGATGTATATTCACATTTTTCACCCCATTTCCCTTTTTTAAACAGATATGCATTGCATGTATTTTATATTAACATACAGATATTTATACTTGTAGTCCTCTATTTCAAGCCCCTAAAAGTCTTCCCTAACCTTCTTACCCCCAAACTTTCAGCTCCTAAAAGTTTTATCCATTCTTACTTCTCCATATATAAACATATGGCTAACTCCTGTATGTGTGAATGATAGTTTTAAGTGCATGCTGGGGGAAGATTGGGTCCTTAAATATCAAGAATAATCACGGGATTTCCAACTAAATTTTCCAGAATTTATAAATAAGAATTCAAACCTCCCAGTCTTCTTAGATACCGATCCTAAGAAAAAAGGAATTCCTATGTTATGCTAATATCTCTTCTTATTAGAGAGTGATTGAGGGATTTGGGACAGTGTTTACTATAATTATTAAGTTCCTTTATTTTCATAACCTTAAATTAACTTTTTCTACTTAATTTTTATATTACATTTTTGTCATAAGCTCCCCTTCCTAATCACTCTAGAAGCTGATTCCCCAAAGGTAAGATCCGCTCCCTCAAACCTATTTCTTGGTTGCATTTCCTTATGTTAAATGGTGTCTTCTAGAAACCTGGTCAGTCTTTGTCCTCTGTGTGACTTTTGGGGAGGCAAAGGCATGGAGAGTCTTGGGCTCAGATCTTTATTAGACTGTATTTTATGGTATTTCTGTAACTACTCAGCTCTTTAAGTGGGTCTGAAACTTGAGTAAACTTTTTTCCCTCCCTGATTTATACAAATGCATCATATATAAATAAACAAATCTCATATAATTGCACTTAGTAATGCCATCATATTTCTAGATAGGGACAATAAAAATTGTCCCTTTAAGAAATTGCAAAGCTGGGAGCTTCCATTTATGTACCACCATGCTTCTAGACCTACAAGCTGTATCTAGATTCATGAGGCATCATTCGAAACATGGACTGGAGAGGCTATGTTAGAGTTGGAGAATATACCCCTTGTTGCTGGTTTTTGTCACCTCCAAATGGCATGCTGCTTTAGTGTCATCTCTATACCAAACAGCATAGACAAGACATTGAGACAGACAATAGACGTACAGAGTCTTCATCCCAGAAAGAGAAGTTGGGAATTAGTTTCTCTCTTTTTCTCTCATTCACTCCCTCCACCCATCTCCAAAAGTTACTCCAAAGGAAGTTAATATATATTATTCAATAGGCTCTCTCAAAGACTTTTGGTTGGTGTTTTCTATCTTTTAATAGGACTTTAAAACCTTCAAGTATTCCTTTTCTTGGCTCAAGCAGAAGTACTGTTTTATTCTAAAACATGCTTTAACTTCCTTTCTCAAAGATCCCTGCTAGAGTCTGATAAGTCATCCTGACCATAATTCTGTGTTTTGATAGAATTCTTGAAGAAAATCAGAGTTATGAGAAGGGTAATTTCTAAAGTCCATTAAAATATATACTTGTAGACCCTGTTACATTTTTTTAAAAAAGGTATTTATCTGATTAAAAATGTAAAATCCAGGTTGATGAGCTCAAAATAAAGTGCCATCCATGGAAAATATGTGGAAAATGTGAGACAATCAAACATGTAGACTGCCTTTCTTCCTGTATTATATGGATTCATAGTCCAGACTCTTCCTGTTTTCCTTTGGTTCAAGCAAAAGTCTTATGACATGATATTTTTTAGCTACTCCCTATAAAGTCAAGTAATTTTTCTTCACCAGAAAAATCTTTCGTTTTAAATATATATATCTAGATAACTTAAGACAGTAGATCAACTCTAGTGAACAATGTAATGTGATTTAAAGCAGGCCCAATTTTAAATAGACCAGAATGGTCTATTTCAATATAATACATTTTTCTTATTCTTTAAACATACTTTCATTGACATGAGGTTCAAACTATTGCGAAATGAAAATTTATCTAGCTTTCCTTACATCTTACCATGATCAAATCTGTAATTTTCCGTGTGAAAAATATCTCTTGGTTGGTGGTTAATGTCTTTTATTCTCATAACAGCAGAAATTATAGCAGAAAGGCTGTGGCTTACAGAAATCCTAAAACCACTGATACTAGTAAAGCAAAACCTACCCAAAGTCACTGCTTTATCTTGTTATCTTTTGAAAGCTTTAAAGTATGATACCATGAACCATTAAAAATTGGTACCTGGTAGAGTCTCCATTGGCAAAAAGAGGCACAGAGACCAGGTTGCCAGGGTCTGTATCTCCTGTGTCCTGAGCTGGCTCCATGCAGCCTTTGACACCTCCCACTCCTACTTATTTTCTATCCCATCCCTTGCTATAATAGGCCTCAGAGAAGTCTAGAAACCTTTTCTTAGTGGAATTTGGAATAGAAGTTATATTTGCTCAATTTTTTATTCACTTTTTTGTTGTCAAAAATATTTTATCTAGTTTAATTGAGAGTAGAATCAAAGAACTACCTGTAAATTCTACCACTTCTGGAGGATGTCTAATTTTGACCTTAATGCCATAAATTCATGTGCAGCCTATTAAATGGATTGGTAGAAATACGACTCATTAAAAACCACATTGCATCAGAATAGGTGAGCAACTGCTAGATTTCATAAAACTGACGCCCAAAATCAATGTTTCTTGAGAAAGTCTCTGGCAATGTTAGGAAAAGCAGCACTTAGTTTTATCATGGTGGCAGAGGATAGGCTCTGAGACCATCCTCCGTTTCCCCTCCCTTCTCCTCAACACTCGCCCCTGAGTGTTGGATTCTTCTTCTTCTCTTTTGGATTCTCCTTCTTCACTGTGATTGCCTAGGTCTAGGCCCTCTCATGACTTCATGATAAATAGTGTTCATAAAAACAATTTAAAGACCATTGAAAAGTAATAGTTTCATAGATGTCTTAGCAGCATCATAGTACCAGGTTACTTTTTGCCCTCTCTTGAAAATGTTGCTTTCTTATATTTTCAGTTTTAACTCCTCAGTGGCAGGGACAATCTTGTCTATCTTGTATTCCTAGGCCTTTACAGAGTACCTGGCACATAATAGATGTGCAATATGTGTTTATTAAAATTACACATAGCAGATACCTAATATATGTTTGTTCCAATGAAAGCTTAAAATTGATTGACATCCAGAGAAGTGAATGTAACAAGGAATCCCGGGAGCAATAGCTCATAGAAGTCTTGAGCTGATTATAACATTTCTGTTTCTAGTTTGTTGAAATCTAATCTGATACAAAAGCCATGGTTTTAATGAAGGGGGAAAAAAACCCAGTCATTTAATAGGTTATTGTTTTGTAACCAAACAACGAATATAACCAAAGTAGGGCATCAGGAGGAAGCACATCTGTGGATCAAGTTTATGTTCTGACTCTTTTTATTCACTGCTTGGTAACTAATAGTGCCATGGAGAATGCATTCATGTACCAAAAGGTTATAGGACATCTCCTACATTCCAAAATATTGTGTATATAGCAAGTGTGCATGTGTAGAGACCAGGATGTCTCTGTCCCCACAATCTTCTATAGATAAGGTCTATTATTCTTTAAAAAAGGATTGCAATTTGAAATACTAGCCTCAGAATTCTAGAATTCAAGCTACTAGAGGACTCATAGGCCATCTCATCCAAAAGTAGTTTTACAGATGAAGAAGCTAAGTCCAAGAGAGATTAAATAACTAGTCCAATGTCACACAGCTCATTAGAGCCTCTGGTAACTGAACCCAGATCTTTCAACAACAAACCCAGGGCTGTCTTCTCTCACTAGCTTTACTGGGTAAAATAGACTGGATGCCAGGTACAGCCAAAAGGAAAAGTTAATTTGGAAAGCAGGAGAGCAGACACTTGTCATATAAAAGGAACTTAAAGTAGAAGAAAGTGAGTCATACAGATAGAGGAGTTAAAAATACAGAGTTAAGGCTCTCAACACATCATGTGCACACTGTCATCTCTTCTCATGGAAGGAGAAAAGAAAAAGAAGAAAAGTTGCTTTGCTCTGACCTGTAAGTAGTATGTGCTGAGAAGTGTGGCAGGCACAAACCCGGGCGCCATAGACACGCGCTCACACCAGCTCTCAGCACTGGCAGCGTGCCACGGATGGCAGAAGCTCCGGCACTTCTTACCTGATGGTGCCGGGTGGTGGTGACAACTGAGAAGGGCTGTTTCTTGCTTGAATTGGAGGAAAAAACAATTTAAAAAACACACTCTTAGAATGTGTCTAAGTTATTGACCACTTAGAAAGCTGCATAGGAGGCCCCATAGAAAAATGAAGTTTTATTACTTAGATAAGAGTTATGAAACCAAGAGTGTCCCTATCATCAACTGTTTCATGTATTTGCATTAAGGGCTGAAGTGAATAGTAAAAATTCTTCCAGGTCAGGCCCTCAGGGACCAGCTGTGGGTTGCACTTCATGTCAGTAGCAGGGAGGGCCAGAGAAGCCTTAGATATAGAGGGATTTGCCATGCACCAGAAGTGGTTGGGGAGTGAGCAGTTTCTGCCCCCTAGAAGCATACTCTCTTGGTATAAGCTTGATCCATGTGAAAACTGTCAACATGAGAGTAGAAAAAGTATATAATGGAAAAATATTGAAAAAAATAGATAAAAATGGTCATCACATTACCCGCTTGCCCATTGGTAAAGTTAATTAGAGGATGAGATTAAAGAGAAGCCACTCGAGAAGAAGTTTATCTGAGAAGGAGTGATGTGAAACATCATTTTTTAATGTCCATGGTAAGGGCTTGTCTGTTAAGAGTCTGTACAGGTGTCTGGAAAACGGTGTGCACAGCGACCTCTCCTCTAGACCAGAGGGGATATGTCTATCTTACCTGAAAAAGGTATAATCCTCACCAAGGCCAAGACCCAGTTCATGCACAAAACATGAGCTACTTGCAGCAGAGCTCAGAAGTGCCTACTGCAACATCTTGTTTGTGTCATTTACTAGAGTTGGCACTGCCTTAAGATGGGGGTATGGCTGACATTTTCAACAATCATCAGTGAGACATTTGCCCAAATGAGGACCATGGTATTAATCTTGCATGCCTTTGGGACTGTTTTTAAAAATGTCTGACTTTTGTTTTTTAGTGTCTGTTTTTGAATTTCCCCTCTGCAGTTCTTGGTTTTTCTATCCCACTGAGTGCAGAGAATGTTAATTGTTGCTGTCTATCTGTGCTTCGCAGCATGAGAGAGCAATGCCTAAGGGCTCTTGTGGTGCTTTGGGGTTGATGGGTTTTGTGTCTGAGCAAGTAGATCTCACAGTAGCCATGCTGGATTGCAGTAATAGATTTCTCCTTTTTCCTCTGTAGCACTGAAAGCCGAAAAGAGAAGAAAGCTGACTCAGGGAAAGGTGTTGACAGGGAGACTTGTCTATGACTTGATCTTCAATTTATTTTTTACATATATATGAGAAGAGTGTCACAATTATTAATAAAACTGCTTTGATCATGTATTGTAAATTCTGTCTCTCATCCCAAATCCACCTTCATACTGTAAGTAGTAAAATACTTGTTTCGTTTCTGTGTTTAAACTTCTGAGCAGTGAAACACCCTTGTGAGCAGATACACTAGCTAATGCAAGAATCTGTGTGTTCCTTGCCGTATGTCAGACATTTGTAAACACTGGATTCTCATTGTCAGTTTTATGAGAGCAATAGCTTCCTTAAAGAAATAAGTCATATTTACCTAGTTTGTATTTTCCTACTTCAGTGACCTTAAGATGCCTGATAATTTCATTCAGAAGAATTTTGAAAGGTAGTCTTACTTCTTTTTATTTTTGATAGCTTAGAATTAGTGACTTATTTCAAAAGACCCAAATCAAAAAGGCTAGTTTGAAAGCATTTTTAAATAATTGTATTTATGCATTTCCTTGATTTAATATGATACATTTAATACTTAACAATTTATATGTAACTGAAGAAAAGTCATTTGAAAAAATATGCAGAAACTTGTTCACAAAGAATCAGACATAAGGTCAAGTAGTATTTGCTTAAAATTCAAGTTGTAACTACATGATCAAATACTAGGCTTGTATGAAATGCTTTAGAAAAACTTTGTAACAGTTTTGTGGGATTTTCAATATAAACCTTTGTCATAAATGTGATAAGTTTCTCACCCAATGACAACAATGTTTTCCAAATAAACCTATGATATACACACTCGTGGAATACCACGTGGTGAATCATTGTACCTAAAACTCTACTTCTGTACAGTTATCCTACTGCTAATGGTCACGCACTGCTTAATGTTGGTCCTAAATCATGTGCTAATGTTTGACCAACAAGTCTCTAATTGTTATTATTTTCTGCAAAGTTTTTTTCACTTTTTAATTAAATGCATGTTGTGAAAAAACAATCTTTGAAATGAAAATTTCAGATTCTGTTTGAGAAGATTCTGTAGCTATGGCAGTTCATATGAAATAATCCACCTTTATCAAGCTTATACAAGAGGAAGGAATGCTAAGAAGTTTTGAGCATTCCTAAAGATACAATATGTCATTTTATTTTAGATGAACTTGAGGTTCAAAGACTAAATATAATTGTGCTCCTGGTTTCTAAGAATGATTGTGATCATCAACTTTATAATACTTCAGTATTCAATTTTACAATAATTCAGTGCCCTGTGACTTTTACTGACTATTAATTATGTACTCTGTGTATAAGTGCGCATGAAAAGTGAAAAAAGTCCTCTTGTGACTAAGTTAATGAGAGAAAACATCAACAAAGTCTCCATTAGGTTCAATATTTTGATACCTTTTAAAAATTCCCCTAACAATTCTTAAGGAGTCTTTTAAAAAAATGGAACATTAGCCTAAAAATTATGGGAAAAATAATTTACAGTTAATAAAGTTTGTATTTTTAAATGCTGAAGAAAAATACAGAAACTTTTCTCTTCCAAATGTGTTGCCTTTGTGTATTTTATATTACAAATGCCGCATTGTAAACATTTCCATTGTTTTATGATTCAGCCAGTCAGTTCCCAAAGCAGCCTCTTAGTATTTTAATATATTAACAACCATTCTGTTAAAAAATGATCATAGTGAATTAAAACCTTCACATGATCACCTATTTGAATAAGCAATCATATCCAATGAAATTCTGTATTTTGGAGTATTTTTATAGTTATTTTGTTCTTGTGTGAATTTTAATGCTATCCCTGTGTTAATCCTAATATTTTGAAATCATATAAAATATAAGAAAAATGTAGTATTATATATTCACTCCTAATTTCAGATTCCTGGTCAAAATTACTGAATATCTCGAATGTAATTTAGTGCAAAGTTTAAGTAATGTGTAAATGTGACTAGGATATTGTGTTTTTCACAAATGAAAAATGTTATGTGGAAATAAATATTTATCCTAACTAATTTCCTTGCACATTTTAAATTGTGGTATAAAGTGTCTTGTCTTTTTTTCTTTATATTAATTAGTGAATCAGTGTATAACATTTTGATTGCTTGAACATAATATTTAAGTTTAGATAACCCCCAAATTAAGAAAATGCATTGATGTAAATATTTTAAGAGTAGGTTTCAAGAGTATACAATTTGAACTTTATGAACAAGAAATTGTGAGAACTATGTAAAAAGTATTTCCTTGTTTTCCCAGAAATGGTTGCAGTCAGCATTGCTCCCATTACTAGCAAAAATCTCCAAGGTCATTAGTAGGATTTCCCATTATTAGAACTCTTTAGACTTGTTTTTCACTTTCATGGGCAAAACATTTCCTAAAATTTGTCTTCTCTCTGTTACAAAAGTCAGATGGGACCATTATTCTTTTGTAGCCATCTGGCAGTGTGTTGTGGAGATAATTGCATTCAGAACTCTCTAACCTACTGGTTGGTATTTTTCTCTTGACTAGTGAGTGTAGTTTGTAATTGCTACTACTTAACAACCTACAGCAATGGGAAGTTTTTTGTTTTTTGTTTGCGTCCCCCCCCCAGATATAATCTGAATGTCTCATTGATGTGGTTTAAATCCTTAGTCTGATAGAAATTCTCCACTAATTATTTACAAGTAACTTGTATTTCAACACAATTCCTAGATCTTTTAGGATTTTTATTGTGACTTATTTTGAGTGTTTCCTATCTGCACTGACTTGCCTCTGTTTTTAACTTTAGCTATAGGGCACTTGTCTACTTTACTATCATTGTTAGATTACTCTTTAATTTTTTTCAATATATCTATCTCATATATTCATTCAATGAAATGAAATGAGATTATAGCCATTTGAGGGTTTTATAAGAGTAATTTGGATAATATGATGATTCCCCAAGTATCTACATTGAAAGGCTAGTTGTAGTTAGCCCTTTTGAAGAAACCTAACAATCAAGGATTATTGGTAATACTTTATTTTAAAAGAGATTTATTTAGGTGTTCTCCACAGAAAGCTGCAGCTAACTGATACAACTGTCACACGAATTCAGTTTCTATTGGTAGATCGGGCACTGTCATTTGTGCTGGAACTTTGAAATCAGGACTATGACCCTTGCTTCTAAGGGCAAGGTAGTTACATAGCTGTAATATAATGTGATATGTTCTGAGTTGATGGTATAATTAAAGCAGTGAGTAACTTGAGGATGGAACTTTGAATAGGGCAGAGTTTGAGGAAAATGTTAAAGAAGAGATAGCACTATGAATTAAGATGGAAATAAGGAAGGAAATATACTCCAAGAACTGCAAAGATTCTCAAACCTATGTCAGTATTGAAACAAAGATGAAATTTAAAAATAAAGATATAAGGCATCACTATAGCCTAGAATCTCTGAGGTATAGCATATTTGGAACTCCACAAATAACCCAATACAGTGGAATGTTAGGAGGGTAGTGAAGACTTGTAGGAAAAGATAGAAACACAACCTCAGAGATATTATAAATGATGCTAAATTCTATACTAGGACGTTTGACTTTTACCCATAAAGAGCCTTGAGTAATAAAGAGGAATGAATTTTGCAACAATTAACATGGCAGCACAGTAGACAATATGTGGGGGGAAGGGTAGAATTATCTCCTTATGGATATTCCTTCCAAGATGACTCTCAGATGATAAAACCAAACTCCATGAGTGGTTTATATATTTCTATGAGAATAGAAATCAAAGGGACTCAAGCATACTTCTTGGGTACCTAACAAGTAACTCCAGACACATTAGCTTTATTACAATTACTTTCATGTAACATATTTCTTTATATATGGAGGTTGCATATATACATGTATGTGTATGTGTATGTGTATATATATGTATATATGTATATATGTGTATATATGTATATATGTACATATATACACGCATACACATATATGTATATATAGTTATATTTGAAAAACAAAAGTTCTGAAAAACATGGTGTCAACATCAAGCCTGAAACCATTAAAGAAATCTAAGTGTAATTCAGAATTCAACCAATGACTGACTCATCAGAGTCCAGAAACCATCAGCCCCCTGCCCACCTTTGCATACTGCCCATCTCATCAATTCTTAACATGGACTTAGCTTTCTTTCTAGGTTCTCTTGCCTTCTGATGTATGTAGAGTCATAGATTTCTTTCATACAACTTCTTTCTTTCATTAGTTTATAAAGTCCTTGATGGTAGGATACTGTTTGGTGTTTTCCTCTCTTTTATAACTCTCCAGAGCCCAGTTCTGGGCTCAGCTATTTACCCAACCAGGAAAGACTGTTGACAGCATCATATAGAAAACATATCAGACGCTTCTTCTGCTCAGTTTGTTAAGGATAATTAAAGACCCAAAAAGCATTCTCACTGATACGCCAGTACTGGAGCAAAAGCAAATGCTTGGTAAGTACCTTCATGTGCCCAGCACCTGAGGACACAGAAGTCTAAAGTAAGGATCTGTACAATCTATGGAGCCATCAAGGCAAGAGAAGCAGCTGAATGGCTGTGACTAGGAGGGAAAAGGAAAGGAAGGTGTCGGGCATTGTACATGTGTAAATGTTCACAGCAATGTCAACAGTTCTGTGAGGTAAGTACTTTTGTAATTTTGGAAAATTAATAGTTCAAAGAGGCTAAGTAATGTTATTGGAATGTTTCCACTAATCAGTGGTGATACTGAGAAATCTAATCCAGGTTCATCTGACCTCAGCTGCAGTGTACTATGTCTGCAGCAGGAGGTGAGATGTAAACACCTTTCTCTTTACCAAGATATTCATTCTGGCTCATGGAACCAAAATCAGGTTAAGATGAGTAATATTTCTTCTCAACATGCTACATTTTCTTTGTCACCCATTTTTTTTTTTTAGATTAACATTGGAAACCAAACCTACCCAATGTAATAACTTTCTTGCTCATGAATCACAAATATCATGACTGGATAGAATAAGCTTAACAAAAATTAAGGGCTTGGGTTGTTGAAAGCCCATACTTTTTACCATACTCTCACATATTTCTAAAATAATATGACACACTTGAAGAGATGGTTCAGATGAAAAGCTATGCAGAATAAAACTTTGAGTTTGTTGAACTTTCAAGCCTGTAAGCACCAGAAAAGTTACCCTTCTCAATTAGTATTAAGGATGTTATTTCTCTTTTTATTAATTTAAATTTAGTTTAAATGTTAATATTGTCACACAGAAAGATAACATGCAGAAAGAGGATAAATTTCTACCAAGCATACCATTAGTCTTACTAATACCATGCTCTGAGTTTTTCTTATTGGGTAGTGAGGTGAAGCTTTATAACCCCATTTGTCTATCATTTTCAACAATTTATATCCCTTAGACATCCTGAACACACACTCTAGGCCACTCAGGATGCATGCAAAAAGGTTCTTGGACACTTCTGAAATAACAGTCACAAAATCAGTCAACACGATTATCTTACTTTATGAAAAAAGGCATGCCTGTGCTTTGGTATGTTTTTTCATGTAGAGTTTATTGACTCTTAAATATTGTACAAATCTAGTAGTCTTATAAGTCAGTATTGTCACATCAACTTAGATAAAAGACAGCAAATGTCCAGAGCTAGGATTCAGTGACCACCTGTGAATAAGAAAGGAAACAGAAAATATCCAGAATGATGTACAGCCTGAGGTGATAATTGATCTTTATGTGGTGGCTCTGAGTTGCCAAGGACGCACTGAATTATGTTCAGTGCCTGATGTTTCGGAAAGTATGAAGGCATGTAATTATTTTTAGTAAACTTTCCAGCAAAACATATTCAAAAGTAATTTCTAAAGTGATTTTCTAAAAAAATATTAATAGAAAATTAAAAAACAAACCCTGTCTCTGTAGAAGGGATGTAAACCATCTCTCCCTTCTTTGGGTACGTGCACCCCTGGGTACTCATATACTCTAACAGGTTGTTTCTGAAAGGCGTCTTGGCCATCCATGGGCCTGCAGAGGCTACAACCATCAGTGGCAAGATAAATCTGCACATCTTAGTAGCATGATGAGTTCTCGTATTTTTTAAACTCACCTTCAGATTAAGTTCTAATTTATTTGCCAAATTTTAAAAGTCCCCCCCCCAATAAGCTAATTTAAAACGAGTGTAAACTTGCCCTGTTTGAGTCAAATGAAAATTACTTTGACTTTATTCACATCATCACCATTTGCAATCTCCAATGCCTGATAAAGATGTGTTAGGATTATATCTGGGCTCCAGAGAAAATATTTATCATGTTTAGAAACTGAAAGAACAATGAATTCATGTGATTTTTATATTTTACAAATATTACACAGTATTTGACTTAGATGCTATTGTTATAATATTTGATTTGATGGTGCAAATAGCTGTTTTCAATTAATATAAAGGAGAATTTCTGTTTAATTTGCTTTTGTGACTATTAGTGCTGTCCAGGATGGGAATATATTTTACTACACTCCTTGATAGAGAACTCTGCAAAGGTTGGCCCAATTGCTCACAACGATTGAACTATATTAAGAAAAAGAATTTTGATAAGAGCCTTACATGTTTGAAGGTCAGTCTGTGTTTCCAATGGATGAATGGGATTTGAGATTTAATTAAGGTTAAGGAATTCATGACATGCTCCGAAAATACAGTTAAAGATGGATCTTACCATCTTCTGTCCATGCTTATGCATGACTCACCAGTCTCATTTTGAATTGATAGATTTTTTTCCCCATTTCTTCCATTTTTAGATTTTTCTGCTGAAGCTCACCCTATCTGGGAAAACTTTGTCTGGCAAATGGTCTGAAGCTAAGTTTAAATTCACAAAATCAATTTTTAAAAAATGACTAGCCTAGGCAACATAGTGAGACCTTGTCTCTAAATAAAAAGAAAATTAGCCAGGCATGGTGATGCGCAACTGTAGTCCCAGCTATTGGGGAGGCTGAGGTGGAATGACAGCCTGAGCCAAGGAGGTTGAGGCTGTGATGAGCCATGATCATGCCACTGCACTTCAGCCTGGGCAACAAAGTGAGACTCTGGCTCAAAAGAAAAAAAATTTTTTAATGAGACTGTTTTGCAAATAATTGGAAAAAAATCATATTTTGTCAGTTATCAAGACACCGCTTAGGCCAAATTCAGTATTTAAAAGTTGTGCTTTCATTTTTATTGTAATGTCAACCAAAAATAATCAAACACTTAAGTGATTGACTTGACATTTTTTTGCTTCTACTGAGCTAGTAGAACTACCAAAATACTGCTGAACTTATTTGTTCTTGTATGAGACCCATCAAAGTTCCCTAGAATAAAATTATAAATTATATATTGTATAAATAACTAAAAATGTTTTAAGTTGATTTCTTAAAAGCCATATGTATTTATGATGACAGAAATTATGTATGTATTAGACAAAAACCTTATGAACTGCTTAGCTTAACACAATTTTATGTATATAATTTTTTTCCAAAAACTGAACTCTTGCCATGTTTACAAGGTAGTCTGGGATTACTAACAAAATAAACAAGAGCTTTTCTAGATAAATGTGTCCATATGCAAGTGTGTTTTAGATTGATTCAAGACAAAACTCATTACTTCTGAAAAAATGAAGGCACATTTATTAAATGACTGGGAAAAATTCCGTAGCACATAGAATCGGAATAATAATACATAACTTTCTTGTTTATTTTGTTTTTAAAAACGAGTCCAAGGAAGTTGAAATATTATTTTAATTAAGTTGCTCAAAGAAATGAAACAAGAAAAATGGATACAAGGACTCCAAATTAGGATTTGCAATACAAATATTTTCATCTTTTAACAGGGCAAACTGATGTGTTCACATCTCATTTTCAAGCTGCCTCATTCACTAGGAACATCAGTATTTTTTTTTAAGGCACATTGACAATGCTTTCCCATCACCCTTGCTGTGTTTTTGTAGCACCTATAGCCATAACTGGCACCTGGGGGCCTGTATTGCTGGCAGTTTCCCTTACATTTCTTTGGAGTCTATTCAACTGCTGTGGTTTTACTTAGAAGTCAGTGCTTTGCATATTTGATTTCCTGAGACTGTTTGAATAGTCTTTCTCAGAAAACTGTGCCAGTCTGGCTGTGAACAGCTCTTCACTGAGGGGAGCTGACAGTAGCTTGGTTGAGTTGGTATGCTTGGACTTGGGTTCCCAGCCATGCCCTGCTACCTTTCCTCCCTATCCCCTCTTCTCTTGTCCCTGCCCTAGTGACATCACTGCCACATCTTGCCGTGCCTTTAAAGAACAGAACAAAATTTGGACTAGTCCTGTTAGAAAAAATTAAAATGCTGCTCAGGGAACCTATGCAAAGCTTCCATAAAAACAATTCATATGTGTTGTTTCAGCAGTTGAGGTGGAAATGATTTTAAATTACAAACAAAACCAGACTGTATAATTTAAACTTCTGTAAGATAATAATCTGTTGTGAAGATAAAAGTCCCTACTTATGAAATTTGGGAACAAACTTAACTTTAAATTTCTTGATTTGAGTGTATTTTGTTTTAAGATCATCATCCTGACAGTGCAGTTTTGAGATAATGAGAACAAAAATGGTTTTTAATAAGCTTTAAATGGCATGCTGTTTTGAGGTGCTAAGGCAAAGAGAAGCATTGTTTTATGAAGTGGCTCATGTGGGTATATATATGTTGGTGTGCTGTGTTGCTAGCAATTCCATGGTCTTCATCCGTATACCACTAAAGAGAGAAAGGAAAAGGTCAGAATTAGGAAGTTGGTTGTCTTAAAAAAAGAAAAAAGAAAATTCAAATGCACTCTCAAGAGCATCCATGGTATAAGAGTATGTTTAAATTTCTGAAACAGTTTATGAACTGCAGTGGGATCAAAAAGGAGGGATCTGATTTTCCCCCAGAGCTTTTTCAGGGCATGTTGTTCTGTCCTGCAAAAGTCTCCGATCCTCTTTTGCAGGTTCTGAGAGAACTCGCTGTGAATTTGGCTTTACTGCACAGTGCTTTAAGGATATGTAAATTCTAATTAAAACACCCAAATCCATTTCCAAATCTGACTCAAAGGACACTCAGAAACACATCATGCATGGGAAGGAATGTTTATTCCATTAAGCCCACTTGTTTCAGTTAAGTGTTATCAAGTGTCAAATTTCCTTACACTCTGGCAAGATAAACTGCATTAAAATAAATAAATTTTTAAAAAGCAATTTTTTCCTAATACATATCACTAAGAAACTAAAAAAGCCTTTTTCAATATTACACGTATATATTTAATGCAAGTGAAGTAAAAATTATAAAGATACAAGGCAATTTTTAGAAATTGCTTAATTAAAGTATAATGTGTCCTTCCTTTGAATAGTGGAAAAATAAACTTCAACCTCCTAAAAAAGTCTGACCCCTCAGAATGCCAGTTTTTCTGGTATTTTGTATCCAATTACTGTCCCACTCCTATACAGTGGGCACCATTTGAACTGGGCACAGAACAAATCAGGTGTGTTAGAGGACACACATATACATATGTATACATATATGTGAGTGACCATATATACATATTTTCCTTAAGCTGAACATCTCTAATGCAAAATTTGTCTGAATACCCAGAAGCATCCTCTGTATAGGCAAAACAGTTCCAGCCATTTCTGACTTTATAAAACAAACTTAACTGTTTATTGCCTGTGAATGTAAAACAAAAGATAACATGGCAATTCCAAAAGCTGAAGCATGCTGATTATTAATGTCCCACTGTCGTTAGACTGGTCTAGTAATACATACTAGACAGAGATGGATTTTCATATTTGAGCTGAGCTATTATCATGCAGGTTTCACTTTAGAATTACTCTGCCACACACTTGCTGAATAAATGATTATCTGAATCAAAATAGGAAGAGACAGAACAATCACATCAATAGGAGAACAGTGTTTTAACATTCCCAGAATATGCAATATTGTGCTTCTCAACCCCAAACTCTCCAATATTATTGAACATTATGTATAGCTCAAGCATATCACTCCTTTGACTTCAAGTTGGAAAAATAAGAGAGCTTTTTATTCTGTGCTTGTCTCCAGCACTTCTATGAGAAGTAGCCCTCTTTTAGAGGAAACTAAACCCCACCAGCAACTCCCCCACCCCCCGCCACCTTTTGTACAAAGTTTTTTCTCTACCATTGCCTGGAAATCCACTCCAGCATCCACCAGGGCTTTGGAGATCTGAGCTGACTGCTGAAAGTGAACGTTATCTGCAGGGAGAGAAAGGAAACATAAAGTAGCTAATAGCCGCTCCAGTTTTCTGATACCAGAGGGTGGGAAAGGCACAAGAAGAAAGGGACTGTTTGAAGTTCTAGGACTCAGCATCCCATTTAGCCCAAGACAAGTGAGTTGTGGAAAGCAACACTGTTTTATTGAAGTAAATGTAACAGTCTTGCCCCTCATGCTTTTGTTTTGTCAGTAGTGAAATTGCAAACCTGTCTGTGATACTAAAAAGTCTAATTAACTGAAACTCACCATCTGCTGTTCCATGAATAAGGAGGTACTCAACTTGTTTAAAATTTTCAGCTCTGCTCATGACTGTTGAATTCTGGAATTGGGAAAAAGAATGTCATTATTCAAAAAAGGATCTGCCATAAACTGATTTTTCACTTCAGTTTACAAAATAAAATGTTTTCAGCTGGGGCCCCCTTTGATACAAAATATAGCAAACCGATATTCAAGCAAATGCTGTTTCTATGCATGGCAGAATGCACAGCATGCCCTGTGCCTGGGAGACAGGACTGGAAAGGGAGGATGCCACATCTTCCCTGCACATGCAGGAAGAGGGCACCTGCCACCCAGCCTGCATGCAAAACCCTTTGAGTCCCAGGTCCCAGATTGACTGTGTCCTATGCATTAGCACGGGGCAGAGTCTCATATTAGTAATGTATGTTCCATGGGCTTCTGCTGTAGTTCAGCCAAAAAGTGTATTACTATGGCAACCATGTGTCACATGGTGCCATACATGCTACATTTCAAAGAGCCTGTACATAGCATTTGCAACTAAACATACTCTGCAATATGTCATGTGAACTTTGGTCCACATTGCTAGGCTCTGAATGAAAAGCAAATATTACCTCTTTGGGAACAGATGTTAAAAACCTAGGCAAATGTAACATATGGGAGGGGAAAGGGACAAAAAAGATCAAGAATGGCCTTAGAAAATCAGTGGGTTGCTGTTGTCTGCCTCATTCTGTATATTGAAGGAAATGCTGCTGTTGGATCAAGTCATTCCCAAATCAGCAAGGGATAAAAAATTGGGAGGTCAGGTTTTTGATATTGTTTTGTGACTTGAACCAGGCAAGGCTCCTAGAATGAGGGCCAAGTGTCTGAATGAAAAAAGCCCTTGAAAGCGTAGAAAAGGGTGTCTGGTTTTAATTGGGGCATATTTACAAAGTTGGGATGAAGGTAGAAATGCCACAAAAACACTGTGGTGCCTTTGGGAGGGGGTGAACTAGAGTCTGATTTGACCACTCTGTTATGGGTTGGGCAGGGAAGGGGCAGTGGCCTTTCCATGGGTTTAAAAGCAGCCAGCTGGCTCTGCAGCCCCTTGGGAATCAAATTCAACTTTATGAGAGCCAAGATTCATATTTCATAGATATCTTTGTAGCTAGCACCAGTTTAATATTTTTTATGGGAACCCTATGGTCTGGTAGGAAGAGGATAGGGCTAATGACAGGGTGTTCATATAACTAGTCCTAGCTTCAAGATCAGTGAGTTGTGCAACTGGAGACATGCTGCTCTCTGAGCCTTGATTTCTGTAAAATGGGAGTAAGAATAGAGTTGTCCCCCCTCATCTGCAGTTTTGCCTTTGTGGTTTCAGTTACCTGTGATTCTGTACAATAAGATATTTTGAGAGAGAGAGAGAATGAGAGACTGCATTCACATAACTTTTATTTTAGTATATTATTTTATTATTAGTTATTGTTGTTAATCTCTTACTGTGCCTAATTTATAAATTAAACTTTATCCAGGTATATATGCACAGGAAAAAACATAATATACATGGGATATTAGTACTATCCATGGTTCAGGCATGCACTAGAGTTCCAGGAATCTTATTCCTCATGGATAAGTGAGGACTACCGTAACTCCTCTTACTCCCGTCACAGAAATAGGAACCAAGAGACATGGAAGAAATATTGTGGAGGGCTACATTTCTGATGCTGATCGTGAGAATTCTATAACACAGTGTTTTTGGAAAAAAGATATTCTATCTGCAACTTTCATGACAGAGTCACCCAAAATGTTTTAGTTGACTGAATGTCCTAAGGTCATTCTTTCCTGGTAAACTTAGAACAAAGCCCTTCCACTCCTGTGCAGGCTAGTTCCCACTTTTCCTGACTATGCTCCATTTCTGACCTAAACTGAAAATTTACTAAGGAACTTTCAGAATAAACATCTAGGACTCCTTAAAAGATATACTTTTATTTTTGAGAAACCTTTTCATCTGGTAAGATGTCCTAGATAAATATTTCCACGTATGAATCCATCCATCCATTCCAATATCACCATTCATCTATTCATTCATTTTTTCATCTGGATGATTAATAATTATTTGTTGTATACTCCACTAACCAATAAAATCCACAAGAAAAAGCTATTTGTATTATTCAATACTCTAGTCTTAGTATCTAATACAATGTTAAATATTAATTACATATATGAAATAAATTATTAAGCACTTGTACTGGATTTGGTCCTAGTTTTACAGAGGCAAGTGTTGTCATCTGGGGTAGGCACAATAAAATATTCTCATTCTGAACTGTATTGAGATATGTTTTGCCCACTTTCAACCCACACACCACGCCATTAGTGTTAATAGCTAACATTCGTTGAGCATTTACCCTGTGCTAAGCATCACATATAAATAAGGATTTATAAAAGCACAGCATCCATGTAAAATAGGACTATCTCAATCCTGCTTCATAGATGAAGGCACTGAAATTCAGAAGGTGAGTAAGTGTACCAGGTTACAACTATAGCAAGTGTCAGGGCTGGACAAAGTCTGTCAGAAAACCCCTTTTACTTCTTATGTTGCACTGCATCTCTACTAAAATTTCAAGCTGCTTACAATGTGGTCTTCCAGCAAAGGAACAGCGTGAAATAAAAATGTCAACTAACTGTCCTGGAGTTTGAAGTACACAATAATGGTAGGTACACTTTGGTACCTTCCTGAGACCCATGCCTTCTCAGACTGAAATAATCGGAAGAGAGATTGGTCAGCACAGCCCTGCAAGATTTGGGAGGCATATTTTCTAATTGTGCGAGTGGTGTATAGCTTGATGTGGTAAAACAACTCTGAGCAATTTTCTACCCTTAAGGGAGGAAAGGGTCAAAAAAAATCTTCCTAAAAGATACTTTCATGCAGCAATAAAAGCTAGAAACAGGAGAGGTTAAGGCTTGAATACTCAGTGAACATCAATGTCCTGAATTGCAGGCTCAGATGCCCCCATTTGAGTCCTCTATAGTGATCCTTGCCGGGAGTCATGCTCTGTCTGCACTAACTTCCTCCCTCCTTGTTACTCCCCAAATTAAATTTAGCGCTTTACTTGTGGAGGATAGTCAACTTTAACACCCAGACCTGACCCAAATATATCACTTATGTCACCTCACCTCACCTCCAAAAGCCTCACGTGCTTGCCTTGCGTGGCAGCTTGAACAGCAAAAGCTGCTCCCACAACCTCCTGGAGCCATGAAACTGAGAAATGTCATTGAGACATAGAGTAATAGTTAGGAGACATATAAATACACAGGACAGTTAGCAAGGAATGTGATAACTACTGGAGTTTGGACCAAAACAGTTTCTGGCTGCCTTTTTTTTTCTTAAATGGAGTGAATACAGGCTGAAAGAAGACAATTTTTATAAACAAGTAAAACCCTGAGCCTAAGATAAATGTTGTGATGTACACACTGTAGCTGTGATGAACTAGACATGGTGAGAAATGCAACATACTGAGAAAAAGACGAAAACTGTGATAAAAGTGTCATGATGCAAATTGTTTTACATTAACAATATTACACTACAAAGAAAGAAAGACAAATACTTTAATGCAGCAAGAGAAAAATAAAACAAAAGCTTCCCCTGTAACTGCAAGATAAGTATGCCATTTCAAATGCACACTTCCCTTGCTCCCTGGGAGAGGCCTCCAGAGGGACCTCTGTGAGAGGGAGACAGGCAGCCTGAGACACACGCCCACTTTAAGGCTCTCAGGCTGCACAGAACGTTCTTTTTCCTGAGGAAAAGGCAGCTGGGTCACCTTGCCTCTGGAACCCACTGATCATTCCCTCCTCGACTGTGCTTCCTGGTTTCTCAAGTAAGTCTCTTTACGGTTCACTGTATGGCACACTTTAAGCTGCAAAGGTAACATATAAAGCCAGGGAAAGAGATGCATGCATGAATGTGAGGTATGATTAATGATTAGAAAAAAATTTAATTGTGCTATTTTAATCCACCAAAATATGATAATCCCTCTTTGCCTATCCATGGAAACAGAAATAAAAAAGGAAATGGATGACTAAGTTAGAAGCCGAATAGTCTATCACCAACTACTAAAAAGGAAACTCAGAGTGATAAATGGGCAAGGATGCAATGGTGGTGCAGTTGGCACTCTCCTGAGGCTAGAAACTTCCGGAGAGCCCCGCTGCCAGCAACAGCCTGGCAAAGAGAAGTGGGAAGGATTGGTCCAGTGGCAGTGCCGACTCCACAGCTCTCTGTGAGGAGCTTTTCCTTCAGTCCCCAAGAAGAACCATCTGTAGCTGCTCCTTGGATCATGCTGGTTCCTCAGTTACCTTCCAACAAATAAATCTTTGTATTTTTGAATTAAAAGAGGGAACTGATAAGAGGAGAGGAGTACTATAAGAAACAGAAGGTATAACAATTTTAAAACTACCCCTCGTGCCATCTAGGAACCATCAGGAAAATTTGCTTCCTGAAGATAATAATGGTGGCAGCTGCCATGTTTTGAAAGCTTCCTTCATGGCAGGCGCAGGTGTCTCATTTAATCATTTCAATAATCCTGTGAGGTAGATCTGCTTATCCCCATTATGCAGATGAGGAAATTGAGGTTCAGAAAGGCTTACTAACCTCCTCAAACTCATACTGCTGATGGTGGAAATATAATTTGAGTTTGTGTCTGTCTAATGCCAAAGCCCATGTCCCTTACCACCGTATTCTACTGTCGCTTGACATCATCACCAAACAACTCATCACCATGTCTAGGCTCTTATAGAAAGAGCAAATGGTCACTGGGTCTAATGGACAACTCAGCACTTCAGTATGATTTTACCTTGGGTTTACCAACTTGCTCTATGACTTCTTCTACTTATAACCAAAGCCACAAACATAATATTAAATGATGTCATTCTGGAAATCGCCATTAATGCCACAACAGAGGACACAGAAAATGTTTAAGAAAAAAATGAATTTAACCCACTATATCAGATGTTTTACTTGTTTACATCTATCAAACAACTGTACTCATGAGATGCCAAGGAAAGAGCTCCATCAACCCCAGACAGGGGGCTCTACCTCAGGCCTCACCAAGCAACTCTGGCTTCTTTAAAGATCACACAGCAGTCAACATTTTATCAGCACTCAACAAACAAGTTAAGGTTTGGCTTAAATCTGAAGGTCTCTCTCCCTTTGGCATATTCTGGGATAATAGAACAAATGTCAAATCAGTACAAGATGGCATATTTACAAAATTGCACCCTGTTTTGCATAACCTAACGATGCAGCAGTTCTTAAGGATTGAACATTTCAAATCTGCTAGCAGAAGACTGCCAAATCTATGACTGTTTCATACACTTGCCAAAAGCCTATCAAATTTTGAGCAAAATGCAAAATAAATCTCCTCTACAAGTTAAATCAGTCCCTTCTGTGTGTTCCAGGCTGCCCTCTTCTCTTGGCAACAAGTCTCAGGACTTGGGCCCCATTTCTCTTGCCCTTGATCTTATACTTTTCTCTGTGTGTATTCATCAATCCATCCCCCGCCCTGGGCTTATGTCCCATTTTATTGGCCACCATTTGTCCAGCTCTTCCCACAGCCCTTCTTCTGTGTTATCCCTGGTTCATTGGACCTACTTCACAAATCCCCAGAAAACCACTCTCCCTGCTGCTCATTTGAGATAACCTATTGAGAGCATCTCGGCTCTTCCTCTACATTCTCCCAAATCCTCCTCTCGTGTTTCAGAATGGTGCTCTCTCCCTTTCCTAACCTTCAATATTTATATATTACATAATATTCTTGTGCCTCAGTTTCTGTGTCAGTAAAATGGACATAGAGTACTTATCTCAGAGGATTTAGGGGAGAATTAAACCTGATAATCCATGGAAAGAGCTTAGAATAGTGTCTGACCATAGAAACAATAAATGAATGAAGATGTGAATGGAACAAGTGAAATTGCATTCTCTCTGATTAAGGGGGAAAGGTGAAACCTTAACTTCTTGACTGCTCCCCTTCCCCCTCCCTAGGGTCCCATGGCATAGAAATTCTGGGGCATCACAGTCACAATTTGAAAACCATTAGTCTTTTTCATACATGTTGACTACTTTGTCATATTCAAGCTCACCTTTTATTACCCACTTTATTTTTCTCCAGAAATCTTGGGTTTTTTTCTAACTGACAAGGAATAAACTTCTGAACAATTAAAACACCAAGCACATTTAATGGGTAAACAAAAGTCTACCATGTGTTAATATTTTTTAGATTTATATTTTTTGTGTTTATATATTTTAGTCAAACCTGACTAAAAGACCTATGCTTGACCATATGGGAGACCATTCGTCAATGTTAGTCAGGAACCCACTCTGCAAAGTGTGGCTACAGTTGCTGTTTGCTTGTTGCCATTGGTTGTGAGGGCTGCCTCCTTGGATATCTGATTCCTTTGCTCAAATCTGTCACCATTTCTGTCTGCTGTGGAATGAGAGACACTGCAGAAATGTCTCCACGTAGCTTCACTACCCACTAGCTCACTTGGATTGCCCATTTAGAGCCTCTGGGACCGGCTCCTTGGAATTTTAGGCAGATGAACATCTTTCCTCTTTGAGTTCTTGATATCCTTTAAAAGTACTCCTGTCTTGCCACTTGGCCATAGGTGGGTGATTATCTTCAAAAAGAGGCTATGGAATCACTGATTGTGTCTCTGCATTAAGTTTAAGTCTTCATCCAAGAGCCCTGTAATCTATATGGCAGCTTTGAAATAATAGGAAAGAGTCCTTCCTCTGGCTGGATGCAGCACTGTAGATGAAAATGGAGTGCGGACTAACTTTCAGCAGGGCCCAAGCTGAACAACTCCACCTGGCATCCCTGCCTGTTCCCGTCATATTCAGGGATTCCTCTAATTCTCTTTCCTTGATGGTGAGTAGATGTGCTTTATTTCACAAGATGTGCTTCTCTTGGTGATGTGGGTTACTCTAAGTCCTTCCAGATCCAGGTTATCCATGACCTAATAATAAATCATTTTCTCATTTGAAATTTATTAAAAATTGTTTTCTTTTCCAAAGGCTGTAATTGTGGTTACTCTAGTAATGGTTTTTTAGCTGCAAACATGAACAAAGATCAAAGGCCTTACTTATTACACGCTTTTGTGCATTCCTAATCCTCAGTGTACTGAAAAGAATCACTGATCCAGACTAAACGCGAATTGCTTTTAAAATATTTTCTTCTGATGCACTGAAATGCACAGGGTGTTAAAAGCTTCTGAGGAATTGTCTTTGTCTTTTCAATAAGGATGGGAGGGAAAGAGAGAGAGAGAGAGAGAGAGGGAGGGAGAGAGAGAGAGAGAGAGAGAGAGAGAGAGAGAGACAGAGAGACAGAGAGACAGAGAGAAAGAAAAACAACCTGAGAAAGAAAAGTAAAAGATGGGGTCCAGAGGGGCAGCTGGGGCCTCGGAGGAAAATAGAATCTTTGAATGTATTCTTGCCAGAGACAAAAGCACAGGCTCATTTAAAAAACAAAGGAGGGCAGCTTTATTCTAAAGCCTGCTGTGCACCAAAAATAGGCACTTAGATTCAGTTCTCCACATAGATTCAGTTCTCTACATTTTGGAGGAAGCAACTTAACCACGGTGGAGACAATTCAGTAAATGCATTTGCCTCACTTTTATCCTGCCCACCTTAACTATCAGCCTCCCAAATAAATCCTCTGAGTAACACATTGGGAACCTTTAGCTCCCTGGTACTGGCAGTTTTAATGTGTCCATTGCCAGCAATGCATTTTGTGCCAAGAAAATCCGACTCCTGGCGTGGAAGGATTAAACAGTCCTCGGGTGCCATCTGTGCAGTGAAGTGAAAGAGTGACTTTGTGCACCCAGTGTGTGTGTGTTGCCATTGGCAGGAGGAAGTGACTTCTATTTACACGACTACCGCATGCAGGGAACACCTAAGGGGAGAGATCAGACTGGCCATCGCAATGGGGGGTAGAGCTGGAGAAGAGGGGCATGTGTGTAGGAACCAGGAGCCCACAGAAAGAACTGGAGAAAGGTGCAGGTTGAAAAGGCAGATTAAAACGAAGGATCCTGTACAACTATATCAAGAGGGCTGTTGAAGAGGAAATGCCCTGGTGGCTGATGTTCTTTGAGGAAGTAAGGTAGGTGCCACAAATTTACTTAAATGATGGGGTTTGGAATTGACCCTTTGCTTCTAAGTTCAAGAACTGATTAGAATGGGATTTTTGAAAACAAACATTTTGACTCATCATCCACCATGTTCCCCAGAGTTGGCGATCAAGATCCTGGGCAGTACACCTCCGATGTTTCAGGAGTTTTCAGAACTTTGGGTTATCTTAGAAAACCCTTTGGCAATCAAATGTAAGTGTTCTGATTGGGTCATTAACAGGAAAATTCAAACCGAAGAATGAGAACAGTAATGGAACAAACACAACTGGTATAGTAACGCTTTCCTTTAAAACGTTTTTAAATTAAATGAGGAAAGGTTTAAACTTCATACAGGGGAATCCAGAGAATACAATGTTGAGGAGAGCCTTGAGTAGCTAACCATAATAGAGGGAAAAAATCCAGTACAAGATCACTGTTAGTTCAAGATAGATTAAAATGAGGATTAAGAGAGGTAAAAGTAAAATGTCATGGATTCAAAAGAGGATGTTGCTCCTCGGGAGGGCCTTTCAAGTTGCTGAACAGGAGGAGATGGAGGAGAAATGACACTCAAGGCAGAAGGAGCAGAGTGCAAAAGCAAAAAAATAGAAGGCCGCAGAATCATTCAGGGAAGAGTGAGCATTCCTGATAAACAGGGTCATCGTAGGAAGGGTGCTGAACACTTGGTTAGAGTGAGAACTAGAATTAGCTGAGTACACAGGAAAGGACCATGAACATGCTATGGGTAGGGGTTAATCTAGCTCTGTGTGGGATAGACTGTAGTGTGGGAAGACAAGCTCAGGGAGACAATTGGGTTATTGTTATAAAAGGAGATAGGTCGTGTGACAGTAGCAATGTGGTTATAGAGAAGGAAAAGGCTTACGTGATGTGGAGGAGAAAGAGTGGGAAGAATTGAGTCCAAAATATCAGATGGGACCATTAGTAGAAATGGGGACAACCTGATTATGGGACTATTTATAAGGGAAGATGATCTGTGCATTTCCCTTTGCAGATTTTTACTTTCCTATCTTGACTGAAAAACAGAGATGAGACACACAAGCAGGCACTGACACAAATACATTACCACCACCGCTACCTGCACACACACAACACAATCTTGCTAATTAGGCTGAAAGTAACAGGCAAAATGAACTTGTCTACACTCATCTTGCAAAACCAGAAACTTTTAAGTTTTGCTGTGTTTTAATCAGTTGGCTTCAGAATTCACAGTAATAAAGATAACATTTTACAAGAAGGCACAAATATTGTTCAGATCAATGTATTAATGTGAAGTCATGACACAGATGAGGAGAAATTATGTCCTTAAATTATGCTTTTTGTTTTGTCTTTCTCTCTAATTCACCATTTTGGGAAGAATTTTGAACATTCTTTTGAGAATGTAAACATCAGAGATGATTTACCTTGTCAGCTATAAATTTCAGGTTTTTGTTTTTTGATTTTTAGGGTTTTTTCCTGGCACAACAAACAGAATTAGAAAACTTTTAGAAGATCAAAGTGCTAGAAGGGTCCCTAGTACCTATGCCAGCATTTCCAGCTGCATCAATGTGGCACCAATGACAGTGCTCTGGCTTTGCCGTGGTATCCTCACTAGCACACGGGGGCTGTCAATGATAGTTGCACCCACACCATATTTTAAATGCTATAGCCCATCTGCAGAGCAACCTGCCCACTGGTTCTCCCATCAGGCAACCAGCCTGTTGGATGCAATTCAGTAGTTTAGGTTTAGGGCTTTTCAGGGTACTGCCCAACTGTACCTACCTCTCACCTGCTTTACTTAACTCTTGTGTGAAAAAAACTGTATATATTTGGCTATAAGAGTAAGAAAATTATAGTCTTGTATATACATCTTACTTATAATACATAATAAAATTTAATATATAGCTGAAAATTTAGAGTCTTCTGGGCTCTAAACGAATATGTTGAATTTGACGTTTTCTAAATTGAAATTTTTATAATTAAAGTAATTATCTGATGTTGCTTTGTATTTCTAAATGAATGCATATTGTGACCTATATAGCATACGATAAAGACTGTAATTATGCAGAATATAGTAGGGGAAGCTATTGGAGTATCTCTAAACCACCTGTGTTATTTCTTTTTAACAAGGATTTTGTTGGAAATAAAAATATATATTTTCTAGAATAGATACACTTAAGAAGGTTCTTAAACTATTTATAAATAGGTTATAAAATGGGTATGGCTTTCATCTCTTACTCTGTAATGGTCAAGGTTGTCTTCTGGTATTGGGAGACCCATGTAACGTTCTGTGTACACTGAGTCTGTGATGAAAAAAGGGGGAAAAAGTTGAATTAATACAAGAACAACTTTCCATCCTTTCATTGGGCACTTTATGTGTCTTCATATGTCTTAATTTGTGTATAGAAATATAATGTTACCCTAGAAGTATCTTTTCCAGATCATTTTTATTTGGCTTGCTAGCACAGCCAGAGATGCTAATTCCCAGGGCCCCACACAGGCTCATACCTTTTCCTACTCAGCACTAACCTGTTCCCATTTACCCTCATGATGGTGACAGAGATCAAACTAGATGATCTAAAATCCATTAATAATCCACCTGCAGAGAAGTCGAATGTAAAGTGCTAAGATGTAAGGAGTTTTTACCTTTTCCTATGACTCTCAGATAATTTTAATTAGGAAGTCACTTAAAGCCTCGATCGTCTTGAATATTTTGCTTATGAGACAAGTATATGTCCTACTTTATGATAATCTATTTCCTTTTGGAAATCTCTAACAATGTTCAATTACTATTTGCTTATTTAAGTCATATCTTATTGGGGGGGCATTTTGGGAGTCACTATAATAAAAAAAAATTCAATTATAATCTATTTGCTGCATATCCCCATATTGGCTCAGCTACTCCATCATAATGCAAGTTAAACATTTGTTTCCTCTTATTTTGTCATGAGGCCTCAATTTTTGTTATAACAGTTGAACATTGTGAAACAGATTACATTAATATCTGTCTGCTGAAATGACATAAGCTCTTTTATCTATAAATGTGGTAGAAAACAGGTTACATAATTTGTTTGGTTACTTTGAATAGTTAAACGTATTTTGCCAGATTAAAAAATTAAATTACATACTGTATATTGTCCTAAAATATCAGGAAGAAAATGCTTTGTGGTCAAATTCCTATATAACTTTAGAAATGCGACATAGCTATTTTGGAACCTACCCCCTTAAATGTCCAGATTACAGTAAAGAATATTATGTTGCCATTGTGCTATGTAGGTTAATGGTTTGAATTTCACTGTAATTTTACAGGTACTTCAATACTGATCTTATTAATTTTTAATGGATATATTATCTAAATTTATTATTTCTAACCTCTTTTGAAGGACTTGTATTGTAAATTAAACACTACAATAATGAATGTTAATTGCTTCACATGTATTCTTCATGCCATTTCTATGAAAATAAAAATATTTTCCTTCAAAACGAGTAACAGTAATATTTTATCATTTTGATTAAAATGAACAGACTATATGTAAATGTATGTATTTAAAGGACATCAATATAAAAATATATTTTAAAGGCCACTTTAAAATATAAGCTCCTCACCAATGCTTTTATCTTTTTAAACCTTAACATTTAAATATTAATAACTTAGGTTGTGCATTTGATGGGGGAAAATGGGCTTTAAGTAAAAAATACATTTTTCCCCAAATAGTTTCAGATTTTTGATTCTGCTTACCTTAGAATAGAGTACTCCTTTCTTATTTATGCTAATCAAGCTCACATATGTAAAAAGTTTTGAAATGTTAAAAATTACACTTAAAGATTTTTATGAATAACTGCATAATGCAGTTGTAAACTTTTATAAGTGTGCTTTGAAATACCATTTCTGTATTCCTTTTATCCTATCTTTGAGTAAAATTGTTCAGATTTACACATATGCAAAAACTCTAGAAAATTCATCTGTATAGTTGGTCCATATACATTTAATGATGTTCTCTTCTTATTACTGCATATTTTTAACCCACTAAGGTTATTTCTATTATTTTATTGACCACCAGAGGTCTCCCAAAATAATCCAACAGAACAATTAATAACAAGCAGAAAAATATTATGAAAACAAATTCATTGTGTATAGATAAAATCGTAACTATGGCCTCCAATTTTTTCTTAAACAGAAAGATAGAAATGCATTTTGTACATTGACTTCTCTTGACTGAAAGAGACTTTTAAAAATGGGCTTCCTCAGGGTGCTACTTTATTTCAAGATGTAAAATATTTAGTAAGCACATTAATCATCAATAATTCTCTCTCTCTATAAGAGAATATATACATATATAGATGCAGGAAAATCATTCATCTCTTCACCACCTCTGACTCTTCCTGCCCGCCTAGTCTTCCTCTGCTCACTCCCTCCCCTTTGGGAATTGCTGACTTAGAGGTGCATGATGGCTTGTAGAATATTTTCTCAACGATGACAAGCATATTCTAGAGTAGCTTATATCTACAAAGAGATAGTGAGAAAAAAACAAAACCCCCCTGAGCATTCCACTGTTCTTACTCTTCTCTTTCTACCCAAAGTCCTGCTTATATATGACATTTAACCAAAGGGAAAGAGATGCTCTTCTCTTACTCTGCCAATGCTTGAAGTCCAAAAATCAAATTAGCCCCAAGATAAGAAATGATTTATCTGCAGAAATGTAGCATTGGGGCTGTTTTGAAATTTGAAAAAAGAAGTTGCTGATAAGAAACTAAATGTGTAATAAAATATACCACCCAGCCTTGCACAATAGCAGAATAAGTGAGATTGTCTTATTATAGGTATCCAAAAAGAACCTCTAAGATGAATCAGCCTATTATTCGCTGTAGAAACACTGAAACTCAGAAAGGAATGGCTTTGTTGTTGGCATTTTAAGGTCAACACTCAGTATCTCTTTGTACCTGACAGCAATTACATACCATAGTACTCCCACCGGGACACAGGCGCCACGGCTATTCCACACTTGAACACGCCGCTTCCCGAGCCCAGGACCATTGAGGTTACGTACCCTCCATATGACTAAGGAATGGAAACAGTTATTTTTATGGAGGTAAAAGAATAAGGACATATGGTAAGCGAGTCGCAGTTTCCACATTTCTCACATCTTTATATACTGTGCCTCTTTAGAGATAGAAAGCATGGTATAGGAGGCTTAAATTGGCCTTAATTGGACAGTATCTAAAGACTACACTTTCAGAGCCCTGATCCCTTTTCTTGGTAGATGTAAGGGGGAAAACACAGAAAATTTGCTGACCCTGGTGACTGGGTCATACCAATTAAAGAAAGTAAAAAACGACAAATCTTCACTGACTGACTCATGAGAAAAAGTCTCCATCCTTCCCTCCCTCCCTTCCCTCTTGCTCTTCCTTCCTCATCATAATAGACAAAGGTGTAAGTCCAGCTCAGCAGAGATGTAGAAGGTTATTGCCCAAAGATCTAAGACTTGCTAGACCTGATTTCCACATCCAAATATTTATATGCAAAAGATAAATTAGCCTGCTCTGGATTATATTTACTAAAGAATGCATAAAGGTTTATCAGTCAAACAACTACTCACCCAACCCCAAATTGCAATTCGTCTGTCATCCACAAATCCCATTTTTGAAAATTGCCTAAAACACATGGAAAAAGCCTATAAATCAGTACTGCAATGAGTATAAAAAACTAAGATATTGCACAAATGAGAAACCCTGTCACTTGCTTTCTATTTCATTCTATTAGAAACTAACATGAATTACTGCTAGTAATAAGCCTGAGAGAGATATTCATCATTTTAACTTAAGTTCCAGACAAACATGGTTTACTTTTGTTGGAGACCATAAAAATTGTATGTGTGTGTGTGTGTGTGTGTGTTTGTGTGTGTGTGTGTGTGTGTGTGATTCACAGAAAACAAATCCTGGAAGTTTTTTTCACAGCTTTATATAAGAATTTGCAGCCCAGATGCACTTTTCTTTACATAATTGAATTTAAATCTCTCCAGATGTTTTTCCATTTGAGAGAATCTTCTCTTGCAATGGAGGAAAGATAGGGAAAGATGAAGAACTTCTGACTAGGGCTTAGAAGTCTGTGGGCCCCCAATCTGAGAACTTAAATACCATTCTCTAAATTAATTCCTTCTTACCCTGGGTGTTGATTAATTAGCTCAGCACCATTCAATAGAAAGAACTTTTCCTTGATGGATTAAGAAGTGTTTTTTTTTTTTTGCCACTAAGCTGTGTTCAGAATTGGAATCCAGGTAAAGACATAAGAAAAATGTTTAATGCACCTACTTCTTAATCTTAGCCTTATGTCACATTTTTTTCTTTTACTTAAAAAAACCTAGCAAACGGGACTCAACTTTGTAGTACTGTAGGACACTGCAGACCCTTGGATTGACCTATATGTCACTTGGATAGTCTTTTGTGCTTTCAACATGTCCTAGGTGGCCCTGAGTTAGGCAGTATTAGAAACAATCAAAAATAGTTTTCAACTCATTGTCTTCTCCATGTAAATATTTTTAAATTGAGGAATGCACTCATATAGAAATGTGGACCGAATAATTATCATTGATAAATCTTACAAAGTTTGCACACTATCACAAGCCTCTGAGTCATTTCCCTTTTTGCAAAGAGGTAAAATAAAATGTTTCTCTTTTATTGGATTCCATAAGAATCTCACCTGAATTTGTGCCTGTTTTTTTTTTTGTAATATATAAATTGGGTCATGCTGGGTTTACACTTTTGTGTCTGGTTTCTGTCATTCAACAGTGTGTTTGTGAGATTTATCCATGTTGTAATACACAATTCTTTTTAGTTGCTGAATTAGTGTTCCATTGTGTAAATACACTACATCTCATTACTTTTTTAACTGAGATGTGTATTGTGGATACTCAATCCTATAATTTTAGGGCTTTCGTTGGCTACATTTGAGAAGCCCTGGAAACTATGCCCTCTCTCACAGAGATCCAGTTTGAATAGATAAAAAAAAAAATAGTTAAAAAATGTAAAAGCCTCACCCTTGAGCAAATTTATCCTCTGTCTAATCTCTATTTTTTAATTGTTAAGAAAAATCACTAATCATTAACTTTGGTATAAGAGAATCTCATCCACTCAGGACTATTTGACAAATTGTCTTCTCCTTTATCTGTTTAATCATTCATGGACCCTTCTGCATTTCCTAGTCTATAGTTTCATAACATTATTTAAAGCCTCCCACTTATTAAGCTTCCCCAAACATCTGTACAGTGGTTATAGAAAAAGCAGTTATATTTCCCATTTACCAGTTGAATGTAACTGAATGCAAGAGTTAGAATGAGACTGGATTCCAATCCTGATTCACCTTGGCAAGTTACCTAACCTATGAGGCTCCTTTTCTTTGCCTGAAACACTGCATAAGAACACCCATTTCCCAGAGCTTTAATGACAATGCCTCCGAGTAAAACACTTTTCACATTACATGCATATGATGGGGTAACCATCATTCATGGTTAAAATCTTTTAAGCCAGATCACATCTATTTATAGTCCCATAAGTGGAGAGCATAAGAAAAAGATGTGATTCATATTTAACGAAGCTCTTATAAATACGACCGATGATGGCTTTGCGCCACAATTTTCCCAAAATAGGAGAGTCTCCGTCATCCAGACCATAGGAGCCACTCCTAGTCTTCATAGTTGTCCCCGTCTATTTACCTATTTCTCTTGACTGCTAAGGGATAGGCTTGCTTGTTTAGTCAGAAGTTTACTCAAGGTACATTTATCTGTCACTTTGTCCCTGTGTTTAGTTAATTTTGAGTTTCTGTTCTTAGAAGGTGGTAGCACATATGCCAAGTCCCTTCTAGAGTCACATACAGAAAGGAATTCAGGAAATGCCTTTTTTTTAACTTCATATAAATCTATAATGTCACATATTTTTATCTAAACATAATATCTTCACTAAAACCTCCTACAAGGATAAAAGATTACAAAGTCATTGCAGGACACTTTAAATTCTTTACACTTTACAACTTGAAAATATAAATCAAGGGGACAAAATCAGATGACCTTTGACTTTATATTCTAGTCACTCACCTGGCTGCTTCAATTTGATCTGCAACTTCAAATGTTCCCAGTCTTCTGTTGATTGCATGCATGATCTTATCTCCTTGGTAACCACTTCCTCTGCCGTCAAAGCTAGCCACTATAATGTTTTCTGTGCTTGCAAGGTAAGTGGCCCAGCTGAGTCTGAAGGCAGCATCTGCTTTTTGGCTACAGGGACCTGCATATCTATGAAAAACCCCAAATTGTTAGCCTTCATGATTTTCTTGAATCAAATGAAGAATGCTTGCATTTCTCTTCCTGGTGGGCAAGAAGTATGCATATGTCCCAATCATGAGCCTGAAATTGTGCCAGCCACTGGTGTCCAGAATGGGTCTTTAAAACTTAGCAACACAACTATGATGGTTGTGTGTTTCCTTCAAAGATGCCCATCAGTTTTATCTTTGAAGATTGTTATCAAACATGGACTTTATAGGCCAATATTTTTAAAGTATACATACTCTTGGAAATCAAAGAAATAATTTCTCTAATAGTTGGGAGAGTTGTGTTATAAAAAATGATGATGGCAATAAAGGCGACTTTGAATATCTTTCCATCCCGGCTTACAAAAGTTCCCAGACTGGAAGTTTATTTTCTTGGTTGGAACTTATTTAAGGACTCCGTTGCATCATAAGCATTGCATTTCCTACTGCACCTAGCAGAGGGTTGGTCAAGACTCCATAAATGATTATGGAACGAACCAAAGTAAGAATAAATGCTAATGTTTAAAATGTCAAATGAGAGAGAAATAGGCTGGACTAGAAAATAGGCCTGGTGCTCGGCATTCTATTTATTAACAAATTTAACTCCCTTGTATTTGCTCTCTTCACAGACTAACTACCATCTACCCCACACAGGGCCGTGTGCACACTCTCATTTTTGCTTGTTCATCAAGAGGAGCTCCTCATAGCTCACTGTAGCTCACTGCATCTCATCTAAACATGTCATCTTTGCACCATACAGGATTCCCAGGGATAGACTCTCTCCATAACTATTTCCTCCTCGGTCCATCTCTTCACTCTTCTGCTCACTGTCCCCCATTTGCTCATGTTTTTCTCCTTCTACTTAGGGATGCCTGGCAAAAGATCTTTAGATTTTTTTTTTAACTTTTTTTATTTTTGAGTTGGAGTCTCACTCCGTCGCCCAGACTGGAGTGCAGTGGCCGCTCCTGGCCACCGCAGCCTCAATCTGCTGGGCTCTGGTGATCCTTCCGCCTCAACCTTCCAAGTAGCTGGAACTACAGGCTCGCGCTACCATGCCCGGCTAATTTTTAAAATTTTTATTGTAGAGATGAGGTCTCGCCAATTGCCCAGGTGGGTCTCGAACCTGCGGGCTCAGGCAATTCACTCACCTCAGCCTCCCAAGGCGCGGTATTACAGGCTGAGCCACCGAGCCCAGCTAGAATCTTTAGCTTTAAAGAGAATATTATAATTATTTAACTTTAAACAAAATATTATTACATTCTAACTCTAAATAGAAGACTACATTTGTGCCTTTGGGCAAGTAATATTTTTTCATAGCATGCTAAATGTTTTGGCCCTCTTAATTACATTAAATTTTGTAGATTAAGAGCTTGCCTTAACATTTGGTGTATTTCAAGTTACCTAACCCCAAGATCAAATGAGATTTTTTTTTTTAATAGAAAATAAAGATTTAGACCTCAAAAGAGAGGAGGAGAAAGATGACTGAACAGAAATAGTCACTAAATTCACCATTGTTTATCTTTCCTAATGAAGGAAGGTCTAATCATTATTTACTGGGGAGTCAAAGAAGATAAAAATATCACTCTTTTTCTAAAGATTTTTTTTAGTATTGGAGCTAAAGCCTAAAACAAATTAATGTCATTAAGGAATCTGACTTCGTGTGTTACAATTATTTTACTTGAAGAGAAAAGAAATCAAATAGTTCCACATCTGGGACTTTAAAATACCTGTCTTTCCCTTTCTTTGTGCTTTTATGTCTAGTTTTCATGAAACTTTGAATATAGTGGAACAAAGCTGAGTCGGGTTGGCTCATTTTGTTTTTAATAAGGAAATGATGCAAGCGAGGACAGAAGAGTGTGACAGTGTGGCGTTATGGTGAGACCAGGGCAATCTTTAAAGGATTAATGTACCATGTATTTCTAATTATTATTTTAAAAAAACATTTTACAAAGCTGCCATATTTAGAATGCACATGAGTTTACATTCCCTGTTTCAAGACTGGTGATTTTAGAAATTTCTCTAAGACTTAAAGAAGTTTGGACTGTAGTGAACATTCTTCTATACTACCAAAAGGGGAACAGAAAATACCAGGCAGTAATATTCCAGGAGTTAAAGGGAGAGAACTTGAGGCAACCAATGGGAACTGGGGTAAGGCAACTGTGAAGACTGTTAATATCCATCTCTTGCTTGTTAGAATGTCTGTGAGGTAAGTATGGAGATGGGGACTTGAATTCCTTTGGAATTCCCTTGAAGTTCAGAGAAGCAAATTTAAAGAAAATCCATATGCCATTGTGGCAGAAGACAAGAGTCTCCCTTCTTTGTTAAGAAGATGTGAGAAAACACAGGTTAGGGTTTGTGGTTGCAAAGTGGAAAGAGGAAATAGTAAACAGTGACTCAGGAAGAGAGAAAAGATGCATTTGGTTCTATTTTTCAGTAAGCTGTCCTGGGCAAAAAATATACCTGACTCCAATACTTCTAAATTGTTCCTTCCTCTTGAATACTTACACATCTAATAGTAGAGGATATGTCTTGGATTTATCAAAATGGGGAGGCAAGATCATCTGATACCAAAATTCTAAACAAACAGAAAGATTAATTAGTGAGTTAAGAACAATTATTAGCGAAAGATTTTGTTCCTTATCTCTGTCAGTGATAAATCATGCCTAGAGTTTAACAATTTGTTAAATTAGAGAAGAAAAAGAAAATGAACTGCTTGGATTCAGCATATTTTTAAGATACAACAACATTTTCTTTCTGGTTAAAATACTAGTTAATGTGAAAACAATAAAGTTGCTTCTAATGTATCTATTAAATACATTGGTGCCTGGCAAAATAAAAGTGCATCTTAGAATTTCTAATGTTTTGTTTTTATGATTCTGTTCTTTGGCATCTGATCTACTTATCTAGTTTGTTTATGGCTTATGTTCTAAGTTTTCCTCCAAAATGTTTTCCTTTTCTTGAATTTCCTTGAAGCTGTTTAGGATTTTTAGTTGGCCCCAACTCTATTTTAAAATTCTGATTTAATAACATTTTTGTAATTCTTATTGCCATCCCAGACCGCAAAGCTGAGTTCCCATTTTCAGCTCTGTGTTTCACAGAGTGAAATCGGGTTGATATGCAGCAAACTGTTGAGTACGTTCTGTATGATCTTCCACGGGTCTGTTTGATTCTCTGGGCTTTCACACCAGTTTAATAAAATTTGTCTCTAAATAATGAGTTGGTTTCCCTTGCTCCCAAATTAAAAATGAGTTATACTAATGAATCTTTTCTTAAAAAAGAGCTTCTTCACATTTTAGTAAGATTATTTTCAGCTTCAGTAGATTTAAACTGTAGGGAGAAAAAAAACCCTTTATATCTAGAACTATTTCTTCCTAGCATTTATCTTCCTTTTTGTTTTTTGTTTGTTACAATCATTTTACCTGAAGAGAAAAGGAAGGTTTAGGAGTAAAATATATAGACAGGGTTCTCTTCAATTTGCATTTTGCTGATTATTGTTATACTTTCTGATTAAATGTGTTGCAATAACAAAAATTTAAGACTCTACTGTAAGTTCAATAGAATGCCAAACTATCAGTTGATCATATTTTTAATGAATATGCCAAACCCAACATTTGATCTCTGCTTTGTTTGAATCAGTGTTAGTTGATCAGAAGGTGTTTTAGTTTCATTTTGAAGATGAACAGTCTTCTCTTTGGGGGGTTATTTCTAGTTCATTGTCCCGCTTTCCCTGTGCCTCCTCCCTGACTCTCCCTTCATACCCTCCTTTCTGTAGTTTGAAGGGTTATAAACACTTCCCAAAGGGACACTCACCCAAACCCACAGCTTCATCCTGAACTCCCTATCAAGTTACCTAGAGGATCATGTGGCTTCTCTGACCCTAAAACCTTCAGGGGCTCCCCAGTGTTTATCAGTTGGAATACAATGTCATATCTCAGTATTCTATGCCTGCACCAAGCTGTCAATGTTAGCTCTGGAAAACTCTAAGCTCTTGCCACTCAAGTGTGACTCAAGGGACAACAGTATCAGCATCACCTAGTAGCGTTTTACAAATGCAGAATTCTGGATCCATTCTGACCTCTGGATCAGAATGTACTTGTTAACAAGGTCCCAGGTGGCTCACATACACATTCAGTTTGGGTAGCACTGCTCTTCTTCAGAGGTATGCCACATTTCCCAGTGCTTTTCCTGGCACTTAAAATTAGATGAGTTGGATATTTTCAATTATCTAATTTAAAAAAAAAACAGCTAAAATAAATCAATCCTCCCCTCTCCTATAAGCAGTTATCCTTAATTGAAAAGAACAAATAAAAACAAACAACCAAATAAATAACAAGATTTTCTCCACAAAGAAACCTTTGTTCTTAGTGGTCTCTAAATATAATCTGTGATTAGGCTACCATGCCAGGGACAGGCTAACTAATTATAGGAGGCCACGAGGGTTGGAAAAATAAAAAATTGCTCTCCTGAGACTGAAATTTCAATATTTTATAGCTGTCACTAATTTTTTCATACAATCATCTCAGATATTTTTTATCTCTTTGGGTTAAAGGTAAAATTTGTTAGGATATCATTAAGTTAAATGCACAGTTTAATACTTACTAGCAGAATAATAGAGTTACTAAAGAGATAAAACAAGTAGCAGTAGTGCATTTTCTCCAAGTACCTTCTCTCTTGACATCATAAACTTTACATAGAGTGGTATTGTATTTTAAGATAAAAGAATGCACATCTATTAGCTCTTGTGACAGAACATTTCATGGAAAAACAACGTTCTAAATTAGATGTATACACAATATTAAATGTATATTTTCGGATCAATTATAGCTATATTTTATTGGCGTTTTCATGAAAAATACTATTCCAAGAGGAATTTAACTTACTTGTTCCATTCAAAATAATGAAGTCCAATTTTTTTGAGGGCATCTGGACATTCTGCAGCATTTTATACAAATCTGAATTGTCTTCCAGGACTCTCAGTTCTAAAGAAATAGAGGAGCAAGCAGTGATTTACTACAATATCAAAAATTTGGATTATGCAATGCAATAATAAGCAAACACAAAATTCACTGATCGGATTATACATACTTTAGGTTGTAAGTCTTGTGTTTAAGTCATCAAGACACTCTGTAGCCAAGGAAAATCACACAATGCTAAGTATGTGGTGATCCTATTTATTCGTACTTTCCTAAAAGCAAATGAAGGATAAAATAGGAGAAAATACCTTTATCATTCATGCTGCTATGCAGAGTATAGAGGGGAAGATCAGGGCCTGTCAACATAATCAGAGAAAAATAAATATGTTTCAGGTGAGTATCTGTTTTAAAAAAGATAGCATAGATAACTTTTCAAAAATTTCTGTTACCATTTAACTTTGATAGAGCACACAAATATTATAATGGCTAAGAAATGTAATACTAATTGCAATTTAAGTATAAAAGTGTTGTCAGAAAGGTACAGGGCTCAGTAGAACATGGTGGGAAATGAACCTCTGCTCTTGCGGAGCGCCTTGGGCGCATGATCATCTGAGCCCAATATCCTCATCAGCAAGGCAAAATGAAAGCTGCCATCCTTCCCCACTCAAAATCTAGGACCCTGCGATGACCACAGGATCTCTCAGGACCTGTTCTCTCAGGCTGCTGCTGGGCCCTGGGGAGGCTGGTTGTCCTCCCACTGCTGCCCCCACTCCCACGGAGTCCCAGAGCCAGGCGGCACATCTGCACGGTGCCTGACTTGGATAAGCGATTCCTTTCTGGCATGCAAAAGTGTTTTTCTCACAAGCCCATATCGTCACTATTTATCCCAACTGTGGTAGTTGCAGAGTGGAAGGTAATGTATAGAAAAACTATTTTGTGAGTTATTTAATTTTGGTGCATGTGGATGGGGATATTAATTTTTACACTTGCTCGGAACCATGGTGAAGACACTTTACAGACCTGAGTTTGAATACTGGCTTACTTGCGTGCGACTCAGGGCAACATGTCTATGCTTCAGTTTCTTCACATATAAAATGAGGATGATAATATCTACTTTATAGCACTTTCTTAAGGATTAAACAAGATCATGAACATAACGCCTTTAGCACTGTGCCTAGTATAAAGCACATGCCCAAGAAATAATGACTAAAAACAGCCATACTAAAGAACCATTAAAAACATAGTAATAAAGTACATTAGTGAGGAAAGATAACTGATTTTTTTCTATTGACAGTTCTTTTCAGAATATCCAGATTCTTTCATTTTGAGAAGTATCCTAGCACAGTGTTTAAAAGGGAAGGCTCAAGAGGCAGAGACCTGTGTTTGAATCCTGTTGTGCCTGTAGCTAGACATGTGACCTGCATAAGTCACTTGGCCTCTCCTTGCCCAGGTTTCTGCATTTATAATAAAAAATAGCAATAGCAACACAAGACAGTATCGTGAGTATGTTGGTGACAGGCATTAACTACGTACATTTTCTTATTTAAGAGGCAAAAGCATAAAATAATAATTTAAAACCCCATAATATGTGTGTATTTAAGGATAAAGTGCTTCTGTTTTACATAAGGGGTGTGTGTGTGTGTGTGTGTGTGTGTGGTGTGTGTGTGTGTGTGTGTGTGTGTTGCATCTAAAATAAGTTATGCAAGTCTCCCGGGAAGAAGGGAAAGAAAAGGTAGTTTAAACTCATTCCTTAAACGTGAATGGAGAGAAGGGAATTCAGGTGATTTCAAGAGCTCCTGGGGTTCAAAAGAACTCGAGGGAGGAGCTAGCTTAGATAGATGGTGAGTCACTAAGTCGCCGAGGTTACTGCTCCTCCTTCCAGGCAACTCAGACTTACCTGAACATCTCAGCTGATAATACTTTGCCTCTTTACTAAATGACACAGAATAGTACTGACATCTTTCTGGATTCAGTTCACAACTAATGCACGTCACATTTGTATAGTCACTGAGTTGGATTCTGAAAAACCAAGGGTGGAAAGTAAGTGCTTGGCGAAAGGATACAAGAAAGAAAGGAATTAAATAATGCCATATTCTAGTTTCAAAAATAGCAGAATGTCAAAGCAAGCTTCAGAACTCCTTTTTTTTTCATGTGAAGTAAATACATGAATTAGTAATTGCCTCAAACCTCCCATTGTTTGGAAATATCACAAAACATCTAATAAAGTTGTTTTCTTTTGTTGACATGTAGCTTGATTTATGAAGGAATATAAGTGCCCAATAGCAATTCCGGCTTAATATTAGTTAGGACAAGGCAAAAAAAAAAAAAAAACAGTTCAGAAATTGTTAAGCAGCTAAAATGACTCAAGTTCCACAACTTGACAGAGTTCTTACTTATAAAGATTTCGTCCTCCTGGCATTCCTTTATGCTCATTGCTAATGTAGTATCTGGAAAAAAAACAAATGAAATATATATTAATTATGTTTTTTTTAAAAGTCAGTTACACTGTACTGAACATAAACATCAAGCCTCATTGTGCACACAAGTGGCTATGCATCAGTGCTGGCCCGAACTGTCACTGCTTCCTTGCTCCTTCAGTCCCCAGACACCATTTTTTGCCACCATCTCTACCTAGAAGAGTCTTTCTCTTAACAGACTAAAATATATAAAACCAGAAATGTCTTCATTAGTTAAAGTGACAAATAAAAACTCAAAAGAAGTCTTCGGTAAGAAAAACAAGACCGCACAACTAGCCTGAAACCGAGACCCCATTTATCGATCCTGTTTTCTGTATGTTCTGTCTTATAACATAAGCTACTAGATGGCAGGAGCCCCATCTTGCTGAGAGCAGCAGAGCCACTTCTAAAGAGGGTTTTCAAAAACTACTTTGAACAGGAGCAAAATTCCTCCATGATGACACCAATAAAGAATCCTAAAAGTGCCTAAGATTCTAATGAAAAACAGCACACCCTTTTCCACCAACTCATATATGGTCGTTGAAAGCCCTTGCAAAGCTTTCTGAAGAGTAAGGCCGAGACACGGATAGATAAAATTGCCTTTCCAAGACTTCCAAAAAATCAGTGCCAGCTGAAATGTAACAAAATGCCCCTGACTGCTAGTTCAGAGTTCCACGACGACGTTCAAGTAAAAGAAACTACAGCTCGTGTAATGTAAAGCAGGTAAGAGCAAGAGGTAGAGCTGCCTGGTGGCATGGTATCAAATCTGCTAAGCATATGTGAAAATCATTAAGGCTTCCGTATGTTAAAAAGAAAAAAGTATTGAACACATTCCAAAGAGACTACTCTTTATCTCTGGGAGATTTTTCTCTACTTCTGGGCAAAGAGGGCATGATTATCACAAGTAGTTTTATATCTAACAGCTATTAGAATACTCACATATAATCGCTGGTTAGAGCTTCTATCCCGATGACTTCCCAGGCTCCTTTTGTAATAAATGTGCAGTCCTGGCGGGATTTTTACAAAAGAATTTCATTAGACTCTCTTATCAAAGTTAAGTGGAAGATTAAATCATTTATATCAGGAATTCATATCACCTTGGCTTTTTTTTCCATTAACTTTCCTCACTCCATTCTACCCTACCCTATATACTACCAAGGAATTTGAATTAGTTTGATTTTTTTTTGTACACATTGATCAACTTTACCAAGTGATATCCACTTCAAGTTAGTGCCAAAAAAAAAAGTCAACCCGACATAAATAATGAAGAATACTCACATTTTTATCTATTTGGAAATGGCAAATGTGTTTGTAACCCTCTTCATTGCTGATGATCTTGTAGAAGCGATTACCATCAGAGGTAAAATGAGGTTCTGCAGGCCTAAACTAGAAAATAATAGAAAACAAAACAAAAAAAGCACATTAGCCTCATCTCAGTACCAACTTTAGTTTTAAAGTCCTCCCCAACACCTATGCTCAAAAATCCGTGCCTTATTTACTTGCCAAACGAAACTAGAGCACTTCAAAAAGAAAATTCTTTCTATAAAATCTGGACAAAATGACCAAACTCATGGGTAATTTTTTTTTGGTGAGGAATAAATGAGAGAATGCACAGAAAGAAGCTCGGAGAGAATACTCAATAAATAGAAGTGGTTACTGATTTGGGGGCATCTTCTCTCTAGGGAGAACTACAGATTGTGGTTATAAATGCCTGGAAAATAGCATTAACCTTTCAGTTTCACACAGTAAATTTCCTCAATGTCACAAATGTACTTTCTTGAAACAGACATATTATTTTTGACTGTTTCAGACTGGAGGTGATTTATAATTGGGGGACATTTTTCTTTTCTGTTTTTTACACATATTTCTTTTTGAAAATCAGACTCAGACACAGTCTTTAACCATTTCTGGACTAGATACCATAAGGAATGTGTGTTGTATCTTTCATATGGAAACATTCATAGAGTTATTTTTATTATAAGCCTTTTCATTTTGTTAAATATGATCAACAATTTACAAAAAATATTTGTATAGAAATATAGAACAAAATTTCCATTTTTTTACAGCTCAATAAAAGATAGTGCTCAGAACATGATGCAGTTGAAGTAGAAGAGAGTCTATCCCAGCCTGAAAGGAATATGTTGCTTTACGATTTCAATTTCCTAGCTACATTTGAGAGCAGGTAGGAGATGGCCTTTTAAAATTGTTGGTTCACTTCGCCCTCGATGTTTCCTCTCTCATCAGCTCCCATTTTGGGAAGGAAGAAAAATGCTTCCCTCTTCTATTTAGTGATTCAAAGCGAATTCATTTATGGAGCAAGCTGAGGCGTGCGGTACACTTGGTGTTCTCATTACAGAGCTCTGAAACACATTCCCCTCTCTAGACCTGTGTTCACAGCCTTATCTTTTTAATACATTTCCCTGTTTCCCCTGGATGGAGTTGTGCCTAGTAGAAATGTGTGAAAAGTGGCATCTGTCTGGTTAAATACAGAGAGGAAAAAACATATTTTTTTCAAAGAGTCGTGAGGAAGTGTAGCGTGTCTCTTGCCATGGAGGAAACCACTTTTCATGTTGGCAAACCTCTCCCCTCTGCCCAATCAATGCCTGAAGAAAAAGGACGTGTGAATGCTGCCGGAGCTCTGAGTCCAGCTGGAAGGGGTCGTCTTTGTGGACAAGGGTCCTCATCTTTAGGACCCAAGAGATGTGAAATCTTTACATTTGGGGGGGGTCACTTTATTTCCCTCTTAAAGGGAGTTTCATGGAAGTGGTCATAACAATTAGGTGGGATTCATTCCTCATCTTCCACTCACAGTGACATGATTGCTGGGGTTTCTTCATTTTATGGTCTTGTACAGCATGGCTGGCAATTTTGCACAATGCTCACATGACACAGGGGTACTGAGAGGCACAGGATGTCTCTGAGGGTCCCCATGCTTTCCTGGACAAAGCTCTGCATCTGGAGCCTAATAAAGCGTGAACCTGCGTGAACATGATTTCCTCCAACGTAGTCGCAGCTGAGTTCTTTTGCTGGTGGTAGTCACACACATCTCCTTAGGTTTTTGTGCAGGCAGGGGACAGAATTCATGTTTCCTGCCTTTAAAGCACAGAACTGCAAATATGAGGTCAATGAGTACATTTGCCATCTTGGCCGACTTTCAGCAAGGCTTGCTCTTTAACTTACTAGGAGCTACAACTTGCCAAGAGCATGAGTTTTGTTTCGTCTGCTCTGCTCTTGATTTCTCACTTGTCCCCTTACTTTTTCCAGCTGGGTATGTTATCTATTCTCCATAAAAAGATCTCTCTATGGAGCATTGAAATATTTTGAGAAATAGGTCAATGAATATTCCTATTAATAACGAGTCACTTAGAGCCCTAGTTTTGAAGAGCTACATATTAAGTAGCTGAGTAGCTGACCCACAGTCCAAACAGTCCCATAACCCATAACACTTACTCTTCCAACCCAGCCGGTAGTACTCCGTTCAATATGTTGCCGAGCCTAGGAGGAGAAAAGTATAAGAATTTCAAAGCGATGTAAGAAGGTTACATCTATTCTTTAGCCACCATTTGTGGTAACATACAACATTGTACTTATAACAAAATAACTGAAAACTTTCTCCATTCACATACTTTTATTTGTGTTAGTTGTTTTATGCCATGACGTTAGATAATTTACCTCTCTTGTCTAAAACTGAAGAGAATTTCATTTGGTTTCCTCCATTCCACCAGTCTGTCCTAGTCTTTCATTCTTTTCCTAGATGGTGTCACCTATTCACCAATGCCTGGGACCAGGGGTCATTCTAGATTCCTGCTTGTCTCACAGTCACCTCTCTCAGCTCCTGTTGTCTAGTTCTCTGGCCTATCTGTCCTTCTCCACCTCTAAGGACTTTGTTCATGGCATTGGCAGGTTTCTTATGGTCTGTTGTTATGATCTTCTTGTTGGAGATCCTGCCACTCTTCTCTCCCTCCAGTGTACTCTCCACCCGGCTCAGTCCCCAGATGACCTTAGTTGGCAACAGATAGTTCTATCTCATTGCAGCACTGTCCTATTTATTTTATGTTAAAAAAATTTAATTATCTTCTGTAGAGAGAGTTTGACTATGCTGCCCAGGCTGGTCTTGAACTCCCAGCCTCAAGGAATCCTCCTGCTTCAGCCACCCAAAGTCAGCCAAAATTATAGGCGTGGGTCACAGGGCCTGGCCTTGATACTCTCCTATTCAGAACTTTGAAACAGCTACTCATTTCTTATGAGGTAAGTTCAACTATTAGAATGGCATCTGAGCTTTTGCCTCTATCTCTAGTCCATGGGGCCTGACCTCCAGCCCCTAGTCCCCTATGTTCCAAGCTGTTCACATTGAATGCCTTTGCACAGCCTCCTGCTAACATGGGGACTTTAGCCTTTATCTGCCCAGCACACGGCAACTTATCCGAGACTACTCTATATATCTCCCATACCATCTCCTTGCCCTATTCTACCTACCCCCAGCAGAATCAGTCATTTTCTTTTGCTCTACATTCCCTCTGTATCTTGGTCAAATGATTTTTATGGCATAACTCTGATATTACAAGGATTTAATTGGCAGAAAGCAAAGATCCTGGGTTTTGCAGTTTTAATTCTGGCTGTCCCCTGTGACTTGAGCAAGCTCCTTAAACTTATTTATCCTCAGTCTTCACAGCACCTAGCAACCAGTAATTGTCCAATAAATAGTTATTATTACTTATTTTCATAATTATATTCCCTACTAGAACAAAAACATTTTGGGGACAAGAACGCTGACTAGTTCATGTTTTAGAAAATATTCATAGCTTAGTACACAGCTTGCAACATAATAGGCATTCAGTGTTTGTTGCATACATAAATGAATACATGCATCTAGGTACATGGTGCTCAAGTTCTGCAAAGTGAGAGTCTGTCCTGTGCCCAGCCAGGAAGGGAGTGGCGAGGGGAGGGGAGGGGTGTAGACACAGAGCCTATGACCAGAAAAGGAGGCTTCAAGAGGTGCCCTTGGCACATGCCAGCAAACCTCTTCCAGGTTCCATCCTTCCTGGGGCTTCCGAAGGGGTTTTAATTTTGATTCACCATCCTGGCTGGACATTGTGGTCTCCTGGCTAGAAACCCTCCAGCATCTCAAGAGTGGATTGACAGAGTTTGACTTGGTGTCATCACCCTCTCAGACTGGTAGTTATTTATTTAAGTTGGAAAGCTGTTTCCTGTGTCAAGACAGTGACAGTACGGTAATGGATTTGTGGCCGCTTGATATTTGTTTTGTTTCACATACACTCGATAGTCATTTCACATTCCCTATATTTTCTCTATTAAAACTCATGTCACTGAGCTTGCAGTCAGTGTCTCTCTTTAGTTTTTTAAATATTGGCATCAGATGCTATCTTCTGGGTTCCAGTCACCCACCCCCTCCTTCCCAAGTGATAATATCAATAACTAAAATAACCAGTGAGTGCAGGTGAAACAGAAGCATCTCTGGATGACAGATTGTCTAACAGTTATTCAAGACTTACTGCCTCAGGGTCAGAAACAAAGTCTGGAAGAAGAAAAACTCAAATCTCATTTCCTGATTCCCAGCCTTCACTCTCCCCAGAGTCCCCTGATCGATGATCACATGTTGCTGCAGGAGCAGAACGTCCCCATTCAGTCTTACCACTAAGCAATTCCATCTTCCGGTGGACTCATAGTCACAAATATCCATGACTGAATAGTTCTGAATTCTCCTGAGCCACTGCAGAGAAATCCTTTCTTGTGCTACCCATGTCACTCCACACAGGTAGTGATCCCTGGAAGGAAGAGAGTAAAGAAGAAAAGGAAGGCAGGAGGAAGGGATGGAGGGAAGGACAGAGAAAGAGAGAGAAAATATGAACATGACTGTTGCCAGACCTTGGTACAAATAGACTCAGTGAAAAGAAATCAATCTTAACGGGAAATAGAATTTTCAATGGTTAATGAAACCATTTCGTACCATAATATTTTACCTTTTCTTAAAGCTTAAAGTGCAATTTAATTTTGAACGGAAATTAAAACATCAACAGGAGAAACAGCAGCAACATCCTACAGTGACTTAACATACGTGACTCAAACCGCATGCTCAGGATTTATCAAGTCCTCCACTTGGCCTCTGGTGGCGCCAGGGAGTCCAGGGTGATGTTTTCTCATCTCCTTTCTGCTGTCTTGAGGGAATATTACAGTGAGGCCACAGACACTGGCTGAGAGTCGAGTATTTCTGGTAATTTGACGTGCTTCTCCAGAAAATTCTTCCTACTAGGGTGAAACTATAGCTGACCCTTTTCTCAACTTCATTTTTAAATGGGAAAAAAATTGACTCACACCACCACAAACTTTGAAAATTAAAGAATTATATTCTAAAAAGACATTTCTCAAGAGTCAAAACATGAACCCCATGAAGAAATGAAGGTACCCTGTGGTATTTCAACACAAATTTATATAAATAGAGATATCTCAGGCTGTGTATCTTCCCCCAACACATACTTTAAAAATTTCTTGGAACCACTTTCTGATTTATAGTGAAATGCATGGAATTCATAATTTACTTTTCTGTTACCCTCCCCAACATTATTTGCCCTGGATAGTTTATTTTCGCTCTCCCCTTCTCCCCCAGTGTGGTTTTGGATGACTATTCATAAATCACTCCTCTCGAGTGTCTGACTAAAGCTCTACTTCCTCTTTGTCAGAGATTTTGAATGAGTCTGTTTACCCACCTCTTCCCGCCTAGTCTGATGACCATACCTGGCCCACCTGAAATGCCCTAATGTGTTCCCCTTGCTCCTTCCTTCATAGGTTGGGACTATCTCTCCTCCTGTCCCTTTGCTCTCCTTGCTTGACTGCAAGATCCTTGAGGCAGGGCCCACATCTGCCATGTTCACAGGGTGTCTCCAGGACCTTGCAGAATGCCTGGCTCAAACAGGCACTCACTGTGTGTCTGGGGAATGCTGCACTGAAGGAAAGAAAAAAATTCTTTCCTGTCATTTGTGGCCTGTCATATTATCACACTGAAGGAAAATAGCTCTGTCTTTACTCAGAATTCATAGACCAATTCCTGTCTCCACTCCCTTCACAACCACTGAACCATACAACAAATATTTACTGAGCACTCAGGATGGATCTGGTGCTGGACAGAGCACTTTAAAGCCCCCACAGCTTCCTATCCCCACTTGACAGCTGTGGACACTCAATGTGTGGATGCGGCCCAATGATACCAGGGCCTCCATTCTGTTCTTCCTGCAAGGTGCAGGTTCTGAAGAAAACCAAACCCCTTCACCCAGCAGCAGAAAACCCCATTTCCACAGATAGGAATTCCTTTTTTATTTCAGTTCTCTTTCTTCTTCCTAAGAACCTTTACACAGTCTAGTCTGGATGGCCGGTATTCTCATGGACACACCAGGAGTTTTCCCAGCCGCCCCCTCTTTGTTCAACTGTGTTCTTCAGTCTGATGTCACTACCATGCTCTGCTTCTTTAGGTAGTAGCCCAGATGTCTTCTTGTCACAAAGTCTTCTTGGAAATTCCCTCCTACATCCACTATCCCCAGTCCCACTCCACTTATCACAAACTGCGAGGGGCAGGGTCTGAGACTGCAAACTCTCTTCGCATGCCTGGGAGTGAGGGTGCTTCATCTAGTCTAGCTCTGCTGCCCAATGCAGAGTAGTTAAGTGCGAATATGAAAAGATGAAGAAATCTTACCCAAGACAGGCAAGAAATCCTAGCAAGGAGAATGGAAGAACAGAAAACAAGACAGAAAATGAAGCTTTTTGAAACAAATTGCCTAGACCAGAGGTTGGAAGACATATTCAGTGAGGGGTCAGGGAGTAAATATTTTAAACTTTGTGATTCATGTCTGTGTCATACAATTGCTCAGCTCTGCCCTTGTAGCACAAAAACAGCCAGAGGCCACATGTAGATGAATGAATATAACTATGTTCCACTGAAAAGTTAAAAAGGTGAATTTCATGTCATGAAATATTATTCTTCTTTTGATTTTTCTTCTTAATTATTTAACAATGTAAAAACCATTCTAACTTGTGGGCCACACAAAAATAATGGTTGACTGGATATGGCCCATGGGACCTGGTATGTTAAATCCTGTTCTATATCAGTGGTTCCTGGGCAGTCTGGTGAAAATGATAGACTACTCTCTGGGTGAGGGAAAGCCTCTCTACTCAATGTAAACAGCATCCAAAGGTTCCATGGGCATATAAATTAGGATATTGGGCTCTAGAAATTTCCTTCCCCCTTTTTAGAGTGTTCTGGTAGGGAGGGGGCAGGTGATGGAAGAAAACTCTTAACGTGATGAGTGGGTCATCCAGTACTTAGTAGCTTTATCTACTGAAAGTCATAAATGATATATCAGGTTCAGAAGTCAGCAGTATCAAAGCAACTTATCTCCACTTGAAAACACTGGGTCATGGAATTTGGGAAGTCGACCAGGAAATTCACGTGCATCAGTCATCTCTCCTGCCCATTTCTAGATCAAAGGCTAAGGCACCTGGCCCCTGTGCGACCTTGGTCACTCTCTGTGACCCTAGCTGTACTCTGCACCCTGTGTATGCTCAGCAAAGGCAGTTCACCAGTGGAGCAGAAGTAATTTTTGAATATTCTTATGAACATACTTCGCTTCAATCACAGCCCTGAGCCAACCTCATGCCAGGCTGAGATGTCAAAGAGTCATGAAAAAAACATAAACCAACGCTCAATTGTACATTTAACTGAAATGTTTAATTCCCCACCTAAAACCAGAAAATTTCAACAGGCAGGATTATCATCTATGCTTTGCTCACTACATGCTGATATATATGTGTATGTGGTGTGTGTATGTATATATATATATATATATATATATATATTTTTTTTTTTTTTTTTTTTTTTTTTTTTTTTTTTGAGTTGGAGTCTCACTCTATCGCCCAGACTGGAGTGCAGTGGCCGCTCCCGGCCACCGCAGCCTCGACCTGCTGGGCTCCGGCGATCCTGCCGCCTCAGCCTTCCAAGTAGCTGGAATTACAGGCATGCGCTACCACGCCCAGCTGTTTTTTGATTTATTGTAGAGATGAGGTCTCGCTGCCCAGGCGGGTCTTGAACCCATGTGCTCAGGCAATCCACTCACCTCAGTCTCCCAAAGGCGCGGGATTACAGGCTGAGCCAACTAGCCCGGCTTTTTTTTTAAAGAAATGACATCTTGCTATGTTGCCCAGACTGGTCTCAAACTCCTGGACTCAAGTCACCCTCCCGCCTTGACCTCCCAAAGTGCTGGGATTCCAGGCATGAACCACCACGCCTGTCTCATGCTGATTTTGTTCTGCAAAAAATGAAGAGGCAGAACCTAAGTAGACTTTTTACATAACGGTTGGGGGAAGGTGGAAGAGGGACCTCCCTGCCGTCCAGTCCTTCAGGGACTGCTTATCTCATGCTAGACATACTAAGTCAGCAACCTCTTCTGACTTCTGGAACTGAATATGTCCAAGGGTAATATGGGAGATCTTAATGCTAAAGCCATGAAGTAATCTCTGGACATAATAATGAATTCACACCCATGTGGAATCTACGATATACCGGGAACAGTTCTAAGTGCTTGACAGAAAGTGAACACCACATGAGGTGGATACTGCTGTAAATCACATTTTGCAGACAAAGATACACAAGTACAGGGAGGTTAAGGAATTTGCCCGCCATCACCCAACCGAATGTGTTGGAGCCAGGATTCAAATCAAGCCATTGGCTTCAGATTTCCTGTTCACACCTGCTCCTTCTGTGGAACCTCCAGCCATCCCTTCGGGAAATGTTGCTAGCTGGCTTCACCCTCTTGATTCTTTTCAGAATAAAGTTCCTCACTCAATGAAATCTATCTATTCCTAGAGAGTTGTGTGTAAACTGAACTTTACAAAGAAAATCATATCTGAATGCACTGAGAGAGACTTGCTGTTGAAAAACCATACAACAGGGAATCCCCTTGCAAAGTGACAGCCTGTCCTAACACAGTGCCTTGCAAACATTTAATAATGTCATTTAATAGGTATTTAATAAATGTCTGCTGAGTATCATACTATTAATTTCCTTAATTTGTGTAAATGTTTCTTTTGGTACATTAAGGTTACTTAAAATAAGCTATATATTACTAACTGGAAATAGTATTGGAGGGAAAAAGCTATTTGAAGAGTAACTGTAACCGTGGAGTGATTAATTCAGTGATTCATAGGAGGAAGTGGGCATACTGCCAGTGCGGGCCACGGGGCTCCATGCCGCCCTCTGCTCGGATGGGAATGCCAATCCTCCTGGGTTTGCTGACAGATCCCTGAGGAGAGGAATGGGTGGGACAAGATGAACCAGATTTGAGGGACACAGAGCCTGTACACCATAGCATGTAAGCTCTGATCTGCCTCCTTTCTTGCAGGTGTCACTAGTTTCCAGTTTATTTATTTCCTGTGTGACAATCTCAGGCCCTGATACTCCTGCTTTCTAGACCAAGGGTCGTCAACTGTTCAGAGGAGACATAGCAAGTCTTAATCTACTATGCCATTCAGGGGCAGAGAGACAGGGGTGGGGTACATCCTGAGCTGAGTGTGATGAACCTCTGGAGCCCTTCATCAGATGTCTAGTGGGATCACCTCAGTAGAACATGCCCTCTCCAATCTTCTAGCTTCAGGCCACAGACGGCCTCCTCCCAGGCAATCTTGCCAGGGGGAGGTGGAAAAGAGGACTTGCTATATAAAGTAATTCTGAAAACTATCCTTGGTGAACTGTTACACACACAAAATCACCTGGATAACCCACTTCATCCATCCATCCATCCATTAATTCATCTACTTATTCATCCAACCATCTATCCATTCAGCCATCCATTCATCCATCCAACTAACCATCCATCCATCCATCTATCCACTTATCTATTAATTTACTATACAAATGTAGATTAGGCACTTGCTACATTCCAGGCACTCTGTTATGTACTGGAGATACTACTGTAAGATTGGCCCATATCCTGTAGAATTTATCTTATTTTCGTCAGCAACAAAAGCACTGCTCTCATCAAAATAGGAGATTTATGACTTTACATTATCTGCTATTTTCTTCCAAATATTTTGAGCTCTCAAATTCCCATTACGAGTAGTTAACACAAGGTAGCAGCTTAATAAGTCGAATCTACTTCAACACTCAATCAATTAGGATGGCAGGGAGGCTTGCCCTGGTTCTGGTCAGGCCAACATTGTGGGAAGAGTGGCCAGGTTGCACTTCTCCCTTGGTCTCAGAGAAGCAGGACTTCCACCCATGTCTGCTAATTCCTAACAAAACCACAATCCAGCCTCATCTTCCTGTAGGATTTCATTTGCCAGAAGTTCTGTGGCAAAAGGACATGACCTAATGGGAAAACCAATGAAAGGAACTTGGGCAGAGGAAAGAGGAGCGGTGGTGATCCCAGCAAGGACTCCCATGGCGGGAACTGGTGAGTCATGCAGTAACGTAGCTGAGGGGCTGGCCAGTGCATAAAGAGTCATGACTTGTCTGGATTAATTTGGCCCTGCTGGATCCTTGCATGAGACCAGAAAATGGTGCGCCCTCGTGTGCTAGAACATCTTCCCTGGGGAGGAGCTAGAGTCTGGTTTTAGAAAAACTGTAACCTCACTAGAGTTAAGAGAGACCAGAGCTATATTTTAAATTCCCTAGATAACACACCCCTGTGGCATTTAAAAAAAATGATTCTTTGGTAATATACATTTCACACAAAATAGCCACAGTGAGGGAGGCAACCCCCACTATGAATGTGGCTTAAAGAGCTACAAAGAACAAGGACTTAATGATGAATTCACATAAGGCCAAGAATAAGTCCTGAGAAGTACTTGTGTTTCCTGAGCCCAGCACTTCACAGCTGTGCCTTGGAAAGTGGTTTCTAAGTGGGAAAGACTTCATCTCTTGTGGGGAATAAATGAGACTGCAAGAGCAGCACACTGGGCACAGTCCAACCCATAGGAAGCCAATACGTTTTAACTGAATGATTCAAATATTCTGGTCTGACAGGGCAGGCCGCTGTCCTGTTCCCAGCTCCCATACTGACTTGCTGTGTGACGCTGAACAAATTATTTTACCTCTCTGAGCCTCAGTTCTCTCATCTGTGTCTCACAGTAGTGTTTTGACTGTGTTCTGGAACCCCTCCAGGTTCTGTCTAATCTCCAGGGATTCCTGGGAAGAGGAGAGGAGATGAGGACTAAGCTTGCCCCATGTGAGTAGCAATCTTCTGTAGTTTATTTCACTTGAACAAAGATTTGTGGGTCCTCTAAAAGTTTGTAAACTGTTGATGGCATCTAAAGCCCCATCCAGATGGAATCCTTTACAGAGCAGGCGCTCACAGCTCATCCTCCCTGCTGACAGATATTGGTTACAGACCAAGAGGCCACGCCAGGCTCTGCTGGTTTTTTGCTGGGTAGCCCAGTGTTTTCCTACATTGTCTGTCCCACCTCTGTGCCCTTCCTCTTCACTGCACCCTGCTGGAATCCTAACTGCTTAATCTGCACATTCTCCAGGGGACTTTCTTTGATTCCTAGGGTCATGGAAAACCCATCTCCCCCTCCTTGGAATGCCCTCATCCTGTTGCTTTTACCTCTGTCATATCATTCTTGGGGTCATTTATCTGAATGTTTTCTATCGTCTACCCGATGACGAGTGCTAAAAGCACACAGGACATTTGGGAGTGAGTATACATGTAGGCTGCTCCTTCAGTGTTGACTGAAGAGGAAGCTGGATGAGTCCAAAGGACAGACTTTAAAACCCTTGGATAAGTTATTACACCATTGGACACACTCGGAAATTTTTTAAAATTTAATAATTGATTTTTCCCTGGGATGAATGGGTAAGTGTAGATACGTCTAACCAAGTTAATACGTTACTAACCACACAGCACAGCCCACAGCATTCCTGTTGTAGCTAATACCACCCCAGAGAAAACAGACACTTCCATATTCCTCTGACGATCCCGTCAGGAGTCTGAGGGCACCAGCAGTATTCACACAGAGGGAGATACAATGGAGTGTGTAACAGCTTGCTCTTACAAGCTAGAAAGTCAAGTTTGGGTATTGGCCATTTTCCTAACCTCTAGGCCTTATTTTTTTGTCTGTAAAACAGGTACATAATAATAACTGTTGGATAGACAGTGTTACTTTAAAAAGTCCTAAGATAAAGTGGGTGATAGTGCTGTCTGGCACATAGTGAGTGCTCAACGTATGCTAATTGTTTTTAAAAACAACAACAAAACCAGCATAGGTATCAGATAGGAATGAAAGAGGAGCTACTTGATAGCCACAGATTGCAGCCAGTATGGTGGTTTCTCTACGGGAAAATAAACAAGCACCTGAGGGTGCTTCATGGCAGTGCTTCAAACCACTGAGCATTATTTAAGCAAGTGACATCTTGGGCACAAGATAACCTTGGGGCTCCCTAAATTTAATCCATGGTTTCCCTGAATTTCTCTGGGTCGTATAAAGCTCTGTGGGACTTGACCTCATCTCTTTCACTCTCTCCTTGACTCAGAAGGCTCCAGGCATCCCGGCCTTGTTGCAGTTCCCCAACACCCCAAGCACATCCCTTCCTTGGAGCCTTGGCACCTGCTCTTCCTCTGCTGGATACTGTGCCCCCAGCTATCCTTGTGAATAGATCCCTCCCTCCCTTCACATCACGGCTCACAGGTCACCCTATAAGTGGGGCCCTCCCTGACCGCCTTCACCAGCCCCATTTCTTTTGCCCCGCTTGCCTTCATCGCGTTTATAACCACCTGGTCTTTTATATTGTTCTGGTGGATTATCTTTGTTTATCTAGTTATTGTCCACCTCCCCCCATTTGAATGGAGGCTCCAGGGACGCTGGCTGCTCTGTTCGTTGTGTATCCCCATGTCCAGAGTTGTGCCCAGCCTGACACAGGTGCTCAGTAAAGAGTTGCTGAATGAAAGAATGAATGACAGCGGGCATGACACAGTGAGAGGCTGCGACTGATTCTGCCATTCATTTCTGAAAAGTTCTCACTAGAAAGTGTGAAACTGTTTACCACCCAAGCATTCGGGAGTAGAGTCTTACCCTATTAATATAGAAGCAGGAGCAGTGATTTGTATGGAAGATGCATTGGTGGCTGAGCTGAGAGAGTCTGTATTTACAACAAAGAACTTTACAGTTGGATTCACAGCTCCTGCCTAGGAAAAAACAATCACAGGATTGGTATTGACAAAAAAAGTAACATCAGTGCACAAACTTAAAACTTGCACAAAAGGTCTGCCTTACAATCATACAATTATAGCCATCAGACGCATTCAAACAATTTATTATAAATAAAATGAACACACAGGAGTCATGAAAGACAACTTTTGATGCTCAGGCAAAAACATAATGTATACTTTGTATGTGTGTGTGTGTGTGTGTGTGTGTGTGTGTGTGTGTGTATATCTGGAAGGTCCAAAGCACTTCTGTTTAAATGATGTTTATAACTTTATAATTTATGTACTTTGTGCAAGTGAGAATAAACTTAAAATCAATGATATGATTTGCAAATACACCCTGACTCCACGAGACCAAAAGTCTTTGATGGCTGTCACTATGAAGAACACCTTGGGTTCTGCCAAAGTCACAATCCACCGGAAAAATCAGTTTACCTGAGCCGAGAGCCAATCATGCTAATTAGTAAGCATCATTTCCACTCCAAAATCAGGTTACTATGTTGGAGTTTTACAATCAATGTTATGACAGAAACCTATAAAACCTTTTTAAATATACACATGGATCTTCGATTGACAGATTAGTTAGAAATAATATGATATTTTTAGTGAGAACGTTTTATGTTTTTTTTTGCCAGTTTCACTCATCAAAAAATAACATTCCACTGAAAACACATCTCCATATTTAGTCTCTGATCTTTTTTTCCTTTTAACTTCCTCTGTCTTCCTAAAACGGCAGCTCTTCATAAAGCAAATTGAGTGAGTTGGTAAAAATAAAATTTCCTTTTTCCAAATTGCTTACAGCAAAAAAAAACCCCCAAATCTTTACTATTAGATTTTCCTACAGACAATACTGTGACCATTATTATTATGGCACTGATGAAGAATTCCTATATCCCTTCTAAACCCACCTCTTTCCTGGCTTATACTGCTTCACAAAGCTCTTCAATTTTAATAAATACACATCCCAGAGGGGGAGAACAGCTTTGAAAATCAAGACGTGACACTATTATTCCAAATGTAGGACGTGTGAAATTTACATTAGTGCCAAATCTATAATAAAACCACTAAAACTAGTCATGTGTCCCGTTAATTAGTAATACAATCTGATATACAACCAAGCTTTTCAACTTCATCTAGGGCACATTCCAACTTCCACAAATGAGACAAGCTTCTGATTCAATTACAGCCTCTCTTTTCCTCCATTCAAACATTTTTGTTCCCCCTATCTCTTTCTAAAGCATTTTCCCCATTTTTTTCTGCTTGTCATTTCTCAAAGTTTTTGGAGAAATTACAAAACCTTAAATCACACTCTTTCCTGGGATAATAAAAATACTTTAAAATTGCCAGATGCTGTTGACTTCAGCAAGAGTAATCATAGCAAGCTGTTGAAGAGAGACTGACAATATTTTCATTAGCAGGAAGGGATTAAATGAAACCATTCTCTTTCCATCAAATCATGAAACCACTGTACAAACTGGAGCACAGACCTTTGGATATGGAACCCGTACAGTCTTTGGGTACTGTAGTGACTCATCAGAGTAGAAGGAGTATTCAATAAGTGGAACTTCTGTGTCGTTAAATTGGGCATATGCTAAAAAAGTGCCGTTTGGAGACCACCACAGCGCGGAGTAGGCACTGAAGACTTCCTCTGAAAAAAGACATAAATTGTTCTGTTACAAGAAGTAGCTGATAAATTGGCTTTGGCATTCAAAATATTGTTCTCATTAGCTTTAGTAATTACAGTAGAGTTCAACTAATGAACCACTTTGCATTTGCTGGGCTTCCAAATCAGAGTAATACAAATGAATAAAAATAAAATTTTTAAGGATATATCTGGATTGTAAAAATAAGTAACCCGTTGGACCATTTTAGAATATTTTAGCATGCAATATTTAATATAAGCTCTACATTTTTTTCTTTATCTTATAATCCTCTAAATTTATGCCTCAAAACATACTAAAAGTAAATTTCACACAGGAGGCTTATTCTCCTTTCTAATTTTCAAACAGTCAACATGCCAGCATACTCTCCCCAACTGGGCTCATTTTGTACCGAGCCCGCAGGGTACTGGTGGGTGGTGTGTAGCTCCAGGCTATCAAACCAATATGGTGCCCAGAGTTTACTACTCTTGGCACAAACAAGGTGTGGGAAGGATGGATTTAGAATGGCAAGGAACTCCATGAGACCCCTATGGAGAAACATCTCCTTGCCCAGCCCAGAAACTCAAAACTCCCTTGGATTAACACCCTTCTCTGGTGTATATGCTAATGGGTAGTGAAAGGGGGTCGGTCAAAGGAGGGGCAAAGGAAAGACAAGATCTTGCTTGCCTGGACTTTTTAAGCTCCTTCTCAATCTCTGGCAAAGATAACTTCTCCCTATGTTTATTATGGGGTCTATTCATGGGACATTCAATCTCTGGCTCTTAACATGCTAAAAATTCTTTCACCGACTGAAAATGGAGGAGTTAAGTAGACTGGGTGGAGAGGCCTATTTATTCCACAAGTCTCTTGTGAGTGTAGGTGTAAAAGCAAAAGCATAGAAACTAGAATCTTAGGAAATCATGTATTCCCATCCATTTTCAGCTGCTTGATGCTTCTTTAAGAGTTGTTTCCAAATGCTCATTTTCAATAATAATAATAGAAAAAATAATTACAAAAATAAAATATAGTAATAATTATCATGATGAGCAGTTGACATTTGATGAGCGCTAACTATGCACCAGCCATTGATAAGAAATTGACATCAATCATCAGTTAATTCTCACAATAACACATGTTGCTGATAAACAAAGTGAGACAGATAAGAAATTTGCCTAGGGTCACAGGACTAATAATTGGTAGAACCAGAAATCACCAGAAATCAACACAGACCTGTCAGATTTGACTCATTATTTTCATCTCCTTGCTATACTGCTCCTCCCTGCCTCTATTTTAGCATTTCTAGTAACAGAAAACCTCCTGCCTACTTGGCTAGGCAGCCTATTCTCCCTTGACTGCTTCACACCTATGTCATTGATCTCTACATAGTTACATAGCAATCTGGAATTTATAAAGCACATCTAATTTAGTCTTCACAAAGATCTCTGGGTGAGTCTATTCATAGTCCATTTCACAGAGAAGGAAACTGAGGCTTGGAAATCTGACTGAATTACTTGAGACAAGAACTAGAACCTAGACCTTATGGCTCCAAGTCAAGGTTTCCACTGATAACTTCTTCATATACCAAGTTGATGTCTCATTCCTTGTAGTTTTTATCTGTTGAGCCAGGTCTATCATACAACTGCAATTATATAAACTTAGAACAAAGTTTTAAGTTTTAAAATTACTTATAAGTACAGGTAGCAGGTAGAGTTCTATGTCTTGAATTAGTGATTATTGTAAACGCAGATTGTATTTTTCCATATTGATGATGTACTAATTTATCTCCAGGACTGAGGATTTTAAAGAGGCCCAAGTTGGAACAGTGATGCCATTCCTCTGTTTGTGAGCGGCCTAGTCATGAACATGCGAAAAGAGATCCCTCCAGATATTGTCTGATTCAGAAAGGATGAACGTGTTCGCTCTGTTCTTTTCTCAGAGAAGGCCAGCTATTTCCAAGGGAGCGTCACAGCTCTAGGAAGAGGCACCTTAGGCTGTGCTGTACTGTAGGAGTCTTAAAGATTCTCTAAGTAACTAGTGTTAGTTAATTTCATTACAAGTTTTAACCACTTACTTCTAGACCAATGTATTATTATTTTAATGTAATGTTTTTGTTTTGTTGTTATAATGTTATCCATTAATTATATTCTATTTGGATTAGGTAAGAATCAAAATTAAATAATGAAGAAAAACTTTTTTTCTTAACTATGAAGAAGAAATAATAGGATGAAATAAGGATGAGTCTTTCTAATGAATATGAGGCAACCTCATGAACAGTTAGAAACTGCCTCAAAATGCCTTTTATCTTGGCAACTATAGACATGAAAAATATTGTCCAAGTTTCTAAATTGTGTTTCTAACAATTTCTAAAAACTCTTTCTATTTAAAGAGGGAATATTCCTTTCTACCTTTGTTGGTTCTGTTTTTTATTCACTTTTTCCTAAGCTTTTCTAATTATTTTTCTTCTTTAAAACAGAAAATCATAATTTGTCCAAGTTCAAATAAACACAAATCCTCTATAAAGCAAGCATTTCTTCCCCTCTACTCTCCAGCCTGTAGATATATTTTATTATCTTTTAAATGTTGTGAGAATATTGAGTTTTCCTTAGTAAGTTCTGGGTTAGGTAGGCCTGGTTGGAGAAACATTTGATATTAATCTAGAGGCTTTTATGCCCCAATAAAGCTAGAAAAACTACCTACACAAAAAGGCCCTTTGTAGCAACAAACCAAAGACAAGAGGAGTATTGTGAGACAATGAGGACAGAGCGGCACTAGGTATTGTCAAGAAACTCTTAGTTGATCTCTTAGCTGATGAGACACCTGGTGTTTTGAGTTCTAAAAGAGATTTGATGACATTTTAAAAAATGCATCAATTAGTTTATTTTGAAGCTCACTGAATTTTCATATTTTTAAAGAAATGTTTAATTATTTTTAAAAGCTTATAGATTTTCTGATTTGAAAATGCTGTAAAGTCTCTACCTTCATAAACCCAGTCAGTTATTCCATTATATATAACATCTTCTTTTCCAGTCCATGTGATTCTCTGACTTGGTAAATTTGGTTCAATTTTAACATAAATGTCATTGTTCCAAACATATGCCTAAAATGATTAAAAAAAAGTATTGGTATAAATAACATGTTATAAAATATTTTATCCTAGTATCTTAAAATGCTTATCTATGCAAATGTAATAATCACCATAATTAGATATTCAATTTGAGCAAGAAGGAGTCATTTAATTACTCCCTCCCATTCTTAAATTGCAAGAGTATAGGTTATAATTTCAAAATAATCCTAAAAATATTCTTAATATGTTAAAAATAAGTACACAGCTATCACTATTTGAATGCTAAAGTGTATAAGACCTAGAAGACTAGAAGTCTTCTGAAGAGTTTCATATGCCTGTGAATTTTTTTCTTGAGAGAGTGAGTAGAAGGAATGCAGTTGCATTCTAGAGGAGAGAGGTTTAACTGCAGATAAACATTATATCTTCTTGTTTGGATTCTTTTGGACTTCCGACATTCCACTAGCACTATTGAACATGAAGACAAATCAACAGTGACACAACATGGAACTAGTAGAAAGCAGGTATGACTCACAATGTATTCAAGTACACTAGATAACTAGAACTTAAGAGTTTGATGAACATCTTCCAAGTGAATAAGCAATTCCCTATAGAAACTTTCAGGGCTCACAAAAGGTTATCTTGGGTCATAACACTATATTTTATAGTAAAGTACTATCTGCTTTGTATCAGGGTTAGTAGTTTCTGCTTATGAAAGGTCTGAGCCAATATTTTTCTGGCAACAGGAAAGACTCACTAACCAATTTATGACCCTCTGGTGACCATGTGATCCACTGTGTTTTGTTGGGAATTCTCTCTTCTGTAATCAGCTGCCTGAAAAAAAAAAAGATAAAAGAAAACATTACCAAAATAATAACTCACAATCAATTTCCTCCACAAAAAATTACACTAGAGAAGTCTAATAGATTTTACAGGGAAGTCACTGACCTTGTGTTTAAATCATAAATGTCATATGAAGCTGTGTAGGAATGTCTCCATTGCTATAAAAGAAAACAGATATTTCAGGCTTCAGTGATTCTTGGTAATTTAGCTACTTTATATAGGAGCTCAAGATGATAGATTTGGAATATATGATTGTATGCATATTCTCAAATTTTATCATATCTTATAATTTCCTCTCTAGATTCCTAGAATTTTGGAATTGGAAAGTATCTCAGAGATCATCTAATACAAACTCCTCTGAACTTTATCCATAACCTAGCTCTGGCATCACCTCCTCCAAGGAGACTTCCTAGGACCACAAGCACCAAAGTGCAACTTTTTGTGCAAACACTATTTTTAACACTTGCCATAGCATATTAAGATCATCTGTTTAGGAAAATATAAATTTTCGCCCATCTTACTGGCAAAAGATTTAACAGATACATGATTCTATTGCTGATGGTGATGTAAAGAAATGTTTAACTTCATACACTGATGATAAAAATGTAAAGTGTTATAGATTTTTTGAAAGCCACCTGGCAATATATACTAAAATTAAAATACACTATCATCAAATATTTTAAACAACCATCCGAAGAAGCTACAAGTGAACATTAAACTAAATACAAAGTAATTAGATTAAAAAAAAAAAAAAGGTAAGAGCAGTAATCAAATGAAAAACACCCAACAGAGAAAAATCTACAAAGTCAAAAACTGGTTCATTGATACGACTGGTAAAATTGCTAACAAAGTAAAATGAGGGGGAGGAAAGTACAAACGACCAATATCAGAACTGAAAAATAGGACAGCACAACAGACTCTACAGAAAAGACTATTATAAACATTTTTTTGCCAATAAATTTTAAATATTAGGAAAAGGAAAATTTTCTTGAAAAAAATTTTCTCAAAATTTTCAGAAAAGAAAGTCTGAATAGTCTTACAACTAATAAACAACTGAATCCATGAATAAAAATCTTTACATAAAGAAAACTCCAAGGCCAATAACTTTATAAGCAAAATCCCTGTTATTTAAACAAATGAACTTAAAACTTGTGCCCACGCAAATGTTTACAGCAGCTTTATTTAGCAGCTTTATTATTGCAAAATTGGAAGCAATTAAGATGCCCCTTAGTAGGTGAATAGATCCATACAATGAAATATTATTTTGTGATTTTAAAAAATGAGCTATCAAGTCACAAAAGACATGGAAAAAACTTTTAACTACATATTGCTAAGTGAAATAAGCCAATATGGAAAGGTTATATTCTGTATTATTCCAACAATATGACTTTCTAGAAAAAGTAAAATTTTGGAGACAGTAGAAAGATCAGTGGTTGCCAGGAGTTTGGGGGAAGGGAGGGATGAATAGGTGGAGCACAGGGGATTTTTAGGGCAGTGAAACTATTCTGTATCATACTACAATGGTGGATACGTGTCATTATACATTTGTCAAGATGCATATATTTGTCAAAATTCACTACTACTATAATGGTAGATCCATACATATTTGCCAAAACGCAGAGTAACTCCTAATGTAAAATGTGTACTTGAGTTGATAATGACATCTCAATCCTGCCTTATCAGTTGATTTGTAACAAATGTACCACACTAATGCAAGATGTTAATAACAGAGGAAAACGGGGGAGGGAATCTGTGGGAATTCTCTGTTGGCTTTTTGTAACTTGATGCTATTCTAAAAAATAAAGCTCTATTATTGTTTCAAAAAATGATTTAGAATGATACCATATGACATGGAAGGAGTTCCACATGATGTTACTGAGTGAGAAATGCAATTTACAGAAAAGTATGTGAAATGGGATTTCATTTTTATAGACCAAGCAATAACTAAAAAGAATCTTTATATATTTTCAGTTACATGAACAAGGAGAAAAATATAAAATATGGATAGATATGCATTAGACTCTAGGAAGCCAAGTGAGAAAGTGATAGCAGAGCTGAGACACATAGAGTTCCTATCCTTAACTACTTATCCTTTCTTGCCCTCCTATGCCACTCTCATGTCAACAGATATTTGTTCAGTTTCTACTTTTTGCAAGTCATAATTTTCTTTCCTGAATCCTGGATTATTTTGACACACCCCATGCTTGTTTCTGGGCAACAAGCAAAATATTTGCTAAAGCCAAAAGGTGTGGTACAGGCTAACCATATTAAGAAGGATTGAGATCATTTCAGAGTTACAAACCATCATGAGTTGTAAAAGAAAACCCAAGATGTTTGATATGTTCACTTCATCTTTTGAAACAGAATCATCGATCTATTTAGTCTATAAACATTGGCAGTGATCACCTATCAGACATTACAGGATAACAAGTGTCCCACCCCTTGAAAAACTCATGGTTGAAGGAGGGATATGGACAAATAAAAAAAATCACAACAGGATGTGCCAAGAGATATTATAGAGGTGGGTGGGGAGAAGCAGGAATCATAAACTGGGCCTTGGAGAGGAAGAGAGGCTTATGGAAAAGGTGATTCTTTGGCTGAGTTTAGTGGTAGAATATGACAGGGAATGGGTAAAAAAGCATTGCAGCAAAGAGAACTTTAAGAGTAAAGACAGGAAAGACCATATTTAAAAACTCAAGATTTAGAGTCTTCTAACCTGGATTCAAGTCTCCAAAGTGCAGTGGCACAATCATGGCTCACTGCAACCTTGACCCCCCAGAGCTCAGGTGATTCTTCTGCCTCGGCCTCCCGAGTAGCTGGGACTATAGCTATAGGCATGCACTCCAACGCCCGATTAATTTTTTGATATTCTGTAGAAATGAGGTCTTGCTATGTTGCCTAGGCTGGTCTCGAACTCCTAGGCTCGCGTGATTCCCCCATCTCGGCCTCCCAAAGTGTGGGGATTACAGGTGTGAGCCACTGCTCCTGGCCAAGGCAAGTTTCTTTCTAAGCTTCGTTTTTCTTTTTAGAAAAATGGAGACAATGACAGCAACAATTTCAGGTGCATGAGAATGCCTGGGAAGTGTTTAGCAGGGCTCTGGAACATTGTCAACATGGAATAGATGATACAATTATTATCATTATCTCTAGAGCATTGAGCAATAAGCAGAGATACTAGGAGAATATCCACACTAGACAGTATAGTGCTTATTCACTTAGGTATCGATTCACTTATTCATTTGTTTATTTGTAGTCACAACTTATAATAATCTACCATTTGGATACACTAACTCAGTCACAGAAAAGTCATGTAGTAGGATCCTAAAAACACTGGAAAGTGGACTTCCAATGAAATGTAATACAATTAGACTCTTCTTTCATTGGGATATGCTTCTTGAGAGTTGGTTAGTCAAAACATTTATGCTGTACAGAAAATTCTGTTGAATGCTTTTGGAATGCCAAAAAAAATGGAAGACATCATCTCCTACTTTCAATCATCTCATAATTGAGTGCTTTGCAATAAAAAAATGTATTCATTTAACAAGTATTTGTTGAGTATCTACTATGTGGACCTGTCCTAAGCACTGCAGGTGCACTGGTGACTAAAACACAAGGAAACTGACACTAAGGCAGACAATGAATAAATAAATAAATAACAATATCACAAAATGTTATGAAGATGCTAAAATGGGCTAATGTGATAGAGTGACTTGTGGGGTGTAAGTGGAACAGAGTGGCAAGGGGAAACATTAGAAAAAGTGATGCAACAAGACTGGATCTGAATTAATAAAAAAAGAGAGTCATATGATGATGGGGGAAGAAGTTTCCAGAAGGAAGCAATAGAAAATGCTTTGCCCCTTAAGACGAGAATGAAAGTGATGCTTGAGAAAAAGAATGAATTGTGCACTTAAAAGTTCTCAACTTGGGATAATGGAACTGGGAGCCTTAAATCTACCGGTGTCTAGGCACCACTCATAGTTATGCTGAGTTAGTTGCTTTGGGGTAGGCCACAGACATCTGTTTTTAAAAACTCTCCCAAGTGATCCTAAAGTGCAGGTGGGGTGAGAAACACTGGCCAAGCATGTGGAGTCCAGGAGGGGGCAAGAAGGTGTGTTCAGACAGGCAGACAAAGAGCTCTAACCACGTAGGCCCCCTGGATGCCAGGTTAGAGCTAGTGTTCTGTTTTGAGTGTAATGGGAAGTCACTGGAGGATTTAAGCACAGGTGTGGCATCTTCTCATTTAAGATTTAAAAGGAGCATTTTGGATATTGCCTGAAGCATGGACAGCAGGGGAAGGAGACAGAGGGAAACAACAAAAGCAGTTAAACACACAGGTAAACTTCAGTGACACAAGAAATACAAGTCACCAAGAGTGGCTTTCCAGTTAAGGTCTACCAGTGAATGCATCTGTTAGCATACAACAAATGTCACTTTTTGAACCCAGATAAATAGTAAGTTGAGCTAATATTATCTTTCTGTTTCTACCTTACCTTCTATGTTAGTCTTTAACATGTACAACTGTTATTTAGTGGTTCTCAACCCTGGTTGTCCATCACAATAATCTATGGCATTAAGAAAAATACTGATGCTGGCTTTATTCCTAGAGATTCCATTTATTGATCTGGTGATTGAATCTGGACACTGGGAATATGTTAAAGTCTCTCAAGGGACTTTATTCTATAGGTAGCCAGAAGAAGAACTGAATAAAACAGACAATAGTCCATTAATTGGCAGCAGATGTGTTAAAATTGGCATAGGATTCTGATTTGCTTACAGTTGATAAGTTTAGCAGAACACAGAGTCTTTATGTCCAGGAAGTGGAGCCCAGCACAGCGAATCCAGGGTAAATATTGTGATTGCGAGTTACCATCCTGAGGTGGTAAATGGAACAGGGAATGGTTTGGTTGGCCCAAGCACAGTAGTATTGGTGTGTGAGATAAGGCTCCCAGTATTATTTATTCAAGAAAAAAGAGTTAGGGGTAGGAGTCCCCAGATTTGTATTTTATTTTATTTTTTAATTCAATCAAGCATTGTGTTTTCTCTAGGAACATAAACTCCAACACGGAAACACACATCTATTCAAGGACACCTTTCATCAATTTGTATTTTGTTCTCAAGACAGAGTATCTCTACAGGTTTTCATTCTTTCCTACATGTCTCAAAACTTCCTATACTTGGCAACTGTTGTCAAATCCATGAAAAACCAAAAAGCTACAGTTAAAGTGACTGGCGATTTGCATCCATCCTAAACATGAGGGGGATGTCTGATTATACTGCCACCTTTCCTAAACGCGTGAGAACTCAGTGCTTGGCTGGGGGACAGGAGAAGCTGAGTGCTCTCGGTGAAACCCTTGTGACTGATGCTGAGACTTCCCTCCTTAGAATAGTTTGTATATGACGGGACCCAAAAGCTGGGAGGTGGTTGGGGCCATCTTGAAGAGTCTTTTTGGAGCATAGAAAGTTTAACTCTTTTAAGAGCAAATTCTTATGGAGGGTCTTACTATATGTAAAACTGAGACAGAAGAAATAAGGGGTTACATAGTGGCTGTATAGTCAGACATGTAAACTTTTAAATTATATGATAAGGGTCAATTGTAAATTTTCATTGACATATTATTAGTATCTACAATATAATACCAATTGTACTTTTTGGTTTTTAAAGCCACTGAAAATGAATTTATTTTAAAACATGGGTTGGGTGTGTCTTTTATGAATATAAATGATTCTCTGATTCTGAATTAATAAGATTTTAATGCCTATTAGATTTCTTAGATGTCAATCTTACATATGTATGCACTTGAAATCAGTTATAAAATATCATATTCTAGAATTCTTTAAATGTCACAGTAAGAAAACAATTATTTTACCTTTTCATAGTTGTATTCAAAGAGAATAAATTGTCCATCAGGAGACACGAAATAATCATTTATGGAATGTCCAAACTCATCCTGTCAATCAAGGAGAAAAAAGAAAAATTGAACAATTCAATTTAACTGCTCTCAGTGAGCACTTACTACGTAGGGGATACTGTTCTAGATACATGGTTTGTGCTTTGAGAGTGCCCAGTGTAGGAGAGATGACATATTCAACCACATAAATGGTCATCATGGAAGGTGGGCAGTGATGTGTGTTAGAAAGCCAGAAAGAGAAGGATTAATCCCACTTCACAGAGGAAACATGGCTATGATGATGAGGATCAAGAAAAGAGAGGTAACTTTCTTATCAGTGGAAACAACATGATCAAAAGCCCAGGTGTGGGAAAGGGCATGAATGTTTAGAGAATGTTATGTGTAACCTGAATATAGTATGGGAGGTGTCAGACACAGTGGAAGGTGAGAGGACATCAGATTAGAAAAACAGCTGAGACCTAAACATAAGATGTAGATATAAGATGTAGAACTATGACCTAGTTCTTGCACGTGAAGTTGATAGAATCATACCTATCTTTTAAAAAGTTACTCTGATGACAATGACTGAAACGAGAGGGAAGTGCAGAGGGAGGTTCACCCTGGATATAGGTGGTGCCACAGAATGCAGACAGGAACACAGGTTGGAGCATTCACCACTACCAGATCACATGAGGGTTAGAACCAGGACTGTATAGTGGAAATGGAAATTTGTGAGATACATGACATACAGACAGGGAATCAATAGGGTTTACTGAGTGGCTTACTATAGGAATGACGGAGGAGTCAAGGATGATTCTGAGGTTTCTGGCTTAAGTGATTTGGGGGAGAAGTTTATGAAGAGTAGGAAGTTGGGAAGAGGAATAAAATGTTTTCAGATTGCTAAGACTGTGAGGGGGAAGTAATCAGTTCAGCCTGGGATTCTGAATTTAAAATCTATATGCTGAATTTAAAATCTATATGCAGGAGCCAGCAGGTTGCTGGAAACTGACGTTTGAATCTGGGCAGGGAGTTAGGGTTAAATGTGTGTTTATGAGAATAAAGGACAGAGAGGAAAGCCCTGATGCTGTGGAAGTGGGTGAAATTCACTAGGGAGAGCATGCAAAGTGGGGAGACAGGCAGCAGGTGAAGCAGAGCCCCAAAGAGCACTTACATTTAAAAATATGGGCAGAGGAGGTAGAATCGTCAAAGGAGACTAAAAAGTAGCCAAGGCAGGGAGCATTTCAAGAAGGAGAGAGAGATCCACCGTGCCATATGCTGCAGAGAGAGTCCAAAAGGATAAGAAATGATAGTACTCATGATTTGAAAGGTAGTGGAAGAAATCCTCAGAATTCCATGCAGTAATTAATTATGTGATTAAACATACAAATGTGCTGTTCTCCAAGAAAACAGAGCTGTTTCCATATTCAGCATTGAATAGCAATATATTATTTTCTTGTCTGTAGAGATATTCATGATCTAAAAAGAGAAAACAACCCGATCAGTATTTTAAGTTGCTATTAGACATCTTTATAAGCTAAAATTATGCAAGAACATTTAAAATTTAAGTTCACACATGTACTAAATAAGCATTTCTAAGTTGGAAAAACATGAATGATGAATATTACACTCGCATTCATTTATTTTTCCATTATTATTGTCAAAGTTTTAATTTACTTTCAACTTATTGTTATAGTACATGACATGTATTATAGTACATGTCAAAAAATACTTGGACTTCTTTCCGTCTCCTCTCCCTTTTCACCTTTAAGTAGAAAATAAAATACTTTTCAGAGAGTTTTAACAAACATGGTTTATATCTTCTCAGTGCTGTAAAAGCACCCCGGCAACCTAACGTAACTAGAACAAACATAAACATAAAAATCTGCCCCCTCCAAAAAAATTCTTACCTGAAACCCACTGTAAGGAGTAGACCTTCACTCTAAAAGTATTTTTTAAGTAATCAGTTAGAGTGTAAGTTCTGCGACTGTCAGCTGTAGCATCATCTGTTGGTTGAAAAAAAAGAGCCAAATGTTCAGTAAGAAGGAATAACCTAAGTTTTGAATAAAATAAACAAATGGATCTCTACAATATACCCTGCTCACAAAATGCAGAAATAACGCTCAGCAAGTGCAAGACACATTTTTGAAAGATTTCAGACTGGATGAAAGGATACAAATGCATTTAACTGTGAAGCATTTGTGTGTACGTGTGTTTCACGTGCTTTGGCAATGCTATATTAGTGGATTTACCTGTGAAGGTCTAGACCAGCAATGCCCCATGAAAATATAATGCTAGAACATTTTCTAGTAGCCATATTTGAAAAAAAATAAGGTGGAATTAATTTAATAGGTTATTTTATTTAACCTAATATATACAAAATATTATCATTTAAACATGTAACTGGTATTTAAATGGTGTTAGCCGGGCTCAGTGGCTCAGCCTGTAATCTCGCGCCTTTGGGAGGCTGAGGTAAGTGGATTGCCTGAGCCCACGGAACCCGCTTGGGCAGCGAGACCTCATCTCTACAATAAATCAAAAAATCAGCCGGGCGTGGTAGCGCATGCCTGTAATTCCGGCTACTCGGAAGGCTGAGGCGGAAGGATCGCTGGAGCCCAGCAGATCGAGGCTGCGGTGGCCGGGAGCGGCCACTGTACTGCAGTCTGGGCGACCGAGTGAGACTCCAACTAAAAATAAATAAATTAAAAAAAATGCTGTTAATGAGATCTTTCACTTTTGTATACCAATTATTTGACGTTTGGTATATAATTTACATTTAATAGCATATCTCAATTGAACTAGGCATATTTCAAGTTAATAGTTACACGTGGCCAAGTGGCCAGCAACTACTGAGGTCTTGAGGTCCATTTACAAACTCTCCTGCTCCTCAGAGACCTTTAGCACATGCTGATCACCTGATTCAGGAATCTTTGTTTCTCTCACCACATTTTAGTGGAATTTGTGTAGTACTATAGTCTACTATTGGTGACCCAAATTCAAAGTCTGAAAATCATTTTTGATGTCTCTCTTCCCACCATGCCCATCTAATTGACCCTGTCAATTCTTCCTGGGAAATCTTTTTTCCAGGGATTCTTGACATCAGGTTCTCCCATCCTATCCCTCTTCTGCCCCAGCACTGGAATAATAGTTCTAAAATGCTACTTTCATTCTAGTGCTGCCTTTCTCAAAAGCTTTCAATGTTTTCCCATTGTCCACAGGAGGATTCAAACTCCTTAGCCTGACACTTGCAGAACTCTATAATCCACAAGACTGTCTTCCTAGGCTCATGTCCCCTCCCTCCCTGCAGGAACCAGCTTATCTGGTCTCACAATCTGACCACAGAACCCAGGAGATCTTCCTGGGCCTTTCCATCTCTGCTCCTTGCCCTAAGTGACTTCTCTGCAGTGTCCTTCCTGCTTCCTTGGCTGTCATAATCACCAACTTCCGACTCCCACCTCTTTCATGAAAACTTCAATTCTGCCCCCTCTGACTAACTTCTGCCTTCACACTAATTTGGTTCTTGTCATTTAATGATTTGTGTTGGCAGCTATTTTTCCATGCCTACCTCTGTGGTGTCCTCAGCTAGGCCACACATTCTTTGAAGATAAGGCCTTATATTTTTGTTTGTTTTTTTGAATCAACCTTCAACATGAACCATAGTAGACACATGCACAAAGCATTTTGTTATTGATTGACACAAGATATCAACCTAGAAGCATAGTTAAGCCAATGTGATTCTTCTTCCCCAATCCTAGAGTTGTCTACTGATAAGAGCTTGAAGTGTCTTAAAATTGTCTACTTCTTCTATACACACACACACCCAAATGTATACTCAAACAATCAGCTGCCACCATAACATGCCTATCTCTGCAGATCTTACTCTTTGGTGTTAGAAAGTCAGCAGTACCTACTCTTGTTAATTTTTCACAGCCTATGGGAAGATAATTCTCTTATAGAAAACGCTTCTCAGAAAAAATTCTTAAGATTTTATTTTTTCAGATCTTATCTAATAATGACCTAGTATGTGCTTATAAAACCTTCCATTTCAGGAGATAAAATTTCTACATTTATTACATTATTGATTTTATTTAAAGCTAGTTTAATAAGTTAAAGGGTTTTTAAAATCCATTTTTCTTTCAATTTGGCCCTGCATTTCATCCCTGAAAATCAGTAAGATACTCGTATTTGTTAGTAGAAATATAGCAAGTGGGTAATATTGACAAAAAAACTTGTCAATCTTTAAATAATAAGAAAAGCTTTGTGGTACAGAAAATATTATTTGAAACTCATATTGGGGATAGTAAGTGCAAATCTGGGTTTGTTCACAAAATGCTCTCAATAGTTTGCATCCATCCAATGATTCAAATGGTTTAAAAAGTGAGGACTACTTGAAAAATACTATTGAGAAAATGCATACCCTGTTACCAACAAATATTAGTTGAAAATGGACATACAATGCATTCCCAAATTCACATAATTTGAGGTACAGATGGCTATGGATATTCGCAATCCTAATATTGTCTGCTGGTATAGATGTCTAGACAGACCTATAAGTAGAGATAGAAACATATATGTATATATAAATGCATACACATATATGTATATATAATAAAACAGACATATTACTGTAGAACATCTATCACTGAGTCTTGACAAAATATGGAGATTAACTGAATACCCATAAGACATCACATAAGTATTATCTTATTTAAATGCTATCTCACTTAAAGGTTTTTCAGGGCAACACACACTAGGAATTCTAAATAATTGAGGCAAAATTCCCTTAACATCACCTGCTGCCCAGGTGCCGCTCTTCACATTCAGAATGTATTCCTCACTGAGCATTTACCTCTCTCCTGCTCCTCCTCAGACCTTTCTGGGCTCATTTTCTCATTAGCCCATAGCTTTTCTAAATCCATCATCTCTACCACGTTCAAACTCCCTTGTGCTCATGATGGCCCCCTGTGCACTGGATTTATCTGCTGATGTTCCAAATTCCAGTGCTGATGCCACACACCAGCTATAACCCAGGACATCCTAGCAAGGTCCTTGCCTTCTTTGGCTTGTGTTGAGCTCACTTAGCTGTTTACAATAACCCTGCAACACAGTTTCTATATTAGCTACCCAGTACCAGAGCAACATAGCTAAATTGGAGCCAGTAGAGCAATACAAATCTTTCTTGCTTTTTGCCTTGCCATTTGATAAGCAGGGCACATTGGAAGATGGTTTTGAAACATCTAGATAAGCGAGTTGTGTGAGATGTGAGTGCCAAGTCCAGGTTTTGACCTTTTGCACGTTCATCGTTTGCTGCCAAATGAGAACCTATTTTGTCAAACTCTTATAGGACATGCTCACGTTTCTCTTCCTTTTCTACTTGCTCACTGACAGGGCACTGCTGCAGCAACAGATGCAGGTCTTTGGCTGCTTGTGTGGTTTTCTTGATGAGGTTTAGGACATGTCGTTCATTTGACTTATCAGTTCAAAGCACTGTGCAGCCAAGTAAAGCAGTTAATCATATGTTACCCATCAGCTTATACAGAAACGCTTAGATTAAAATCTTCTATGATTTAAAATTTTTTAAAAAGAGAGGAACGCTTCTACACTGCTGGTGGGAATGCATACTACTTTAATCTCTATGGAAAACAGTGTGGCAACTTCTAAAAGAACTGGAAATTGAACTTCCATATGACCCAGCAATCCCCCTACTGAGAATATACCCCAAGGACCTCAAATCATTTTACATAAAAGATACCTGCACATGCATGTTTATTGCAGCACTATTCACAATAGCAAAAACATGGGACCAACCATGCTGCCCACTGGATTTTTTAAAATGTGGTACATATATACATTGGAATATTATGCAGCCATAAAGAAGGACAAACATATGGATTTTGCAGCAACTTGGATGGATTTAGAGTCTATAATACTCAGTGATCTATCACAGAAACAAAGAACAGAGTACCATATGTTCTCACTCATAAGTAGACCTGTACATTTACCATAATACTATAAGAAAGGGATTGGCAGTAGTGGGATACTACCGGGGTGGGGGTGAGGACACAACATCAATAAGGGTATCTGACCTCAAACCAAAGCAGGGACAAAAGGGAGGCCCAAACATTACCTGTTTGATGTCCACTTGTATGCCTAATCTTGAATTGTACCCCATATCTTTAAAATAAAATAAATACTTTAATAATCAAAAAAATAAAAATTTTGAAAAAGAGATTAGGAACTTTATACTTTTCTTCTTTGGATAAAGAGACTATTAGCTTGAACCACATGAATGTATCATTTTTATCAGTCAAAAAAGATAGAATACCAGCATTTAAAATGGCTCAACCTAATAATAAATTATTATCCAAGTGTCATGGTATCTTAAATCCTTGCTGTAGGATCAAAATAAGTTCTGAATAAAAAAAATTCAGAATCATAAAATCCAAATAAGAGAGAAGTATAGTTCCATGGGATATTTTTGCTTTGACCAAGTGCTACTGTATGATTATAGGATATGTTGAATGCTTTCACATCCATTCACAATAAACTTTTTTGTTTGTATTAAACTCCAATATATGATATTTCTACTTCATAAAGATAAACTGTTTGATAAATAAATGGCTAATGAAATACATCTAAAAAGAAATGTGCTCTTTACAGCTCATAAATGCATAAAATTGTTAAAAACAAGCAAAAGAGATATCTGGTTATAGAGATCCTGTGTTCCATATGGTAATCAGTTAGCATCCCATATTGATGCTTGTATCTATGATGGGTATAAAGAAATAAAATGAATACTACTTCAAAGTTTGCTCTAGTAAAATAGCAGCCTTGACACAGGGACAGAAGAAGAAAAATCAAGAAGACAGAAAAAGAAATGAACTGAAAGCCCCCTCATGTCCTGTGACTGTATTCCCCAGCAGAATATGCAGGCTGCCAACCATCTCCATTGGTTCAACAAACAGCAATTAAGGGTTTCAATAACTCATTGATCTGAATCAGAGAGCCTGGATATGAACCCAGACCACTTCTTGTCTTGGGGTCTTGAGAAAACTACTGAACTTTTGTTAGTTTAAATGATGGCATCCCCTCCAAAATTCATGTTGAAACTTAATCCCACTGTGGTTGTATTAAGAAGTGGGACCTTTTGGGGAAGTGATTAGTGCCTTACAAAGGGCTGGAGGGAATTAGCTTGGGCTTTTTTGGCCCTCTGCTTTCTACCATATGAGGATGCTGCCTCAGTAGGCAATGCTATCCACAGAGAAGAACCTCACTAGACACCAACCTGCCTGTGCCTTGACCTTGAACATCTCAGCCTCCAGAACTGCAAGAAATAAGTTTCTGTTCTTCATAAATTACCCAGCTTGTGGTATTTTGTTTTAGCAGCACAAATGAACAAATACAGACATTGGTACCAGAGATATGGAGTAGTCCTGTGAAAAATATCTAAAAATGTGGAAGCAACTTTGGAACTAGATAATGGGTAGAGGCTGGAACGGTTTTGAAGTGCATGCTAGAAAAAGCCTGGATGACCATAGAGTATTAATGCGATTCTGGTGAGGGCTCAGAAGAGAGCTATAGAGAGGGCTTCATCGTCTTAGAAATTATCTAAGTGACTGTGATCAAAATGCTAGTAGAAATATGGACAGGAGGGACCATTCCAGTGAGGTCTTAGACAGAAATGAGGAATATCTTATTGGAAATTGAGGAATGGCCATCCTTGTTACTGATCTTAGATGAATAGTTATCCATGCTCTAGAGCAATGTGGATGAACTAGGATGTCTGGCAGAAGACATTTCTAAGCAAAGTGTTTAGGGTGCTTCATGGCTTTTCTTGATTTCCTACCAGAAAGTATGAGAAGACTGAAACAAATTAAAGATAGAGAATTTATAATTATAAGGGAAGCAGAACTTAAAGATCTGGAAAGGTTTCAACCTGATCTGAGCCTGGCCTGGTTGTAAAGACTAAAACAGTAGATTCAAAAAGAATACCAAGGTTATGGACAAGCAACATTTAGCTTTAGTAAGGAGATTAGTATGGATAATTAAGAAGCCAGATCATCATGACATTAGAAGAATGACCCTGAAGGCAGTTTGGAGATTGTTGGTGCTGTCCCTCCCATTATAGGCCACAGTGCCAAGGCCGCGGGGACAGAACCATGTCAAAAGAGGGGTCTCAGGCACTCACGGGACCTCAACAACAACAGCATTCACTTCCATGCACAGCCTTAAGTCTCTGTTCCCAGTGAGCACTCTTTAGCTGCCCCATATGTGGTTCAAGTGACCCAACTGCCACTTCGAGGTACAGGCTATGAGACTTGGTAGCATTCATGTGGTGCTAATTCCGCAGGCATGAGATGTGCACATGCTATGGAGGCATGGCTACCTCCACCTAGATTTCAGAGGATTCCTCAGAAAGCCTAGCAGACAAGGCAGAGAACTACTACAGTGGGGCCACTAAACAGAGTTGTTGGAGTCAGGGCTGCCCTTGAGACACCAGAACTGTAGAGCCACCAGCATGCAATGCCAGTGAGGACAGCCACAGGCGCGAGACTCCATGAGAGCTGCAGTATGGACTGTGCCCAGCAAAGCCATGTGGCATGGAAGGCAGTTCCTCTGAGGTCTTGGGAACCCAACCTCCATTCAGCATGTCTGGAAGGTGAGACATGGAGTCAATGATTATTCTAGAGTCTCAAGATTTACTGTTATTTGCCTTGTTGGGTTTTTTGGACTTACTTGGGACATTACCCCTTTCTTTTTGCTATTTATTCCCTTGGAACAAGAATATCTATACTATGCCTGTCCCACTAAAGTATTTTGGAAGCACATAACTTGTTTGATTTCACAGGTCCACAGCTGGAGAGCAATTTGCCTCAGAATAAATTGCACCCTAAGTCTCATCTACATCTGATTTAGATGAGACTCTGGACTTTAGACTTTAAGTTAATGCCAGGACCTAGCATTTACAACTGCTAGGATCAAGTAAATGTATTTTACCTCTGAGAAAGACATGAGTTTGGGGGGCCAACTTATACATGGGAGCTAAATAATGTGTACACATAGACATGGAGAGTAGACTTTGAAACTCTGGAAAGTGGGAGGGTGAGAGAGGGCTGAGGGGTAAGAAATTACCTAATGGGTATAATGTACACTATTTAGGTAATGATTACATTAAAAGCCCAGATTTCACCACTACACAAAATATCCATGTAACAAAACTGTACTTGTACCCTCAATCATATCTATCTATCTATCTATCTATCTATCTATCTATCTATCTATCTATCTATCTATCTCTCCACCCTCATGGGTTGAAACTTAATCACTGAAGCAGTAATGTAAGAGGTGGGGACGTTTGGGAAGTGACTAAATCATGAGGGTTCCACCCTTGTGAACAGATTCGTGCCTTATAAAAGGGCTGGAAGGAACTAGCTTAGGGCTTAGGCCCTTTTGCCGCAGAGGATGCTGCAAGAAGACCCCTATCAGATACCAAATGCTGGATCCTTGATATTGGACTTCCCGTTCTCCACAACTGTGAGAAAATACATTTCTGTTGTTTATAAATTTCCTAGTCTGTGGTATCTTGTTACAGCAGCACAAATGAATTAAGACAATCTTTTAAAGCCTTGATTTTTAAATCTATGTAATGACAATAACAGCATTATCTGGCCCACAGGGATTTGCAATAATTAAATGCGATAATGTACATAATATGCTTAGCTCAGAACTTGGAGTTTAGGAAGCCCTGCAAATATGTTATGTTTTATTGTTTTGTTCCAAGCATATCCTAGGCAATTAAGATACAAAGATGAAAACAAAGAATCTCTCCTCTGAAGTACCTAGCAGTAAAATTAAGAATTTTACTGTAATGTAGTAAGAGTCAATTAAGTTTCACTATATTCACACTCGAAAATGATCCTGATAAGACAGCATGAGACCATTACATTGAAAAAACATCTAGAATTAGCACAATCTAATCATCTGCTAAGTGCTAATGAATATCACTTTCTCCCTTGACATACCTCACACACCATCCATAACTCCATAGGGGAAATCCGCAGTTTACAGCCTTAAAGGAAACACTGGACTTACTGGATTTAGAGAATGTATGAGCAGTGATATTTCTCTGATTACCACATGAGAGGCATTATAATATAATCAAATCAGCCTTCTTAACAAGAGTAACATCTCACGTACATCAAGGGGCATCTGCAGACTATAGAATGTTGGGACTGTGCACCCTAAATCTACACCTAAGGATCAGAGTGTCAGATGAACAAATTTGCTTAGAGACATAACCACTGTATTTGCAAATGTCCACCCTGAAAGGGCAACCAAATAGTACAACGCACGTTTCCCAGAACAGCAACAGTTTGGGAAAAAAAAAAGCAAACAGCTTAATGAGGCAGTCTGTCATAGATCTAGCCTTACCTTCCCCTTCTTCTCTCTTATCTTTCTAATCCAACCATACTGGCCTCTCAGAAATTTCTCAGACACACCAGACTGGCTCCTGCCTCAAGGACATTGTACCTGCTATACCCATCGCCTGGAATGTTCTTACTCCCGCATGGGCTCAAGTCTTGCTCCTTTGCTTCCTTCAGGTCTTTATTTAAATGCAGCATTCTGGCCGGGCTCGGTGGCTCGGCCTGAAATCCCAGCATTTTGGGAGGCTAAGGCGAGTGGATTGCCTGAGCCCAAGGGTTTGAGACCCGCCTGGTCAATCTGGTGAGACCTTGCCTCTACAATAAATCAAAAATTAGGGTGTGCGCCTGTAGTTCTGGCTATTTGGAAGGCTGAGGCAGAAGGATCACTGGAGCCAAGCAGGTCGAGGCTGTGGTGGCTGGGAGCGTGCCACTGCACTCCAGTCTGGGCAACAGAGTGAGACTCCAATTCCAAAAAAAAAAAAAAAAAAAATGCTGCATTCCTTCCCTGGACCAGTACTGAAACCTCCTCCCCGATGGCATTCTCGAATGTCTTTTCCAGTTTTCTCCCTCCCCCGCCCCTTAGAAGTGATGTAATCTAACAAAACAAATATTTTACTTATTTATTGCTGGCCTCTTATGATTGGATGCAAGCTCATTGAGGGCACTGATTTTGTTTTGCATCATTTTGTTTACTGCTATATTGTTATAGCCTAGAACAGTGGCACATAGTAGGTACTAAACAAGTAGTTGTTGAATAAAAAAATAAAAGTCAGACAATGCAAAGGTAAGAACCAACAACTCCAAACACAGCATGTGAACTTCAAGTGGCTGTTGTGTAGGAAAAGCAGTGAATTTGACCAGACGTGTCTAGACAGAGCAGGGACAGGAGTTGTGGGTTCCAGCATGCCACTGGCTGCCACTAGGTCTGCTCACTTTTCTCAGCCTGTGCCTGTCATTTACTTGTTGTTTTCCACTCTAAACATACCCTCGTTTGCTCAGTAATGCTGGGAAGGGTATCTCTAGCTACGTTTCTAAGACCCCTTCAGCTGCAGGATTCCTATTTGGTTCTACCAGAAGGGAAAAGCAGAGAAAAATCGGATGGCAATTGAAGAAGAGGAGGAACTCTCTTCCTTTTTCTTGCTGAACCTGACAGCATACACCCAGCAGTAGCGCCTACCCCTGCCTCTAGCTTCCTTTGTAATATCCAGAACCTGTTTCATCATGCCTCTCAGAGGTACCACAGTAGCTCGGTGCATTATATACCTTTGAGTTTTGAGCATTCCTCTTATTCCTGTTTGTTCCCAAGTACAAGAGGCACTGTCTTTCTACAGTTGCTGTCTCTGAGTTACTTCGAATTCCTCTTTTGCTCTTTTATCTGTGTAACCAATTTTCACAATAAATCCCACTGCTGAAATAATTAGTGTGATTCCTATATTCATCACTGTACTGTAACTGTATAAGAACTTACTCATCTTATCTATATGAAATTAAATAATTTGAACTTGAAACTGTTGGACTTTAAATTATTTTGAGCCTTGAGGTGAATGTGGCTATGTGGCCTGAGTCACATACCATGCAAGTAAACTTCTGATTTTTCCTGTAAATGACTAGGAAAGACCTTGAGCATTAGAGACAAGACCTCCTCAGATCATCACCCTTCCTCTTGGAATGTTAAAGCCATCTTTCCTGCAATGTAGCAAGCTGTAACAAATCAAACCACTGTAACATATGTAGTGACATTGCATGGAAGATATTGCAACACTGTTAACTGCCCCTAAATAAGTGCAACCTTAACTTCCCCGCTTTGGAAGGACAACTGCATTCATTTGGAGTCAGTGTTTTCCAAGTGGTCATCCTCAAGGTTTATGCTTGAATAAGCTTTAGACTTCGATCATATTTTCTGCATCACATTGTTTAAGGTTGACACTATAATTATGGTCTCTTTAAGCTCTAATAGTATGACATCTAGACATGGTGCTGGGAATTTTTTTCTTAAATGGCTGGTAAATAGTTTAGACATTGTGGGCCTATGGTCTCTGGTATGGTCAGACTCAAGTCTGCCATTGTAGCCAGAAAGCAGCCACAGCCAATGTGTACATGAATGGTCATAGCTGTCTTCCCAGAAAACTTTATTTCCAAATTTAGGTGGCCAGCCCTGGCTATGATTTGACAGCTTCATCTAGACATTCCTCAAAATTGTGAGCAACATAAAACAAGAACAAAAGCAAAACAAAAACTGCTCCCAAGATTGATTTTTGAAAGGCAGATGTTAAGATTAAAACTCCAACTGCCTTGAAACAATAAGAATATCAGCACAAGACTTCAATGCATGCAGCATAAAGAGTGGGTAGAATATTTATGTCTCAAAATTCAGATATCAAATGTCTTTTTTCATCTTGATAAGTGTTGGTGAAGAAATGTAAAGTTGGAGGGGCTGCCTGAGTTAAGCCCAGTTTACTCTGGCCAGCTCACTCTGCCATCACAGCAGTCAGGAGACTCCTCACATTCAGAAAGTTAGCACTAAACCAGGTGGCAGAACTGCTTTATTATTTTTTTAAATTAAGCTGCCTTTTCTTTTTTTCTGAGTACAGTCATTCCCTCTCTTTTTGATAGGACTCTTCTGGGAATAAACAGGACTGGTACAATACTGGCCCAAACTCATATTTACAGGACTTTTATGCCTGTCTAAATTGACTGACATTAAACCAATATAATCCGAGGTAATGAGAAACAGTTGAAAGGTAGAAATTCCTTAAGTGTGTGGTTAAATAGCCCACAGCCCCTCTTGGCAAATATAGAAAAGTGGTTGTAGTGAGGTATCAGTGGAATGTGTTGCAATGCAAGCAAAGAAAGATCAACTTGTGTTAGAAAGACAACTGATTAAAGAACATCAGCATTTAGGGAAGCTGAAAGCTCTAGCACTGGCTCAATGAAGAACTTTCCAGAAATATTTACAAGTCCAATCAACACGGCTACTCCTTGTGACAAGCATTTGTCATCCATGATACAAGGAAATACAATCACTAGAAAACAAAACGGTCACAGAAATTATCGTTTTACCAGTATTTGCCAGGCAAAACATTCAGAAGCATGGCAAAAATTATTACACTACCCCTGGAACTGTGAAAAGAAGAAGAATGTTAAAGATAGATAGAGAATAATAATTACACATTCTTTAAATGTTCTTTCAGTATGCTGGCCTGTTCTAGGCATTGTATACTTTTACTGACTCATTTACTCTCACTTTACAGATAAGGAGACTGAGGCACAGGCAGGCATAGCCAGCAACTGGACTTAAGTTCCCTAACTAGCATGCACCAAGTCACATTTGAACCAGGTGGTGCCAAAGCTTGTGGTTACCACCAATCTTCTAAACCTTTCTGAATCTTCAGGACAGTGACTGCACATGGCAAATGCTATGTTGGCAGTTTTTCTGAACTGGTGGAGGTGAATTAGGCTTTATGAAAGTGTTCAAATTCAGTGTCTGCAACTGATCTAAACAGGCAGGTCAGTAGTATCATTTGCACTTGGGTCAGGTGAAACTTAATTTTTTCTAGTCCTCCAATGTCTAAAGACTGCAAGTTTTCTCTATAATGTTTAGTTTTCCCTCTGGACAATATTAAGAATGGCAACTTTGTGGTTTCCTAGAAAGAAAGCAAAAACTATCCTTGTTCTCTTTTGCATGGTAACTTTCATCTTTTCCCTAAACTCATAAAAAGTAGTCATGTAAGCTTTAACACAGGTTTCTTTTCTTTCTCCTCTTTGTTCTTGTATTTCTCAGATTTTAAACATTACACAATACTGAATAACTCAGATCCTGGAGTATACATTTTTAAAAACATATAAAATTATCCAACAAAAAGATTCAGTGATTACTCCCTTAACACAAAAGCTACCATAAGAAGCTTATTTTCTATTTTGTTTGTCATTTCTGTTAGATCTGTCCCTACCATTGTCTAGCCCTTTCCTTAGAACTCAGAGGGAGAGGGGGCTTTCTCTCTGATGGTTCTTCCCACAACCTGTGCCTCAGAGCTTTGTCTTCCTGATTCCCAAAGAATTTTGTTTTCATCACATCTTTTCCTTCTCAAGGATCTTCACTGGCTTTTCAATGCTTATTTCTGCCCTGTCCTGGAGCACGCAGAGGTTGCACTTATTTTAAAGAAATACTTACTTGACCCTGCTGCCTCCTCAAACCATCTGGACATTTTTCTCAAACAATCTACATCTGTGGCCTTAATTTCCTCACCATCCCTCCTCATGAACCGTGACTGATCCTTTACTTCTTAGTCCAGACTCATTTCTCTCTTATCTTATTGAAATGAGTATTTGGTGTACCATATATTATGCCAATTAATCAAGTAACTTTATATCATTACGTAAGTACTTAATTTGAGCAGTCTTTTATTAACTAGATTATGCACAAGTCAAGAGGATGAATATATTACATCTTTACCAAAAGCTGCTAGTATTGTACTCTACAAGTAGTAGGTATATGTGATCTCATACTGAATGATTTGATCCCATATTTATGAACAAAAACATTTTATTCAGAATTACAGCAGCATTAAAAAATGTTCATCAAAAATATTTTCCTTGCCTGAGCGCTAAGATAATTTATTGAATTCACCAAATATTTACTTAGCACCCACTGTGTTATTCAGTATTCTAGAGGCACTCAAGACCTAACAGTGAACAAAAGATGAAAAACTCCTGCCCTCATGAAGCTCCCATTCTAACTGAGGAGAGATTTGAACAGATGATAAGTACATCATGCCATATGTTAAGTGGTGGCAAGTGTCACAGAGAAAATAAAGCAGGGAAAGGAAGAGGAGAATCAGTTTTGGGAATGTTGGTATTTTCAATAGAATGGTTGGGAAGGCCCCGCTGATGAGGCGGCATTTGAGTGGAGACCCAAAGGAGAGAAGGGAGTGAGTCATGCACAGTCCCATGAAGGTGTATTCCTGGCAGATCAGCAAATGCCAAGACTGAGGTAGGATGAGTGTCCAGGGGAGAGTGGAAGAGGAGCTCAGACAGGTGTAGGGCTCAGATCTTATAGCCTTGTAGGCCATGGTGGGGGCTCTGGTTTTTACTCTAAGAGAGATGGGAAGCCAGTGAATGATTCTGAGAAGAGAAGGATATGATTTGACTTATGTTTAAAGATGATCACTGAATTAGTTTTCTATCTTTATGTAATCAATCAGCACAAACTTAGCAGCTTAACACAGTATTCGTGTATCAGCTCAGAGTTGTGTAGGTAAGCAGTATAGCCCACCATGGCTGGGTTATCTCTTCAGAATGTTTTAAGGTTAATATCAAAGCTTCTGCTGAACTTCAGCTGGAGGCTCTGAGAAGAAAAAAAAAAAATTTCCTTCTCGGCTTTGTGCAGGTTGTTGGCAGAATTCAGTTCCTTAAGGTCGTGAGACTGAAGTTCTTGCCCACATTCCCAACCGCATGGCTCCTCCATCATCCATGTCAGCAAGAGCATGTCAAATCCTTTTCATGCTAGGGATCCCTCACTGCCTGTTCTGTGACCATCAAGAGAAACTTTTTTTTTTTTTTGAGTTGGAGTCTCACTCTGTCGCCCAGACTGGAGTGCAGTGGCCGCTCCCGGCCACCGCAGCCTCGACCTGCTGGGCTCTGGCGATCCTTCTGCCCCAGCCTTCCAAGCAGCTGGAATTACAGGCATGCGCTATCACGCCCGGCTGATTTTTTGATTTATTGTAGAGATGAGGTCTCGAACCCGCGGGCTCAGGCAATTCACTTACCTCAGCCTCCCAAAGGCATGGGATTACAGGCTGAGTCACCAAGCCCAGCTCAAGAGAAACTTTTAAATGGCTCATGTGCTTCAGTTTGGCCCAACTAGTAATCTTTCTAAAAGTTGACTGTGCCATATAACAAAACCTAAACACAGAAATCAAATCCATCATATCCACGATCTCAGAGCTGTGCACGGTGGGGTCAAGGGTGGGGAGGGGAGGAAACCTTAGGGGTTCATCTTTGACTTCTGCCTACCACAATCACCTTACCTGTTGTGTTGAGAATACACTGTGGGGGAGGGGCATATATAAAATAGAGACATTTTTGCAATAATTTAGATGAAAGTGATGGTGCCTTGAACTAGGATAGAGGCAGAAAAGGTGGTGAGATTTGGTCAAACTCTGAAAGAAGCTAGAAGTGACAGGATTGCTGACCCATTGTATGTTACCTGAGAATGAGAAGAGTTGAGGAGGACTGCGTGGATATTGGTCTCAGTGACTGCAAAATGTAATTGCTATTTGCTGAGACAAGATGCACTAAAGAAGGAATCAGTTTTGGAAGACAGAGTTTTGAGAGATGTCAGTATGAGAAGTCAATATCACATTCACTTGGAGATGTCTAGTAAGCAGTTGTATATGTGCACCTAGAGTTCAGGAAAGAGGTCTGATCTGGAGACAAAATTTGAGAGTTGCCAGGTCTTAGATGGTATTTAAGGCCATGAGAGTGAATCAGATCATCTAGTGTAAAGAAGGAAGAGGTCTTAGGATGTCGTTCTGGAGTAGCCCAAGGTTAGACAGATGTTGAAGACATAATGAGAAACTCTTCAGGCTGGCAAAGAGCAAGAAGCAAGGTAGAAGGACAAGTAGGAGAGAGTGGTGACCCATAAGGATGTGGAGAAGAAGAATGACCAATTGATGGGCATGTGAGACACAAAGTGAGAACTGAGCTCTGGATTTGGCAGCACAGAGGAGTTTAGGTACCTTGACAAGAATGGAGAAGTTTTAGTGGTGTGGTGGGGATAAACCTTATTCAGGGAAGTTTACGAGGAAAAAAGTGGGATGAGTGTAGATAGGTTGCAGACAGCAACTCTTTGAGGAGCTTTGTGGTAAACAGAGCAGAAAAAGGAAGTAGTCGGTTGGCAAAGATGTAGGTGGAAAGAGTTGTTTTCTTTCATTCTTTGTTTTTAAAAAACAATATGAGAAATTACAGCATGTTTATGATTGAATAAAGACAGAAGAAATGATGCCTTGGGCAGGGGAAGAGCTGGAGCATTCTTTGAGTAAGCAAAAGGAATGGGATCCAGCACACAGATGGAGGACCTGGCCTCGGATAGGAATGGCTATCCACTGCTCTGGGAGGGGGATGGACACAGGGGAGTGTACTGATGGGCCAGTGAGAATTGAAGAAGAGCTCTTTTTATGGTTTCAGTTTTCTCATTAAAACAGAAAGCAAGGTCCTCAGGTGCAAATGAGGGAGCTGTTGGAGGCTGTTGGAGCTTTGAGGTTAGGACAAGAGATACTGGAATAGCCCACCGGGAGAGTGGGTGAGTGAGCACACAGGGCATATAGGAGTAGACTGCCAGGTAGAATTAAGGGGCCACCTGATGCTGGATTCTGGGTTCTCCTTTCAGGACAAACTCTTTTAATTTGAAGGAAATCATGACCATGCAGACTAATTTTTTTCCAGGACATTTTATGACATGAATTTGAGTTATTAATTATATTCTTTTTGTCCATGTTAAATTATAGTTTCTAGACATTATAAGGTCATTTTGTTTGCTTTTGTTTTCTTATTTTTTTTTTGAATGACAATTAATTATTTCAAGTCTACTTTACTGAGGTAACTGTTGCAGATCTAATTGTCATTATTTACCAAAAAAACCACTTAGCTTTATTTTATGTTAACTGTTTCTGCCACTTTTTCTTGTTATGAATTAGATAAGATATGATAGTTTACTTGCAATTTTTATGGGTAAATTGAGAGTAACTCCCCTCAGATGTTTTGACTTGCTCTATTGTCTCAGATTTGTACCTCAAATATTGCAAATTTAATTATTTGCTACCCTTGATTAGCTTGGATGCCAAGAGAAAACAAATGCTGGGGTCAAAATGTCCTGCAATTGAAAAGGCAGCAGAAAAACATACTGCTCTGCAATAAACCTAGGTGGTTAGCGAAGAAAGCAAGAAGAAGGAAAGGAGAGGGTTATGGCATCAGATTCTTTGGCAAGTAGAGCTGACTTGGTATCTATCCTCTTTTGTTGGAAAATTAAATCTTTCTAATGTAGTGAAAATAGGGCAATAACCAAATATATGATATGCCTACAGAGACCTCATATTTCTGTCTTTCAGATTCCCTAACTCAACTTAGATATCTGCCTTTTCCCTTCCATGTGCTAAAGAGTGAAGTCTCTTCTCAGCCCCAGCAAGGTGAGTCTTGATTAGCTAGTCTAGTCATGGCAATTCATTCCTTTTGCTAGTGATTGGTTCAGAGATGGACAGGTGACATAAATCAGCCACTCAGACCTAAAAGTCTGCCTCAGCTCAGGGGATTTCTAGAAATGGTTTTCCTCTCTGATACAACAGACCATGAGTGAAGAAGAGCATCTTCTGTCCTGTAACAAAGCTGCATGAGCTACTATGGAAGTCAGTGGTCTGAGGGTGGCAGAGCTGAAAGATGGGAAGGCCCCGAGATGCTGCTGGGCCACTGCATTAACAAAGCTGCTTTACTTCTGCGCTTCCAGTTGCATAGGATGCTCCCAATGTCACACTAATAGAACCCTATAATGTAAACAACTTTTGGTTACTGTTACTTTGTTATTCTGTTACTTGAAGCCCAAAACCTACTATTTGATACAATCCTCACACAGGATCAGGGGGTGGTAAGTTGGTGAGGACTACATGGAGGTGCACTGCATGCCTAGGAGCCATTCTTGTGGCTGGAGGATCAGAAGGATTGTATTGAGACCCATTAATTATTAATCCTTTATGCTTGGTTTATTATGTACAGACTTTCCTGGGCTGCATTTATTATTTGCTCAACTTTTGCTTCCATAGCACTTTGATCATTTACTAGAAGGGCACTTAGCTGTTTTAATCATAGTTAATGGTTATGTTTCCTTTACTGTTGTGAGTTATTTGAGGGCAAGGGCCATATCTATCATCTATCAATCCCTGGGGACTAACAAAGTGCCTGGCCTATAGAAAATGCTCAATAAATATTTCCTGAGTTGGCAAATTGCCTTCTGTTGACAAGTCCATGCTGAGTGAATACGAGGTAGAAGGCCCTCCTGGGCCTGGCATTGGAAAGGGGAAGACGGATCCAGTGGGAAGAGAGAGTTAGGCCAGAGGACACTCTGCAGATTTGCTCTTGTGGGGAGACAGTAGCTATTAAGCAAGAGAAAGTTCTCCACTTTAGCCATCCAGCCAACTGTCCAAGAAGTCATGCTTACCTTCTCTTCTTCCTTCACTTTCTTCATACCAGACATTGAGTCTCACCTCCAAAATACATCCTGCATTTATTTTATTTTTTTCTTATTTCCATCTCCAATTCTACCCTCTGTCCAAGCTGTCATCATTTCTCATATGGACAAACTACTCCCAATCCCAACCATTAACCACAAAGAGTCAGAGACATTATTTTCAAAATGTAAATAATATCAAACTACACTCATGCTGGAATACTCCAGCGACTCAAAATTATACTTGGGAGAAGAGAGAAACACCTTTCTGCGTCCTTCAGTCCTCTTTATCCCACCTTGTTTTTGTCATAGCATTTATTGCCACCTGAAACTATTTCTGCATTTGCCTATGATCTGCCTGCTTCAGGGACTGCAAAGGTCAGGGAAAGGGGTTGGAGGGGAGAGTCCTGGTCTATACTGCTTAGGGCTACCTCAAGTTTGTTCTGTGTTGCTATAAAGGAATACTTGAGGCTGAGATTTTTTTAAAAGGTTTATTTGGCTTGCAATTCTAGTGTCTGGAAAGTTCATAGTTGGGCATCTGCATCTGGTAAAGTACTCAGGATGCTCTCCACTCATGGTGAAAGGTGAAGGGGAGTCAGTATATTCAGGGATCACATGGTAAGAGAGGACACAAGAGAGATGGGGGAGGTGCCAGGCTTTTTGTAACAACCAGTTCTCTCAGTAACTAACAGATTGAGGACTCACTCACTGCCAAGGGAGAACATTAATCTATTCAGGAGGGATGTGCCTCCATGATCCAAACGTCTCCCCATTATGCCTCACCTCCAATACTGGGGATCAAATTTCAACATGAGGTTTGGAGGGGACAAACATCCAACCACAGAAGGCCATATCCTCTGTGCCTGCAGCAACACCTGACCTGCAGTGAACATTCAATAATTATTATGTTGAATCGACAGATATTGCCTCTGGCCAATGTAAGACCTTGGCCCTAAAGTGGTTTTAAATTTTACATAAAAGAGTTTCTTGCCTGGAATCAATAAAAAATAAAGGAATATAACAGACAAATAAGAGTTGTTCATGAAACTTATGGGACTGTGTTTGAGCAGGGTGGGCTTAAAACAATTGAGAAAAACAAGAAAAGAGGGTTCTGGCCCCACATAAATGGTATGGGGGTTACAGGAGCCACCTAGCTCAGTTTTAGGGGACCCAATGTTAAGAAGTTATACATCCTGAGCCATCATGGCTCCCAGGGTACCAGGAACAAAATACCCGATGGCTTTGTCTTTGTCTTAAATTACCTCTTCTTATTGGGCATTAGATGCTGAATTATGTGACCTAAGCATAAGTCTACGTGCTTTCCCAATGAACCAAATGATGAAGAAATATGCGCATTAGTGTGTCTGGTTAAAAAAAGCAAATAGTTTTTATTTAAGTTTTTAAAAGCCTCCTAGTATATTATAATTTTGGAATGCACTGTAAAACTGAAAATGCAATACTTGGCAAATAGTAAAACAGGTAACTCAGAAGTTCTAGTTTTGTGGTTTCAGGTTATTCTAATTGAGAGACACACCTTCTTTTGGAGGTCATAATGGAGCTGTGAAGATTAAAGGTAAAAATATTTACAAGATATTGATTTACAACAATGAAAGGATTAGCATCCGGCCATAAAGCAATGATTAAACATTAACACAGAAAAATTCCTACCAAGGCATTTCTTTAAATCAGCTATTTATGTGAACCAGCAGGCTCAGCGAAGCTTAGTGGTCAAAAGATTTGGATTCTTAAGATCTAGTACTTTCTTCCAAGCCCCTAAAGTTTCTATGCCTCAGTTTCTTCAAGAGTAAAAAGTCAAGATATTACTACATCTCTCTGATAAGAACTGTTCTATGAGGATCAAATAAAATGATATAACTTACGTCAGAAACAAAGCAAGTATAATTTAGTGCCAGTAAGTAGGCGAATCTGGACTTATTATTACTACTAATACTACTAAATCAAACCATTCAAAACTTGGGATGCTGGTCGTGGCCGGAAGTTGTTGCCTATATGGGGCCTTATATAAAAATGGAGGCATCGTCAGTAGGTTATTTTCCTCAGAATACTTAACATACAAGGATCAGCAGTCATGAAATTATAACATAGGTATGTAAATGAGAAATTGTAACAGTTGTGTTAATATGGACAAGTTGGTTTTATACTTGATGACAAACTAGCAGAATGATATGGAGTTTAACAGTACTGAGTATCAGCTCTAAAGTCACATTGCCAGGGTGTGAATCCCAAGTCTGTGGAACTTTTGAGCAAGTTCCTAACTCCTTGGGAAGCCAGCCTCCAAAATGGCTCTCAATGATCTCTATCTCCTGATATTTATGCCCTTGTGCCGTGTCCTCCCATAATGTATCAGGTTTAGCTTGTGCAACCAACAGTACACAGCAGAAGTGATTTTAGGCTTGCCACTTCTGAGGCTAGGTCACTGCAGCTTCCTGCTTAGCTCCCCCTTGGATCCTTCATTCAAAGGGAAGGTAGCTGCCATGTTACTCTAAGAGGCCCATGTGGTGGGAAACTGAGGCCTCTAGCTAACAGCTTTGTGAGTGAGCTTGGAGGTGGATCTTCCAGCCCCAGTCAAGCTTTCACACGACATCTTAATTGCAGCCTCATGAGAGACCCTGAGCCAGAACCACCCTGCTAAGCCCCTCCAAAATACCTAATCCTCAGAAACAATGAGATAACACATACTTATTGTTTTAAGTTCTGAGGTAATTCATTGTGCAATAGATAAAATACCCTTTCAAAACTTCTGCAAATCTTCTGCACAAATGGAGGTGATAATAGTACCTCTCTCAAAGGGTTGTTGTAAGAATTAAATGAGAAATATATTGAAAACCTACAGCCTAATACCTGGCACATAATAAATACATGTTGGCTATTAATACATCCTTGCATGTCCTGTCCTTCACAGGCCAGGTGCTCGGCATGTTACCTATAGTCACATTTCCCATAGACCTCAGCACTTTCTTAAGTCACAAAATTTGAAGTACACTGATCCGGCTCCAGTCAGCCTGTTTATGTCATCTTTCTCTAACCAACAATTGGATGAACAGTCTTCCTTTTCTCTCTCTGATCCCTTTTGAGAAGAGAGGCAGAGATTTCTAAGAGAAATTTAAGGCACATGCTGTGGCCAGGGAACCAAAAGCCAAAGTAGCTGACCTGAAAAAAGACCAATCCACTGACCTCATGAGCACTCCACAAAGGTTGACAATAGTTAACTGAGCTAACTGGAGTCAACTCAAGCTTTGACAGAGCACACTGTTTAGAAACTGTCCTCTGAAATGTACAAAGCTTTCATTCAGACTCATTTCTGAGATTTTAAACCTGAAATAGATCCTGGACTTCCTTAGACAAACTTCATAGATGCTATCTTTTCTCTCTGTGATTATTCCTGTCTCCCTCACATTTGGGTTTTCTCTTATTACTGATGGATGGGTAAGCCGTCAAATTTCCTATGTAGTGAAAGTATTGAGAAAATTTACAGCTAAAGCAGTGAAAAGGACAAAAGAAGAAGAGATTTAATTCCATCCCACAGTAAAACTCAATAATAATAAAACCATTTGACAAGTAACCAAATATTTCAAACTTTAGCATATAATGTCACATAAAAGAGAAAATAAAGGAATCATAAAAACTGAGTTAGTAGGATTTATTATCACCACATCATGAAGATTTCTATAATTCCATACAAATTTTAAATATATTTAAATGCTGATTCCCTAGGAAACTGAATATTTGTATATGTAAAGTCCTTCTATAATAGGATAAATGAAAATTTTAAAACAACAGAGGGTGTATTTTTAATTTTGCTTGGTGAAATGAATGATTTCTGACCTCAAGGAAATTTTTAAATAGTGGTTTTTAAACTATTATTAGTTGAACCATAATTAGTTAAACTATTTTCATAGTTTTAAAAACTATGACAATAATATTAAGCCTCTCTCTCTCTCTCTCTCTCTCTCTCTCTCTCTCTCTCTCTCGTTCTTGCTCTGTCTCTCTTTTGCCTTCCCTCTCACATGCCTCCCTCCTGTTTGGGTGTGTCTAGTTTTGCTAAAGTCAGTGTTTCATATGGAAACACTTGACCTTCTTTGAAACCAATGTCTCAGGGGATGAACTTGGGCTTGCTCATTTTTTCCTTCTTCCTTTTGGCTGTTTCTTTCTTTGTTTTTACATAATATAAGACATTGTTTTGTTTTTCTTTTCTATCAAATCTCCTTCTTTCCCTCTCCTCTGCATTCCTTTTCTTTCTCTGCTCTGTTTCCTTTCTCCTTCCCATTATAGTTCCTCCCTCCCTGTCCCCTTCCTTACTCCTTTCCCTGCATTTGTTTGATGTTAATTTTTGATTGACCATATGGAGGGCGTTTCTTGGGTGATGATTTTGAATTCTTTCTAAGTATGCCATCCCTTATTGTGGCACAGCCCAGGAAAGGTATTGCTGATTTAGTAAAAATGCTGCCTTCCCAAGCTTTTACCTCTGTTCCTTATGATAAGGCAGGAGTTGAAACTAGATTACTTCCTTTTTCTCCTTAAACATACGTATGTACAAATTCAGAAACACAGAAGAGAAATTACTAGAGTGGTAAGTGTACACAAAGCCACATGAAACCGCCTCTCCCCTCAGTCACCTAAGAGGTGTCTTTGGCTACCCTCTCCCTTACTTCCTTAAGTTTAACCAGTTCCTAAAGTCCAGTCATTCACATTTCTGAGTAGCTCTATAGCCCCCAAATTCTGACCAGCATCATAAGTGTCCTGGCCATTTCCCCCACTTCCCCCTCCAGTCCTGCTCCATTCCAACCCACCTTCCCACTGCTGCACCCAAACATTTGGGCATGCTCAGAATTCCTCATAGCTTTGCAACATTTACAGGTGAGAATCAAACTCCTTTGCCTGATGCCTACACTTGTCTCAGGCTGGAGCCTTTTATAATCCCAGAACAGAGGATATAATCTTGTGTCTCTGTGGTGACACACAAAGCATTCACATTTTCTGGAAAACCTTATCTTTAGAAACTGATGTTAACTATTCAAGCTTCTCCACAAAACCAAACAAGCAAAAAAAGAAAAACAAACACACAAACAAAAAGTCTTGTGCGAAGTCTCTCTGGGGGTTTCCCAGAAGTGATTCTTCTAATCCCTAGGGCAGTTTGCTCAAGCATGTCTAAACTATCTTTTTAAATCATAAAAGTAATTAGATAGAGGCACATGGAGTCTCTCAGAAAGTTCTCCTCAAGAAGACAGTCTTGAAATATGTTCAAATTTCATTTGAATAAGAGATTAGGTGCTGTTTAGGGGAAATGGCAAGGCAGTCTGTGTACCCTACTCAGCGGAACAAGAGTTCTGTGGTTAACTCAAACAAGACTCCAGCTCCTAGGCTGTTTCACCGCCCATCTCAAGTGGTGTATTCCTTTCAACTTTCCCTATGGAAAGTTCTGATAATTACAGTTTTACTCAACCTTCCAGTGATTCTGTGATACCTCAGTGATGTTTGGGAGACAAACAGGCTATCTAGATTACACACACACACACACACACACACACACACACACACACACACACACACATTTGTTTGTATATTCCCACTAGACTATAAAGTTCTTAAGGTCAGGGGCCTTCATATTTATACCTATATTTGCAACATTTAATGTTTGTATTTGCAGTAACTAGCACAGTATCTGGAGCATAATGTAAGCCTGTAAGTCCTATATTTATTATTTGTATGAATGAACCATCTTTCTCTCACAAGGTTTTGCGTGTGTGGTATATGCAAAGTATTGCTTTATGAAAACAGTTATATCTTAACAGTCCATGTGAAGGAGTCCAATGTAAGTGGACTGGTGTCTGTCTTTTAATAGTCTAAAATGGTAGTAACCACTGATTTCTTGAACTAAATTTCATTAGCAACAGGTCAACTTATTCAGTTATTTAACTTTTGGCACCTTTGTCCCTGAAACTGTAGACCAACATGATTTTGACAGCTCTACAAACTCATTCTGAACTGTCACGCTGAAATCTGGATTAAAACCACCTGAGTATGCAAGCACTGGCTATACAATTCCTGGTTGACTAAACCAGTCAGAGAGAATGCTTCAGTTGACTAATTTATAGAGTGTGTAATGCTGAAATGAAAGTGTTTAAAAGGAAAAGTAGGACTAGAGGAGACCCAAACTAGTTATCATCACTTGCTTGCATCCTATTTACAGGTGAGAATCAAACTCCTTTGCCTGATGCCTACCCTTGTCTCAGGTTGGAGCCTTTTATAATCCCAGGAGCCTTCTATAATTCCATTATCTGAGTGTTTTATATTTAAAAGCTGGGCTAAACTGCAATATTCAGGCAAGCTAAAATGACATGAAAGTGACTTTAATGAAATAATCCACCAAAGCATCACTGATTCCAGTCCTTTCTAAATATTTTCATGCACACCAGCTTTATGATTTAGCTCTGCAATACTCTAAAGTTGGTCAAATAGTTACTTCCCTGAGTCCTGCCCCCCAAATGATGGATGCTCACTATCCCTGAAGGAAAACAACCTTGGTTCTCTGTGTATTGTCTTTTCTCAGAACTATATTTTGGGGCTTTCTTTCTTATTTTTCCTTTCCACTTAAGACATTCTTACTGCTGTGTGTGAGATCTTTAAACATTGCCTTTTTTCCTTTCCAGATCACAACGACAAACTTTTTTTGGAAAAGTATATTTAAATTTAAAACTTTTAAAATTAAATCTGAACTTAATTTTTAAAAAAATCCTGTCTCCCTCTAATTTCAGGAAGTATGCCTTTGTTGTGCACAACAAAATTTGGCAGCTGCAGGACTTGCAGCCTAAACACTAAAAACCCTGGGACCTGAGTCTAGCTGCCAGGCAGCAAGAATGCCAGGGAAGTCTCTCAGCTGGAGCACTGGTCCAAGCCCCCAACAAATTCCCTTGTTTCCCTTAGTGTGATAACAGGGAGCCTGACCCTGATCTCCAGCTATCTTATCTTTTTTCAAACGTTTCAAACTTACCGCCTTTGTTCAGCAGAACCACGGGCACGGTGATGATGGTGACAAGCGCAGCAGCACCCAGCAGTCCCAGGAGAACCTTCCACGGCGTCTGCAAGCCGATGAGATCACGTCCAATTAGAGGGAGGCTTTTGGCCCCGGTCTGGGTAAGAGGGTCGGGGGCTGGGCTGCTCCAGAGGCCGCGGACTGTGCAGATGGGAGCGCGTTGGAAAAGGGAGACAGTGGGCTGGGAGGGCTTGGAGTCCACCCGTCGGAGTTCGCTAAGGCGGGTGCCCTTGAACTTGTGGCCTCTGAGCACATTAGCGTGTTGGTTTCTCTACCCCGCTCAGGGTCAGGCGTGCGTTTTGTAGATGACTCTCCGGGACTTGGCTCTTAGCAGGAACCCCACGGGTCCGAGAGGAGAGCGAGAGCTTTGGGACGTCCATTCACCTGTCAGAGGGTGACCCCCGAGCTTCCGCCTGATGGGATTCCCTGGTCCCGCTCCGGGAGCTTTTGGACCCTTTGGGACCAGTTCGGCGAAGAGGCGCCTACAGCTCGACCCTGGGCTGGGGAAGTGCGGGGCACGCTACCCACTCACCTTCATCGTCGGCGTCTCCTCGGAACTGAGCTTCCGGAGCGGAGCGCAGGCAGAAGTCGCCGCGAGCGGCGGCGACGGGTGTCCTGCTCCGCTGCTCCGGGCCGCAGAGTCACTCGCCACTCGCAAGTTTCGGCCCCGAGTTAAACATTAGTGAGCGCCCAGCCCGCTCGATATAAAGGCGCTGCGGGCAGGCTGCGGAGCGCGCGGCGCGGGAGAAGCGCGCAGGGCGCGGGGCTCGGGCATCTCGGCCGGGGGCGCCCGCGAGGCGCCTCCCTCCCTCCGGGCGGTGCAGGGTGCTGGGCGCAGCCGGGGCACGCAGGGCGCCCGAGGGGGTGGGGAGGGTGAGCGCTCTGCCGGGGGTGAGCGGGGCCGGCGACGCTGGGACCCGGGTCCGTCTTCGCGGAGAGGGACATTGGTGCTCAGTTCCTGCACCCTCGCGTAGACAGGCGAGGGGACCGAGACCCAGAGAGGGAGTGGGGTTTGGCAAACTCGCACAACTGTCTGCTGGCGGGTGGAACTGAAGCCTAGGCCTCTGTCTCTTGCCGTTGAAAGGTATGTTGGGGTGAAATGGTGTACCTAAAGCTATCTGGAAGGTAAAGAGAGAAAAAGTGGCGGAATGGTACTTTTGAATGGCACCTGGAGTCTGAGTATCTGGATTCACCCTCCCCTGGGAATTTCCAGCTTGTCTTGCAGGCTTATCTTCTCATCAAGATGCTAACAATAATATGGCTAACACTAATGTGGAACTTGATTTTTTTCCAGGGACTGCCCTAAGCATTTACTGTGTTTATTTTACAAGGAGGAAGCCTGTGTGCAGAGAGGTTAAGGAACCTGGTCTAGTTATTCAGCTAGGAAGTTGTGGATCCTGCATTAAGACTTCAGGTTCTTCACCACTATGCTACATGACCTCAGATCTTTCTTGTAAAAAGTTTTGGAGAAGAAAAAAAGAGGAAATGTGACTGTCCGCTCCTCCAGCTCTCCATTATGCCCTGAAAGGTTGGGCATTCATTCATTAAATTATTTATTCATTCCTACATCCTCCAATTTATTCCATTAGTCCCCAAATATCTGAGTGGTGACAACATGCAAGACTCTCTCCTAGTTGCTTGGAGATAAAGTGGAACAAGAGAGGTGAGGGCCAGACCCTTGGCACGTTCAGTATAAGATATACAGGTAAACATTTGCCTTCAGGGTCCCTCTGTGGATAAGGGAATAAGGCCTCTTCAGTGTTATTAGGTCTCCAAAAGTGTTAGATCTGGGAGGATTATTAGGTCAATGGGCCAGTGTGCTGAGCTAGTGCTGCAGGTAAGACGCAAAGAATTGCACAGAAATTATATTGGAATATATAGTTTGTTTAAAAAGTAAATTGGAGAGGGAGAGAAAGGAGATTCACCTCTCCAAGGTAGGGGAGGGGCCAAAGCTTAGGAAAGCATGACCCAGCCACATGACTGGGCCAGGACTTAACAAAAGCATGGGTGGCTGTTTGAGGCTGAATGGCTTTTAAACCTTCCCTTTGATGAAGGCAGGTCATTAGGGTGATTTGGTGGTGGTTTATTTTATGTCATCACAAAGGGACAGGTAAGCACAGATACTAATGTCAGGTGATAGATGGCAGGAAGATGGGTGGGTGAGTCACATGACTATTGCCTTGGTGATAGGGTCTGTCTGTGTCAAGCAGGTCACAGAGGGCTGATTAGATTAACTTGGTTTCTTATGGCTGGAGGCAACTACTTGGAATAGAAAAGCTAATTAATACAAAACAAACTGGGAAGGGTTGTAAAACAATTATCAATAGCTATCTCTGAGAAACTGGTTCTGTCCTTGGCTAGTGATTAGAGGGCAAGGTAGGTAATTTTGCTAAGAAAACATGACAGAACTAAAATGATTGCTCTTTGGCTCTATCGAATCTATTTTGGTCTTTTGTCCTTTCAAGTGTGTTCACTACCTCTGAAAGCACAGTCTGTCTGTCAGTAGTTGGAGATAAATGATTGCAAATACATCACCCTATAGAGCATTAACACATGATTATGAATTACTTCAAGTTTCCATTCCTTATTTCCAATCTAGGCTTTGCTTTTGAACTCAGGCATCTGTTTCCCCTTGCTCACTAGTTCCTTGTGAGACATCAACATCCTCACTCGCTCCCAACTTCAGAGGCTCCAAATGAACCTCTTATCTTCTTCAGCAGCTTCACCCCACCCTTCTCTGATACTCTCTCTTTATTAAAAACATCCTCATTCACCACTCAAAAAAAAAAAAAACTTCAGTCGTTTAGTTTTCCTTCACCGCCATGCTTGCACCATGGTGATATACATTCAGCAAGTCCCAGGGAAGCTGGCTAGAGGTTGGTTGACATCTATAGGACTGGTCATCTTGTTCTCTGAAGGGGATTCCATGAGATATAAATCTCTGCCTATTTCAAGAAGCTCTTTCATGTGCTTCCCCCATCCTTGACCTCTTTGTCATCAGTCTTTCAATCTTATTTTTTCCAATTCCTTAAGGAGCCAGCTGGCCAACACATTAGCCACCACTTATGAGTCAGTGTAGATCTTACATCAGGCCATCTCTCCTTCCATGCAAAATAGAAAAGCAGATGTAGTGCTCAAAATCCTGTCTGTCAGTAAGATTTCCCTTTCCACTGTATTTCAGGTCATCCCTGAGAGGGGTTTGGATGCAGCAGTCATTGACTTACTGCTAGTGTCAGTTTACTTTGCATGAGGCTGACTACCTCATCTGTTGTCTGGTCATAGGGATCTCCTGTGAAGCTGTAAGTGTGTGTTGAGGGAGAAACATTAAAGTAGTGGGAGAAGGTGTCATGGAGTCTAAGCTCTCTGCATCTCTGATTTTCTTGTGTCTTATGGATCTGATGGGTTTTTTTTTTCTATATCATATAGATACAATTTTCACTTACAACAAAATGCTTCTACATGTGCCTAACTTTATTATGTGTGGATTAGGTAACACCCAGTTCATTATGGGTATCTAGGTTGTGCAGTTACTTGGTATTATGGGCTGAATTATATCCTCTTATAAATAAATATTGGAATCTTAACTCCAAAAGACTTTAGAATGTGAGATAGAGTCTTTATAGAGGTAATCAAGTTAAAATGAAGTCATTAGGATGGGTCTTAATGCAATATAATTGATAAAAAAAGATGACATTTGGGCATAGACAGAAACACACATAGAGAGGATATGATGTAAAGAGACATGGGAAAGTACAGCCATCTACAAGCCAAGGTGAAAGGCAACAGATCTTTCATATTCCTCAGAAGGAACCAACCCTGCTTAATCCTTGATTTTGGACTTCTATCCTTCAGAACTGAAGACAATACATTTTTCTTGTTTAAGCCACCTGGTTTGTGCTATTTGTTATGGTATTCTAACAAACTAGTACTTGTGGTATTTCTTGATCATGTTTTTGATCATCACCAGGGCCCAGTGGCAAGAGGGTTGCTGCTTTTTAAGTAGTGAGTAGTCATCTGCTATTATAACTAGCCTCCAAAATGACCTCAAAGTTTGGGGATAATTTATTATATAATAATCAATAACTAACTTTCAAAAAGCGCATAGAATTGCTTTAAAACCCTGGACATCTTCTCTGTGATTCTCCTATTTGGCTTGTCAAAGGCTGCATACAGCATCTCTGGTAGAAACAGACACTTGTAATGACTATTGTGTCTGCTAGGTCCTAAGATTTGATAGCAGGGCAATTCACACTATAGCCCAGATTTGCAGAGCCTCCCTTGCTCCAGGCTCCATTCCAAGCAGCCTTACAGGTTTACGAAATGACTGGGGAAGTACACCCAATTGCAGTATGTGGACATGGCATCTCCAAAATCCAAAGAGTTCTAGATATTGGTCTTCTTTATGGTGGGTGCATAAGATATAGTGGCTTATATTTCACGTTAAGAGAAGTTTCTATCTTGACATATGACAGACCACTGAATCCTTTGAAATTTTGCCAAATTTTCATGTTTCTTTTCCCTCTACCCAGTGCCCACATTTGTCTTACTAAAGCATGTAAGGAGCTTCCTGTTCACCAGGTCCATTTAGCATGTCACCAATGTAATGGACCATTATGATGTTAGGCGGGTTATCACAGTGAGCAAAGTTTGGTGAGACAATATAATGACATAGAGCAAGATACTTGATGTAGCCTTGGGGAAAAGTGTTTGTAAGTTAATAGTCCCAGATACTAGGACCATATTGTTTGATTCAGTAGAGTTATCACTTCTGAGTGGCAACTGAGTTGTCCATACTCATTTTTCATGATCTTCCTTACTTTTGCACAAGCCAAATAGGCAAACTAATTGAATATGGGATAGAGTACCAGCACCTCTGTATTTTTCAGGTTTTTACATCATGGCACTAATCTGTGCACTTATCCCAGGTGCGTATTAATTTTAGTTTTCCATATTGGTATGCAGGGATAGTACCAGGGGCTTCCATTTTCCCTTTCCTACCTTAATCTCTCTTCAGGGGTCAAGAAGTAAATGAGCCAAGAAATTTAGGTAGCTTCTAGGAGCTGGAAAAAGCAAGGAGATAGATTCTCCTCTAGAGAATGGGGCCCTGTTGACACCTTAATTTTAGCCCAGAAGGAATTATTTCAAGCTTTTGACATCTAGAACTATAAGATAATAGATTTGTGTTATTTTAAGTTGCTCAGTTTGTGATAATTTGTTGTGGTAGTGTTAGGAAATGAACATAACACAGGGCCACAGTAATGTTTTAGCTCTATGGAAATTACCATAAATCCAAGGCTTGGGATTTAATAACTCCAAGAAGATCTGGATATGTCCCTTTTCATAGGGCATTTTCAAGCTTAGCTGTATGTCGCATTTCTTTCTGGGGAAGGACTGGAAGAAAATTTAAGGTATGTACTATAATAGCATTTTGGGGTCCTTGCTCAAAAAAGATCTGACTCCTTTTAAACAAAGCACTCTGGAGCTATTATATCAACTGGTTTGAGCCTAGGGACTTAGTAAGAAGCTAAGAATTCCTATTATGAAAACTTAAATCAGATTTCTGCCCACCAGACCTAAAATTGCTCAAATTTCTTAAATCAACCATAATCTAAAATGCTGCCCATCTACTTCATTCTTTAGTACTCTGTGACAAATAAGCTACCATCATTGTGCGTCAAACACCTTATCATATTGTCCTTATAACCATTTATGGTGATAGCCCCTTTTGAGAACCTGAGTCTTGGAATTGGGGTTATTCAAGGTGATCTGTAATCCAGGAAGGATGCAGCCACTGCTGGATTGGAGAGCATGTACACACACACACATACACACACACACACACACACACACACACACACACAAACCAGATAAAAGGTAGAAGGAATAAATACCTCAATGTCTCTCTCCTCCTTCCTTTCTTTTTTTTTTTTTTTTTTTTGAGTTGGAGTCTCACTCTGTCGCCCAGACTGGAGTGCAGTGGCTGCTCCTGGTCACCGCAGCCTTGACCTGCTGGGCTCCAGCGATCCTTTCCGCCTCAGCCTTCCAAGTAGCCGGAATTACAGGCATGTGCTGCCATGCCCGGCTGATTTTTCTGATTTATTGTAGAGATGAGGTCTCGCTGCCCATGCAGGTCTCGAACTCGCAGGCTCAAGCAATCCACTCACCTCAGCCTCCCAAAGGTGCGGGATTACAGGCTGAACCACAGAGCCCGGCTCCCTCCTTCCTTTCAATATCTTGCTGTTGCCTCCCATCTGCTGAGCCCAAATGAAGACAGAGGGCACAGGAACCTGGATAGTAGAGAATGCTATGTGCACGGGTCAGCCTAGAAGGTTGTATTATACAGGGAAGAGAGGTGGAGAATGAATGGCATGGTGGGGTGGGGAGACACAAAAAAGAACTACATAACCTGCCAACTCCAGTATAGTGCTTATTATTTCTAAACTGTCTCCTTGTGGAGGAGTTGGAAATGTTCCATTTATTTCTTTATCTGATCATCCTTCTCTCTCATGCCTAGTAAAGTACCTGGATTATATTAGTAGTCAGAAACTTGCTAAGAAATAATAAATGAAATGATAAATGGAAAAAAATTCATCTGAAATCTTTCTCTGTGTTTTGGTGGGCTGCAACTTGAAGGCTGGAAGAAATAACAATCTTATGTGTGGAGAGAAGGGAGAGGAAGGTTAACACTTGGATTGAGGAAGGGGAGGTAAGAGAAGGAAAGGAACAGATTTTATTTCTTGCTCTCATCTCTAGGACAAGTAAAGGTAATACAAAGGTACTTATTTGTTCTTTGAAAGTGAACATTTGCCCTCCACCTAATCAGAGAACTCTGCCCCATCTATGTGGCAATGACTTCCTGCTACCCAAAGACTAAACCCCACATTCACCTCCTTTGGACTTCAGGTCAAAACTCACCTCTTCCAGGTTACCTTCAACAGGGACTCCATCAATTTCTCTTTGATTTTTTCCTTTCTTTACCAGCCACACTTGGGAAGATTATCCTGCTTGTGCTCCAGGTTTGAACCCACTGATAACAAAATTCATTTCTACCAAGAGCTGTATAGATGGTAGACAGATAGCTAGCTAGATAATCCTGTGGACTTTGATACATGGAAAGAAGAAGCTTGAGGCACAAGGAATAACACACACAAGGGCTTGCATATGAATGCTGAAGGATATTTAGAGAATATCTGTTACTCTAGTTGTGCCAGGATATAGGGTGTTCTGGAAAGTATTGGGAAATGAAATTGGACATATTCTTTAGTCTTAAGTTCAATATTCAGCATGAATGAGGGAGCCACTGAAAGTTTTGCCTCGTAAAAGAACTCACTCACACTTGAACTTTAGATGTAAGAATCAGGCAAAGTGTCTGCTGGATAAATGAAAAAGGGAAGTACTAGAGATGAGATGAGAGTCAATAACCTCTAGATATTACAAAATTAATAGAATAGGTGCTTCTTTCTGCACAGCTTGTTATAAGATAATTCACACCATCTTTATTTATACTTGTTAACATATAATTCTCAAAAAACTGTTTCCCAGCTATGGTCATGGTGTTTTCCTTGCCTCAATTATTGGTAATATCAAATGAGTGATTCTTCTTACATTCAATGCTTAATAAAAGCCTTTTCCTACCTGTTAGACCAGACACAAGCCAACGGGAGGAGACTTTTGATGGTGTCTTTTGGATCTTCTGTGGGTTTCTTTAAATTGAAGAATTTGCTTATACTACCCTCTGATTTAATAAATATATGACTTCATGATAAAATGTGTTTAAAATCCTTTGAGCCTGATTCTCACAAAATGGCTGTAGCCATGTTGTTTAGTGTTTTCTGAACTGTCAATGTGGTAGATGTAATGGTGGCCAGGTAGGAGAGCCAGAGATCACCTCCAACTGCCTTTAGCTCTTAGTGAGTTTTTCAGCCAAATCTAGAAACCAGATTGATACCGGCAGATTAACAAGGGACAAACATACGTATTTTTAAAATTTTACATGTACAAAGATTCTTCACAAGAGAGTGAAGTCCAAAGAAGTGGCCAAAGCAAGATGCTTTTATACTTTTTAGACAAAGAATAATACATTTAAGAAGAAATACCAGGACAAAGGGGATCTGGTCAGGGACTGTAAATATCTAGGAGACTCACTGGGAGATATATGGGGTGGTGGGTGTCAAAATAGTGGAAGATAAAGGTTACTTTGTTAAGTATATTTATTCAGGTCCATTGCAGCTTCCAATTCCAGTCTCTGGTGATAACACCTATTTCCTTGCCTTGGTACAGGAAGGGTACCCCTCCAAGAGGAATCCTTATGGTTTGTAGCATGCAGGAAGAGACAGGTCAGCCCACTCTTTCAGATACTACAACATCTTCAATGTTTTTAACTTGAAATTATCAATACACCAATTTGGCATATTTGGGGATGGTGTGTCCTTCACATCTTCATTTCCCCAGTCTGAAACTTTACTAGAAGTTTCAAGCATTAAAATCTGGATTGACTTTGGAGAGAAAAATAGAGTTAGTAGCTTTGTCACAAGGGATCTGCAAAGACAAAGAATAATATAGATTAGGATGAGAATAAATAAACAGAAAAGAACAAATCTAAACACAGTTCCCCACACTACATTTAAGTAGCTTCTTAATCCTGGGAATAAGCTCATTCAGTAAAATAGTTTAGCTTTTTTTATTCAATGAAGACTATTTGTCTTTTTTAAAAAAGTACAGATTAGACTTTATTTGTCCTCAACGATTTACACAGAGGCAACATTCTTCTCCAATAGTTACATATGCTCTTCTGCATTTGGTTGTCAGTGTATCCAGGGTAGGAGTTTGTGAAGTATGTCAGAGTTGAACTAGTAACATCTGATGGTGTATTTGCAATGCTTTTATAGTAATATTGAACTTTGTTCCATCACTGTGGGAAGATTTAGAACTGCCTTTTGAATCTCATAAACTCTGATGCTTGGAGAAAAAGTTCTTAATATTGAAAAGAACATAGAATTGTTGTAGAAAAGTGCGTTTTTAACATTACATCTAGTATGTTTGTATGGTATTGCTTTCTGAACAAAGAAGCCCAAGTTGTAACTTGACTAGCATTTAAGTTCCTGGTGACAGAATGTAAGTATCAAAGTCCACATTGTCCTGACCCTCTAGTTGGGAATCCTTTATATACTTTGTAACCACACAATGTGAAAAGATTAATATTATTCACAAATAAGGTTAGAGTAGAATTTGTGACACCCTAGGCTGGGGTGTGTTGTGCCTTGTCTTCTGTCACATTGATATCTGCGGATCTCCATCCTCCATGTGTCCCTATCAAAGTCTGCAGGAACAGAATAGGTTGTAAAATATCTGATATAGGAAGCCTTTCGTGATTTTGGCAGCCATAGGGCTCAATTTTGTCACCTGGCTAAGTTAGTCTAGAATTTTTGTTTGTCTCTGTGTAGTCTTTAGTATCTGCAAGCCTGAAGAAGGAAGCAATTGAACTTCCCAAAGTCACACAAGGCTGACTTGGGAGCCCTTTGTAACATTTGATGATCTGGCAAGTGTTTGTACCGTAGGAGTTGGTGTCAGTACTGCTTATGACCTTTGTGGGAGGCTTAAGGATGATGCCATTAATGAAATCAAACCACAGGCTTTGATTGCAATGCCTTATTGTTATGTTACCTAAGAAAAGTCCAGCATGATCCCTGTTCTCCATGCAGAGGGGAAAATTTTTTTCTAGTGATTTTGCCCAGCAAAAGACAGTCCTTGAGTTCCACAGAGATTTCTTTGTGTCCAATTGACTCACCCAAGGGAGAAATCCTATGATGTTATTTCCTTGGTGGTGGATGCCATAACTTGGCAAATATCCATTCTTCAGGCTTAATCCACCAGACACTTGAATTGGCGGGAACAAAAATAAGTTCAGGTTCTTTTGCATAATATAGATGTGACATAACCAACAATCAGTTTGATCAGTTATTGTAGCTAGGGTTTGGAAGATTGGTTCAAAGGAATGCCAAGTCTATGCCTGACTTGTTGAAAAATAGTGAGGGCTAAAAGATCAAGACACATGACCTTTAAAAAAAGGTCATAGTGGAAGATCAGAGGGAGAACAAGTTAGATTGTGACAGTCTCCAGTTCGTTTTTTAAATAGGTTATCAACAGATGGAGGACAGTAGTTGTCAACAAAAAGGAGGTTTTTTTGTTTTGTTTTGTTTGTTTTAAGGAAGAGTAGTAGGTAGCCATAGAAGGGGGAAAAGATAGGTGGAAGCTGAATTTCCTTATCCCTGGTCTTGGGAAGAGCTGTCTAATTTTAAACAAATACCTTCTGCTTCTGGATTTTGAGAATTAGCCCTGGAAATCCTTATTTTAAGGTCATCTGTAGGAGTGATTTTTCTAATTGTCTTGGGAGGGCTGATCAGAATCTAGCTTGCATCTAGCTCTCTGGAAAGATTTTTCTTTTATTTTGTTAGCACTATAGGCAGTCAGCAGTACTTAATAAGGGCCTTCCCTTATGAACATGTGTGTATATATAATCTCCTGTTTAAAGAGGATAGCAAAGCCTGTCAGTTGGTGGAGGACAGGATTTTTTCACCTGTTGTTGATATACTCCAAGTGTATTAGTTAGTAGCTGTACACAGCTAGTCATAACATCAAATTGTTCCTCTAAGTTCCCGTAGTGTTTATTCAACCTATGATGGAAGGTTTAGAGATGCCAACAACATATGGTGGCCAAACACTATTTCAAAGGGAATAAATTCATGTCATCTTTTTGGAGTATTTTGAATTTTTTTAAAGATGCGAAGTAATGTTTCTGGCCATTTAAGCCCAGTTTCTTGAAAGACTTTACCTAAAGTCCATGTAATGTCTAGATCTTTACATTCCATTTTGCCCTGATGATTGGGGATGGTGTGTGGTATGAAATTTTAATGAGTACCCCAGAGTTCTTGCAAGCAAGTGGTTTATCTCTCCTGTAAAATGAGTTCCGTCGTCTCACCCAACCCATAAAGCAAGGAATAATCTCAGTTACTAATTTCTTCAGCACTGTTGTGGTGTCAACATGTCTAGTAGCTAGCATTCAATGCATTCACAAAACATACAGACAATAACCAAAGGGTGAGACAGGCTAAAGCTGTAGGTCTATGAAATCATCTGGAGTGCTGCAAGGGGAGGACTTCCTCAGGAATGTTGGTCTCCTACAGAGATCTGGTGAGATTTATAAGTAATGAACCAGGAAATAAAATTCGGTCAGACATTTTGTATATCTCAGAGCAAAACCAATGAACTTTTAGTTCCTTAACTATCCCCATCTGCACATGTGTTTCATCTGATGGGAAATAAGTGTGTGCCAAAAAGTTCAAAGAAGGGCCCATAGGAAGTCCATTCTGCCCAGTTTATAATTTGTGTGATGATTGTTTGGCACCCTTTTGTATCTGTTTATCTTTTTCATTTTGGGGACATTTGTCTGACGATCAATAATATCATCCAAGGATAAAGGCAAGTTTATACATTGGATGGAAAAAAGGTAAGGGGAACTGTTTCGGGCTGCGTAGTTAGCAGCCTTGTCTGCCCTATCCTTTCCTAAAGACATAGTATCAATCTCCTTAATGTGAACAGGACAATGAATGGTAGCTATTTTAGTAGGAAGATGAGTAGTCTGTCATAAGGCAGAAATTATATGTCCATTGTCAATAAGAAGACCAGCAGAGTTAGGAATCCATGGGATTTCCATGTTGTGCCAATAAAATGACAGATCTAAAAACCTATCTGAAATCAGTGTGAATAGTTGCAGTTTTTCCTTCTGCTGGTGTGAACAACTTTCAGTCCTTCAGCAGCATAGATTATGAGACGGGGTTGGAGTCAGGGGTGGAGTGGTGGAGCTGGGCTGTGGTTGCTGTAATTTAGAGAAATAAAAGGCAAAAGACCAGTAGAACAAGGACTGGGACAGGGCCCAGACTACTCTAAAAAGAGACATCTAATTTGACAAACAAGGGACCACCTATTCTTCTTTGAGTGGTAGATCACATAATCAGAAAACCATATGTAAAAGGGCCTCCTAATATTGTTGTGTGGTGCTTTATGAATAACAATAATCAGGCCAGGCTTGGTGGTTCAACCTGTAATCCCAGCACTTTGGAAGGCCCAGGTGAGTGGATTGCCTGAGCCCGTGGGTTCAAGACCCACCCGGGCAACCTGGCGAGACCTCATCTCTACAATAAATCCAAAATTAGCCAGGTGTGATAGCATATGCCTGTAATTCCGAATACTCAGAAGGCTGAGGCGGAAGGATCGCCAGAGCCCAGCAGGTCAAGTCTGCGGTGGCCGGGAGTGGCCACTGCACTCCAGTCTGGGTGACAGAGTGAGACTCCAACTCCAAAAAAAAAAAAACAAAAATAAAACAGGAAAAAAAGAGTTCATTTTTATTACTAGCATAAAAAGTTAGAGTGAAAACTAAATCTATTATCCACTTTTATTTGTTAATTGTGGCAAAAGACACATAGCATTTGCCATCTTAACCATACTTAAGTGTAGAGTTTTAAAAATCTAGAGTAATGTAAAGTTTATATTGTAATTTTAGTGAAACATATAACTTAAAATTATTCATCTTGGATTCACCTTTTTTTTTTTTTTTTTTTTAGTAAGATTGTGTAATATGACTTTACTCACTTCACATACTTTTTGTTTTTTGTTTTTGAGTTGGAGACTCCCTCTATCGCTCATGGCCACTGTAGCCTCGGCCTACTGGGCTCAGGTGATCCTTCTGCCTCAATCTTCCAAGTAGTTGGAACCACAGGCGCATGCCACCATGCCCTGCTAATTTTTTAATTTATTGTAGAGACAAGGTCTTGCCAAGTTGCCCAGTCTGGCCTCCAACCCCTGGGCTCAGGCAATCATCTTGCCTCTGCCTCCCAAAGTGCTGATATTATAGGCATGAGCCACCGTGCCTGGTCACATCACATACTTTTTGGACTGATATCTGGTTACTGGTGAGTTGCTCTTCATAAATGAGATATAGGATGGAAAACAATGACTACATGAGAAGTTGGGTCTTCTTAGTGATACCACATAGTAACCTTTGCTATGAGTATATGCAAAGACCTTTATTCTGGTGATATTCCTCATTCTTTGAGAGAAGAAAGGACAATAGTTGCAGTCATTCAAACAGAAACTGAGCCAACTGGAAAGATATTGAAGAGCCAGAAACTGCAAGGCAAATGCAATCCAACAGAGATGGCCAAATGCTATTTGGCTCCCTGGTTGAAAAACATAGTTTTAGGGAGAAGATTTTATATAGGTTCTTCAGCATGTTTTTCAAATTTTTATTCTTTATTCCCTACCCTTCCCTCTCTATCTGAAACCTTTTTTAAGACATTTTTTCCTAGCTACCCCTCCCCCATGAAATTTTAATACCACGGATATACTGTCTTTCTGTTTATGTACTATACGAACTACATATATCTGTGTTTCATATATAAGAAGAGTAAGAGCTTTTGCCCTCAAGAACCAATTTTCATTCTCTTGGGATGATGTTGCCCTCATTCAGAATGCTTGTTCCATAGGTACACACACCTCCAACATGAACATGGCAATAGCTCAGGATCAACAGAATAGCATTAATACTCTTTCAGAGTTCTGGTTTCAGCACATTGTAGAAACAGTGATTTCACTCTGGAAAAATCTAACCTCTGGAATCCTAATGCTGAGAGACAGAATATGCAAAGAGATGGTGGTCAGACCATATCTGATTGTTGGACTCTGACCTATAACCTCTATGCAACATGCCCTGAATGGTCAGGACTTGGCTAGGACTGTCAGCATGCCCTTTTTTTTAACCTATTTTTATTTTTACTTTTTTTTCCCTTTACTTCCAACTTAAGACCAACCAGAAAAGGATTTCTATGCTCCCCATACCAATCTTGTAAGACCTGATTCTAGTTAGCTTACCTCTTGTTTCTTATGTCAACAGACTGTGAACAGAGCACACCTGAAGCCCCTCCTGTTGTCACTATAAAATTTTCCCACTCCCCTGCCTGCCTTTGAGTTTCTACCATATGCCAAGTGATGACGACTGACTTCCCTGCTATGGTAAACTCTGAAAAGATAGCGTTGTTTATTCTCATTTAGGTGGTCTTCATTTAGTTCCACAATGCAGAATGGGGATGCAGCATGAAAGATCTTACACATTTTAAGACACTATTAATAATTTTCTCAGTTCTCCACACTAGTGTTTCATCAGCAAGTATGTCTCATGCATCAGTCTGTGTTGTCTTCAACCATCCCAAAATAATTTAGATGACGTGTCTCTGCTATTTGACTACAGTAGTTATAATATTCAAAGATGCCTGAAAATGCAAGAAGTCTTCCCAAAAATGTCTTACACATTAAACGCCTATTGACACTTGTTTTGTGAACTTTACTCTCTTTGATGGGGCCCAGAAAAAACATTCATGATCAAATGTCTACTTTTTGAGGATTTTATTAGAAATGTTTGTCTCTTTATATTTGAGATTTTTGTCTCATCCACCAGAGTACTGACATTAATATATTGACATATAAACTAAAAGTGATCTTAGGAGAAGCTGAAGGATGAGTCATACTTATTAAGAAGCTACCATGTCAGGCAGTTTAACCTGGGAATATCAGGTTAAACAAGTCAGGCACATCTCCAGGATCACAGAGTTTACAAATCAATTTACAGTTTTTAATCTATCCAAGCTTGCTAGGAAAACAACACAAGTCCAAGTCTCAGAAAATTAGACTTTACTGGCTCTCCATAAACATTTTTTTGGGGAAGCAGAGGGAGGAGATTAGAATTCCTGGAGGTCACATTTATCAAATGGGCTATTGACCTAGATGTTCAGAGTGTAGTGGTGCCCCTGCCTCCGTCCCATAAGTCCCTATTCCTCCTGTTTCCCTCCCAGGTCTTGCCATCTCTTTTAAGTGCCTTTCACAATGTATCTTTCCTAAATCTACCTTTCTTAATTAAAAAAATAAAAGAAGAAATGTCTCTTCTATGCCACATATTCCCTTCTATATTATTTCCTTCTAATGTGTCCATTTAGGCAAAAGCTCAACCTCTTCCTCCCTTTCTCTGCTATCAAATCTCATCATTTCTATTTTATTTTATGTTTTTAGATTCCACCTATAAATAAAATCATGCAATATAGAGAGTTAGCGAATAAAACTGGTTACCAGGGTCAGGGTGGGGAGAAAATGGGGAAATGTAGGTCAAAGAAAACAAAGTAGCAAATGTAGGATGAATAAAAGATAGAATATACAATAAGAGGACTATAGTCAAGAATAATGTATTCGGGATTTTTGCTAAATAAGTAGATTATAGCTGCTCTGGTCACGGGGGAAGGGGGTAACTATGTAAGATGAGGAATGTGTTAATCTATTCTACTTTAGTATCCATTTTACTATGTATATGTATCCTATATCATGTTGTATATCCTAAATATACACAATAAAATTTATTTTCTTTTTTTATTACAGAAGAAAAACTCCATCCATTCAGATAAAAAGACTTGATTAGAAGTTGATAAGATTAATGTATGACTTTTATCTGGACTTTTGAGGCTGGGAGGCCCTTCCTGATTCTTAAAAGTTGTGCCAAATATACCCTGTGTATTCCTCCTTTGCTGCCCTGAGCATTATTTTTGTCATTTTATTTAAATGAGCTGTTGATTTTCTATCTCTCTTACCTTGTTTTGAGTGTGGCAGCCATGCTTTATGAGTGTTTGTGTTTTTTAGAAACTATACCAGTGCTGGACTGGAGTAAACTCAGTGATGTGTCGAACCTGGAAACTCTGAGACGACTGTGCCACTCACCAGGTCATCTGGAAGGCAGCAGGGAGAAAAGAACAAAGACTTTACAGTCAGACAAGCCTGGGTCTGCCCCCAATTATCATATACCCTTGGCTTTAAAAAACAAAACAAAACAAAAACTTTCTTCCCAGAGTAGTAGAGACTTAATGAAGTATAAACGAGTCATCTCAGCTACTCTCAAGTCTTCAAGTGTATCTCTATGCTGATGATTTCTCCATGTGTCTCTCTAGTTGGGTTCTCTTCTGGAACTTGAGTCTCCTGAAAATCCCCAACTGCGTAACACAGAGAACTGTCAAATGCAATTTAGCTTGAGTGAGTTAATCATTGCCAGACTTCTCTGTCCACCTACACACACACACACACACACACACACACACACACACACACACACACACACATTTATTCTTTCTCTGTCATGATGTCCTTCAGTGAGAGTTATCACCTGCCACAGTGCCCAAGCCAGAAACCCAAGAATCCTCCCTGCTGCCTGCTCACTTAGTACCTCCCACACAGATCCCTTTGATCTTTCCTTTGCCCAGATCCCACCCTGCTCACTCCACCACCTTTGCTCAGGCCTTTGTCTCTTCCTGTGAGTGGCCTCTTGTCCTGTCATTTCTCTCCAAGGCCTCTGTTACTTTAAACTAGTGATTTCCCTTGCTGCAGGATCAAGTCCAAATCCCTTATCCTGTTCTGGTCTCTGCTTAGCCTTTCTTCTCATGGCTCCTCCTCAACCTCCCACCACCCACACTAAGCCACACGCATTTCTAAGAATTGAAATGCAATCTCTTTTTGGCTTTCTTTTGCTTTTGAATCTTTAAACACAATATTTCCTCTGCCTAGAATTTCATTCCCTTTATTTTCCATTTGGTTAGGTCCTAGGCAACCTTCAGGACTCCAGTGCCATATCATCAAGAAAGGTTTGCCTGCCACCTGTCCTGGCAAGGCACTTGGTCTCTGTGCTCCCAGAAAGTCATGTGCCTTATGTCTTTTTAGCAAAACACTCATCACTCTCTAATGTAATTGTCTAATCTAATATAGCGAAGATTCATGAACCTTATGTCCTGTGCTAGACATTATTCTAAGCTTTTTACTTATGCAAGCTCATTTAATGCTCATAACATTCCTATGCAGTAGGTACCATTGTCATTCTTACTTTGCAGATGAAGAAATTGAGGTGCAGAGAAGTAAATCATCTTCCCAGTATTACACAGCAAGCATTTGAATCTGGGAGGTCTAATTCCAGAGCCCATATATTTATCTACTATAATCCAATGATCTTCAAGGATTTTTGTCTGTGTTGTTTACTCGTGTACTCCCAGATCCTGAAATAATGTCTGGCACATAGCTGCTTATTAAGTGTTACAGACTCACTGAGTGAATACATTTGCCTGTTTTATCCTGTCGGGCAGGGATAAGGTTTTATTTGATTTGTTCCCAAAAGATGGCCTGGCACCTTGCATAGAATAAACTTGTGAAACCTGTCTCTCTGCATAGATTCATTGCCATTCAGGAGTTCTAAGATTCCATTTTGCTTTTGTGCTCTTCTGAGACCTTGCATTCACCCTGCCACACCATAACACACTTTGCTGCATGTCAGTTTTCAGCGTGTAGAAAAAAATTTGCTCGACTGCTGCTTGACAGCTGGAAAAACAGAGCTCCACCTGAACTAAACAATTTTGTATCTCAAAAAAGCAGAGAGGAAAGTCTCCTGCCTCACATGGGTGCGTGTGGGTGGAGGGCTGAATCATCAAGTTCTTTGAGTTCTTTGGAAAAAGATAACTCAAAGGAATATTACACAACATGGAGAAATAGGAGGAAAATATGCAGAGACCCAAAAATGATACAAGTGCTGAAAACTATGACCCATCCAGCTAAAAATATATTGCAATCAAGTGTGGAGAGGAGGATACTGGGGTCAGCATTCCAGTGGTCTGAAGGGTTGTGCACAAACCAGCTTTGGTTTGAAGGATGGTGAGCAGATGGTCACCGACCTCACAGATGAAAGGCACGTGCAATAGGCTTAGAGGCCTTCTGAGGATCATGGACAGGAGAGAGAGGACAACTTTACTAGGAACAAGACAGCCTGAGCTTCAGCAAAGCTTCATGAAAAAAACTGTCTTCAGTTCCACATGACCCAGGCAGAAGTGAGGGAGTGCACAAGTAATGATGGTAAATCCTGAGTGGTAGGTGTCGAGTGCATTTTCTTTTCTAAATGAGCATTTAAAAATTTCCAGTAGATTTTAAAAGTATGTTGTAGATTTTCTCTAGAAACTGAAAACTTTGGGTGGATGGGCTGATTTAGACTTTCACGGTCATACAAACAAACACTTCACATGCTCCGCTCTCTGACTTCTTTAGTAACTAACATTTGAGAAACAAGTTGGTGTAGTAGACAGAACATGGATTTGAGAACCCCACTGCTCTGTAACCTAGGCAAATCATTTATTTAGACTATGCCTCAATGCCTTGTTTGAGCAGCACTTTGCAAGTAGTATTGTAAAGATGTAAAGAAACCATCTAAAACACTACCTAAAGGGCACTTGGTAAGCTCAATGAACAGGAATGACATTGTCATTAGCATTATTTTCCATTAGCATTGTTTTCTTAATTTCTGAGCTATTGCCATAGCCTTGAAAATAGATGAAAGTAGATCTCCAAGTCAGAAGAGTTTTTGATTAGAATGAAGGACCTAAATTGGTTTTCCAGATGGACTCACTAGTTACAAGGGGATTGTGAGAAGTATTTATTCAACAGTTTGTTCCACAGCCGGTGTTTGGGCTATTGGGAAGAAGGTGCTATATAAGTGTATTGTAATAACGAATGCCCTTAGGGAGGAGGAGAATAGTGTAAGGAGATGTGTTCTCTAGTTCTTTCATGTATATTCATCTTTTCTGTAGAACATATATACTCTATGGGCAAGGACCATCTCTTCTAATTTGTATTTATAAACTTTCTTTTTCTTTCTCGGGATTTTCAAGAACTAAGAATGCACATATGGATAGAACAAATCTAGAAATTCAAGCTACTTGTATTGCTAAACAAGTATAGAGAGTTTCATATAAATGAAATGTATAAGAGGTATAAATGGCAAGAGTTTCTACTGAATGGTTTTGTATTTTGTATTGATTTTGGTATTCTAGTTATAGTGGCGAAATATGACATCCCTTAACCCCTCAGAGACCTCCCCCCTCAGCAGATCTAACCTCCTTCCTGGATCTCAGAGGTGCAAGGGACCAACCTCTGTGCCAGCATCTCTGTCTCCGAGGTCCTGCTGCCTGTTCTCTCCAGGCCTTCCAGCTGCTTTGAGAGACAAATGAACAAGGTATTTTCACTTTTGAGAGGAGTGAAATAAAACCACCAGGACAAACCAGGTTCTCAGATTAAAGTCCATGGATCTTCCTGTTTTCTCAAGAAGATCATGGTAGTTTTTAAAAAATACTCTATTGAAGGCATTGCTGGTGGACAATTTTCAGTAGCTTTCTCCTCTATATTATTTTGAAAGGCATTGATTAGTAAATGGGTCATTTATCTTTAACACTTGCCCTTTAGAATTCTATTCAAATAGGATTTTAATGTAAAGCAAACCAGTCTCCATTATTTTAGTGAAAATCATGAACTTAAACATATACACAATAATATTTTTGGAGTTATTGATACCCCTGTATCAAGTTTATTCTTACGGACAGGTGAGCTACTTTTATAAGTGTTTAATGGGATATATGCTGTATGAATGTTACTTGCTTTAAGCATTTTACTTAATGATGGGGTGGCTGCTGTTAGGTTCACCTGATAATGGAAAAGAGTAAAACAAATCATACATGTAAACATTAGATTTGAACCATATGAAATTCATGATCCATGACCATTCTAACCCACAATAATAAAAATTTAATACAAAAATAAAACTGAGCATGTCTAGGGTTTATTCATAAAACCATATTCTATATTGTATCAAATGTAAAATTGATCTTGAAATAGTTACATAGTACACTTAAGAAAATAAGTTCAGGCTGGACGCAGTGGCTCACACCTATAATCCCAACACTTTGAGAAGCTGAGGTGAGAGGATTGCCTGAGCCCACAGTTTTGAGGCCAGCCTGGGCAACTTGGCGAGACTTCATCTCTACAGTAAATAAAAAAATTAGCCAGGCGTAGTGGTGCGTGCCTGTAGTTCCAGTTACTTGGAAGACTGAGGTGGGAGGATCGCCTGAGTCCAGCGGGTCAACACTGGACTGCTTCTGAGCATAACACTGGACTGGTCCTGAGCATGCCACTGCACTCCAGCCTGGGGCACAGAGTGAGACTCCAACTCAAAAAAAAAAAGAAAAGAAATTCAAAATTGTTTTAAATACAGTTGCAAAAAGCTATGATAAACCAGTAATTGATGAAGAAAGACACAATTATGTTATTTTGTATCCTTAATTAAATGTGAGCCTTATAATTATGTATGTGTATATATATATTAGTTTATCATAAGCCCTGAGATCAATAGCATTTTATGAAACAATTCTTTATGTATTCTTTGAGTCAGAGGTCAATTGTGTTGAGGATGTTTAGGAAATCTTTCTTCATTCCACTGAAGACTGCATATTTGATTTAGTCATTTCAAGCTATTATAACAAAGCACCATGAACTGGATGGCTTATAAACCGCAGAAATTTATTTCTCATAGTCCTGGAAACTGAAAGTCTGAGATAAGGGTGCCAGCACCTTTGGGCTCTGGTGAGAATTCTCCTCAGAGTTGCAGACTGCTGACTTTTCTTAGATTCACATAAGACAGAAAGAAAGTGATTTAGCTCTTTGGTCTCTTCTTAGCAGGGCACTAATCTCTTTCATAAAGGCTACTTCTTCATGACCTAATTACTTCCCAAAGGTCCCATTTTCCAAGTACCACCACATTGGACTTAGAGTCTACACATATGAATTTTGGGGAGCATAAACATTTAGTCCATTGCAACATTTCAACAAAAATACTTTAAAACTTTAAAAACTACCCTGTACATGAAGAAAAGGTGCTAACACATAAAATTAATGAAATTTAATTGATACTATTTTTTTACATTTTAAAAAAATTTATTGTAGAGACGCAGTCTTGCCAAGTTGTTCAGGCTGGTCTCGAACCCCCCAGTCTCAGGCAATCCTCTCACCTCAGCCTCCCAAAGTGCTGGACTACAGGCTCGAGCCACTGGATACTAATTTTAATTAACTCTTATCAATGAGAATTTCAGGAAATATATGAAATGTTTTTGAGTTGAGAAAGTTCTGGTTAATGTCCAAAAGTAATTTCTCGACTTTATATTTTAGTCCAGGTACGGTAATAATTCACAACTCTGAATTAACCAGTGAAAGTGAATGTCCTTTTCCAGCTCATGTGCAGATAACAGGCGATCTTAATAAAGGAGCTAATTAGCATACAGTGGTGTGGTGAAGCAGAAACACAAGAAAAAATCTAACAGGTTTACTAACCGAGGAGTAAATCTTATCCTGTGGAAAGCAAGAAAATGCAAAATCACAAAATGACTGCATCTTGACCAGAGAGAAAGGAATGACTTCTCTTCCATCACCCTATCAATCCTGGGATGTCAGAGTAACAACCCCCAACCCTTTCAGAGATAAACAACTTAAAATGCTTGATTACTTCATTACTACAGATTTTCCCACTGGATGCTGTGTTGTTTTCTTCTCTTTTTTTTCGAGCGTGTGTGTGTGTGTGTATTATTTGTTTTTCCCAAAGGAAGAGTTATGTTTTAGCACTCATGAGAAATATTCATTTTTATCACTGGGGAGTTGTTTAGACTTGTTTCCCCATGGACTTCCATGTGGTGGGATTAGTGCTTTCCTCTTAATATTCCTGAAACTTCACAAACCTTCCTGGTAGCCTACAATGTGTTATCCCTCGCTCACATCCGTCTGGACTTGCTGCCTCCCAGTCCTTAAGCACCACTTAGGATTGGAAGCTACTTACACTGTCTTAGTCAACCTCCTGATGCCAGGCTCCTTGCCTATCCCCTTCCTGCCCCTCCATCACTCCTTTATACCAGGAGAATGTCCTCGAGTGTAAACGTGACCCTCTTGTTTCCAATCCCTTAAACAAGTCTCTAAATTCCTTCTGAACATCACCTCCACCCACTACCGTCCCTGCCACTTTCTCCATCCCACCCTGTCTTTCATTATAGGTTTTTGCCCGTTCAGGACCCTCTTCCGGGAACCCACTCCCAGCAACATCCCCAGTTTCCTGCACCTGGTAGCCCCCATTTGTTTGTAAAGTCTTTGCTGAGATGCTGCTTCCTCCAAGTTGCCTTACCAGATTCTGAAAATATATTTCCCTGGTACTTTTACCCGCCCCCAACCATAGCACTGACTGCTCTATATTTCATTGTCGTTTTACTTTTCTGTAAACCTAGGTAATCTTCAAATACTTTGAGGGCAAGACCTCTTATCTGTCTTGTTTACCATTATATTTCCAGTACCTAGCACAGTGCCTGACTCAGATAAAACACTGAATGCATGCTTGTTGAATGAACAAATGAATGAATGAGTACATGCATAGTGTCATACATACATACAGATAGGCACAGAGATACATAATCATGTTTTGGGCAGAGCTCTTATCTCTGAAAAGCTTATAGTTTGTTTTACTTTCTATTCATTAGACAATTATGAGGAATAATAAACATAAAAAGACCATGCTGATTAAATCTGGCTTTAAAATTTACCAGTCTTGTCAATTTGGGTAATTTATTCAACTTTCCTGAATCCCAACAAGTGAATCAGTATAGGGATAAAATATGTCTATTGGTGGACCGGTGAGGTTCTTATGAGTACTAAAGTAAGCAAAGTTACACACACACCATCATAGGCACTCAAAGATGCCGGCTCCTTTCCTACCCAATGTGCAGCTTTGCTTTCATTTCAATAAAATCTTTGCTTACCTTGTTAGTAAACTTGAGATGCTCCTCCCTCATTTATGTGATCACAAGCTTACATAATTTTAAAAGTCATATTGAGGTGAAGAGAGTAAAAGAATTTATATTTATTAAAATAAGCTTTATAAATATACTATATTAAAAGAACACAAATAGAGAAATAATTTATAAATGTTTAAAGTGTGTGTGTTAAATATCCTATCCTATGGAATAGGGTAAGTAACATTAGAATTAGATTTCAATGGGCAGAACTCAGTTTTATGGTGTGGGCTTCACATTTTAGACTGCTACTTAATTTATGCTGCATTACTTTAAATAAAGTTTGTAGCTGAATAAACTCTTAAAATTTTATATTTTGAATAGAAATGAAAAAGCATATTAGAATTACATTTTTATCTTTGATAACTAATGATGTAAATTTTAGACTGCATTTTTTCTCTAATGATTATAGCTATTCATTTTACTTCACTGTGAATTGAATCAAGAGATATGCAGAAAAAAATATAACTCCCTCATTGCTATCATTTTTCCAGTGAAAATATATACCCCAAAACAGAATACAACAGAATATACAGAATATATTCCACAAAATTTACAACCCAAGGGCTAGTTTGCATGTTTTTCTCACCGGCTGGATTGTGGCTAATCATGGCCAAGTGTTTTGATGCTGTTGGTTTGGCTCCTAAATGAAACTGGATCCTGACAACAAAGTTCAAGAATTATTGTCGGCTTCTCTGCATAACTTAGAAGCATCTCCAAAGGCATATGTACTATTGCCCTGGCAGACATATATACACGAGTACAGTGTAACACCTCCATTCTCCATGCTTGGCAAGTTAATGTGGATGTTCATTTTTATAGCCGCTAACTTATTAGCTGTGGATTACGTTGTCACTTTGTGTGTTACATTTCCAAGCATAAGAAGTGTGAGTGAGTTCTAAGACATGTGAAATGAAGGATCAGCTCGCAAAAGCTGGTCTTGAAGGCATCAGAGAGTAGGGATAAAGACTTCATCGTGTGGTTCCTAGAGCCTGCCAATTCTTTGATTGACAGCTCTCTGTATGGCAAGTCTTGAGGGATTGGGTATTTAAATCTTAATTACAAAAAAGTGTTACAGAATACTAAAAGTCATTCAGGAAACTGGAAGGCTTATAATGTAGCATTTCTCTATTAATCTCTTATACAGAATAAATTTGATTGACAAGATCCATACAAATAGTGTAAAGAAATTTTGGAAATCAGTTCAAAACTGAAGGGAAAAATTTAAACCATGTGCCATAAACGTGTCCTATTTTATAAATTAAATTGTCCCACAATTGTATATATAAAAATAAAACAAACTAAAACAAACATTTTTATAAGATATAATTCTAACTGGCGTGAATAACTAAAACCTCATTAACAAGATTCAAACAAACAAAATTGCAATACAAATAGCTGTTTCGCTTAGAAAAAAAAATCACAAGAACTTAATACAGAAAACAAAAAGGACTGGATTCTAAAAGACAGAAATAAAGCAATGGTAAAGGCAATTTTAAAAAATAAAAATTGAGGGACGTTCCAGAATACCAATCATCCTCTTGGTGTATCCATGTCATTCCCTTATTACCTCACTACTTCAGTAAACACTTAAGAGACCTAAGTTAAGAGTGCAAATCCTTTGCTAAGTGTGGAAAATATGGAGATAATGATGGCAGGGCCACTATAGTCCAGAGAGAAAACACTCATGAAAACAGACCATAGTAATTAAATGCCACTGAAGTATAAGTTACATGTTTGAATATCTTTTATTGTCCCTCACTCCCGTATCTACTCTCCATTCTCCTCACCTTTGTTTGCTCTCTTCCTTGGGGAGGCTGATCTACGTTGGACTATATCAATAGGTTCCTGTATTAGTCAGGATTCTCCCAAGAAACAGAACCAATAGGATACACACAACTGACTCTTGGAAATGAGGTGGTGTGGGCACTGACCTCCCATGCAGTCAAAAACCTGTATATAACTTTTGACTCTCCCCACCAAACTTAACTACTCATAGCCTATTGTTGAGAGAAAGCCTTACTGGTAACATAAACAATCAAATGACACATATTTTGTATGTTATATGTACTACATACTATATTCTTATTACAAAATAAGCTAGTGAAAAGAAAATGTTATTAAGAAAATCATAGAATGATTCCCAGAAGGATTGCTAGGTTGTATGGAAGATTGATTTTTATGTCCTTTAGGAATCACCACACTGTTTTCTACAGAGGTTGTACTAGTTTACATTCCCATCAACAGTGTAGAAGCGTTCTCTTTTCCTCTTTAGCACATGTTGTTTTTTTGAGTTATTGATGATGTCCATCTTGACTGGAGTTAGGTGGTACTCAATGTGGTTTTAATTTGCATTTCTTTGATGATTAGTGAGGTTGAGCATTTTTTCATGTAGCTGTTGGCTGCTCGTATGTCTTCTTTTGAGAAGTGTCTATTCATATCATTTGCCTACTTTCTAATAGGGCTGTTTGTTTTTCTCCTTTCAGCACATTTGAGTTCCTTGTAAATCCTGGATAGGATGAATGGATTTAGAGTCTATCATACTCAGTAATCTACCACAGAAACAAAAAACTGAGTACCCCATGTTATGTCACTCATAAGGAGACCCTGAACGTTTATCATAACACTATAAGAAAGGATTTTACAGTAAGGGACACTGCCAGGATGGGGGGGGCACATAACATCAATAAGGATACCTGATCTCAAACCAGGAGAAGTGGAATCAAAGGGAGACCTAAACTTTATCTGTACAATGACCACTTATCTACCTAATCCTGAATTGTACCCCACATCTTTAAAATATAAAAAAAGAAAATCATAAAGAAGAGAAAGTATATTTACTATTCATTAAGTAGAATTGGAACATTATAAAGGCCTTCATCCTTGTTATCTTCATGTTGAGTAGGTTGCGGAAGGAAAGGAAAAGGAAGGTTTGGTTTTGCTGTCTCAGGGGTGGCAGAGGGAGACTAGGTGGAAGAAGAGGAAAGAGAGGCAGGGGGGCAGGCTCACTTGGTGTAACTTTTATGAAAAAAAAATCCCCATGTAAGTGGACCGGAGCAATTTAAATCTATGTTGTTCAAGGGTCAACTGTATATCTATAAAAGATTATTTAGGAGAGATTGGTTCATGCAATTAGGGAGGATGAGAAATCCCATGGTCTTCCATCTGGAGGTCCAGGAAAGCCTGTAATGTAGTTCTTGTCCAAACGTGTAGGCCTGAGAACTAGGAGAGCCAGTGGTGCAAGTCCCAGTCCAAGTTCTGAAGGCCTAAGAACTGGGAGTGTTATGTCCAAGGCCAGGAGATGATGGGTGTCCCAGCTCTACTTGAGAGCAAATTCTTTCTTTTTCTGCCTTTTTGTTCTATTCTGTTGAGGCCCTTAAAAGATTGCATAATGCCCATGTGCATTGGTGAGGGTGACCGTCTTCATTCATTCAGTCTACTGCTTCAAATATTAATCTCCTCCAGAAACATCCTCACAAATACACCTAGAAATAATGTTTAATCTGCTACATGGATTATAAAGGGCCTTGTGTTTCCTACAGAGCTGTTTGGACTTAATCTAAAAAATATAAGCAATAGGGTATTTTGGTGGATTTTTAAGCAGAAGGTAACTGAGAATAATAAAAAGCAATATTTCTCGAATTTAATTACTTTGTTCACCCTTTTAATGGAAATATCTTTTAAGACATTTTCAGGATTGACTTAAATGATTTTTATTATAGTGTGTATCATATATGTATCAGTTTTAACTAGTTATATGTAAATTCATTTTGCTTATAATTTTATACAACTAAAGAACCAAAATTAATTTACATAATAAATAAAAACAAAACCATATGAACACTAAAATTCAAATTAATGTTAATTTAATGCAAAGGAGGATGTTTTGCTGAATTAAATTTGTGAAAAATTGATTAAGTTCATTACTCATAAAGGAGTTCAACATTTCTATATACCTTGTGTTTTAGGATGACTCACTTCTTCCACTTCTTTTCACAGTTCGAACTTTCTTATCTCTTCCATCTATACAACGTGCTGTGATGGTTTTTGTCCTTCACTTAATTTATTAAGTCTTCCTCAAAAGTTAACTGCTTAAAGGACCATTTTATTATGCTTATGAAATCTGAGAGTCAAGAATTCAGACTGAGCACAGTGGGAATGCCTTGTGTTTTCTCCATGATATCTGGGATTCAGTTGGGAAGACAGGTGCACTGATGCTGACTGTTGGCGGGGACCTCAGCTGGGGCTGTCGCTGAAGCTTCCACACATGCCTTTCTGTGCAGCATCCGCTTCCACAGCATGGCACCCTCAGGGTAGCCAGACTTCAAACATGGCAACTCAGAACGCCCAAGTGTCCCAGCTCACAAAGCAGAACTTGCCTTACATTTTCCGACCTAGCTTCAGAAGTCACGTGATGACACTTCCACCATATTCTATTGGTTACAATGAGCCACAACTCCATCCAGATGGGGGAAGCATGGACCCCACCTCTTGAGGTCTTGTTAAGTAAAGAGCCAGTAAAAGGTTTTTTAGCCACTTTTAAAAACTACCATAGGCTATGATAATTAATCGTGCTAAACACAAACACAGATCGGGAAACTTAAAAGGTTTTTTTGTTATATGGCGTCATGTGAATGATCTAAAGGTTTACACTTATCAACAGAATTATAACTAGAATTTTTTTCTTATGTTTAAAAATTGGTAATTAAGTCTGAAAGCTGAGAACAAATGTAGGGTTAAGCTCCTCCCATTTTAAAGGGCTCACTGTTGGTTATTAAGTACACCGTTGAGGACTTAAAAAGTGCCCAAATGACTGCTTTCTCTTTTCCCATGGAAGAGACAATGCAATGAGGTCCCCATGGAGAAACACATAGTACTTGCTACTCTGCTAACCATACTGCTGGTCACATGACTAAGGTGGCGTCCTGCCATCTGGATGTCTACCTATCTACTTCACTAACCAGTTGCAGACCACTCATGCTGACAAAGGACACAACTTGTGAATCACTACAAATTCTCTCAGTCTACCTTTTCAGCCGCTACTGTGGTGACCAGTTCCACACAGCCTTGTCAGCTTCCCACAGGTGCCGCAGCAGCTTTCCTTTTTAGTGAGCCTCCTTCTTTTTGACCTAACTCTTCCCAGATGTCATGACTTTTGGCTCCTGTGAGAACCTGCTTGGGGCTCACATATGCACCACCTGGAGGTGTGGGAAAATGAACACCCGCAGAGTCATCTCTGACCAAGGGAATGGAAACTGATAGATCAATGCTTACCCTTTTCATTACTTTGCAGCATTCTAAGCTGCTTTGCAGGAGAGTTCCCAGAAGATCCTGTGGGATGGAGCACTAGTCACCCATAATGGCAACCAATTTGCAAATACATCCTTTTATTGACTTTCCCTCCTTTTTTCTTCAGGTCTCCCAGGTCCTAACCCCTAGGACTCACTTCCCAAATAAGCTACCTGCACTAAAGCCTTTATTTCCGGCTTTTATTTCAGAGACCCAAACTATGATAAGGTTCATGGCATTGCTGGAGGGAATTTATGTTGCAGGTGCCCAAGGATCATTGTCCCAACCCAAAGCCGGCAATTAGGGGAAAAAGAAGGTGTCAGGGAAGCTAGGAGCTGAGCTCCTTGATCTAAAGGCCCAATCCCTGTCTTTACCTATACTTGATATCTGTACTTTTCTGGCTTATAAGCGCTCTTTAGTGGCATGGAAACTTGGCAAGGTGACTGCTTTTAAAGACATAAATGTGCTCTAAACTAGAATTTTAATGTCATTGAAAATACTTGATGTGTGTGGTAGCTCTCTTCCAAGGTGAGCCCTAAGACACTTGACTCCTCAAAGTCTTGCCCTATGTAGTTGCCTCCCACACTGAACAGGGCTCAGCTTTGTAACCAGTAGGATACTTCAGAAACAATGGAGTACTATATTTAAGACTAAGTCATGAAAGACATTGTAGCTTCCATGTTGTTGTCTCTTGCATCTTTTGCTCTGGAGAAACCAGCAACTATGTCATAAGGACATTGAAGAAGTTTTATGAGATGTCTATGTGGCAAGAAGCTGAGGCCTCCAGCCCATAGCTAGCACCAGCTCACCAACTGCATTAGTTTCCTTCTGCTGTTGTAATAAATTACCACAAATTCAGTCACTTACAACAAAACAAACTTAGTATCTTATGGTTATGGAGATTAGAAGTCCAAAATCAATCTTACTAGGCTAGTCAAGGGGTTGGCAGGCCTAGTTTCTTCTGGAGACTTTGAAGGAAGAATATGTTTTCTTGCTGTTTTTAGCTTCTTGAGGCCATCTGCAGTCCTTAGCTCATGAGCTCTTCCTTGACTACTCTAACCTTTTCTCTGTCTTCACATCTCCTGCCACTTACCCTAATCCGTTTTGCTTCCTTCTTCTGTGGTCTCCTGTGATTACATTGGGGACACATGGGTAGTTCAGGATAATCTCCCATCTCAAGATCCTAATACACATATAATCACATCCACAATTCTGGGGATTAGGACACGGGGGGCCATTTTCTCAGCCTACCACACCAACTATGTAAAAGAACTGCCTTGGAAGCAGATCCTCTATCCCCAACAAGCCTTCAGATGATCTGTGACTTCTGCTGACATTTTAACTACAACCTAAAGAGAGACCTGAGCCAGAAATGTATAGCCAAGCCATTTCTAAGTTCTTGATCCACAGAAACTTTATGAGATGATGTATTTTTATTATTGCTGTAAGCCATTAAATTTTGGAGTGATTTGTTACCTAGCAATCGATGATTAATAAACACTGGAAAAGTTCAATAGTATTTAAAAGTTTATTCACATTTTCATAGGGAATTTTAATATTAAGTTTATTAAGAAAAGTCTTTTAGGTTCTTTATTTGTAACTTTAGCTATTGGAAATTTTCAATTCATTTTAAATAAATAATTTAAAATTTCTATCTACTTAAGAGAACAAAATTTTTGTTGATGTCAAATTTAAAAAAAGAGATAGCCATTTAAAAATCTTACTCTGAGTTGAAGGAGGGCTGTGAGGGACAATAGGAAGTGATTGCTAATGAATATGGATTTTCTTTTGGGGTGATGAAAATATCCTAAAATTAGATTGTGATTATGGCTACATAAAACTCTCTGTTATTAAACTCATATAAAAATCCACTGAATTGTGCAACTTAATGAGCAAATTATACAGCATGTGAATTATATCTCAATAAAGTGTTAAAAAATTTTCATAACTCTAAGGTTGGGATGATTACCCTGATTAAGAAAAGGTACTAGGTGGGCTCTGATTAGATATATATATATGTATGGCTGCTGGCAACATGGATGTATTAATTGTGTGAAAAATTATCAGGTACTTAAGACCAAAGTAGCATTGTGCAAACCCTCGTCCTCAGTGATATATATATAGAAGTGTGTCAAACAACGAAGGGTATGCATAGACATGAGAACTATGACAGGAACAATGACTTTCAATGACTTTTTGATAGAGTGCTAGTTTACTCACCAATCCCATAAAGTACACTATTCTTTCATAATAGTATTATTTATTTTTAAATCATAAGTATATTAATGTAGGATTTATAGATAACATATCGTTATAATAGTTACTATTTGAAAAGTCTTGTTTAGAAAGGGCATAGAAGCACTTCATTTAGCACATCTGATATAAAAGTTGCATTCAAGAAAGCAAGCTCAAATTTCTTACAATTTTGAAAAGATTACATTGGGAAGTTTTATGAAAATTCAATATTTAGTGTCCTTCATGTATTATTTCATATTTTTATCATAATACAATGGTATAATATAAAAAGAATGTAATAATTTTGGATCAGTCCCTCCAAAACTCTGGGATTCATCTATGATGTACCTATGACTTATATCATCTCTATATGTTTATGAAATATTGAGAAATCTCTAGGGTCATGTTTTTCAAAATGTAGATGTCAAGAACTATAAAGTAACTGAGATTTTTATTCTACTGCAAGCTAATATGTTAACTTGCCATGGAGTCATAGATGCCAGTAGAAGACATTTGACTCCTGGGTCAGACAACGAACAATCTATTATTCACAACCATAGAAATAGCCAAAATATGTTCAGTTTTGCACTAAGTTTACCAAACTCCAATTCTCAAATGGCGATGTGAAGACTATCAGGTGATATCACCATGTGCAGCGGACTGTGTTACAGAACAGGAACCCCAAGATAACTTTAGAACAGAAGGCAACATTATTTTTATTTGACAGTAAAGAAACCCACCCTTAGCTCTGGGAGGGAGGCATTGTCTCTATTTTCTCAAGGTTGTTCACTGTACAAATATCCTTGGAAAGATAGTCTTGATTAAAAGCAGTTGGTGCCTAGGCTTCCAAGACATGCAGAAATATAATAGATTTATAGATAATTGTCTTTCAACACTCAACGAGGACCTCTGAAAATCCCTAAGACCTTTACTTGAGGACTCTATAAGGTCAAAACTTTTATAATTATCCTAAGACATTATTTTTAGTTTTCACTCATGAATTTACAGTGGAAATTTTTAGTTGCTACATAAAATCATATTATGGCTATATTCCAAAATATTCTATTTTTTAATTGATAATATAGCCAATTTCAGTAGATATAGCTCATGTAAACAACAGCTCTTTGAGGTCTTCAATACCTTTAAAGAGAAAAAAAAGAGTTCTGAGGCCAGAAAGATTGAGAACTTCTGCCCTAAGGTCAATCATCAGGGAGACAAGATCTTAGGAGTGCTATTTGTACAAGATGTTAGTTGTTCCCCTCACTGAGTGGGAAAGGGACCTAAGACAGTGATACCCACTTTTTTGGCATCAGGGACCTGTTTTGTGGAAGATAATTTTTCCACCAACGAGGGGGTGGGTGGTAGGGGGGCAATCATCAGGCATTAGATTCTCATAAGGAGAGCACAACCTAGAATTCTCACTCGTACATTTCGCAAGAGGGTTTGCACTCCTATGAGAATCTAATACCACAGTTGATCTGGCAGAAGACGGGGAGCTCTGTTCACCAGCTGTTCACCTCATGCTGTGCAGCTCGGTTCCTAACAGGTTGTGGACAGGTGGTTGGGGATCCCTGCTCTAAGATAATTGCTGCCGGAGATTCCATAGATTGAGACACTCTTTTGAGGAAAGAAGAAGGGGAGGTCAATATTTCTTTCCTGAGCTGTATGCTTGTTTAGGAAGTTGATCGCTGAACTGCTAATCTGATAATTTGAGCAGAAAGAGCAGAGAGATTTGGAGGGAGATGACTGGGTAGGGTGAAGAACCAATAAGTACAATTGTGGGCATTCACATCCCTTAGTGTGGGAATAGTGTATGATATTCCTCTGAGTCACTCGAATGCTTTATGTAGTAATCAGGCTTCAGCCATCTTGTCAGTATAACACCTTAAAGGACTGGTCTCTGGATGAAGCAGCAAGAGGCTGTGGGTTAGATCACTAGGGAGAGGAGATGAAAGCTGTGGACATTCTAGTAAATACTAGCATATGTTTAACTGACTTTCTAAGGCAAAAAAAAGTAGATAGGAATTGTGAGTTTTGTCAATTTCTGTAGTGTAAATTATCCCAACACAGCTGATTTTAAGCTACCAATTAATTAACGATCAGCTCACAAAATTTCTGAAAGTTTAACAATTGGCTGGAATGAGTTAGCTCTAGTGGACATATGGATAAAGGGATTGGAATGAGTGGAGCTGGATCAGATCTCCAATACCCAGAATTATGTAGTGAGTGGTTTTCCCACAAGAACACACTGTGCCCTAACATGAACTTACACTGTGTTTCCTGAAAAAGCTAGTGTCTGGACTCCTGCCACATCAAGAAAGTGGATAAATAACCATTGTAGTCAAGAAAAAAATCACAACATCACTGGTTAAGTAGGATTCCATCATCTCTTTCCATAACTCCCGCACCCACTCCACTCACCTGAACAGTGGAAACCCTAAAAGAAAATGAGGACTCCTCCTCTTTTGCTCTTTGGGTTTCAAGCTGTGGGTGAAGCAGCATGAGATGTGGGCAGGGGGAGAAAATTGACAATGAAGTTTTAACTGGGTTTACATAGATTGAACTGGAAGTAATCAGAAAGTAACTAGAAAGGGAGATTTATCTTAGCACAAATGAATCCATCAGTTGGAGAAAAAAACTTACAGATTTGAACTTCTCCCAGTCCAGATTGTTTGATAAGTCAATTATGTTCATATTTAATTATTTTAAAGGTCATCATTGAAATGTAAACCAACCAAAAAAAATCCTAGATAACTGAGAGAAAGATAATCTGAATACACTGAACTGGAGATGTGAGTTGCAGAAAAAATCTGGGACTTTGGCTGGTGCACAGAAGTGTGTCCTACCGTGTCCTGAGCCAGGTGCTAGAAGGACAAATTTTCAGTCATGTCCATCAAGGTTTTGGTATTTCTGAATCAAAGAGACCCACTTCTTTGCCATAACAGATAATAAGTAACATGAAAAGTCCAGCACAGAGCAAAGGCTTAGTATATGGTCTTCTGGTATGTAATTATTTTACTTGTTATATTTCTAAGATTTATCTGTGCTCAGTTGTGTGTAGCTATAGTTCATTCATTGATGGGCATTCTATTGGGTGAATACATTACAATTTATTTATCTATTCTTTGGTTCATGGGGATTGTGTTTGTTTCAGTTTTGTGCTATAATTATGTGTAATACTGTGAACATTGTTCTGGTGCACAAGTAAGGAATACTATAAGGAAGAGGACAGGGTATTTAAAATGCTTTATTTTTTACTTTTTTTAATTTTTGATTTTAAAGATGTGGAGTACAATTCATGGTTAGGTATACATACAAATGTTCATTATGCAGGTACCCTTTTGATGAGGCGTGCCCCGAAAATGCTTTAATTCTTAAGTTGGTGGCAGGCTTCATAGGTATTTATTTTCTTAGTATGCTTCACAATTTGCTTCACAATATACTATGTACATTCTTTTGTATGTGTCAAACATTACATTTTAAAAGATAAAATAATGCTATGGAGAAAATAAGTAAGAAGGCAGAAGACCAAATAGAATTTGATATTATTCATATAAAGCTCTATAACAAGCAAAACAATGTTATTAGCATTAAGCTTAATGCATTTTAGCACAATGAAACATATTCATCAACTTTAACCTAGTTTATTGTTCAGATAGAACTCTTTCAACTTCAACATACATGTGAATAATTTCTTCTAAATTTAGGGCAAGCAGTTAGAACCTGAGGTCTACCATTAAGTGTTCATTTTCATTCTTACCAAGTATCATATTAGGATTCCATGCTTATTTGCCATCCTCTTATGGTTGCTTTGAAAAGTCTAAGTTTCAGAAATAGGTATAAAGATGAAATCTTCACTTTCCTTTCCTCTCAGGATATTAGTTTTACTTACTAGTTATATGATATGTTATAATTTTTGTTATAAAAGCAATACATGTTCACTACTGGAAATTTGGAAAAGTATAAAGAAGGAAAAAAATTATCCATAGCTCAAACATCTTGACTATGTTCATGGGATTCTTTCTAGTCTTGATTGTGTGTGTGGGGGGGGGGATGTATAGAGATTGGGGATATTTTATGAACATAGTTTTTTTTTTTTTTTTTGAGTTGGAGTCTCACTCTGTCGCCCAGACTGGAGTGTAGTGGCCGCTCCCGGCCACCGCAGCCTCGACCTGCTGGGCTCCGGTGATCCTTCCGCCTCAGCCTTCCGAGTAACCGGAATTACAGGCATGCACTACCACACCCGGCTGATTTTTTTGATTTATTGTAGAGATGAGGTCTCGCTGCCCAGGCGGGTCTCGAACCTGCGGGCTCAGGCAATCCACTCACCTCAGCCTCCCAAAGGCGTGGGATTACAGGCTGAGCCACCGAGCCCTGCTGAACATAGTTTTTAATGACTGCATAGTACTTAGTGATATACACTATCAAAATCCTCTTCAATAACGATCTTGGCTAAGTTTTTTGTTGTTTGACTTTTAAAGGTGAACTCACTTTGACAATCCTACATCAAAACCAAAACTAGTAGTTAGAGCAACTCTTACTCCAGTGTCTACTTAACAACTATAAGCTTCTTGAATTTAGGGACCATGCTTCTTTGTCCTGACTAATCTCTAAAGATGGTCCCAACAAACCACACCACCCAGCATTCGTTAACTTGGGTCATCCTTTCCCACAGTGAATCCGGTCTTGTCCTGTGTAGCCAATAGAATTCAGTGGAAGTCAGGTTGCACGACTTCTGGGGCTAGGTTGTGAGAAGACTTGCAGCTTCTGCCTGGGTCTCTTTGTGCTTCAGAGGAATTTGGAAGACATTTGACTACCTGAGGCTGCCTGACTGTAAGGAAGCCCAAGCTGGCTATGTGCACAGACCACATGCTTGGAGAAGGGGGTTGTCTGAACAACCTCAGTCGTTTCTAGCCATCTCAGGTGTGAGCAAACAAGGCAACTTGGGTGTCCTAACCAGTCAAGCTTTCCTATAACTCCAACCCCAACTACTGTCTGATTGTAACCGCATGACTGGTCCCAAGTAGAAACCACCCAGTAGACTCCAGTCAACCCATTGAACTCTGAGAGTTCATAATGAATTGCAGTTTTAAGGCTTTATGTTCTGGGGCAGTTTGTTATACAGAAATAATAGATCATCAAAACACTGTTATAACCATTCCTTTATCTTGAGCCCCTGGTATGCACCTGGCATACTTGGGTACATTGTACATGCTTTTAAAAATGTTATTAAACTTCCTTATAATCAGAATGCCAATAAAATTATGCACTTTTTATTTTGTTATTTATTTTTTTCATTTTCATTTTCCACCTGACTGACTGGGTTAGTAAAGACTGAGTTTGTATTTGTAAAACAGAGTAAAACCAAATGCCAGAAACGGCTGAAATTTTTCCTCTCAAAGTCATATATTATTTGTTTGTGAAACTTGTCTTTTAGTAAGTGCAATTTGGTTTTACTTTGAAGCTCCAGAATTAACAAACAAATAGAGCATACACAAGACTGTGGAAATGGTGCTGTGTCTTGCTCATGTTTCCAGCACGGTGCAGGGAGGACAAGCGGAGGGTGGCTGTGGAGGTGGCTCGGAGTCAGTGCTCCTCTGTCAGCTGTTCAGCTGGGTAAGTGGAACATGGGAAAAGCATGTTTTGACATGGTTTCCGGGACTTGAAGTAAGAAGGTAAGCACATTCTTTGCCCAACTCTATCACTCACCTTCTTGTGTCAAAAGGTGGGTTTTAGAAAAAGAGCCAAGAAAATAAAGGTATAGGAGGTAGGTGTAAAAGGAGGAGGAACAAGACACTGGTGCAGTTCCTCCTTTCTCCAACAAAGGAAACATCGCAGCCATCACAATAGAAGCAGAGTGCTATTTGCTCTGTTCCTTCCCTTCCTTTGTAACCAACCCTTTGTAACCAAAGTACAGAGTACACCAAAGTGAAGTTCAGCAGAATAAGAGAGAGGATGTGAGTTGTAGAAAATAGCTGGGGCATTGGCTGAGGCAAAGAGACATGTTCCTACTGTGTTCTGAGTCAGGAATGGCCATCTGGGTTTAGGTACTTCACAAATTCAGCTTCTTTGCCAAGATAGGCAATAAGAGACCAACCCAGAGCAAAGGCTAAATAATAATTGTTTCCCTTGTTGCTCAGACTCCTTATTGTAGGAGCCTCAGTGTTAACACAATCAGGCCACATAACTTCCAGGGGATGGTCTGCTTCTAAGAAGTAGCATCTAAAATAATGAGTATTCTATGTGATTTAATATCCAAGTCCCTTCAGATGTTAGAGCAGACCCTGAAATGGGTCCTGTCATGTTGTAGAGGGCACCTCTTTCATGCTGAACTTGTGCTATCTTGCTCCAAACTTTGAAAAATATGACAAACATAAACAAATCTTAGAACTCCCACAACGATTCCACAGATTTTATCCACAGACCACAGATTTTATCCTGAGAGAAAATGTTAGAAATTATAAGCACCAATTTGAGACTTCTATAAAAATGACACAAAACACACTGGAAAAGGTGGGCCTACATAGGCTGCTGCCAAATTTCTACTTCACAAAGGGGTGTGCTCTTGTCAGGGTTGATGTAGAGGCCTGACTACTTGCTGTGTACAATGGGAGATGCCTGGAGAGGCTTCTTCTCACTTTTTTTTCCTAACTAACCTAATTCTGATTTCAGCTTTCAACATTTCTCTGCTCAGATTATCCACTTTAAACAGACAACCCACGGACTCTCTTCACTGTTCTCCCAGAAACTGTGGGAGCAGAGTGGCTTTCCGTAGTGTGTGCTGCTTGGTCTCACCCCGGAACAGAGACGATTTTGCCTTGTACAACTTCAAAAGCCCCTTTGATAAGTTGATTTTGGCTCCTTATTTAGATATTGAACAATCCAGCTTATTATCACTTCCAGTTTGTTTTAGAAATGAATTCCTTCTTTATCACACCCACTAAATTCATCCAAAGAATGTCCAATTTCCTCTTAAACCATTAAGGATAGCCATCCAAGGTATTAACTACAGTGAGGGTGAGATTTGCGGTGTGATGCAATGTTTTATAGTCATCCCCTCTGCTCCAGAGTCTTGTCCCTTAGTTCTATAAGTCAGAAAATCCAGTTATCAGGCCACCTGTGAGGTCTTTGTTGCTTACATGAGCCAGATCATGACAACCTAATTCTGGATGGTTAAACTCAGCAGACTCATGGGTAAAACAGTGGGCCGATGTGAGTAATTTGCAATAAACGAAGTATTAGGTCAAACCCCAGAGCAACTGCTGCTAATTTGGATGCCCTATTATCCACAGAATATTTATAGTTATTGAGCCACATGTCAATGCTCCTTCAAGTGTAGTATAACAGGTACTGATTTAGACAAAATGGGTTGAAACAGTTTCATCACTCTGTCTTTCTACTTTAAGGATTTGACTAAGTATTAGCTGCTCCAGGGAACCTTGTCTGACCCCACAACAGCTTATCTCTGATAGTCTACTTCCTCTGCAATGCAGTGTTTTAGCTACCTATCTCTGTTCCTGTCCCTCTGTTCCTGCACTGCTTTTTCCTGTTCTCCTTCAATACATTATTCACAAGTCTGGCTTTGAAGAGTTCATGAATGAATGAATGAATGAATGAATGCAGTATCAGATGGGTACTGTTAAAAGAGCACTGGACACATGGTAGCTATATAATATATATCTAGGACTTCTGAGTGATGGTGATAGTATTACCCATCTTGCACAGTTGTTAAGGAGAAAAAAAGAGATAAGCGATGTTATTTTATTTAACAAACCTATAATTGTCTACAGCCAAATACTGTAAAAACATTCCCAAATGCTTTAAACATATCGTTTCCCTTTATTTTCATAATGGAATTTGGTTGGCCAATTTCTCTAACTACACATATACCACTAGGCAGGGCAGCTTTCCATTGTTCTCTAACATCCTGTTTTTTGGATTTTCCAGCTAGGAATTCACATTTCCTCACAACTTAACTGCTCTTACTACTTTGTAGTACTACAGCAATATGAATGATCTTTCAGGAAACCCACACTGTGTTTGTTTTGATAGCCTTTCTTTATGATCATGCTTGGTTTAATTTGGACATGGTTCAGGAAAAAGAACAGAGAAAAAAACTTTGCAGATTTGTTTTTTAATAACCAGATATAATCCTTTAGGAATACAATGCCATTTAGTTTTAATTTTTTACTTTAATTTTATTATGTGTGGTGTGTTCCAAATAATTAGAGTGCAGTTTGTATATGGAAAACAAGTTTGATAGAAATCCGAATTTAAGTTTGTTTGGGAACTGGATACTAAAAAGAAATGTAAGAAATACTTTCAAGATTTGAGAATATTTAGGTTGCTCAAAAGTATGCATTATGTAAGTTAGATTTACATGGTTTTGAAGTGGTATGTGCACTAATATGACTGAAAGGAACAGTCAGGGATAAAAGGCATCTTCTCTTAGGAACAGCCGAATTTGGGAACTAACAAGAGCAGATAATTCAGTACGTTATTGCATGGAATAAATTTACTATGGTAAAGACACCATTTACTTTGAGAACATTCCTATATTTTTCAAAATAACTCATAACATCATTTTGTATAATGGATGAGTTTCTTTTAGTGGTCATGGTTTCATAATTTGTAAAACCTAAAAAATGTCTAACCTTCTAGTTAGAGTTTTTATTTTTGTACTTCTTTTCTGGAGTGTTATGACATATTAAATTGCTTTGGGTTGAGTGTTTTAAATTCCAAGAGATACAGCTTCCAAAGGCACTCAAATAAGCAGGCAGAAAGAACAGTCATTGACTTCCAATAGTGATTTAAATACAAAAGACTGTATGTGACCACAACTGGGATTGTGGTTCAGAACTGATGAAAAGGTTGGGTTTCAAAACTTTGAGGCTTGGGGCTCAGACTCATTTTCACTGAGAACCCGATATAAAAGATTCATAAGTTCTGCATCCACTCCATCAGGCCAATTGAATGAACATGGTTTCTGGAAGCGTAACCCCAAATCTGAAAGTGGGAGACTTGTCTTATTGAAGGGTCGCTTGTAGCGTCAGGGTTGGGTGGTCTCCGTGGTCCTTATGTCCTGAGGCTGATGACCTGTGAAGGGAGCTGTAGAGTTTTATGCTGTAGACAGTTGAGGCTTGCTGCTGGTGCAAGTGTAAAAGGCAGTGGCCGCTTCAGGCTGCAGAGGGAGAGGTTTGGGCTTCTGTTGCTAGAGGTTGTGGTGGTTGTAGTCCAGAGACTTGGAGCTTTTTCAACTACACTCAGAAGGACTTGGCTGGTACTGGAGGAAACACTGGTGGGCAGGTGCTCCTATTGCAGAGAGAGGGCAGATGCACCTGGGCTGCAGGTCTGTCTAAGTCTTGTTTATAAATCTAGTTACTTGGCTATGTAACAAATAACCCCAAAACACAGGGGTGCAAAACAATCTTTCATAATGTTCATGGAGTCTTTAGATGGGGCACAGTGAGAACAGTTTGTTACTTTGAGGTAACTGTCTCATCCAGAAGACTCAAAGACTGGGTGTTGGAATAATCTCAATGCTTACTCACTCACTGAGTGATGCTGGCTGTTGCTTTGAACTGAATATTCATGTCCCTCACACCTTCATATGTTGAAATTTAATCCCCAGTGGGATGGCATTTGGAGGTGGGGCCTTTGGGATGTAATTAGGTCATGAGCATGGAACACTCATGAATGGGATTAATGCTTTTCTCTTTCCACCATGTGAAAACACAGCAAAAAGATGGCTATCTATAAACCTGGAAGAGGACCCTCACCAGAACCTGACCCCACTGGCAACCTGTTCTTGAACTTTCAACCTCCAGAATGGTCAGAAATAAAGTTTGTTGTTTGAGACACCCAGTTTATGGTATTTATTTGTATGGGCCCAAACTAAGCAACTGTCAGCTGGAATAACTATACATGCTTCTTCATTTGGCCTGAGCTTCCTCTCAACATGGCTGCTGGTTTTCAAGGGTAAGCATCTTAAGCAAGGCTGGCTTTGTGGGTTTGTGACTTGTGCAGTTACACAGGATCTATGTTCTGAGGGGCCTGTGCTGGTCATTGTCTTGAAAGTCTTAATTTTGAAGAAGGGACTGCTCATTTTCATTTTGTACTGGGTTATAAAATTTATGGTGGCTGGTCCTCACTGAGAGAGAAAGAGAGAGAGAGGAACTAACCAAAAGTTACCTTGCTATCTTTTACCTCATCCAGGAAGTAAGGAAGCATCCCTTCTACTACAACATATTTGTTAGAAGCAAGTCACTATGGTGTCCCATATTCAAAGGGAGGATAATGGATTCCACTGTTTGATGGAAGGGTGTCAAGGTTTGGGGAAAGTATGTGGGAATATAAATATTGGTATGACCGGTTTTGGAAGATATAATCTACTACATATGCTCAGCATACATTTCTGCAGGTGACATCTATTGGATTTGTTTTTATTTTGTTTCTTGTGTACCAGAGTGTTAAAATTAAAGATAGAGACTGAGAAATCAAAATAGAATTGATGTGGTATTCTATAGCCAGATCATAGCATACTAAATTTATATTTCATGACTCGAATCCCCCCAACCATTTCCAGAATGGACAGGGTTATTGTGGAGGAGAATTTTGAAATGATTTCTTTGGAAAGATCAGTTGTTCCATGCTAGCTTACTCCAAATTTAGTAGGGAAGACCTCCATGAGTCCATCTGGAGAGTTTTGAACCATATTCTTTGACGCTAGGACTCTCAGAAGACTAGTGCCCAACTTACATCTTAAAAAGTCAAAAAGGGTTGGGCATGGCTGGGCACTGAGATGGGAGGCTGAGGCAGGAGGATCACTGAAGTCTAGGTGTATGGCACCAGTCTGGGCAACAAAACAAGACCCCATCTTTAAAATGACTTAAAAAAAATAGCTGGGCATGCCTGTAGTCATAGCTACTCGGGACTATTATGTTTGAAATTTCAAAAATTCTATTCCAATAAGAAGTTATCAATGGAATGTCAGAGAAATAATTTGTTGATTCCTTTATTTTCAAGGATTATGCACTTTCCACGAACTGTTTAAATTCTTTCAGATGAGATAAGGGGAAAAAAAATCAGTCATTAAATGCCAAATATTTGTCTCTTTCCTAGGCTGGAGGCCAAAGGACTCTGGGAGATAAACATCAGATTTACTGTGGAGAACTGTGGGTTCATTTATTCTCTGGGATGATTGTCAAATTTTTTTTTTTTTTTTTTTGAGTTGGAGTCTCACTCTGTCGCCCAGACTGGAGTGCAGTGGCTGCTCCCGGCCACCGCAGCCTTGACCAGCTGGGCTCCGGCGATCCTTCCGCCTCAGCCTTCCAAGTAGCCGAAACTACAGGCGTGTGCTACCACGCCCGGCTAATTTTTTGATTTATTGTAGAGATGGGGTCTCGCTGCCCAGGCGGGTCTCGAACCCACAGGCTCAGGCAATCCACTCACCTCAGCCTCCCAAAGGCGCAGGATTACAGGCTGAGCCACCGAACCCGGCTTGATTGTCAAATTTTGCGCAGTTTCCTCTTCCTCCAGCCCGCCCCCTTGGTTGGGTGAACCCACCACTCTCTCCACCTGTGCTCAGTCCAGTTCCTCTGCTTCCACTGGCAATCATGAAGTGGCCCTTCCATGGGCACTGGCTTGTCATTGCTGCTGCTTATTCCCACCCAGTCCTACACAACCCATATCTGGCATCCAATCTCAAGATCGCTTGTTAGTTTCCTGGCCTCTCCAGGTCGGCCATCCATCTGATGCTTCTGGCTCTGTCACTCAGGATTTCTTGTTAGGGCCTTGATTGCTGCTGCTGCCTAGGCACTGCTTCTGGCTCTGGGTTTGAGTTTCAACAAACTCTTTGTATAATCTTACACAATTGTTTTAACCTCTATGAGCTTCAGTTTCTTCACCCACACAAGAGATAAAAATGGCTGTGTTGCCCCAGGATATTGTGAAAAATAAAGTAACAGATGTAATAAATGAAAGCACTTTGTAAAAGTTAGGCAGTAAATATATGCTTGGTATTACTATTAGTACAATCTGGTTACCAAGCAGGAGTTGGGATTTCTGGCATGAGTATCCTTATCTCTGCCCTCCCCTATCATGACTACATCCCTTGGCCTTTTGTCTAGATCCCTCATCTTCAGGACCTGATGGGCTGAATGCCAATATTTGTCTGCCACCTGGATCACCTTACCAGGATCAGTGTCTTCCTGTAGCATCATGCAAGGGTCAATTCCTTACTCTATTTCAGCCCCTGGTGAGCCTCCTAAGCCTGTTCTCTTTGACCACCTTTCTTTTCTTTTTTTTGAGTTGGAGTCTCACTCCGTCACCCAGGCTGGAGTGCAGTGGCACGCTCACGGCCACCCCAGTGTCGGTCTGCTGGGCTCCAGGAATCCTTCTGCCTCAGCCTTACAAGTAGCTGGAACTACAGGCACATGCTACCATGTCTGACTAATTTTTTGATTTATTGTAGAGACGAGGTCTCACCATGTTGCCCAGGCTGGTCTCAAACCCTCAGGCTCAGGCAATCCACTGGCCTCGGCCTCCAAAAGTACTGGAATTACAGGCTTGAGCCACCACGCCCGGCCGATCACTTTTCTTTCTGACCTAATCCCCTAATGACTACAGACACCTGTACAAACCCAGTTCAACCAACACTCTTTTCTTCTCTTATGGCTATAGCACAGAGGAAAACAGGACAGCAGTGTGTTCTGTAAGCCAGGTGAAAAGAGTGTTTTAAGGAGGAAATGAACAATTCTGTCAAATGCAGCTGATAGCTCAAGGAAGATGAGACCTGAGATTGATCATTGGATTTAGCAAAGTGGAAGTTAGTGGTGAACTTAGTAAGAGCAAACGTGGGGGAAACATGGAAACAAAAGTTCTATCAGAGTAGGTTCCACAGAAAGCAGGAAGAGCTGGATTAGAGACAGATGATAAACAACTCTTTCAAAGAGTTTGGGGTTTTTTTTATTTGTTTGTTTTATTGTATATTTTTTCTTAAGGAAGGAGAATGGACAATGGCTGGAGAGACAAATAGGATGAAAAGAGTTTTTGTGTTTTTTTAAATCAGAGAATAAGTAAATAAATAAGAGGAATAAATTGATGAAATAAAGGAGAGGAAACTTGCTGGAACCATGACTTGAATAAGTTAGAGTGGACAGGAATTAGTGCAGTATTGGGGGGGTTGACTTTTAGGAATGTGTGGCTCAACCACAGTGCAAGAAGAGAGGCGGGGCACTCGTGCACACAGCCAGGTGGGGGTGGAGGGTCTCTTCAGCTGTCTTAGTTACATTGTAGGCAAAGTCATCAACTGAGAATGAGGATGGAGGAGGTGGTGTGGGAATTTGAGGAGAAGATAAGAAATAGTCACATAGAAGAATGGAACAGTAGATGATCTAGGGAAATACAAGGTAATTGCTAGGCAGTGTTAATTACCCTCATTATGTGAATGATTATGAATCTACATTGATGTCATCAGTAGATTTTTCACTAGGTATGTTTGTCTGTGTAGGTGTAGGCACAGAGTAGGCAGAATATCATATTTAACCAGGGTGGGGCTTTATCCCAGACAGTTTGAGGAGACAAGAGAAAAGGCAAAAAAGTTGGAAAATGTAAAAGAGTGATTATAATGAGTGACTATGAAATTTAAGATTCATAGTCGGAGAAGTAAGACTGCAAGGAAAACCAATGGAAATTTGCAGAATTGAAGATGTTTGTGGGGCTGAGGGACGGTTGAAATCAGGGTACAGAAAGTAAGCTAAAAAAATAAACAAACTGTTTAAAATTGAGATTATGGCAGGTTTTCAGTTATGGTAAAAGTCCAAGAGTACATTCATAGGAAAGGTATATTCATGGCTAGGGTAAAGAGGAAGACAAGATCACTGGAAGAAGGGATGCCAAGGAATTGAGATAACCGACTTTGAAAAGCATCATCTATGGAGATATTGAATTTACCAAGAAGTAGGAGAGGAGTGGAATAACAAAGAGGCTATCTTAAGCTAATTATCTTCAAAGAATAATAAGCAGTAACCAAATAGTTGTGGTGGCAGGGGTGGAGTAGGGATATAGATGGCTTTAACAAACCCAGTCACCAAATGTTTACAGATCTAGCTTAAAATGTTCTAATTGTTCCACGCAGGCAAGTGGATAATGAGGGACCTTTTTTTTTTTTTTGCCATTCTTCTTATTCTCATTACTATTTTTCTGTTTTAGTTTAATTCATGAGTATTAGAAAAGAAGATAAAATAAAAAAATGTGGAATGATAATAATTTAGTTGCTTAATCCAGCTACGTAATTGATCTCAAAGTTGGTCTGGGACTTTATTCAGGTCATAACTATTTGCATAATAATAGTAATAATACATAAGATGGCATTTGCTGTTTTTGCTCTGTTTGTCTTGTGAGTGTACAGTGGAGTTTCCCAGTGGCCACATAATATCTGGTAGCACAAAGACTGAGTGCAGAAACAGGCATGAGAATCCAGCTGTCTTCTACTAAGTCAAAAATTAAAGAGATTTCAAAAAATTTAAAACAATGCTATTTTTTCTTTTGTGGAAAATATAGTCTCTTTCATACAAATCATTATGCTAGCTTTTAATGGGACTAGTCTTTAAACTTAAATCAATTAAATATTTAGAAATTTCTGTTTTAATTTTGAGTATGTTAAATATTAATAGATATAACCTGCATAAACAACAGCGCTTTGGTGATAGTCCATTTTTTAAGAGGGTAAAAGGGCCCAGAGGCCAGAAAGTTTAAGAAATTCTGATTTTTGTCACTTACTAGAAGGTGAAGACTTGCTCACAGGGAAAGTCTGGGAGTTTGCACACATTAACGGAAGTCGGGATGAAGTGTCCTCCATGAGCACTTCTGACCACTGTGATCCACAGCATGTCATTTCTCTGAGGCAGTGGCAGGGAATGTGGTCAGAAAAAGTACCTCAAAGTTTCTCTTTGAGCTATGGAAGTTTTCCCTACTTAGAATACTCCTAGGAGTATTTATTTAATAAAAAAATTTTGTGAAAATTTGAGCAATAAATGAGTTTATATAAGGAAATGGTGTATCTTTGCAATCTCCATGAAGCCCAATTATTTTAAAGGTTTAGAAGTTAGTTTTTAGTTCCAGACATTGGATTTCTCATTGATTTCTGGTTATGAAGGCAATACATATCACTGCAGAAAATGTACACAATTCTGAAAAGTTAAGAAAATAGGAATTGGTTATAGTTTTACCACCTAGAGAGAATGAGTTAGCATGTTACCTATTATGGTTTATCTCTATTTTAAAAATAAATAAATTATCATGTTGTTTATATAATTTTACCCCTACTATATTACTTAATCTTTTATTATGAGTGCTTTCTTATTGACGATCCTTTGAAATAATTTTATTTAATGGAGCAAGATAATTCTGTTTGGATTATATAATAATATATTTAGCCTATCTCCTGCACTTAGAAATGGCATTCCCCCTACATGTATTCCTCTTTTATGTTTGAATATACTCCTCTCTATATCTCTATATATTACTTCATTTTGTACACACACACACACACACACACACACACACACACACACACACACACCCCAAGAATTATGCATATATCCTTGTCTACATCACTGGTTCAAAAGTTCATTACTGAAGGAAATAAATATTGCAAAGATGGAACTTTCCTCCATATTAACTTATAAATGTATTGTTATGCTTTTGTTAAATTTATTGGCAATTTCAATAAAAATGCCAATTAAAACATGATTGTCAGTCTAAATTTCATTTAAATAAGCTAATGGATAAGAAACATTTTGAAAATGAAGATATAATTGAAGATGAATAGTGGTGATGGAAGGTATTAAAATGTATTGTAAAACAAAAATAATTAAAGCAGCATGGTTTTATGATAAGGACTGAGATAAAAGAATAAAACTCCCTTGGAAATATTGTATAGCATATATAAAATTTAGTACATGATTAAAAACAGTATCTCATAAATAAGTAGTGGTATTAATGAGTATTCAACAACGGGTGCAAAAAATGCCATTAGGACTTTGGAAAACAATAAACAAAAACAAAAACGCAAATCCCATTTCTAAAGTTCGCTTAGCGAGATAAAATTAGAAGAAAAGATGAATGGTGCCATCTAGTGGTTAAATATGTAATTGCATAATATTGTCCTACGTGGCGTCTAATGGCAGAAATTGAAACCGGATGGAGACTTGAAGGGAGGTAAATTATTCATTAATAAAAACGCAAACACCTCACACCTCAGCACTTATTGAGAGAAATACTTGTTATTATTGATAAAATGATTTTACTCTTTCAGAGACTATTATAAACGGCAGCCTATACAGTGATCCTAAGTGAACATACAAGAAATTACAGTTCCAGACATTCACATAAACAAGCATGCCAACCTGTCAGATTTTTTTTTTAGCAACACAATGAAACAAAAGAACAATTTGAGCAAAATCATGCTGATTGGAAATTCACATATGAGAGCAGAGCCTGCCAGCAGTTATAGTCTTGAATAAAGAACACCATCGGAGAAACCTGTAATCTGGACTGCGGAGCCTAATGGAGGTTCGGAGCTTGCCTTGGGCTTGTGGCCTGTGCACCTGCGTCGTTCTGGACTGCATGGAGACTGCAGCTCTCGTCATGGACCCCAGACACGCGCTCCACACGTGCCCCCATCGCTACCCTGGGCCTCTGCCTCCAGTCTTCCATCAGTCCACTGAAGTTGCTGCCAGAAAACACCGCGCATCTGCAAAGCAGCCCTTCCATCCCTGTCTCGGAACACATCCTCCTTCCCTGCCCAGTGGCTGGAGGAGTAGCTGCCCTCGTGTAATATATTCAGCTGCCTGGCCAAGGTTCCTTGGTCCAGAGATAGACTAAAGCCTCACAGACCTCCTCACTGAAAAGTTGCATTTAGAAACAAGAGAATTGGGCAAATCTATCTCTGGATTGTCCAGACGGGGAACTTAGAATTCAGAAGCTTTGGGTGGTCATTCGTGTCAGCTGGAGAAACAGAAAGGCAGGTGGAGGGGACGAAGCCCAGAAGAGTAGCTAGGAGGTGATCGAAGCCACGTTGCTGCGGTTCCCTCGCTCCTCTGTTGCTTCACTCCACTTGGACACTGATGAACTCGTTGGATTCCCTGGATTCCCAGTACTCTTCTGATAAGCCCTTTCTGTTGCTGAAGCAAATGTACATATTTTACAGCCCTTTGAATTCAAAGGTGTAATAATAAATCTTTTGAAAAGATAAACTCAATCTATATCATTCAATGGCTGCTCATTACCTGACCATCAAATCCAAATTATTTAGCATGGCCCATGAGGCCTCTCATGACCTCTGAAGCCTCATCTCTGACTTTTCCTTGCTCTCTCCTTCCTCCTAGCTCCCCTCACCGTCCCTTCTGTTCTCCATGCTCCAGCCATATCCAATGCCTCTCATTTCCTATGCCTTGGCATTCTACTAGCCTCTCAGCCAGGCTGTTCCCTCTCCAGTAAATACTTTTCCATCACTTCTTCTTCCCCAGAAGTTCCTGTTTGTCCTCAGATTCCAGCTTAGGCATCACTTCCTCGAGAAATTCTGTCAGGTCCCCTAAAACTGGGTTGGTTGCTCCTCCTATGTTATCCGATAACACTTTGTCCGGAACACATAAACAGCTTCTATCACTTAGCATCCAAATGGCCTGTTCATTTGGAGGAGACTCTAAACTTTGTGAGGGAAGGATAGCATTTGCCCCACTGTCGTATCCCCAATGCTTTGTCCCCAACCTAGGCTACAGTTTGCACCCCAATACTTGTTCATTGAACAAATGAATCAATACAGAGAACCATGTCTGTTATTTAAGTGAGAAACACTAAGGCCCAAGTGAGCTGTAAATCTTTTCACAGCAAGTGTCCAATCAGCCTCATTTCTGCTTAGACTAGAATCTGAAAATCTCTAATAACATTTTTGAGAGCTACTGTCTCAGATTTCACAACCAGATAAATACTTTTAATGCATGTAACTTTCTCACATGCTAAACCGAAGCTAAATGCACATGAATCGGTATGAGGATTATCTGCATTTTGTGGACATGGGTGGTCCAGACACCCACAAGGAGATAAATAAATGTTTGAGGTGGGTCCTTCAATGATTTTTACAACGGATGCCAATTTGGCAAGCTTGACTGGGCCCTACCAGTGTGAGGAACCATGATTTTGGTATGATGTTGGGGAATTTGTGGCTTCCATCTGCTGGTTATCTCACAAAATGTAGAGCTGAGAAAAATCACATACTGATTAAATCATAGAATCCCACACTTGGAAGGGACTTCATGAGATGATCTGGGCCCGCCTCCTGAAGGTCAATGCATAAATCATCTTGTGCAGATGGCTGTTTATACTATTTTTAAAGCTCTTTAAGGATGAAGATTACACAGCTTCCCTTGGTAGTCTGATCTTCATGGTCAAGAACTTCCTTTTTTAAAAGCCCAGCCCCTCACTGCAGTTTGGCTGGTTTCCTCTTTTTTTCAACTTTCTGTGAACATGGAGAGTACATGATCAACCTCTCCTACTAATTATCTCTGGCCCACACCCCACAGTCTTGCAATTAGTTATTAAGATTTATGCTATTTCTCCCTCCCACCCCAAGCCACACAGTTGCAATTTCTTTAATTTTTAGAAGATAAATTTTCCCCCTTCAATTATTTTTGTATTTTGTATTTTTTTCCTCTTTAGAGTCTATCCCGCAGTTCATTATATAAAACCAGCAATAGCATCTCTCCTTGAGTCCTGATCAGCTGTAAATAAACAGCAAAACTTGCTTCTTATCTTATTCCAGTCTCATGTTTGCTGTGTAAGTCACAGCATTTCCTTTTTGTTTCTGGTGTAGATTACGTTTCACAATAAATCTCAAGCCTTTTACTGTCAAACTGCTACTTTCTACAGGTCATAACTGTGTAATTTGTCTTGGGCTTTTTGATAAACTGAATAATGCCCCCACCCTCCCAAAGATGTTCACGTCCCGCTTGCCAGAACTGTGAATATGTCACCTTGCTTGGCAAAAGGGACTTTTCAGATGTGATTAAGGGATCTTGAGATGGGGAGTTTTGCCTGGAGTAGCCATCTGGGCCCAGTGTGTCACAGGCATCTCTATAAAATGGAGGCAGGAAGATCAGGGTTAGAGAGACAAGATAGAAACGGCAATTGGAGTGACAAGTTCCGAGGATGGAGGAAGGGGCCACAAGCCAAGCAAGGCAGCTTCTAGAAGCTGGAAGAGGCAAGAACATGGATTATTCCCAAAAACTCCCGTAGAGAGCATGGCCCTGCCAACTACTTGATTTTGGTCCCTTGAAACCTACTTTGGGCTTCTGATCTGCAGAACTGTAAAGTAATACATCTGTCTTGTTTTAAGCAATTGAGTTTGTGGTTATTTGTCTTGAATTTCAAGGTTTTACTTAACAGACCATTTTGGGATTTATAAAGTCTTCTTGGTATTGTGTTATCATAATGCAAAGCCACAGCAACATTAGTGAGCATTACTAGACTAGTGATAACCTTAACTTCTTATCAGGTGTTTTAAAATAATTTACCTACTAGAGGATTTCACTTATTGAAAGGATTCCATGCGCCTGATATTGCACCATGAGCTTGGAATGTGTTGTCTCACTTAAGTGTCTCAACAAAACCATGAGGTGGGGATTATTATCCTCATTTGACTTGGACTTGCAGCAGCGGGACAGCACAGCTAGTTGCTGACAGAGCTGACACTGAAGTCCCAGGCTGCCTGATCTTATAGCCCATTTTCTCTCTAACACAATGACCTGCACTGTGCACTGTTCAATTTCTCTAGCTGGAATACAAAATTGTGAAGAATCTGAAGCGTCATGAATTTTCAAGGAAGATGTGTTACTATAAATGTGACTTGCTTGGAAAAAAAAGTGCTGGTTTCCTAGAAATGCCATGTATTTGTTCCAGATGTCAGATGGAAATGATTTCAAACATCAAAAACAAAATTACAATTATTGGAAAAGTGAGAGGGATCACTCAAAAACATTGGGGGAACAGCAAAAGCTCTAAGTCTTGGCAGGAACCTATAATTTCCCTGGGGAAATATTTCCAAAGAACAAAACTTCTGAATTTGTTTTTAGCAATGTATGGTTTAATTTTTTTCTTCTGGCCTATCAAAGTTTCTGACATTGTGTTGCTCTTCTGTCGAATTTTGTTACCACCATAATTTGACATGTGAGACAAGGAGGGACACTGTTTTTACTTCCATGATCTTGTTCCTTCTCTCGGTTCTGTCTGTGTGGAAGAGAGGTGACCTTTCTCACCTATACTTTCCACATAGTCTGCCGAGCCTGGGAGGATGTATGCATTTGTTCTTGAGTCATCTAATTTTAAACTGACCAACAAATATTGAATCAACCAATAACCACCCTTTGGTTTTGCTAACCAGCCCTCCCTATTGCCTTCTTTACTGAACAATCAGTGAATTGTTAATTTCATAGGAAACACTAGGCAGATAACTTCCAGTTCCGCTTCTTTTCTTTCTTTTTTTTTTTTTTTGAGTTGCAGTCTCACTCTGGCACTCCCGGCCACCGCAGCCTCGACCTGCTGGGCTCCGGCGATCCTTCCACCTCAGCCTTCCAAGTAGCTGGAACTACAGGCGCGCACTACCATGCCCAGCTAATTTTGATTTTATTGTAGAGATGAGGTCTCGCCAAGTTGCCCAGGTGGGTCTCGAACCCGCAGGCTCAGGCAATCTACTCACCTCAGCCTCCCAAAAGTGCTGGGATTACAGGCTGAGCCACCGAGCCCGGCTTCCACTCCTTTTCTAACCAGACTACTGTTCCTATGTCGCTCTTATGTGTATACAGCGGCCTTCACACCTTTTCTTAACTCTCATGTGTATACAGCGGCCTTCACGCCTTATCTTGCTGGCAAATCTTGAAAGACCACAGTGATCTACACTTTTATCTGCACCCATCATCTCCTTGTTTCTTCTTCTTCTTCCTCTCCTCCTCCTCCTCCTTCTTCTTTTTGTATAGATGAGCCTCATTATTTTGTTCCAGACTGTTCTTGGACTCCTGGTCTCAATCAATCCTCCCACTCCAACCTCTCAAATTGCTGGGATTATCCATGTTTCTTCTCAATACACTATAATTCAATCTGCTCCCTAATTCCTTTGTGAGACAATGAAACTTGTCTTACAAAAACTGGGTTCTTGTGGGGTGGGAGTAGATCCAACATATCTTTTATGTGTCCCAAACTAAACCTTCTGTTTCCCTGTGGGCCTCTAAAACCTGCTTCTCATTTGGTATTTACTCTTCAGAATCAGACACCATTTAAACGTCAAGCCAGAAATCTAGGCTGTAATCCTGTACTGCCTTCTTTCATTCGCGCCATCTCCTTAAGGTTTTCGCCTCTTTTTTTCCTGTTTATTCTTGGTTTCTTAATTCAAGTCTTCATTTGCCAACCGAATTCCTGAAATCTTCCCAAACTGCTACTTTCCTCCAATATTTAAAGTTGTTTTTATAAAATAAATAGTTCATTCCAAGTAAACAAATAAAGAAGAAAAGTGAGGGAACTGCTCAGGTAGAGGAGACATAGATATTTGTGTCCAAAGCAAAAGACATCTAGAGCAATAAGATGGCCAAAGGAAGAATCAGATAACATGGCAAGAGAAATTGAAACGAGACTGAAGGCCTGGGCTAAAATGTCAGGGTCACAGTGACAGCTTTCAAATAGATGTAGATGAGAGTGCTCCCAACTGTTCCCACTCCCAGAGAGGGCTTCAACAATATACTTACAGTATACTGATATCTTAAGTATAACGGAACACCAGTCGATGTAGTGTGGTCTCTGTGAGCATATGTTATGTCATGAGAGTGTTTAGGGAAATGTGAGGTGCTGAGTCTGTACAGGTATAACCAGAATCACCAGTTACGTCTTCAAAATAACAGGTTGTTGTTACTATTATCCAATATTATCGTTATTTTGTCTTCATGAGTATTTGGTTGCAAACTCTATTTTACTTGTAATTTATTATGATATACTTAAGACTTTCAAAAAGATATAAAGAATGATTAAATGAACACCTATATACTCACCACCGACCTTAAAGCATAAAACTCCAAATACTGTAACAATTGGAGGACAATCTAGTGTCACCTTCTCCTCCTGACTCCAATCAGAAGTAACTAAATACTCCGAAATTGGTTTTCTTTCATTCCCATGGATATTGATTGATTGATTGATTTTTGAGTCAGAGTCTCACTCTGTGGCCCAGGCTGGAGAGCAGTGGCATGCTCATGGCCACCACAGCCTCGATCTGCTGGGCTCAGGCGATCTTTCCACCTTAGCCTTCCTAGTAGTAGAACCACAGGCGCGCACCATCACACCCAACTTATCATTATTATCTTTTTGATTTATTGTAGAAATGAGATTTCATCATATTGCCCAGGTAGGTCTCGAACCTGTGGGTTCAGGCAATCCTCTCACCTCAGTCTCTGAAAGTGCTGGGTTACAGGCGTGAGCCACTGCGCCCAGCTGGATATTTACTTTTAATGCCCAAGTTTCAATGGCTTATACTTTCCTAATGCAATATCAGCTACTCTATCCAATTGTTGAAGCCCAAAACTTAGGAATAATCCATAGTTCATAATTTTTTTTTTCATCCTGTGGTATGCTGGTGTGGGTTTGCCCCAGGGAAGGACAACCACGTGCACATCTCTTCCCAAATCTATGTTTGGTTTGAAATTTGTTATAGTGGGAGTAGTTACATCATGAAGCTTGGCAAATGCTACAAATCAAGGGTCTTCCTCCACCCCTAGGAGAATGAGCTGTGAAGCTTTGACCAGAGCAACACTACCCTCTACTCATCCCCTATATCCAACTGATTCTGTTAGTTCCCCCTCCAGATTGTTTTTCTTTTCTTCTTCTTCTTCTTTTTTTTTTTTTAGTCAGAGTCTCACTCTGTCACCCAGGTTGGAGTGCAGGGGCACATTCACAGTCAAGGCAGCCTCGACCTGCTGGGCTCAGCCTCAGTCTTCCAAGTAGCTGAATCACAGGCGTGCTGTACCATGCCCGGTTAATTTTTTGATTTATTGTAGAGATGAGGTGTTGCCAAGATGCCCAGGCTGGTATCCAACCCCTGGGCTCAGGCGATCCTCTTGCCTCCTCCTCCCACAGTGCTGGGATTATAGGCATGAGCCACCGTACCCGGTTTCCAGACTGTGTTTCAAATCTTCCCATTGATCTCAGATCTATTGCTACATCCTTGGCCAAACCACAATTATCTTTTTCCTTTTTTTTTTTTGAGTTGGAGTCTCACTCTGTCGCCCAGACTGGAGTGCCATGGCACGCTCCAGCCTCCGCAACCTCGACCTGCTGGGCTCTGGCGATCCTTCCGCCTCAGCCTTCCAAGTAGCGGAAACAAGTAGTCGAAACTACAGGTGAGCGCTACCATGCCCGGCTAATTTTTGATTTATTGTAGAGACGAGGTCTTGCCAAATTGCCCGGGTGGGTCTCAAACCCGTGGGCTCAGGCTGTCTACTCGCCTCGGCCCCCCAAAGTGCTGGGATTACAGGCTGAGCCACCGAGCCTGGCCTCCCTTTTTTTTAATTAAGAAAATTTTCAAACACAAACAAAAGTAGAGAAAGTAGCATAATAAACGCCTGCACAACTGCAATAATTTTGTCAGTATTATTTTATTCTATATGTTCATATCAGGCCGTTATTACTCCCTGAAAATTAAGGATTATTCCTTAATATTATTTAACACTCAAATAATTTTCAAATTTCCCCCAATTTTATCAAAATGTCTTTCTATAGTTTGAAACAGGATCCTAATGAGGTCCTCAATTGCCTTCAGTTGTTGTATTTTTAGTGTCTTTTATTCTGTAACAGCTCCTTTTTTAAAAAAGCAACACAATTATCTGATAGAGAAAATGAATAATTTGTTCTATAAAATATTGCACATTTTGCATTTAGCTCACAGCTTCTCAAATATTTCTTAAGTGATATTGAGATTGTGTTTTCATAGATTCAAGTTCAATTTTTAGGCAGGTCTAGCTCTGGGTGTTGCATCCTATTATGCCAACTCATGATCAGTAAGTTCATATGTGGCTGTGCATTATCCAGTTCCACGTCAATTTCCCACCTAACAATTTTAGTATCTTTTAATGATGGTTGCCTAGATACATTATTTTATTAGAGATTGCAAAATGGTGATTTTTCTAATTCTATATATTTTTTTTTAAGCTGGAATTCTATAGAAAAATCTTTTCCTCATCAATTGTTTACTCTGAATAATAATTGGTGCAGAGAAGGTATAACAAATATCTTTCTTTTCTTATATCTATCATTTTTAAGAGCTAATGAGTTAAACCTATAAAAAAGTTGAAAGAATAGTGCAATAACACTCGTATGTGGTTCACCTTAGAGGTACACCAGTTGGTAGCACTGTCACATTTGGAAATCCCACCCCCCCATTAGCCTTTGAGTACTTCCTTGCTTTCTGGCACCACAAGATGTTCCAAACTCACCTTGTACTTTACATACCTTGAAGGAATCAAGCATTTCTCCAAGGAGTTTTTCGTTTTTCAGTGGGAAATGGTATTTTAAAACCAAGATCAGTGTGTGTATGTATGTATATAAATATATGTGTGTCTGTGTGTATATACATATATTTACACATGCACACATATATTCATGTATATGTGTATACACAAACACACATATATTTACGTGCACACATTCATCCTAATATTGCTAATTCAAATCCACATATATCTCCTCACCTTATATCAGATCCACATAGTACCTCCTCACCTTTCCTAGTCCGTATATGTTTTTCCCTTCTTATGCAGTAAGAACCCTGATTTCTAACAAACTCAATGTATTTGCTCATTTGTTCTCTCCTTTGGCACACATAAAAGAGTTTCAGAATTACTCTATCAATAAAACTGCTAAAACCAAATTTAATCTTTAGGAACTTATAGACTTTTTTTTTTCTTGAGTTGAAGTCTCATTCCGTCGCCCAGGCTGGAGTGCAGAAGCACACTCACAGTCACCCCAGCGTTGACCTGCTGGGCTCAAGCGATCCTTCTGCCTCAGCCTTCCAAGTAGCCAATACTATAGGCGCATGCTGCCACACCCAGCTAATTTTTGATTTTTTGTAGAGACAAGGCCTTACCAAGTTGCCTGGGCTGGTCTCGAACCTATGGGCTTAGGCAGTCTACTTGCCTCGGCCTCCCAAAGTGCTGGGATTACAGGCTGAGTCACCTTTTGTCTTTTAATGGCTTCATTGTTCTCCAGTTTGTGAATGTATCTTGATTTATTCAACCAGTATCCTATGAATGGGTATTTAGGTTGTTTCTGATTTTTCAAAATGAATAATCAATAGCTACAAAGATTAACCTTGTACATATTTAGTTTTTAATTTTTGGATAAATTTCTAGAGGATAAATTTCTAGAATGGAGGCTGGTGTGTCATTTTGGCAGATACTGTCAAATCCCCTTCCTAAGCAGTTATTGCATTTTGTATGCATCTGAAGTGTTGGAAGACAGAAGGTATTAAGTTTTTGAATTAGAAATAATATTTCAGTGTAGTTTTATTTTGTTTAATTTATGTTTGTTTTGCATATTTAAATATATTTAAGGCAATTTATAGTGACGTGCACAGATCTTAAATGTTCATTTTGGTAACTTTTAATAAATGTATATACTCATGTAAACCCCTACTCCAGTCAAGACATAGAACATTTTTTTACTCCAGAAAGCTCTTGAATTCCCCTTTCTAGTCAAATTTCACACTCCCTTCTCCAAGAGGCAACCACTAAGCTATTCTGCCACTATAGCTTAGTTTGTACTGCTCTTAAACTTTATATACATATAATAAAGGAGTATATTCTGTTTTGTATCTGGTTTCTTTTCTGCATGTTATTTGTGAGATTTATTCACGTTGTTGCATGTGTTTTATTACTGTGTAATATTCTATTGCACATATATACCAATTTTTCTATTTATTCTTCTGTTGATGAACATCTGGGTTGTTTCTAATTTTTTAGCTATTGCTGGGCATTGTGGCTTCCGCCTGTAATCCTGCCACTTTGGGAGGCCAAGGTGAGAGGATTGCATGAGCCCAAGAGTTCGAGACCAGTGTGGGCAACCTGGCGAGACCTTGTCTCTACAATAAAAAAAAAAAAAAATTAGCCAGGCATGGTGGCACATGCCTGTAGTTCCAACTACTTGAAAGGCTGAGAAGAAAGGATTGTCTGAACCCAGCATGCCAAAGCTGCAGTGACTATGAGCATGCCACTGCACTCCATCCTGGGCAACAGAGCGAGACTCTGATACAAGAAAAAAAAAAAATATATATATATATACATATATATATATATATACACATATATATGTATATATGCACACACACACACACACACACACACACACACACACACACACACAAAACCTATTTTTTAGCTACTATGAATGCCACTAAGAACAACCTTGTACAAATCGTTTAATGACCATGTAGTCCTCCATTTTGTCAATGTTACTTGTTTCTTTCAACCAGTATCCTGTGTATGGCAATTTAGGTTGTTGATATATTGCTATTTCTCTGAGTTATTATAAATAGGGTAGGTATATCAGAAATTACCAATTTTCTTAAGCAGTCCAATTTTATACCATCACCAAGTATATGAGACTTCCAATTGTTCTACATTCTTGCTATCATTTAGCCTGCTGTCTTTTGCAGATTTGATATAAATATGTGATTCATTAATTTCATTTTACTGTTAGTTTTTTAATGAGAAATGGATATTGATTTTTGTCAAGTGTCTATGCTGTATTTGTGAAGTCAATGATAAAAATTTTCTCTTGAGATTTCTTAATATAGTAGATTATAGTAATAGATTTCCATTTTTGAAACATCCTTGACAACTTTGAAATAAGTTTAATTTGGTCATAATGTATTATTAATATTTTTAATGATCTGTTAAATTCTATTACTTTTTTTTTTAGGATTTACAAATCAATATTCATTAGTGAAATTAGGCTGGATGTGGTGACTCACGCCTGTAAGTCTTTGGAAGGTCAAAGTGGGAGAACTGATGCTGGGAGTTAGAGATAAGCCTAGGCAACATTGCAAGGCCTTGTCTCAAAAAAACAAAAAAATCTTTTTTTTTTTTAATTAGCCAGGTGTAGTGGTGCACACTTGTAGTCCCTACTCAGAAGGCTAAGATGGAAGGATCACCTGAGCCCAGGAGGTTTAGGCTGCGGTGAGCTGTGATCATGCCACTGCACTTCAGCCTAGGCCACAGTGAAACCCCGATTTAAAAAAAAAAAAAGTAAAATTAGTCTCTAATTTTTTTTCTATCTTTATCAAGTTTAGGTATAAAAGTGTTTGGGCATTCTTATTTTTTTTCTAACCTCTGGAGTAATTTAAATTGCATCATAATTATCTGCTTTTTGAAAGTTTGGTAGAAGTTACATAGAAAACCATCTGAAACTGGTACCTTTATATGAGATAGTTCTTTGATACTTTCTTTATTTCTTCTATGTAAATTGATTTATATAAGCTTTTTATCTCTTCTGATGACAACTTTAAAAAATAATGTTTTAAAAATTAACATAAAAATACTCATTTCTTATAGATTTTTAAATATATTTGTTTTTAATTTTTTATATATTTATTTTGATTTTATCTACTTCAATGGTCATTTTCCAATTCCTTTTATTTTATATATTGTTTCCTTTTTTCCTTGTTAAAATTTGCAAGTGATTTTCTATTTTGTTGTTTCTTTTCGGAGAATCATAATTTTTGTCTATTTTTTAACCTAATTTCTTTCTGTTTTTAACTTTTATTATTTTCCTCAAAGTTAAAAAAATCATAAATTGGTCTTGAGTTTCAACAAATATGTTTGCTACATTTATTAAAACAATTATATAAATTTTCTCCTTTTTATTTCTGTTAATGTTTTGCATTACATCAATTGTTTCACATGTGATGAACCACCCCAGAATTTCTAAAATACACCTTCTTTGTCTGTATTGTATTATTCCTTTTATGTAGTGTGGATTTGATTCTTTTGAGTAAAAAAATCCTGTATAGGATTTTTCACCTATATTCATGGTTACTTGGTCTGTTGTTTTTCTTTCTTATAAAATCTTTGCCAGATTTTTGCATCAAAGTTATCTTGGTTTTATATAATAAGCTGAAAATATTCCTTTTCCCCCTTGTTTTGAAGAGTTTATGTAATATTTTTATTTTTTTCTTTCTAAAACACTTTAAAAAAAATTTCCCTTTAAAGTCATCTGGGTCCAGAACACTTTTTGAAAAGATTTTAAAAATAGATTTAATTTCCATAATAGATAACTATTAAGATTTTCTATTTTCTGCATCTATTTTAGTAGCATTTTTAAAAGGAATTTGTCCATTTTGTCAGTTGTCAAAATATATAATTTTATATGCTTTAATCTTATTATCCTTTTATTGCCTGTAAGATCTTTAGAGATGTTCACTTTTGATAATTTTTGCATCTGTTTTCTTGACTAATCTTGCTAGGAATGTATTAATGTTATTGATATATTTAAAGAACTAACTTCTAGCTTGGTTGATTTTTATTATGAATTTTTACCTATTTAAATATTTTCTCCTAATTTTTATTTTCTTTCTTTGATTTTTTGAGATTTGTTGTCCTTTTACCTTTTTTGAGGTAAAAGCTTAATCATTAATTTTCAAATATTCCTCTTTCCTAACATTGCATTTAAAGCTATATTTTTCTCCTCATACACTGTTTAAGTTGCATCTCAAGTTTGAATTGTATTATATCTTTATTATCATAGCATTCAAAAATATTTTTTAAATGTCTTTTATGATTTTTTTCTTGACCCAAGGATTATTTATAAGTGATTACATAACTTCAAGTAGTTGTGAATTTTAAGATATCTTTTGTTACTAATTTCTAGCTTAATCTCACTGGGGTCAGAGAATATACTCTGAAATTTGCTGGCTTTTCAATCCAGTATAAAGTCAACCTTGGGCAAATATTCTATATGTTCATGCAAAGAATGTTTATTCCATTGTTATTGGGTGTGATGTTTTATAAATATTAAGTTTATTTTGTTGATTACATTATTAGATCTTACTGATTTTTCTGTTTGCTCTGTCAGTTGAACAAGTTTTTTACGTCCTCCATTATGATTGCAGATATGTCAACTTTAAAAAAATTCTTTCATTCTAAATCTCATTTATTTTTAAAGCTATATTATTTGTTGCATAAAGATTTAGAATGATTATACATCCCTGGTAGATTGATTCTGTTATCATTTTTAAATGACCTTCTTTATCTCTAATAATGCTAGTTGTTTAAAAGTCTACTTTTTTAATAATATAACCACGTAGCCTTTTTGTGTTAATATTTGTATGTTATACATTTTAAATCTTTTTATTTTAACTTTTTATGTCTTTATACATTAGCTATGTCTCTTGTAATAGTTGGTTGAATTTTTGTATTTGATTGGATGACCTTGGTTCTCAATTTGAATATTTAGTTCATTTATATTTAGTTTACAACTAAATATGCTTAGTTTTATTATATTTGTGATTATAGCTGTCATTTTATTCTGGTTTCTGTTTGAACTACAGTTGTTCCTCATTATTCACAGATTCCATATTTGCAAAGTCACTTACTCACTAAACTGTATTTGTAACCTTGGAGTACTTTCCTGGTTATTCACAGACATGCACAGAATGGAAAAAACGCACATATTCCCAGATGAAGTTAAAAAGGTAACACTGCATTATTGTTTCAGCTTTCACGTGTCCTTTTTGAGGTCGATTTAGTGCCATGCTTTTCAAATTTATTGTGCTTTTTGGGGGGTAATTTATCTGTTTAAAATGACTCCCAAGTGTAGTGCTGAAGTTCTGTCTAGGGTTGGTTAAGTGTAACAAGTGACTAAATCTGGATCCATGAGATGACTAGTAATTTTTTAAAAAGCATAGTGGCTAGCATTGTTGTGAGACTGAAAGCTAAAAGTACAGTCATATTATCCAAGGTCAAGAAAATATTAAACCCTTCTTAGCTGTTACTGAATGGCTTGCATATTTTAAAAGGTGAGATAGCATAAAAAATGCTAAATTTGCATGTAAACGAGGCAGCTTCTGCAAGCCAGGAGGCTGCAGAAGAATTTTCAAGATACCTGTTAGGTGTTAAGCAGGAAAAAGGTCATGTGGAGAAGTGGGTTTTCAAATGAGACTCACTTGTTTTACAAGGACATTGGCAAACAAACCTACATAAGGTAAATGGTGTTTCAGTGGACAAGAATGTAGAACTTAAGCCTGTATTCTCCCTGGTGAGATAGACTTCCACCATCGGACAAAAGGCTTAGACTCTTATTTATGCATACCATATACATTTATGAGTTTATATGAAAACAATTTTATAGTTCTATCCTTCTTTCTGCCAGCCTTTTTGCCTGTTTTTCTTTGTTTTCTTCCTTCATCTCAGCAGTCATCTGCAAAGCCAAGATGTGAGCATCGGCTAGCACCAGTAGGGAACCAGTAACAATAATGGTTCCCAAAAGGAGCTGACTAACCTTTGGTTTTATCTTACACAAGCTACTGCAGCATGACTCCCTACCTCGAGAAATGCAGACAGCAGAAAGTTATCAAGTTTGGAGTTGACTTAGCCAGCAATAAGAAAGTTACTGGGGAAGCCCCCCCCCTTTCTGAGATACCTGATAAAAGCTTGCCTGTTTCTTTTTTGGAAAGTAGTTTGATTATCTCTGGTCCACACTGTCTCCCTTAGGCTCCAACAGAAGACCTAATAAAGCCTTTCCTGTTTGCTTTTAGATTTGATTCAGTTGGTTTCTATATTTTTCTGTGCTGGTGGGTCTGATTGCCAGTAACACTAGGAGTATTAGTTCAGTATTCATTCAGTGTTCATGGTGGTTTCATACAACATAAGTAGCATGAATAAACCAGAATTGACTGTATTTGGTTTTCAAAAGTGTTTATACAAATGTATGGACTACACATGCAAATTTATTACATGCATAGATTGCATAGTGGTCAATGTTAGGTACAGAGGGACAGGGTGAGGGTGGCGAGGCGCAGGGAGGCGCAGCACCACTGGGGCTGGCAAGCCAGAGGTGTGCGCTGGCAACCCAGAGATCCGAGTAGATGCAAAGAATTGCAACACACAAAAAGTTTAAGAAAGAAAAGTTTATTTAAAAGTAAATTAGAGAGAGAAAGAAAAGGAAGAAAGAGGATTCACCTCCCCAAGGTGGGGAGGGGGACCAAAGCCAGGAAGCATGGCAACAGCCATGGCTCAAAGAGCACATGGCCACACCAGACTCTAGCAAGGCAATGGCCACTGGTTGCTTCTGGTCGAGTCCGTTTTTTTTTTTTTTTTTTTTGGTGAGTTGGAATCACCCAGACTGGAGTGCAGTGGCACACTCCCGACCACCGCAGCCTCAACTTACTGGGCTCCAGCGATCCTTCCGCCTCAGCCTTCCAAGTAGCTGGAACTACAGGTGCGCGCTACCACACCCGGCTAATTTTTTTGATTTATTATAGAGATGAGGTCTTGCCAATTTGCCCAGGCGGGTCTCGAACCTGCAGGCTCAGGCAATTCACTCACCTCGGCCTCCCAAAGAGCAGGATTACAGGCTGAGCCACCGAGCTCAGCCGGTTGAGTCCTTTTAACCATTCCCCTAGATGGGGGAGGATCAGTAAGGTGATTGGGTAGTGGTCTGCTTCACGTCATCACAAAGGGGCAGACAAGCGCAGGTACTGATGATGTCAGGTGATGGACAGCAGGCAGATGGGTAGGTTAGTCACATGATTGCTGCCATGGTGGGGCTTATCTGTGTCCTGTAGTTCACAGAGGGTTGATTAGGTTAACCCTGGGGTGGGGGGAGAGGATTCCTGCAAGAGACTTGATAGACATTTGCAATTCACAAATGCAGACATTTGCAACTCACAAACTCTTATGACTTTGGCCTTGACAAGGAATCAAAAGTTACTAGAGATTATTATGCTAAACCATGAATGGTTGGGCTGACCTGGTTTTGCATCTTGAAGGAGATTTGGTGAGGGGGATGGGATAGGCTGCTGCTTATTCTGTAGTAGAATGTCTGAATGCTTGCTAATGGTTACACTGGGGCAAAAAGACTAAAGAATAAGCTAAGTTTCTTCTAGGTTTCTATAGGTACCTTTCAGTCAAGTCAGGACTTTGGGGTATGCATTGCTCAGGTAATGCACACTGTGCCAATTAGGTAATTCTCATCATCCACCCCTTCCAACCTTTTACCCTTCTGAGTATCCATTGCCTATCAGATTTATTTTCTTTTTGAAGGCTATTAATTTTATATATTTATTTTATAACCTAGCCTCCTAAAATGCTAAATTATTGTTTGTAGTAATGTTCCTATTGATTATCTTGGAATTTTTTTAGATATACAAACATATCATCCTTAAATAGATAGATATACCCTTTCTGATTGTATACATTATCTGGTTTAATTGTATTCCTTAACACTCTAAAGCAATGCTAAGTAGTATTCAAATTAATGAGTGTTTTTCTTTGTTTCTGTCTCTAATGTGAATTCGCCCAATATTTCCCATTAAATGAAGTATATGTTTTTTGTTTGTTTATTTTGTTTAGAAATGGAGTCTCCTATGTTGCTCAGGCTGAAGTGCAATGGCTATTCACAGTTGGAACCATAGCTCACTGCAACCTTGAGTCTCTGGCCTCCAATGATCCTTCCACCTCAGCTTTCCAAGTAGCTGGGCCTACAGGTGTGCCACCATGCCCTGAAGTGTATGTTTTATCATATTTAAAAAGTAACTATGAATTATTTTATTAACAATGAGGATTTAATATTGTCAAGTGCCCTTTTTAGCATCCATGGATATGATGTTAGGGTTTTTCTTATGCCTATTAATATGCTAAATTATATTAAAGGATTTTCTAATATTGAACCACTTTACATCCATAACATAATTATTTTTGGTCATTATAAGTTACTTTTAATATACACTTAGATTCTCCTTGTTAATATTTTAGGATATTTGCATCTATGTTCATAAGTGGTATGTATCTGCAAAATTTTGCAGACTTTATATTTTGGCATCAATGATATACACATTTATTTTAGAAGAATAATTTACAAGTTTTATCCTTTCAACTTTCTGGAAGAGCTTGAATAGTGTTGTTTCATCTGATGTTTCAAGGCTGACTCGAAGTCCACTGTGAAACCATTTGGTCTTGGTGTTTTTTTTTAATGAAATAGTTTAAAACTTTTTGTATTTCTTTACTGGAAAATAATCTCCTTAGATTGTTCATCTATTTTGGGGACAATTTTGGCAAATTGTTTTTTCTACAAAGTTTTTCAATCTAAATTTCTAAATGTATTAGCATAGCATTGTTCAATTTAGTCTCATCATTTAAAAAAAAAAAACCTTTACTTTGATGTTATTTCTACATTGTCACTTTTTATTTTGATATTTGTGCTTTTTTTAAAAAAAATAGGATTTTCAGTCATTTGTCTATTTTGTTGGAGTACCCCAAAGAATCAACAATTTTATTTAATCATAAGTTCTACTGTTTACCTTTCTATCTCATTATTTTCTGCCATTTAAGTTAATTCATTTTTAACCTATAATTCTGTTTACCTTAGTCTTTTACAAGATTTGTAAACTGTATGTTTAATCCATTTATTTTCATTTTTAAATTTTTTGTATTTTTCAAGCATTTCATAGTAAGAATTTTCCTTGCAGTCCTGTCTTAGCATATCATTTAGATTCTGATATGTAATAGTTTTATTATTAGCCTTTTCTATAAGTTTGGAAACTGTTTCATAATTTTTCTTTGACCCCAAGAGTAGTGTAATATCATGTTTTGAGACAGGGTCTCCCTCTGTCACCCAGACTGGAGTGTAGTGGTGTGATCCTAGCTTACAGCAGCCTTGATCTGGGTTCAAGTGGGATTGCAGGCATGAGCTACCTTGCCCAGCCTAATATCATGTATTTTAATGTCCAAGTGATAAGGAGGCTTTAAAAATGATTTTCTTATTCATTTCTAGTTTTGTTGTGTTATGGACAAAGGACACTGATTTTTTTCTTTTTATGGACTACTATGTGATTTATTTTTGTGTATGCTTCCTATACTCTTGGAGAACATGTATCTTCTTTCATTAGGATTCATGGTTCAATTTGATCTATGAGATCTACCTTATTGATGATGTTTTATGCATCTTACTTTTTGCTTCATTGCCTCTATCTTAGACTAGGAGAAGAGTGTTAAATCTCTTATTATGGGTGTATTTCTGAGTATTTCTTTCTTTTTTTTTTTTGAGTTGGAGTCTCACTCTGTCACCCAGACAGGAGTACAGTGGTTGCTCCCGGCCACCGCAGCCTCGACTTGCTGGGCTCCGGCGATCCTTCCGCCTCAGCCTTCCAAGTAGCTGGAACTACAGGCGCGTGCTACCACACCCGGCTAATTTTTTTTTTTTTTTTTAATTGTAGAGATGAGGTCTCACCAAGTTGCCCAGGCGGGTCTCAAACCCGCGGGCTCAGGCAATCCACTCACCTAAGCCTCCCAAGGCGTGGGATTACAGGCTGAGCCACCGATTTCTTCCGGACTCTTATGACCATTTGTTTACCTAACCCTGAATTGTACCTTACATCTTTAAAATAAAAAAAAATAATAAAAAAAGATCTAAAAATTGATCTTCCATACCACCCAGCAATTCCCCTTCTGGGAATATACCTAGAGGAACTCAGATCGCTCTATGAAGAAGATACCTGCACACGCATGTTTATTGCAGCATTATTCAAAATAGCAAAAACATGGAACCAACTGTGCTGCCCACTGAAAGTGGACAGGATAAAAAAAAATGTGGTACATATACATGATGGAATAATATGCAGCCATAAAGAAGGACAAAATTATGAACTTCGTAGCAACTTGGATGGATTTAGAGTCTTTCATACTCAGTGATCTATCATAGAAACAAAGAACTGAGTACCACATGTTCTCACTCATAGGTGAGCCCTGAACAATGATCATAAAACTGCACGAAAAGGATTAGCAGTAGAGGGAAACTGTGGGGGAGGGAGGAAGCACACTGTGTCAACAAGGGTACCTGATCTCAAACCAGGCAAAGTGGGGATTAAAGTGAGGCCCAAACTTTACCTGTACAATGACTGTATCCCTAACCATGAATTGTACCCCACATCTTCAAAATAAAACTTAAGAAAAGAATCTTATGTAGTTTCTGCTTTGTGAAAATAGCTAATGTGTTGGAAGGTGCACAGATATTAATAACTGTTATATACCTTCATTAAGAGTCATAATGCAACATTTTTAAGTTTTTTTTAACTTTTTTTTTCTTGAGTTCTACCTTCTCTGATACTAAGAGTACAATCCCTGCTTTCTTTTATATTTACATGTGCCTGGGTCCATTTTGCTTTTATTTTAGTGTTCCTAAATATTTTTGTCTTGTGTGTCTTTTGTGTGCAGCATAAAATTGAATTTTGCAGTATTGATTGTTCTGATAATATTTTTCTTTTGAGTGAGTTAAATTTGTTTATGTTAATATTACATATTAGTCTCAATTCCGTAATACTCTTCTTAATAAATGAGTATTTATACAGTATTTTACATTAATAAAATACTATGTGTTAATAAAATACTGTGTGTTCATTCAACATGACTCCTTTATCTGTTTATTCCCAATATTTAACCTTAGTTCTACAGTTAAAGAATAAACTGTTTTATAGATCTTATGCTGAATATTTGTCAATAATATCTTTGTTGGATGCTTTCTTTTTATTCTTTTGTATTTGGAGGGAATACAGGGTTCTGTAAACCTGCTTGGACTTAAATTAAGCCAACCAAGCCCCATTCTACAAAGGTGACACTCTGTAAAATGAGCCTTGAGTAGCTAGAGAGCTGGGAAAATATGCCTCTTAATTTTAGTTGCCTACATATTATTCATCCTTTTCTTTATTCTTACTAATAGAATCCTGATTTTGTCTGGGACCCAATTTATCCACCTGAAAGATATTTCTCAACTTCCCTTGGGATAGGTCATGGGACACATTTCTGGCCAAAAAGACATTATTGAAAATATGCTGGGTATTTTGGGAAATGTTTTGCTTTCTCTTAGTTGGTGCATTTCCTTCCTGATTGTCAATTCTCCTTCCATACATTTATTCTTGCCATTTTCCCCTTCCTCTGCCTCCTCCTTCTTAGCCTTCTATTTCTTTCTGTCATCTTTCCTGGAAAGTAGACAGAAGCTAGAGGTGGGGCAGGCCAATTTCAATCTGGGAGTACCATGGATGGAAAGCCATTTGTAAGTGAGGAAAGAGCAGGAAGAAAAAGACCGTGAGTTATTACTGGTATGTTTGTCCTTGGACTTCTCATTTTGTGAAAAAATATATAATAATAATAATAATAAAATGTAACCTTTTTAGTTTAGTCTCTGTGATTGGATTTATATTATACACAGTCAAACAGAATACCTAACTGATATACTAACTTAATTTCTACGCTTATATGACTCCTCATTCACTTCCTCAGCTTTCTTTCTTAATGGTATTTTTTAGTTTGTCTCTTCAACTTAAGGCAGATTCATCTTCTCTGTTTTTGACCTCGACACTCTTTTGGGCTTGATTCACACTCACTGTCTTATGGCTCCCCACCTCCATTCACCCCAGCCAGCAGATACGTTTTGACTCTGTTGTCATGCAAACACACACACACACACACACACACACACACACACACACACACACACACACACATATGTATTCAGTTTCCAAATAAAATTTCAGTTCTTAAGGGGGCATGTTGGGTCACCTGTGGTAACTAGTATCCAGGTAGCAAAGGCAACAATTTGCATAAAAGAAAACATGGAGAACATCAGAGAGTTGCCTTGAGCTCCTTCAGTAAGACCTGTGAAAAATATTGTACTTTGATCTTACTGGATGAATGCCTTAACAATCAACCATCTTCTAACTGAAAAACAAGGAAATGAACCTACTTCGCGAATATATTTGTGTAGCCTGTGAGCCTCCCTCACCAAGATGCATTAGAGGAAGCTATAATGGTTTGGGTTCTGGAGAAGCTGACAGAGATAATTGTGATACATAGGAAGGTAACGTCTGCCCTGAGCAGCTTAATGACAACCATTTTAGGATGAGCACTTCAGGATCCCATTTTTATTGAAACCTCATCATAAGACAAATACAGATATAAGCAAAGACTTCTGGAAGATATAATTGTGATTAGACAATTTTAACCTTATTTTTTCACATGAGGAATTTAGTACCAAAGAACTTAAATGATCCTATAGCTAACTCAGGATCCTACAGCTAGCAATAACCTTACTTAGATAGTTCAGTCTTAAATTTTCTACCCAGTTCAGGAAAAGCTCATCATTATGTAAATGGGTGAGCGCGATTATTACAGATATTACTTGAAATTCATTACTGCTGATCAAAGTATATAAGTAACTTATAAATTTTGGAATCATACTGGTAGGTAAGTCTACCTTATAGGAACAATATGTAGAGAAAAACAGTTGGCAATGCTGTATACAGCAAATAAAAATCTCAAGCGTGGCAATCGGCATGAGACTGGCCTAAGATATAGGCCATTGCAGGACAGGGAGACCAGAGTAAAGTGCATGATGGGCCAACTCAAATGTCTGCAGGTGCCATGCAGGTGCAGGTGCAAAGTGGGCCAGAAATAAGTATCTAGATGTGTATACTATGTGGGTAAGGTGTGTGAGCATGTGTGGGGGTGTGTTAGGAGCACTATATATGTTATAGTGAGCTGGGGAGCACCTGACTCTTTAGAAAGAGGCAGCTGCTCTTTAGCTACAGGAGAGTTTTGCCTTTGGGGTCTAATGTTGCCTGATGATCTACTTTTTCGAGATAAACCAGAAATCAATAGTTTTATAGAAAAGGCACTGATTTTTCAATGTTGGCTCAAAATGTTAAAGTTCTGCACAGTCATTCAAAACACGAAGTTATGTCTAAACCCCAGATTTGACTTGTGGGCTACCTGCTTAGGTGCTTGGAAGGAGTGAAGCACGAAGAAGGGAGATCCATAGAAAGAAAACAGACAATGATAAAGAAGTTTGAAAATTTTATTTAAGTATATCTTTGATACATTGAAAGCTGAGCATTTTTAAGACAAATGTTTCAAGAAGAAAGCTCTCTTTCCAGTTTAACTACTGTAGCCCCCAGTCCTCCTTGTCTCCTATTATAGTGCAGACATGTTGTGATTGGAATAATTTCCATTTACAAATTATATTATAGAAAAATAATTTCATTGCTCAGTGTAAACAGGTTGGGGTGCTTTATCCAAAATAAGAAGATAGTAAGAGAACCCAGCACTTTCATATTTTAAAGCTGATATTTTAGCAATATTTTGACAATAATTTATTACATTTACAACCTTTTGGCTACACAATGCTAAAAGAAAATGTATTTATTGACATGCAAAGCAATATGGCTTCAGAATATACCTTTTTAATTTACAGAACTTAAAATTTTAGACATCCCAAGTGACTGGCAGGTGATATTGTAAAGATGGCCTTGAGTAGTAACAGACTTATTTCCTAGAGATAAAAAAAGACAATGATTTAACATAACTATAATAACCAAATGGTTATTAACTTATCCAGAAAATATTTTACTAATTTATTTTAATACGTGTTTATCAGTCCCTTCATCTGCAAATCCCTCTATCTTTTATATAAAAATATTTTCATTTAAAGAGTATTTATTCTAAGTCTTGCCCATCAAAAAAATTAAAGATTTGTGGATAATTATGAAATACAATTAAAATTCATCAAGGTAAGTGGTTATTTTTTGGTGTTCAATTTTTGCTACTATGATTATTAAATTAAGTACATATTATCATATATATGGCATTTTACCTTTGCACTAAAATTTTAGCATATATAACAACTTTTAATGTGAAACTAATATGTGAATGACTTAATATTTCCATATTTCATTCATATCTGTGTTTCTAGAATCTTGTCTCTCATAGGCACTCAGTAAATGATTTTAGAATAAATGAGTAAATGGATAAAAGCTATAATGATAAAAATGAATATAATGATGTATTCATATGTTATTTAACCAAGCATAATTTGCATTAGATAGAGCTAGCCGACTGTCTCTCTCACATGGAGAACAACTTGTAGCAGCATGAAAATCAACATTTATGAAAGTTTTGATGGTTTTCAGAATTAACTAAAAGGTAGTCACCTGTCAGTGATCTTGGTCTGAAGCAACCAGTTTATAAAATCCCTGGTGGCAAGATGATCAAGAACTGTGTTCATCTCATCAGAGAAAGAACCATCAGCATGTCTGCGGCCAAGTTCTTCAACTATAGTGACTTCTTCTGGGAAACTAAGGAAATGAGAGTTAAAATTAACATTTGGTTAGACATTCTAAGTAAATGATTATGAATTGCCTACCACTGGCAACATGCATAAGTGTCAATGAGAACATGGGGTAAAGGATTCTATTTATAGCGGGCCTATTATGAAACACCTCATAAAAACCCGTGTGAACTGGTGATTGTTGGAAAGACAGAAAGAAGTAGTGGAGCTGGGAATCTAAAACGAAGCCTATATAACTTCACGCCCATTTCAATATTCCAGGTTGCTTCAAATTTTTTAGTATATTGGCAACACAGAAGCTATCATTGAGACTATTAATTTTTCTGTAATTCAACAAAATATATTGTACACTGTAAAACTCGAGATTTTTGAACAGCCTTCTAAAGTGCAGTGTCAAGAGATTAATGCTTGATCTATATTAGATTCTCTCTTTCACTGGTGTGTCATAGCAGAATTTTTGGTATCCTTTTAAAACACTACAAAATATTTTCAAGTAAGCAACTATTTTACCATTGGTTTTATAAGTGTGATTGCTAATGTTTTAAAAATCAACGTCTATACCAATCCCCTTTAATCTTGAGATCTCTGTAAGTCTCAGTAAGCTTGCTATAAATCTAATTTAAAAATCAGAGTTGAACATAAATTCTCTGTCCTGCATATTTCAAATGCCAATCAAAATGGTCATGAGAAAATGAGATAGTTCAGGGGTTTGTTTGGTTGTGTTAATATCTAAGCAAGTCAACAGGGCTCGGTGGCTCAGTCTGTAATCCCGCACTTTTGGGAGGCTGAGGTGAGTGGATTGCCTGAGCCCGCGGGTTTGAGACCCGCCTGGTCGGCGAGACCTCATCTCTACAATAAATCAAAAAATCAGCTGAGCGTGGTAGCGCATGCCTGTAATTCCGGCTACTTGGAAGGCTACTTGGAAGGATCGCCGGAGCCCAGCAGGTCGAGGCTGCGGTGGTCGGGAGCGGCCACTGCACTCCAGTCTGGGCGACAGAGTGAGACTCCAACTCAAAAAAAAAAAAAAAAAAAAAAAATCTAAGCAAGTAACTAGAAGTGTTACTCTCATTTTCAACTTTGATTATTTAGTGCTATCTGTATGACAGCCCCATAAAAAATTGGGTTTGTGATAAATATATGGAAGTTTCTATATAGCTATACTTTGGGTATGATTTTGTTAACATCTTACTTTGCTCCCTTTCAGTCTTTATCACATTTTTATATGAATATTTGTTAACACATAAATATATGTTGATCATATATGTAAATACTTAGAGTCAAACTTTAAATGTTAAAAGTTTTATTTAAATGCTTAAAGTTTTCAGCACTATTTCTTCTTTTTTCTTATCTCTAGTTTTTCCAGGACAGTCCTAATTTAAACTTGTTTCAGGGTAGTTATCCAAAGCACCTTATTTACTCTCAGAGATGTCCCCGTTTGGATAATGAATTAATACCTAATTATAAGATTAGGTTATAAAAATGTAAACTCTTTGGCTCTATTATTAATACTTCTTGCCAAAAAATAAAATTGACTAGATTTATGTATACTGTTTGTTACCAATAGGAGTTATTTCCTTACTTTGAGAGACTGTACTAATTGCTTTTCTAATCCAGATCCATATATAGATAACTGTAGTCTTAGATTTTCTGCATCAAAGAAAAAAATGTCAAATAAGAATGTACAGACTTACTCTCGCCTTCCTCGGCCTTTCACCAGCCAAGCAATGAATTCCTTGGCAGCTTGGCCTTCCAAATAAGAACTTACATCACTGGTAAAGGTCCCTTCAGCATGTCTCTCAAATTCATCATGACGTTTGGCAATGTTATTCCTGAAAGAAATGTGAAAGTTAAATTGAAGATCTGTCTCTTTGGCAATATGGTTCTCACCTATAAGCAGTGGCAACTTTGGGTTCAGGATTCTATATAGAAAAGACTTAGGGAGTTTAGAAGAGGGTTGCTAAGGGATTTGTCTTGAAGCTACATTAATTATCTGGATTGAAGTTTGGTGGGAGAGGGCAGATAACAATGGAGGGGCTGAAGCTCCTCCCTTCCTAGCACACATCTGCACCACTCCTTCTTATCTGTGCTGTTGGTTATTTGGGCGGCATTTCTTTTTGTTCACACTCAACAGGTACAGGCTATCCACTGTGCTATGCTATGCTCAAGCAAAGCAGCTGTTTATTATTAGTATGGAGTCAGAGTTAGTTAATTGTTTCGAAGGAAAGCAAAGGACCATCTTGACATGTCATCAAAGGGACCACATGATAGTGTATTAAAGAAAATGTGTGATCTGCTTGCAATGAAGAAAGCAAAGGTGATGACCCCATGTCAGCCTCAAGTGTGTGCAGAGCACTCTGTGGAGGTGGGCCATCAGCTGCTCTCAGTCTCCCTGGCACATATTACCCCTGGAAGATTTCGTCTTAAACACATGGCAGACACTGCCTGAGCATGAGGATTGCTTTACACTCATTTGCCAAGTTATGGCATTCTCATTCTAGAAAATCAGGACTGTTGTTTTCATTTTTATAAATTTGTGATTTCTCACATTCCACTGTAGTCCTTGACCGAACCTTCTCCCAGGCTGTGCTCTGACCCTGACAGCCATCTTCCTGTAAGTGTACCCTCCACTTTAGAACCAACTCTTTTTCTCCTGTTCTCCTGCTTGCTGGAGCTCTCTTGAATATACTCCTTCTCTCTCCTTTCTGCATTCTATCCAGACAAATGTATGTCCTTTTCCTGATTTCCTGATTAGATTCCTTCAGCTACTTTGTATGCATCACTCCCATCCCCTTGTGGGCCATCCTCCAAAAAAGATTGTGAAATTCCACCATCTCTGTGAAACCCTTGCGGATAATTTCCTACAGTAGCCTAGATGCAGCAAAAAACCCAACACTCGTCAAAGAAAATCCAACATTAAAATGTATGCCTTACGATAGGCTTGTGTTCTTATTTGCTGCCTTCTCTCTTTATGCTGTACAGCTAGGCTGTAATTTTAAATGCATATCTTGGATTTTAGTCTACAAGAAAAGGAATGCATCTGTTTCCATCCCTTACCCTTGGCTAGGGAATAATTTTAATGTGATCATAGTCACGGGTTTGAGCCCCACAAGGGAATGTTATATTTGCTCTATCTTTTGGTAGGAATTAGGTTCCTAAACTTGTAGGTCCACAAAAGTCAGTTTTCAATTTTAAGGGAATATGAGTAAGAGAGTAACATTGCTAAGACCACAGTTGGGAAAATAATTAAAAGTCTATGGCATATTGGAGGCTGGGTAAAGGTGTTTAGGGGGTGACACATTCAGAGTCACAACACAAAGGATAGCATCCTCGAACCTGAATATTATCAAAATTGAAAGAGCTTTTGGACACTGTTTGATGTGCATTATAACTTAAGAATGTCAGGAGAAATTTTATACATATTTGTTATATCCATGTACAAGTTTTGGAACAGGTTTAGATTCTTACCTATTCCTCTTGGTATTCATCAACCACTGCACAAAATCTTGAGCACGCCGGGAGTCCAGATACTTGCTGTAGTCACTGGTGAATGTGCCCTGTGAATGACGCTTGTCTTCATTCATGTGGTCCGGATTATCAAGTGGGTCTGTCTGGGAAACTGAGAATGATCTGTGAAGAAAAGTAATTGGTGCAACATAATTCTCTCCTCAAGAGTGAACTCATTTGAGAAGCTCCATCACTAGAAAATGCAGGATTATATGAAGCAGTAAGGCAGGCATCTAGAGTATTTCAGTAGATAGTTTAGAGGGCTCTTGCTTAGCTTGTCATGGGAATCCCATAGATTTAGTAAAATGGAATGTACTCTTATTTTGAACTCTAGTAACTGCCTTCTTTTCTCTAAAATAGGATTCAATAAATCTTTATTTTACAATTAATCTATCCATGACTGTGCTAATAATGACAGAAGAGAACAGTGACTTGAAAATGTAAAAGAGTGAAGAATTCCAGATCCTTTGTTTTGGGCAGAAGATTTATGTTCCCAGTTTTGTTTTGCATATATTAATATAAAAACAGCACAAATTACCTAGTTATATGGTAGCTAATAGCAGAAGGAAGACAATTGAAAGTTTAAAAAAAGGCAAGAAAAAGCACACTTGCTAATTTGAAACTGTATAATGAATAATCCTATGTTAATAATCAACAGTTGGTTGGCATGGGAAATATATGGGAAACAGTCAATGTGATTCATGCTCATAAATGAGACACTATTTTTACCTGTCAAATTAGCAAATATTAAACTCTGGGGAAGATAATGTGAGAGGTATTTCTGTACTGCTGATGGGAGTGTGCATGTGTTTACATTTTCTGAAAAGCAAGTTGGCAATATACTATAAAAGATTTAAGCTCATTCAAACCCTTTGACACAGTCTTTCTACAGCTAGGAATCTATCCACAAAACATAGTAAGAAATGTAGGGAAAACTGTATCTGTAAAATGTTGTTTGCAACATTCATTGTGGGAAAATTTGAAGACTTCTTAGTGTCCAATAGAAGGTGAATATCTAAATAAATATTATGTATTTATGAGATGAAATAATATTCAGTCATTAAATATCATATTTAATAGATTTTTAATGATATAATAAAAAGCTAATACTGCAATGTTAAGAGGAAAAGCACGATACACAGTCATATAATGAGCTGAGAGATATTAATATACAGCATGTATAGAGTACAGGAAAGTAACACATCAAATATTTTTAGTTCGAATAGTTTTCTTTGGACAATAGAATTTTGCATACTTAGGTTTTTTTGCATATTTTTCATATTTGCCATCATGAACATGTATGAATTTCACAATTAGCAAGAAACATTGTGATTTTTTAAAAGGAATAAAAAAGAGAAAAAAATTGGTGTGAATAATTAAAATAATCTACTATGCAGTGTGTGAGTAATGAATGGATAGATAGGATCATCTGAAGAATTCGAAGAACTATAATTGCCCATATTACATGTTTTCCAACATTTCCCACCCCTTTGGTCATGAAAAAAACACATCCTCTGATCTATACTCCAGAAAAGTCTGCTTTCATCACAATGATACTTTAAACATTTGAAAATTATGCAGTATATTTACTCAAAATTACTGAGATCCTATTCACTTACCATAGTTTCCACAAGCTTTCTTTTAACCATAATGCTATGTTAGTTCAAGTCTAGAGATTTAATACCTGGATTGCTCCTCTGTGTCTTGAAGGGAACGTTGCCAGCTGCCTTGTACCAGCATTACAAACAATCCAGCCACAAAGTAAATGCTTTTCATTTTTGCTGCCTGTCAGAACACAGAGTGGGGGTGGGGGGTGGGAGGACAGACAACCATGTTTAAACATGTCAGACTATATTAGTTCTATTTTGGTTAGGTAAATATCAAAAATAAAAGAAACAGCTAGTCTTTTCCATTTTATTCTGATTGTATTTCCAGCTTAATTTCAAATAGTGAATTATATTTTCCCCCAGAGTTTTTTGGAGGCAAAAAAGGATACAAAAGATATGTTTAAGCTTTTACATTAATGTAGGACATTTCTGTTAATGATTAGAAGGCTCATTTCCAGACTGGAAATTAAAATGTCCACAATAAACATTTAAAATACCCACTGTAGATGATATGCTACATATGGTTAGCCTGAATGGCACCTTATCCATCATGCCACCCCCTTCACTATCAGTCTGGCTTTCAATTAATAGTCCTTCACTTCCAAGCATTTACATTATACTGCATTTCAACCATCTTAAAGCAGCCTCAGGCTACAACTTGGCATACCAGCTGTCGGTTCAGATGTATTATTCATTTATATTTTAAATAGTGTAACTTGGTCTAGACTTTGTAATTATAAAGCGGCCAACAGATTTGAGGTATTTTAGGGTGCTTTGACCTGTTCTAAATTAAAGGGAAAAAATCATTTTAAAGACAAGCAATTTGCAACAAGAACTAATGCTTCTGGCAACGTGAACAATCACAACTAAGGAACTAAGAGATTACTATAAAAAAGAAAATTAGTGCTTGCTTCTGAAGTCTTGGAAGTCCCCAGGTTGTTTTATAATCAAATTTAGTTCAGAACATGTCTTTTACTGCTAGTGACACCAAGACCTGGTTCTAGGACACACCTGATTGCTTGTCCTTGTGTCACAAGCAGATGCTCTGTGAAGCCATAGGATGCCAAAGACGTGAATGGGGACTGGGACCAAGATGAATGTGGGACAGAATGTCCAGAGCAAGCTCATCCATTTTCTGAATGGAAAACCTCAAGTCCAGTATTTGTCATGAACTTCCCTCTGCTACTTTCAAACCCAGTAGTATTTCCTTTGAGCAGTGGAAGTTCTCAATCCAAGTTTGGTTGTGCTTATCCATAAATAATTTGAATGAGTATTTTTAGCAAATGACATTTGGTTTGGAATAAGGATTTTACAAATATTTTCTTTTTAAACTATCAATCTTTCCCTTACCATCCTAGCCATATTTACTATCTCTAGCACTAAAACAGAGATCATAATACCTGTAGCAGTATCTCTTTTCTTTAAAAAAACAAGTTTTTATAGATTAAGAGGCCAATTCAACAAAGCGACATGATAGGAATGATATATTCACCCTTCTTCATTCATCAACATTAAATTACTAATTTGGTGTTTTGCTATGCTTTGGTTTAAGTCAGTTGGAAAACTTTGGAAACCTTGCCATATATTTAAGTAGTGTCTTCTAATTATAACTCTCTACTATAATATCCATGATTTCAGGAATGTTTAATAATTAAAGTACTTCTTTTTAGGATACCACTTTGGAAAGTTTCTTATAATACACTGAAAACTGTTAATTTAGTCCTAAATAATTTCTCTCACTCAAAGTCACTAAAGTTTTGCAGTGTCACCTATTGCAGTGTCACCCTATTATGTTCCATTGGAGAAGATTTAAAGCAGGGGGTTATTCTGCAACTTTGGAAGCTAATGGAAAAAGAAACAACCCTAAAAAAAGTTAATGTTCTACGTCTAATACAAGCAATCAAATGAATTCCTCTGAAAGAAAAAACTGTTCTTTAAAATCTCTCTTGTTTCGTGAAAGTCTATCAAATTCTGAAAAAGTTAAGAATAGAGGTAATTAATAGTTAAGAATGAGTTAATTAATTGTTGGAATAATGAGAAAGTAAATATTTATACTACTTTAGTATCAAAATCTTATTCAATAAAAATAATTTCCAATTGTTTTCCCCTCTTTAGGTACTCTAAGGAGAGTTTCATAAATTTAAAAGGAAAGTATAGTATGAAGTGTTTCAGAAAAAGTAATCTTAGACCTAAGAAAGGAGATGTTATATTATATCCCTAAATATAATTGCACTTTAAGACACATAAATGCTTTTAAAACTGGTTAGCTCATTTAATCTAATAGGTCCTCAGTATATATGGAAAAACACACTACTTAAGCATATACTCCAATTGAAGATCTTTGAAAATTTGATCTTTTTCTTTAGAAGTTTAATCTAAAGAGATGTACTAAAATTTTATTCCAGAGTGAAGTTATTTTAGATTTAATTTATTTCTATTGGTTCTCAACACGAAGCAAATAATTATTAATCTATGGTTTTACTCAGATCCATCCAAAGAGATTCCCAATAATAGATATTTTTCCGCAAGTATGTTATGTCTTATTTATATAGAGATGATTTCATGGACTTTGATTCTTTGATAGACATCAGGAATTTAAATATTTGAAACACAATATTGAATAGGCTCTTTTGAAAAACCAGAGGTTTTAATTGGTAAAGAGAAATTACTATTATAGCCTCTCTAATGGACACATTTCTGCTTAATTTAAAAGGCGCCTTCTGTTCAAAGTAGTATACACATCTATCAAATCCAAGGAAAAATATTTATTCTTCAAAATGTTACCACTTATTTTAAAATGCAGTTCTCATAACAGTTAAGTCTTGTCACAAGTGCATGGGTTTGAATCTTTGTTTTTCCTTATATTTTATATCTTTGCATTGAATTATTTCTCCGACTCACTTTGCGGCTTCACTATGTTAAAGTACACATAAATGCATTTGATGTAACTTTTTTGTCTCAATTTCTCCCTTCGAAAGAACAACACTTTTATTCATAATTCTTTGCTCTCTTAAAAATACTTAACTGTACCCCACACCGGATTTACAAGTTCACAGTCACATATTAGTCTTACCTTCTAATACCGTGGTGCGGAACAGGGCAGGTGGTGAGCGCGCTAGCTCCCTCCGGGAACTTTGGATGTGCTCTGTGTCCTGAGCTCTGCACTTCTGCACCAAAGAGCACTGCTTTTATATACTCTCCAGCTCTGTTTAGCCTCACAGATATTACGCTGACAATATAAATTTCTCATCTGTAAATAATGAGTTTTTGTTACAAATGATTTCCCTCGCCTACTCACTTTGCTCATCAGCATTCTACACTTATGTTGGGTGAGACCTCAGAGACCCGGAAACTTTTTATTTACTCTTGTGCCTAGCAGTTTGGAAGTTCACCTTCCACTCTTGATCAGACATGAAAATCACTTAAGTTCTCTGAAGTGAATTTTCTTTTTTTTTTTTTTTTGAGTTGAAGTCTCACTCTGTCTCCCAGACTGGAGTGCAGTGGCTGCTCCCGGCCACCGCAGCCTCGACCTGCTGGGCTCCGGCGATCGAAGTGAATTTTGATGTTGAAAACAAAAGAACTTGACATTATACAACACATGGTCAGTTTATTTTGTACATAGCCTCGTTTGAGGTTTTACAGGTCCTTTGGGTCGCTACTTAGTCATGATGAATTTACCTGAATATAAATAATCAATTATTAATTCATCTATTCAAATAATGAATCATTCATTCAACATATACCTATTAAAAATCTTCTATTCCCCACTACATGGAATTAATCAGTGTTATTTTTTGTGGGCAATTCAAGGATGTCAATTAAGACCTAATGTGTCCTGTTTCAATAAATTAGATTCAGGCAGAAAAGATGAAGCAAAATGAAGATTAAACATACAAAATAAGTGATGCTAATGAGATAGAATCTCATTTTTATTTTTCCTTCTAATGTATATTTTAAAGTCTAAATTTACTGATAAGAGTATGGGACACTATATCACAAAAGAATGAGGAAAATGGTTGAGATGAGATGGATACTTGTCATGTTTCCTGCCTTTAGTAAGCTGCCACTCAGTCTTTTAATGATCTATAAGATTCAGCAGAAATTATTTTGGTCACTTTGGAGAAATAGAAAATAGTAAATAAACTGCACAGACAGCAAAAGAACTAGTGCCAGCATAATTCGATTTCATTTTTGCTGTTACCAGTAAGCTGTGTTACCTTCATCAAGTCATATACTCTATGCCTCTGACTAATTTGTAAAATGAGAGGGGTGAGTAAATGTTACACTTGATGTTTGCCTTAATTTCTGACAATACAGTGCCCATTAAGAATCTGATTTGCCCCTCCCTGGGAGGAGAGCAGTGCTTTGTACAGTGGGGTTCTTAATATTTCTGCATCTTCAGAATGTTTATCATTACAGTATTGGAGGCCCTTCTAAAATAAAAATCTTATTTCATATAACAAGAATATCAGTACATTTCCTAACTAGATTCCAGTATTCTGATATAACCAACTGCATGATGTATCTGACAACGTGTATGGAAGTAAATCATTGAGGCAACTGGAGAAATATTCCAAAAGAACTTAACTATTCAGTTGCACATGAGACCAACTGTTTGATGTAGATCTACTTAAAAGCCATGGGGATCAGTTCCATGTAAGACTGGAAGAGCTCACTGAGGGGTTTTGTGCTGGTGACTGTTGATGGTATAAAGCCTTGATGCTCAAAGTGTGGTCCAAGGCCTAGTATCACCTGGGAGCTTGCTAGGAATGCAGAATTCCATGTCCGTCAGAATCTATATTTTAACAAGATCCCCAGGAAATTCATGTACATATTAAAGTTCAAGAAGTACAACTCTATAAAATATCTATTTTACCTTCTCACTGGTACTGCTGGTGTCTTGATCTTAGCACTGCATCTTGGCACCACCAGCAGATGGGGTGAAAGAGCAGAGAAAGGCGTCACTCTGGGTCAGTCCAAAGTAACACTTAAAAAAACACACACAAATGGCTTGAAAATGTGGATTGGCTTAATATATGATTGAATTACCGTTCTTTCCAGTTACAGTCTTCATGAATATATTAGATATATTTTTATTAATTATTTGGCAGTTTCAGTTCCATTTTTCCCTTTGTCTGTTGAGTAGATGTTTCTATATGTCTCTTGGTCTCTGTCTCTTCTTTCTTTTCAGATGCTACTTGTTTATGGAGCATCCCTAAGAAGGGAGATCTATAGGTTTTAGATACATAAAATCTATAAATCTCCCTTTATACACACACACACACACACACATATGTATGTATATGTGTGTGTGTGTGTGTGTGTGTGTGTGTGTGTGTGTGTGTATGTGTGTAAAAACCCTTAACACAGCACTGGCATTGTAGTAAATATCCTTCCTCAATATTTTACTACAAAACATGTTTCTTCCCCTCTATTCTACTTGCTTTCTATTGTTTTAGCAGTGACTATCCCAAGTTCTTTCTGGAAATTTCCTCTAAATTCACCTCCAGCCCACAACCCTAATTCTTGGGGTCTCCAATACTATAATGATAAACACTCTGAAGATGCAGAAGCATTAAGAACCCCACTGTATGATGCACTGCTTTCCTCCCTGAGAGGAATACATCAGATTTCTTTCTTTTTTTTTTTTTTTTTTGAGTTGGGGTCTCACTCTGTTGTCCAGGCTGGTGTGCGGTGGCATGCTGACGATCACCCCAGCGTCGACCTGCTGGGCTCCAGCGATCCTTCCACCTCAGTCTTCCAAGTAGCTGGAACTAGAGGCATGCACTACCACACTTGGCTAATTTTTGATATTTCATTGTAGAGATGAGGTCTCGTTAAGTTGCTCAGGCTGGTCTTGAAATAATGGGCTCAAGAAATCCACTCGCCCCGGTCTCCCAAAGTGCTGGGATTATAGGCTGAGCCACCGAGTTCAGCCAATCAGATTTCTTAATGGACACTGCATTATCAGAAATTAAGGCAAACATCAAGTGTAATTTACACTTGCAGATCTTCCAATAGCTGTCCCAACAGCAGCTTCTACTTGGCCTTCAATTCCCATCCTTGAAGTTATTTAGGAGTGAGGCAGGGGAAATGGTATAGCCCTGTATTTATACACTTAGTGTCATATATGACTTCTTCATTATGCTCAGTACTAAGGATAATGTCCATGGGCTTACAACGTGTGTAGTTGCATGGGGTTTAGCAGAGCCACAAGCTTGCCTAATGCGTTGCTCTTACCATCTTGAAATTCTTAATATTTTTTGAACACGAATTCACATTCTTATTTTGCACTGGTCTTACAAATTATTTTGCTTAGGGCCTCATCTCACAAAACCATGGAGTGTGGGATTATTGTATGTTTATTTGCCATAGCAGTTACAAAGTATTACCACCCATTTGGAAGTCAATTTGATAATATTTATCAAAGTTACAAATACCTATAGGTCTTGGCACAGAATAACTAAAGCACTATTCTGAACATTTATCCCACATATATTCCTATGTGTATATGTAATGATGTATGGTATAAGGTTGTGTGTAGTAATTACAGGTTGGAACTAATCTAAGGGACCATCAATAGAGCACTATTTAGAAAAAGAATGAGCAAGCTCTCTATTTACCAATGTGGAAAGACTTCAAGATATATTGTTAGCCGAAAAAAAGGGAGGTGGAGAATGGGCATATAGTTGACTATCTTTTGTATTAGAGGAGGGAGGGGCACAAATATACATATATTTACTGGTAGCGGCATTTTTAAAAAATTGAAATACACAAGAAACTAATAAAACTGCTTGTCTGTAGGGGACAGTGTGGAGCAGTGAGGTAGACAGGGACATAATGCCAAGTACTTTTTCAATGTATACTGGCTATGTGGTCTAGATTCTTTGACCATTTGATTGAATTGCCTGTCCAAAGCAAAACAAAACAAAATGCAAGTTTAAAAAGTGATATTACAAATGCTTTGGAAGGAGGTTAGATTTTAGAGCTAAGTAACTACCTTTTGCTCTTGCAGTCCACTTGTTATTGTATCCAAGAGAAATGAAAACATATCCACAAAGAGACTTGTACAGAACTGTTCAAAGAAACTTTATTTACAATAATTAAAAACTTGAAATAAGTGAACTATTCATCAACAAGAGAAAGAATAATCAAATTGTGATATGGAACTTATACCATGAAATATCTCTCAACAACAGCAAACATGAAACAACCAACTGATACAGGCAGCAACATGGATGGATTTCACAGACATTATGCTGCATAAAAGAAGATCAACACAGAAAACTCTATACTGTGTGAATTCATTTATCTAAGTTCAAGAACAGGCTAAGGTAAAAAAAAAAAAATGAAATAAAAAAAGCGTTCATTCAACTGTCAAAATTGTACAGCTAAGATTTGTGATTTTAATTTATGTAAATTTTACCTAAAAGAGAAAAAAAGGAATAGCTAAAAAAAACCCAAAACTGATGTGTGAGTGGAGGTAGAACTAATGCAAGCTTGGCAGAATACTGATAATTGTTGAAACTGGCTTATCAATAACAGGATTTACTGTAAACTTTATATACGTTTGAAATCTTCCATATTAAAAAGTTAAAATAAAATGACCATGGGGATGGAGCTTTAGCATCAATTAATTAGTTAATACTTTGGAGGCTTAAGAGTTGAACCCTCTAGTTACCACGTATTAGCTCAGTAAAGTAAGTGAGATTCAGAGACACTTGATGGCAACCAAGTCCAGAAGTCAAATGGTAGCACAAGCAAGGGCCTTGGAAGGTAATGGAAAGTCAAGTGCAGTGAAAACAGGGAGAGGGAGCCACCATTCAGAGGTAATGGAATCTAGGTCGCAGTTCCCTTCTTCTCAATGTTATTCAATAACTTAATATTATTCAACACCTGAGGATATGCCTCAGCTCTATTAGATAAAACTTCAGCAGTGACTGGCCAAGTTTTCCTGATGAGCTTAAGGTTATCAGAAATTTTTGATTCTCAGAGGTAATCTTAACACGTTGGGCTTTTCCTGGGTTAGCTCACTCTTCTCCATAACAAGTGTCTTCTGAGGAGAGGTGTGAGTCTTCAAAAGGTTAAAAAAAAAAAAAAAAGAAAAAATTATGTACAGCCTTTGAGGGAAAAGTTTTCACTAATTGAGTTTTTTTAAGCTTTGAAGATAAAAAGATAAAGGGACATTTAACAACAGCCTTTGAAAATTTAAAAATTGAGCACATAGAATATAATGATCAGATGCCCTTCACATCTCTGTGAGTGACTTGATGGGCACAGGGATTCAGGGGGCAATAAAAGAACTGCCAAGGGAAGTTTTGAGTTTGCCAGGGGATGTGAGAAATACCCTTCTCGAGAGATATTTAAAAATCAGTTCATGACCCATCCATCTGGAATGATTCTGAAGAAGACTGCTGGGGTGAGGGGAAGATTTAGTAATAAGATCAATGGACAGTCTTCCCACCCTGAGGCTCCAAAACCCTGTAGACAGCCCGCTCACAAGTCTGTGCAGGGGACTGTGTGGCATCACGGCTTTGCATTCGTTGATTTTATCTTTTGCAAGATCCCTGGTATAATGAGATGTTTAAAATTGTTCTAAGTTTCACTTGTTATTTTTATTCCTAAAGGGAACAAGAAAGAGAAAGAAAACAAAATCATATTTGTACAAAAGATTCTTATCTCATAATTTACAAGCAGAATATATATTTATATGTATAAATACATATATATCATTGAATACATGTGTTATGCTACTATTTTTTGCATATTGTAGCTATAAAAAACAAACCATATGTCATTACATTTATCCAACCTCTTGCTCATCTGGAAAGACTTTTTTTCTTCAAGCTTCTGAGTCTTTAATGTGATCCAATTAAAACATTGCAATTTTTCAAAGTCTTCTGTAAAAGGAAGTAACTTCAGCCATTAGAAAATTTAAAATTTGAAATCTGTATACTAAAAAAATGCAGAAAATGTAAAATGGAGTTATAAACACTTTTTCCTATTCATTATGCCTCGTAGTCAGACTTGCCCCCTGCCTGAAACTTGTTCAGTGTTGCCAATTCATATTTTATCAGATGTATTGTAAAGATATGCTCAGTTTTCTGGTGATATTGAAATGCAATAACTATAGAGGGGAAGATAAATTATAAAGCCCTTTAAGATATTACCCTATTTTTAAGTCGAGATTTATTTATTTTATTACAATTCATTGTTTGGCTATTTCATTCTTCAAATCTAGAGAATGAACTTCTACATTTTCATTTTGTAACTAATTACCCCTAAAATAATTTATTTCTGCAGTCAGAAGAATTTCTATGATCAGAAGTTCTTGGTACTATGTTCTAATCCCTGCTTTTGCTGAAAAGTAAATCATTTCTTTGTTGCTATGTAGTCATGGGATGTAAAAATTGACTGTACACTTCCACTTTAATAACAATTTTTTCTTTTCATAGAGCACAGTAGATTATTAGCTGTAAGCCCTTTCTAAGGCTGAAGAGAGAGTCTCCTTTTCTTTCTTTCTCATATATCTGGTCCATGATTACTAGTATTCTCCTCAATAAACACTGACCAACCAAACTCTAGAAGTCAGAGTATGGTTTTTTACACCAATTTTGCAACCTTTCCTCACAAATACAAGTCATAATGCACAGCAAAAAGAGGTAATGCAATGAATATCTTAAAATTGCCTTGATTTACTAAGCATCATTTTTCGTCTAATGTTTTCTTAAAAAAGAAATATTTTTCTTTCTTAATCATAGTTACATACTAATGGGATTCATGCATTTGTTGAGCACTGCACAACTTCTCAAACTGGGGAGAATCTAATGTTTTCATGGACTTTTGTCCTAAGTAAACATTGATGCAAAGAATCAAGAGAAAATTATGAATTCATAGCTATATTTGACTAAACATCTTGGTGAAAAATGTACATTGGTTTTAGTGGCTAGTACATAACAACAACCAAGCTGATTAGTGATTACTTTTTTCGTTTTCCACCTGGCACTCATATAGAGACTTAACTGTCGGCAACAGATTTTTAAAAATAATAATAATAATAATAATAAAGAAAATATTTTTATTGTTTAAGGCCAAGATTTTTTAAAATTCAGGGATAAAGAGCAAGCCATCTAATAAAAGTAGCTGCCATTTACTGAGTACCTACTGAAGGAAAAGCTCTCTGAGCATATATCATTGAAATCTCGCAATATATAGCAAGTTAAATATTTTTGCCTACATTTTACAATTAGCAAACTAAGGGTCTTAGAACAGACAACCAAGTTGCTTAAAGCCACATCTGGACCTTAATACAAGGCCATGCTGTCTTTCTTGAGCAAGGCTTTGTAAAGTAGCCCTGGTAGTTTATGCAAAATCTGAAGTTCCTCAGAATCTGCTTTGACTGCTGTCTGAATCCATTTACAGCTTCCAGATAGCTAAGATAGGAAGACAGTTAAATATGAAAAAATTGGTGATTGGGGTATTTTCTAGTTTAGTTTTTTTTAAGTATATGAACCAGTGGTTTTTAGTACATTCAAAATGTTGTGTAAACAATATATAATTCTAGAACTTTTCCATCATCGCCAAAAGAAACCCACACTCATTAACAGTCACACCCTCCATGTCCTCTTTCCCAGCTCTTGACCATCACAAATCTACATTCTCTATGTAGTTGCCTGCCTGTACATTTTATATAAACGAAGTCACTCCATATGTAGCCTTTTGTGTCTAATGTCTTTTATTTAGCATAATATTTTCAAGTTTCATCCATGCAGGACTCAGGACTCTGTTCTTTTTTAAAACTGAAAATGATTCCACTATGTATTTACTACATTTTGTTTACCCATGCATAATTGGTTGATAGACATCTGGACTGTTGTCACTTTTTGGCTATTATGAATAATGCTGCTATGAACATTTATGCATATATTTTTGGCTGGACTACGTTTTTAATTCTCCTGGGTAAATACCTAGGAGCAGAATTACTGGCTTATGTGATAACTCTATGTTTAACTTTTTGAGTAACTGCCAACTGCATTCCAAAGCAACAGTGGAGATTCTGATTTTTAGGAATCAGACCCATGAGTTTTGGCTGTATCACACTATTGACTTTTCACTCTTTTCAACAGCTACAGATTTTACTGAGGACAAAAAGGAGCATGGAATTGTGAGCCCAGTGATGGGGCAGGTCTTGGCAAATAGGAAGGCCCATCCTTAATTGTTCTCTCTAGACTAAACTGAGAGGCACTAAGAAAGCAGGAAGAGCCTGCATATTTGAAAGTCTCTTTGGAAGAACTGGTCTCCTGAGAGTAGTTGAGCAGTAAGCTGGAGGACCACAATGTATGAGTCAGAAAGGAAATCTTTCTTTCTTTTTTTCTTTCTTTCCTTCCTTCCTTTCTTCCTTCTTTTCTGTCTCTCCCTCTCTCCCTCCCTCCCTTCCTTCCTTCGTCAAGCTTTATTGCTCAGGCTGGCGTGAAATGGTACAATCATAGCTCACTGCAGCCTTAAACTCTTGGGCTCAAGCAATCCTCCTGCCTCAGCCTCCTGACTAGCTGGAACTATAAATGTGGACTACCATCCCAGGCTATTTTTAAAAATTCTCTTGTAAATATGTGGTCTCCGTATGTTTCCCAGACTGGTCTCGGGCTTCTGACCTCATGTAATCTTCCTACTCTGGCCTCCCAAAGTGCTGGGATTAAAGGTGATAGACAATGTAGCTGCGCAGAAAAGTTGTTTTCTTATATTTGAGAAATTTAAGCATTTTGAGTGCTCATAGGGTGTAAGATATGGATCTGGAATGATTGAGGGGGATGAGTCCCATGGGTTTTCTCTCTGCTTTGTACAGTGGTATAGTGGTATGAGTGGCAACTAGTTAAAATAAGTGTGACTTAAATTTTATTTTTTTCTTTAATTGAGAATGAAAATGTTCTTCTTATTGGCAATGAGAATGGCTCAAAATAGCTATTTCTAAAGCACCCAAGAGCCTAATTTCCTGAAATACACTGTTCTCTTACATCAGAAGCTTGTCTACTGATCCAGAAATCATACAATAATTATTATAGATTACTTATTTGAAAATTATTACAAATAAAACTTTTTTAAAAGGACTTTTAAGAAATTTAACTGAGGTTCTTAAAAATTCATTGAAGTACAATTTATATAACAAAAGCTACCCTTTTAAATTGAACAGTTAAGTGGCATTTAATATTCACAATATTGTACAACCACTACCTCTTTTAGGTATTAAAACAGTTCTGTTACTCCAAAATAAAAACTCATATTTATTAAGTCGTTTCTTCTTACATCTCTCTCCCTCCATATTCTGGCAACCACCAATCTTCATTCCGACTCTGCAGATTTACATGTTTTAGGCATTTCACAAATGAAATCATACACTTGCCTTTGGTATCTGATTTCTTTCACTTGGAAGTTCATCCATGTTGTTGTATGTATCAGTACTTCATTTTTCTCTGTGACTGAATAATATCCCATTGCATGTGTATACCACAATTTGTTCATTCATTCGCCCACTGATGGACATTTGGTCTGTTTGCACCCTTTGGCTATGGTGAATAATGCTGCTATGAACATGTCTGAGAGCTTATTTTTTCAGTACCCGTTTTCAATTCTTTTGAGTGTATATGTAGGAGTAAAATTCCTGGGTTATATGGAAATTCTATGTTTAGCTTTTTGAAGAGCTTCTAAACTATTCACCACAGTGGCTGCACCATTTACATTCCCACTGCAATGTACGAGGGTTCCAATTTCTCCACAGTCTTGCCAACATTTATTTTCTGTTTTGTTTTAAATTATATAGCCAGCTCTGAAAGAATAAAGTGATGTCTCATTGGGGTCTTGATTTATGTTTTCCTAATGACTACGGAGATTGAACATCGTTATATCTGCTTTCTGGATATTTGTATGTCTTCTTTGGATAAATGTTTATTAAAATTATTTGCCCATTTTTAAATTGTGTTGTCTTTTTGTTGATACATTTTAAGAGTTATTTATCTATTCTAGATACTAGACCCTTCAAATAAAGTTATATGTGCAAATATATATGAATATCCACTTATAAAATATATAAAACTTTTAATAAAAATGAATACAATTTTAATGATAAAATTGTACATTTTAATAAATTATGCATCTAAACAATGATGTTCATAATTTCTACTATTTCACTGATTTTCTAGAAAACGTGACACAAAAATGATGTAAATATTCAGTTGCTATTTACAAGGTTTATTATCAATTTTTAACATTTTGATGGAAAAAAATTTCCAATTTTTAAGAGAAAATACCATGCAAAAGACTTTAAGACTGTAGCAAGGAACTAATACTAGAACATCCGATAGTAGTTTTCACTGGGCGTGGCTTTTTCACCAAAGAAGATTATGTAAACAACGTTTTATGGCTCCTGATACTGTAACTTGAAAAGGTAAATAATAAAAGTACTCCGGATATGTTGGAAGTACTTTGGCAACCTGCATTTGTAGAGATACAAATGTGACTTTTTAAAGCATAAATGGTCACTGACTACAAACAAATGAGAGATATAGAAGATTTATTGTACATGGAACCTTCTAGATTTTATTTCTTGTTTTTCTAAAAACCTAATCTGGAGGAATAAAGCCTCAGGTTTGCACATTTATTTTTCTTTATCTCTGGAGCCTCTGTTCTGGCAGCCTGGATGCTGGTGGCATGACCACTTGATGCCAATTTGGGGACCATTCTTACGTGATAACTTGAAGACGTCTCCGGACCTTGCCCTCATCCGTAGTTCCATGGCCACTGTGTGGGAGTTTGTAGGAGAGCAAGTGTGGGAAGACACAGTGCAGGGGTAACATTTGAAAGAAAACATCGCCAGGCTCCGTAGCTCAGCCTGTAATCCCAGCACTTTGGGAGGCCAAGGTGAGTGGATTGCCTGAGCCCGCGGGTTCGAGACCCACCGGGCAACTTGGCGAGATTTCAGCGCTACAATAAATCAAAAAAAATTAGCCGGTCGTGGTAGCGCGCGCCTGTAGTTCCCACTACTTGGAAGGCTGAGGTGGAAGGATCTCCGGAGCCCAGCAGATCGAGGCTGCGGTGGCCGGGAGCGGCCACTGCACTCCAGTCTGGGCAACAGAGTGAAATTCAAACTCGAGAAAAAAAGAAATAAAGAAAACATCAAGAAGATGCACCAATGAGTAGAGGAGAGGTGATGGGAAGATTGGAAAGCTAATGTCATTCTGAGTCCAGTCACGAACTGGATTTACATATTGAACGGCCTGCCTGTACATACGTGCCATTTTTCTGGGGCCAGAAACAAGATTAGACCCTGTAGAAGTTACTAAGATATAGAGGGAGGCACAAAACTTCATTTTCAAAACCAGCCTATAAATATTTATATATTTAGCAGTCACTTAGTGACTACTTGATTAAGGGTATTTAAATTTAATAATGGCTGATAAAGACCTGCTATTAAGGTTGTGTTTATTTATATTTGATATTGAGCATTTGATTAATGCCAGTAATATGTAACAAAGTCTTTTGAAAAGGTATTCCACACATTCCTTCTGGAATACCTGACAAGAGGCACTACCAATGTTGCATGGAAGCACAGTGGTGGTAGGAACACCGTGGCCCTGTGGACTTGGACTTATGCGATTTTAGGTAAGTTCCATAACTATCTCATTTTCCTAATCACAATCCTTGTACACAATTTACATCCAAAAGAAAGCAACCAAATTATTACTTAAAATAGAAATTTATACCTGCAGATCAAATCTGGCACACAGATGAGTTTTCTTTATTCATAAATTAATTATCCAAGGTTAAAAACTGAGAGAGAGTTCACATTTAAAAATTTGATTTTCTGGTTTCTGTTGATAAAATCAGAAGGTCTGGAAATAATAAGCCTATATTTCCCCACAGCAACAGTTTGAACCAGTAGTTGTTATCCCTTTAACTACTCTCACCAGCTCACCAGAATCCTCTCCTTAGTTTACCAGGGACTTCGTTGACCCCCTCTTTGGGTTGCTTCTCATTCTGACTGCCAGCCTGGACTCAGCAGTTACTTGATATCGGAAACTCTATTTCAAAGCATCCATTAAATCTATTTGATACAAGATTTTTAACTATCAATTTGACTCATATAAAATCAGTCTTCTCAAGGAAGATGGTGATGGTGATGGCAATCACTTTTAGAATGTTATACTAACATCTAGCAAGGTGCTTTGATGGGTCTCTGACCTCACTTTAACTGCCAAAGTTAGGGTGAACACTTCAGCCTCGGTGCTTTTAAGTGATGTATAGTTGTCATCCAACCAAACATTTCCCATTCCATCCCTATAAATAGAGCCTCAAAAGAGATCCCTGTGAGCTCCATATTGAGAGAAAATATTGTCATCACTGTAATCTGAGAAGATCAAGGGGAGAGAAGAGTAAATTAAAACATAAGATTGACTCCTACTATAAAACCCACAGGCCTCAGATTTTGGAAGATGATTTTGGACTTAGGAATTGCCTTGCACTATCCCCTAAAGGGATACAGAAGAATTTCTAGAGTTTGCAAAGTGTGATTTGAAAGCCATGGATCTAGCCCAGTTTCTGTAGCTTGCAGAGGGAGTAACTGAGTCTCAGGAAGTGAAGAAGCTTGCCCAAATCACAAGAACTAGAGCTCAAGTCTCTTGATTCTGTTTGGCAATTTTGCAGGTACACAGGGCCACTCTCATTTGCATCAGTGGGATCCTGGAAAGTTCAACTCACTTGTGTTGAATAAAACAGAAAATATGATCCAAAATGCACAACTTGAAGTGTATTTCAATGAAATTTTTTGTGACTCCAATCTCATAATCTGAATTTAAAAGAAACAATCAACCAGACTTTCAGGATTTGAATTTATCACCTGTTCGGGAGATAGAAACAGCATAAGGCATGGTTATCATTTTATAATGTATAAGAAACCCTTAGTACTTGAAGCATATTTATTAAGTAAAATAGATTTTCAAAACCAGTGGAGTTTTTAAAATAAAAGTTGCTAGAGTAATCAATAGCATTCCAGATATTTATTTGAGTTTTTCCAGCATGAACATTTTGTGCCAAACTCCTCAGTCTGCAGTGTCCCGGTGGTGACTCATCTAGAAGCAACGAGTATCTAAGTTAGGACAGTGCAGTAGGCTGTGTTTCCATTTCCTAATCCAAATTATTTTTGTTTCATATACCAATCTCTTTTAGATCTCTGGCTAAAACTCATGTCCTCCCTAACCCTATTCTCCCGACTGGGCTACCTGCTGCTCAGTGATTTTTTTTTCTCTTTGCTTTAAGCAGAACAACAGCAAGTTCCTATTACATATTAAGTTACAGAAAGGGAGGAATATGTTACTACTGGAGATTACTAATAGGGATTCTAGTTTTGTGTGCCCTCCTATCCACAGAATGTGGGAATACATTCAGCAAATTTTGTTGAGAGCCTCCTACTTTATTCCAGGTGCTGTCTAGGTCTTGGAGACAGAGAGGTAAAGAGACACATAGGGTCTCCGCTCATAGGAACTCAGATTTGAAAAGGAGAAAGAGGTAACAAGCACATACGTAAATTAATTTCTGGTGCTCCCAAGTCTCTGCCTATAGTGGAAGCAACATTAAATCCAGTAATCAGGGAAATTCCTGCTAAGGCAGTGACACCTGAGCTGAGACCTACATGAGATGAGAAGGACACAGCCAAGTGAAAACTCAAGAAATCATGTCCCAGGCCTTGAAACAGAAAAAATTCAGCCTGCAAAAAAACCACAAAGGATACCAGAGTGGCTGGAGTTTGGTGAGCAGTGGGAGAGTGGTGGATACAGGGCGAGAGAAGAAAGCCTCCGTAGAGCTTTGCTGGTTGCATAGGAGCTGGGTAAATGTACTGCCCATGTCCTACAACTGCCCATTGCCCTGGAAGTGTCTTTCCTAAAGGTGCCACTTCAACCACTGCCATCAAATATTGGACTCCTTAGACAGGTGTTGAGATACAAGGATGAACAGTGCATTCAAGATAAGCACAAAGGTAGATAAGCTTCCTTGGATACTCATGCTTCAATATTAATGATTACTAAAAGACCACCTTGCTTTAGAAATAGAGATTCATTTATAAATGATGGAGGATTCTGATACTTATACTAAATTTACTGATATGGGAGAGAAACAATTGGCTTCCGACTCAGACTACTACCCTCTTGAGAATTAATGTATTAAAAATGACCATTAAAAAGTAGTTTAGGTATCTAGCAAACACCTACAGAGTATTCTATGCCAGGCACTGATAACTATTTTTAAACTACCATCAATTCTATGGCATAGAAACAATTATTATATCCATTGCACATTCAAAGCAACTGAAACAGAGAGAATTTAAGATTGCTCAGATTTGCTTGCTTGTTACTAAGCTGGAATTCAAACCAGTTAGTCTGACTTTAACTTCCATGCCCTTACCCACTTACAGTGCTACCTCTAAAATGAGCTATAATGAACATGTTCTGTTTAAAAGATTGACATATGAGCTTTTTCTTTCATTTGAATATTGTAAAGTATTGCTTTAATCTTCTGGAGGAAATGAGAGAACGGCATTGTTTCCTGTAGGTATACAAATCATGTGTATATATTAAAGCATCATCAATTTTAAAATTTTTGTTTCCCAAAGTTGGAAATTTAGTTTAGTGTCAGAGGAATATAAGGAAATTTTATAAATATATAAATTTTTCTATTATGTCTATAGATACCTGAAAGGATGTTTCAATAGCAAACTAAAGCATGTGAATGAATGGTCATTTCTTTACCATAGAAATCATGTTTTAAATATTCTATTGAAGGCCGGGCTCGATGGCTCAGCCTGTAATCCCAGCGCTTTGGGAGGCCGAGGTGAGCGGATTGCCTGAGCCCGTGGGTTTGAGACCCGCCTGGGCAGCGAGACCTCATCTCTACAATAATTCAAAAAATCAGCCGGGCGGTAGCGTGCGCCTGTAATTCCGGCTACTCAGAAGGCTCAGGTGGAAGGATCGCCGGAGCCCAGCAAGTCGAGCCCAGCAAGTCGAGCAAGCCCGGGAGCGGCCACTGCACTCCAGTCTGGGTGACAGAGTGAGAGTCCAACTCAAAAAAAACCCAAACAAATAAATATTCTATTGAATGCCTTACTAAGACATTTATTTCAGAGATTTACCTTCTGCAGCAGTGAGAAAAATTCCAGCCCCCGACAATCAATGGTTAGCAAAGATGCTCTTATCTTTGCTTGTCAATAAACGGTAATTATAAAAGAAGGAAGATGTGTTGTCAAGCCATTGTGGCTTGACCTTGGCTTGATTGTATCTCTGTCCTAGTCACAGGATACAAATTCTTTATAATCACAGAGCAAAGCCTGGAATGTCGGACCAATGAATATTTGTTAAGATATATTTTGTCAAAGCAATTTTTTAAGTAAAAAATAGAGCATTAATTAGAAGCCAGTCGAATAAAATCATACTGCTCTAGCTTGCCAAAGATATTACCTGTATCAAAAGAAAGTGTTTATGACCAGCATGTTAGTATTGCATGCCAATAATCTGAGCAGGTGGTCATTAGAGGCTTTTGCTAGAAGCCAGATCATTTTCCCCATGAATAGCTTGGTAAGGTTCAAGCACTTTTTTCTCCCTGAATTAAAAATTTTTCCACTTCAGATTGCCGGGGTACCTGTCCATAAATGCCAAGGAAGTGTTTTAGCAATTCTTCACAAGCTGAGAATGATTTACTATGTTCAGAATTTTTCAATCTGTTTTATTGGTTAAACTCAAAATATCTGCTTTATTGGATAAATTCTAAATCTCTGTTAGGTGCCTTCTTTCTTCTTTACAAACAGCATAATTGAAAGCATTGTTTTGGTAGAATCTTCTCAGAATACCACATTATCACCATTTAAATTAACCCTAATTCATTTTACATTTGCTTATTTTACTGTTAACTTTCCCAGAACTTTTTTTTTTTTTACAATTAGAACATCTGAATTTTAATTACATTACCATCAAGAAGCTCATTAAAGTCACTTAATTGGCAACATTTCCAAAAAAACCTTAGCTGGGTTTAATATATTTTAAAGAGTTACTGTCAAAGTATAATTTCACCATTACAAACAGCTTGGCAACAACATTTGCATAAAGATCTGTCAGTTTCTGAAAAATGCTCAAATGTTGGGAAAATCAGATTCGTTAAGTCGCCTTTACTGAAACAGTCTAGAAATGGAGAAATTGTCATATATATTCATCTTTGTAACCCCTGCAGTTCCCAGAATATTAACACGCACAGCATAGGTATTCAATACATGTTTTTTAAAGGAAAAATAATAATAATGCACTTTTTGTATATTGGGGTAGATTTTTAAAACCCTACAAAAGTTCTCTCATTTGTGTTAAATTTAACCAAATACTCATTTGCTTGCTGCTTTTTTCTAATTCTTTCTAAGATATAATCAATGGTCACTTCAAATTCTGAAACCTTTAAAAATAACTCTAAGGCCAGCATTAAAGTAAAATAAAAAAATTTTAGTGGGACTAAAATTTGAGATAATTTTTAGAACTTAATTGTTTTATGGTTCCCTCTTACACATACTAGATTTTGGGGAGGGGGGGAAGGAAGGTTACCTATAGTATCTTAAACAGTGGCTTGCAATTATATTTATTGAATAAATGAATGAATGACAATCTCAAGTTTGTAATATGTGAAGGATAATTATACTTTGCAGCTTTAGTTAGGGTATTGGAGCACCCCTCCCCAAATCTCATATTCAAGTATAACATGTGGTAAAATATAATTATAATTATAATCTAGTTTCTTCCAAACAGGAAAGGCAAGATTTTAAGAATCATCCCTTTTAGTTTGGTATTTTCTACTTAAAATCTCTCCCTTTGTACTTCATGTAGCTTTTATCTTCCAAGCCAAAAGAAGAATCTAATAAAGTTCTATAAAATGTGAACTTTAAAAACAAATAACACTCAAGTTGTTGCCTTGCTTTCTCTTAATCCTCAAGGTCTTACCCCGTGTTGTTATATAGTCAGAATCAATAAATACTTGTTGAATAAATATATAAATAAGTGAACATATGCTGAGAGTTTTGAGCAAGACTTGGGTGATCTACCTGAAGGGGTCAGGGAAGGCTTCATCAATAGTAAGGTAGAAAATTTGAATCTTCCATGAACATAAGGGCATTCATTTGTTCAACAATTGTTGAGTTTCTGTTATAAGCTATGTTCCAAGACATGAGCTGTCAAGATTTCTCTGGGATAGCACTAACCAATAGCACTTTCTGTGGTGATGGAAATATTTTACATCTACACTGTCCAATATGGCAGCCATTAGCCACATGCAATAACTGAGCAGTGAAATGTGGCAAGTGTGACTAAAGAGCTGAATTATAATTTTAACTCATTTTAACTCATTTATATTTAAATAGCCACATGTGATTTGTAGCTACTTATCACATTGGGCAGTGCTGCTAGGATTTTGATGTGTAGAGATGTGGAAGAACAAGGCATCATTGAGGAAATAGAGTGTCTATGCAGGCTGATGTCAAGAGAGGAAGGGTTTGGAGAATTTGCACGGGGACAGATTTTCAAGGGCTCTATGTGTATTGTTCTGTAAACAATAAAGAATCTCTGACGGTTTCTACAAGGGAAAAATGGCACAATTAGATGTGTCCCTTAAGAAGTTTCCTCTGTGGCAGTGGAAACAAAGGCCTGAGGCTGGAAACCACTTACTGCACATTGACATTAGAATCCAGCTTTTGCAAATTCCACAAAGGCAGGAAATAAGTTGGAGGCGCAAGATTTTTGTTCTCCTTTCTATTTGTAATGATCCGGTGGTTTCCCCAGATAGAGTTTTAGAAAATGACTGTGGTTATTCTTCTCTCCCTCGTTGGAATGAGTGAATGATAAGAAAACCATGGGAACTCTCTTTGGCTTACTTCAGAGAGGCTGCTCAGCAGAACAGAATGCGGTAGTTCTCTCTGACCCTCAGGTCATGAACCATTGCACAGAGGTGGAGAAAAGGGGCTGTGACCAGTCTTGAGTCTTGGAAGGTGTTGTCCGGGATTCTGGCCAATCAAAGCACCCCTTCCTGATGTGTGAGGTATGTGGCCTGAGTGAAAGACATGGTTTTAGAAAGCAGACGTGAAAAGAGTGTTGGATTGAGAAAAATCCTAAAACCCTAAAGAAGACTGTGGTCTGTGCTCTTCAAGGATCTTCCTGCTGCAATGTTCCTGGTCTGGATTGGTTCTTCTAACTACAGAACATGAAAGAAAGCTTGAGGGTATTCTACCTGCAACTGGAAAGAAAGAATCAAGCTGGGGATAGAGAGAGATTATCCAGGGCAGTCCAGTGCTGGGAAACAAACCAGTGAAAACTCCTTTAGACAGTGGCCTGGCGGATACTTCCAACATTTGTTCAAGAAATATCTTCTGGTGACTTGATACAGATCTCTTTAATTCTGTGGTAATCACAGAGATGGCAGGCCACCCATAGTTTCTAATTGATAGTAACAGAAATAGAAATGGAGCATTGCTTTTGGAATTGCAGACATTATGGCTTTATTTTTTCAAAACGAACTTTATAATACACTAAAACCCCAGAAAAATCTCATAGTCATAAAATTTTCCTCTCTAGCTACTGATGTCCATTTAATTTATTTTTGTTTTGTTTTGTTTGGTTATGGGTTAGCAATCTGAAAGCCGTTACCATTACTAATTCTAAAAATGGATTCAAAATAGGAACATTTCCAAATTTGAAACATTTCTTAAAAGGAGCTTGAATTCAAACGTCTGACTTTATCCTTATCAAATGCTTTTGGCAATGTTGAAGAAATCTTCTGGGAGAAATGTAATAAACATTTCTTGAAGGGGCAGCATAGAGTGCAAACATCTCAAACATGATTCACTGCGTTTTCTGAACAATGCTTTTGCCTGTGCTGTTTATTTCAGTATTTGGAGCTATTACAAAAATCCCAAACTGTTTCTAGATCCTTCTCCTCCACAAGCACCCTAATAATGTCCACATACTTGCCTTGCACGAGCACTTGTTTCTCTGATAGAGTCTAGAACCTGATGTCAATGAACACAGGCAACATTAATAGTATTCAAACTTCTGACTTTATTTTTTTTCCTCAAACGAACAGGTGATAAAACATTGTCTATGTCCAAAGAACAATGCACAATTCCAGAAAATGTAAAAAATATTTAGTTTGAACTTCTGAGTCCTCCTCATTTTTTACCAGTCTTTGGAACAACATTCATTTGTTTGTTTAGACCAGCATTTTAAAACGCAAAAAGTAAAACAAGCGAACGGTCCGAGGCATTTATATGAACTTTTCAGATTGTGACACAGACTTGCATCTGCGTCATTTTTAGTCTGGTAAAGAAAAACATTGCTTTAGGAAGTGGGTCATGTGGGTATATAAGTGATTCGTGGATAGGTCGGACATGCCATGGTTCTGGTCAGAGTACCACTGAAACACAAAGAAAGAAGCTTGTTTTATTCCTGCAGCCATAGAATGCATCTAGCCTTGACGTTTTTGTGCTCTCACGACCTGATAATTTTTCTAATATTATGGGGACATCCCTCCTAAGAATACTTGAATAAATAAAATAGCTTATTTTATTTAGAGGAGGAAGATTTAAAGAGCTTTTATTAATCTCCACTACTGTCTCATATTCTTTAAACTTTTATTTTTTATATCTCAGTGACTTAGCAGTGACCAGCATCCTGGGGGATCAGGATCAGGAGGCATGGGTTCCAAAACTGTTGTGTTGTGCCTGTTACTTTTTCTTTAGAGCTTGATTTCTTCATTTGAAAAACAAAGGAGTTGGATTTGATTTTTTCTTAGGCCTCCTTGCAGCTCAAAAATTTCATGAGGCTTTTAGCCTGTGAATCTAATTCCTCTCTATTGCAGAAAATCCACAGTATAATGTAATCACATATAGCCACAAATACCCTTTATAGGAGTTAAAGTTAGCATTGTGAAAAAAGGGGGAAATAGTATTATAACTTAAAACTTTATTGTTGGAGAGATGCCAGTAAGGTTATTGTTTTTTACTCATTAAAGATGGTAGTGGTTACTATGTAATGATATATATTTACTAAGTCAAATTCACTTTGAGAGTCACAATTAAAAAAGGTTAGAAAAATCTCATGTCACTCTCTGTGAATTTTTATAGCAGATATTTAATAATTGTCCATATTTTGGGGGGTACATGTGATATTTTGATATCTGATGACAATATATAATAATTAAATCAGGATAACTGGGATACTCATTACCTCAGATATGTATTTTTTCTTTGTTTTAAGAGCATTATAATTATTTTCTTCTAGTTATTTTGAAAAATACAATAAATTACTGTTAACTATAATTTCTCTACTGGACTATCAAATACTAGAAATTATTCCTTCTATCTAAATGCATTTTTGTACCCTTAACCAGCTTCTTTTCATCCCCTACCTTCCCTTTTCAATCTGTTAAGTTAATCAAAGAAAATTTCAAAAGAGGCAGTCTTCTATCCCAGGTTCTTGTTCAATGTAAACCATTAAGGGGAAGTTTTGAGGGGAATAGGTAGCTACCAAGGATGCCCCCCACCCCTTCATTGCCTTGGCTTCCACCTCATTTTTTTTGGTTTCCATTTTCCATTCCTCATACAACCTGGATTTTAAATTGAGCTCATTCATTCATTCACTCGGTAAAAATCTGAGCATCTGTGATGGGCCAGGCATGTGCCAGTGCTAAGAATACATGGATGAAAAGTTCTCTAACCTTACCCAGAGCTGCATGACTTCAGGGAGCCTATGAGATTTCTGATAACATTCTGAAATGCTTCTTACGGTACAAACAGAATCTTATAGTTGCTTGGGGACTTCCAGGTTTTGCAGGGACCCTAAACATGTAACTACACTTGCGTACATAGGATTGTAAACATCCACTGGATGTTTGAGCTGGAAGATCATTTAATCTTGTGAACTCCTTTCTTTGTGACTCAACTGGGAACCCCAGGAGTGATCTGGCTTGCCTAGAGCTCAGAAAGTTAATGAAAGACCCAAGATTCATTTGCTAATGTTCTGCCTACTCTACCCTGCAGCCTCTTTGTCGGGTTTTACTAAAAAGATTTAAAGAAATAAAAAATAAGAACCCCTCTTTTTAGCTTCGGGGTCTAAGGCCACGAACATGAGTGAAACAAAAGTATGTACCATTGCTTGGAAATCCACTTGTGCATTAACCAGAGCTTTAGCAATCTGTGCTGAGTTTTGAAAGTGCACATTATCTGCAACAAAGAGAGAGAGAGTTAAAGTGCTGCTAAATACCAGAAAGCATAGAGTGACAATGTACTGCCTGGAAATGAACACCAACAATTATCTAGTCATGCATTTGACATTGTCAGCAGTGAGTAATCACACTCAGATATGGAAATGTCCCTGACTCTTAGGTACTGACCCTGAGCATAGGCATAGGAGGATGCTTAATGTTTCTTAAACAAAGTGATGCTGGCTCAGTATTTTTATGTGTAAGAGTCTTGCTTAAACCTCACCATCTGCTGTTCCGTGGATGAGAAGATAGTCTACATTTCTGAAATATTCTGCTCTTGCCATCACAGTTGAATTCTGGAAAAGAGAAAAAATTAACATTTTAGTTGCTGCAAGTTCTAATAGAAAACTAGCTAAATCATTGTGCAATGGACTTAGCACCAATACTGAAATTATGTATTGCTTTGGTTGATAAATATTTAAGAGTCAGAGCAACACATTTTCATCATCATTTGCATTACTTCCATCTGATTCTTAGTTTGAAAAACTGAAAGTTTATGTGTCATATGTTACATGTGAGTGAGACCTTAGGCATAAATGATGCCCGCTCAAGCTGTGTAGGGGCTGGGGGCGGGAAGAAGAAGGATCGGGAAAAGGGAGGTTAGGAAATGGGGGATGGGGAAGAATGAATAGAATCTAAAAGGAGTAAAAATCCTTTCCAGTGATGTGTTTTGCCGTTAACAAAAGATCATCATATTTGCTTGGGCACCCAGAATTAAAGCTGCAAATTCCAAATTACTGCTTTAAAATTATTTAGCACATCTGAAATAAATTAATGACCTAAATAACAAGAAAAACACTTACTTTGTAGTGCTCAAGATTATCATCCTTTGTCGGGAGACCCATGAATCTCTCTGTGTAGATAGATGCTATAAAAATATAAGAATATGTTGTTTCATGTGATAAATGTCACTTTTTTAAACCAATAAAAGCCCCTAGCTTAATAACTGTTTCTCAGTTCTCCCATGTGGAGCTCTTGAGGTAAATTATTACTTTACTGTCCTCTAATGGTTGTCCTCAAAGAATGTGTGTCATCTCTGCAATTTGCCTCAACAGAGATAGAGAGGTAATCAAGGAAGAGACTGTGGAAACAGAAGCATCTAAACATTTCTTTTCTAGGGTTGGTTTTAATCTTTTTTGCTTCCTTCCTTCCTTGAAGGGAATGTTGAGGCACAAATGATCCATAGAAGGACCTCAATATGTTTTTTTTAAACAATCACAAAATCAGCCACCTCTAGTATTTTATTGGTGTCTTATTTCATCAGGGTTAAAAATATGTCCCCCAGATTCTTCACTCCTCTAAAACACACACACACACACACACACACACACACACACACACTTTTTTTCTGAATAAAAATTCCTTACAAATAACAATTGTTTCATTTTTACCCCAACAAAGGGAAGAGGATCCGATGAAAGCTAAATTTTGGACAATTATTAGAATTACTTCCAAATAATACTGCATTGATGTTAATCCTAAAAATAGGCACACACAGCAGGGGTACTTCTTAAACATATTTTTTGTTTCTTTGATTTCTGGAGCTGGCATTGCAACTCTTGACATGGAGGTGAATTGCTTGGCCCCTGGCCTGACTTTACATAAAATGTGCTTAAAATCCAGTTATTCTGTAACTATATGCCTGCAAAATCAGAGTTAGCTCTGACTTTAAAGATTTGGTTCAGCAGGGGCTTCAGGTTTCTAGGAGAAAATAAGATATTGGATTATGGAAGAGCCCTTCTTTACTCTTGAGATTTCTCTGATTGCTATAACATGATTATAATGAATCATATAAACAACCTTGTTTATAGATTATATTTTCCCCAGTGATGCTGGGGTGAATTTTCCTGTGTAATCCATTTTCCTAGCAACCTCAAATATAGAGTAATTATGTGTTAAATGTTTTCACGGCAATATTTATGAAATGTTTCCATACCGTAATATTCCCAGCTGGAGACGGGAGCCACTGCTATCCCGCATTTGAAAAGACCAGTTCCGGATGCAAGGGCCAGAGAGGAAACATAACCTCCATAGGACTGTGGAGACATTGTTAGGAGTCAGTCCCAGATTTCCTTTCATAAGCTTTCCTCCATATGTTTACAGCAACTCTACTCACAACCAGGACTGAAGGGAGCTGGGGGATATGGCTAAGGGTAGATTAAATATCTATCTCGCATCCTTGGCAGCAAAGTCCAATAGACACAGCAGTCATTTAATCCCTAATACATTGGAAATACTTGGTGTGCTGATCAGAATAGACCCTCTTAAAACATGATAAGAGTCGTTTAAGAGATAGCTACGATTGCAATTTTTCTGCACACACACACGCACACACACATACACACAAATCTTTTTTTTCCACTACATATTTCTTACTAGGATCTTGTTAGAAAAAACAAACAACTAAAAAACAGGATTACATTTGAAAGAAATGCACAGAAAAAAGGAAATTATTACCAAAATATAAATGTAAGATACTTCCTTACATTTTGCAAAAGTCCTGTGAGGCAGAACGTGTATCTATGTATTTACTTATTTATTTTCATAACAGCAATCAAAGAAAGGACATAAGAATCTTTTGGATAGTTTAGATATGGCCATAGTTTGTGCATGCCACGGTGGTAAATATTCTGTTTTGAGATTTCTGACATAGCACCTCAAAGCAAGAAAAGACATTGGTGTCTTTAAAACCTTGTGTTTCTCCTTCCAAACTTAATGGAAAAGCAAAGAAATACAAAAGGGGATATACACTGTAGAGTCAGGAGTAGGTTTAGCTCTCATCAGTTTCTGTCCCTGAGGAATCAAGAGGTGATTCAGAAATGGGACCCTGCTAATAGCAAGAGATCTCTCCTATGTCAGTTGGAAATTTGAACCTTTCCCTAAATGTGAAGAAATGAACAGAGTGTCACAATAATGCTGCATTTCCTTGTGTAAACCATATTTGGTCTGTACTAACATGCTGTGAGAGAGGTGCTTCTCCTGGAAATGTGGACTAAGCAGTCACCTGGGAAATGGACCCCAAAAATGTGTGCACTAGATTAGGAAGTGATTCTCAGTGTTTATTCTTGCCCTGATACATAGATGTCACTAAAAATCAGAAGGGGTGAGTGTGACTCTCCAACTAAAGTCATGCCTTGTTTTTAGAATCTTATTACCACAAATTTCTGGGAATCACTTCCCTCTGGTTGGGACAGATCATATCACCCTTTACCACAGAAAAAAATCATTCTTCAGAGAGAAAGAATGAGTGAGAGAGTAAGAGCAAGAGAGGTAGACAGACATACGATGGCAGTAGGTCAGTGGCAGGGGTCTATTTTTAATTCACGAAATACATGGAACGAGAGAATAAGCTAAACAACTCTCTTGAATTCAATAGTTACATGAATAATTCTTTAACTGGCTTACGGTTTTATGTTTCCTGCTCTAGGAAATTTTATTGAGGACCATTAGCTACAAAACACAGAAGAAAAGAGGCTGCTCTGTTATACCATGGCCTGTTTTTATTATACCTGGAGGAACATTAAATCATGTATTAATAGGGGAAAATATTTATTTCAAAAACAGAAAAATATTTGGGCTTGAAAATCATTTTAATAAGGGAAAATTCTCTATCTGTTTGAAACTTTCACTTAAATAAAGAAGATTGTTTTGATTATTAGATTAGCAACAACTCTTACTGAAATGGAGAAGCTTTTCTTCCTTCTTAATTGTAAGTTCAAATGTCAGCAGAGTAAGCCTGAGACCTTTAGAAAAATTTTTATTGTTTATGGTTTTAGTGAAAAGGTGTGTTAACTGCAAATTCACTGGGTCCTGCATCTCCTCTCCTGTGCCCCAGAGCAGAAAATAAAATGAAATAACACTTGAAATTAAAATAAAAGCTTTTATATAACAGAATTTTTTTGACATTTCTGTTCATATCTTAGGAATTATCAATCTATATCTATTCAGTGATTAGGTGATTGTGCTGCATTTAAATAAAATTTTCCTCTTTTCAGAATAAATACAAATTTTCTCTCGAAATCTGTAAGAGCAAAAGCTACTGTATCAGCAGCACAACAAAGAAGGTGTATTTTAAATTCTCAGGCAGCTTAGAAAAGCTATTCCTATTGTAGAAATGAAGAGGGGGAAAAAAGAAAACCCGAGTTGACTTTTTCCTGCTCTCCCCATGAGTGGGGCTCCCAGGCAGAGTGGGTGGCTGCTGCAAGAAAAGAACCCACAGAGCAGATTGGCCATGAGAATTCTAGAATTTTGTCCTTTGCACTCAGATGCCTTGCCATTTTGTTTAAACGAAGGATATCTTTAAAAACATTCTTAGAAGGGCACAGAATTTTGAAGGAGGGTTTATGGAACACTCTTATTTGAGCACTCATGCACACTGAAACATTTTTACCTATAGGCAATAATAGTAACTGGCTAACATTTGTACGGCCAAGGTTATTGCAATAGCCTTTGTGGTCCCACACAACCTGTCTCTCATTTCCCACCTCACATCTTCCTCCTATTTTCTCTTCCCTTTGCTCATTGACTCTCTTGGTGTTCTTTGGACTCTCCAAGTAAGATCTATCCTTAGGACATTTACAATTGGCATGACCTCTGCCTGGAATGCTTTTTCCCCAGAAATTGGTATGCCACACATCCTTCCCTCTTCAAACTTCAAAGATCATCTCAAAGGAGCCTTTCCTGTCCTGATTTAAAATTGTACTAGCCCTGTACTACCCCCTTTCTTGTTTTGCTTTTTACCTAGCATTTAACCTCATCTAACATTCCATATATTTTACTTAACTTGCTTATTGTCTTTCTTTGCAATCATTCCCAAATCCATAGGGGTAGAGATTTTTGTTTGTCTTGTCAATCAATGTATCCCAAGCACTGAGAATATTGCCTGACATATGGTTGAATGAATATTTGTTGAATGTATGACTTGGCTATTGTCTTACTCATCTAGTCTTCATAGCATCTTGGTGAGAAATTTGTTGCAGCATTTTGCAGTGAGGAAACTGAGGCTCAGAGTAAACTTTCAGTGGCTATGGAGTCAGTAAGCAGTAGAGCTGAGACTCAAACCCAGGACACTTGACTTTGCAACCCATGCCATTTCCTCTATATCCCTATATGAGAACAGCCTCTTTTGGGGGAACTGTAAGTTCAGAGTCTAATATAGTCTCATTAGAGGTGCATTTGTCCTACTTTTACATTGTTGATTACACATAGCAATTCAAATTACTTATAATTAGTCACTGGAAAAGAAAGGAACTAAGATTAAATCATGAACTAATGCTTATTCAACACCACCTGGCTAGGCCTATATTAACAAAGCAAAGCCCAGAAATGAAGCTGTTATTCTAATAATTTAGGCAAAACCCTTGTCGCTCTTCAATTGTCAGAATAATTGCTTCATCTTTTTATTGCATACCAAGGTTTTGCACCTCTGACACTATTAACATTTTGGGCTGGATAATTCTTTGTTACGGGGAACTGTCCTGTGCATTGCAGAATGTTTGACAGCATCCCTGGCCTCTACCCACTAGGTGCCAGGAGCACTCTCCCAGTATCACGATTAAAAATGTCTCCAGACATTGTCAAATGTCTCCTGGAGGGCAAGCTCACCTTGATTAAGAGCCACTATCATAAACAGATATGACTTAGGCATCATGATGGATACATAGTAGATATTTTACCAAGTAGCTAAAACCAGGGCTTACTGGGCCTTGGATTATGTAAGCCAGAAAAATGAAAGAGGAAAATAAAAATGCTTCCTCCCCACTTCTTGAACCGGATAATGAAAGGAAATGTGGGATTTGGAGCTTATTGACCAACTGACTCAAAAAAATTTTGTCTGGTTGGGTATGATGTTTTCCTTAGACCTCTAAAGTGCCCAATACTTTATGGAAACAGAAACCTTCTGATTTAGAGCGCAATAATAGCTAAATAGCTCTCATAGTAATTCTCAATGCCTTTCTCTTTCCCATTGCTAATACGGTTAGTATACTGTAAATGATTACATCGAGCTATGATCTCTTCCCAGTTGCTACTTTGTTGTCTAAATTTAGGCTTTTTTAAAAAAAATGTATTCCCAGTATTAATGCTCTCCTAGCCCCATCCTCTCTTGAAATTTCAGGTTGTCCTCCACTTTGAAACCAAAATTATCTTTCTAAGACACCAATACCATGCCCTGTTGACTCCAAGAGCATGTCTCCAGAAGGTGCCCATGGGAGATATTGTTTGTATATATTTAGGGTTGGGAAAGGAACAAAGAATTGTGGAATCAAATATTTTTTGGTAATACTGTGCTAAACAAAATTTAGCAGGTTTCCTTACTAGTTTTCATAGAGTCAGCACACACTATTACATAGAATTTATGATTTTCCAAAAAAAGTTTCCATATAAACCTTTCCTGAAAAATCTCCTGGTCCTAGTGAAACACACATTTGGAAGGACATTGATTTATAAAAATAAAATTAGTTTAAAAAAATATCAAAAGTGCTTGACATGGCCAAGCATTGTGCTAGACATTTGAGAAACAAAACTAATGGGACACTTTAGTCCATTTCCTTGATGAGTATATGTTCTTATAGTAAAAAAGCCAACAGGCAGACAATATAAAACATAGTAATTCCTATAAGAGAAACATAAAGAGCTACTGCAACACAAAGAAATCTGAAGTAAGTCTTATAGACAAAAGTGAGTTTTCCATTTTAAAGTGAGGAAGAGTTGGGGAATGAAAAAAGAAAATGATCATTGCAGGTGCAGGGAACAGCATATACAAAATCATGGCAACAAGAAACACAAGCATAATTTAAAAATATTTCTTAAAGTCTACAGAGAAGTGGAGAGAAATGAGAGTAAACAGGTAAGCTGGAGTCAGTTGACAAGGATCTTGCAGGCTAAGAAATATATTTGGGTTTTATGTTGCAGGCAACATGAAGTCCTAAAAAATATATAAGCAGAAAAACAACGTGGTAAAATCTGCTTGAAATGATAAATTCATTATCAACATTACAGCTTGTGAGGCCAAAGCAGAGAGGACAGTTAAGAAGCAATTGGAAGAGTTTAAATTGATGCTACCCAACCTATGGTCCGTGGACCAAAAACATCAGCTTTACCTGGGATCTTGTTGGAAATGCAAACTCTTGGTTCCCACCCCAGAGCACTGAATCAGAATCTCTGGTGGAAAGGCCCTGGAAGCTGTGTCTTAACAGATTCTCCAAGTGATGTTTATGCAAGCTAAACACTGAGAAGTTCTGGTTAAATTGCATATGAAGAAGCTCAAACTAAGGCAATGTCAGTGGGGATTTTGAAGAGCAGACTTAGATGTTTTAAGGTAGAATTAACAGAACTAACTAACCAACAGAATGTTGAAGTCTGGAAGAGGAGCAGGTTGAAAATGGCTCTCAGGTTTCTAATTTGGGTGACTAGGTGTGGAGGGGCCTTTATTGAATATTAAGATTTGTTTTAAAGAAGACTTTTAAAAGTTTACCATAGAGGTAAGTTAAGCTTGAGGCCCAGGTAGGATCATTTGAGAGAGATTACTGGTAGGCATTTGAAACATGGAGCTCAGAAGAGAGATGGGAGCTATTTGCAGGGCTCTTTAAAACCACAAGGTTATGCCCAAGGAAATGAAGAGTAATGAGGGTCAAGGCCAGAGCCAGTGAAACACCAACATTTAAAGAATAAATGAAATATAATGATCATAGAGACACAGGAGAATGAAAAGAAGGTGTCACAGAGCCATGTGCAGAGGCTCCTCTCCTTTATGTGACCGGAAAGAACTGTGTTATCTGGCTACCTACTTATCCAGACTCATTTCCCACGCTTTCCTATGATACTGATTTGAATCTGCCCAGGAGTTGTATCCATCCTTTGGCAGTCCACTTATTACGTTCTTCTCCCCGACGTGCTCTCAGAGTCTACCTTGCAAACATTGCCATATTGGAAAACAAGCAATAAGGAGAGTCTAATATACTATTTCAGTGGCATTTGCACAATAAGATGTGCTAAGAATCATTTATTGAAGAATTTCAGGCTGATAGAGATGTATTTTTGGGTGATGAATGGATTTTTCAAAATCATCACACATAAATGGTTCCCTACCAAACTAATACCTAGAATGTTCTATAAACGAAATCAAAAGTTCTACTTTATGGTTAATTCAAAGACTGCAGTAAAAGGAAAGTCTAACTAAGAGAAATGTTAATGATTACATGTGTGTGTTCAGCTTGAAATTTGAATCTTTCAAGGATTTACTTTAGGAAATTTCATAAAAATGGATGGTAGGAAAGGTCTTATCTGAAGCATTTCACTATAAAAATATTTCATTTATTTCTACTCATTTGAATTCCATTCTGCTTAGATATTTAACATTTGATCGTTTTAAGAAGGACCAAATGGCTTGAAGTAACAACTTTCTTCAAATCCATAGCAGCTCTTCATCTGGTCACTGAGCTGAGAGTTGAACTGAATCCTGCAGATTCCCTTCAATATTGGGTTTCATTCCCTTCATCTTGTGCAGGCCGTTCTCAGAGAAAACAGCCAAGAAAAACAACCCAAGCACAAATGGCTGCAAATTGACTTGCAAATGTACAAATTCAGACCAAAAAGTGAAACAGGAAATCTTCTTTGAAGGGTAATTATCATAATTTATAATGGGCAAATCTAAACTCTTTCCAATATTTCTCTAAACTTTCCAGTGACTTCATTGCCCATAACTGATAAGTTTTGCCACTTCCTTTAAGGTGTATTTTCAAAATCCAACAGCTCTTCAAACATTGGAAATTATCTCCATGACCTATAATTAGAAAACTAAAGCACAAATTAACATTAGGTATAGCAAAATAATTTGATTGTAATAAAAAAATCAAACAGCTAAGATATGACTCCGCTAGGCCAGGTACTCAGAAATTTATATTCTAAAAGTTCCTATGGTTCCAAACTTTAGCTCAGATTTTTATAAAAGTAAATATAAAATAAAAGATATATATTTAAGGTTAAAACAACAAAGGAAATTAAACCTTGATGAATATGGTTCAGTTCAGTATGCGATAATCTAAAAACAACTAGTAAAAACATGTCAATTATGAGTTAATTTGCTGTACAGTGATTAAAAAAGAGATTAAAAAAAGGAACAAACACTTAAAACCACCACTTTAAAGCCCAGATTATCCAAATTGACTGTTTCCATTGACAGATTAAATTATGTTGCAACATTAACATTTCATGAGAAACCTTATAAGCGAACACTTTAGGAAATGATGATTGCCGAACTGAATAACAGGCATAAAACATATAAAACAACTCACCCAGCCCCATATGGCTATTCTTTTTTCATCAATGAAACCCATTTCTATGAATTTTCTAAAGTAAAAGAAACAAATTTTTAGAATTTTAAGTGTGTACACATGACATTTATTTTATTACACAAGCATATTTAATTCAAAATTTAATAGAAACGCTACATTTTCTTTGTTTAAACACATGCATAATAAGGCTGCATTTACAAATAATTAAAATAATATTACCATGTCTTCTGCAAAAGGATAAAAGGATTCTCTTAGACTTTATTGTACAATTATTGAGTAATACCCTCAGAGCTGTAAGGCCTACTATCCTAATTATGTGGAAGATTAGCTACCTGAGACTCAGAGAGGTCAAGGGACAGCCTCATAGATTTAATAACACAAGAAGTAGCAGCACTAAATTTTGAAATTTCCAAATCCCCAGCTATTGGAAAGAAGGATTTTATTGTTGCTGTTTTAAATTTTATTAACTTCTTATCACCTTGTTTGTTTAGTTGTTAATGATCACCTTTTCATTTTCAGTGACACGAGAAAAATATACATCTCTCTTCCATTTCATACTTAGATACCCTCAGTTCATTATGCCATGGGCAATTACATTTATTCCTTAGAATATGGAAATGAATCGTTTTCACTCCATCACAGAAGAGCCTCCACTTGGAAACTATTTTGAAAATAAATCTTTCCTTAGGAGCAAGGGGCTATACTGAAAGACAACCCTCAAAAAGGCATGGGAAACCCTCCAAGTCGATACAAAACAAGAGTGTTTCAAGCTAATTTATATGATGTTCTCCTGATGGCTGGTGTTCTAGAGCAATTGTGATTTATTTGAGGAATGGTTTGATAAAAACTCAATCACAGAGAAACAGGGGTAGAAAGAAGCAAACCGGATGAGCCATTTCAGAAGCCACTGTATGCGACAAAAATGGGAAGGAGGGGAAAAGACCAAAGGGAGTCATATAGTCCATAAAAATACTATTTTTTCATTCCATTTATTTGCTTTAATGACCTTTCTCATCAGTTGTTCTCTGAAGGTAGAACGGAGCGATTTTCATTACTTGAATAATGTAGTTTCTTAAAGGGATTTCACAGCAACCATTTCGCTCCTTGCATTGATTCAACATGCACGTTTCTGATGCATAGAGGAGTTGGGCAAATGCCCGGGACAAACAGATGGGAAGAGGCCCCGTTAGTCACAGCTTACCCGACACTGATTCTGAAGGACACTGAGGAGTCTACAGAGAAGAAATGCGGTAGCAAACGGAAAGTTGCTACCTGTGTGGATGCTGCTCATGGTATACGAGAAAATGTGCAGCAAATTGTGGCACTGTGGCAATTCATGCACAAACTTCAACAACCAAATGAAAGAAGAGAAAGTTCACTTTCTTGTTTAAAAAAAAAAATCTTGCTTCTAGTGCTTGAAGACAATTCTGAGCCATAAAATCAATCGTGATTTTATGATTTCCCAGAAGCTAGCAATCATACTGCCTTGCATCTGGGGTAAAAAGCAAATAACAGGTGATACATGGGAACAGGAAATTCTTAACAGCTTTCTTCCTAGGTTTATTCTGAAAGGATGACATTTACAGGAAATGATAGTGCAATAGTTAACATGGAAATGAAACATTAACACTTAATGTGGCAGGACTAGGTTAAAGGTTAGCTAGATAATCTGAGCACTTTGAGACCAACAAGGCTCTATAAAATTCACTTCTAAATTCTGAAGAGTTTCCAGGAGGATTTTCAAAAATACTGTTGATAATGTGCTTAAGTCAACAGAGAAAAGGATGTTTTTCTAATTTTAGAAGATGGATTAAACTTTAAAACTTTTGTTCATAAAAATGGCCCTAGGTCAATTTAGAATTCTAGTAATAAATTATTATCCTATTTTAGAAATGTTCTTACTGATATCATCTACAACAGAATGATAGAATACTTATTCTCATATAATTCTTCTCCACCACTAATCTAAAGTTATGCAAAATTTCAAAGTTGTAGGAATGTCAAAAGTGCCAAATAAACCCCAAACAAATAGAATTGCCCTTATAACCACTGAGGTTTATGGATCTCATGTATGCGTATGCATATACATATACATATATATATATGTATATATATATATATATATATAGAGAGAGAGAGAGAGAGAGAGAGAGAGAGAGAGAGAGAGAAGCCTTATGAAAGCAAGTCTCAGTTTCACTTATCTTTGTGACCTCACAAGCCTCTCCTTTGAAGCATTCTCTTTTGTATAGATAAAATTGTGGGGTAGTATGACTTATTTTTCCCCTGCTTTGCTTTGTTTAATACATGCCTTGACAAGTATTTACTGTTGTTTCTGAATATATACATATAATTTTCTTTTGGTGTGTAGAAAATTTAGCCAGATTGCATTTTGTGAGAAATTCAAGAAACAAATTTCATTCTCTGGGGGAAAATTTGAGGGCCACAATAGAGGGAATATAATCTCAATTCCCTATGTCAGCCATTCAGTGTCTTCTTCCTAGAACACTTCTTTAGAAGACATGATGAAAACATCCCCAGGATTATTGTTGTAAGTTTATTCTTTTTAGCTTTGTTTTCTCAAAGCACTGGGTTTCAAGCCTTCCTTTTCACTTTTGCATTGAAATAATGATTTCAGACAAAACCAGACCAGCTCTGGCTACCATCTCCAATGTTGCTTATGTGCTTTGCATGGGCCACATAGCCTCCCTATGCCCATTGGAGTGTTTACTAAAAGTTTCCTCTGACAGCAGTGCTGCCCCCTCAGAGCAGAGTGTGGGTAGTTTATCCACTTTTACCAGATCATAATAACGGTGAAACCAGAGATTGTAAATTGTACAATTTTATATAGCGTATACTGGAATGACGTGCATTAATATTTGATATGTTGTTGAATAACTGAGTAAATGGGTGAACATATATGGCAGGAAGAATTTGTTCAGATCCCATCCTGAAAATGGCTTAGAGACAGTAAAGGTATCTACTTGTTACCTTTAGTCCATCTTCATTTCTAAATGCCACAGACAAATTGGTATTACTGAGCCGGGCTCGGTGGCTCAGCCTGTAATGCCGCACCGTGGGAGGCTGAGATGAGTGGATTGCCTGAGCCCGTGGGTTTGAGACCCGCCTGAGCAGGTGAGACCTCATCTCTACAATAAATCAAAAAAATTAGCCGGGCGTGGTAGCATGCGCCTGTAGTTCCAGCTACTTGGAAGGCTGAGGCGGAAGCATCGCCAGAACCCAGCAGGTCGAGGCTGCAGTGGCCGGGAGCAGCCACTGCACTCCAGTCTGGGCGACTTTGAGACTCCAACTCAAAAAAAAAGAAAAAAAAATTGGTATTACTGTGAAAATTGGCAGAAGGTAGAATTTGTGGCTTTGTGTTCTATACATTGAACATAATGGCTTAGGTTTAAAATTTTATTTCAAACAAGAAAAACATTAAGCAACAATTTCTTCTTCTTAAGTTTAAATGCTACAGTGGTGGTAAATAAACAAAGTGTGATGACCTATTTTATTGTTATTGGTCAGTTGTGATGATGATGATGATTTTTAACCAATGACAGAAAGAAAACACTTTTTAGCTTGACCAACTTTGGTAAAGATCTAGTTAAGTTACAAATGAGGCATGATTTTTATTTCTGTTTTCATGTAGTGTCAGGATTAATGTGTCCTTGATGTTTTTGTATGGTTTTAATGCAAATAGATGTGAGCTGTGATGAAAAACAAAATCCCTTAAAGAATGAGACTGTAAGTGTGACAATTGTGTTAATATTCTCATTAAGGCACTCTACTGTCTTTACATGAGAAACTAATGTCTTGATGGAGTTTTTATTTGAACTGTCTTCCCTTAAGTTAATAGTGGAAAGGCCAAAAATCTGGGTTAGTAAGAAAGAGGGAATCTCCTAGAATTTGAGTAATGGCAACAGACTTTAGGGTTAATAATCCATTTATGAATTTGTCATATTTTACCCAAATAGACTTTGGTTTTAATAGAACATTTTGTGTGTAAGTGTATATATAAGACTGTTCACAGAATGGAAGAAACACTTGAAAATATATGGGTTATGAATGCCTTTCTATTTTTAAAAAATAATTACTTGTAAGTATACTCTTCTGCTTTGATTAGAGTCAAAATTAGAAAAGTGTTGTAAAGGCCTGGCTCCTAGCTGCTAAATACAATCTGTGTTGTGATATATGTTGCACTGAAATCAGTATCTATTAATGACACTAAATTAATAAAAAAATGTACTGAAGAACTTTCTAAATTGCTCTTTACTTGCAAAATAGTGTTTGACCTTTAATTGTCCCACATACATATCCATCCATGACTGAGAGTACAGTAAGCCAGTAAGCTTTAGATTTATGAACTATTATTCTCTGGTACTGACACCATAATAAACAGAAACCCAACAACTATAAAGACATAGCCAGAAGAATCTTGCACAGTATTTCTAAAGAAACAACAACTGACTGTATTCTTTGTTTCAGGAAAAGATGATTGAATCATAAATTATGGTTGAAAATATAGTTGGGAAGAAGAAATCAGATTATAAATATGTCTTTCCTCTAAATGTTTTTGTAGTATAATTTCTGTTATGTAAAATGAATATGTTTTTGTCAAATGAAAATAGGCAAACACTTTCATGCTACCATAGTTGACTGACAGCTTAGCTTAGCCATAAATGAATGCCCAACAACTACAAATATGTAGTTCTGATAATATCTTGAGCCATTTCGAAACTTATGAGGTAGACTCTACAATCCTTGAGTAAATTCAAATACTTATTTTTCTGTAGCTCATCATTAGAGTTACATACATTTTTCTACCAATTGTGAGCCATAGTTATAAATGAAAGGATATTAGAATGACTGACAGTGTATCAAAAGAGGGTAGTTGTCATTTGGCACTAGAAATCATTTTTCTACATATTTATTAGCTCTCTTCCATAAATAATTTTTTTAGTATGTGGCAAAAAATGTCACTTTAAAATTAATGATAGTTTTAGACCAAGCTAGGAAAAGAGACAGAAAGAATTAAGTCATTAAAGATGGAAAAAGGCAATAGTGATTGCGTGACATTTGCATGTTGTTGTATGTTGACATCTGCTTGAATGAGAAGGTGCTTACCTGACAGCTGTAATCTGGTCTTCAACTTCGTAAACACCCAGCTTTCTATATACTGCATACAGGAGTTTGTCACCTTGGAAAGCCGTTCCTCGACCATCCACCAAGGCAATTACCATCCCTTCCTTACTTGCAAGATAAGATATCCAATTAACAGCAAATACAGACCTTACACTCTGACTGCAGGGACCACCATACCTAAGGGGGGATAAAAAAGAATCTCTGATTCCTTTATAAAATTCAGCTTCCCATACCTTCCCATCCTGACCACGCATTGCCTCTAGTAATTCCCAGTACAATTATGTGATAAAATAACAATGGCGTTAGAACTGGCTCAAAATCAAGAGACCAGGCTTTTCCCAGAGGTTTGCTACAAGGAAGTTGTTTTGGGACACAGCCTCTCCTATTCCCCAAAACGGATACATCTAGGGTTGGCATTTCAAGGAATATGTGTGGGTTTTTCGTCATTTCTGCCACCTGCCACTTGCTAAAAGCAGACATAAGATATACTAAAAAAAATGCATGGTGTTTTAAGCAAATTGTGTGTAGGTCAGCACTGATTTTGGGTGTGATTCCACTAAATGTATTCTATTCCTTTATTTCATTTCTAACTCAATTACATAAGACGTTAAACTGATTTACAATATTTTTTTGGCTGCAATTTCTCTATCTCTAAGGTATTCTGACACATTCGGCAATTTGCCATACAAAGGAAATTTAACACAGCAAATGCAAGCAAGTCCATCTAAAATCTCAAAACTTCCTCAATCTATTTTAAATAACCATATTTTATTTACTCTGATTAGTTGAGGAATATATAAAAACAGCATCAATAGGAACTGTTACCAAGGAGAATGGTTCATTCTATTTCATAAATGTGTATTTCATCCAACATATTTTCAGTAAATAGTTTTTTACACTAAAGAAAATATTACATACACTTGAATTAGCAAGGGATACTTCTTTGATCTGTCAAATTGAGGAGGAAGAATCATCTTGTACCATAAACCTTTGAAAATAAAAAAAGGAGAAAAATCTTTATTCCACAATACTTACAGCATCATTTATTTTATTTAATAACAATATATGCTATAAAATAAATGTAAATTTATTTTATAATTAATACAACTATGATAGATTTATTTTTAATTAATTTTATAACATATTTTTATATTTGCTTTATAAATGACTAGAAATCTTGAATTAGTATTTGTTCTAGAAGCACACATTCTAAAATTGAAAATAGATAACCTCTTTTTAAAAAACATCAGTGCTAAAAGACAGCCATGGAGATATAAAATCAGTCATATTCACAAACTTACTAAAGATATTTAATAAAACTAAATTTTGTTCCAGCAAGATTGTTTTAAATAAGATCCTGTAATATATCATAGAGCTTAGACTGTAATGTTCACAATTTTTTAAAGCAAGAAAAGCATTTAGCTTCATATCTATCTATAAATAAGAAATTTTGAAAAAATCTTACTAATTTCATCCACTTGAAGTTTCTTAATTTCCTCTTTAGGCAGCTGGATATTTTTTAAAGCATTTTCCAATTCCTTGTTTTCTTCCAGGATTTTAATTTCTTTAAAAAATAAAATTTTCATTTTAGTTAACAGTATTTCTGTTAAAAAAATTCCTTTTCTAAAATTGCTTTGGCTTTAATATGGATGAAACCGAAACAGTGTAAGTCTTGCTTAAGAAGTTTCATATTGACAAACATATTTTTAATCCAGCCTTTAGAGCAGATATGAGCTTATAAAGGGCATCACATTTTAAACATTGTCTCCTAAACTGATCTTTATGACATCGAAACACATTTTGAGCAGAATCACAGATGCAACAATGTTTATTCAATCACGTATTCCCATTTCCAGCTGTTTTGTTTTCAACTTAAAGCCATAACCTCATTGAGTAGGTGATATTTTTCTTATCATCTACTAAGAAAAGGTAGTAGAAAAAAAATCTAGCTTGCTGAGGCCCCAAATTTAAAATAATTAACTGTGTAGTTACAATTTTTTTTTAATTTTCAAAGTGTAAAGACAAGTATTATTTCTGTGATTTTTAAAAATCTTTTATTTCTCATCCTTTTCCTGTTGAACTTGGATATTCTCTCTTTTTTCAGTAATACTATATATACCATTCCTTCAAATCCTTTCTCTCAAGGTGGTTTTATATCTTAGAAAAACAACAATACATATATACACACTATGCTCTCTTTCTGTCTTACATCTTTAAAATAAATGTAAAAGCTGCTGTTTATACTTGAACGCAGTTACATCCACACTTTAATTGTTGAAATTTAACAAATCCATTGATCTTCTGAATCTGTAGATTGGTGATACATGCAGATAGGTTTCTAATAATAGCTTTCTATAGGTTTCATCTTGAGCAGAGATTGACACCGGTATCTTCTAGAGAAAGGTTAGTCTCTCATATAATACATTCAGTGTGTGGCTTTATATTTATTTATTTATTTTTGAGTAGGAGTCTCACTCTGTTGCCAGGCTAGAGTGTAGTGGCATGCTCACGGCCACTGCAGCCTCGACCTGCTGGTTTCAGGCAATCTTACTGCCTCAGCCTTCCAAGTAGCTGAAACCACAGGCATGCGCCACTACACTCGGCTAATATTTTGATTTATTGTAGACACAAGGTCTTGTCACGTAACTCAGGTTGGTCTCGAACCCCTGAGCTCAGGCAATCCTCTTGCCTCCACCTCCCAAAGTGCTGGGATTACAGGCTGAGCCACTGCACCTGGCTGTAGCTTTATATTTTAAAAGAAGCTCTGGAGCCGGCCTCGGTGGCTCAGCCTGTAATCCTGCGCCTTAGGAGGCTGAGGTGAGTGGATTGCCTGAGCCCGTGGGTTCGAGACCCGCCTGGGCAACTTTGTGAGACCTCATCTCTACAATAAAAAAAAAAAAAAAAAAATTAGCTGGGTGTGGTAGCATGGGCCTATAGTTCCAGCTACTCGGAAGGCTGAGGCAGAAGGATCGCCGGAACCCAGCTGGTCGAGGCTGCTGTGGCCGGGAGCCACCACTACACTCCAGTCTGGGCGACAGAGTTAGACTCCAACTGAAAAAAAATAAAATAAAAGAGCCTCTGGATGACTTTTAAGATTTGGCTATTGATACAAAAGATGTCCTGTGGACTTCTTGTTTTTATGCCTTCTTGAAAAAGTGGTCCCTGTAGAGAGGGAACTGGAGGAGTACACTAAGTTTGCCAAACCACTTCTCTTGTAACTCTCAGTTTTCATATACTCATGGCATTTTGCTCCAACATGTTATATTTAATCTTAGCACAAGTATAGATGTTTTGGGTATGATTTGTATAAGATACATAATGAATTTCACATTAACTTTGGGTAATCCATCAGGAAAGAGATACTTGTGACACCTTAAAAGTTAAACCCCAAAAAATAAAACGAATACACAATTCTAAGTATAGTAGAGCCAGCTTTTCATTCTCCTCATGTGGATTCTGTATGTGGAGTTGTCATGGATAAAGGGACTCCTGTGTGGCACAAGCACAGAGAATGGCCAATTGATTGACTGATTGCTATTTTTATTATTTTTCCACAGGCATTGGAAGTTGGAGACAATATCCAAGTGCTGTTATGTTGTTATGACTTTAACACCTTCTCCATTCTCTTCATGACTATTCAACTTTTCTGATTCATGACTTAATGACATGACAATTTTAATCCAAAGGCTCACTAATGCTTCAACAGTCCAGAGTTGCACTTTTATGGATAGTGAGTGGGCAACTTTTCCACTTCTTGGAGCACAAATGAAGTTTTACAGGGCTGTGGGGAGAGGGAAAGGTGGTAACTAGTCTTTTCTAACATTAAAAACCTACAACCTAGCAAGGGATGGTGCGGTCCAGACTGTACCTTTTGCTTCTTTTACTCATCATTGTATACCCAGTACTCAGCACACTCAGTGCCAAGTCCCTGGCATGTATTATGTGTTCCACATGGATTATTCTGAAATCAAGCTGTAAGAATGATGGATCTTCTGCTTGATTTTTGTTTAAATCTTATTAAAAGGCCATGTTGCTCATTAATTAAATTATGTGAAGAATCTGTGGAAAAGCTGATAAATGAGGTCATTCAGTCAATTGTTTAATTTTAATGAGCACTTGTCATGCCCAAAGCAACAAAGCCTCAACTGGGCCCTCAGTGTTAAGGGCCAGCTCTTTTGGATTTCCTCTGCATCTGGTTCAAGTACTATCTGCACTTTGAAAATGACCTTATTTCTCTTTGCAGGGAAAATGAAGCCATTACACTGTCTTTCATAAATGTCTACAAATGCTCACACAATTACTTCTTCATTCTCTCCCATCACATTACAAAAGGTTAATCCCCTCACCGGTCTCTGGCTCCATCCCTTCCCAACTTCTTAGGGACCTCCCTCCTCTATATCTTCAATCTCTCTTTCCTCCTGATTTCTTCCATCAGCATTTAATCGTACTCAAATGCTTACCAGCTTTTAAAAAGAAAATTAAACATTCCATCAATCCTGTACAGCCATCATCCCACCTATCTCCTCCTCTCATTACAATCAGACCGACCTAAAATACTCTCTTTTTATGTATTTATGCAGGCCTAACCTTACTTCAGTCTAACTTCTACCTCCACCACTCCACATAAACTGCTCTGACCAAGGTGATGTCAATCTCCCTCTTGTTAAGTCTGTTAATTTATAGCCAATCTTGCTTCACTCTCTGCTGCATTTAGCACAGGTGAACAATTCCTCCTTCTTGAGATTTGCTCTTTCCCTGCCTTCCACGACACCATACTCTCAGGGTTGTTCCCGTTCTGTCCCCTCTCTGTCTCCTCTCCAGGCTAATTTTTCTCTATTTCTCAAGTGTTTGTGTTCCACACTGTTTTGTTCTAGGCTCACTCTTCACTAGCTTTGGTCACCCTCATTTTTCCCACTTTGCTCATCTCATCCATTTCCAAGGCCTTAGTAAGCATGTATTCCATAAACTAATGACTTCTTCTTCACAATTATCTTCAGTCCAAACTGATCCTCTGGAGTCCAGATCCGAAAAAATGTCACTACAGAGTGGCTCTATTTAGATATTCCATCAGTACCTCAAGCTCAGCATTTAAAACAAAATTCATCACCCCCAAAACCTGATCTCCACAATGAGTCCTGTTTTTTGGTAAAACACATTCATATCAAGTCAATTATCCAAACTGCTTCAATCCCTCCTTCATATTCATGAATCTCAGGTTTGATGTGTCTATTATTAAGAAACATTTCCTGACTCCCCAAATCCAGATGAGGTGCTCTTTCTATAGCTACCACACGTTCTATATTTCTCCTCTTAGAACTTTACCCCACTATATTCTAACTGCCCATTCACATGTTTGCATTCCCCACTGATCCATAATCTCTTTGAGGTCAAGAAAAATATCAAGCCCAGTCTCTATTCATCTTATAGATCTGAAACCTAGCACAATGTCTGGCTTAATGTGGTAGATGCTCAATAAATATTTGTTGAAAGAAGATTGCTGGCATCAAATGCAAAGTAAAATGAATGAAAAAACTACAAATAAATAAAAGACAGCATCTGCTCTAAAACAGCAGCTGAACATTTATTAAAAATACAAATTTCCAAGCAAAATCCAAGATCTACTGAATTGGAATCTTTAGGGAGAGTCTGAGAATCTGTATTTATAATAAACATATCAGAAAAATTTCATCATTAGGCAAGTTGTGAAACTGTGCTCTGAAAAAATTTGAATTTTATTTTTTGAGTTAGGAAATATATAATTACATATGCCATGTCTGAGAGTGACATGAACACTGGACCTATTTTATAGTACTGAATGAAGTAATAAAGCTTCGAGAATTGTACAGAGATAGGTATCTGCTAGGAATCTAACAAGGATTTCAAGAAAGTAGAAATTCATGCTCTGGGGAAAGTGAGACTTTCATTTTGTAGTCATGATAAAATGAAAATTATATATCAATAGTGATTTCCATTCAAACAAATCCTTACTGACTTGAAAATAGTATTGCTCTAAAATTTCTCTCACTGATTAAGATGAGCCAAAGTAAGAAATATAACCTATTATTCTAAAATTATTTCTTTATTAGAAAAAGAGTAAAGAAAAAAACTTTAAAATAAAACTAAATTCACAGTCCCATTATTACAATGCCTGTCCTGTCCAGAGGTCCTGAATTAGCTCTGTTTTTTCTCATAACTTTATTTTCACCTATACTAGAGCCATTGAGCTGACAGCCAAACTAATCCCAAGGTATTCTCCTGACTTGTCACCAAAGCTGTCCAGGGATAATCACAGGTATGAGTGCTGAAGGAAGTGGCATATGCCTCATTGTCCCTGGTCTCCAACAACTCCAGCCCTATAATGTTGCTTAATAGTAAATCAAAAGATAATGGAGAACCAGCAGGAAGAGTATCAGAGCAATTATACACTTGGACAACTCTGTTGAGAGCAAAAACGGTCATTTTTGAGCTGTGAACTATTTTGAACCAATATCACAAATACAGGATAGAGGAGGACTGTCTTGATAGCAGTTGAAAATGGAAAGAGCCTCCAAATTTCAGGGCGTTCATACGTGGCAACAATGTGATGTAGCTGTTAAAACAAAAAAAAGCTGGCGTGATAGTCACCCTCTGCTAGGGTGAACTGTAGAAGTTATATCTAGAATTTATCTCCAGTTTGGGATGTTACAAAACAAAACAAAACAAAACAAAAAAAACACACAAAAAACAACCCCCCAACAGGAATTCTATTTTGGGAGGGAGATTGTACTGAATATGCTAAGTTTCTTTCCAAATCTAATCTTCTGTGCTTTTTTTAAGGCTGATTGGGAAAGTTAGAATTAAACCCTCTGATATAACTAATCTGTGTTGTGCCAGACTCTCGCTGAAAATAATTATTACATTTCAAATGATCAGGTTTGACCCAAATAATATCCAAATCTGTGCAATAATAAGTTGGATGATAGAATTCCATCGCAGTTTCCCTTGTCGGTGTGGGGAAACTGTCCTGCTTTCTCTAGTATACTACCGTAGAGAGTTCAGGATTTCTTTAGACAAGACAGTAGCAAACAAGAGAGAGTACCTTGATCGGTGCGGCCATCATGAAGTGTGGAAATGGGAAGGCCTGGGCCTGTATGTGGGGTGAAAACAAAGCCTGGATTATACTAAAGTAACGTTAAGTTTTCAAGGACTGCCAGTAGTATTTATGATTCGTGTTGAGCTCAAGTACATCATTTAATTCTGCAATTATTTTTTCCCCATAGAGAAGAAAACATCACCTTTTAAGTTACATGTAAGCAACACATGAGATCAGAGACCATTCAAAGAACAGATGTGAGAGAAGCATTGCCTGTATATTTTTCCAAGAGTAATCACAAATATTTAATATCTAATTACACAAATACACCCCAGAAGTTGCAGTGACAAATGGCTTTCTGGGAAGATGTCATGCTGTATTGGGTCAGTTTTAGCTGTATCTTTATTATCAAATAAACTTCACCAGTACCCAGATTGTAATTTCAATCTGGCTTCTTGATTCAATGTTCAGTTTATTTGGGGGGGCAAAATCCAGCATCCTTTTGTCCCACCATGTAATTAATACATGCAGAAATTTGTATGGAATATGTTATCTTTTAAAAATATGCTGTGGCAGGTCAGGTCATGTTCCCTGGGAAACAGACCCAAAAGGAGATTGGCGGGCTATACATTTATGGGAGAGATGATATTGGAGTGCACACCTGTGGGGGAAGGGAGGAAGAATAGGGCAGAAAGGAAGGCAGGCTTCAGTGTTGTCACCCAGAGACTCCTAGATGGTCTGCAGAGTTTTCTCCAATGGGGCTACAAGACAGCATGAAGCAGTCATTGGATGTGGCCTGAGAAGAGAGAAAGCTACAGAATGGGAGTTTAGCCATGAGCTGCCAGCTATAGCATGAGTACTCTCAGCAGCTAGAGAAATGAGTGAGCCAGTCCTGAAGACAAGTGGTCTGACTATGTATCCAAGGTCCCCTATGTATTCCAACATGGAATTTGGCTTCTCTGCTCAGAAGATGTCCATTTTAACAAGGTCTACAAATAATTAAAAACTGATCATCTGTTCTTTATGTGAACTATAGAATCAAAGAATACCTTGGAATATACTTTTCAAGAACAAATTTGCCCAGACAGTCAATGGATTAAAAGCAACAAGCATGGAGGTTGGGGTAGAGGCTCACTTTCTATCCCAGATGCAGAGGCAGATGCTACCTTCTCTGTGAAGGGAATGCCATTAGAGTAGCAGAGGAGGATGACTTTTTTGGTGAGTTCTGAGAAGACTTGGGTATGAGTACTCCTTCGTCTTGCTCCTGGCAGCTTTCTGCCTGCAGACAACATGCATTTGATCTGTTTTTCAGTGCTGTACCTGTGACAGTGCCAGTGCCAGGCCCCATGAGGAAAGCCTATGGCCATCCAAATTTGTTTAAGTGTAATTCTGGGGGGCAGTATTGGGAAGTCACACACCTTAGCCATATTTTCCAGCTAGCACTTACAAGTACTAAAGCTAGAATTTGATTTTCTGCTGACTCCTCAGTCTAATTTGGGAATGGGGAAAAGGGATATTATTTGATTCCCTCAAAACCCAGAAGTTCTTGTGTGGAATCTCAGAATTTTATAGAATGTAATTGCAGAGTTTTTTTTTCATTTTGGTCAGTTTTTCTTCATAGTTATCAAAAAGGACATGCACACAAATTACATTTTTAGCCAGAATATAAAGAGAGATATGAATCTAAATTCTTAGACTCAATCAGCATGCATCCTGTGAAATTTTCATGGGTGTGCAGCTCCAGTAATGAAAAGTTGCATATCTTTTTTTGCCTAAACAATGAGATAAACTAGTGACTGACCACATTTAACACAGTGGCCTGAGAGTGCAGTCCTATTGGCCTAAGCACTAGTCATCTAGAAACCTACCTTGAATTGTGTTTGTTCTGTCAGCGTCATCAATACAATTTTACCTGTTTTAATCTTGTCATTTGGAACTTACTCACCATCCCTCAGGAGAGTTTGGAGTTACATAATGAGGCTTTACTCTTAGTCCTAAAGGGAAAGATTTCAAGGTTTTTCCTATGATGGCGCAGTGACTCATTTTACTGGAGCTTCAAAAACACCAGACGATGTGATGCTTCCCACACAGTATATTTTTTGCTAAATGGGAAATTACCATACTGCCGAGGAAGAGTGAGTGGTGGAAAAGTCAGGCGATTCAAGTTCTAGAAAGGACTCTTCCACCAACTTCTGATGAGAGCTTAGGCTTTGATTCTTTATCTCTTCAGAGGGCACTTAGGATTGTGTAGATATTAGGAAGAAAAAGTGATAGAAAAAGGGGTGCATTGCTTTCCAAAAATGTTAAATCATTACACAAATGCAGAATGCATAAACCTGTAAATATGTGTACATAAGTGTAGTGTCACTGATGTCTTTATCAGCAAATATATCAGCATAAAACAAGTTTTTTGGTAGACTTTGCAAGAGACCGTAATGCTATGATATTCCCTAATACATGTTGATTCCACAAACACTGAATGTCTCTTATGTATTAGACATTCATCTTGGTCTGATGAGCATGAAGATGAAAAGAAATTAGGCCCTGCCTTCCAGGAGAAAAAAATAGATAAACAGATGATTCAGTATAGTTAGTTCTATGAAACTATGTGCCAGGCATGTAAGCTTTCAATATATGTTGCATAAATACATAGCTTGGGTTGAAAAATGTTGCATATAACTTGAGAGGGACATTTAATGTATACCTTTAAATGCTAGTAACCACAATCAGCACATATGGTCATGAACAACAATCTCTTGACATTTCTAAGATGCCACTGACCAAACATTTTATGAAAGTGTTATTTCAAACTGACATCTTGTGCCATCTTGAAGGGAACATTGGGTTGAAATGCTTATTCATGTCCGCATAATCAAGTGAGCTGTGGCTTAGGCTCTGGGGCCAGGTGGCTGAACTAGGGAGGTAGTATGTCAGAGTGGCCTTCGTTCTGATTCCCTTTACAGGAATCTCAGGCCCTCTGCCACTCAGCGGATCTCAAGCAAAGATTCCATTTGTTCTTTAAGCCACACATCTCCTCATGGAGTTCTGATACCGAAAGGAAAAGGGTGGCATGAATTTTGTAGTATCTCTTGCCAAGAGGTCTCTCCTTGGATCCGTATTGGGTGGAGGAGACAGAGATTGGAAAATTAGAGATTTCCCAAATCAGTTTTCTGAATCCCCATAATGACTATTAAGACTCCACTATATTTTGTTGATCTATATTGATCTCTCAACCTAAGTCATCTTATTGCTTGCCACATGTTCTAGCTATAGAAAAAATGTGCATAGCATAAAATTATATGGATAGAAATTATTCACTAAATGTGCACATGGCTTAAACAACCAGGAAATATTTTGTCACCTACAATTTTTTAATTTTTGAATGAATTACTTATAATGTTTTCCAACTTAGAAAGAGTTACAAAAGTTACAGTTACAAACATTCATTTTCTATCTCCTTGAAACTACATTTGAAGAATGACTGACTTCTAAGGTGGGAATCTCTGGTTTCTAGGCCATTGTTCTTTCTCCTGGCTATAGGAGTTTGATGTTTCTCTGGGAAAATGGGGCCAAAGTCCAGCAATCATTTTATCCAAGAATACTTCTTTGTATAATATTGCTCAAATCCTGCCATATATAGCTGGTAGATTGCATCTGTGTGCAGAGTCATGGTGCTGTGGAACATGGTGGCTAAGAACATGGGATTTAGAGTCTATGGACCCTGGCTTCAATCCTGGCAGATGTGCATTAGCAGGGCAGATGTTTGGCAAATTACTATTTACTTAACTGCAAAAACAGTGGGGATAATAATACTTTCCTATCTTTCATTTTTTTTCTATAAGCATGAGATAAGTGCTCAGTAAATTTAGTTAAGAATTGATCAGATGGTGGTGACAAGGATGACAACAGTGGCAGTGGGGATGGTAGTGCTTATGTTAAGTCCATTACCTACCATAGCAGACAAGTGCATAGTACTTGGCGTAGTCGCTGAAACTTGCTGTGTAATATTGGCACCTTTCTTTCCTTAGATGGCAAGTAACACACTTCTTGCTTGGAGGAGAGCTTCCAATGCTAATTCTAGAGGGAAATGAAAATAAAACTAAGCTGAAATTTTGAGATTGTATTTATCAAAATGTACTACTCCATGTAAAGTGACTAATTTACATATTGACATCAAACCCACTCTATTTTTTCTGTTGCCAATATCATTTAAAGTAAAGGGGAATCACAGTATTTTGATGTAGCTTGATTTTTGATCCATCTTTGCCTTAATAGGCACAAACCTTGAGGGAGAAGCCCTCTGTGGTTTTCCTGGAGTGGGAGAAATATCTAACACCTCGAATGGCAGTGAGATAGTCACTTCCCATAAACATTAATCTCTTACACTTTGCATAGTGGTTGGGAATGCATAGTTCTTCATCTTCCTATCTCTCTTTTCTACCCCATGGCAAAACATACAAGGAAAATCTGGCAGTATCACTAAGAAAGGGATTCCTGTTTTTTATATATCTGGAAATAGAAATTAATAATACACAAATTGGAAATAGGAAATCACGGTTCTAAGTGCCTCCTGTGCCTTTAATTCCTTTCAGCAGGAAATTTGGACTCCTGGAAGCTCAACTTGGGAAGCTCCCTCCACACAGTCTCCCATAAGCCAATCTGCACTGCCAACATTGGTCCCACACGTGCCCAAGCAGAGCCCTCTGCACAGTTCCTGAATGGGGTGATTACCTTTAATATATATGCTCTAGGACCCTGTCCCAAACCCTCGAGTCAAAGTCCAATTTAGGGGAATCTAGATGGTGACATGCCAGGGTGCAGGCAGGGTCAGGACTCTGTGGTGGTTGTCAGGGTTTCCTGTGTCACCTCTGAGTTCCTTCTGCCTGCCCCAGAACTTGCCTTGGCCATGGGTAGAAGATTGCCAGGCCAGACACTGCTGGATCTAGAGAGGAATTATCTCTAATAGATACATAAGGTCATGAGGAAACAGAGGGAAAATTTCTTATTTCTTCTGTGATGGTTAGTATTTGTGTTCATATCTTGGTGTGATCTTGGAAATGTTAGGGAAGCAGGTAACTGTAAGGGCTCAGAGGTCGGCATGCAAATCTTGGCTCCCAACACTACCTGCCTCATTGTGTGGTGGGAATTAAATGAAATTACATAAGTAAATCAATTAAAATGTGCCTGATGTATAGCAGACTGCTAGCACAAGGTACCTATTGTTTTTATTTCCCCATCCAGAAGGGGGTTTTGAGGGCACTATTTCAGTCTTGAAGAGAATAACTGGGCTGAACTTAGACACTAATGTAGGGACAGAGACGAGTTATGCCAAAGGGAGCAATAATAAAACAATTCACACATTATGGGAGTAAAAACAATGCCTGGTTCATAACAGGCACTTAATAAATGTGTGTTAGTTTAATAACTAAATATCCTCAAGTACTTCTCTATTTAGTTGAAGTATGTAGTACCAAAATAGTATTTAGCATTTATATGAACACTAGAATTTCTTGTTTTTTCCTTTTAAAAACAAATATTGTGAATTGGCTAACATTTTGAGAGTGTGTGTTTTTTATATTGATGTAGTATACAATATTCTCCAAATGTTTTAATTCATGAATGATTCTTATTACATTTTACACTAAAAAAATTCTACATCTCTTGAGGACTATGATTTATTTTTATTCAAATATCAACATATATAAATACCAGAATGAATGCACACAAATTACCTGTAGATATTTCTTCTTCCAGGATAACCTTCAAATTCATTGCTAGAATAAAACCTGAAAATATATTTAGAAATTATTAAAGTATTGATAATTAAATGATGAGATTTTTAGTGTTAACACTGATATAGTACGCAAAATAGGCAAACATTCATCCAATGAAACCTTTAAAATTGGCATTTAGGTACAAAAATGCTGTTTAAAATTGAATTTTAGATACTTACTCTGACTTCCAAATCATCAAAGGAAGATTAAATTATGCTAAGTGCTCTTTTTTATTATAGCAATATTATATTCAGATTCATTAATTGTGAGCTATACAAAGTAAACAGGGATATTTGGTTAATATCACATTGTTCCTTTTCTATGATTAATAACATTTTACTGGTTTCTCTGTACTTTATTATTTAATTTTTTCTACAATTTTGAATACATTTTGAATTCATTTTATAGAAGCCCTGACAGTAGATAAGTTTGCTACAAATCAGGGAATCTCATCCACACTGGATACCACATCAAGGGCACATTTAGCCAGATGCAAAACAAGACAACCTACTTGCTACTTAAGGATCCAGGTACCAGTTCTAGCCTGTCTTAATATAGTCATGAAGTAGGAAATCCAGTTTAGTGACATGGTTTTCACTTCTCTGTGAGTTCATCTGAATACCACAAATTAATCATTTTTTTCCCTCAGGAAGAGCGTAATGGAATGTGAAAAGTTTGGAACAACCAAAGTCTGGTTTATTTCTCAGGACAGTTAGGCAGTTCAGTTCCTTCTATGTCCTCAGTATAGTATCATGAACATCTTTTTAGTCCTGAGTAGAAGAAAAAGGCAACAGAATATAGCTCATTTCTAGTATCAAATTCATTAAACTAGCATCTTTCTCCATGTCTTTGCTACATTCGCATGACCCCAATCATCACTTTCACTTGCTTTCCCACATCATCTCAAACTACCTATGAATAAACTACTCAGAATCTTTCCCCAACAGCTCCTGCTGCTTTCTTGTTATGTGGTAAATTCCACAATTGTCTCACTCTTATAACCCTTGCAGCAAAGTCCACTTTCCCTCCTTCCTTTCCCTTTTCCCTCACAGCCAGTATTTCACCATTTCATCTTTTTTTTGGGGGGGTGCTTATTGTAGAGACAAGGTCTTGCCAAGTTGCCAGGACTGGTCTCGAACTCACAGGCTCAGGCAATTCACTCGCCTTGGCTCCCAAAGTGCTGGGGTTACAAGTTGAACCACCGAGCCTGGACTGTTCATCTGTTTTCACCGTCTACCCCATCTTTCCTTTCATTTGGTGAATGTATATTGAAATTCTCCTCTCTGTCAGGCACTGTGCTAAGTGCTAAGGACACAAACAAAAAAAGAGGCACAGTTTTGTTCTCAGAGTTTCTACTTCATTGCTGCTATTCCAGTTCAGGCCTCTTATGACCAGAGCTGGGTCTCCTAGCTTTCAGTTTTTCCCACTTCTTCAACATATTATGCCTGCAATTTATCTCCACCTATTTTTATCTTGCAACTTCCTTTTACTTTAGTGATTTTAATGGCTGCTATATATAATATTCAAACTCCTTTGCTTTCCATTCAAATGATTCCATAGATTGGCAGTCGGTTTTTGACAGGCTTTCATTCAGTGAACCTGAACTAATGGTCCTCCCCTTTTGCTCTTAGCATTCTACCTAATGGCAGGCAGATTATGAGAACTAAGAGAGGACCCCTGGATTAGGCTGTATTAGAAATGTCAGAAGTAAAGTGTCATTCTTGATTTGAGAAGTTTTATCATAAATGAGTATTTGAAGATGGTTTATTTAGATAATACACAAGATGGACTAAGAAGGAAAGAACTGAAAGAAAGACATCTCATGTTGAGGTTAATAATAAGAGCCTTAGAGTTAATATGCTTTAGAATTGGATCTCAATCTGCCACTAACTAACTGTGTGACCTTTGGCCAGGTTAATGGAATTGTATTAGTATCAGTGCTCTCATCTGTAAACTTGGGATAACCATTCCTACTTTGCAGTATCTGGCACACAGTTGCCCAATAAATGATAGCTGTTATAAATAACAATGTTAAACTCATATAACAGTGAATCACCACAAAAGACTCTCCATATCTATGGACTTCCCTCCATGGAATTTTGAAACTTGCTCATTGCATCAAGTGCTAAAGAGTACCATTTACCTCTAGAACCAGTTATTTTTTCAAATGTTTATATTTTGATATAAATATCTACCAAGTATCAGGAGAGAAATGACCACCTGCTAAAGATTGTTTTTCAAAAGGAAATTATGATGACTAGTTATTAAAGAATGTGAAGTCTTAAATCAGAACTCACAACCATCTGAACTAAATTATAGAGTAACAAAAAATGCTCTTAACTAAAAAAGATGATACTGTATCATTTGTATGTAGGTCCATTGGTGCCAATTAAAACCTGAATGGTGCATCGTGCTTCGTGCAATACTTACAGTGAATCCTGTGTTACTCTGAATATATTTATGGCCTCCCACTTGCCACTTGTAATTTGAATAGCATTTTCCTATAAAAAGACAAACATTATGTTGTGTGAAGCTGAGCGTTATTTGAGCAACCTCAAGTGAATGATCTTTGAGGAGATAAATCTTGGAAGGAACGTACCACAGTGTCTTTGATATAGTGAATATGTTTGTAGCCATCCTTGTCACTAAATATTTTGTAGTATGAAATGGCATCAGAGCTGAAAACTGGTGTTGAAACAAAGAACTGAAAAAAATTAACAGAGGTTATGTTCAAAAGACACCAAACCGTAGATTTTTTTTTAAAAAGAAATGTATGGTCATGGTTATAGGAAACAAAATGCCTTGCTATCTTCTTCTGATATTCATATATGAAATTTCATTGTTTCAGAAAATCAATTTTCTAGTGATTCAACAGTCACTTGTACATTCCAGTATTACTTGGTTGTTATTGCATACCCTTGGATTTACAATGTTTAATTTGATTCAGTTTCTATGTTCTGAGGTTATGTGGTTGGAAACAAAGTTAAAAGAAACACAAATGAATATTGATATTTAAACAAACCCAACTTAAAAAGAGTTATTTGACCAAAGTGTGACTCTCATTAAGGCTTATGGTGCTTTTAATTCTCGACTTGTCTAATGCCAAACATTTAATGGCAATGATTCAATGAAGACGTTTTAATGGTTAGAATATCATGGCCTACTGACCACAGTTTTTTATTTTAATGGTGGGGAAGGACTTCTGGACATGAGAGAAAAATAAGGGGCTTCTGAACTTGAGAAACAAATGTTACTTAAGTTGAGGGAGGTTCATCCCTTGAACCCAGGAAACAGATTGACCCCATTGTCCTAGTTTGATCTCTTTCAGGGAATTCCATGGGGTAATTGCTGGGAATCGCTTAATTACCTAAGGAGTGCCAGGCACTCTAGTGTGCACTGAAATAGAACAAGCCACACCTCAACATTCTAAATAGTATAGGTAACTGAAATTCTGCAAATGTCCTTATACCACACTTTAGCCAGTAGTTGAATGTTTATCCCATTTAAAAAACCAAATCAACTTGTCTTACATTTGCTAAACTTTTTTTACCCCTCTACTCACTGTTTGGTGAAATGATGGCAAATTGGCTAAAAAAATTACTTCAGAAAGAGCTACTCTACATCATGCAGAGAAGATACTACCACGGATAATTTAAAATCAGCTCTCTCCAGTTGGTGTCCCTTCACATGTTAGTGAAACAAGATGTTCCGCTCTTTTAAAACCGAGTCAAGCAACAACAAACAAAAGCTACAAGTATCTTTCAGCTACAACTACCTGTCCTGCTGAGACCTAGTTTCAAAACCATTTTTGAGAAAGAAAAGAGCAGGGAAATCACTATAGGCTCCTTTAATGATGACTCCACAGGTGATCTGACACTTGATGACTTTTTGGTAAAATTGTCATTATTCCCATAAAATAATTATGATTGTGTGACATTAAAATGCAACTTATTTGATATAGTATCTGTAGGGGGTTGAACATTGTTTCTCCGAAAGTCAATTCCACCTGGAACCTCAGAATGTTACCCTATTTGGAAATAGGGTCTTTGCAGATGTAATCAAGGCAAAATCAAAGCTGTGATCCTTCTGGATTATGATGAGCCCTAAATCCAATGACTGGTGTCCTCATAAGAGGAGAAAAGGGTACAAAGAGACACTGAGAGTCACAGGAAAGAAGACTGTGAAGACAAAAGCAGGGAGTAGAGTGATGGAGCTGCAAACGAAGGAACATCAAGGATTTCCAAGGGCCATCAGAAGTAAAAGAGGCAAAGAAGGATTATATTCTGGAGTCTTCAGAGGGAGCACAACTCTGCTGACACCATTATTTCTAGCCTTCAGAATGGTAGGAATTGTTTTAAGTCACCAAGTTTGCAGTAATTTATTACAGCTTCCCTAGGAAACTAGTACAGTGTCCAAAGCCATATATCGGCATATCATCATTAAACCTGTTAAATCAAATAAGCAGGAGGCCATTGGCTTGAAGCTGTCTCTGTACTTTGTGTTTCTATGTAACGGACCACAATCTAACTTATTACATATACAAACTGAAACTTGACTAGGAGACAACTAACAGTCAAATTTCATTCAATCATAGGCAGCCAGCTCATCACACTATACACAAATGAGGTAAATGCCCCATCACACCATGACCAAATAAGGCAGACTCCTAGCTGAGGCCAATTAGGTGATTTCTCAGCTTTGCTTCTCTATTTAGCCTATAAAACTATTCATGATTCATGGGGAGAGCACTGTGAGCCTCTTATGGTTCTGAGTGTTGTCTGATTTAGGAATTGTTATTTGCTCAAATAATTCTGTTCAATTAAAGTTTTTATTTTAACAAATCTTTAACAAATTTTTTTAAAAAAGGAATAACGAGAAATTGTCTCCTTACATGATTTCTTCATTAGTTTCATTAATTAATTTCATTAATAATACCAACTTTGGTCATATTTTGCATATTGAGACTATGCCTCTAAGTGAAATTAATAACCAAGAGGTCCAGGAATAGGAAACTCTGATTAGCAATTTCGTGGATCAAATTTCATTTAGTATTTGTCTTTGACAAAATCATTTTTTCATTTTAGACTAAAGTTTTACCTTGTTAGCCAAATGATAATATACATACTTACTAGTAACCTCTTTACAATATGTTCTTACTCTTCAAGTTGAAAGACAAAAATTAACCACTGAAAATAAAACTTAGGTCACAAAATTTTTAAAGGTACCACAGGAAAAGAAAAATTCTCAAGCCTGTAGTCAGTTAGTTAGGGCTTTTAAAATTGTCCTGGATTAAAACTTAAAATTTTATTTTCATTGAAAATTATAAATTAACAGGACAGAATGTTAATGTTTTAAGATATTAGAATAAGGAAAACAGGAAGAACGATTCTGCTAAGCAAAGATTGTTATCTTCTCTTCTTTCACTGCACACGTTGAAGACAGCTGCTTTAGATGAACAGGTTACTTGGGTGATGTAAAGAGAGTGTGAAATATTTCCGCATTCACTTTGCCAGAGCTAGGCCATAATGTGTTCTGAGTTAAATGCTTCTTGCAGCAAGTCACACTTGTAACCTAGCTAAGCACACACACTAGGTTGTCCTCAGTTTTAACTAGGCCACTACATAGGTTCTTTTATCATGTTTAGATTTTTCTGATAGATTACTCATCTCTCTGTGAAGTGCAAAGCCATTTAAAATATTTTACTTGGAAGGTAGGATTATTTACCACCATGTGGTATCTTGCCAAGGTTGTTAAATGACTTAAGGTTGATGCCCTCAACTAAGTCCACACATTCTGTCAAAAGCACAAGCTTTCAAAAGTCAGATAGAAAATTCATTTTTCCTGAATGCAAGGAGTTTGCTGGCAACTTAAAGAAGATGTATTATATTGCTTAATTATTTTAAAATAATTTAAGTCTGACTTTGCTGTCTAAGCATTATGCTTTCAGTGCTTGTTCTTCAAATTTAAGGAATTGAATATTGGGTTATTTGATTAAATTCTTGTTTTTTGGTTTGTCCTCTACTGGGCAAAAAAGGGCAGTTTTCTAAAAGCTAATTTGTTGTTATTTTTTCTGATCAAATACCAAAGAAAAAGCTTGGTTATTTGCCCCAAATTAAGCCACCGAATGTGACAGTACAGTAAGAAATAAAGTGGTAAGTTCTTAGGAAGTCTATTTGTTAGTTCTGTGCTTGCAACTAACAGATCAGTCACTTTTGGCAAGTCATTTAATCTCACTTTTCAAAACCATAGAGGTCTTTTGAGAGTCTTTTCCAGTTTAAATCTCTTTGGTAAATTCAGAAGGAATCACTTCTTTAAGATAACTTTTAAAATTTATACTAATATGAGTAAGCTGTACACTGTAAAGACTCTGTAAATAATATTTGAATAAATGTCTGAAATGCATACACCTTTCTAGGTTTTTTCTTCTGGTTAATTTCATTAAGGCATTAGTTTGATTATTTATCAAAGGAAGCTATACAACATATTATAACATATGAGTTATGACTATATAAAGTTGTGGCCAGACTTTTTCAAAAGGCATGTCAGACTGATAAAATCTAATTAATGACTCTTTTAAAGCAGGAAACTTGGTAAGGTGTGAAAGCTATCATTGCAAAGAATTTTTGAGATAATTTTTGGAAATTAGAAGATTTACTGACTACAAGATAAATGTTAAGATGTTGAGATTAATACATAAAAAATAAGCTATTCCCAATAGAATTATACAACTATAGACATTCAAATGATCTGGCACAGAATCACGTCTCAGATAAATAACTCATTTATTCTCTAGATTTAGTTTAGCATTGTTTTTGATTTAATGATTTAAGGGACCTCATCTTCTCTTAAAGGACATATATGTGCCTCCACTGAGGGAATTTTAGGCATCGTTCTATAGCTTTACAGATCATTCATTCATTCAGTCCATGTTTGCTGAGAATGCAAGGTTGGTGCAATATAGATTTTTTTAAAATTATTAAGATGCAGTTAACTTTCAAGGTGCTTACAAATAGGAATTTTCAAAAGATGCATTCTAAAATGTTTCAGAGTGTTCTGAATACTGCAGCATTTTCAAAACAATTGTGTATAGGTACTCAAGGTAATGTCTTCGAAAGTGTTGTTGGTATCATTGTTGATCTATTTGTAAAATCACATTATTCATATTACTTTATAGTAAATTTAGTTATACTATCATCCTGGAGAACACAACTGAAGGATATTTTCAAGCATTCTTCCTTCCTCTCATTCATTACTAGAAATCTCTGCAATGGGAGTGAGTTAGAACATCAGCTTTCCCCTTTTCTCAAATTTTCAAATACTGATCTATGAATTGCATTTCTGGAAGGTAAGCTTCTGATTGACAAAGAATCCAGAATTTAGAGAATACTTTTACTGAATACTGCTAATTTTTCCTGTGATATTTAGCACAGTGGGAAAATGTGAATTCAGATAAAGTTTTCTAACTTTTTTACTGAATTACATACTTATCCTTGTTGCCTTGTTACTGAGGAATGTAATTTATATTGACTGTATATAATTAATAAAGTAATAACTATTTTCTAGTTAATGAATAAAATTGAAGTATCTTTAATTGGAGACAGAATAAATAAAATGGCATGTAAGTAAAAAAAACTAAAAAACACTGGATCCAGAAAAGTGTACAACAGAGTTTTTAATATTTGAAGACTGTTACTTTACAATTTACCTTCTCCCTTGACATTGTAAGTTTAAAATTTTTATAAGTCAGGTCATCTTAGAATCAACTTTTGAATTCTTTATTGTCCTTGTAGCATAGATTAATGTACTAAACCAGGTCCTAAGAGTTGCCTTTTTCTTTGCATGATGTGTCCAAATCACTGTAAAGTAGTTTCTACCTTCAAATGCTAGTTGAATTCAAGCATAAATCTGTGATAAGTGGCAGCATCTGCCAACAGTACCTTATTCTCTGCCTATTTTGTATTTTTCATATAAAAGATACAGTTGGTACTTCCCTCAGACATTATTTTTACACTAAAAGATTTTCATAAACTACTAAATAAACTATCCAAAACTCCCAGATGTAAGTGATCATAAACCATATTTTCCTATTTGACACCAGACCGTTACCTAAATACTGGAATGAATATGTATATATAAAATTCAATACAATATATATGAAATTTAATAAGGAGTAGGTTATCTTTAAATTACCAGATACCCAACGTTTTTATTTTTCCTGGATTCAAAAGGCTAATACTTATTAAGATGATCTTAGCAGATAAGAGACTGTGTTCCACTTTTAAAAATAATCTTGTATTTGTTTAAGAAGTAATATTAGTTATAGCTATCAAAGAGTCAGTTAACTTAAGGTTGGGGCATGAGAAACATGATTTGTTCTCAGTAGAATTCTCTAAATATAGACATTGATATTTTTGGCACTAAATCACTGAAGAGATCACTCCTTTGTATTTTTTACCTTGATGTTTTCTTCTATGAAAACAAGTAGTGCCAGTTTGGATACACTGGTAACTGAGAATCTGTCAAGTTTCATTAAAATATAAGGAAAAGATAGCAAAATCATACTCCACCAGCCCATCCAGTTCTGCTTTCTTCTATATGCTCCTGGGTCTAAAAGACAAAAGATCACATTGAACGCAGCATTAAGAGAACATTTTTTCCTAAATCAAATCTGGACATTTAGAAATAGTGAAGCTGCCTGGTACAGTGTACCACTAGTAGTCAAAGCTGCCTGGTACAGTGTACTACTAGTAGTCAACTAATTTCAAACTTTCGTTTAAGGGGACTATAGTAAAAATCTTATATAAAAGTACTGTTGCCAACACATGGTAATCTAAGTTCTGGATCTTCTTACTGGTCTTTAATAATTCTGGTTAAATCTTCTGAAAGGCAGTGCCTTGGAAATATCATGATGTCTATAGCGGTCTAACACAACCCAAGCCCTGGGCGTGGTGTAGGTAAAAAAGAATTTCACAGTAAAGCTTAGGTTAAATTTTTTCTTTTGTCAATTTTATGAAGCAGCTAGAAACTTTTAAATGTATACTGAATGTTAATTTGGTTTATATTTTAGCATAATGCAATTGATCATTTACTGAGCAAATAGCAATCCTAAAAGGATGAAAAGACTTTTATAGACACATAATTAGAAAAAGAAGAACATTTAGATAGAACGGATAGCTAGAGACCAGAGCAGCTTAGTAAACCACAGATGGTTCCGTATGGCTAAGTGGAGGGTGACTATAGGGAAGAATTAGAAGATGAGAGAGAATGCATATTTATCAGTGAGACCTTAGAGAAACTTTATGCCACCCTAAGAAGTTTGAATCTCTGTAGGTAAATCTTTTGAAGCATTTGAAATTCACAATTTGAAAAATATAATTATGAACACAGTACAGAGAATAAGCTAGAAGAAGGTAAAATGAAAGGAGGCAGAGAGACCAAGTGGAAGGTTTTTGAAATGTCTGGGAAAAGGATGATAAGACCCAAGTCAAGGTCAGGTTGTGGCAGTGAAAATGGAACAGAAAAGATGTAGTCACAGATATCTAAAAGTTCAAATTATCAGAAATAAATTTGAGGGTTTGGCATGTGGTCACAGAATGTCCTAGTATAGATAAAAATCACCCAATGTATGTATAGAGCTGAGACAGACAGCAAGATCATCAGAAGACCATTTTCTCTTTTTGCTAGAACTACGGATAGGCTGCATTTCCCAGCCTCCCTTCAGTTGATGGTGGTTATGTGTTAAGTTATAGTCAATGGCACGCGAGCAGAAATTACTCACACTACTTTCAGGCCTAGGGCATAAAACCATCTCATGGATTATCTGCCATTCTTTTGTCTTCCCTCAGCTGTATATTGAAGCTCAAGTTTGGTAACTTTGGAATAGGGTTGGAAGCCACTGTATAAAATTAGCAGAAATGCCATCACCTAGGTTCCTGAATGACTGTATGGAGCAGAGTACCCCATCATCTATCCTTTACCATGCTCCACTTACCTGGACTCTCAATTGGATGGTTACATGAATGTGTAATACATTTCTACTGTATTAACCCATTGAATTATTAGAAGATTTTGTTGTTATAGCAGTTAGCCTACCTTGTAAGTACATTAACTTGGAGAATAATAAGAGTTCTAGAGAAGTCAGAAGAATAGCTGGAAAGGAAAAGAACAGCCAATGAAGTAGAAGGAGAACCATGAGAGCGTGTTTTGTCATAAAAGCAGGGAAATAATAAATTTTAAGAACATAGTTTGGATTTTCTCCTATAGGGATGTCCTCCAGGGAGAATAAGTAAGACAGGACTTGAAAAAATTGATTTATTATTTTTAGCCATAAAGATAAAATTAATTTTAATCCTCTTTCAAAGGAGAAATAATATAAACTTACCCTAATTACAATTTCTTTATAAATTTCACTAATATAATTATATCACAAGTAACTTTTGCCAGTTTCCTTTTCCTCTTTGTTTTGGGTACGACTCCTAACATGAATAAAATGTTGCTAGGTCACTGAGCCTTAAATATTATCTGTTTTCAGAACATATGCACACACATACATCAGTCATGAGTATAGTTGCTGGAAATTTCAGTCTGCTGTTCTCAAATCTGAAAATGTATCCCATGTATTTATCAGACTATTTTGAAACAGAGGTGTTTAGAAATTCTAAGGTTATTCAAACACGGTATTCTAAATTTAATCACTGTTTTCTGGCTGTAAAACCAAAGTTTATATTCCAGGGACTTCCACACCTCATTGAATGAGCATCTTAAATGTTCTGTCAGTTTGGATTAAAGTTGTCTCAGATTTTGATAAATTAGAATTTCAGATTTCAAAGCAATCACGGTTTTTAAATTCCTGGTTTTAGGAGCTAAAAATTGAATCTAAATGATAAATGTCATCGTTTTTCAAGCTAATACAATTAAAGAAATAGTTCCTAATACCCAGATTCAATGAATATATTAAAGATATAGTCACCCAATGTTGACTGATCAGACCAATGATTTCTAATTAGCTAACATAATCAAGATTAGTCTATCCTTTCTTTGCCTATGATACTGTATTAAAGCCAAAATCCTTCTGCTTTGTATATCAAAATATATATAAGATAAAAATACGCTTCTAGCATATTTCATCAAAATTAGTCAAGCCTCTCACAGACACAGTAGTGATTTAAAAAAATATTTTTAGCCTGAGTAATGTTGACTATTATAGTCCTGATATATTTCCAAACAGATTCGTATGACTTTTTCCTTGCAAAACATAATGTCCTAATTTTTAGATAGAATTTAGTGATTTACTTTGATTGCTCTATGCTTTTCTTCTTACTTTATGAAATAGATTTGCTCTATATTTAGTTTAATGAAGCATTTCTTCATAATTAAAAGTCTTATGAAATGTACCCATCAAATTTCCTATTTAAAGAAAACATTTTGTATTTCTTAGTCTCTAATGTAATTAAGAACAGGCTCATATTTAAACATTTTAGATTGGCGAAGTAGTTTTTCTGACTCATTAATTCAATAGGCTATGTTTGGATTTGAGCACTAGAAACAACAAAAACTCAAGAATAAATCTATGTGTAATCTCAAGGTTTTTTCCCCCCTAAAATTAGTACACATGGGACACTCTTCTATGATAACCAGATACCAGGATAATTTGATCTAATATTTCATGTCATACTCTCAACCATTCACTTTTGATTTTGAAATTAGAATGTTTGACTTTCTTTTGTTAATGCATTTCCTTTGGAATCTTTAATTTTTCATTTTGACGTTGGATAGAACATGCCCCACATACATTTCTTCTCTGGTTCTTTGTATAAGACATACCTACTTTCTTAGTAGACCCATCTTCTGTTTTCATCTTCATTATTTCATTTTTTTTTTACTGTCAACCTTATAATTTCAAAAGGATAGAATACCATCATAATTGAGAACCAGATGCCTAATTTTCCCAATGTTACATTGTCCCATTTAGTCTTTTCCACTATTCAGTTTCAAGGTTTAAATCATTCAAGAAAACAAGAGATAGCCTATTTAATTAATGATGGACCTGTGAATAAAGAGTGCTTTTTTTTTCCCCAAAGCAATCAGAAATTGAATGTGGTAATCCTGGCTTTAGAATATCAAATGTTAGCTATAAATGAGTCTCCACTATTGTGTTTTGGTCTTCAGAAATGCATATCTGTAGTTTTAATATACTCTACCTTTGGACAATCCCATGTCTGCCAGTCTTCCCTGAAATCACATATAGACAAGACTGAAACATTCTGGACTCTTTTTAGCCACTGCAAACATATTCGTTCATCAGTAACCCATGTGAGCCAAGTGAAATAATAATCACTGCAAATAAATAAAAATATACAGTCATAACCATAAACCAATTTCACACTCAAAAATAATTTCCTAATTTTTATTTTCTAAAGGATGTAGCTTATTATTATGGAATACTTATTAAGATTTAAGGAAGACAAAACTTTCCTTTTTCTGGAGAGAAAATTTAAATATACCTACTGACTTAAAAAAAATCAGAGTTCATTCATCTAATGAAATTATTAATACTTGCATCTTCTCCCTAGTTATGAATTTTTACATGCTAGAAAAGAATTTAAGACATAAGACCAAAGCTCGTGGTCAATCTAGAGGGTAGAAAATTGTTCAACTGGCTCTTTTGCACGGGAAAACTCAGTTTTTCACTTTTTGACAAATTGAGAGAAAGTCAAGTATGGTGAAAAGACCATCTTTGTCTTCAGGTGGGTTTGTATTGGAAGCTGAATTTTAGCTGTGACCATAGTCAGGTATTAAAATTTGGGCTACTGTAATAATCACCTACGATATATGTGACACAACTCAATACTTGGCACATACTAGATGTCAGTAAATAGTGGCAATGATTACTTGGCTCTGAGAATGAACTTATGAATGGAGAACATCAACATAAAATAAACCACAGAATTTTGGACATTAATGTAAAAGATACCACAGAGCTGGAATGGATCTCAGGCTCAAATTTGGGTTTATGTCCTACTGGTTCTATAACCTTAGGCCAGTTGCTTAACTATTCTGTTTCTGTAGAAAATGAGAATAATAATAATGCCCATTTTAAATGATACTGTAAATATTGTCTGGGAGTGCTTAAAGTGCTTAAGAGTCATTTCTACTACATAATGAGTGCTCAAAAATATGTTAGCTATTATATTTAGTATTTTTCAGATGTTCTAACAAGTTTCTTGAACACTTATGTGATGCTCTTTCCACCATTCCACTTGCCACCTAAAAAAAAAATTAATGTATTCAGTTACGTTGTCATCAACTAGGTTGAGGTAGGGAATAGCAAGTAATTCAATAGTATAAGGTCTTTTTTTTATCATCCAAGAGCGGACTCAACTTGGAAAGGTCCAGCAGAAGCCGCCAATGGGGTTCTTTTCCCTATTACTGATTACTCAGTTGATCCCGGCTAGTTCTCCTTCCTGAAGCTGGAGGAGATGACCTGAGCTTGGTCTGCTAGCCGTTGGGAAGTGGTAAAGATGCCCAATAGGCAGGGTTTGGGGACTCCTCCTTATTAGGCACTCCAACCAGAAAGACCAGAGAGCGCTGACTAAAGGTTGGTGTAATCAGGACCAGACAAGATTTCCAAAGGGCATCACACTGGGGAAGTGAGAATGCTTCACATTTCTTTTGCCTACAGTTAATCCCCAAGCAGACAATTCTACAACTAGACTCTTGAGAATAGACTGCTTCCTAGTAAAAAAATGTTAATATTTGGAGAGAATCAGCTTATCTTCTTTTATTTGTCATGCAAATGTGATACACATAGATCCACAAACCCTGGCTTGAAAGAAAGCAGGCCAAACTTAAACAAAGGCTAGGCTGAGGAGATATGAATCCTACTACCTGCCTGTTGTTCTCAAGTTCACATCTGTATATCTAAGGAAAGTTTTCCTTAGATTGATCACTGTGGTCACCTTTATATGTGTAAAAGGGATAATTTTTAAAAATCAATTTAAGAAACTTGTCAATTTTAATTGTGTACTTACTGAGCTTTGCATGTTATTTTTATTTACTTATTTTTTTTTTTTGCTTCCAGCATGCACATCTTAAACTCATTAGGAAAAAATATATAAACCCTGATTAAGATGTTTCGAAGTGTTAAAATTTAGCTAAAAAGGTGTGCAGGATCTGAGATTAATTACCTTGAGGCTATCATTGCTGGGACTGGCACTTCTTGGGGACCTACATATGCAGGGTAAGTGGTATCAATAATAAATATCCGAACAACAGGATTCTTAGCCCCAGCCTGTCAAGAAATATAAACTCATAAAATTCCAATTGTCACTAATATTTTAATGATACTTCAGAAGTTTAGGCATATTTTATAAGCTAATAATATTAAATATGTTATTTTTGAATGCATTCTATTTATAATATGACCAGAAACCTCATTTCAATCTTACTTGCAAGGCAATTACAAATGTTGTGTCAGCCAAAGTGAAAATAAATTTTTTTTTTTTTTTAGTTGGAGTCTCCCTCTGTCACCCAGGCTGGAGTGCAGTGGCTGCTCCCGGCCACCGCAGCCTCGACCTGCTGGGCTCTGGCGATCCTTCCATCTCAGCCTTCCAAGTAGCCGGAATTACAGGCATGCGCTACCACGCCCGGCTGATTTTTTGATTTATTGTAGAGATGAGGTCTCGCTGCCCAGGCGGGTCTCGAACCCGCAGGCTCAGGCAATCCACTCACCTCAGCCTCCCAAAGGCGTGGGATTGCAGGTTGAGCCACCGAGCCCGGCTGAAAATAAATATTTTACAATGCCTAATAAGATAAGTTAATTCATAAGAAAAATATTTTGGATATGAAAATGCAGTTCTGTGATCTATATTCTTTTTTCTTATTTTCAAGACAGATCTCTCTCATTTTTATTATTAGGATAATCATCATCATCGTCATCATATCTCTTATCTCTGTGTGCTAAGAGGAGTGAAGAAGGGGATTGGTTTGGGAGGAGAATGGGGAAAAAAAAGCTACTTTCTGTTTCTGCCACATGATTTCATCTAGCACGATCACCAGATACTCAATGTTCTAGCTGCTTGCATTACTACTGCTACCATCTCCAAAAGGTTAGGAAATTTCACCTTCAACTAGTGCCCATGGGGTTTGCATCTCTTGTGCTTTCTGTGCTGCTGTACACCTAAAATGTACATGACAGCATAGCTCATGCCTAGGTAGCTCTTTAGAGTTCCTCTGTTATTTGACTCAAGACAAAGAGAGTTGTAATAAAATTTAATTTAAGTCTTCAATGACTCAGTGTTGTTTGAATTTAACTAAAGAATTGTTCAGTCTCTCCTAGGACCTCCTGTTTCACTCCCAGATTTAGAAAGGACTACGTTGGTTCTCTGGAATTGTCCCACCTTTCCAACCAACGCCAGATGTTTTAGCAACTTTAATTTTCAAAGAAACAGAATTGGGGTCCTAACTTCCCATTCAATGTCATTCACTCATGAATCCCGGGTTTCTTCATCTCTTCCTGTTCCCATGAATCATCCCAAATCTCTGAGTTTTTTTACACCTTGGGTCTCAAGTGTCAGACCTCTCCCTTTCAAACATCTCCAGCTTTCAGGTTTTTTACACATCCCTAGAGGAGTGTCCTATCTGAACGTTCACCTCCTATCCATTGCTTTTTTTCAAATTACTTTTTAACACAAATATCGACTACCTGAAATCTTATTTCTCTCTCTTTGGCTGCCTTGGTCGACTTCAGAATTCATTCGTGTGTATGCTACATGCATTTATCTTTGTCGCATTCGGAGACCCACTATATCCATTCATGGACAATGTTCCCCTTGGCGAGTACAAACAATAGGAACCAAAGAAAAAAAGAACTGAATCCTAAAATCACATCCAATTCCTTATGCAAGAGTTGAATTTGTGATTTGATTCCTTTTTTAAAAAATTTATTTTATGTCTACATTGACATTAGTATACAATGCTTCTTCACTGGGACCTGACCATTTTCCTACTGCTCACTCAGTTCTTCCTTCTTCAGACATGAGACTCAATAAAAAGGATGAGAGATAAGAACCCTAGAATGTTGAATATATAAGAAACTCTGGGCTCACACCATGTGTAATTTCTTCAAGGAAGAAACTGAGACTTACAAATTTAACTTACCTTGTATATCCAGAAAAGACCATAACTCATGCCTGCTTCTACCTGACAGGAATGTCAAATTCAACATTTGTATTTCCCATTCTAGTTTGCATTTACATGAGAATTCAAGAGGGAATTGCAAAACAGAACTTTACCCTGAATTTGGAGCATGAAATATGAAAAAAATTAAAATTAAGTTAAGCTTGTTTTTCCTCCATGATCAAGACCATATGTTTTTCAAAGATTCTGCAATGGATTTTGCAAAGACTACTTCATCCAGCACAACCAGATGTCCAAAGCAACAGATGTCCACATAAATAATAGAGCACAGTACAATGTTTGCCTTACAATGCACAAGGATAAGAAGCTCTCCAAACTTGTTGATTCCACCTCCATTCATGTAAATGGTTGCTCATTTAGACACCAGAGAAATGAAAGCATCTGCTGAAATATTCAACATACCTTTGGGTATGGAATATTTATTGTTCTAGGATATTGTTCATCACCATAATAGGAGTAGGCAATAACTGGTATATCTGTATCATTAAATTCTGCATATGCCAAAAAATTTCCATTAGGAGACCACCAGAGAGCATGTTTTGTAGCAAGCATTTCCTCTGAAAAATAGTATATTAATTATAATTACATCTTACTCTTAAAATCATTGTAAACACATCTAAATAGCTGTTTATTGATTTGAGTAACTTATTTAACATAGAAGGGACATATGTCAAGGTTTGGTTATTAAAAATAATCTGAGTTGAGATGAACAGTTTAACCTTACACGCCATAACAAACATCAATTAGTCATGTTAGGAAATGACTTTAATCAGAAGTTTGATTTTTTTTTGAGTTGGAGTCTCACTCTGTCGCCCAGACTGGAGTGCAGTGGCCGCTCCCGGCCACTGCAGCCTCGACCTGCTGGGCTCCGGTGATCCTTCCTCCTCAGCCTTCCGAGTAGCTGGAATTACAGGTATGCGCTACCACGCCTGGCTGATTTTTTGATTTATTGTGGAGATGAGGTCTCGCCGCCCAGGCGGGTCTCGAACCCGCGGGCTCAGGCAATCCACTCACTTCAGCCTCCCAAAGGCACGGGATTACAGGCTGAGCCACCGAGCCCGGCTAGAAGTTTGATTTTTAAAATAAACAATAAACATGTCTGCAGTATTTTTTTCCTTAAGGGTAGCTTTTTTTAATAGTCCGCAAAGTAGACAAAACTGAGGGAACTGTAATTGTACTACTGAGTGAGAAAAACAATTGAAACCTGAATTTCTCTCCTGGGAATTCTTTTTTAAACAAGGTTAGTTCAGTTACATATACATGTGTTTTATATATGCATATGTATTATAAACATATGTATATCTTTCATATATTATATACACATCTAATATATAATAAAGACAGGAACTGGAAGTCTTTTTAAAGTCCTGGATTCTACATGACCTAGAATGGGAACAAAAGCAAAAGTGTAACAACAACTAAAAATATTTTCTAACACAATAACATGTAAAGTTGTTTAGTTTTGAAAAAACTTTCTGAAGAAAAAACAAACATGAGAAAATGTGCTAACACGGCACCTAAAAGCCATATACTTTTTGAAATATAAATCAATACCATTTTATAGTAATGTTCTTGAAAATAAATTCTGCCAGTCTTTTAATAACCTGATTCTGTTCTTTTACAACATGTATGTCCTGTTCATAGCTTAATAACAGTTTTCAGAAATGCTATCATTGACTGAAATAAAATGCTACTCATTTAAATCTTACTACATGCATGAAGTTATTTTAAATAAAAAGCCTGAAGCAGCAGCAGAAGATAAAGAATACAGCTTACCTTCATAAACCCAGTCTGGGATTCCATTAAATATTTTATTTTCTTTTCCATTATATGTTATTTGAAAAGGTGGATCTCCTGGTCTTTGTTTGAAATAGATGTTGTTTTGAAAGACATATGCCTAGAAGTGGTGGTTAGTCAATAAAGGGAAATTCCATAACAAATACAATAAGGGCTGTATATTTGTTTTAAATATTCATCTAATATCTTAAAAACAGGGGTAATTCAGACACAAAAAGATTCACAACTAAAATGTCATTTTAATAGGTCAAAAAACCAGCCAACCCACATTAACATCAATTATGAGTTTTAAAGTCTATATTAAATAAAGGAAATGTCTACTATTTTATTAGTTGTTTTTTTATCCCTAAATAATTATGTACATTGACAGGAATTCAAATAAATCTCTGAATATTAATAGCTAGCCAGATCTAATCTTTATTTAGAGTCCTTAAATAAGAGCTTGGACCAAATTTCATGTTGTCTGAAGCTAGTCTGGGAAACTTGTGAAAACCATATTTTTCCTGAGCTTTCTGGCACAACGCATTCTGGCTGAGTATAAGGATAAAGTTTTTGACTGCTATATTTAAAGAAGTCTATCCATGAGCTTGAGATTTTGCGGAATTCTCAGATGGGTTTCAATTTATCAAAACTCTTCCCGTTTTTAACCACTAAAATAGTCATGAATGTATTTTTTTTTCTTTTAGGCAGGGAAATTTAACAAAGGCCAAAATCAAATGGCTCCTCTTTTATTTACATGATTAAACACTTCAAAAATTTAAACACTTACTAATTTACTCCCAACAGGCGACCAGCATAAATACTGAATTGGACGAGGAAGCTCATTTCCTTTTACAAATTCTCTAGAAGGAAAGACAGAAAAAAAGAAAGAAAGAAAAAACAACAATCCTTGCTGTTAAGTGCAAAAATAATCTGGATAAACAGAAAAATAAACAAACAATAAAAATTAAGGATCATTCCCTCTGCATCTACAAACCTGATGAAAAGAATGCAGAAATGAGGAACTGAAGACATGGATGGTGGTTGCTGCTTTTCCAATAGTTACTTAAAAGTCCCTTAACTTTTCTGGGTTTCAGTTCTCTGACCTTTACAGTGAGGTGAATGAATTAAACACTGTATAGGCTGTGAAAGGGGGGACATCTCTAGAAATTATCGAATAGAACCTCCTTATTTTATACAAAATAAATGGGAGGTATAGAAAGGTGATAGGATTTTTGAAGGTCACACTGCTAGTTCTTGACAGTACCCAAGTAAAACTCAAGTCCTTTTAACCCCTGGGACTGTAAAACTTGCACACACTAGACTGAAATGGTCACTAAAGTACCTTCTATCTCTGAAATTTTATAATCGTGCTGAAGTTTTAATGTGTGCTCTTCCACATTCTCATTCACAACCCCCATCTTTGTGAATGCATATGCATTTCAAATTTTTGAAAATAAGATGCCATTTGACAATCTCCACAGGGATCTGACTTGAAATCAGAAAAAGAAAGGAACATCTGATTTCAAACTAAAATGAAAAACGGATCGTACACTGGGCAGTATGCTTTTAGGCTTGTAAAGTCATCCACCTATGGGGATATTTCAAATATCCTATTGTCCAAAAATCTCACCTTGATGCTTAAAGTCATTCTGCAAGTACTCAGTTGAGTGACTTGCATTGTGGAACTTTTGAAGTTCTTCAGTAAGAATATGTACTCACATTTTCATAACTGTTAAAGAGCCATAGGAAGCCATGCTTAAGTTTAACTTATAATTAATATTAATTAATAGTTTCATCAAGACTTTAGGGGGATGAGGGAAAGCAAAGCAAGACTTGCCTCCAAACTGTAATTTGAGTTGCCACAAGAAAGACTCCTGCCCATTCCCTCCAAAAAAAATATCTTCAACCTGTACCTAACATGTGCCTGACATTTCTACCTTTCCCATTTTTTAACACCCGAACAACTGTAAAAGTCTGTAGCACACATTGCCTTGTTTAACTTATTGGGTCGAGCAGCAAGAGGGCTAGCAAGCAATGAAGGAATATGGCACAGTTCTGATTGGAGAAAGTGATCCCCTGGAGGGTGATCATTGGTGCTGCAGTGGAAATCCTCGCCTCCAGGGGGCAGTATATGAGCACCAGGTCACTGGGCAGTTCAGAACGTATTGAAAGGGATGCGAGGGCACATCCAATGAGACAAAGAGAAGACATTCTTCTCTTGGTACAAAATTTGGTCTCAAGGTACTGTTCAAGTTACCCTTGACACTGTAACTCTGTCTTAGCTTTCTGCATGCAAGGGTATTATCTATGCAGTCACGTAGACAGCACTAAACTGAAAATCTCAGTCCATGTGCTTTCATGACTGGCGAGCAACTACAGCGGCCGTTTTCACTGCCACTGAAAAGTCTGGGAAAAGGAGGAGGAAGATGCTTTACAAAGGCTTTCATTTCCTCAGTATTCCTTACCTACTTTGAAACAAGAACTTTATTTTCTCTGTGCTAGATTTTTATATTTTTATAGCGTTTTCAGAGGCATATAGACTTATTACTGGTATTCAGGCATGCCTTGAATTTTAGCTAACTTGTCACTCCTCACTTCCTAAATTATGCTGCATTTATCTGACAAAAAATATGAAAAATTAGATAGATGTACAGAAAACAAAAGAACAAAAAATGCTTTGAATTCACTGCAGAAAAACTAAATATTTAATGTGATTTTAGGCTGCAAAACTTATGTAAACCATTATTAAATTATTAGTATTGTTGTCTTCTTTTTGAGTGTTGTTCAATTTGATGAACCTCAGCACAGATAATTTTAAAATGATTAAAAGAAAAACAAGGACATGATTAGAGCATCAAGAAACTGTCCCAAAAGACAAAGATTCTCACTTCACAAGTCTAACGGTTTCTTGAGAATAGGATTGGTGCCTTGGGCTCATTTTTATCTCTCCCATATATATGTTCCATATAGTATATGCTCAATAAATATTTCTTGAATTTGGTGAGATGATACAGAGAAGAGAAGGAGTCAGAATGCATTAGATGGATTTAGATTCTACTTTAAGAAGCAGTTCTTATTTCTTGACAGTTTAAGGAGATCAGAATTCTTTTCTGAACATTTTTTAAAAGTAGATACGTGTTTTAAAAAAAATATTTATGCTCTTGCTAGACAAAAGAGGAAACAGACTAGAAGATTTGTTCAGTACCTCTTCAAGCCATATAATTATTTTTCCCTTTTATATAACACCAAAGAAGATATCACATTAAGATGAGTAACGAAACCAATTCATTGTCCATATTTAGCGTGAGAGTAATGTTTCTGAAGTGCAAATCTGATCTTGTCATTTTCCATTTAAAACCCTTGAATGATTCCCTATTGTCATCAGAAAGAGAGATCTACACTCTTTTCAACGGTTTCCTGGTTATTTGGTCCATGCTTCCTGGTCTTCACTTTCCCAGCTTTACACCACCTCCCACTGGCCAGCCGTCCCCTCCTCCAATTTCAACAAAACTGCCCTACTTTGGGTTTCCTGAACACTCCATGCTCTCCCTCCGCTTTAGGCCTTTACATACTTTTCCATCTAATAGGCATTCTCTCCCTCAATTTTTCATCTACCCATGCATTTAAAATTTTTATTTTAAATGGTAAACATTTCTGACAGTTAAAACATACCCCAAAATAAAGAAAATGGTGCCTAACAATTTATTTACCATCTAAATGTAAAAGAACATTTAATATTTTAAATGTTAAATTAAAACATGTTGCCATTTAAAAAGTAATTAATCTTAACATTTTGCCATTTTTATAATAATTTTAATCAATTAAGGAATATGTGTTCAGGCACAACCAATGCTGCATACCCCTGCCTTCTGCTTCCTGTCAATGATGTAGTCATTCTCCTAAAAACAGTGTTTCATTTCCATGTATGTCTTTGTACTTTTACTACATATGTTTATTTCCATAAAGAGTAAGTTTGTAATTGAATCTTCAAAAGTAGGAAAAGCAAAACTATATTGTATATAAAAATGTAAAAGATTAGGTAAATAAAAGAGGTAACTATTCCATGGAAGTGTTCCTTTGAATTTCTTACTAAGTTGTATAAGTATACATACACTGAACTGCAACAATATCAGAAACTAAGATCAGTAACAAGATAATATAGTCAAAACTCAGATCAGAGTTTGGGATGAAAAAGTCTTGACATTACATTTAAATGGAATTGATAAATAGAGGTAATGTTTTACCCATTCCTAAGGTCATAGATGCTGTATGTTGCTGTGTAAGAGTGTCGCCAAAGCTGTCAGAAATAAGAGAAACAAAGACAAATTATAATTTTTAAAAAGCTTATATCAATAACATATAATCATATATCATCCAATTCAAAGTTCAGAATTATAAAAGGACTACTTTCACAAGGCACTAGGAAGAATATGTTTCAATTCCAAACGAGTCTTCATTTAAAGAGATTTACTGTGGACTTTTGTGCCGCTTGTCCAAGTTCCAGAACTAATCTCAGCAGTGATTCAACCCTCACTCCATAAAAAGCATATCCAAAGAAATTTTCTAACATAAAAAGCTTATCTTTGACACACTCTATCTTAGGAATTTTCCGTTCATGTTTTACCTGTATTGAAGTAATGCCACTATGATTTCCACAGTGCATAAGATTACTCTGTACCTGGGTAATTCATTATAATTATACCCTTTAAAATTGGGTAAAAGGAATTTCATTCACCATATATTTTTGTTGCAAAATGCTTGTCATACTTTGAGTATTGTTTTTAAAATAATAATAATTGGGAAGAATGAAAAGGAGATATTTAGCTTATAATTCTTTCTTTACAAAGCTATTCTTTTTCTCCTTAAGTGTGTGTATGCTGCAGACATTATTTTGGACTGTATTTCACAAAGGGATTTGAAAATCTTGACAAAGACGCTCCATCAGACTGAAACATGTCTTTCTGAGGATTGTTGATGACTAGAGCTTGAATATTTAGAGATAAAGACAGACTTTTATTTTTCTCTTACTTTTTAAAATCAACTTGTAGATTAGTAGGAGATATAATGAAATATACCCAAATCAAACAGTTGATACCTTTGAATAATCACTTTCTAGATATGCAAATTGCCAATCAGGTGATAAGCCGTAATTTGAAGCATTCACACTTTTCTGAAATTATGAAAAAGTTAATTAGAAAATAGAAAAAAGCCATGTAAATTAGTAGTTCTAGAAGAATATTATATTACTGATACACTCCTACATACACACTTTCGATGCAATGGGAAAAAATGTTTATGTGGTACCTACTGTAATACAAAGAAACGAACTAGGTACTATGGAGGAGGGATGCAATATGTAAGTTATACTTTGTAATTTCACGAAACTTATAATGTTAAATTTGTAAAGGCATAACGTATTACAAATAGAAAGTTATATTTAAAAGATTCGATATAGCCCTTGCAAAATCAATGTGGAAGAAGTGATTGAATCCAAATGAGTTATTGGTTTCACAAAAGAGGAGAATATTATGTGAGTTTGTTTTTAAAAGATTAGTAAGCTTTTAAGGGTGGAGAAAGTAGTAGAATTGAGAGCCCAGGAGGACAGAGCAGCATGTGCTCATATATCATAACTACTATTTTTTGAGCATTTATTCTATGATAGGTGCTGTCCTAAGCACTTTCAAATGGCATTTCATTTGATTCTTATATTAACCCAAAGAGATATTATTATTCCCATTTTACAGAGGAAGAAATTGAGGCATAGTAAGGTTACTATAGTGTAGACATTTACCTAAGTTAGTGACAGAGTCCAATTTTAACCTCAATTTGACACTAAGGACTGAGTTATTAACTCTTATACCATACTATTTACAGAGAGGAGGAAAGACATTAGGGAACTCAGACAAAGGTAACGACAGTAGTCTAGTGTGACCAGAAGAGAGAACTGGAAGACTCTAGAGGGTGTTGGAACTTGGAAGGCAAGCTGGGGCCAGATTTGTTCTAAGGCTGAGACTTTGAACCCTGTTCCTTGGTCAGTGAAGAGCTGGCAAAGTTTTCTGAGGAGGAAGATAATGTTGGATACATACCATAGTGTTGTTACTCAAAATGGTATATGATTCTCCAGTTTCAATATTATAAAACACTACATTATTATCTGCAGATTGATGAAGATATTCTTGTCCTTTAAGCAAGGAAGGAAATAAAACAAAATGTTCTCTCAGCAGGAAATACTTTTCTGACAAAAGAAACCTCTCTTATTCCACGGACCTCTTTGTTTTTCCTCCCTGTCCAGTACATATTGCTTTGTCAGATTTAAGATAACAAGTTGTTGTTGGAAGGAAGAAAAAGATGTCTTTTTCCTGCTTCACACAAAGATGTCATATTTGCTGCCAGCAGCCCAATTCTGGCTGATTCAGGGTGCTTAGGAATAAAATTTTGTTTTCTCTGGGATAGCCCAGTTTAAAATGTCTCATTTCTTTTGCAATAATAAAAATAAATTACGTTTGGGTTTTGTTTGATTTAGTTTAAAACTCACTTTACATGAATTTCAATTTCTGAAGAGAAAAGTGAAAATACTAATGTTTTCAGTGATACTTTAGCTATGTGACTATAATGTCATAAAATATTTAGTTGATTTCACTATTTGATTCAAATAGTGAATATTTTATAACATCCTATTTTGAAAAACTATATGCAAATACCAACTTCATGACCCCTAAATGAGTTCATTTAGTTCATTGTCAGAGTGGAATTTTGTCTGTTTTCCATATTATCTAGTTTAGCAATGGAATTTCTCTTTTGATAAAATGTGACCTCTCCTAGTAGGTATATATTTCTCATTCTTGAAAGCTATAAGAGACACTCAAATTATTTCAACAATGCATTTTCAACTTTTTCTTTTCTGTTAGAACTCCTGTTGACCTCATTTTGATCTGACAGATGCTGTCTTAATGGTTTTCAAAAGCATCTTGGTGGGCAATCAAATTATCCAGATAATTGCTCTTTTTGTCCATTTCAACAGCTATAGCTTCAGTTACTATAGAGATTCGCTGGCAGTACAATAAAAACAAAACAAAATACATTTTTTTTTAAAAAGCCCCAAAAGATTAACTATCCACTTACCCGAAATCCAGTTTGGAAAAAATGTTTTATAGGAAAATGTCCCATTTAAAATATCCTTCAGTGTGAGGGCTCTTGTTGAACTTCCTTCAGAATTATGAACTTTAGGAGACAAACACATTCTTATGAAAAAGAAGGTTAATAACTTCAATAATCCTAAGCCTGATCTTTACCGGTTCTTTCTCATATAATGATAAAGTCTGCCATTTGCTAAATGCTTTCTTAACTCCTATCTTCTTAATAACTATTATTATTAGTAGTAGTATCTCCTTTTTTGTAGATTGGGTAAGTAGGGCTTGGCGAGGTAGCTTGACTACCTGGAAGGAAAAACTGGTGGGGAAATGTAGAGGAAGATGAAGTGGTGGAGAAGGGCCACATATAGCAGCTGGAATATTATTCTTCAGGCAGTGAAACATTGTCGGGGGTTTCTAGGGAGGAAGATAAAATTAAGTTCCAATAACTCTTGGCCTTGCAGAGATAGGATTACAGTCTGTGCAGGTTTGACTAAAATCCCAGTCTCTTAAGCAGTTCACTATATTTCCTCACATAGGCTTGGCTTGGATTTCTACTGATTTGTCAATAATGTATTTCAGCATCTCAGTTGGTCAGATGAGACCAGCCAGAATCCTTACCTACAGAAATCTCAAGAAAGACATTAATGGACATAGGTAATTTTCTTATTGTGACTATGAATTTTTATAAAAAGGAAATGAATCAGAAGAAAAGAAAACACTCGATCTATACAAATCATCTTAGAAATCTCAAGAGTTAGAGGATTTTCATAGAAAAGCTAACTCAGTATTACTCACAAACCACCCTATTTGAATCCTTCAAAACAATTGTGTTTTTCAAACACATTTTCAAAAATGTGTTCTATTCTCGGAACACATTTATAGAGCCCTGAAATAGTCAGATATACCAGACGAATAATAAGGCAATCAACTCCCGAACCCTCTTCATCCCCAAATTGCCATTTTCCATCTCACCCACTTTACCCCTTCTCCGGGTCACTAAAACTTACAGACATGCCCTATACCTAGAATAGCATTTATGAATCTGACACTTGCCTAGGTGAAAATAAATCTGCTAAATATGAAAGCTGTAACTTTATCCTTCAGTAAAACTCCTCCATAGCTCTCCATGATTCTCTAGATAAAAACAAAAATAATGATCTGGAGTCCAGGCGCTGACTGGTGTAGGGCATTCTACCTTGCCAACCTTTCCTGCTCCCCTTACTTTCTAGACTCAAAACATGCCAGACTTTCTGTTACTCAAATATTTTTTCTACAGGGCTTCTGAAGCTCTTTTCTCCCGCCCCCTCTGCAATTTCTATGTAGCCTATAGTACTCAATTCAAGAGATACGTCCTCTGGGAAGGCATATATGTAATAAAAGCAAAATGATCAACTGGACAATAGCATCTTCTGCTATTGTAATTCATTCACAATGATGCTTGCATATGCCACATATTTGATTAGGACCATGAGTTTGTTTGTTTTCTTAATTTACCAAAACTTATCCTGGTGGCTGTAAGAACACAAGTAGTTGGTGAGGCCCCTTTACAACTAAATACTTAATATTCATCTTTCTGTATTCTCTTTGCATAAACAAGCTTTGTATACTATACAATTATTTATAGTGAGATTTCATCTGTTTAATGGAATAGTCTTGTGCAAAATTCATACCATGGATTTTATATTCCCATTCAATGAATATAAGACCATTTACTACAATAACATCAGAATAATTGCTAAGTATTTAATTTAATTTTATTGAGCTTTCCTTAAAGAAAATTGCAATCTGTTTCTAATGTAATCAAGGGGAAATTATAACACTATTTGTAGTGGAAATTATTTTCCATTTGAGAAACATTGAGTTTATGTCAATTCTGTATGTCTAGATGGGAAATTTTAAAATGAATTAAAGCCATTTACTCTGAATACCAAGATAAGTAGATAATTACTTTTAAAAAAACTTTTTTTGACATTAATTCGATAAATAAACATAATATAGGTAATATATTTTATAAAACATAAATAATGCTTTGGTTATGGTTAATTACTTACAGTTTTTTCTACTTAAGCATCTTTGCATACAATTTTCCTAACTTGCAGTTGTGCTTAATTGAGACATTCATAACTATAATTAATCTTCATTTTCATAGAAGGTTAAATTAAGTGAGATAATCCAAGTAAAATATTTAGTTTTATGCTTGGCACATGGTAAACAGTCAATAAACGTTGTCTTTTAGTAGCATAGCTTATCAGTGTTTTTCAAATAAATATTTTAGATTGGTGTTTTCCAAGCAAATTTGACCACTGGGACTTTTTGTTTGTAAATATTTACTAAAACTACATTTGAGAAGTGCTTTGAGAAATGTTTGAAAAATGTTTCCGATTAGGCTATTAGTATACACAATTAACATTTACTTTTACTCTAGTTTAATGAAATTCATCGGTTATCCTTGGAATATTTTAGCGATTGTGTAGCTCTATAACTGAACTGTTAAAATTACAATCATAAATACAATCAATACTAATATTGTACAGATGGACAAATAAAATGTATATAAAAACAAGAGTTGCAAATTACTTTTTAAATTCCTCTCATTTTCCTTTTCAGATCTTTAAAAGCATCCTGATCCTTACAGATTTCTCAAAAAGATTCTAAGAATTATTTACTTTTTAAACCTTTAATTTAGATTGCCTAGGAAGATTATACTTGATAGTATATTTTATATTACTTCCTAGTTAGTCATTTATTTTATATGGGTGCATAGTAGCTATAAATGCCAACAATCTATATAGCAAATTCAACATATGTCACATTATGACTCAAAATATCTGTAAAGCAATTTAAACATGTATTAATCACACTACTAATTGCCATAATGAGAATAATCCTAGCCGCCACCTAAGAAGTGATGAATGGATATACGAAAAACATATCCAGATGAGCCAACTACATTTATGAGGGAATAGAGTTTTCACACAGAATGGGCTAGGATGATTACTCCTAACCTCACATGCCTTTTTTTTTTTTTTTTTTTTTTGAGTTGGAGTCTCACTCTGTCGCCCAGACTGGAGTGCAGTGGCTGCTCCCGGCCACCGCAGCCTCCACCTGCTGGGCTCCGGCAATCCTTCCGCCTCAGCCTTCCAAGTAGCCGGAATTACAGGCACGCGCTACCACGCCCGGCTAATTTTTTGGTTTATTGTAGAAATGAGGTCTCGCTGCCCAGGCGGGTCTCGAACCCGCGGGCTCAGGCAATCCACTCACCTCAGCCTCCCAAAGGCGCGGGATTCCAGGCTGAGCCACCGAGCCCGGCTCTCACATGCCTTTTGTAAGCCACCTCACATGTGATGTATTCAGGGCCTAGAAAGTGTAATTATGTTGATGTCAGGCTAGGTATATTAAATTCACCCCCAATATAATGGGAGAAATTTAAATTAGGCATCTCTCTTCCTGGTGAAAATGACCACATTTTCATAAACCCAATGGAGTATTCTGTGTCCTTTAAATGCTGCCTCAGATTACATGTTAGAGTAGGAGTAAACACAAAGTTTACTTAGAATTTCCAATCCAAACCTTGATTGTTTGTATATATAGAAAGATCACAAATAATATGATAATGTTTCACTACATTATTAATGTGGACCACCACACCAGTCACCAGTAAAAATGATCTTCCACTGGGCACTATGAAAATACCACTGACTTTTGGCTTTCTCAACATTTCTCTAAATTTAATAAACAAAATTTCTTCATGTCTTTATGTGTGTGCCAAAGAACTGTATAAGGCATAGGTCTCTAACCCATAAAATTAGAAGTGGCGTTTGCTTTTTCTCACTATTATAGGCCCAGCAGCTAGGACAGTGTTTGACATAGAATGGGAGCACAATAAATATTTGTTGAATGAAAAAATAAACCAACTTGACAGATTTTGTGTTTGCTTGTTTTTGATAATTCTCCCCCAGAGATATATCTGTGCTTACTTTCTACCCTTCACTTCATGTAAATTTCATAAGCAGACTCTTTTACCTAGATATGATTTTATTTAAATATTTATCGAAATTTGATCCTCGGAGCCATTTGGAGTGCTTGTTTAAAAGCAGACTCCTAGTACTTATCTCAAATTTACTGACTCAAAATCTCTGGGGGGTGGGCTTCTGACAGTTTTGGACCCAAAACCAAGTCCCCTGGGTGATTCTTCTGTAAAGGCTCAGAATCCCCAATTTAATGATTTCAATGTGTTCACCTTGAACTGTTCAATGTACTCCTGTGCCTAACAAAGGAATCACTTCTTGACTTATAAACTCCTGGTAAGTGGGTGAGGCTGGCCTGCAGAGCAATCCATACTTTATGGAGAACAATTTCACACAACTACGTGGTAATCTTGGTTTTCAAGGAAAGTAGTCTCCTTTAATGTTTATGCTCCTATTGAGTGATTTTGCTCACTGCCTGCAAACGGACTCTTCTTCAGGTCTGTTCCCTTTGCTGGTCCTGGAAAAATGGGGAAGAGGCAGAAGAGACAAGGGAACTGAATCTTCTTAGACTAGATATATGTGAGATTATGGAGAAAGCTCTGGGGTTCGTTGTTTTCTAGTGTTTTGAATGTGTATGTGCATGTGAGTGTGTAAATCAGTATAAAATTCATCTCTGCTGGGCTCGATGGCTCAGCCTGTAATCCCGCACCTTTGGGAGGCTGAGGTGAGTGGATTGCCTGAGCCCGCGGGTTCGAGACCCGCCTAGGCAGCGAGACCTCATCTCGACAATAAAATCAAAAAATCAGCCGGGCGTGGTAGCACATGCCTGTAATTCCGGCTACTCGGAAGGCTGAGGCGGAAGGATGGCCAGAGCCCAGCCGAGGCTGTGGTGGCCGGGAGCGGCCACTGCACTCCAGTCTGGGTGACAGAGTGAGACTCCAACTCAAAAAAAAAAAAAAAAAAAAAATTCATCTCTAAAGCACCAAACTCATTAAACAAATTCCAGTCACCTGGAAAATTTTCCATAATAATTACTGAATGAATAAATGGATTTTCATGTCCCTTTCCAAATATGTTAATATTGAAATATAATTATTTGATGATTTTGGAAGATTAGCTTTGGCATCTATAATTTTGAAATTCAAGTAGTTGAACAGAAGTAAGAATGCATTCTGAAAGCATATCTCTCCTCTCTATATAACTGACACTTACTTGATTAACGCTTAATTTTTTTACAGTGCCCTTAAATTGGATTTGGCCCATTTTTAGCATAGTTACTCATATACTGCTTAAACGCTCTAACTATGCTTAATTATTTGCATTTTCAACTTATTAAAGCAAATTTGAAACTTATTTCAATTATGAATCCAAGAAATTACAATTCACAGAAATGATTCATAAGCAAGTAATGATTTACTATTCTTGTAATTGTCTTAAAATTTTGTACTTCATATTTATTAGCTTTGTTTCTGCTATTTAATTGTCTAGTCCTGAAAAATTAGGAGTAAGTGTCACAGCAGAGACATCTAATGCTAGCTCTAATATTCATCACAAAACAAATGAGAAAATATGTTCTATTGAGTGGACACACAAATGACTGGCACTTTTGTGCTCACTTGATTTGGAGTTGACACTTAGGAATCCACTCCAAGGCAAGTAATCTGGACTCCCAGCTACACCCTCCCCCGCCATCCTGCTGGCCCACGGAGGTGCTAACTGTAAGGAGGCATCACATCGGGTCATGTGTGATTCCTGAGTGAGCACCACAGGGGCAAGGTTAGGAAATATTAGGGTGAAAAATATACTATTTACAAGTTAATATGGCCAGGTATGGTGACCACGCCTATAATTCCAACACTTTAGGAGGTCCAGATGGGAAGATTGCTTGAGGCCAGGAGTTCAAGACCAATCTGGATATCATAGCAAGACCTCATCTCTACAAAAAATTTTTTTAAATAGCCAGGTGTGGTGGTGTGTGACTCTAGACCCAGTCACTCAGAGGCTGATGCCAAAGGATTGCATGAGGCCAGGAGGTCAAAGTTGTGGTGAGTTTTGATTGTACCATTGCACTCCAACCTGGAGGACAGAGTGAGACTCCTACTCAAAAACAAAAACAACAAACAAACAAAAAAAACCCCAAAATAAAACACAAGCTGATATGATCAAATTGGTGCAAAGACTGACAACTTTGAAAAAAAAGAATCTGCTATATTACAGTAATACAAAGTATTCAAATTTACTAAGTTCTTATAAGTACCAAGCATTCTACATGCATGGCCCTTCACAGCACCTCTCTGAGATAAGTATTATTATGAACAACATTTTACAGATTAAGAAATGAAACTTAGAGAGGCAAACTCACTTTCCTAACACATAGAAAAGCCGGGTTTATATTCAGTTCCATCTGATTTTAGAGAAAGGGTACTTTACCGTTGCACTACAATTAAAGTGAAAGCACACATGTAATAAAACAACAAAATATATCCAACAAACACAAAAATGAAGACAAGAACCAAGTAACTACAAGGGGACAGAATAATTAAACCTCAAAACCTGATTTAAAAAGTGAGGGGCAGCCAGGCTAGGTGGCTCAGCCTGTAATCCTGCGCTTTGGGAGGCTGAGGTGAGTGGATTGCCTGAGCCCTCGGGTTCGAGATCCGCCTGGGCAAATTGGCGAGACCTCATCTCTACAATAAAAAAAAAAAAAAAATTAGCCGGGCGTGGTAGCGCGCGCCTGTAGTTCCAGCTACTTGGAAGGCTGAGACAGAAGGATCGCCGGAGCCCTTCAAGGCTGTGGTGGCCGGGAGTGGCCATTGCACTCCAGTCTGGGCGACAGAGTAAGACTCCAACTCAAAAAAAAAGAAAGTGAGGGCAACCCTTTTGGGTACCCTCCCACTGTGGGAACTTTTCTTTCCTCTCAATAAATCCTGCTTTCTCAATAAAATAAAATAAAATAAAATGAAATAACTGAGGCAATTTGAGCTTTATCAAAGCAAAGAGATTCCTAGCTATAAAGAGCATACTGTCTACTTGAAGGTTGTCGTCGCTCTCAGCTCTAAAAGCAATTTTCCATCATTCTCTTTACAAACAATACTGAATAACACAAGTTAGTCAAAGGAATTGTCAAGCTTTTAAAAATAGCTCATGTGTGTTATTTTATTGTTGTTATATTACTTTAATTAAGACAAATTTATTTTTCAGGGTAGCTAAAACTCTCAAAAATCATAAGATATGATCAATATAATGTATATGAACACAAATGACAACTTTTGGTTACCCTGAAAATGAAAGCAAACCTTGTTTGTTTGTTTATTTAATTTTTCATTTTAAGGATGTGGGGTACAATTTAGGGTTAAGTATACAAAGGTTCATTATGCAGGTACCCTTGTTGATGAGGTGTGCCCCCTACCCGGCAGGCTCTTATTTATTTTTAAAGCCCAGGCAAGTGTCCTTTGCCAGCTCATTTTCCTCCAATCTACATTTTGGTGTTGCTCGTATTGCTACTGCTTGGGGATTGAAGCAGAGCCACTTTGCTAGGTCGTTTTATTCTCCCAAGGTTTCTATTACACACCTCTGAGTGACCCACCCTCTACCACAACTGCCACACCTGACTAAATTTGAATTTTTCTTTGAATTCGAGACATGGCTATTAAACTTTCTCTTTAACATCCTCATTTGCATATCTCACAAGCACTTCAAAATCAGTATGTCCAATGCTAAGGAAAAAAAAATTGTACTCCTCCTCCAGATTCCTCCAGATCCTCTTTCCTTACCTCTTTTGTTCAATACCCATGATTGACAGCTCTCTTTGCTAAATCTACTCTACTCTGTCTGCTTTTCTCCATTACCACCATATACCCAGGAGTAATCAATTTCACACTATGTGGGCAATAATGGATGACTAATTGCTCCTCTGTGCAATTTCATTCCTGATATTTCATTGTGGTTTTGATTTGCATTTTCCTAATCACTAATAATGTTGAGCATCATTCATGTGCTTGTTAGTCACTTGTGTATCTTTGACAAATGTCTATCTTTTGTCCATTTTTAATTGAGTTACTTACCTTTTTATTATTGAGTTGTAAGAATTATTTACATATTCTGAATGTAAGATCTTCAAATTTTTTTCTCTATTTTGTAGATACTATTTTTACTTTTAAACTTGGCAACCTTAAATTGTTAAGTTTTTGTAAAGTCCAATTTATGAATTTTTTTCTTTTGTTGCTTTTGCTTTTGGTCATATTCAAGAAAATTTTGCCTAATCCAAGGACATGAAGATTTATCTCTATGTTTTAAAAGTTGTATAGTTTTATCTCTTGCATTTAAGTATTTGACCCATTTTGAGTTAACACTTATGTATAGTGTGAGAAAGGGGGTCCAACATCATTTTTTTTTTTTTTTTTTACACGCGGATATTCAATTGTTCTAGCACCATTGCTGAAAAGATTTTCCTTATGGAATTGTCATGGTACCCTTAACAAAAATCAATTAACTGTAAATATAAGATTTTTTTTCTTGGACTCACAATTCTGGTCCATTGATCTATAAGTCTATCCTTATGCCAATAACACACTGTCTTCATTATGTAACTTTGTAGTTAGTTTTAAAATAAGGAGGTGGCTCAGCCTCCTCCTTAATCCCGCGCTTTCCGAGGCCGAGGTGAATGAATTGCCTGAGCCTGAGGGTTCAAGACCCGCCCGGGCAACTTGACGAGACCTCATCTCTACAATAAATCAAACAATTAGCCAGGCGTGGTAGTGCGCGCCTGTAGTTCCAGCTCCTTGGAAGGCCGAGGCGGAAGGATCGCCAGAGCACAGCAGGTTGAGGCTGCGGTGGCCGGGAGCGGCCACTGCACTCCAGTCTGGGCGACAGAGTGAGACTCCAACTCAAAATAATAATAATAATAATAATAATAATAATAATAATAATAATAATAATAATAAAATAAGGAGGTGTGATTCTTTCAAGTTTGTTATTCTTTTTCAATATTGTTTTAGCTATTCTGGGTCGCTTGCATTTCCTATGAATTTTAGGATCAGCTCGTCATTTTCTGCAAAAAACAAAACCACCACCACCATCAAATTCAAATATCTGGATTTGGCTAGAGATTGTATTTGTTGACAAGTTTGGGGAGTGTTGCCATCTTAAAAATATTGGGTTTTTGATCCATAAGCTTGGGATTTCTTTCCATTTATTTAGATTTGGATTGAACTTTGATAATGTATAAAAAATACTATAGATTTTTTTTAATACTTTGATCTTATATCCTGCAACCTTGCTGGATTTGTTTATTAGTTCTAATTAGTAAATTACTTGGGATTTTTTATAAAGAAGATTATGTTGTCTGCAAATACAGTTTTACTTCTTTCTTCATAATCTGGATACTTCAATTTTTTTTCTTTTCTAATTAACCTGGCTAGAATAAGCAATAAAATGTTGCATAGAAGTGGTGAAAACAGACATCCTGTCCCGTTATTGATCTTAGAGGAAAGCATCGAATGTTTCTTTCATCATTAATTATGATGTTAGTTATATATCTATGGTAATGATTATGAGGTTTTTGTCCTTTTTCTATTAATAAGTTTTATTAAATTGATTTTCAAATGTTAAACAACTTTATATTCTTGAGATAAATTTCACTTGGCCATGGTATATAATCCTTTTTATATATTGTTGGCTTCAGCTTGTTAAACTTTTGTTGAGCATTTTTGCATCTATATTCATAAAATGATATTAGTTTGTAATTTTCTTTTTCTTGTGGTATCTTTGGTTTTGGCATCAAGGCAATATTGGTCTTATAGAATGAGTTGGGAAGTGTTTTCTTCTATTTTTAAAAAAAGTTTGTGAAGAATTTGTAATAATTCTTCTTTAAGTATTTGGTAGAATTTATCAGTGAAGTCATCTGAGCTTAGGATTTCTTTTGTGAGAAGTTTTTAAATGAATAATTCAATCTCTTTAAGCATTACAATTCCATTCAGGTTTTCTGTTTCTTCTTTAGTAATTTTCGATGTAGTTACTATCTTTCTAGGAATTTGTCTATTTTATCTAAAAGTTGTTTGTTATGTCCTGTTCCTTAAAGAGTCCTAACATGTTGATTTTTTCACCAAGTACAAAATTATAACCTGTATACAAATTTAATTTAGATGCTAAATAATCTTTTTTTATTGCTAATAGGAAAAAAGGTTAATAAAGATTGTAAGTTATTCTGTTTTACTACAAAATTTAGGTAATTCACAAGGATACTGAAAGTGAAAATCTAGTTCTTTGTTTTCTGTATATTCAGAAATAAATTTTTAAAAAGAAACTGATGAATATTTGATTTACCGTTCTATGAAAAGATCATTTTATTATATGCCTACTGTGTTAATTATTTCTATATTTTAAGGCTTAGTTTCACTGTCTCTTAAAAACTTTCAGTCTTGATTCCACATCCCTGATTTGAGCTTGGGAACTTGTTTTTCTCAAGGTGTATTTATGACTGGATGTTCTTGTTTAAGTTGTAAAACAATTTGCTTTGGAAATCTGAGAAGGTAAACTCCTCTGCATTATGAGAATCATACAAAGACTTGATTTATTTTTTTAAGTCACTTAGAATTTGGGACGACTCGAAGACAGTTTGTCCAGATTCATCTTCTATGATTTTAAAACCCAAGTGCAAATTAAAGACATATAATCTGCAAACTTGATATATTACCTGACTCAGAAGCTCATTTATGTTCATGAACTTTCTGAAACTTTATCTCAGCCTTCTAATATCTCTGTATTTCCTCTAAAAGAGCAGTGAAAAATAAGTTTAAAATTTGTAAGATGTTTGAAGGAGTCTGTTTCACACACTGATATTGATGCTGGGAAAAATGTTAAACTTTAAAAACATATTCACATCCTCTTTGAAGATTATTTTATCTCACTTTATCTTGTTTTACCAAAGTTGATTGTTGATGTAATAATAATGACAGTGAATTTAATGTAATAATAAGTCTGAATGATATTTCTTCTTAGAAAATATTCATCTTTGTTCTATCTAAATTGTGACTTTAGATATTTTTTTGAAATGCATTATATATGGCAGTACTTAGCTAAATAATCACTAAAAATTGCACACACACACACACACACACACACACACACACACAGAGACTTGTACAAGGGAGGACCCCCCAAAAAAACCCTAGAATTTTTTTATTAAAAAAAGTACTCATTCTTACATATTTAAACTTCAGTCACCTTCAAAGTACTCTCTGTTTGATGTAATACACCTATTGAGATGCTTTTTCCACTACTGAAACAGTTTTTTAATTCATCAGTTGTGATGCATTTTAGTGCTTCTGCCATTTTTTTGTTTCTCCTTTTCTACAACAGTAAAACATTTTCCTTTGAGATCTTTTTTCATCCAAGGAAACAAACAAAAAAATTCACCTGCAGTGACATCAAGTAAATAGTGAGGTTGGGGCACAGGGATCATGCTATTTTCAGTAAAAAACTGCTGGCCACTCCGTGTTGTGTGTAGGTGCACTAGTAAATCACCCATCACAAAATAGGAAAAATCTCCAAAAAATTTCTCTGAAGTCAAACACAGTCTTTTACAACAATGCTAGCCAGTATGCTGATGCTAATGAGTTCTTAGAAGACTTAACCTTGCATGGGAAGCCTATACTAAAAGGAACCCGCCCTCCAAAAAATAATTTCGTTTTTTGGGGTGGGGTCCCCTAGTACAATCTGAGATATATATATTTGTTTGTTTCCCTATCAATTTGTTTAAATAATTTTGGCCTCACATCTCTATCAGCTTCCTTCTGGCTCCTTGAACTGTTCAAATACATTCTTGCTTTAGAGATTTTGCACCTGCTTTTTTCTTCTACACTGAAAATTAGTCCCCAGTTATGTCCTTCTTGTCCTCAGTTCAAATATTATCTCAGCAAAGCATTCATTGACCACTCTTGTTATGAACTTAATCATAACCCCCAAGAATTTATAAGTTGAATCCCTAATCTCCAATGTGATTGTTTTTGGAGACAGGGTCTTTAAGGAGGTAATTATAAATGAAGTCCTAAGGGGGGGGAGGTCACCAGAGATGCACATGCGCAGAGCAAAGGCCTTAGTAGTCTGCCAGTCAAGGAGAGAAGCTTCTGGAGAAATCAAACCTGCTGACACCTTGATATTAAACTTGCCTCCAGAACAATGAAAAAATAAAAGTTTGATTTTTAAGTCACCTAGTCTATGGTATTTTGTTCTGGTAACCTAAGTAAACTAGTACACATTTTGGTACTTAGAAGTAGGGTGTTGCTGGAAATGAAAAAAAAAAAAAAATTAAAGAGGAGCTAAAAATCTAACTTTTTAAAGTAAAAACTTCTGATTTTTTTCAAATTGGCTACTAATATAAATTTGTATAAAACTATGCAGGCTAAAAGCAGCAATAGACGGAAAGTCTATAAAGTTAGACTAGAAGACTTCATGGAGGTCTGAAGCAACACTCATAATGGCTCCCCTTTCCCTAAGAAGCCACAGTGGCACTACCCAGGGGAACTTGCAATTTCTTCACTCTGTGCAAATACTCTTTATGTTTCTCATTCAGCCCTATTCTCTATTTCCCCCTTCAACTTCAGTTATCATCTGTTTTCCTAACTAGCTTTTGCCCTAGAGCTGTCAATATTCTGTCTGAGTGCCTCACACAAGGAAGTTTCTGAAATATTTGGGTTTTTTTGGTCCAAGGAGGTAGGGGATAGGAACAGGAATGGTACTCGGAGAATGAAGACTCCCTACTTCCAGAATTAGGATGAACATTTATAGAATTATAATATACCACACAGAAGGGCCTAGTTACCATCTTTGAGTACATATGCATATGTATATTAGAATGGATAACACGAAAAATGCTAGCTATAATTTATTAAATATGTACTACATATAAGAACATTTAGAGAAATATTAACTAACATTTATTTAATATTTGCTCATCACCCCGGGGAACTCTGTACGCAATAGAATCTGAAGGGAGGTCAGAGAGTTCTTATAATTCCTTTCACAAGGATCCAGGAATCCAGAAACCATAAATCATGAAACAAGGCCAAATAGAATGTATATGCAAAATTCTGCAGCCTCTGTAAATTTCCAGTTCTGTTTTTTGTTTGTTTGTTTGTTTTTGTCACCTCTGTTAAATTTCATGAATTAAGAAAATCTGTGTGTCTTTGGGGTCTATAAAAATAAGAGAAGGCTGGGAGCTTAGTTTCTGCTCTCAGCCTTGTTGCACCTTCATACGGGAAGATGGATGGTGCTTGGAGAAGAACCTAAACAGAAAAAGTGAGTGAAGGTAGAAGAGAAGAAAGGAATCAGTTTAAGGGGTGTATGCTGGAACCAAGAAGGATAGCCCGGGACCAAGAAGTAGAAATCCATGTGTGTGTCCCATTTTGGCAAAAATACAAATGGGATTTCGTTGTTGTTGTTGCTGTTGTTGTTGTTGTTTTGAGTTGGAGTCTCACTCTGTCACCCAGACTACAGTGCAGTGGCCGCTCCCAGCCACCGCAGCCTCGACATGCAGGGCTCCGGTGATCCTTTGGCCTCAGCTTTCCATAGCTGGAACTACAGGTGCGCGCTACCACGCCCGGCTAATTTTTGATTTATTGTAGAGATGAGGTCTCGCCAAGTTGCCCAGGCGGGTCACAAAGGGATTTTTTTTTTTTAAGTTGTTCATTGTATTTATTATTATGTAAGTGAGCTTACTACGTTTTTTTCATTTCACTACTAAACATTCATATTTGTTCCTAAAATCCTACCTAATTACTCCAAAACCATTTTAATCCTGAGACTGGTTCTCCTGGAATCCTCACCCTTTGTGGAAAAGTCCTTCTTTTTTTTTCTTTCCATTAGACCCAGTGGGAAATGGCAAAAGTCATTCTCTGCTATTAGTGGTGATGACCATACATCTTTGGGTGCACAAAGTACTGGTTTCTTACTCCCTAGCTTTTCAGAGGGAATTCAGGATGGCTGCAGGGTTGCATCCTCAGCCAGTGGCATGATGATAGGCAGGTAGTTAGTTGGGCTTAATACATTAATAACATATAAATAAAGGAGTGAATGTTTCTTAAGCATGTCTTTAAGTTTCTCAAAAGAAGATTGTTCTTACACTGTGCACAAAATCCTGGCTAAGGATACTAGGGCACCTAAGGCAAATGTGAGGTAATGGGATTTCTGATGAAGCGTGAGAAGAGGGCTAAGTAGGAGCTCACATGGCTTTGAATTCTCTGTTCATACCCCACCCCACCCCCTCTTCCCTCCTCCTTCCCTTTCCTGCCTTGCCACCTCAGAGCCTATTCTCGCAGGCAATGGGCAAATGAGAGAGTGAGGACTGGACCTGGCACTCCCGGCTGGATATGACTAGGGAGTGGAGTGTGAGAAGAAAAGAGGAAAGCTACCAGAAGGAGGCCACTGTGCCTAATGGCTGCCTGTGGCACTGACTCAAGGGAAAGCGGCTTCTTCCCCTGGTGCTGCTTGGGAAAGTAGATGAGTGACTAGTGTCACTTACAAAATATTTAGGTGTTTTAGGTGACAATCTAAGGAGTTCTTCAACAAACTTAGAATAGAAAGAGAATGATATAATAGAACACACAAAGTTCTTGTCTTGTTTATGATTTTTCTGTTTGAATGAATACTAAAATTTAATATCAGATTTAATTTGATTATTTTACCCTGTCAAAAATTACTTTATTCCTGTTGGTTGAAAACAGAAAAATATATGTGTTATAAATGACAGAATTTGCATACTGTATATAGTTTATAACATGTATTGGTAGGCTACACATATCTAAATTTACAAAGAGGTTAAGAAGTAGGGACTGGATTATAGGTAATTGCACAAATATCTGTGTGTATATATTCATATACTATTTGTAAATGTATAAATATAATCCTTGTTAGAAATTATAGCTCAAATTCCAAAGTGCAAGCTATCTTTCCCTGTGGTTATAGAGGTAGGGTCTCAATAAAATCCACATACTTTTGCTCCAAGAACATTTATTTCTGAGGGAGAAGAATGTCAATTTAAAGTGCTCTTGAGTTATTTATAAATTAGGAGCTAATTTTTAATGACTTAGCATTCAGATGGTCAATAGAACCTAACCTCTCACCACCTGACAACTGCTAGCATAAGGGAAATGTGGCCCCAGAACCACTAAATTGAGAGACTGGTCTGAAAACAATTTTAATGTTAAAATTTGTGAGAGTTGTGGATACAGACTACATACATCTTAGCAAGCCAATAACAGTCTGGTGTTAGCAGAGAGCAGGAATAAAGACTGAAAATTAACACTGAAGATTAAGAACACTGCCTTGATCTTATTGGGTAACCTATTCATTTTGTAATACTGTGAAAAATCCCATGATCATTTTCAATTTCTCAAAATATTTTTCTATGTCTTGTTTTTTTAAAGCAACAGTCATTCAGGACTCACATTCTTTAGCCAAAGTTGTGTATTTATCTTCTTTTACTTAATGTCAATTAACTATTAACCAAATATATTTGGTTAATGCAGTATTTTGATACAAAATTTTCCCCTTTCCCTAGACCTCAAGACACAAAATTTATTATTGTATTTTTATATGTTTTAGAAGCTTGAGCTTCTCTTCATAAATATTTTTGTAAAAGACTATTCCCCTAATAACAGTGGCTTATCTATTGGCAGTCTTAATTTACATTCAAATTAGCCTGAATATCAGCCCTTAGCATCTTCCAATCCTTAGCAAAGTGAGATCAATGCCAATCCAAGGCTTTCTGTAAAAGGACCCAGTTTACCACTGATCATAATGCTTGCTTAACAATATTTAGTCTTCTCATTTGATTGTTCAGTGCTATTACATCTAGAACAACAATTTCACTTTTTCTGTGCTGCTATTACTAAGATCTCTAGTCTCAACTTACTAAATTTTTGGAATGACTATGTAGTAATAAAGAAATCCATAAGTTCTGTTTTAACTTTTCCATTCTTACTCATGTTTACTTTTCACAAGACAAACCTAATAATGAAAAGCAATGTTAGTTAAAAATACTGTCTCTAAAGGCCTGTCAAAGCTTGTATTTAGCATATATTTTGGGGGGTTGTGGGGATGATGCAGCATAGCTCTTAGGTTTTTCTATTGCTGAAATAACACTGTAAATCTCTTCCTACCCATGCTTTAAGTTCCTCAGTATTTCTGGTCTTACACAACAACATATCTGTGAGCTTATATGTCTTCTTAGAAATAACAGACTTACTTTGGAACATAAGCACTTAGGAAATGTTCAACTACTTGTGATCACGCATTAGTACATTTTCCAAGCTATTCTAGGCAGATAGAGCAAATCAGAGAAAGTTCTTACCTCTTGAAGGACGTAAGACAATGCACATCACCAATAAAGCAAGCACAGCAGAGGTGGCAACTCCAAATACAATTTTTACCCATGTCTACATAAAATTAAAAAAAAATTAGGCATATACATACTGCTAAATAGTAAAAGTGGCAAGATTTTGTTTATACCTAAATCCTGTCTCTCCCTCCCCACAAAGCTTGTGATTGTCTTCCACTGATCTGGCTGTAATTGCTGGAATTCTTCCAGCTCTTCAAGGACAAAAGTTTCTACAGTATATTTAGAATAATTTCTCAAACCTATCCCACTTCAGGAAGTAAATACTTATGTACAAATCCTCACCTTCTAAACAATAGAAAACTCGGATCACATTCAATCCAGTTAACCCTCATTTTTTAGCAGTACCTGAGGCTGCTTATACTAACCTTCATTTTCCCAGATGTTTCTGAAAGTTAGCTAATTCTAACTTCAGAGCGTGGGTCACTGGATCTGTGAAAACCGTTGAAAAGAAGCAAGTCTGTCTTCGTAGTTGGAAGCTGAAGCCAGGACAAGGTTTTTTTTTTTTCTTTCCACGGACTTTTGAATATCGTGCCAAATTTCAAAAGATTTCTGTAAAATTAGAAACAGATTTTGGGGCCGTTCTTGGCCCTCAAATGAACTATGAGTGGCTCAAGGGAGGTTTTATAGCCTTCTCATCCTTGTAAATTCTGCACCAACATCTGCTTACGTTGACATACAGAAGTTTAATTTTTTTTAAACAAGTTTAGGTTTGTGTTTCATTTTCTTCTAGAAGTCACTCATGGATTGCTTTGGCAAGTCATTGGATCTTGTATAACCTTTCTGTTTGCAACTAAAAGATGAATTTAAAATGATAAAACTTTCATATGTACATTATACATGTATCTAATTTTTAAGAGAAGAACACTGAAGCTACATAAGATTTTGTGAGAAATACATCATATAACTGCACTTTTTTCTTCCTCTGGGAATTATGAGGTATTGCAGACAGAAATGTTTTTCTTTCAGCACAATTTCTTTGTCCATATAGCACCATATGCACTTTCAGTAAATACAGAAGTTTAAAAATTCAACTGTCTAAACCCACGGCTGCTTTACTTTAAAGAAATAAAATGCCATCTGGTGAAATTTAGTATGGGTTAGGTGTGTATGCACAGGCTAGAAAGATGGAAAGATCAGTAAGAATAATTTACCAGCAGACCTTTGGAAGAATGGAAATGGCTTTGCAAGAGTGATATTTTTGCTTTACTCTCAGAATATCTTTTGAGAGAGAACATTTAGTAATTACAAAGACTTTAAAAATAAATAAAAAAAGCATCTGAAAGAGAAGTAAGTCTTATGTACAATTTTATTTTGGCTAAATCTACATAATTCCAAAGCAATTGGTCATCTTGACAGATCAGCAAATGGATGATTGAATTTTAAAACACACACACGTACAACAGTTTCTTGGAGTATTCTGGCTGTTTTAATGCAATTTACTTAGATAGATCCTACGGTTTCATGTAAACACAGTTGTTAATCTACTGTGTCTTTAATTTTTCCACTAAAGCTTTTCTTCTTTGGAAGTTTGTAATGTTCTCGACCTGATTAAAACAAACTTCATGGGGACTTTTCATGGACTGGACAAGAAACATAAAGAAGAAATGTTATTGAAATATGTTGCTGTTTGCTTTAGTCAACTGGTCTGGCTACCATGGGATGCTTTCTCTAGCAAAGAGCAAGAGAATGGCTTGGGAACTTCCTTTCAGACATTCTCCAGACATCCTTTCCCGAATTCCAGCCTTATGAAAATTCTCTTGAGGAGAATGAGTCATTAAGCACTTACTGGCAGATAAATGAATCTCTGGTAGCGTCAGGATGAGTCCCTCCTCTGTAGATGGTGGAGCCACTGCCTTACAAACTGAAGTAAACTTAGGAGAAATATCCAAGGTGTGTCATGTACTTGCAGGTATCGTCATGTACTTGTGAAATCCTCAAGTCCGAGATAAAAGCCACAGTCAGGTCCCAAATGTACTGTTTCTGTGTGGGTCTTATTCAATTGATTGCCTTTTTGGGAACATATACACAGCGTGTTCTCAGAAGTTCTGTCCCAGCCTGCCAAAACCCCAAAGAACACAGGTATTTTTTAGTGGGTGATTTCCAAGATTTTACATTCTGGAGAGAAACTGTAATAAATTATGAGGGAATAATTAAAATGCATACTGTTAGCTTTAGCAATTAAAAATGTCCTGACTTATGCCTGGTCTGAGTACCACTTAGGATTCTACAACTGAGTGAGGGCATCCACAAGAGACTCGTTTGGCAGGCTCTATGGAGAAACTGGGGTGCTTGAAGACACATTTAAGTTGAAGCTGTTAGGAAGGGGGAAAATTGTGAGAGTAAAACATGTTTACTTAAGTTTGTTTGTTTTTTTCCTTGCAAGATTGGGTGAGTCAAACTGTAACTTCTGGAAAATTCTTACTGGTCTGAACTGTTTAAAAAAAATTAGAGTGACTACAGAAATAAAGATGGCAAGAGTTTTTCCACCATTTTTGTGGTTTAGGGAGGTATTTTTTTTCTAGAGCTATGTATGTTTATTCCTTTGAGATACTGTCTATGTGTTTTAATTTTCATCCAAACAAGAACTCTCATAAAATTTGGATATTTTTTAATATTATAGCATCTTTACTGACTTTTTCTTCTTTTGGAGTCAACATGAAAATGCTTTTTCTAACTTTTTTTAAACACTAAAAAAACTGACTCCCATTTTTATTTTATACAATGAGCTAACATCTAATGAATATTTTTGTTGGGAAAACAAAAATGAATCAGACACAGTCTATGTCCCCAAGGAACTTACATTCTAGGACAAGTACAGAGGTAAGTTCTTTTTGCTTCCTGTAGCTATTGCTGAGAATGAACCTGAAACTGGGTTTGTGTTTGACAGAAAATGTGATAGATAATTGTGTTTAATAGTTGATGGTTTCTGCATGGACTTGGAAGGAGGGTCAGAAAGGATCCATATCACATGTGCATAATCCGTAATTCAAGTCTAATCTTTATCAGAATTAGAACTTTCCTCAGGAAGCAACTGTGGATCTATTAAAATGCTACAAAACCAGAAAGGATGGCTTTGGCATGTAAAAAATGAAGGTAAAAATTAGGATAGTACAGCCTCATCGACTTTCCAGTGAGGACTCTTAAAAGGCTTACTTTGGAATATGACAACATTCTGATAAACCCACTGGGTAGGTGAGCTATAACGTAAGTCCTGAGGTTATGAGGAGAGTTTTCTAGAACTATTTAGTAATAGCCAATATATGTTTTCCAAAAATTATTTTGAGGTATATGTTTTCCTAGAAATTACATTCAGTTATATATTCCTAGAGTGCGAAGGTAAGATCATGCTAACAGCATAAAATAAGAATGTTATCTTTTTAGTTTAGGGTGGAGAGATGAAAGAGGGATGAATTTATTAACTAAAAGCTATGATGAATTATTAAGAACAAGTTATAATTCAGGGGTACGAGTGCACAGGTGGCATCAACAAGTGGACTTTATGTTCTTTAAAATAAGAATTTTCTCCTAAAAATCCTGCCTATTTGATCTTTCAGATTCAATAAACATTCTTTGTTCACTATTATATACAAAGTGCTTTAATATATTATTTCATGTGATCCAAATCAAAACTTATTTTACTGATTAGGAAAGAGAGTCCAGAAAATTTGAAATAATTGTCCAAGATTCTAAAAAGATCCCGTATTACTATATCAAATTAACTTTTTGTGAGACTTCCTAAAGTTGATTCCAAAGAATAAATATATACTTTTTTTAATTTTTAAATTATCTCACTGATTTTCTTTTGGGAGACACCTTAAAAATGTGATAGTAGAATCATTGGAGCTAAAATATTCACAATCCTCACAGCCTTAGAGTACAGTATTATACAAATCTCAAAGGAACACAATCTTACTCTATAAGAATTGTGTCCAAAATATTAATTTGGCTAATGTTTTGTTAGAATTGGGGTCTAGTAATCAGAAAAATATTTATAATATTCCTGAGGTTATAAAGTCTTCCTCCAGGGATTTAAGTTAAAGGATTAATCAAAATACCCATCATCAAAGAGATATTTTAGTTCCAAGTTAGAAATGGTCCTGAAGTCTTCAAGGCAATAACCATCACATGGTTATAGATCTGGAAAAAGTTGTATAGTATAACATTAATAAGAAATAGATATAGATGATGATGATGATGACGATTTGGGTTGGGGTCTCACTTTGTTGCCCTGGTTGAAGTGTAGTGGCACAGTCATGGGTCACCACAGTCTCAACTTCCTGGGATCAGGAGATTCTTCTACCTCAGGCCCTCAAGTAGCTTGGGTTACAGGCATGTGCCACATCACCCAGATAATTTTTTGAATTTTTGTAGAGCTGATGTCTTGCTATATTACCCAGGCTAGTCTCAAACTCCTGGGCTTAAGGGCTCCTCACACCACAGCCTCCCAAAGTGCTGGGATTGCAGGCATGAGCCACAATGCCAAGCCAGAAATGATATAGATTAAACTACTCTTTGAATCTGATCTAATTTCTAAAACCACAAATGTTACATAAGGCAGAATATAAAGCCATATGCTTTCCAGTTTGGAACTAGTACCTACTATCTTCATAAATGTTATAATTAGATGTCAGTGGTTCATTATCCTAATTAGGGATCTCCTTGGAGGTCCAGAGAATTAACTATCAAAATTGGATTAGAAAAGAAATAAAATAAAAACACAACCCATTTCTTTGAGTGCTGAGGAAAAAAAAGACTCAGAAGATAAATCAGTGCTTCAATGTCTGTCATTTTAAAATGCAAGTAGCTGGACGCAGTGGCTCACGTCTGCAATCCCAGCACTTTGAGAAGCTGAGGTGTGATGATTGCCTGAGTATAGGAGTTCAAGACCAGCCCGGGCAACTTAGCGAGACCTTGTCTCTACAATAAATTCAAAAATTAACTGGGCATGGTGGATCACGCCTGTAGTTCCAACTATTTGGAAGACTGAGGCAGAAGGAGCGCCTGAGCATACTACTGCACTCCAGCCTGGGTGACAGTGAGACTCTGACTCAAAAAAAAAAAAGAAAGAAAGAAAAGAAAAAAAGCAAGTATTACATTTTTTTAGAAGTGGTTAATCAACAGGAAGATTGATTAAATAGTATACATAGAATGTGAAAGCATTTACATATTTAACATAACTTATTAAAGCACATTATTTCACTAGTCTTTTAGGTTAGAGAATATTACTACTACTACCTAATGTTTATTGAACACTTCTATTGAGCCTGACATTTGTCTAAGCATTTTACATGCACTATCTCCTTTTGTTCTCAGAACATGTATACTATTATTATCCTCATTTTATGAATGAGAGCATGGATGCACAGATAGTTTAAGTAACTTCCTCAGAATTACACTGCTTATGGTGGTAGAAGTGGGGAATAAACCCAGATAGTCTCACATTTTAGCACAACTTGATTGATCTATGTTTAGGGTTCTGACAGGAAAGTATTTATGGGTATTGGGGAGTGTAACCCAGGCTGGATCTAGGAGAAGGTAAAGATGAAAGAGATAAATGTGCTAATAACTGAACATCTTAATGAGTACAAAAGTACGTGTCCTTGTAGTAACTGAGTTAAATGGCAGGAAGTGAAAGAGGTTTTACCAGATAGGAGCAGGCTCAGGTAACGATTTCAGTTCAAGTTGCTGACAAGGCCTGGTGTATGGTTATAGAAGGGGTGGCTGACATGCAGGAAAGAAGTGAAGGTCCCTAGAGATACAGTTAGCAAAGCAGTGGGAAGCTAAGGTGTCATTTGAGATGTTCACCTGAGAACTTAATTTATCCCAAATTATAGCAATAATTGGGTAGGGGGGGAGATGTCCTGAGTTATATTTCCAATTTTGTAGAAAACAGTCTCAGAGATTTCAAATTCAGGATGACAAATTGAACATATACCTTGATCTCTTTGCCTACTGAAATGTTATTAAACTGATTGTAAAGGAGGAAAATGATACAGACATGCAACAATGAAGATAACGGAGAATCATCAGTGGATAAAGCAGAACAGAAATAGAAGATGCCTGGGAAACACCTAGAAAGGAATCATTTCACCTGACAGAAGCATAAAACAGTTCCAGAATTGAGATGGTACCTACTACTGAGGAGAGAAGATAGATATGGGGCTGAAAAAAGAGGACTAATTGGAAATTCATAAATGGAATCTTCACCTTTGGGTGGAAAAATAATCTGTGACTAGGTATTTATCCCAGTCCAAAAATAGGAGATTTAATTTTAAGGGATAGTAAGCTGATTCTGAAAGTACTAAAGGAACAAGTATGAGGGTCAGCACACCAGAGTTAATTCAGTCCTCCACCTTAATGGTTTCCCAACCTTTATCCTTACACCCACCAGCTGCATACAGGGTCTCTTCATTCTTTCCTCATTCCTATATCTGCTAAAACAAAACAACAAAATAAAAACTACTATGAAAAATAGAAAAAATGACCATGGAGGTAATTCTGGGACCAGAAGAAGACTTTTTAAGAAGCTGAATGGCATCTTCAATGAGATTCAACAAGATATTGCTACAATTTAGACATCAGGCTATTAAAAAAAGTAACATTCGTAAAAACTTTTTATGATGAATAAGTTTATATGTCAACCTGACTGGTTTAAGGAACATGCAGCTGGTAAAGCATTATTTCTGGGTGTGTCTAAGATGGTGTTTTTGAAAGAGTTTAGTTTTTGAATCAGTGAACTGAGAAAAGATCAGTCCTCACTAATATGGGCATCATCTTATCTGTTGAAGGGCTTAAAAGAAACAAGGCAAAGGAAGGATGAATTTCTCTCTCTTCTTGAGCTGGAACATCTATTTTGTTCTGCCCTAGGATCCTGGTTCTTGGACCTTCAGACTCTGGGACTTACACCAGTGCCCTTCTCCATCTTTCAACTTCCATAATCACATGAGTCATTCCCATAATAAACCTTCTCTTATCTCTGTCTATCTATCTGTCTATCTATCTACCTATCTATCTATCTCTGCCTGTCTATCTTTATATCTAATCTAGCTAATCTATCTTTATATCTATTATCTATCATCTATCTATATCTATCTGTCTATCTATCTCTGCCTATCTATCTTTATATCTATTATCTATCATCTATCTTCTATCTATCTATCATCTATCTATATCTACTATTTATCTGTCATCTATTTCCTATTGGTTCTGTTTCTCTGGAGACCCCTGACTTATGCACTCCAACATATTGAAAATATGATTGCCAAACATTTTTTAAATTAATATAACTTTTGGAAAATGGAATTGAAGAAATCTCTTAGGACAGTAAGACAAAGATAGATCATATTATGGAAAACAAAAAGACATACACCATAAACTTAGGAAGTTCAAGGAATAAAGGACAAAGAAGGAAAAGGGGAAAAGATCTTTACAGACAGAATTCAAGAGAATTTCCCTGAAGTGAAGGAAGAAAATACATCTTCAGGACCCACGAAATATGAGAAAAGATTCACACCTATACACATAATTGTGAAATTCCAGAATATTAATTTTAAAGAGAAAATTCTGTATTTCTCCTGAGAGAAAAACAAGTCCCTTATGAAAGAAGCAAGAATCAAACCAAAGACAAACTTACCATCACTAATTATATATTGCAAAACAATGGGAGTGTGTTTTCCAAGTTCTAAAAGAATATGCTAATCAAACTAGAATCTACTTAGTCGAGACATTGTCAAATATAAGGACAGAATAAAGATATTTTAAGATGTGTGATAACTCAGAAAGTTTATTTCTGAAGTATTACTTAGTAGGAAAGAACTGAAGGGTGTATTTCAGCAAAAGAGAGAGCAAAATACTACAGTCATCACTCAGAGAGCAAATGAAGAAATCAGATGCTAACAACACTGTATGAGCACCTATCTCCAGCCACTTCTGAAGTCATATACATTCTCTTAATAAGTAATTTCTTCCAAAGTTTTGCATACTGTTTGTAACCAAGAGTCCCATTAGTCACAATATTTGGAGATACTTGATAGGATACAAAAGTAGAATATTAATATTCTCTGCTGAGCAACATGAAGATTGGCACTATAGAGAAATGTGATTCTATCAAACTACTTAGCTTGAGAGCAATGCTTTGTGATAGTAATTTCAACTGTCTATTTGTCTAAATTTTTAGAATTTACTGACTTCTTTATAGCCAGATAAATGATCAGTCTTGGCAAATATAAAAAGAAATGTACATCTAACAAAAGCTGGGAAGTCAAAAGTGGACAGAAGGCAGGAAAGCTCATGCCCTCATTTCCCAAAGCAGATAGCCGAGAGATTGATTTCCCCTGTGAAGAACAGAATAAGAACTGGAGGTACACATAACAGTCTTACCATGCCGTTGCCAAATGGTATTGAGGACACATTGTAGGAAGGGAATATTGATGTTAGTAGAAATGCAGAAGCCATGTGATTTTTCCATGTAATCTCAGAAGTTCAAAAAATAGGACTACATATTCATGTGATAGATATTAGCTCTGCTAAGCGGTCTCATCTTGTAGGTAAAATTTGTGCTTGGTATCTTACTTTTTTGGAACATTTGCTCTATAGCACAATAAAACAAACAAACAAAAAACAAAACAAAACAAGCAAAAAATAAAAACAAGTAAAGAATGAAAGTAAGCAGTTCACCCAGGAAAATCCACACATTCACAAAAGGTAAAAATATAAAAATAAATATGCTAAATATTATCAGAAATCATTAAGAATTGTATAACAAAATATCAAACTAGGATAGTTTTTATTTGTTGGATTAGCAGAGATTAAAAAGGAGATTCTCAGTGGTAGCAAAACTGCAGAGAAACTGGTACTGTCATAATCAGCTGCTGGTAGAAGTACTGAAAACTTTCTGGAGAGCAACTTAGGAGCAAATATAAAAATTATGCATAACTTTTGCCAGTCTAACTCTAGAAATGTGCCTTTAGGATAACATTAGAAATGTACACAAACATGCAAATATAAGAATAGTTGTTGAAACTTAGTTTACAATATCCAGAAATGACAATTATTCAAGAGTCTATCCAAAAGGAATTAGATAAATAAGTTATGTAACATGTGAAAATGCTGGCCTAAATTTGCTGACATGGAAAACATCTACAATCTATTGCTTAGTATGTATAATATGATCTCATTTTTGTGGAGGGAAGGAAGGAAATGTTTATGTAGGTGTATTTATAGTAGAAACTCTGGAAATACATACCTCAGAGTGATGGGTACCAAGGTGGAGCTTGGTGAGCATGGTCTGTTCTGGAAGCAGATAAGAAAATTGGTCCATTGTTTATAGTATGCTTGCAAATAATAATAAATCCCACTAAAGGGGTTGGTCTGTTCTGTATTCTCACCATGCCCAGAAATTCTAAGCAACTCTAGTGATAAAATACCTTTTTCTACTCCACTCCTGCTATACCACATTTTTGATATGTTATTTCATCACAGATTTTAAAAATGGTATCCTAGTGAGAAAATAAAATAAGATCAGAGGGCCAGTTGATCAAGAAAATTGTAGGAGAGCATATTTCTTTGTGGAAGTAAAAAATATTCCTGTGGGCTTATTATGCAAAGTGTACGAGACTAAGTATAGGACCTTCCAATTTTTGTGGGATCTTGCTGCTGGACTCCCTTAACTCCCTGTCCTCCAATTTGACCCGGCCTACCAGTGTAAGCCTAGAGTCCTCTATCCACAAACCTGCCACCATGACATAGATGCAAACTTTTCCCTTCATGGACTTGCACGTTTTTTTCTATTCCCATGGCAAATTTGAATTTTAAAAGAGAATCGCTAAAAAATGCCATGCTTTAATCTAAAATAATGAATATCTTAACAGTGGTGAATTCAGGCAGCATGGCTGGCTTATAGGAAGGTTATGTAACTATTTCAGGAAGTAGACATTAAGGCAGTAAAGGGACTAGGAAAGGAGGAGACAGAACTTTTTGTAGCATATCTTACTTCATCATTTAGATAATCTCCCTACTGTTATGAGTAAGGCCAGGCCTTCTAAGTTTTCAAGAGGTAAATCACAAGTTGTCATGAAAAATCAACTGGCCCTGACCTGAGGTCTATACAGTCTTAAGACTACACATAAATAATTGTACTTGATTTATGGATGAGAAGATAATAAAGACATTACCAAAATGAGCTTAAAATCCTTGCTCAAATGTTACCATTTCAAAGAGTCCTAATTACCTATTTAAAATTGATTCCCTTTAGCTTCCAGTTTTATTTAATTACTTTTTCCCCATAGAACTTACCACTTTTCAACATCTTATAACATTTATTTATTTATTATTTTATTTACTTTTTTTTCCCACACGAAGCTCCATTGGATCAAGTATTTTTCTTTGTTTCACTCACGTATCGCAAGAGCTTAGGAAAAATGCTTGGCATAAAAGAGATATTTATACATTTTGCAGCCTGAATGAATGAATAAATGAATGAAGGAGGATAGAGCAGATATGGAGTTCTCCCTCTGCCCTCTGTGGTTGCAAGCTAGATAACACTAATGAGGGTCACACCAGCAGATGTGCCCAGTAAAGGGTCAAACTTCTTTTTGTGAAACAATCAGATGTTAACCATTATTATCTAAAACTGGTCATTTAATACTTGTGTTACTACTTCAGGGTGACTTACAACCTGAATTGCAATTTCTTTTTATTGTAATGTGGAGAATAGTAATAGAATTAGTAATAGTAATTTGCTGCAGTTATGCAGTTATTTTTTTCCTGAGAACTGAGGAATGATTACCAGCTATTTATGAGAAGTATCTGTTTCATGGATTAGTAAAGTGAGAATTAGCTCAACTCTGTGTCTACTGCCTTCTAGCATTTTAATTATGAAATCTGAGTGAATACCTAAACTAATTAATACTGTGTTCTACTCTGATATTTTCCCCAGCAATTTGTAGTTTTTATAAAAATATTATCAGAATATTGTAATTAATTATAAGAACAATCATTTGATTAAGTTCTAGAAATGCTAGAAATCTTGAAAAATCTTTGTGAGATTCCTGTGCCAAAATTGTGGAACTCTTTTTAACAAGTGATTTACCATGCTCTTGGGGGATGACTTGCTATAACATCAATTTTAGTGGCAAAACTTAGCTGATATAGACAAGGAGTTGTATGGGGAACTCTGAGCTCTGAAAAGCCTATGGGGCCATCTGGACCATCAGGCTGCTGAGGAATTGAGCTTTCCCTCCAATTGGCACAAACTCGGATACAGCAAGTTCTCCCTTTGATGCTGCCTCCTCCTCCAGACTCATACTGATGGAAGCGTCACAGGGGAGGGAGTTGTGAAGAAGGATGGAGGAAGCAGTAGGCAGGAGAAAGGAAAAGCAGGAGAAGGTGGACTCTGTGGAACCACACAATCTGCTCAGGCATTAATTTATTGTCCTATGATGTGAGTGCCACTACTGCCGACGGATCCTTGTGTGACATACAAGCCCAAGTTTTAAAACAAAGGGGATCTTGATCTCCCCACTCCCCATCTTTTAAAGTTTTAAAGGCCTAGGCCAGACTACCAATATAAGGCTTTGGGATGCCTGGTAGTGAAGAGAGTGTTCTGGGATGGCAGAGACACACAGTCACCAGAATGGGGATATAAACATGAAGGCTAGAAAGGTGGAACTTCCCTGAGGAAGAAGAAAGAAGTGAAAGGCAATGCTGAGGATGAAGCTACTAATGTTTACTACAAAACTGCTCTGCACTACACACATGCAGATAGCCCTGGAGAACAAAGTCTGTGTTGTCAATGTATGAGCTACTATGTTTGGTTGTTGATATCTTTTGGGGGCTAAGTTTCTAATGCTTCAACCCAATGCTGTTGCTGAATGTCACTTTTGACTATACCTTTTACTCCCTTTGGTCTTTGGAAAAGATACATAATAGAAAAAGAAAGGTAATGAAAGTGAACAGACGTTAAGAGGGAGGAGGGTTGGAGAACGCTCTGGCCTTGCTCACATGTAGGGAAGTATAATTATAAGACACAAAAATGAATCAAAACCTAGTTCTGCTTCCCCACCTCCTTACCTCAAATACTGCTTATGATCTTGTTTTGGTGTGTGAGTTGGGGGGCGGGGGGAGAATCTGACTATTTTATATTCTCTCTTAAACTGGGTTCCCTGGAAACAGACTGAGATTGAGAGATGCAAGAAGAGTTGGTTTATTTATTTATTTGGGGGTTAGGGGGATTAAGGGAAGAGTTGCTGTCGGGAGACACATCCATAGGGAAGTCAGGAAAACAGGATGAGGTGAAGGGAAATTTTGAACCACAGTGTAATTTCAAAGGAGGCCTCAGTCAACACTTCAGAGAATTTAGGAGCAGGAATGTCCATTTTGAGATGTCCCAAAAGGAGCAAAGAGAACAAACTTATGCCCCGCATCAGTCATCCTTTGGCTTCAGGTCACACTCAAGAGGGTATAGTCTGAGTGGAGACAGTTCCCCATAGCCTAGGATAATACTCAGCAAGAGAGGCAGTTGTAAGTTGTCAGTACACAAGGTCACAGACTTGAGGAGGAGGATGGGGAGTAGAAGGTAGGAGGGTGGGGAAGGGGAATGGGGGAGAGAAGTGGGTGGAGTGTTTTGACCCTGAAGAAAGAGCCTGAACAGAGAACCTGTCTTAGTCCCTTCCTGCTGCTAAACAAAACACCAGAGACTGAATCATTTATAAACAACAGAAGTGTATTTCTCATAGTTCTGGAAACTAGAAAGTCCAGAATCAAGGCATCAGCATCTGGTGTCTGGTGAGGCCCTTCCTGCTGTGTCCTTATATGATGGAAGGTGGAAGCAAAAAGGGGCTGAACTCAGTGTCATCAAGGCTTAATCACCTCTTTAAGCCCCTTAATACTATCATGTTGGGCCTTAGGTTCCAACATATGAATATTTGAAGAACACATGCATTCAAATTATAGCAGAACCACAAGTGTCCATTAAGTAGTCTCATAATGAAAGGTAAGAAGACAACAAAGACTTAAGAAAAAAATCAGAGAATTCAACATTAGGTAATAACTCTTAAGAAGAAAATTGGAACTTCACGTTTAGACTGAAATGTGTCTATGTCTTTCTTAAAAAAAACTGTCTAAAGCTGCACTATCCACTACAGTGGTCACTAGCCTCATACACACTTATCTACTGAGCACTTGAAATGTGGCTAGTCCAAATTGAGATGTACTCTAAGTGTAAAACACACAGTAATTTTTTGAAGACTTAATAGAAAAAAAATTAAATATGAGCCATTTTATTAATAATTTTTCCATTGATAATGTCTATATGATCTGTATTATAATATTTTGACTACATTGAATTAGATAAGCTATTGATTTAATTGAATTTATTTATTTTAATCTTTTAAAATATAGCTATTAAAGCATATTAAATTAGCTATGTGTATCCCACTATAGTTTTATTAGATAGAGCTGGTCTAGAATAATCTTAAAGTCTTTTTTTTTTTAATAAGAAAGGTAAATTTATTAAAGGAAAGATACATTGTGAAGGGTACAATGGGCAAGACAGCAGCCAGAGTGTCTTCTGCCTAGAATAATCTTAAAGACATAAAGATGTTGTTCTCTCAGGCCATAGCCTACAGCAGAGCAGTACTGAAAAAAGCAACAGAATGGGAATCGTAGAAACCCTCTTCTCCACATTCTCAGTAACTCATTTCCCTGGCGTCTCTAGATTGGTAACTTTTTGGGTTCCTCACTTAGCTCTTGAGAGACTGTATTAATCAGCTCAGATTGCCATAATACCATAGACTTGGTGGCCTAAAACAGCAGAAATTTATTTTCTCTACACAATTCTAGAGACTGGAAGTTTGAAATCAGGGTGTCAGCATGGCTGAGCTCTGGTGAGGGCTGTCTTCCTGATTTTCAGATAGCTATCTTCTGGAGAAGTTCTCTGGTGTCTCTTTTTACAAGGGCACTGACCCTGTCATTAGGGCCCCACTCTCATAACCTCATCTAATCCCAATTACCTCCCAAAGGCCTCATCTCCAAATACTATCACAGTGGAAGTTGATACTTCAATATATGAACTTGGAGGGTACAAAATTCAGTTTCTATAGCAGAGACCAAGGTAGCACCTTGATCATACAATTAGTTTGTTCTCATTGGTAAGGCGGTAGTGTACATAGAAGGTACTCAAGAGTCATTGTGTCACTCTTCCAGGGAACCAGAATCTCTGGGAAGTAAAAGGATTTGCTTTATTCACAATCAAAAGAGATTATGACCATTTTATGTCTTTTCTTCAGGACAAGAGAATTGTATCCACCATGGTTCAGTGTGAATAGACTAGAAAACAGCTGGAGCCCAATGAGCAAGTTCTTGGATATAATGAAATAGTTATTCCAAATGCCAGGAATATGACTATATGTGATACTAGATGATGACCAAGCAGAACTATGAGTCATATTTAGGGCAAAAATAAGGAACTGCAAAGAAATTACTTGCATTTTTTTATATCACCAACTGTGCTATAGTTTTGTATTTATTTCCATCAATATCATGCTAGCCGTGCTTTCCCCAGCTCATAATTTTATTTGAGCATCATCCAGAACCACTCATTCCTCCCATTCCCCTTCCCTTTGCCAACGACCAAATCCAGTTTTGTTTTTTTTTACCTCAGCCAGAATGACTGCAACGAGCTTTTTCCTTGATTTTTTTCTTTCCAGTTTTTTTCTCTCTTCAATCTTTGATTTAGCCTGTTAACTCCTTATAGGTCATCTTTTCTAAAACATGTCATTTCCCCTCTCAAGAATGATTTCATAGGAGTTACCAATCAAGCCCAGACACACAATGGCATTCCAATAGACATGAAAAGTATATCAGTCTTTCTTCTTCCTCATTACCTCCATTTGGAACACACTTCTCACCCTTTTCCTATCTTTAAATTATCTAAAATAAATATGGATTAAACACCTAATATATGTACAACATTATTTGAATTCCTTTGTTCATTATCTTTATTCCTTTATTCTAATTCAGAAATTTTTCTCAAATAATCTAGAGATTTACTGAACTGATCCCTAATTTTTCCAAATTCTTCAACACTTATAATTTTTATACCATGCTATTGTTGTATACTTATTTTTTAAGCAACTTTATGCCTATAATTGTTGAACTCTCAACCAATTTGCTAACTCTCCAAGGTCAGAGATTACATCTTAAACCTCAAATCAGTAAAGGAGATTAGGATTTATTGAATTATTTCTTTGTGCCAATCACTGTAAAATGTGTTCAACATTTGTTATTCAGAATTCTCTGTATCAACTTTTCCTCCCCTTTAATCATTTCCATATTGCCCTGCCAGATAGCCCTGACTACTAATGCCAAAAGACACCGACCCAAGTAAGTAAGTAGCAGATTTACTAGTATTTTGGGACAATGATGGTAGAATTTCCACTAGTAATTTCTTCTATTTGGGCTGAAGCTTCCTGCCTTAATCTGGGAACTCCCTCTTTCCTCAGCAACCGTTTCTTCTTTTTTTTCCAACTCTTTTTAACTGATCTTGTTTTAGGCAAAACAGTTTAGCTATTTGTTTCATTCCCAATGGAACCATTGAAGGCTTCATCTTTGAAAAATAAACACACCCGTTAGAGAGTTTCTAAAACAAAGTTTCTCTATCTCTCTCTCCTTTTCTGTTTCTTCCTAAAACAAAGACAGTTGTCTGCAAGTTCTAAAATATTTATTTCTCTGCTATACATGCATTTTCTCATTTAATCCTCTCAACAATCTGCTTTATAGCAGCTAGCAATAAGCATTTAGTGAGCATTTACTATGCACCAGGCACTGTTTTAAGTGTATTATTCATATTATCACATTTAACTGGTACTATAAACACAAGAGGAAGATACTATATTATTATTATTTACATTTTACAGGATAGGAGTGAAGATAAGCAATTTGTCTAAGAGAATAATTGAAAAAGAGGCAGAATCAAAAGCTAGGCAGTCTGATTCCAGAACCCAAATTCTTGATATTGCTATCCTGTCTCAAAGAGAGGGTAATAAATATAAGGGGTTAAGAGATTGTCTGTGTTCACCCAGATGGTGACTAATGTGGCTAAAGTCCTTGCTGGGTCCACTAGAACACAGTATTCCATTCTCTGCTTTGGGAGAACACTGCTGTTATTTCCTTGATGTCTTCACTTGATTTCCCTAACAGGTACTTATCATAACATAATTGTGTATATTAAATTCACTGAGATATGAAGAAAAGGTCAGTCCATTTATAAGACTCATCCTTGATTTTTCCTTTTCTTTGATTTCCCATATCCAGTCTATCAACAAAGCAGCCGCCCATATGCTTCCTACTAGTCTATTCCATTTCCATCACCCCAATCCACATTGATAGACTTGCTTAGTTCTATCTAACGGCACTCTCTGCTTCTAATTTGTCCCTTCCAATCAATTTTCCAGAGTAGATGAAAGAGTAAATCAATTCTTGTTACTCCCTTGATGAAAATGTCCAGTGGATTCTGATTATCCTCAGACTGCAATCCAACTCTATACAGTGACCAACAGGGCCCCGTGTGACCTGGCCTCGCATTCCCTTGTGACTTCATTTTAGGTCATTTTCCTAACTCAGCACACTTTGACCACTTTGATCTTTTCTCAGTTCCTTGGATAGACCAAGTTTTCCTCATTTGAGACTCAGTTTATGTTGTTGTTTTGTCTGGGAAGGCTCTTCTCTCCACTCTTGTTTTCCAGGTCACCCCTAAAATGTCAATTCCATTCAGAGTCTTTCCTTAACCTTTTTATTCTCTATCATATCACGTCTGTTTCCTGTGCAGTAGAGTAACAAATAAATGAGGAATAGATTCACTGGAAAATGGATATATGAAATAGGTGAATATTGAATAGATGAATGGACTAAATGAATAGATCCATTGGAACCATAAAGCAAAAAATACATAAGCTGAATTTAGAAAACAAGTCTAAGGTAATATATAGAAAGTGTTTACCTGTGTGTACATATTTAAAATATTATGTGTGAAGGAAGCCTAAATAAAGAAGAGAAGATTAACAAAGGGGGTTAATCAGAGATTACTTCTTAGAGTTAGTGAGTCTTTACTGTGAAATACTGCATGGTTTTGAATTGGCAGAAATTATTTTGCATGAGGGGAAACTATAAGAAATCGAACTTGATAGGAACAGAAAGGTTAGTTTGGAGAGTAATAACAATATGGGGTCAATTTGTGATGGACACAAGAAGTGACATGTTCATACAGCAATTGCAATTCATGTTAGTGATCTACTACATTTTAAAAGTGAAGTAGAAATTTCACTTAATCTAATACAATTGTTGTTGCTCAAAACTTTTTTGAATGTTTCTTGTGAAATGACCTAGACAGAGAAATATAATTGTTTTTCCTTAATTTTTTGTCATTTATTTCTTCTAGCAAATATTTACTCTTTTGGATTTATGTCATTTTGAAAATAGACAAAAGTTATCTAGAGGCAAACTCAGTGAATAAAATGGTGATACGCTGTTACTAATATCTACTTCAAATGAAACATCTCACTCTAATGATATATACTATATCTATCATTCTATCTATTATCTCTATCTATCTAACTATTCATTTATTGTCTCTATATCTCTATATCAATCCCAGCATCCTCTGAAGGTCTTACAATTGAAGAGATTCCAAGACCTTGTGAGAAAGTATGGCATAACTCAAATTAGAATATAGCCTCTCAAGAGGGGGTAAGATTTTCATTTACAAACATGGGCTCTGGTGGTTTCTTAAAAACAAAAACAAAAACAAAAAAACTCAAAATGACAAAAAAATTATTCCTGCTTTTTTTTAAAGCTACATTTTAAAATTTAGGTCATAAGAATCTAAGTACTTCTTAGCCAGGCATGGTGGTGCACACCTGTAGTTCCAGCTACTTGGAAGACTGAGGCAGAAGTATCGCCTGAGCCCAGCAGGTCAAGGCTGCAGTGGCTGTAAGTGTGCTACTGTACTCCAGCCTGGGCAACAGAGAGAGACCCCACTCAAGAAAAAAAAAAGAATCTAAGCACTACTATTGCATGCAGATAGGCATAATTTACTAAAAAAAAAAAAAAAAGCCTTATTTTTTAAGAATTGGTATGTTGGCCAAGTCAGCACTCCTTAGGGGATATCTGTGCTCAGAACCAGAATACAATGATTCTTTATAATAAAATAGAGTCCTGTTTGCTCTGAAATTATTATTATTTTTTTTGAGTTGGAGTTTCACTCTGTCACCCAGACTGGAGTGCAATGGCCACTCCCAGCCACCACAGCCTTGACCTAATGGGCTCCGACGATCCTTCCGCCTCAGACTTCCAGTAGCTGGAACTACAGACGTGCGTTACCATGCCCGGCTTATTTTTTGATTTATTGTAGAGATGAGGTCTCACCAAGTTGCCCAGGTGTGTCTCGAACCGTGGGCTCAGGCAATCCACTCACCTCGGGCCTCCCAAAGTACAGGATTACAGGCTGAGCCACCGAGCCAGCCTGCTCTGCAATTCTAAAAGGAACATTAACATATCTTGGTGTAAATAAAGAATCCTTAAATAAATGATTTGTGTACAACACTAAGGGTAGTGCTTGGCACAGACAGTATATTTAATAAATGTTGCTTTGGTTCCCTTTCCTTTAATCATGTTTTGAGAGTTTAATATCTTCTATACTTGCCTTTTACTTTCATGGGAATCTGTATGTTCTGATCACATGGTACAGTGGAAGTGGTGGACTTAGATATAGAAGTTCAGTAACAGGGTCTTTTATATAGGACAGAAATTTTTTGTTCGGTTACTGGTATTACAAAACTGGTTGTTTAGATGTAAAACATGAAACTATCTAGTTATAAAATACATTCTGTCCTGTTTCTAAATTATTTGGTTAGAGAATTGGTCAGATGTGCTTGAGTCATTTCCTATGTGAAATGTGATGCTCATACATAAGAGTAAATGGGTATTTGGAAATTATAACTTTGTATGAAGTAATTCTTGCATTTCTTTAGTTATTATTATATCAGTCTGAGTCTAGTCTGGAGAGAGAAACCACACAGTAACTTGAAAAGGTAAAGTTTAATACAAATAATTATTAACTAGAGCAGTATTGAAGTAACAGAGGATTAGCTAATAAGAAGTAGGAAAAATTCTAAAGAACACAGAAATAACAGATATAAGAAGCAGTCACTACTCCTATGACTGAGAGAGAGCATGCAAGGTTGAGATCCAGACTTTAATGGAGAAGACAATTGGGGGTATGGGTCACTATCCATACCCATATTCGAGAAGTTGCTGTGATGCCAATGGAACTTGCTGGAAATGTTCCCCCTAGGGTGCTAGGAAAAGCTGTTCATGAGAGGTATCTCTTTTGAGGCACTCTATACAAAACTACGAGCAGATGCCAGCAGAGTTGCTGGTCACTGAATACTGCTAGCTGTGGTGTGCTGCAGGATCTCACTGCTAGAGAAAGCCATATAGACTGCAGGATTGAATGCTGAAGAAGCCACCTGTGCTGCAGAAGCTGGTTAAGTTAGCACACAAGAACTAGGAAGCAAAATCCTTTCTTTCTGCAATGTCTATCCAACACCTGCCACCTGCAAAGCTTAATATCATGCCGTTTGAGCAAAGAAAAAAAAGTATTTAAAGGGCCCATATGCATTTTCAGAGAGCTGAGAAAAAGGTCGAGTTTGGAGATGAGATAATAAATTGATAACCGATGTTATTGTTTTCTGATATTCTAGAGACTAAAAATATTAATATGAATATTCACAGAAATTCTCTTTCCCCCAATTTCTACTACTCGGGTAGAAAAACCATTTGTGATATAGTCATCCATTAAGACTGAGATAATGAAAGGCGAGAGGCAAAGAAATGAACATAGTAAAACCCTATTGATTGACATTATAAAGAAAGAGATTGGGAGAAGTGGTCAAGGAGAAAAAGATAACACAGGATAATTTTTTGGAAGATATTTTTGTGGAATTTTGAGAAAAAGGAAGTGGTGAAGTTGTCCTCATGCTATACTGAATGGTTCCTTGTGAAACAAAAAAATTAAAAAGATTTAAAATATTGCATAGTATATAGTTCCCTATTGGAAATTTTTTCTTTTGCATGTCAGACATAAATATTTAAATTGATCTTAATTAATTAAAATGTTGACATTGAGTTTCTTCTAAAAACAACTCCATGCTGGAGGAGGCACAGCTTCATTTGGGTTACGCTGCCCATAATGTTTTAAAGCTCTTCAAGTATATAAATATAACAGAAGTTACTCTAATATCTTGCACTTAAATATTTACTAAATTATTGACTCCACATTTATTATTTCCAATTTAGCCAGACCTAATAATACTGCATGGCCATCTTCTTATCAGTTTCTGAGTAATCATTTTGCATTCATCAAAGCAGGTTCAAAACTCTTTACATCTTTCCTTATGTCTCCATGTCCATCCTCAAATCTAAAGTCCAACCCTTAGCAGACAGCCTAGTGCTTGATGCCAGGAGAATAAATTCCATCAGCTTTCTACTTTTGTATCTTTACAAGAAGCTGCATCTTTCATTCATCTTTATTTCTCTCCTACTTCAGAAGTAGCAGCAGCAACTACCCTTCTGTTCAACCTTAGTCTATTCCTGAGCTCTTGGACTTTATCCTCTTCCATCTCTCCAGGTATCTTGTGCCAACAATTATACCCTTCTTTCTCTTGTGTCTGGAATCATTGCTTTCTGACTGCTACTTCTGAGCCTGTAAGTGTGCTTGAAACTTTGTATCCCCTTTCAAAATTCTCTCCTCATCTCTTTAATTTCAAAAACCCAAACTTAAAAACTGCTTACATAACAAATCTGCAAATTCACAATGATATTCTAAGTGATCCAGGACATGTCATTTTAAGTGGTAGAATCTATACGTATGAGAAGGGACCTCCAAAACCTGGAATTATCTTTTGGAGGACAGGAGTATACTTGGAATTTGTTCCTCCAGATCAGATGGTCAACCAAAGTTTTTATCTGAAAGAGATCATTTCCAAGGCCCATTAAGGGGTTCAAAAGGAAAGAACTAACTAACCACCCAGGAGTCTATTCATCCTATGTGTATATAATAAGATACATAATTCATAAAGGACAGAAGACAGGGTCTGAAAGAGACTTTTAAATTCCACTTCAAAATTCTCATCTTTGGTTAATTTAAAAAATATATTTAACTGAATTAATCAAATTTTTCTTCCTAAGTGTCAAAATAATGTCCATTTTTGATGTTAAAAAAGTATAAGCTTCATCAAATATATTCAACTTACATAATGACTTGAATGTTTTCTAATAATGACATGCTTAAATATTACTTCCTAAAAACAGTCTTCTTCCTATGGCCCCACCTAGGATCCAAGCATTAACTTGATTTAGAGGTTATGAACTAATAAATAAGACCCACCACTATCCACATCTCAACTTAAAATGAGCTTCTTATGGAGTGATTAACTTCATGTAAGAGAAACTTGATAATATTTTATGTGAAAATTTTCTAAAAACTATAGAGTATCTGCAATGCTTTCCTTTTTATTTTTATATCTTATATCCTATGACCTGAGAAAACGTTTAGAGATTTAGAAACAAGTAAAAGACAACCATCATTTGTGATGAACAAAAATCTCTATTGACATACTGCAGCCCAATTTCTCTCTCTTTCATGAAGTTTATGGCTGAGTCAGCACAACAGCATTATTATATTTTCTTGAAGATGAAGACAGGATTATATTAAATTTGTATCTTTATATCTTTATAATGGACTTAGTTAACTACTACAGCCACTTATATGAATGTGTTGCTATTTGTATTTACATTGATACCTATTTTTTTAATGTCCATTGAAGATCTGAACATTACATTCTACCCTTGGCTACACTGAATATTTATTTATATTTATTTATTTTTATAGTAACCAAATTTCATTACAGATACTACTTTTTGAGGTGAGTCCTCTAAGCTAACTGTTGATGGCAGAGGGTGGGGAGGACTCCTATCTCATATATATCCTACTTGAACATTAAACATAGATTTAAAAAATTCACTATTATGATACTGTTCTACAGCTGTGGTTACTGCAGCTGCTATTGCTCCTCTGGCAACTTCTGCTACTATATTTTATACATTAATTCCTACAAAGTGCCAACTGCTAAATTTGTTCCATTAAAATATCCAAATTTTCATGAAAATCCTTCAAGATATTAGTTCTCTACCATGTCAGATTAATAAAGTTGATTGCCCAAGTCACAAACTAATAAAGATACAAACCCAAGTTAGTCTCACTCAGTGCTCTCCCTATAAAAGCAAAGTTATGAAATTGCATGTCTAACAAGCCTAATTTAGGAGAAATGCACAAACTGAAAGATGCAGAAGAAATTTCAAATTAACTTCATAACTCTTAGAAGGAAAAGAAATAATTTTCTTGTTTTTCTTTATTGTTATGACTCATGTAATTGTAAACCAGATTTTGGAAGTAACTATTTTATGATGCTCAGGGTGAGTGAATGATACATTCCATACATGTTCTCTCCATTCCAGTTTTGAAAATGTGAACTGTGCTAGATTCTGGGAAGTGACATTTGGATTTTGTCTTTGAAGACCATGATGAGATGACAAAGAATAACTTCTAAACATTGCAAAGGTACACCATTGAGAAAAGATCAGAGTGACCAGAAATGACAGTAGCAAACACATTTAGTAGAAAATATCAATAATAGCCAATAAGCAATTGACTTTGGAGTTGGACAACGCTAATTTTTTATCACTCTCTATTGTTCTTCTCCATCAGAATATATGTGTGTTTCGGTCTCTCAAATTCTAAAAATAACAATGACAAAGAGAAACTCCATCCTCCTTGGCTTTATTCTCAACTGAATTGGAAACACCACCAAATACCTTCTTTTCTCTAAGGTATAGGGACAATGCTATACGGACTATTAAACTGCAGAAAGAAAAACATTCACCACTCTTTTAACACTTTTAACTTTCAACAATTATTTGCAACACGCACTAATTAATCATCCTTTGAGAAACCATTTCTTATTAATGTTCATTGCCTCAAGCAATGCCTTACATTCAAGATATTTGCACAAACTTTAAATTACTGTATTTTAAATTCAGATGGTCTGAAATGATATGACTTTTGGGTTTATGTTTTACATTGCTTATCCACAAAGTCTGCCAATGATCTAATGGTTTGGAAATGCTTGTTCTAAATTTCCTGACATGTCTGGACTTTTGAAGTCTGCCTTAAAACACATGACTCCAGCCATTGTGCCTGATCTATGAGACCCCTGGAATACCTTTTAACAGACAAGAGCTATGGCTGGGCTTGGTGGCTCAGTCTGTAATCCCAGTACTTTGGGAGGCCGAGGCGAGTGGATTGCCGGAGGCCGAGGCGAGTGGATTGCCTGAGTCCTCGGGTTTGAGACCAGTCCGGGCAACTTGGCGAGATCTCATCTCTACAACAAATAAAAAATTATCTGGGTGTGGTAGCATGTGCCTGTAGTTCCAGATCCTGAAAGGCTGAGGTGGTCAGATAGCAAGAGCACAGCAGGTTGATGCTGGGGTGGCTGTGAGTGTGCCACTGCACTCCAGCCTGGATGACAGAGTGAGACTCCAACTCAACAAACAAACAAACAAACAAACAAACAAACAACTTATCAAATAACAGACATGAGCTACATTTAAATGTGTAAAGTTCTCAGCAGGCCTTTAGCCCATAGTTGATATTACTACAGTCCTTGATAAGGTCTTAAAATGAAAACAGCCAGGGAGAAAGAAGCAAAGACTAAGAGGATGCGATGGTTGTAAGGGACCTTTGACATCATCTAATCCAACCTCTCATTTTCTAGGACAGGAAACACTGACTCTGTGAGATAAGATTGCTCAAAGTCACCCAACCAATTGAATGTCTTTTGTTTTGTTTTGTTTTTGAGTCAGGGTCTCACTCTGTCGCACAGGCTGGAGTGGAGTGGCATGATCACAATTTACTGCAGCCCCCACCTCGTGGGTTCCGATGATCCTTCTGCCTCAGTCTCGCAAGAAGCTGAGACTACAGGCATGTGCCACCACACCTGGCTAATTTTTTTGATTTTGATTTTTTGTCTTTTTGCAGAGACAAGGTCTTGCTATGTTGTCTAGGCTGGTCTTGAACTCCTGGACTCAAAATACTCCTGCCTCAGTCTCCCAAAGTGCTGGGATTACAGGTGTGAGCCACCACATCATCGTACAGAGACTAAAACTCAGGCATTCTAACTCTCAGGCTGATGTCCATATGTCACAAACATATTCTGTAAGTGAACCTGAAATATAAGTATTAAACTATTCAGTAACAATCAACTGAAATGTTACAATAATTATGACTTTTTTGAATGAAATATATGTACCATATTTCAAGTTTTCAGGTATTATCACATATTAAGTTTTACAATATTCAAAACATGTATTTTAAAACTTTAAAGTAGAAATAACACTTTTTTAATTGAAAAAGTTACAAAAAACATAGATAAAAAAACCTGATATTGCCTTTGGGAAGCTGAGGTGAGTGAATTGCCTGAGCCCGCGGGTTCGAGACCCGCCTGGGCAGCAAGACCTCATCTCTACAATAAATAAAAAAAAAATCAGCCGGGCATGGTAGCTCATGCCTGTAATTCCAGCTACTTGGAAGGCTGAGGCGGAAGGATCGCCGGAGCCCAGCAGGTCGAGGCTGCGGTGGCCGGGAGCGGCCACTGCACTCCAGTCTGGGCGACAGAGTGAGACTCCAACTCAAAAAAAAAAAAAAAAAAAAAAAAAAACCTGATATTTGTTGACACCTCAAAAACAGTCTACAGATGTTACAGCAGTACATTTAGTTACTTTATGCATTTGGTTTCCTGCATAGTTTCCAAAACATTCTAGAAGACAGCAATACTTTAAAAGGAGTCAGCTGGAGTTTTAAAAAGTATTTTAAGAAAACCACAATCTTCTTTTGTTTTCTTGCGTATCCAAGAGATTTAATTGGTTCATAATTTGCTTAGGTCTTATTAAGAGATCTAATTGGTTCATAATTTGCTTAGGTCTTATTAAGAAAAGATTCAGAACTACTGTAATATGAATTCAATAAATCCATCAAAGATGCAGAAGTATTTTCTTTTCACACCCTCCAACATTTTATTTCTCCTTAGTCACAGGAGGTAACTGTTTCCGTGGAGTAAACCATCTGTGAGACTTGCTAAATTTTGGTGAAAATGGTCAATTGTGGTTTCTATCTCAATCACGTGGCTCTTCCTTGTCAAAAGAGACTGCTTTTCTGCTGGGAAGATGGTTTGTCTTACAGACTTCTGACCTGTGCTTATCTTCAAGTAATACTACATTCCTCAGAAAACGGAAAGTGCCACAGCCACAAAGAGGTTACTACTCTCCCACCTGGGTCTGGTGGAAGCCATTTTCTCTTTATTATCTATAAACACCCAGCATCTGCTCCCTGCTAATTCCTGAATGAACCCTGGACTGAAAGGAAGGTTTTCTTTACCCTTGCTCTCCAGGACCACAGGTAATCTTACAGGCATCAATGGTTAGTCTGGATTCAGCCATTACTCTGTCATTAGGTAGTTTTGCAGGACGGTGTTATGTTTGTGGAAGAGAAGGTCAAGTAAGTTAGCCTTAAACTACTTTATACTGCCTCCTAATAATAGCGTGTCTTTTATGGTACTTCTTATTTTTTAAAGTGCTTTCCTCTGGATACATATATCATTTAACTGCAAAGAAAGACTGGGCAAGTGGTGTGGGAAGTAGAATTCTAAGATGGCTCTGAAGATTCCCACTGACTAGTGTGATGTCCTGAATAATCCCCTTGCCTTAAGTATGGGCAGGACCTATGGATATGATGGGATAGTCACTTCTGTGATTGCAGTTAAGCTATATAAGGTTCCATCTGAACAGACTTGAGAGACAGATTCTCCTGTTGGCCTTGAAGAAGTAAATATCTATGGCTTAGAAAGGGCCTTGAGTAGGCCACATGGTAAGGGTATTGATGGAGCTGACAGTGATCCCCAGTGGAAAGTCAGCAAAAGAGGCATCCCAGTCAGATAGTTGCAAGGAAACAAATTCTGCCAACAATCTGAATGAGGCTGGAAGTGGATTCTTCCCTCAGTACCTCTAGGTGAGAACATAATCTGGCTGACACCTTGATTTCAGCTTTATGAGACCTTAAACAGAGGACCCTGCCCAGACGTCTGACCTATAGAACATGTGCTATAGTAAAAAAGTGTTGTTTTAAGCCACTAAATTTGTGGCAATTTGTCATGCACAATGTAAAAGTAACAAAAAGCAAAGGCAGGTGATATTATAACCATTTCACTGATCAGAAGATTGGCTCAGAAAGATGATTTGCCTAATTTTATTCTGAAAATTAGTGACAGAATTGAAATAGGTACTTTGGATTTGCATTTATACTCCAACATTCTTTCCACAGGACTATAATGTTTCACGCTAATAAGCATTATTGGTAGGTTTTCCTTACCCCTGCCCACCAACAAGATGGATAATTGAAAGCATAATATATTGTGTTCCCATAAGGAGCTAAGGCAGAGCAATTTTATTGATTCTCACATCAGTTCTGTAGTATAATAAAAACACTAATCAAATCATTTTAAATGTTAAATCAATCATATTTTTAAAGAATGTTGGATGCGGTGCTAATCCTCATCACTAAACAAACAATATTCTGAGTAGTCAAGATCAGGAAATGTGATAGGTAATTCAACCCACTTTTTGTATTGTTTCTTTGTTGAATTATTTTTGAAAAACACTACAAAATTTCTTATTTGGAGACAAGGCAAATCTAAGCCCTTGTGCACCATCATTGTTCCCCAAGCCTGGAAAACAAAAGAAAGAAAAAGATAAATAATTAAATGCAGGTGCAATTAAACATTCCTTTCTACCAAAGTAAAACTGGGCCCATACCAATTGACTCACCTGGCCACATTTGCAGATAATTTCACCGTTTGTTTGATAGTCGGCAAACTTTTTTTGCAATGCTTTGTTTTCTCTCACAATGTAGAATTCCCTAAAAGTATCAAGAGGGAGGACTCATCACTGATAATTGGCAAAATACCCATGTGTAGCCCATGGGTTGTTGGACCTGAAGCTCATCCACAAGACTGCAACATCCCCCACCTCACTTCTTTCCTCCCTCCTGCTTCCAGGATCATGATGGCAAATCAGGCGGATACTTGCTTTCTATATCTATCTCTCTATACCTGCCATTTATGACTTCTTTCAAATCTGTTGGTTACTTTGACTTTAGTTGCTCAACATTTTGAGAACAAATATAAGTATACACAAATTATGTGCCTTGGATCAAATGGCTTTGGTTCTCATGACACGGGTCTTTTCCTGCCCCAGTAGTTTATTTAAGAAATAGATATTTGAAATGGGAATATAATTGGAGGGGCTAAAGAAGGGAAGTTAAAAAAATGAATTTCCTTTGACTACTTTGAAAGAAAGTTTATAATACCTTCTGCTTCACCTACTTCACCCTTTGTAGAGATATTTAAAAATGGGTCTTCCTGAACTCACTTGAATTCCTGTGTCATATTGACATGATGCATTTTCTCAATTACATGAATATCTTTCCCAGAACAGGCTAGTACACTGCAGTTTTTGCAAAGAAAAGTTATTAGTGATGGCTCGTCCTTGTAATGCTTTGCGATGCTTCTCTTGGTTTTCATTTTCTTTTCCATTATACTTTGCATCTGTAATTCCAAAATCTGCACAGGGAAATAGTTAATGGTTTTAGGTTTATATTAGTTTCATTGAAGTAAGTCTTGTAAAATGTGGAGGTCTTAGTTAAGAAAATATATACTTAGCTCATGGTCTAGGAAGTAAAAATAATGAGGTAATCCCCCCCCACCAATAATCTAGTATATAATCATCTCTTGTAAACATGAAAATGTAGAATCCTCAGGTGTTAAAAACAGCCCATTAAATTTTAGAAAAACTCTTGTGAGAAAGTCCTTAGCAATATTCAACAACAACAACAAAAACTTCTCCCTATAGGCCACCTATTAGTTTTAATTCTATACCATAAAATGGATCTAAACTTTCTTCCAAATGGAATCTCTTTAAAGAAGTAAACACTGTTATTACATTATCTATATTCTTCTCTAATGCATGCTAAGTACCCAAGTTCCTTTAATCTTTCTTAATACATTGTAATTTTCAGATGCTTCACCATCTTAATCAATTTCCTCTTCTTACACATTTGTGGCAGAAACTACTCGTTTCCCACTCAATATCTATCTATTCTTCCTAAGAAGAGAACCATAATTGTATTCTGGGTGAAAATATGGTAGCTAAATGATTACATTTCCAAGACAGTGACCAATGAGATATAAGAAACTGTTGAGTAGCATTTTCAGAATGACTCTTTAAAAATTAGATAGCTGGTATGTGCACCTTTTGCCCTTTCCATCTTATTGCTTCCTGCCAAAAATGAAGATGTGGCAGCTGAGATTGTAAAAACCATCTTTGACCTTGAGAATGAAAACACAATGCTATCAGAATAAAGAAGAGAGAGAAAAGGTTTGGGTTCTTCATGACATCATGAAACCTACATTGCCCAGATTCCTTGTGTGAGAGAATAAGGCCATAAATTCCTGTAATCCAGGTTCTGTGACCAACAGCAACACTTATAACAGAAACAAGCTAGTTTATGAGAGAGAAAATTTGAGATAAGGATGGCCCAGTGTTCACACCAACACAAATTCATGTAGAAAAACATGGTTTCTGAATAATTTACCTCCAAACTGAACCTCTTGTAGGTGAAATATTTATGTTAAGTTATGGGGAAAACCATTGTTTTAAGACCAAGGGGAAGTTTCAGCACAAAAAAATCATCAATTCTGGTGAACTAAACTGAATGGCCCATCTCTTTGACTCTGACCTCTACATTTTAGGCCTCTGCAGGCATATATAGCATGGAAATGAGAACGAACCCTTACAAGCAAACTTGGAAGACTATATGATAGACTAACCAGACAAGTACAAAGACTAATTTCCTTTTTATATTGCAGCAAAATAATAAATTAAAATATTCTGCTCCCTAAAAGTTTAATTAGGGTATTCTGTTAAGACAATTACAGCTCAGTAAGCTGACAAAAAAGGTGATCTAGCACAGGATCATATACACATGGGCAAATAAGAAATACATTTGAGTAAGACAGAGAAAGGTAAAAGCAAGCTCAGTGTACAGATATTCAAACAGGACATTAGATGTTAAAACAATAGCTACAAAATAGTAAACATCCATGAACTCATTAGAAGAGCAAAAAAGGAATCATAATAAATTCATGGGAGGCACGGTCACAATCAGCTTAAGTCCAAATAAAATGTAATAATGTGGCAAAGTTGTTGAATCAATGCCTGGGAAAATGTTTAAAATTCCCAACTTGCTCCTAGAAGTCGTATTTGATTTTAAGAAGCCATCAGGTTTGTATAAGCTCTGCATATGACATGCAATAAAGATTTCATCTGATATTTCAATTCTCACTAAGTGTCAGTGTTTTCCTGAAGACTGTGTTGAGAAGGATCCTCAAATCAGAGTAAAAGAGACATCCTCCTAGTAGCTGTGACCTAGTAGCAATGTTTGCTAGGAGTTTTGAACATATTCTCAGTGGTATATACTCCTGTTCCCCCCGCCATTCCTGCTTTAAGTTCATCCACCTGGAGTAGTTTTCAGAGGGCAGATCTCTAAGTCAAAGGAGACCCAAGATAGTCATTTGGGACTATTCCCTCAAAGAAACTGAGTCTTATTCTAAAGATTGTCTGGAAAAATTTGCCCCATAAACTCCAGAGCTTGTCCTAGAGTTAACTAACAACTTATCTTAAAATATCAGTCTTTGTAAGCTCTACTTGATTTATTCTCTTAGGACATTAGCTGTGAAGCAGTAATTTTCCAGAGGCATAGTTTGGTGACAAAAGTTTGATCTGATACTCCAAAATGTTTGCTCTGTCTTATATTTAAAGGGGTTTTTAAATAAAGGTTTATGTAGAAACCTGGCCAGGAAACCTCAGAGTTGGTAATAGCAATGCACACCAATTTGAAAGCATCCTTTTCGTAAAACTCTATTTAAGGTAGAGCCAATTCCAATGTTAAGAAACTAACATTCACACCCATATGCAAGGGTGTGAATTTTCTTCTAAATGGATTGTTTGCTATTATAGTAGTTACAGTCTTTAATTCAGTGGTATGGGGGATTTTCTGGAATACTGTAGAAATACATTTTTCTTTCACTGCATTCCTTCGCACAACTCAAATAACTCTGTGCTAGTAAATGGAGATGCAGCTAGATGACATTATTATGTTTTTTCTTACCATTCAGATCCTGCTTCAATGTCACTCCCTTTAAGAGACCTTTTTTAACCACTCAAATGTTTTATAATATTCGATTCCAATTCTCTAACTTTTATCTTTATGTAAGGTATTTCTTCATTTCAAAATCTTTATTATTTCTTTCCTCCAAACCTCCCCAGGCACACACTAGAATATAAACTTCATGAAGCAGGAGTCTTATCTGTGTCATTTGTCTCCATGTTGGCTATTCCCATAATATAATATATATATATTATATTCCTATAATATAATATAATATAATATAATATAATATAATATAATATAATATAATATAATATATAATATTCCTATAATATAATATATATATTATATTCCTATAATATAATATATATGTATTATATTCCTATAATATAATATATATGTATTATATTCCTATAATATAATATATATGTATTATATTCCTATAATATAATATATATATTACTGGCACACAGAAGGCATTTCATATATATTTCTGGAATAAAATGATTGTGCCCATACAAATTGATTGGATCAAACAAAAACTACTGTGTTGTGTTGAAAGGGTGAGTTGTGCTAATCAATCTGGATCAAGACATCCTAAATATATATTATCAAAATTTATGGTGGGTTTCACTGGATTGAACAATGGCTCCTTGACAATTTCCTGCTCATCATGGATCTTGATTTGCTGTATGTGAATCTGGACTAAGTACAGCTCATTACACTGGAACTTATAATTCAGCACAATTTCTGTCTGGATACTGGGCTGCAGAGCTATCAATGGCAACCACATGCTGCCATTTTTAAATGAAAACCAAATTCAAAGCCAAAAACAATACCTTATGAGCATACTCCTCTGGTTTCATATTTTGAACACAGTGTATAGCTTTATACATCATCTTCTCTCGGAAATCATTAACTGTCTCACGTTCAATAACTCCTGAACCACTGTGAGCAACCAGGATGTAGGTGCTCTCATCAGCTCTGGCTCGCCCACGGGCCTGAGAACATAAAGAAATCAAGTAAATGAAAGGTTATGCTTGCTACAAAGTCTCCTGGTTTTGACCTGGAATGATATTTGATGCTCAGCATGGAACAATATTGGTTGTTCAGCATGCCAGCCTTTAAATGAGCTCTCTATGCTCAGTAAAGTCAGTTATTATCCATTCCTTGTAAGTCAGTTCTTTGAAACTTAAAATGTGATTTAATATAGAAACAATGTTCTAGAATGATGATAGTTATGTCTCCACATCAGACTTCAAAGTCTTCAATAACATAATACCATCCCGTTCAGAAGTTTTGGCCCTAGAGCTCCTCTCTCAAGATATGAGAACTATGATGAATGACTTAGGCTAGGGAAGCCCTCCTACTTGGTAGGAAGGAAGGAGGGTTGGATGTGGAGAAGGGGTATCTGACTTTAACAACAAGGCTGGTGAGAGAGCAGGTCTGTTTCTGACATTGCACATTTAATTTTCAGCACATTTTTCCCCCCATGGAAACATGTTCAACATGGTGATAGCTTTCTACGGGCCTCTTAATAAAGTGATATTTAGGGACATTTTGAGCAATAGAAATTTCTGTTGCCTGGCCCAGAACCATATCAACTATATTATCCTCAGGGAAAAATACATTCTAGATAATATACCACTGACTTAGAAATCAATTCTTGAAATAAAATTACTTCCTAATTTGATGGATGTCTGATTATCTTAGTCTTCCATGACTTGCTTTTCATCCAAGGGTGCGATTTAATGTGTCAAAAAAATTCTTTAGTTAATTTTACACTTACTATGTTATATTAATGTTATATCTATTAATCACATAACTCCTTTACATACATACTCAAAAGAAGGTTACAGTAATACCATTAGCATAAGTGGGCAAGAGATAAAATGAAGTTTGGAAACTGGAACATCTCATTCTTTTATTTATTTTTGCATTTATAAGTCTACTCCTACTCAATATTTTATTGTGAACATTTAAAAAATACAGAAAAATTGGAAGAATAAAGGAGGAAATGCAGAAACAGTGGGATTCCTAAGGTTTATGTGTGTTACTTTGTCAGACATTTGTGGGACGGTGTGCTTCACATTCCTGGTTCGGCTGGGGGCTCACAGACTTTCTAGGAATGAGGAGGCTTTTTTTGAACCTTAAAAATAGGGCAATGTCATGGGCCTAGAAAGGCTTAAGACACAGAAATAACAACCAAAGAAGAGTTGTGATTAAAAATATAACAAGTATCTGGTTGTTGTATGAATTAACAGCCATATAAAAGGCCATAGTGCACAGCTCTTTAAGAATGCTCTTAGCTGGGCTCGGTGGCTCAGCCTGTAATCCCGCACCTTTGGGAGGCTGAGGTGAGTGGATTGCCTGAACCCGCGGGTTTGAGACCCGTCTGGGCAGGCGAGACCTCATCTCTACAATAAATAAAAAAAAATTAGCCAGGCATGGTAGCGCGCGCCTGTAATTCCAGCTACTCGGAAGGCTGAGGTGGAAGGATCACCGGAGCCCAGCACGAGCCCAGCATGAGGCTGCAGTGGCCAGGAGCGGCCACTGCACTCCAGTCTGGGTGACAGAGTGAGACTCCAACTCAAAAAAAAAAAAAAAAAATGCTCTTTTAGGAGGAAAAAGAGCTATATTGCTAAGACAAAAAATATTTTATGCTGTTTTACTAAAATAAATCAGTTAAAATAAGAACATAGAAATAGAAATTTACATATTAAGTAAAGGTATTTGAATATACCTGGACCATGGCTATTTCATTAGTGACGAGACCATAACGGATAACAATATTACATTCTTTGATATCCAGCCCTTCTTCTGCCACTGTGGTAGCGATAAGCAGATTTATTTTTCCAGTGCGAAATTTACTAAT